>OY986045.1:18037198-20437198 GCA_963920215.1 Nineta flava | reverse complement strand
CTTGGTTAATGATTATGGCCTGTACGTCATTTATGGATTGATTATTTTTAAAGCTCGTAAGTCGTTGGGGATTTATCGCCACGCGACATCTCTATTGATTAAAGTCGATAATTCATGTTTCTGCAAACAAATGTCTCAAGAACCACACGAGCTACCACATTGGAATTTGGCCCAGTTAGTGACTCGAACCCCATATGATACTATACCTAATAGCTACACCCCCAGATATGACTTTCAAGAAACGAAATGGCCAAAAAAAAAGGTTTACCTTTATAAAACGAAAGTTCACCGAATCATTTACAAAGCCTTCTAAATCGTGCTGATTTCCCAATATGTTCTTTAAATTGCGTACTTTACAGTAACCTCAGTGCATTTTTGTCATATGAGGTTTCAAAAACTTGTGAAGCAAAACAAAAGAAGGAATTCACCTGAGTGAAGTTGAAGTTATTTTTTATAATTTAATTTTTTTTCGAAATTAAATCGCGCTTTTTCTTAAAATGGACCGTTTTCTTAAAAAGGAAGTTAAGGAAAGATTAAAGATAATCAAAGAGAACTCTAGGTTTTTTCGAAATTAAATTTCAAATTTTGCCCCAATGCCTAGAACAATAATTTGTAATTTATAAAACAGGAATTTCCACTACACAGTATTCATCATCAGTATGAACTAGCTAACTGTAACTATCTCCGGGATATGGAGTCGCAGCCATGTTACTTGTTGCTAATTTGGTGCTGTCTACTTTGTAGTCGAAATACTTATTTATAAAATACAAATCATTGTTCTAGGAATTGTGGAAAAGTTTTAAATTTAATGAAGTTAAGGAATACAAACAAAAACTGACTTCCATTCTGTATTACTTTCATTCTGAATTAGTTTCTGTGAACGTAATTTCACGCCCAAGTTCACCATAAAATATAATAATATTCCGGTATATGGTTGCTCATTAAAAAACGTCTTGATTCGGCTGTGATAACTGATGTGATAACTGATAACTGATAACTAAGTGTTGTACGCAACGTACGATAGTATATCTTTCATTTAAGGATGTCCAGCAAGAAACCACTTTCGACAGATTTTGCTCATTTTTTCTTTACAGGCTAAAAATAACGTTTTCTAATAAATCCCGAACTTTCAGAATTTTTGACCGTTTAGAACGCGAGATAATTAATAGCAAAGTAATCATTCTATCTCATTCTCTCTCATTAGAAGCATGTAAAACTTCATGTCCAACTATTATCTGTTGTATTAAAAAAAATACTCGACAGAGTAATAAAAATAAATATTTATTAAATAAATTTTTTTTTTAAATCGCGTAACTGCGAATCTCCCGGTTACAGCAGATATTCGGTGCATCTTACTCCAAATTATAAACCTTCGGAAAAACCTGACGAACAAACTTCTGACTATTTCCAAAACATGGGAGAAGCGAATTTCGTCAGACTGATTTTATTCCGTATGATAAATGCAATAAGACTCTGTATATATAAAATAATTTTTGTCTTGAATTTCGAGTTACTCTTACAAGTTTTCTTCCTTTGTCTTTACAAATTATTGATATAAAACAATGTGATGATGTCATGCTTATGCTTTTCTGTCATCACATGTGTCACTTTAATTTGCCCCATACTGTTATTCTTAATTAAATACCAGCAAACAAAATAATAATAATAATATTGGCATTGATTATGCTTCATATAAAATTATTATGAATTTTTAATATATTATAAATATTTCAACAGTTCCTCAACTTATGTTATTTATTTATTTTATATAAATTTTGTATTAGTTTTGTTTCTTTTTATTTTGTCTTAATATTTTCTGGGTAATTTTATGACTAACTGTATTTTTACTAAAACTATACTTATTGTAAAACTGTATAGACCAAGAAAAAGCCGAAAGTCAACCTCCACTAATTCAGATGTAAAAAACGAACAAATATAACGAGCTGAAATTTGTGTGTGTGCGTGTGTAGATCTAAAAAGTGATTAGAGATTCGTGAGTGGGTAAAATAATTCAAAGAACGAAATAAAATTTGCTTAAAAATAGATAGCTTTCAAGGCTCATTGTCCCTTACGTCTTTAAATTTGCTTCCATAGTGGGAGGTAATTCAGAAAACTGATGATAACCAAACCTCTGAGGTGATACCAAAACCTCGCCTCGCCTTGCTTTTTTAAATATCAACCTCGCCTCGCCTCGGTTGGGTTAGCTATCATCCTCGCCTCGCCCGAGGTAAAATTTTTACTAAATTTGACTTATTTTGCATGAATGTACATAATATGGTTTAAAAAACTTGTTAGAAAATAAATGTCTTTAAAACACGGAATATAAGTTGCTTAGTCTCTAAATTTTTATGACTCCTCGAATGAAAACAGTAAATTCAAAAAAATTTGGCCTAAAAAATATTCTGAAAAAATGAAATCCCGTGATGTTTTAAGAACTATATAAGAGGTTCTTCAAAATGCTTCCATATACAAGTTACTGTAAGTATAAAGGAAATTAAACTTTTTTCAATTCTTTTAAATTTATTAATTTAATTATATATTTATTCATTGAAATAACAATAATGAAAACATACGTTATATAATGTAGTATTACAGTATTATATATAAAATGAACAGACCCTCAAAATTTTTATTATTCGTGTAGTAAATTTTTTTTTATAGATATTCTATTTTATTTTTATACGTAAGGGGAAGATATAACACTTAACATGTATTAACATAACATATATTTTTTAAATGCTTTCACTGTCACTGACACTGCATATATAAATAAAAAAATTTTATTTTGTAAATTTGCCTCGGCCGATCCGAGGTTTTTGTGATGTTATACCTCGCCTCGGCCGAGGCGAGGTTTTTATGACGATATACCTCGCCACGCCACAGTTAGTAACGAGGATTAAAATTTTGAAACTCGCCTCGTGCCTCGTAACCGAGGACCGAGGCGAGGCGAGGTTAATTCGTAGCCTCAGTGAAACCCTATAACAAAATCGGGGGAGGGATACATTTTAGTGTTGCTGCTACATATATATCATCTTCATTCAAAATTTAATTACACCACTCGATAGCTAATGACTCAAAGAATCGTTATGTTGAGTTAGGAGTGTGACACATCACACGTGGCAGGGGAGGGGAAGCGTCGCCATTTTGAGATCGTTTCGCTGCGTCATATATATAATTTCCGTTTAGTATAACTTGTGACTCGGAGAAGCCAGGACGTTCGTTTTAATCGTCAGCACTCGTCAAGATCTATCGATTGCTTATAAAAAACATTAGTGTGAAATAGTTATAGTGAATTTTAAGTAAAAAATTAAAATAAATATCATAGCCAAAATTAGTAATAAGCAAATAGCAGTATCGCCCTAAACTCGTCCAAAGCCAAATCAAAATATAGAGATCATATTCTATTGGAAAGGGCTTCTCAAGAATCTAGTGATACTCTGTTACGTACTCGTATTCACGTAAAACACACGGCCTTGTCCAAAATACAACCATACCCCCTTTTTTAAAAATCAAACCGCTTGCAATGATTGACTTTGTTCATCGTACCACCGCAAGTGGGTGCGTAGAGGGTGTACATCAGTCTTTGATACCGTAAAAGATAGAAGACGGCAAAACTCTAGTTTTGCTAAAAATAAACTGCTTTCACAGTTGATCAGTATACAACTCGTCACCGCAAGGGGATGGGATAGGTTAAATACCTATCATTAAAACTAAAAAAGAAAGATGACAAATTCAAGTGCAAAAAACGTCTCTTTTCTAAAAATAAATTAGAAAACAGCTTGAAAAGTCAGTGCTTGTACATCATAGCACCGCAAGTGCGTAGGGGGTGAGGGAATATCTGCTTTGAATGTTATTCAAAATCTGTCTTTGAACGTGAGTCAGTATTTCAGTTATTGATCGATGATTCTATAAATAGATGAATGATTCATTCAGTGAAGCAATATTTCAAAATCACTTTCCAATAGTCTGTCAAACCTACATTCCGAAATGCTTTAACTAAAGTTTCACTTCTGTCGATCGTGGCTTAGCACTTCGACCACGCAAACCACGTTTTTTTCTTATACCCGGCATATATACAAGGATATATAAAGTTAAGTCCCAACTTTGAACGGTTGAAAAAATTGTTCGCCGAAACAAATTTTTGATATAGGTGTTCACAAAATGACCCAATCCGTCCATTTCCGCTTGTGCGTTGGCACGGTAGCTTTAAAACGAAATAAATAACGATCTGCTATTGTATGTGCGTGTGTGTGTTTGTGAATGTGAAAATTTTTTTTTGAGAAGCTTTTCAATTTCAGTATTTCTTTTTTTTTAAATAAATATATAACATTATTTGATAATGGCTATAATTGATCTATTAAAAATTATCATTGCATTGACAAATTAAAAAATAAATTCGATAATTAAATTATTTAATACATTTTACTAGCAGTTTTGTATCATTCATGGCAAATTTAATCCAAATCAATATTTAAATTTGAATTGGCCTCACATTTTTTCGTCTTAAAAATTTTGGCATCCCGAAAATTTTGCCGCCCCTAAGATCATGCCGATTTACGTTTAGGCCCGGGCCTCACGGGCCAGGTTATATCATATTTCAAGGTTGTTTAATATTACAAGGTTAAACGGTCGTAACTTTCGGTTGTTTAATGCGTTATTTTACCTACATTAGAAAAGAAAATCTATGAAACCTTAAACACAAAAAATAAGCATTTACTTGCTTGAGAATATGACAATAGGGAATATGCATGCAAATTTTTTTTCACTTGAATTGAAGCATGTTTACTTGACAAATGCCAAGGTAAAATTACTTTTTAAATAACTTTAAAAATCAGCGATATATGAATGATTGAAATTTCCGATTAGACAAAGAGGGTGATAGCCCTCTTGATATGTTATGTGACGTCATATTAAACTTTCACCATTTAAAATACACGTAAAACTCCGTTTTTAGTATTTTTGCAAGAAAGAGGCAGATAATAATCTTTAAAAGCTTATAGTTTCCATGATATTTGTCAGATTTTAATTTCGTTTTTAAATATTATTACAGTATTAAGAGTATTTTCATATTCTGAAAATAAATGTGAAAAAAAATTTTCATGCATATTCCCTATTGTTTACAAGGAATAAATAATTGCTTCACCTATTAGATAGATAGAATGTAGAGGCTGCTCTGGATTGGCTACACTTCGGCCATAAGGTCGATTGTGATGCCTATGAATGTGAGGGTGTGAGTGGCGTTGGAAGGAATTTTTGTGTATAGACTAGGAATTGGTAGGATATGTGGCAGCAGTCGATTATGATAGCAACTATGTCGATATTCATCTGGAGTTTGTGAAGGAAATTGCAGAAAATCTTCTCAAGCATAGCCGGTTACTTCGTTCTTGTCCATTCGCCGACAGTTTAGTCAATTAACCGCTCCTTTTTTGTTTCTTAATAATTGACAAACTGCCGATGTCGGGATACCCGGCATCGCCGATGTCCCGTAACTTCTCAGTTTCAAAGTAGGCATGCCGCGCAGACATAACGCCTTAGACCGCTCGGCCACTTGTACTGGTAGCTTCAACTATTAATATAAATAATATTAAAAAGAACTAGGATTTTCGAAATAAATTTCGATTTTTGCCCCAATTTCCTAGATCAAAATTTTTGCACGTGCACGGTACATGGTGCAGACCGTCACCAAATTAGCAACAAGTAACATCTCCTCGGAGAATAATTGCAATTAGCTAATTCATACTGATGATGACTACGTTATAGTCGAAATACGTATTAATAAAATACAAAAAATTTTGATCTAGGAAATTGGGGCAAAAATCGAAATTTATTTCAACTATTCGATACTTAAGAAACATTCTTCAAAGTCTCATTTCCATATAGTTGAAACTTTAAACTCACGTATGATAAAACGTTGTAAATATCATTCATTGTAACTAATATTTTGATAAATCTGTAGGTATTTATCACTCACATCACATAGATAGCGTAAAATATTCAATTTGTCTAAATAAACAAATAATATTATTTTGTTTTTTAACTTTCCTTATTAATAAAATAATATTATACATAATTGAAGGTCATTTAAATTTAAAATTAGCATTTAAATAAACTAATAACAAATATAACTCACCAAGTTAATAATCTCTACAACATTATTCAAAAAAATGTAATATCTCCGTTGTAGAAAATAGATCACATTAGCTTATCGATATATTTATCCTAATTTTTTCAGATAACTAGTAGATCTTTTTTTTATTCACATGCTTTTATTATTAGCTTGACCTGTATTTATCTATGTACGAATGTAATGGAATTTTGTAAATGAATTTTCACCCATTTACGGACGACTGAAGAATCTCAAATTTTGCAGACGTATTAAGATCCGGTGAAAATACAATAATATTATGAGAAAATTAAAAATAGACAAAATAAAATTAAAAATTTAAATTTATTAATAGCCAAAATACAAATTTTCACATCTCAAACTTATATATAATGATTTATAGTGTGCTAGTATAGTTTATAGTTTCCATAGAAATACCATCAACAAAATTTTAATAAAAAAATAATATTTCCAACTGTCAAAATATAGACAAAAATAATTAATTAATATAATTTTCCTATGCTTTATTCGATATATACTTTCTTTGGTAACAATTGGATTCATACATATATATATATATATATATATATATATATATAAGAATTCATATATATATATATAGATATATATATATATATATAAGAATTCATATATATATATATATATATATATATATATATATATATATAAGAATTCATATATATATATATATATATATGTATATATAATATTTCGTACATAATATTAGAGATTTAGAAAAATGATCGGGTAATGAATTGTAGCAACTTGATTTTCTACAACTTTACTCATTATACATTTTTCGATTGTTCTAATATTCAAAGAGAGATATTTTATATTTTATGTTTTCTTCTTTCTCTATACCCCCTTTCCCCTTGACCTATACCATTTAGTAATAAAATTGGCCTTGCAAATACTAAAATCATATCAGATATAATATTTCATTTTGATCACACTAGAATTATGACCGCTAGAGAGTGATTTTAGTATTCTAAGAAAATTCGCTAAGTTGAAGCAGCTCCTGCGTTATGAATTTTTTTATTTATTTCGACTATCCAGATAAATAAACTGAATTGAAATTATTTGCCAGCAACAACAATCCTGAATATTTTTGCTTTATATTGCGTTTATAATATCAACAAAATTTCATATATGTATCTCTAAAAGACAAAAATATTCTTAAAAAATTATCAAGATATCCATCAAGTCACGGGTATGGAAAAAAAACATTAAAAACGAAAATCGTAATAAAATAACCCATGAAATCTTCACCGAAGTTTTCTCATATATTTACATTCTTTATGCACAGAACCTCATACAGATTTCGTAAAAACAAAGTTACGCATCGGGAGCGTAACTTTTAAGAGGTAATGAAAATGGATTGATGTGCACCTGTTGTATTTAGTATGAGACACGCTTTCGAATGATGAGCAACCTACTTTCGTTACCTCCTTCAGAATAATAGATAGCCTATGATATATTTAACTGCAGTGTATGAAGCATCTTTTTGTCATTGTCAGAATAAACAGAATCTGCATCGAACCGGAAATTAGTGGTCTGACTATATACGACCACAGGACTAGAAATCGGGTTCTTACTCACATTAAATGACTTCCGACGAGTGGTTTTGTCCCTTTGAAAATTTGAGAAATTTTTATAACACATCCTATTGAAACTATATTACGTTCGTATGAAATGTGATTATAAATCGTATACGTGACAAATAACTGTAAATCATAGCAGGTAGGTACATGGAATGTGATTAACAATTAGTTCCATATTAATTCATGTTCATAATTCAATTAATAATTTACGCATAACCAAATATTTTATACATAACTCGAGCGACATCACAAACAATATTTATAATTGTGTTATATAATTACTAGCCAGTGAGATTGGTTATAAACTCAATTTTCTTCTACAAACGTATGTTTAAATTTGCCATTATTTTCTCAGATATATATATATATATATATATATATATATATATATATATATATATATATATATATGTATATATTAGGGCGTCCCAAGCTATAAGGGCGAAATTTTTTTTGCGAATGGAGATACGTATACCATCTATTTTTTTTCCATTTGACCCTAATAACTGATATTATAAAAATTATTGCTATCGGATAATGATAACCTGTACCGACTTGATGTCAAGTAATTAACATAAAAGTGAGTATGGAAGCCATAGAGGAATTTTAGAACTTACTGTTTATTCAGTAAATAAAACACTGTTTTACTTGTATCTTATATTTATTATTTATATTATTAGTATTTACCATTTAAAAGACATTATTTATTAAAATTTTTTTTCAAAATTTGCTTTTTACAGTCAGGATATACCTGCCTGTGTTCTTGTACGCAACGTAATAAAATTTGCTTTTGTTCCTCTTCAACAGAGATTAAGCCATAAAAGTCTTGCATTTACTTAATCGCTCTTTCGCCTGTATCATTAACTACTTTTAGTTGTCAGCACTATTATTTTATGAAGCATTATTTGACCATGAAGTAGGACATTCTTTGAGAAAATTGTCTTCAATTTTGAGTCGATTGAACAAGAACGTGCTTTTGTTTGAAACAAAGCCATCGATGTTTTTCTCTAGAATTAAAAAAGACAGAATAGTTATCATATATCGAAGTAATAAAATAAAACAAAGGTAAACTAAATTTTCACTTATCAGATTAACCGTAAAGTGAGACACAAAGTTCTTCTTTCGATGTAGCGTTTAATGTGGGCTGATGAATTTTCTTTGGCTAAGTTAGTAACCATTTTTACGTTTGTTTCTTAGTCTACATCATCGTCAAATAGACGCACTTTATGTTCTTTATCTTAAAAACTATTCAAGATTCCAGTCGATAATAGCATTCCAAACCGTCGGCGCCAGTACCCTTCTTGAAGAGTTATCGAATTCTGGCTCAGCGATAAGTTGTTCTTTATTACTATTCGAAATAGCTATTAGTAGACGTTTTTCTGGAGATTTGCGTCCATCTAAAGCCGGTAACAGTTTGGCTTCCCAATGGACAGTTACTGTATCCGATACCTCGAGAGATTCACAGTTAAAGATGATATGGGTGGATGATTCTATCTCCTCGCCGTACACGCCGTACACATCTCCTCCTGTGGAATCCTATTGTGTGCAGGTTCTTTCGCATATGAAAATGTTCTGTGAAGAATTCAGCAACCTTTCGAAGTTAAATCCTGTTCTGTTTGAGTTCACCGCGGAACAGCCTTTTCGATGCATTTCGATACAGTATTTTTTCGAGTTTATGTTACGGTATATTTTCCTTGTGAGCACAGTGTTTAAAGTCTATCCGCTCTTTGATCACGTTTGATCACGTTGATCAAGTTGTTTTTAAAACAGCAGTCTCCAACCCATCAATACTTTTTTCATAAAATTTTATTTCCAATAAATGTTGTATGAAACTTTTTTTCATATTACAGTCAGAACGGCGTTTGAAAATTTTATCCTCTTATTAAATAGGTACCGTTTTGTACGGTCCCCACTTTCACTACGATACCACATGAAACTTTTTTATTCAGGGCCCAGCATTCTAGTTTTTAGACAGGGGTCTTACAGAATGTGAATAATGCTACGCGGTCTGGAATTTTTAGCGAATTTCCTGAAAGGAAATAAAGCTATTGGTCCCGTACCGAAGTCAAAATTTCGCAAAAATTTCTTCAAATGTCCATCGATCCTATCTAGTAGATGTCAAAAATCACCATCTGTAAAATTTTTATATATATATCTATGGACATATATATATATATATATATATATATATATATATATATACATGGTGGTGTTTGTATATACGTCAAACAAAATATTCAATTCGAACCAATAGATGATACACAAATTTTTAACACTGATTTTGGATTTGAGTCTACAGCGATAAAAGTGAGAGATCTTAGGTTGATTGTACTGTGTATATACAGATCGCCATCTTCAGATATTAAAGCATTTCTTGAGAGATTTGAGACAACTTTGAATAAACTGAACCAAAGATTCAATTTTTTAAATTTTAAATTATATATCTGTGGTGATTTTAACATAGATATCCTTTCAAGAGACAAATATGTCACTGATTTTAATAATATTTTAGAAAGTTTTAATTTAATATGTAAAATTGATGTTCCAACACGAACTACTGGGAAATCGTCCAGTTGTATCGATAACGTTTTGATAAATTGTCTTTTTGAAAATGTTATGGTTAACTTATATGAACCAATTGCAGATCATAGCGTAATTATAACGGACTGTGTTTTAAATGGCAAAGTTAATACTCAATGGAAGGAAATTCGGCCAGTAAACGAAGAAATGATTGGGGTTTTTAGCCAACGCATGTTAAAAGAAGAGTGGGAGCAAATTCAAATCCCAGAAAATAGTGTTGACGAAAATTATGAACATTTTCATGACATTTTTCAATATCCCTTCCAAACTTGTTTTCCCAAAAAATTAATAAAAATAACAAAAAACAAAACCTACAAATCCCAATGGATCACAACTGGAATCAGAATTTCATCCTTAAACAAACAAAAAATTTATAATGAAATACAAGATTTAAAACAATTAAATATTGATACTAGAGATCTAGAAAATTATCATAAAATATATTCTAAAGTTTTGACAAAAGTGGTCAAGAAGGCAAAATTGCTATATAACAACAAACTAATAGACAGTTCACACAACAAATCGAAAGCTTCTTGGAAAATAATAAACAAAATAGCAAGAACAAATAAAACATCCATTGTAGAGGCATCTAAACTAAAAAACGAACAGGGCGAAGAAATAGTGGATCCAGAAGCGATAGTGAATGAATTTAATAACTATTTTATAAATATTTCAAGTGACCTGAATCAACAAAATAAAGTCTGCCCCTCAAAACTGAAAAACACATCAAACAATAACAGTATGTTCTTATATCCATGTGATTCGTGCGAGATTGAAGCAATAATAAAATCTATGAAAAATAATAAGTCCACCGGTTGGGATGGTGTCCCTACAAATATTATTAAATCTGTGGGAAATCAGATTTCGAGACCTATTAGCTACTTAGTAAATCAGTGTTTTGAGACTGGAACTTTTCCCCAATTATTAAAAAAATCAGTGGTACGTCCAATATTTAAGAAAGGGGACAAAACATTGAAGGCAAATTACCGGCCCATTTCGTTGCTATCGAACTTTGCGAAGATTTTTGAAAAGGCCTTATCAAATCGATTGTGCAATTTTTTAGAAAACTTTAATATTATTGGAAGCGAGCAAAATGGTTTTGTAAAAAACAGGAACATAAACAAGGTTATTTTGGACACCCTACACTTCCTAACGAACTCGTGGAATAAAAAAATGCCAGCTAGTGCTTTAATGCTAGATTTAAGCAAGGCATTCGACTGTGTCCATCATGAAAATTTACTAGACAAATTATACCAGTACCAAGTGAAAGGTGTAGCACTTCAACTTTTTACTTCGTATTTAAAAAATAGAATACAATGACCGAAATAACCGAATAACGAAACAACAATCAGAATGGGTGCTCGTACGGTCTGGAGTGCCACAAGGGTCAGTACTGGGACCGATTCTGTATATCTTATACGTAAACGATTATCCGATAAACATATCTTGTAGGACCACAATGTTCGCTGATGATACTACCTTTTTAATTGAAGCTCAAAACAGAGAACTTTTGAGCATTGAAGTAGATAATGCCTTGTCGGAATCTTCGTGTTGGTATCGGAGAAATGGGCTTGTGATGAACCTTTCAAAAACTCAAACACTGAAACTGGGCAGTTTTGGATACAACGAAAACGTATTGCCGTTAATGAATCACCAAGACCTTACACTATCTGATTCTGGGACTAACAATAGACCACAAATTAACATGGATGGAACATATTGAAAAAATAGAAAAGAAATTAAACAAAAACATCTATTTAATTAGACAACTGAATGCACTTGTAACAAAAGACGTGTTAATTTCAACCTACTATGCTCACATAGAATCTGTGATTAGGTATGGCATCATATTTTGGGGTAACTCTTCAAACATTATAAAAATATTAAAAATTCAAAAAAGAGTATTACGCATTATTGCAAGAGTAGCCCGAAGAACTAGTTGCAAAGAATTATTTAAGAGCTACAATATATTAACTGTAACTTCAATATTAATTATAGAATGTGTAACCTTTTTTAAAAGATTTGGAGAGTTATTCCAAATGCGATCAGATGTTCACAATAATAATACGAGAAACAATACTCAACTATGTTCGATTCAAACAACCATAACTGCAGTACAAAACAGTCCACATAACAACATTGTCAAAATTTATAACGCTTTACCCCAAAATATTAGAAATATGAAACTGTCAGAGTTGAAAAGACAGCTAAAAGGAGATCATATTAAAATCGCGCCATACAAGCTGGATGATTTCCTAGATTTTTATAAGTAAATTTATTTTAATTTTGTTTTTTAAATGTATATATATTTTAAAAAATATAAACAGACTTGTTTATGTTCCTTGTTTTTAGCGAATTTCCTGAAAGGAAATAGAGCTATTGGTCCCGTACCGAAGTCAAAATTTCGCAAAAATTTCTTCAAATGTCCATCGATCCTACCTTGTAGATGTCAAAAATCACCATCTGTAAAACTTGTATATATATATCTATGGACATATATATATATATATATATATATATATATATATATATATATATATATATATATATATATATATGTGTCTGTAATCACTCTAGCGGTCACAGTTTTCATTTTATCGGAATGAAATTTGATATTTGAAGCGCTTTTGGCATTCAAAAGGTCAAGTTCGTTAGTGGGTAAAATCGGACCAAGGGAAAGGGGGTTTAGAGGAAGGGGGAAACACAAAATTTGACATATCTCCCTTAATATTCGAAAAATTGAAAATTTGATAAGAAGTAAAGTTGTAGGTATTAAGTTTTACTGTAATTTTGTCTCTTATCATTTTTTCTGTTACCTTAATATTTACAAAAATATTGACGGTTTAAGATTGAAAATTAAATTCCTCAATATCTCTGTACGCATTAGAGTTTGAGCAAAAATGATAAGGCAATGAATTATAGCAAACATGATTTTCTACAACTTTGTTTCTTACGTATTTTTCGATTGTTCTAATATTAAGAGAGATATTTTATATTTTGTGTTTTCTTCTATCTTTATGCCCCCCTTTCCCCTTGACGTATGTTATTTATTAATAAAATTGGCCAAAAATACTAAAATCAGATACGACATTTCATTTTGATCAGACTAACATTGTGACCGCTAGAGAGTAATTTATTTATTCCAAGGAAATTCGCTAAGTTGAAGTAGCTCCTGCGTAACGAATTTTTTTAATAATAATGTTGATCTTAGTTAATATTATGTTAAAACATTATTTAAAAAGAAGTATAACTACTTACGTGTGTACATAAGTACACACTTTTTAGCGAATTTCCTGAAAGGAAATAGAGCTATTGGTCCCGTACCGTAGTCAAAATTTCGCAAAAATTTCTTCAAATGTCCATCGATCCTACCTAGTAGATGTCAAAAATCACCATCTGTAAAATTTATATATATATATATATCTATGGACATATATATATATATATATATATATATATATATATATATATATATATATATATATATATATATATATATATATATATATATATATATATATATATATGTGTGTCTGTAATCACTTTAGCGGTCACAGTTTTCATTTTATCGGAATGAAATTTGGTATTTGAGGCGCGTTTGGTATTCAAAAGGTCAAATTCGTTAATGGGTAAAATCGGACGAGGGGAAAGGGGGGGTTTAGAGGGAGGGGGAAACACAAAATTTGACATATCTCCCTTAATATTCGAAAAATCGAAAAATTTATAAGAAGTAAAGTTTTAGGTATTAAATTTTACTGTAGTTTTGTTTCTAATCATTTTTTCTGTTACACTAATATTTACAGAAATATTGACGGTTTAAGATTGAAAACTAAATTCGTCACTATCTCTGTACACATTAGAGTTTGAGCAAAAATGATGAGGTGATGAATTGTAGCAAACATGATTTTCTACAACTTTATTCCTTACGCATTTTTTGATTGATATTTTGTGTTTTCTTCTTTCATTACGCCCCCATTTCCCCTTCACGTATAACATTTATTAATAAAATTGGCCTTTAAGGAAATTCGCTAAGTTGAAGCAGCTCCTGCGTAACGAATTTTTATGTATAATTTTAATATTTTATTATTTGATATGTGATGGATGACTTATTCTATATTTTGTAACAAAAATTCAACCTCCGTTAAGCTAGCAGAGCAAAGTACCGAAAATGAATTTTCTACGTACCAGAATTATGTGCTAATTATGTGCTGCAATTAAAATTTTTGTGCTTTTTTCGTTTCTGCGGAATATGAAAGTTAAAAGTGCTCGGCTAGCTTAATATCAAGCCAGCAGAGCATCGGTTAAAAAGTCCCAAAAATGAATTTACTACCTACCAGAATTATGTGCTAATTATGTGCTAATTATGTGCTGCAATTAAAATTTTTGTGCTTTTTTAGTTTCGGCGGAAATTGAAAATTAAAAGTGCTCGGCTAGCTTAACATCAAGACAGCAGAGCATGGGTTATAAAGTGTCCCGAAAATAAATTTACAACCTACCAAAATTAAGTGCTTTTTATGTGCTAATTATGTGCTGCAATTAAAATTTTTGTGCTTTTTTAGTTTCGGCGGAAATTGAAAAATAAAAGTGCTCGGCTAGCTTAACATCAAGACAGCAGAGCATGGGTTATAAAGTGTCCCGAAAATAAATTTACTACCTACCAAAATTAAGTGCTTTTTATGTGCTAATTATGTGCTGCAATTAAAATTTTTGTGCTTTTTTAGTTTCGGCGGAAATTGAAAAAAAAAAGTGCTCGGCTAGCTTAACATCAAGACAGCAGAGCATGGGTTATAAAGTGTCCCGAAAATAAATTTACTACCTACCAAAATTAAGTGCTTTTTATGTGCTAATTATGTGCCGCAATTAAAATTTTTGTGCTTTTTTTGTTTCGGCGAAAATTGAAAACTAAAAGTGCACGGCTAAATTAACAGCAAGTAAGCAGAGCATCGGTTTTTAATTCCCGAACATGAATTTACAACGTACCAGAATTAAGAGCTAATGATGTGCTGCAATTAAAAATTTGGTGCTTTTTTTGTTTTGGCGGAAATTCAAAATTCATAACGCTCGGCTAGCTTATCATCAAGACAGTAGAGCATTGGTTTATTTTTGCAATACTCATATTTGAACTAACGTAATATTTATATGCTTTTCAAATGTCGAAGAGTCAAATCCATAACTTTTTTATTTCCCCAAAAATAAACGCTCGAAGATCCAAACTGACTTTAAAAATGAGCATAAGTCATCTTCTTGACATGCCAAATCAAATTACACCTCATTTGAGTGCTATTTATGTGCTCTCAAAGTATCACAGACTTTAACCGTTAAAACGTAAATTTTTTGAAAATTCACCCCTATAAGCCCCCAGCGACCCTCTGATACAAACATGGACTATTTTTGCGATATCACCAATTTAAATTACGGCACATTTGAGTACTATTTATGTGCTCTTAGAATATGACAGAACGGAGAGCGCCTAACGGCCTATCGTGAAATTAATGTACACTATACTTAAAATCTGTTCATATACTTTGAGGATGTCTCAGGCATCAACCTATAAACATCCATAATTTCAAAGATTTTACCTCTCAAAGAGTTCCTTCAATGTGCTTTGCGGATATCCGAGACCTCAAAGCCTAATCCGGGAATTTCTGCAGATAATGGCCTCTTTTTTTATATCATGAAATAAAATTGTACAACATTCAGGTGCTTTTAGTCGTTTTAGAAAATCAAAATCTTAAGATGAGATTTTTCAGAAGTACTAATTTTACTTTTGAAGACTCATACTACCTTCCAACGAGAGCAAGTCTGTAATTAGAGGATACTTGCAGATACCATTTCTTAAAGACTTTTCTCAGTACGCATTGGGTATTTCTGTATTATCGTTTATATAGGCGCACTTTATTCTATGATTATCATGTGATTTCGAAATTTTCATGATTAGATCCTGGACGACTGGATCGCCTGAGTTTCTGAAAATTTAGGTATAATTTGGGGTGGAATTATGAAGCATCAAATCTCGAAAGAAAGGAAACTATGCAATTTGAAACTTGCCAATTGCTTTCCCGAAATTGTTCACAGTACTTTAAGATTTTTTTAATAAGGAAACCAAAATTAAAGGAGGTAATAGATACATTTGAGTATTGTGTAGTTTTAAATACCATTTTACATTTTTCTTCAATATTTTTATTATTTATATATTCTTTGGTCAAGCCTTTTATTGCTTGTAACTTTTTTTGACAAAAAATATTTGTGCTTTATTTAGTAACAGATCATTTTTACGCAACCTTATAATTTAAAAAAAAAGATAGTTCGTTAAAACAAATATGAATATAATTATGTATTACTTAATAGAGTGTATATTCACCATGTAATTATTTATCGGTTTTTATATCTAATACAGTAAAACATATATATCTTCCAAATTAATAAATATTAATCATAAATTGGTACACTACAGACGAACTTAGTTCTGTTTAAATATAAACCGACTTTTAATTTTCAATTTCCGATGAAATAAAAAAAGCACAAAAATTTTAATTGCAGCACATAATTAGCACATAAAAAGCACTTAATTTTGGTAGGTAGTAAATTTATTTTCGGGACACTTTATAACCCATGCTCTGCTGTCTTGATGTTAAGCTAGCCGAGCACTTTTAATTTTCAATTTCCGCCGAAACTAAAAAAGCACAAAAATTTTAATTGCAGCACATAATTAGCACATAAAAAGCACTTAATTTTGGTAGGTAGTAAATTTATTTTCGGGACACTTTATAACCCATGCTCTGCTGTCTTGATGTTAAGCTAGCCGAGCACTTTTAATTTTCAATTTCCGCCGAAACTAAAAAAGCACAAAAATTTTAATTGCAGCACATAATTAGCACATAAAAAGCACTTAATTTTGGTAGGTAGTAAATTTATTTTCGGGACACTTTATAACCCATGCTCTGCTGTCTTGATGTTAAGCTAGCCGAGCACTTTTAATTTTCAATTTCCGCCGAAACTAAAAAAGCACAAAAATTTTAATTGCAGCACATAATTAGCACATAAAAAGCGCTTAATTTTGGTAGGTAGTAAATTTATTTTCGGGACACTTTATAACCCATGCTCTGCTGTCTTGATGTTAAGCTAGCCGAGCACTTTTAATTTTCAATTTCCGCCGAAACTAAAAAAGCGCAAAAATTTTAATTGCAGCACATAATTAGCACATAAAAAGCACTTAATTTTGGTAGGTAGTAAATTTATTTTCGGGACACTTTATAACCCATGCTCTGCTGTCTTGATGTTAAGCTAGCCGAGCACTTTTAATTTTCAATTTCCGCCGAAACTAAAAAAGCGCAAAAATTTTAATTGCAGCACATAATTAGCACATAATGAGCACATAATTCTGGTAGGTAGTAAATTCATTTTTGGGACTTTTTAACCGATGCTCTGCTGGCTTGATATTAAGCTAGCCGAGCACTTTTAACTTTCATATTCCGCCGAAACGAAAAAGGCACAAAAATTTTAATTGCAGCACATAATTAGCACATAATTAGCACATAATTCTGGTACGTAGAAAATTCATTTTCGGTACTTTGCCCTGCTAGCTTAACGGAGGTAAAAATTCATTGAATAAATTCCAATTATTATTATATTATTATTATATATATATATATATATGTGTCTGTAATCACTCTAGCAATTTTCATTTTATCAGAATGAGATTTGGTATTTGAGGCGTTTTTGGTATTCAAAAAGTCAAGTTCGTTAATGGGTAAAATCAGACAAGGGGAAAGGGGGGTTTAGAGAGAGGGGCAAACACAAAATTTGGCATATCTCCCTTAATATTTGATAAATCGAAAAATTTATAAGAAGTAAAGTTGTAGGTATTAAATTTTACTGTAATTTTGTTTCTTATCATTTTTCTGTTACACTAATATTTACAGAAATATTGACGGTTTAAGATTGAAAATTAAATCTCTGTACACATGAGAGTTTGAGCAAAAATGATATGGTGATGAATTGTAGCAAATTTGATTTTCTACAACTTTATTACTTACGCATTTTTCGATTGTTCTAATATTATTATTATTTGGAGGCTATTAATCACTGCGACCAATATGATCTATTGTGACCCCCTACTACTGCTCTGTTAAGGCTTGCCTCAGAGCTCCTCAACCAGTCTCAATTCTCGGAGGAATTTGAGGATCTGGGTGGGGTGCAGGGATGGTAAGTCATCCTCCTGGAGTAGGTACTGGTCGAAACAAGCAGCCCGTCTTCGTGCCACGGCTTCACATTCAAGTAGGAGGTGAATTGGAGTTTCTTCCTCCAGCTCACAGAACCTGCATGAGCCGTCATTGATGATTCCCATCTTTCGGAGGTGCCCATTCAGCCGGCAATGCCCGGTGAGAAAGCCCGTTAGGATTCGTAACTCATTTTTTGTGAGCTTAATGCAGGTTTCGAATCTCTTTCGGTTATACTGCCCGAGAAGGATCTTGGCCTGCCGCAGCCCTGGGGAATCTTCCCAAAGCTTGTTTCTTTCTTCTTCCTCTGCCTTCCAGAGGGCTGTGTTGAGGTAGGCCTCACTTATTCCACAGGACGGCTCAGGTCCTATGAAAGGCTCTGACGACCCTTTCCTTGCCAGTTCATCAGCAGTCTCATTCCCCGCAATGCCTGCATGGCCTGGCACCCATTTCAGAGAAACGTCATTCTCTTTGCCTAGCCTGTTTAGCAGGTCTAGACATTCCCACACCATCTTAGAGTTGATGCTCCATGCACTTAGTGCTTTGATGGCAGCTTGGCTGTCAGAGAGGATCACTATGTCCCGCTTCCTGTAGTTCCTGCTCAGGTTGAACTCAGCACACCTGGTTATTGCACGAACTTCCGCCTGGAAAACACTGGGAAACCTCCCCATGGGTTCAGAGTATCTGGTTCTAGGCCCAAATACACCCGCTCCCGTGCCTTCGTTGGTCTTTGACCCGTCAGTGTACCATTTTATGGTATGTGGCTTGAGGAAGTACATGTCCTCCCCATTCCACTCCTGCTTACTGCTCAGCTCCGTAGTGAAGTTCCTATCGAAGCTGAACTTCCTACTTGCTTTATCCCGGGGTAGGTCTAACAAAGAGGTTAGGGGCTTGTTACCCGTAATAGCCCTCCTATAGGCCTTTTCGCCTCCCGTTATTCTTAGCAACGCTTTCTGTGCTGCACCCTCCACTGCTAGATGCAGGGGAGAGAGGTCCAGTATGACCTGCATCGCAGCCGTTGGACATGACCTCATGGCACCTGTGATACACAGGCATGCCAGACGCTGTACTCTAGCGAGTCCTTGCCTTGCTCTGGCGATTTCGGTTTTCTTTGACCAGACCACCGCTCCATAGGTGATGACTGGTCTTACCATCATGGTGTACATCCATCGCAGGATTCCTGGTGTACATCCCCAGGACTTGCCAGCGATTCGTCTGCACACCATGAGGGCTCTGGTCGCCTTGGAGGTAACTTCCTCCAAGTGTTGGTTCCACCGTAGCTTAGAATCTAGGGTAATGCCTAGGTACTTAACTTCCTGCTTCCATTCCAACTCCTCGCCTCCAAGGTGTAGTGCTTGGAGTCTCGTGAGTTTCCTTTTCTTGGTGAATATCATCACAGTGGTCTTGGCTGGGTTGACGCTCAGCCCCACTGACTGGCACCACTTTCTTGTAGCGTTTAGCCCTCTTTGAATGAGGTCACGCACCGTGCTCTCAAACTTCCCTGTTGCCAGGATCACGATATCATCGGCATATCCTATGCAGGTAATGCCTTGATCCGTGAGCCCGTGCAACAGGTCATCTACTACAAGACTCCATAGTAAATGGGATAGGACCCCTCCCTGTGGGCAGCCTCGCGTTGTGCCGACCCGGATGGTTCTCTCCCCCACCCTCACTTCGGCAGTTCTGGAAGCGAGCATCTCGCCTATCCATTTGGATATCGTGACGTCCACCCCCCGTTTCTCCAGGGATGCTTTGACTACCTCATGTGAGGTGTTGTCAAAAGCGCCTTCTATATCAAGAAACGCGCACATGGTCGTTTCTCTCGCATCGAAGCCCCACTCTATTGCGGTCGTTAGTTCGTAGAGGGCCGTCTCTGTGGACCTGCTTGCCCTATACGCATGCTGGTTGGGGTGCAAAGGCCTCTTCTCCAGCACCTGACTTCGGATGCAACTGTCCACCGCCTTTTCCACCGTTTTCAAGAAAAACGATGTAAGGCTGATGGGTCGAACAGACTTCGGATGGCACTGGTCTTTCTTTCCCGCTTTGGGGATGAAAGTAACTCGGGCCCTTCTCCAGGGGCTAGGTATATGCCCTAGCGCCAGGCTGGCTCTACTGATCCGGAGGAGATGAGGCAAAATCTCCTTTTGCCCATGTTGTAACAGGGCGGGGAAGATGCCATCTACTCCGGCTGCTTTGAAAGGCTGAAATGTGTCAATTGCCCATTTCAAACGCCCAGGGGTGCATACTTCTGCAGCCCTGTTTCAGTTTTCTTTAGTCGCTCTACATGGAGCCCTCAAATCTTCCTGCCCCTGAGTAGGAGAACTACCGGGGAAGTGAGTCTCCAGGAGTAGAAGAGCCCTCTGCTCCTCGTCCTCCGTGAAACTTCCATCCGGCCTTTTGAGTGCTTGTGCCCCGGATTGAGTGTCTCGGGATAAAGCTTTGTGCAGTCTGGCCGCTGCAGGGACAGTGGCGATGCCTGCACAAAACACTCTGAAGCTGTTCCGTTTAGCTTTCCTAATCTCCTTGTTATACTCGGTCAATTTTGCCGCGTAACTGTCCCAATCTCCACACAGTTTTGCTCTATTGAAGAGCCTGCGAGTCTCGCTACGGAGCCTCGAGAGACTGGTATTCCACCAAGGCACCTGCCTTTTGGTTTTGTTAACGATCAGTGGGCAAGTGGATCGATATGCCTCCATAATTGCCCTATCAAGTTCGTCAACAGCCTGTTCCAGTGCCAGGGGTTCCCTGACTTTGGAGTTCACTAACCTTAGATTGTCTTCAAAGTTGCTGACGTAATTATTCCAGTTGGTCTTTCTCGGGTTCCTGATACCACAAGGTCCCGAGGTGACCCCTTCTAGTTCAAATTGAATGATTCTATGGTCAGACAGGGATGGCTCCGACGAAACTCTCCATCTCCTGACCCATTGCCCCGTCGACAGATTACACAGAGTGATATCTAACACTTCTTCTCTAGCTCTTGTTACGAAAGTTGGCGTTGTGCCTACGTTTAGGATTTCGAGATTGGATGCTAGTAAGAATTCTAAGAGAGACTCACCTCTTTTGTTGCAGTCGGAACTGCCCCATATAACGTGGTGCGCGTTGGCATCACAGCCGATGATCAAAGGCAGGCGATGCTTGCTGCAGTGATCCACTAGCTTCCTGACCTCATTTGACGGTACCTCCTTGTCTCCGGCTAGGTATGCTGATGCGATGACCAGTCTGTGGGGTACACCCCCCATTTGCAGGGTTATCTGCGCAGTAGCCAGGTCTCTCGTCACAAATTCTGAAATGCACACAGCGTTTAACTGATCCCGAACTAGCAAACAAGCTCTCGGTATTTCTGACTTTGTGTCCCAAATGACTGTCGCATCGCGGCAGTTCAGTCCTCTTACCTGACTTCTGTAGATCCAGGGTTCCTGGAGTTCTAATATTAAGAGAGATATTTTATATTTTGTATTTTCTTCTTTCTTTATACCCCCCCCCCCCCGCCATATGTCATTTATTAATAAAATTGGACTTGCAAATACTAAAACCATATACGATATTTCATTTTGATCAGACTAAAATTGTGACCGCTAGAGAGTGATTTATGTATTCTAAGGAAATTCGCTAAGTTGAAGCAGCTCCTACGTAACGAATTTTAATAAAATTGGCCTTGCAAATACTAAAATCATATACGACATTTCATTTTGATCATGCTAAAATTATGACCGCTAGAGATTGATTTATGTATTTTAAGGAAATTCACTAAGTTGAAGCAGCTCCTGCGTAACGAATTTTTAATTTTTAATAATCATTCGTTGATCATGTGACAGCATAAAGCAATTAGTTAAAAATAACTTTTTTTATACAACAATTACGTTTATATTTTTGTTTCCAAAAGAAAAATAGTATAATGTTTTTTTTCATTATTGTTGGCAAATAGTTTTGTAATTCTTTGACGCGTAGATATTGAAAATATTTATTAATTAGGTAATTACAAATATATTATAACGACGTGAATCCAGTTGAAAATACAACTAAAATACATTTATACTACAATTGTCTTTGTGTAACCTGATTATAAACTGTGGAACCAATTTTGTCGATTTTCGTACAAGAATAATATACATAGTGCGTAAAGTTTTTTTTAATCATAAGCCTATCATACGTCCTATCCAGTAATGCAAGAAACATGCTGATATGATACCACTATTTCAGATAGTTTGAAAGCAGTATAATGATTATTTTCATCAATATAGAACGTAAATTATAGTGCGTAAATTTTCGCATTTTATAAATAGTTTAGTTTTAATTTTATAATTATAATAATAATAAGTGGTTTAACCTCCGTTTGTGAGACACAACGGTCTATAACAGAGGCCACCCACATTATTATTTTTTTCAACCATTATTAATTTTTACTTTTATATTTTTATGATGTGAGTGGAGGATCAGGAATTCGTATGCACGGAAGGAATTGGCAGGTGTGCGGCTGCAGCCGACTTTGATAGGAACTATGCCGATATTCATATGGAGTTCGTGAAGAGAAACTGCAGAAAACCTTCACAAGCATTGACGGTTACTTTTTTCTAGTCCATACGCCGACAGTTTAGTCAATCAACCGCCCCATGAATTTTTTTAAATTGACAAGCTGCCGGTGTCGGGATTCCATAACCCATAACCACCCAGGTCCAAGTAGAAACAACGCCTTAATAAGCGCGGCTACTTCGCTGGTTTTAATTTTATAATTATAATAATGTTTTCAAGCTAAATAGGCTACTCTATACATTAGCTCCTCGGTGTATTGGTAGTTGGTTTTTTCTAATTAAGAGTGATGAGCATCTTGTCATGGAGTATTTTAAGTTACAATTGGTTTTATCTATAGTGGTTACCGAGAAATTCAACTTCAAAAATTGTTAATTTGTTGGCTAATTCACTCAACAATTATCAAAATCTCTAGATCTTTTCCAAAACAGCTAGAAATTTGAAATTTGGTGGTAGAAATGAAGGTTTTGTGGTACAATTAATGGAAAAATTCGGAAATGCATGATTAAAAATTAACAAATTTAATCATAAAACTACCAAGGTTTATAAATCATTAATATAGGATAGGTTATTAGATAGAGTAATTTATTTATAGATCGATAATTTATTGTTTGAAAATTAAGTTTTAGAAAAAGTAGTCATAGCTAGTGTTTCACCGAGGCTACGAGGTAACCTCGCCTCGCATCGGCCCTTGGTTACGATGCACGAGGCGAGGCGAGGCGAGGTTCAAAATTTTAATCCTCGTTACTAACCGAGGCGAGGCGAGGTATATTGTCTCAAAAACCTTGGCGAGGCAAATTTACAAAAAGAAAATTTAAAAAAATAATAATATAGTAACATGAAGCAATCAAAAAAACATGAAGCTAAAAGATAGATTATTTTGCAAATATTTTTTCAAATATATTTGTTTTTTTACCATATTATGTTAAAGTTAGTAAACATTTTTTTGTTAGTAAAAGTTAGTAAAAGATGATTATTAACTCAACCGAGGCGAGGCGAGGCTAGCCAACATTCTGCATCGGCCGAGGCCAAGGCGAGGCGAGGTTGATATTTAAAAAAGCGAGGCGAGGCGAGGTGATACCAAAACCTCGCCTCGCCTCGTGCCTCGTGAAACACTAGTCGTAGCGTATCAAAAATATAACTGGGAAAAGAATCGCATATTCCCCGAAAAAATCGGGTGGTATCCACGTGAAGGGCCCACTGCAAAAAAATAAAATAGTGGTCCCAACAATATCAGGTAATTGGCCATTAACTATTGTGATGGGTATATACAAGTATAGTTATCAAACCATCACCAGTACAAGTGGCCGAGCGGTCTAAGGCATTATGTCTGCGCAGTAAGCCTACTTGGAAACTAGGGGGTTATGGGTTCGAATCCCGACATCGGCAGTTCGTCAATTATTAAGAAAAAAAAGGAGCGGTTAATTGACTAAACTGTCGGCGTATGGACAAGAACGAAGTAACCGGCTATGCTTGAGAAGGTTTTCTGCAATTTCCTTCACAAACTCCAGATGAATATCGGCATAGTTCCTATCATAATCGACTGCAGCCGCATATCCTACCAATTCCTAGTCTATACACAAAAATTCCTTCTACTCCACTCACATCCTCCAAATCCTTAGGCTCTACAGTCTATCTATCTATCAAATCATCATAGCAGACAATTATGATCTATTTGTAAGTTTAAATAGTTACTTGACTGAATACGATCACCATGCAGTCAGAGATAATACTGAAACTGAACCCTGTAGACAGAGATAGTATTGCGATCAGTGACTAACTCAAGTCGTTTTGCTTCTTTAAGAGACAAAGTCGCGTATTTTGGTCTGAAGGGCAGTGCCTATCAACATCTGTTTGCTGGCTTACTTCTAGTTTTGATTTCATCGACCATCCGATTGGTAATATTTTTTTTGGATCTAATCATCTATAATTTGATTCAATAGTTTAGGAGCAAACCGGATAACAATTCATTACGGTGGCTTAATATCGACACACAAGTGCATGCACCCTACAGTACAAGTGCATGCACCCAATTCAAACTGTTTCCCAGATATAATTTTCCAAACAGTGGACAGCGTACTTGCAGATAATTTTATAAATATTTTGAGGTTTTCTTTGTGTGAAAATAAAAGTTTGATGAACTACAACATTCTTTTGCGTTCATAAGTGTATGTTTTAATGAATAATTTATTATATTTCAAAATACAATGGAAAATTTAAATCAATAAAAAGTTTATGTACCAACTATTATATTTATTATATATATATATATATATATATATATATATATATATATATATATATATATATTATATATATATATATTATATATATATATTATATATATATATATATATATATATATATATATATATATATATATATATATATATATATATATATATATATATATATATATATATATATATATATATATATATATATAAATATATGTATAGATATATTATAATAATAATTATATTTATAGTATTAGTATACTGAAAAATAGTATACGACCATGAACAAAAATAATGTAATAGATGCTATTAAGTTTCCTATTTTGGAATCCTATATAAAACAAAATTGCCATACAGGAGCTGCGGAAACTAAGCGACCTTTGCACAACTTCATTTGTTTTCTCGATTATTTTTACTCTCTAGTTCAAATTCGCAATATTTTTAGTGGCATTTCTGATAAAACTAAAACAAATAAAATCCACACATACCCATTCTAAATAATGTTTTTATTCGAAAATTTTCCTTTCTTCCTTTGTGTCGAAAATATAAGAACATTTGAAGAAATCTACGCTTTCGACGTTAATCGCATATTTATTATGTAATAAGAATACCGGGTTTCTCAAAAAATACAATTTCTTATTATGAGTTCTTTTTCAAATCAAATAAAACTTCCTTATTTGAAAAAAAAATCTTTGTCAAAACCAGGCTATTCTTCGAGCAACGTGATAGATGTCCAAAGACGAACATCTATCAAGCGAAAAGTTTCTTTAAATTCAATTCACCGCCGGTTAACCCATATCTTGTTATAATATTTGACGCTTTTTTCACAATTTTAATGTTTTTTTACAAACTTATCAATTTTCGATAGTTCGTTTTTGCCTTTTATTTTGTAATCGGTTTTACAATTCTTGGTGTCAAAATATTTTTCGTTTTTATTGAATATCGAGTATTTTATGAGATTTTATTTTTTATATGATGCTTAGAGATTTAAAATTAATTAAAATTTTATTACTATATTCGATGTATAAAAACAACTAATAAGGGTTCCCAATAAAAATTTGATTGCTAAATAGTCTAGAAAAAATATAGAATCGCCTTTATAAAATATAAAATCGCCTATATAAAATATAGAGAATGCATACATTTTTTATCATCCCCCGTGTATACTAACTAAAATACTATTCATATAATATCTATTATGTATTATATATATATAGATATATATATATATATATATATATATATATATATATATATATATATATATATATATATATATATATATATATATATATATATATATATATATATATTATAATAATAATAATATTATGTATTAAGAACAGATGGAAAGAAAAATTATAAATAACTAATTAATATATTCACTTAAAATTTCAAATTCGTCCCCTTTACCTAGATCAGTTTTTTGTATTATAAATACGTATTTCGACTACAATGTAGTCATCATCAGTATAAATTAGCTAGTCGTACTTTACTCTTTGACAATTAGAGATAGTTATAAAGTCGAGATCAACAGACAAAAAATAAATAGAAAATTAACTAGATTAAAATATATACTAGATTTAAAATATAATAAATTTTAAATAATATTGAAATTGCTCTTGTTAAAATTTCTTCATTCACATTTGTTCCTGTTAATTTTACTCTTATTAAAATTACTCTTATATTGTCCCAGGATATGTTACTTGTTACTAATTTGGTGACGGTATCACAAACTATTTTGGTTTTACGCTACTTATATATGTTCGGCCGACTTTAGACGCTATTCTAAGACCGCACCTGATTGGTGCTGAGTTATACCTTGCGCAGTGAACACGTTCTTTGTATTTCGACATCTTTAGAGAGAGATGGATGTATTGGCACTTGATTTTACCATAGGATTTTGATTAAATCTGAATTTGGTACCGGTCCATTGTCTAGATTCATAATATTTCTTTTGAATTTCTGAATGTATATGCTTTCGTATGCATCCAGCTCTGAGGGATTTTGAACAGCCTTAACAAGTTTTAAATTAGATTTGTCGATTTTATGGTCATTCTCTATAATGTGTGCAGCTACACAGGATTTTTCTAATCTGCCGTATTTCGTATGAGCCATATGTTCTTTGAATCGGGTTTCTATTTGTCTACGGCTTTGGCCAATGTATATTTGTGAACACGAAGGACACTCTATGCTATAGATTCCCGATTTTTGTTCGTCTATTATTTTTTCTTTTGGGTTTCCGAGGATCTGTTTAAGTTTACAGTTGCTCACGAGAGCTATTTTTATATTATGATCTTCCATTTCTTTTTTAATTTTGTTCGTACACGGAGGGAAGTACGTTAGCTTGCACCATTTATTTTGTTCGTTGTCGGCCCGTTCTGGTGTTAGTGTCGTAGGATTTCTTTTAAGAATTTTAAATTTAATTTTACGGATCATGAAATTTATTAATTGTGGAGTGTAGCCGTTAAATATTGCGATTTGTTTAATATGTTTGGCTTCTTTAAAATAATTTTTTCTCGACATTGGCACTTTTAGTAGTCTATTTATTAGAAAGTTGAATATGGCTAGTTTATGTTGAGGTGGACTGTTCGAGTCAGAAGTGATGTACCTTTCTGTGTGGGTCGGTTTCCTGTATATGTCAAAATCTAATTTATCTGTGCCCTTGTTTCTGCTGATTTTTAAATCTAAGAAGGGGATCGAGCCTTCCTTTTCGACTTCTGTTGTGAACTCTATAGATGGGTACATTTTGTTGAGCTTTTCCAGAAAGGTTTTTGGGTTTTCTTTGGCCGTATCAAAAATCGTAAAAATGTCATCAACATACCAGTACCAGACCGTCGGAAAGTATTCGAAGCTGTTCTTGGCTTTTTCTTCTAAGTCGTTCATAAAGAGATTGCTTAGAAAAGGTGATAGTGGATTACCCATGCTCGTCCCGAATGTTTGCCTGTAGAATTTTTCTTCAAATGTAAAGACATTTTGTTTCATGCAAAGGCGTGTTAGTTTTAGTAATTCTGATATTTCTTCTTTGGGTATATCTTGAGTATTTAGCCATTTTTCCAATATCTTTATGGTTTCTGGGATTGGTACACTGGGGTATAAAGCTTTGACGTCGAATGACATTAGTAGTGCTTTTGGATGTACCGGTTGGTCTTTGATTTTATCGATTAGTTCGATGCTGTTTTTAATTGCGAGTGAATTTGTTTGGTTAAAGGCCTGGAATTTTGCAACTAACCATTTTGCTATTTTATATGTCGGAGAGTTGATTCCTGAGACTATCGGTCTCATTGATCCGTCGTTTTTATGGATTTTTGGAAGGCAATATAATCTGGGTGTTACCGGATTTGAACATTGGAGTTGGTACTTTGTTTGTTTGTTTATGGTTTTTGGACATTCGTCTAAAGTGTCTTTAACTTCTTAAAGAAGTAAAAACTTCTTAAAGAAGTTAAAGACACTTTAGACGAATGTCCAAAAACCATAAACAAACAAACAAAGTACCAACTCCAATGTTCAAATCCGGTAACACCCAGATTATATTGCCTTCCAAAAATCCATAAAAACGACGGATCAATGAGACCGATAGTCTCAGGAATCAACTCTCCGACATATAAAATAGCAAAATGGTTAGTTGCAAAATTCCAGGCCTTTAACCAAACAAATTCACTCGCAATTAAAAACAGCATCGAACTAATCGATAAAATCAAAGACCAACCGGTACATCCAAAAGCACTACTAATGTCATTCGACGTCAAAGCTTTATACCCCAGTGTACCAATCCCAGAAACCATAAAGATATTGGAAAAATGGCTAAATACTCAAGATATACCCAAAGAAGAAATATCAGAATTACTAAAACTAACACGCCTTTGCATGAAACAAAATGTCTTTACATTTGAAGAAAAATTCTACAGGCAAACATTCGGGACGAGCATGGGTAATCCACTATCACCTTTTCTAAGCAATCTCTTTATGAACGACTTAGAAGAAAAAGCCAAGAACAGCTTCGAATACTTTCCGACGGTCTGGTACTGGTATGTTGATGACATTTTTACGATTTTTGATACGGCCAAAGAAAACCCAAAAACCTTTCTGGAAAAGCTCAACAAAATGTACCCATCTATAGAGTTCACAACAGAAGTCGAAAAGGAAGGCTCGATCCCCTTCTTAGATTTAAAAATCAGCAGAAACAAGGGCACAGATAAATTAGATTTTGACATATACAGGAAACCGACCCACACAGAAAGGTACATCACTTCTGACTCGAACAGTCCACCTCAACATAAACTAGCCATATTCAACTTTCTAATAAATAGACTACTAAAAGTGCCAATGTCGAGAAAAAATTATTTTAAAGAAGCCAAACATATTAAACAAATCGCAATATTTAACGGCTACACTCCACAATTAATAAATTTCATGATCCGTAAAATTAAATTTAAAATTCTTAAAAGAAATCCTACGACACTAACACCAGAACGGGCCGACAACGAACAAAATAAATGGTGCAAGCTAACGTACTTCCCTCCGTGTACGAACAAAATTAAAAAAGAAATGGAAGATCATAATATAAAAATAGCTCTCGTGAGCAACTGTAAACTTAAACAGATCCTCGGAAACCCAAAAGAAAAAATAATAGACGAACAAAAATCGGGAATCTATAGCATAGAGTGTCCTTCGTGTTCACAAATATACATTGGCCAAAGCCGTAGACAAATAGGAACCCGATTCAAAGAACATATGGCTCATACGAAATACGGCAGATTAGAAAAATCCTGTGTAGCTGCACACATTATAGAGAATGACCATAAAATCGACAAATCTAATTTAAAACTTGTTAAGGCTGTTCAAAATCCCTCAGAGCTGGATGCATACGAAAGCATATACATTCAGAAATTCAAAAGAAATATTATGAATCTAGACAATGGACCGGTACCAAATTCAGATTTAATCAAAATCCTATGGTAAAATCAAGTGCCAATACATCCATCTCTCTCTAAAGATGTCGAAATACAAAGAACGTGTTCACTGCGCAAGGTATAACTCAGCACCAATCAGGTGCGGTCTTAGAATAGCGTCTAAAGTCGGCCGAACATATATAAGTAGCGTAAAACCAAAATAGTTTGTGATACCGTCACCAAATTAGTAACAAGTAACATATCCTGGGACAATATAAGAGTAATTTTAATAAGAGTAAAATTAACAGGAACAAATGTGAATGAAGAAATTTTAACAAGAGCAATTTCAATATTATTTAAAATTTATTATATTTTAAATCTAGTATATATTTTAATCTAGTTAATTTTCTATTTATTTTTTGTCTGTTGATCTCGACTTTATAACTATCTCTAATTGTCAAAGAGTAAAGTACGACTAGCTAATTTATACTGATGATGACTACATTGTAGTCGAAATACGTATTTATAATACAAAAAACTGATCTAGGTAAAGGGGACGAATTTGAAATTTTATTTCAAAAACCTAGAGTTCTCACTAATTATCATTCGATAATATAACGTTTAATATATTCACTATATATATATAATATATATATATATATATATATATATATATATATATATATATATATATATATATATATATATATATATATAATATATATATATATAATATATATATATGTGTGTGTGTGTTTGTATATGTGATTCAAAGTTTTAAATATATTTGACTGCTTTAATGCTTTATTTAACATAAACATTTTAATCTTTTTTTTTACATCAGGTCGAAATCTCATTCCTACTAAGAGCTCAACGAATATTCATTTTCCTATTTCCATAATAATTTTCCTAATTACATATAAAAAAAATGATTTTATCGTTATTTTTTAAGGTTGACCGAACAGTACCCAGCAAATCATAATATACAGAAACACTATTTTTAACAGAAATTAAAAATTATTATCTGTAAAATTAATTATTTAAATTTAGAAAGCATCTAACATTGGTAATCGGATTTATGTAATTATTTAATTACTAAAAATAATAAATAATCGTCTTTGGACTCTATACAAGTATGGCGGACGAATATTTTCGGGAATTTTTTATCTTTTGATGTGAATACGTTTATAAATTTGATATATCGGGGGGTAAATAAAAAAAAACTGATGATGACAAAATTGGGGGATACATTTTGGTGTTGCAGCTACAAATCTATCAGCTACATCAAAAATATAATTACACCACTCGATAGCTAACGGTTCAAAGAATTTGTTACGCTAAGTTAAGGTTGTGACGCATCACTCACAGCGGAGGGGGAAGCGTCGCCATTTTGAGGTCGTTTTGTTTCGTCGCCTAATTTCTGATTGGTATAACTGTCTGAGTCAAAAGAGACGCTGGGGCGTTATTTTTGGTTTCAAACGACAGCTCTCGTCAAGATCTGTTGCTTTCGTTAGATCGATTACGTATATAAAACGTTAGTGTAAAATAGTTATAGTGAATAAAATATGGTGTTAAAGTAAAAAATTAAAATAAATAATGGAATATCGAAATATTGCAATGGTATATCTCTCTTAATATTGGAAAAATCGAAAATTAGAAATAAAGTTGTAGACAATTAATTTTACTCTAATTAAGTTTCTTATCATTTTTTCTGTTTCTCTAATATTTACAGTGATATTGACGGTTAAGGATGGAAAATTTAAATTCTAAATATCACTGCACACATTCTAGTTGTAGAAAAAATAAAGTAATTAATTGTAGACAACATGATTTTCTACATCTTATCTCCTAACACATTTTTAAATTCCTCTAATATTAAGTGAGATATAATACGCTATAATACATAGACTACGCTCAAAGAAAATAATACCCGTAAAACAACGCACGACCGTTTCCAAGACACAGCCACTCTCCCCTTTTTTTAATTAATATATTTACAAAACTCTGCTTCAGACATTTTTTTTCTTTAACGTAATGTACGAGATTTAATTTATAAAAGTTTAGAATTAGAAGTTAAAATTCTAAATATCTCTGTTTTGCGAAAAATGATCAAGTAATGAATTGTAGCAAACTTGATTTTCTACAACTCCTTATACATTTTTCGATTATTCTAATATTAAGAGAGATATTTAATATTTTGTGTTTGTTTGACACGAATACATAAAATATATTTTATTGTAAAAAATGTTGATTGTCGTTGCCATTGTAACTATACACTATAATCGTTATACCGTTCTATTTTACCTATTAACAAATTTAATTTTTGCAAATACTAAAGTCATATCAGATATTATATTTCATTTTGATCTCACTAAAATTTTGACCGCTAGAGTGCGATTTATGTATTCTAAGGAAATTCGCTAAGTTGACGCAGCTCCTGTGTAACGATTCTTTTTTTTAAATGACGATGCCCAGTTGTATTTTATATTAGTGGCTTCATAGTTTTAACTGATAACAGTAAGCCAGCGTCCAATATAGATAGATTATGATTGAAAGCCAAGAAGTTATTGTATGGTGTATGATGATCAATATTATTATTATTATTATCATGAATGTTGTTATATCATCGATAGATAATTCTATAAAAGTATTATTATCGTTCAAGAACATTCGTTTTTCTATTTCTCATAATATTACTTATTTATATTGTTCCAATGTCATTGTTTATTTACATAATTTTTTTTTCTTACAATATTTATTTGCCATTATTGATTTTTGTTACAGTGACCTTTTAAATGTAGGAGGTGGTGTGTATGTAGTGTAGGTAGGTATATGTGTGCAATTCTAGTTAGTTACTTTATGTGTGGATGAATACATTATTATGAAATAAATGTATTGTCAAATGTCGAATGTAAACTGCAATGTATTGAGTATGTAGGAATGTTAGATAACATAAAGGTTGGATGAGTATAAATGAATTCAATAACTAAAAATCCTACAAATAAATGAAGAAGAAGAAATGATAAAGATTTAGTTGATCTTTATTTAATAAAATATATACAAATGTCATTATATGTTTGTTGATAGTTACTCAGGTAATAAACATAAATAATTACTTTAATAACAGGGGGAGTTTAATAGCGAGACCGCTACAAGTACGTAAATTTACAATTTCAAGCCAATGAATCTTCTATGGCATTTTCGACAAAAGGGAGTGGCTATCTAACGGTTGAAACAAGGAACATGCGATCGCAATAATAGAACAAAATATTAATTAGAAAGCTAAAATTTCGTTGTGAGCACTATTACACAATATGTTAAAATAAACTGGTTGACAAAGGTGTTTCTAGTCTTGCCATAGAAGTTGTGCAAATGGTTCTTGTGATATTTTTAACAAGGATATAGCAAACAGGTGTAATTTTACGAAAAATCCGAATGCATAATAATAATTAGAAACAGGAGTACCGCAAATGGGTCCCTAGCACCTAGACTAAGTCTGTCACGCGAAAGCGAGACATCTCCGGGTAAGAGGTGCTATTTTAAGCAAATGAAGCAATAGGATTCTTTGAGACCAGATGCCGCACAGAAGGCCCACAACTTCTCCTCCGGCATTGCTCCCAGGATTGATGAATCCATGGTTTCAGATCCAAACATTCTATACCTGACACCCTACATGTTTCTGCAGGTCCAAATTACTCCATACAAATTCGTCCTCCCTACAAGTGGGATCATCAGAGATCCCCAAGCACATAATTATCCAAATGCATAATTGAGTTCAGATTAAAACATATTATACCCGGCATATAATATATACCAGGATATATTAGGTTTAGTCCCTACTTTGTAACGGGTTGAACATATTGGTCACAATATATGGTATATGTAATAAAAACTTTGGTATATGTGTTCATAAAATGACCTAATTAATCCATTACTGCAAAGTTTTCCGTTCGTCTGTCCATTCGTAAACACGCTCAAAACATAGCTCAAAAACGAAAAAAGATAGTGAGCTGAAATTTCATATTTTCGTTCTAGAGCTAATATGTAAGGTCAAGTTGAATGGGCAAAATCGGACCATATTTTGACAAAATTGGCAAAGCTGTTTATCTTTGAAACCGTAAAAAATAGAACAAAATTTTTAAGAGAAAAAATATCCAAATGTTTTAAAATAAAGAACTTTAGTACATACCGAGTATTTAAGAAATTAACTCAGTTAATTGTTGTTTTCACTTGTTTTTCATACATTCAGTATATCCCGGATATTTATGCAATTAACTCAGTTAGTTGTTATTTTCACTTGTTTTTCCAGATGTATGTTCTTTTGATTCTATTTTAAAAATAGTATAATAGGCTTGTTATGCCTGGTATATGTAAATATACCGGGTAGTATATTAAGTTTAGTCCCGACTTTGTAACGCTTGATCGCAGACATAAACGCTTGGCAAAGGTGTTCATAAAATGACCTTATTTTGTCATTTCCGCATATCCGTCAGTCTGCCCGTCTGTGGACACGATAACTCAAAAACGTAAAAGAGTAACAAGCTGAGAGTTTGTGTACGTGTTCTAGAGCTAAAAAGTAAGATCAAGCTCGTGAATGGGCAAAATTGGACCATGTTTGGATAAAATGGACAAAATTACCCATCTTTGAAACCGTAAGAGATAGAACAAAAATTTAAAGACAAAAAATGTTCATTTTAAAAAAATAAACCGCTTTGTTATAAACTTTTTTACATAAATTCAAGATATACCGGGTATTTAAACAAATAACTCAGTTAGTTGTTATTTTCATTTGTTATACCCGGTATATAATTTATACCAGGGTATATAAAGTTTAGTTCCGACTTTGTAACGGCTATCCGATAAACTGTGATCACGATAACTCAAAAACGAAAAGAAATAGCGAGCTGAAATTTTGTATGTGTATTTTAGAGCTGAAAAGTAAGGTCAAGTTTGTGAATGGGATAAATCGGACCATGTTTGGGCACATTGGCAAAACTGCCTTTGAAACCCTAAGAGAAAGAACGAAAATTTAAAGACAAAAAATGTCCTTTTTTTTTAAAACAAACAACTTTTGTAAGATTTTTTTTCATAAATTTAGTATATACCGGGTATTTAAGCAATTAACTCAGTTAGTTGTTACTTAATACATTTAGTAAATATACTTTTCACAACTTTAATGTAGAATGTGAAGGTTAAGAAAAGGGTCCCGATGATTTGCCAACGGGTTTTCTCTCTCGTGATGTAAAAAAAATAGTAGACTTTGACAACTTTTCCATGAACTACACATGCGAATCATGCAGTTATATGGGTTTTGAACGTATTTAAAACTATTTAATTAGTATTATTTATATCTGATGTGAAAAATATCTGTACCCAAAAGGTGAACTGTCGTAACTCCAATTTTTGCCAATATTGAGTTAGTATCATCTTTAAATTATACTCTTTTATTTTACTATAATTGAGGTTAGTGATGCCGCGACAGACTTAAGAAACGAGATAAGACGAAAAGAAGTCAGCGTCCTGATTTTCGATAAATAGTCGAGAGACAGGCGCTAGTTAGTACTCTCTTTTAATCTCTATATATTTTTTATCAGTAAAAATGTCACAAAATAGCAAATCTTTTTTGGTGGTAATGATTTAATTATTATTGTTTCAAATAAGACAAAAAAAATTAAATAAATTAGAAAAATATGTTCAACCGACCAGTTAGTTATAACTCTTATTTTTTTTCACTTGAGTACAAAAAATGATTTTTCAAAAAAAATACAATGCAAGAGACATGCTACTCTCGCCTTGTCTTGTTTCGAGATATTGGCAAAATTTTTGCAAAAATTGCAGCTACGAAAGAGATTGAATATAGTTTTGCATTAATAAACTTACTCTCTCCTACTGGAATTCTTAAAAAAAAACGATTTCGCGAAACTTTTTCAATTGGACATCCATTCTACGTAGTTAAAAATGACATCATTAAGTTATATATATAATTTTAGTTCTACCGGGAAAATTGGTGACAAACTTTTGAAATGTATGGAAGGATATTAAAGAATGTATCTTATTCATATTCGCAATTTAAAGGATAGTGGGTAATATATAGTGTTCGAATCGGAGGTCATCGAATGTGAGGTTTACAAAAAATATTATTAATTCTCTAACAAAATTTTTTAGCTCACAAAAGTATAGTGTTCTTTTTTCAAAAAATTTGATTTGTGCCTTATTCATTAGGAAAAAGTGTTTTTGGGAAAATGAATCGGTTAAAAGTTGTTAGAATGATTAATTTCTATTCGAGGTATTTTTTCGGAGATTATTGGAGTTTACTACTTAAGAATCGATTTCGTTTAAAGTCCCCGGCATGACAATTTAATGGGTAGTAAAATCTTGTGTTAACAAAAAAAAGCGTTATGTTTTTTTTTAGAAGCTAACACTTTATACGCTATGATATTGAATTTGAATTTATGATGTTTTACAATATCTTTTCAGATTGATTTTACATAAAATTTCTTTTTTCGTGGGTCATTAATTTATTTTAAGAAAAAAAATATCAAAATAAATTTTTTATAAAAATTTTAATAATATTTTGAATTGTATATAAACTATACTAGCACACTATAAATAAGTTAGAAATATTATTATATATAAGTTAGAAATATACAAATTTGTATTTTCGCTATTAATAAATTAAAATTAGAATTTTTTTATAAATTAATTAATGTTAGTGCCATCTAAGCAGAATATTTCAAAATTAAATAACTTATAAAACTAAACTCACGCGCGCGTCGGAGCTGACACGCACAATTTTTTTGTTGAATCCGAATGAATAAGGCATAAAATAATTATAAAATTAGGAAAAAATAGAACGCTACATTTGTGGGCATGGGTACTGTTCTGTCTCAATGTTGACGTCTATAGTAGCTTTTAATTGCCAAATAATAGCTTTTAATTAGCATTTAACTGTGAATTAAAATTAATTTTTAATTGCGATAAATATTAATATGAAATTGCTATGAGAGAGATGGTTTTTTGTGCACTGAACCTTTATAATACTAGATACTCAATAACATGATATGCTTCCATTTAGTTATTTAGTGCTTTATTACCACGATTTAAAAAAATTCAATGTTATTTACTTGTATAAACAAATACCTATTTTTAATTTTGTTGATTTAAAAAAGACATTGGAATGATTACTTTTTTCTTTAAATATTTTGACTTGACTTTCATCATTTTAATGGCTTGAATGCATTTTATTATTTTTTTCTTTATACACAACGAACGTTAACTGAATTTCAATCACAGGAATAAAGTAATAACACCAAAAATAATTTATTGAAAGTCAAATTTTATATTTCCATATACTTATTGTACGCATATTTTTAGCCAATTTCCAGAAAGGAAATGCAGCTGGTGTTTTTGCACTGATGATATAACTTCGTAAAAATTTCTTCAAATGTCCATCGATTCTACCTAATGGATGTGAAAAATGACCATCGTTAAAATTTATATACATACAGGTGTTCTGAAATTCATTCAAGAAAACTATACCACGGTGTATTGCAAAAAACAAACAAAAAAGTTTTTCGATTTGACACTTATTTTTTAAGATATAATCAATCAAACATTGATAAATTTAATCAATCACAGAGCAGTGGAGTAGGGCGCATTTCCTTTTAAACGCTGGTAGACGGTAAGAAAGAGATAGAGCATGCTAGAAAGAACACTATATAAACGGAGAAATTTACCAATTTCAAGTCCGTTATAAATTGATATTGGATCAAGTAAGATCAAAGTTAAAAATTGACATTGGTTCAATTAACATTAAGTTAAAAATTTAAACTTGTCCAAGTAACATCAGTTCAAATGTAAAATTTGTTCAGTCAGTTATAAATTAACAATTGTACATTGTTGTATTAAAAAGAGAAAGAGACTCATTATATTAATTGTGGAAATAAAAAAATTAAATTAAAATTCTTTTTTTTCAAATACAATCCGTTGTAAATTCTACAGCACTCCTTTGAAGACTAAAAAGAGCCAAGATACCACGACACGCTTTTCAGACTCCAGATGAACATCGGCATAGTTCCGAAGAAATTCGACTGCAGTTACAAGTTTTTAACAACCTACCGTTGTACTCAATTCGGGATTAATAAAGATTAAAAGAACTAATGATGTGGGTGACCTCTGTCAGAAACGGGGTAACAATCCATTTTTTATATTAGAAATCAACGTAGTAAAATAGATAGAAAATTTTAATTAAATAAATACATAAAAAATTAATAAAGGGGTTATGTATTATAAAACTGTGATGTAACCATATAACTCAATAGAGATTTCATGTGAAAAACAGCTTTTTATTAATTAGATATTTGTGTTATAACATTTATATTTCATGGAAAACAGCTTTTTATTAATTAGGTATTTATGTTATAGCATTTATATTTCATGGAAAAACAGTTCATGGAATTTATAGAAACTATATTCACTATGTGCTTTATAAATCTGGAATAAAAATAAAATAAACTTAAGTAATCGAGTTAGAAAAAAAAACGTCTCTTCTTTTAATTTCTCAAAATTCATTGTTACCATATTAGAGTGAAAAATGGTTAGTGAATATTGGAGTTAAAAATGGAGTTAGTAGATACCATTTATGATAAATTTGACCATTTAACTAGTATTTACAGACTAATTTCAAAATTTGTGTTTTTGTGTTTGAAAATGGTTAAAAATAATTTTTTGGACCTCAACACATAATTTAAGGATGTTAGGGAGAAACAAAAATAGAAATTCGTGAATATCTACTTTTTCTAACATATTAAATGTGTCAATACTAAAAGAAATATATATCACTATCTTATACCCTCGGTTTCGCTTGCGTTTTATTGTTGCATCTCCGGCCCCCGATCGTTTATCGTTCCGACTGCTTCCACTACTTCAAATATTTATCGATACTTCTAACAAATTTTTTATTCAGCGAATATTTTCATACATATTCTATCCCGATCATTACGAGATAAAATACACCGATTGTGATAAAAATTTCATAGAAACCGGTCCCGTAGTTTTTGCGTGATGCTCGAACAAACAAGCATACAAATTGACAAATAAACAGACATTTACCATGTTATAATAGTAGAGATTTTAACAAAAAAGAATATTTACCAGCAATGTTGAATTAAATAACAAATAATATGAAAAAATTTTTATTAACTACCTAATTTTAACTAAATTTTGGCAGTGAATATACCTTTAATTTAAATCAACAAAAACATATTCGTTTTCTTTTGGTACCATATACGTATAAGTGACAAGGATAGGCTTTTTAAAATTTCTATTTATAATTTTTTTCTCAACAACCGTTTAGTGAATGCTATAATTTTGTTTCTACTCGTTTTGTAGCACTTTGACATACCTCCCCAAAATACCTAAGTTCACAAAGTACACAAACAAATTGTAAAGTAAGCTTACTAAAGTATATTTATAATATTATATTTAGAATCGTTTAATATTACCCCACATCTACGCATCTCAGCCGAGTCAATTAAATGTTTAGATTTGAATTAACTTTTATGAACCCGTCTGAATGCGATCGTGTCTGAAAAGAAAGTATTTTGTTCTGGAAGGTGCTTGTTCTCGAGGAATCTATAATAAACCTGTTTGTCAAAATAAATGTTTATCTAAAAACTTCTATTTGTTTGCACAAACAATTTGGACTTCCAGAAGTTTCTATAGCTAGTATATAAGGCAGCTCATGAATAGATCCTACACTTGATAACAGTGTTGTACTATACAGTCCAGTAAAAGTGAGCAGTATTGTAAGAAAAATGGTAAAAGTAAATGTATAAATTCATTCAAGTGTGTTGTGGAATTAAATTAATTTTTTTTTTGTTCAAATCTAATAAATTCAGATTTGAGTAAAGTCGTAAAATTTTTGTTTGAAATGTTGTTCCAATTGAAATAAATCTAGTAAATTATTACTAATATTTTGTGTATTTTTATGTGTCGTTTATTGGAGCCTTTTATAGGTTCGACAACGCTTCTTAATTTAATATTCAGAATACTCCTTCTCTTTAAGCCCCCCTTCGCTGAAATAGATAACGTTTTCTCAGATCATATTGACGTTAATACGATTTGATTAACACCTCAATGAACTCAATATTGTTTTTGGTCTTCGCGATTTTGTTCACGTTAAAATATCTACGGCTTAAGAACGCACACACAGGGATATTTTCAAATTAGCGTTAATAGACTCTAGTAGCTTTAAAACGTGAAGAAATGGTTAAAATTCTGATTTCGATTATCGGAGCAAATTCCATATCTTCCAAAAAAATTCCAAAATCTTACAGTATGAATTGGATAAAATTGCCTCCTACATTGATTCCATTTGAATCTATTAAGGGGGAATCTATCAAAAGGGGAATAAGAAATCGTCTATCCTCCTTAATTAAAATAATTAGATCTCTTAAACTTCATTTTCACTTAAAAATTTAAGAGTGTTTTCAAAAACATCCCCAAACGCATTCAGGTATTTTATATAAACTCTTGGGTAAGTCATTTGTAGTGTTTTTTTATTTTTAATTTCATGGCCATTATATTATAACAATGAAATGTCAAATCCATTGCAGTTAATTAAACTTGTATTCTGTTAGTGACTTTTTTTTTTCATTTCAATTTAGTTTAAAGAAATTTATAGTTACCAAAAACCACATAGTAAATTGATATGTTGATAAGTGTAAAGTATTTACATGTGCGAATTTTTTTTGTTTTCCGTAGACCACATACCATCTTTATATTAAATTTTTACAAATTTATCTAATTCAAACGTATTTTTTCAGCTGACTGAGGGCTACGTTCTTTGATACGGTTTATTGTAGAGTAAAAATTTTTTAATAAAAAACATGTAAAGGTTTTGATGCATACCTTTGGCAATTATAACGGCACAATGTTTATTTCTGATTATCTCAGTGTTTTTATTCGAATTTTTAATAATGTAATATAGTTTGTTTGAATTTTACACTCCCGTTCAATAAAATTGAACAGATCTGAACCTAATCAGTCTTCCAAAATTTTGATTATTCTTGTAGTAAATGTTTTTTACTATACTTCCATTTCTTTTTCACACTTAAAATATATACTATTTATCTTTGTTTATAAATGAAACATTGTACAGAGAATTACAAAAGTGGGGAGTTTTATTTAATCAAGTATATCTCTCTCATTAAAATATTCATGGAGCAAGTATTGTATATATGTACGGCACAAAATTAAAACGTAAAATAAATAACGTGAAACTGTCACCAAATTAGCAACAAATAGCATATTCTGAGACAATATAAGAGTAATTTTAATAATAGTGACGTTAACAAGGTTAAATTGAATGATAGTAATTTTAACAAGAGTAATACCAATAAAATTTATTATATTTTAATTTATTTTGTTTAATTTTTGATTTATTTTTATTGTTGTCTATTGATTTCGATTTTCTATCTATTTCGAATTGTCAAAGAGTAAATGACGACTAGCTAATTTATACTGATTATGACTACTTTGTAGTCGAAATACGTATCTATAATACAAAAACTTATCTAGGTATTGGGGCGCATCTGAAATTTTATAAAAAATAAATAATAAAAAATAAGATAAAAATGGTCATTATAGATCACCAAATCTATCAATACATCACAAAATGTCGATATACACCAGATTGACTATGTTATTAACCCGACTTCAAAAAGGAGGATGGTTCTCAATTCGTCTGTTTTTTTTTCAGTAAGATTCGTCTTAGATTAGATTAGATTCGTAATCCGAAGTTGACACTTCCGCAAATAAAAAATATTTATTGTCCAGTGTCAAAATATTTAATTTTTACCTTTTGTATTATTTTCTACCCGTTTCCACTTCAACTCGCAAAGTGTATTAACATTTATCATAAATGTTTACATATTTCAAGGATTAAAGTTGAATGCACTGTTAAAAGGTTAAATACAATAAATGAATAAGTGTTTAAAAGTGAATATCATCCGTGTTTACATTTTCTATTTTATTGCAAATAATAGAACGCAAAAGGTGTACGCATTAATAAATACACATGAATAGGTTCACGCACTTTGGTATAATTCAAACATTTTAACGTGTGTTTAGTTTAGAAGATGACATAGGGTCATTTAGGGTTTTCCGTCTGGATATTATTCGTCTCTTTGTCACGAAATTTGGACCAATTGTGTGACAAATAGTATGATATAATAGAGATAGTATAATAGAGATATCAACAATCTTTAAACATGCAGTTAAGGATGTACGAACGCTAGGTATAGTCCATTTATAAAATTCTTCAAAATCTTATATAGTGCATTCATAAAAGTCCACAATAAAGTTTATTATTTTTTGTCGTTAGTTAAATGGAGAAAATTCATTATTTTCGGTACCACGGGCTAAAAAAAAACATATTTAAGAAAAAAACTGAGATTTCGGGTAACTGTAATTTTTGTCGGCGGTAGCTTAATTACCCGAAATCTCAGTTTTTTTTCGGCCCGTCATACCGGAATTTTATTGGATCACTCGCCTTATTAATATTTCTATTTTCAATTGCGTAGTTTTTTTTTATTCGTCTTATTTTATTCTAAGTGAACATATAATTTATGTATACAGTGTATGCACATTTATTTACATCCGCGGCTTATCATATGAAAATAATACGCCGCGGATAACATTTGTAAAATGATACTTAAGAAGTGATGATACTTAAGAAGATTCACTACTCTTGCGAGCGAAACTATTCTTCGGTCTCTGGACGACTAATGTTTTCTCCGGACAAAAACCAAAACTTGAAAATGATTTGGTTTTTTTTTTTGAAGTAAAATTCTTTGTAAAAATATTGGTTTATATTTTACTTAGAGTGTCTTTGTAACCCTTGTGTAAGTGTTTTGTGATAGTATATGTACTCACGAGAAATAGGGCGCATGCGTAGTTTGTTACGTTGGATCATGTTTATGTTGGTCAAGTATATGTTTATATTTTTAATACATTATAATTTAGAATACCGTTACCATTACCATCCATGCAATATGTAGATTCCATTATTTGTTATTTTACATCAAAAGATTTTATCTTAATATATTAAACAATAAAAATTGTATAGTCTCCGGACGAAAAATGATCGATAACCGGAGATTTTCCTAAACTTCAGTTTTGAGACTTTTTAGAGGTGGCAACCCTAGTGAGGCTCACTTTTTTTTTAAATGTGTTACTTCTGAAGGTAAGATTTTGAAATCGAACCTCTAATAAGATACATTATCTCACTAATGTTTAAATTATAATATTTGAATTGTAGTTGAATTGTTTATTTATTATTTAATGGTATTTGACTTCTAACAAGTTCATGGTCCTCGTTATGAATTACATAATACATGAGTGATGTGTGTGTGTGCGTGTGCGCGTGTTTGTGTGTATGTACATATCCTATAAATAAAATAAAAAATGTGTAATGAATGATGTTATTATTAATATTAGGCCAAAGGAAATTTTTTATATTTATTTACGTTTTTCATCTTATTTCTTTTATGATATTCAGTTATTCATTTTTATTAAAAAATATGAAATAACAATTCCAATAGAATTGAACGACCTTTTAAAATAAACAGTTAACTTAAAATCCCATATTCACATTCGCAAGGCCGATCAACAATTCTATTAGCTCTTGGAAGTTTAACCTTTTTATGAAGGTAGATTTTCTTTCAAAGAGAAACATAATTTTATTAAATCCATTAAATCCATCCAAGTCATTAGTATGAAGTAGTAGTAGTAGTAATGGATGCTAGGCCGAAGGCTGGCAGGTAAGACTTACTGGGACTTTTTTACCAATCCCTAAGGAACCAATCCTACTCAACCGCCTCTTTTCTCTAGCACATCTAGTTAGTTTCATTTCGCGGAGCTTCTAATCAGCTCATCAGGAGGCTCCAATAGTGACTCCAATCAGTAGATCTTGGATTTCGCCTGAGAGTCGTTTGAACGGCTTTGGTGAGAACCAATGATCATTCAACGATCTGAGAGGCCGATGTCTGATGTGAGCCTCCAGTGAGTCTCTTAGTCCGATTGATACCAACGTAATGTAAATCGTTCACAACGTCTGTTTACGATCTCAAGATCACGTAGATATTAGGTACTCTAAAAGAGCTTCGCCTCTGGTATTATATTTGTACTACCTTAAGCCGTATGGTATGAGTTCGCATCACAGCCGATAATTATTGGCAGATCATTTCTCCTAGCAATTTTTACGAGATCTTGCTTATCTTTCAAAGGCGGTGGTTGTTCTCTATCGTATGGTAAATAGCAGCTGCCCACCACTATCCTTGTATAATAACTATTCATTCTTCCCACCGCTGTTACATCCCTTGATCCCAGTTGTGGCAGTGGTACTACTTTGAGGTCGTTGGAGCTAATGCTACAAGTCCTGTGGGCCACGTGGTTGTTGTCTCCGATTGTCAGAGCGAACTCTTCAACTCTCAAACTTCTGATCTTTCCCCTAAAAAATATGGTACTTGAATCAACAATACATACCCCACTCTATCTTTAAGGGATGCCGGCAGTTCGCCTGGGGCCTTTCTAATGTGTTGGAGATTAATGTGACTCACCTTCATCGGCTAAGAAAAAATTTATCTTTTTCTTCTTAGTCTGACGTAATGCTCCACGGAATTATCCTGCGCACAGGTAGCACCATAAGCTGGTAGAACAGTACCCACCCGACGGATTCCAGTCTTTTCGTAATACTTTTTATGATCGTGAAGGAAGGATGCCATCCCCCGGGTTCTCCTTCTTCCATAAGAATTTCCTGTTCTCAATGTTTAACTTCCGATTTTGGCATCTTAGGTGACGATTTACCTCCAACCTAAGGTGGCCGGTACTGACTGATGAGAAAGTCTCTCGAGACCTCGTTGTCAGCTGCAGAAACCATCTCGGGAATTCCTTGATGAAGTGAATCACAGGGGCCAGAGAAGCCTTAGTCATTATTACACTTATTTAGTATAATGTAAAAGAGTATCTAATAAACTCAAACTATTTTTCACAAATTTTCTTGACGTCAACTTTCTGATAAAACTATTTTCTTCTGACATTTTAACACACAATGGATTAGATCATTATTACAGTGATCGCAGTTTTCACTTCATTTAAACGTGAAAAATATAAGATGGAAATTTTTTTGAACTTATTATTATTTTATTCGAACATTTTAAATTATGTATAACAAAGCATCGATTCGGACATGAAATTATCTTCTTCTATGGTTGTGATAAAAACCACCATTACGCCATTCAGTTGAGTCAAAACAGTCAGTAGATCGATCGTATTTATTTATTTATTTTTTTGGTCATTTAACTTCTGAAATATTATGAAAAGTCTAATTATATCGTAAACTTGCAGTAAACAAATTTTCAGAACCATGTTTTATGAGTTCAATTTGAACTCAAAGTTAACTAATTTACAGCTTCTGGGAGCGGTTGGGCCTCAATCTACACTTCTGGGAACATTTTCCTTCAATTTCTATTTTCAAAATGTAATACTACACCAATTTTCAGAACTATGTTCGATCTTTTTTTTTTGTTCAAAACTCATGATTCATGATACACGATACACGATACACGATTGACCCCCCACCCACACTTTTCGCCTCCAATGGAATTCTGCAAAATGCGGCTCTTACTTTGACGATATCATCGGAAACTTATGAGAAAAAATCGCGACTATGTTCGATCAGTTCACTTTTATGTAGCAAGTCCTTAGTCTATTATACGAATATGGTATAGAGATAAGAAAAAGGATAAAACTAGAGCTAAAGTTTAAAATTTTTATAATTGACTTATTTATTCCTTAATTGCCATATTTATTCGGTTTTCGAAAAAAAGCTTCGAATAAAAATTTTTCATTATAACTATACTAACAACTGTTATTCGAAATATTATCTCGAAATAAATAAGGCACAAATCAATTATAAAATTTTTTAAATTTTAGCTCGACTTTTGACGTTCACTGCCAAAACATAGTTAAAAATTGTTCATATTATTTGTTAATTCTTATTTAATTCAACATTACTGGTAAAGTTTTCTATTTTAATTTTTATTATATTATAAAACGTAGATATTTACAAATTTCTAACTTTCAGTTGTTTTTCTCCCAATTGTATCTCCCTACCATACTTAAAATACAATTTAAACGTAATCCATTTAGTTGTAATAAAATTTTAAATATGCTTTTGCTACCTGGACCTTTAACAATTATGTAAGCAAAACTTGCAACTCATTTCTCACTTAATTCTAATTATATCGATTTAAAAGTTTGAAAATCTATGCAATTGCGATGGTGATACAAATAAGATGGCAACATGTAAATGAACCCATGCTTGAACTTGAAAAATGTCTCAAGATGGAAACTAATTTTTTGGTGGCATTGGTAAAATATGAAATTTAAATTAGAAGTTTAGAACAAATCTGTTGCGTGTACTATTGTCGTATCGCAAGCTTGCCACTTATTAACAAACAATGATTATGTTATGAATTATATTGTATAAATTTTGAATTGATGGATATACTGCCATTAGCCAAGCGTACTAAATGGACATTTTAAAAGAGGGCTATCACGACGATACTTGGTTCGTATCGCAGGCAAACCAATATAATCTTTAATAATTTTATCACTTATCGGCCCCTCTGAATGCGTCCGTGGTTATTGAGAAACCTATTGGTTCTAGAAGAATCTATATGTTTTCAAAAACAATAGTTTCCATTAGTGTCAACAAACTTTTTTCTAGAACGATCCAAGGTCCCTTTACAAGCAGCGACATTCGCCAGTTAAAAATTAGTTTAAATTTGATATTCGATCAATTAAGATCAAAGTTTAAAATTACCATTTGTTCGAGTAACATTCAGTTATAAATTAACAGTTGTATATTATTGTATTGTATTAAAATTAAAATTAAAATTAAATTCAAATTCTTTTTTTTTTTCAAATCAAATAAAATTCAGGTTTGAAAAAAGTCATACAGTTTTTGTGTTATTTAATGTTTTTTTCAAAGTTCGTGTTGTCCAATTGATATAAATTTAGTAAACTTTTATTAACATTTTGTGTTTTTTTGTGCTCGAGTATCGGAATCGGCTATAGGTTCTTCTTCGAATAGAGCGAAGATACCGCGACAATGGTAGCCACGCTGTCAATAAAAACATTGAATGTGACACAACTTGTACGCTGTTAAAGCTAAGGTTACTATAAATTAGAGAAAATCATCCTGGCTTGTACAAAGGACACCAAAAGTGGAGTTATTTTTCAAAATATTACAGCTGATTTGTGCCAAATCCAGTCGCTTTTAGAAAAATTGTTTTGAATAAAAGCTGTTTGTCTTTATAATGAAAACTGTTGTTATAACATTTATATTTTATCGAACGTCAATTTTAAAATTTTTGCTCGGGTTTGAAAAATCGGTGGATAATATTGACAGAATGTGAAAATAAAGTTCCTCACTTAATTTAGATGCTTTCTAGAAGGACCCCCACTTTTTCATCGCTTTTTAGAAAGACCCCCTACTCTGCATGCCCAAGGGCCCCGCATGACCTAAATCGTCTCTGTCACTATTGTATAACCACTTACACAAGACAACAGAAAAGAAAAGAACCCCATGAAATATTTTTAAATCGACAAACTACCGGTATAATTTTTTTTCAAAATTACAAAAATTATATCTTATGAATTTTTTATTATGTTGTATTCGACAATATAATGCTAAAAATTACTAATAATTTAAATATTATTATAATTTCGAGGTTATTATATTATGTAGAAAATGTATGGGCAAAAATAATATATCAGAAGCAATAACAAACATATGCGTCAAAAAATGAGTCATTTATTTGATTTTATTAATAAATTGTATGTCAATGTTTTTAATGGCCATTCACCAAAACGACATGCGAATTTTAATTATATTCTGCAATATACTGGAGAAAATTATTATGATTGGTTTTATTGATTAAAAGTAATAAAATGTGAGTACCCAATTCAAGGGTTGATAAATGTATTTGATTATATGTTTTATGACTTTATCTAAATACTATTCAGATATCATCTATATATATTACTACATGAATGTATTTAAAAAAATCTTATTTGGGTCCCACAATGATTTCGGTGTTTAGGTACTGTAACTTTTTTTTGTACTATATAGTCCAGAGGTTGGCATTGGTTGCTATTCAGAGCAACCAGTGCTCTCCATAAGCTGAGTGAGAGTAAGTAAGAGAGGTATGTTTTGAAGGAAGACGGGACGATGATTCAATACAGGGTCGCCTACCAATTATTGCCCAATAATTTATTCTCTATTATTAAAATCACTATTTTTATTTTTTTTTGTAAAAAGAAATTATGTGAAATAATTTTTACTAGCACGAATAGTTCTTTTCACTTTTTCAATTCAAAGTAGACTAACTCGAAGAAACTCAGTCAGGTTGAGTAAGCTAACATAAAATTCCCACTTTATGTAAAATTTAACCATTGAGAAATCAGTAACAAATTATCCCCCCTCCCCCAAACTTATCATTGGCATGTTTATTGTATCCTCCTATACCACCTACGAAGAAAAAATAATTAAATCAGGTAAATACTTGTTTATCAGTTCTCCGATGTGTAATAGTTTAGAAAAATTATTCGGAATTTCTAAACCATCAAAAAAATTTACGGCTATCTCTAAAAGTCTAAACTATTTTTCAATTCTTTTAAAATTCTTAGCAAAAATTTACCTCTTTTATAATAACGGTCAAGCGGTAAAGGATCAAAAGATTTATATAACATTTATATTTTATTCATACACAAATATATTAAAAAGGTACATTTTATGCCCCAAATTACCAGCCCAGAATTCCAGAGTATGTATTGTATTGTATACTTTGTATAGTGACCATAAAACAGGGTTGGTACCTGCATGTACTTTTTTCAATACCGAAAACCTTCGAAAGACAAACTTCAGTGATTAATTCAATAAAATTTATTGAAATGCATTATTAAAATCACTACTTTTACTTTTTTGAAAAAAAGAAATTATGCGAAAAATAATTTTCACTAGCACGAATAGTACTTTATATTGGCCAATAGTACTATATAAATTCATTGAATAAATTATATACATTAATAAAAGACCATTGCTTTTCAGTTTCTGAAAAGAATTAAATTTATATTGCATTATTATATTTTTTTCAGAATATGTTTTAATAAAAAAATAATAATAATAATTGGTGTAGACACCCTGTATTTACTCTATCTTTCTTCCGTCCTCTCACTCAGAGCACAATAAAGTCAAAAGGTGTCCACCTATGGACTATGTGAGGTGCTTTTGGTTTTTGAAAGTTCTTTAATAAGCAAAATCGGACAAGCGAAAAAAGAGGCTTAGGGGCAAGGGGATACACTAAATTTGATATATCTCTCCTACTATTGGAAAAATCCTAATTACTATTGAAAGAAATAAAGTTGTACAAAATTTATTTTATTATAATTTTGTTTCGTACCATTTTTTCGGTTATACTTATATTTACAGAAATATTTACAATTTAAGAATGAAAGTTCAAATCCCAAATATCTCTGAACACATTAGAGTTTGAGTAAAAATGATTAGGTAATAAATTGTAGCAAACTTGATTCTCTACAGCTGTACACCGTACACATTTTTCGATTGTTCTAATATTTTATATGTTGTGTTTTTTTTCTTTCTCTAGATAGTTTGAAAAACCAAATTTTTTTCACTTTGGAGAAATTTTATCCCAGAAATATCACTCAATGAATGAAGTCATGCTTCATTCAGACTGTTTGGAGGATCGTACTTGTTAAATGGACTTTGTGTACTAGTAAACATTTGAGTTCCAAGTGACATGGTTAACAGTTTTACAAGGTCAATAGTTTACGGACGATTTAAATTACTGAAAAAATTTGACGTATTATATCTACGCAAGTAGTCCCAATTTTCTTTGTATGCGATTTGTAAGAAGTGAAAGTCAAATTGACAATTGAAAGAATCATGTAATTCACTTCTTGTAAATGTTTTTTTTATTATTTAAAAAATTCATACGAAACGGAAATTACTGCAATAATTTTTTTAACTACTGGTTTATTTGATTTAAATAATAATCAAAACATATTATTTATGTTTGAAGAAATTTATTGTAAAAAAAGAGTGATGAAAATAATTATTCAAACTGTTTGCCCTTTTATTATAATATAAGCTATTCATATGCTACCAGGATAATCAGTTTCACGTAAATTCCGTTAATATAGTAAGCTTCCATAGTTAATATTAATGAAAACATCGGGTCGGTATGATGTTTGGAAGTTATTACATTTCCAATTTTGGCCTATTATAATTAGTTTTTATTCTAATACTACAAAAGATGAATTATGATTAATTAATTTTTTTACTGGGTTAATATTTATTTTGGTCATTTTGTCGTAGTTTTTATGTCATCAAATTTTATGCGGCATCATAATTTTATTACACGACAATTTTATAAACAAAAGACAAAATCATTACACGACTATCAACGGAATTTTCACCAGACATCTATCTTCATAGGGAAAATACTGCTTCAGAGTGCAACCAAGAGGCTTTCTCTCGATGCACTGAAGCTGAACAGGATGCAACTGCGGACGGTTAGCGATTCATTACCGAGCATAGCCCCTGCGGAAGCACCTGCACACAATGGGACTCCATAACGGGTTCATTGTGTGCAGATTGTGTGGCGAGTAGGAGGAAACGTCCAGCAACATTATCTTTGATTGCGAACCTCTAGGTTACCGCAGATACAGGATATTCGGTGCATTTCACCCCGAATATATGAACCTTCAGGAAGACCTTATAAGCAAGCTCCTCGCTATTGCCAACATATGGGAGAAGCTAATCTCGTCGGACTGAAGAAGAGGGGGGATCACAATGCACCATAAGGTCGACGTGCAATACTTTTCAGACCCCTAGATGTATCATATCTATCTATCTATCTATCTATCATCATAATGGTATATTGTTGAAAGTGAGTATTAACTTATATTTACGGCGACATTCATAGCCTGAACTTACTTTTGAGCAAATACTTAAACAACAATCAACAATCGCAAAGCAACTTTAGTCGATGATTAAGATGGCGTTCAAAAATAACACGCGTTACTGGTTACTTTTCTTTTATACTTGGATTGATCTTGGGGTGTGAAAAGTATTGCACTTCGATCTTAAGGCCATGGGGGGAACATCTACTTCAGTCAACTTCAGTCTACTTCTCCCATATCTTGGCAATAGCCAAGAGACTCTTTTCAAATTTTTCTCAAGATTCAAGTATTCAGAGTGAGATACACACATGCATATATTGTATCTGCTTTAATCGGGAGATTCGTAGTTAAAGATGATGTGGCTGGATGTTTATTCCTCCTTGTCGACTAGTCTGCACATAATGGATTTATTGCAGAGTCCTATTTTGTATAAGTGCTTTCGTAGGCGATAATGTCCGGTGATGAATCATTTCGAAATTGTATCCTGTTCAGATTGAGTGCATCGAGAGGCAGCCTCTGAGATGTATTCCGAAACAGTATTTTCCCCAGTTTTGTTGCGGTATATTTTCCTAGTGATCACGGTGTTTAAATTCTACCCTCTTGTAGATCAGTTGTTTGCATGCTGTTTTTGGATGTCCTGAAATAGGTTCTGGGGCTATGAAAGTTGAATCGGCTCTCTTTTTTCGCTAAAGTATTTGCTTTTTGTTTCGTTTCAAGCCACTCTGAGCTGGAATCGAGATCAATTTAACATTATTTCGTTTCACTAGCTCCCGCAGTTCCTCTAGACAATCACTGAATACCCATGTGGTGCTTTCCGTGGCAGACAGAGCTCTTCTGTTTAGGATTGTTTGAGAGAATGCTAGTGTTTTTGTACTTAACGACATCGATCACTTTTCCTCCATTTACGTATTGCAAATATAAACCATAACTAGCACAGTAGCATGTGAATATACCACAGCGTTCACATAAAGTATTACGATATGATGTCATCTCATACATAGATAAAAAAAAACAACCCACGTGACATGCCTACTATACCAGAGGTGGGCACAGACAGCTCGTCTGAGCCTTACGAGCTCTCCATAAGCTGGGTGAGAGTAAGTAAAGAAGGTATGTTTTGAAGCAAGACGGAACGATTTTTCAATACAGGTTGGCCTACCGATTATTGCCCAATAATTTATTCAATCAATTTAGAAATAGTTTTATAAAATATTTATTGTTTAAATAATATATTTTACAGTATGGAGAGATACACCAAAAAACATAATAATAATAATAACAATAATGATAATAATAACAATAATAATAATAATAATAATCTGAACTTATCCAAGACTGCTTGCGATGTCTTCTCCATTATTAAATTCACTACTTTTATTTTTTTTGAAAAACAAATTATGCGAAAAATAATTTCCACTACTACAAATAGTACTTTTCACTTTTTCAATTCAAAGTAGACTAACTCGAAGAACTCAAATTCCCACTTTATGTAAAATTTAACTTAATTCATCAAATTCCCATGACACTATACTGAGCATACTCCATACGAAGAAAAAATAATTAAATCAGGTAAATAATTCTTTATTAGTTCTCGGATATGAATAGTAAAATATTTAGACAAATCATTTGGAATTTCCAAAACTTTAATTCTATTTAAAATTATCCTTTGCAAAAATTTCCCTCTTTTATTACAATGGTCCAGCGGTAAACTTAAAGGTTCAAAAGATTTATATATATTTTTTATATCTTTTTATTTTATTCATACACAAATATGATATATACTAAAAAGGTACATTTAATGACCCTAATTACCAGCCCAAAATTCCAGAGTATGTATTGAATGATTGCTTGTATTATTTACTTTGTATAATAGTGACCATAAAAAAGATTTGGTATTATTATATTTTTTTCAGAAAATGTTTTAATTAAAAAAAGAAAATATTAATAATTGGTAGGTTACCCTGTATTAACTCTATCTCTCTTCCCTACCTCTCATTCAGAGCTTGGCCGAGTCATCTCCTGCCCACCTCTGTACTATACAATACAAAACCATACAGACGTCACATAAATGAAATTTTTTAATATAAGTATGTACTACTAGTGCTCATCAAGTTCAAATTATTATCTACAATCGATTTAGTAAAATGTGTATGTGAAGTTAATTCAGTCAATTTTATTAGATATACGTCATAGTATTATTGAGAACTTAAGGCGGAGCACGGAAATACTCTGAATCACTCGGTACAGTTTGAATTAGCCGAATGTTCAGCTTAACGAAAAGGATGTTTTTTGTCCATGCAGTTCCAAGCCGAGCTTTAGACCGCACGGTCACTTGGACTAATTATATTGGTTATAGTAGATTTGTTCAATTGTCACAGCTGTAGTGTTTCACCGAGGCTACGAGGCGAGGCGAGGATGATAGCTAACCCAACAGAGACGAGGCAAGGCTAGTCAACATTCTGCCTCGGCCGAGATCGAGGCGAGGCGAGGTTGATATTTAAAAAAGCTAGGCGAGGCAAGGTGATACCAAAACCTCGCCTCGCCTCGTGCCTCGTGAAATACTACACAGCTGTAATAACTAGGTTTACGATACTATATTTTTTAAGTTTTGCTCTGACCGTGACGAGTAAACTACCTTAAAGTATCAGAAAAACATAAAAAATTCTATGATGCTAACTTCACGTACGTTAATGTAATAGAAATTCAAATAAATATTTTATATTACAGGACACTCTAATAAGGTCAAGAACCTGTTTTATTATATACCAAAGTATTTTCCTTTATGATTATTATTGAAATGTCAGAAAATATTAACATCATATGTGTGATATATTTTATTTTTCTGTTTAATTTCCTTTTTTTGTCACCAAAATTTACAATCAGATGAAAAAAATGATGAAAATTGTTTGAATGGTACTACCCACACCTGCTAAAGTGGCGTCCTTTTGAAACATTTTTACAGTTGATTTGTATCGAATCCATTTGGTTTTCTAAAAAATTTCTCGAATAAAAGTCATTATTCGTCATAAAAATACCAACCGACTTTGTTCTTAATATTATTTCAATAGCCAAAATGGTATTGCCACAAATCAGGTATGAAATTTTTTTTAAATTTTTTTCCAACTAAAAAATAGAAAATAAAATTTAATAAATTTGGATTAAGAAAAGTGTAAATAAGAAACAAATGTATATTAATGGAAAAAAGCGTGGGGTGCATAGTGTCAATAGTTATTCCATTAATATACATTTGTATCTTATTTACACTTTTCTTAATCCAAATTTATTAAATTTTATTTTCTATTTTTTAGTTGGATTTTCTATAAAAGCGTGTTTTATTAGTTTTTTTAAACTATTATTTATTTTTCATTTTTTAGTTGAAGTTCGCGCACTAGCTGTATCTCTCTTACTCTCATGCAAAAGATGCGGAAGGAAATTGATGAATCCTGGCGAATCTAATCAGGATAATCGGATATTTTAATCGAATTATTGCATTGTCATCGGCCTTTGACAGGTGTGCAAAATTTGAATTAAATCTGATCGTTCAAATTAGGAGAAAATCGAGCCCAAAAGGGTCGGTTACATACATACATACATACAAACATACAGGTGAAACTAATAAAATGCGTATAAAAACGCTACTTCTGCGGTCGACTCTTATCACATCGTTAGTCAAGATAGACTGTAGCGGCTGTCCTGGACGGACTACACATCGACCATAAGGACCATTGTGATGCCTAAGAATGTGAGGATGTGAGTGGAGCGGAAAGAATTTCTGTGTGTAGACTAGGAATCGGTAGGATGTGCGGCTACAGCCGACGCTGATAAAAACTATGCTGATATTCATCTGGAGTTCGTGAAGGAAACTGCAGAAAACCTCCACAAGCATAGCCGGGTATTTTGATCTGGTTAATTAATACGCCGAAAGTTTAGTCAATTAACCGCCTTTTTTTTCTTAATAATTGATAAACTGCCGATGTCGGGATTCGAACTCATAACCTCCCAGTCCCCAAATATACATAACGCCTTAGACCGCTCGGCTACTTGGCTGGTAACTAACTAACTAACAATGTAATAAAATGTTTGCAGACAATTTTAACCTACTTCTAATTGTTGTATCGAATTTTCGATGAGACACACCGTTTCGGAGATATTTAACTTTTTTTTTTTTTTAAGTAAAATTCCTCGTTAATTTGGCATCGTCCTAAAGTTCAATTCACATGGCCTGATTTTTTTGAAATTCAGATTTGGTATATAAGTTCTATGGGCTCTGTTGACATAACACGAAAGAATTTGCGATTAATTATTCGATATCCCCATTGGTTTACGAGATAATTCAATTTTTAGGCCCAGACAAAATTTCGCTTTTTTCACAATTCTAAACAATGCATCCAAAAAATTTTTTTAGTTTTGAAACCTTATTATTTAAATATTTAAATAAATTTACCCTTATTGATACAAACTAAATGAACTGATTGAAAATGTTTATTCGAATTGTTCAACCAAAATCACATATTCGGCTTGCTAAAACTGTTATTTTGCCTAAGTAATGTTAAACTTCCATATAGAAAACACTATAATTAGATAAAAAATGTAATTTTTGGTGTTTTTTCCAATTTCCGGGATGTCGCGTTGGGAAAATTAAGCTTTTCCCATTTTCCTTAAGTTTCAAGTTAGTCCGGGTTGAATGTAAAAAACCACTTCGGGTTAAATTTTGGTTTTAAATTACGTATAAATATTAAATAAATCCAAACAAAATCTTTTTTTTGAATTATTTTGAAAAAGTTACTTTGTTAAATTATAAAAATTAGTGTTTCCACATTAGAATATTGATAGCATTTGGTTTTCAAATAAACGTGTTAAATATATATATATATATATATATATATATATATATATATATATATATATATATATATATTTATATATATATATATATATATATATATATATATATATATATATATATATATATATATATATATATATATATATATATATATATCTACAGCTTATATCTACACGAAATATTAGACGATATATTTGAACACGATATAATTTTTGAACAAACAGAGCTACAGTGGTGAGTTTTAGAATATAGAAATTTAACGGAATTATAAGAAACTGTTTTTTCAATCATCGTTAAGGAATAAATAGTTAAAAAGTTATTTCAATTCAAAAATCGAAAAATAGCGACCACGTCTCATTGTTTAGTTATAACAACGCAAAGTGAAGCATTTTATAAATAAATATACGTGTCGGCATGCTAAACAGATACAACTTGACAGCATTGTACGTCACTATAAGTTGTACTATTCGAGTATATGTATTATGTATGCAAACAAACAGTATATCAACTGGCGGAAAATAAGCTACGTTGCCGGATTACAACTTATAAAAATGTTAGATAGTATTTGTATATACATATATCGTTTGTGTAACATGTTTACAGGTACAGTGTTGGTCAGAAATTATGGCTTATAATGCAATAAATTCTTTCGCTCTTACTATACGCATACGCTCCACAACTTTTTGGCAATATTGTATCACGACAACTGCCATAAAGTATTGCTTAGTAGATAGTATATAGTAATAGCCTGATGTAGGCGTTTTATTTGAAATTTACTACAAAAAAACCCTTAGATAAGCAAGTTTTATTAGAACAATTAGATAACTATAAATATACAGTAACAAACCAGGATCATTAAGACTCGTATCTTTCATGACATTATGGCAATTAGTTTACGCTAAAAACTGAATCTGAATCTAAGTACTTGAGAATTATTTTATTTGTATTTTATTTTCTAATCTTTAACAAACAGTAAAAGAACTGAAAATTATCACAATGGCAGGAAAAACATAGGACAACTTTTAATAGCCTTATGTACAAAAATATATCCTTACTTGTTATGTGTACTACAAGGAAATCTAACACAAGAATTGTATTATCTTCCAAACAAGTATAATGACTAGTTTATATACCTAGTTAATCCTTTATACAAACATTGTGAGAAATACAAACACTATACAAAAAAAAAAAAAACTGAATAACATGTAATAATAATCTACTCATATATATTACAAACTTGTTAAATGGCGTATTTTCATAGGTCAATGTATCTTGTACTACGGACTACAAAAGTTGATGTTTGTTTTTAGCGAATTTCCTCCAAAGGAAATGCAGCTATTGTTTTTGTACTAATGTTGGAATTTCGTAATAATTTCTTCAAACGTCCATCGATCCTACCTACTAGATGTCAAAAATCACTATCGTTAAAATTTTTATATATGCATATATATATATATCAACATATACATATATGTACATATAAGTTTATTTGAGGCGCTTTTGGTATTCAAAAGGTCACGTTCGTTACTGGGTAAAATCGGATGAGGGGAAAGGGGGGTTTAGAGGGAGGCGGAAACATTAGGAGTTAAGTTGTAGGTACTTAGTTATACTGTGATTTTGTTTCTTATCATTTTTCTGTTCCACTAATATTTACAGAAACATTTATAATTAAAGATTGAAAGTTAAAATTCTAAATATCTCTGTACACATTAGAGTTTGGAAAAAATGATAAGGTAATGAATTATAGCAAACTTGATTTTCAACAACTTTACTCGTTATACATTTTTCGATAGTTCCAATATGAAGAGAGATATTTTGTATTGTGTGCTTTCTTCTATGACCCCCTTTCCTCTTGACATAGGCCATTTCTTAATAATGACTCTGTCTAGCGGTTGAAACAAGAAACACTACGGTTGCAGTATTTTAACAAGTAGTAAGTAAAATGTATTGTATTACACAATACATTAAAGTAAACACTCAAACGCTCAATATACAATTACAATATACAATATACAATATACAATTTCAATATTACAATATACAATAGCAATTCAAACAGACATTTATTATTTAGTAGCAACCCTTAGAAGATAGACATATAGCATTGGTACAGTTTGATATATCTTTATAAGAGGAATAATTCCGTAATATATTGTTTTCATATAACTCTATTGGTTTACGTCAGTAAAGCTCCCGTCGGCATGATTTTTTCCGACTTCTTCAGTTATCTTCGTTATCTTTCAGCCCATTAAAACAAAACCTCAACGATTTATACACCTAAACCTTCCACATGAATCACTCCATCCATTGGTGGAAACCGTATGAAAATCCGTTCGGTAGTTTATGAGTTTACCACGTACAGACGGACAGACGGCATGGGGAATTTGTTTTATATGTAAGAATAACGTTAAAGTTTGTATCTATAGAGGGTAACAATACAATCTAATTGAAATGCAAATCTATTTTTTAATCGAAAAAACATGAGAAAATTTTATCATTATCATCAAGTAGACGTTATGCGCAACAAGTCCATTAATTTCGTATAACTTGAAATCCAATGCTCCTATTAATTTTAGTTGAATAATTTAAAACCCTTATCTACCTATATTCAGTTGCAAATACAAACATACATTATACAGATCTATATATACAGATATATATATATATATATATATATATATATATATATATATATATATATATATATATATATATATATATATATATATATATATATATATATATATATATATATATATATATATATATATATATATATATACATAAAATAACAATTATAAATACATTTCAAAACAGGATACAAAGGTTACTTTTCTCATTAAAGTTCATGACGGAAATTATACGGAAGTTAACGATTTATTTGTCAAACTCAAATTTTTTACATATTGTTTCACATTAATGGTCCAATATTAAAGAATATATAAGATTCATATTATCACTATCGCCTTAAGGACGTTCAAGTACTAGGTATAAAAATTATAAAACACCAATATATTATTTTGCCTCACTTTTGTTGGTCCTTAAATCTTGGTCCTTACATAGATCTGGGATATCAATAGCTTTTGTATGCAAAAACTTAGCCCCTCCCATATTTTTTGTCGGATATTATTACTTTTTGCTTCAAGTTTTTTCTGCTTCAGACGCAAAATTTAATAAATGAAATACATTTTGCTAATATTATTATCCAATCACAAATCATAGAATTATATATATTAAACTATATTAAATTAAAACTACCATGTAGAAAACAATTTCCATAAGATTAACATTGTAATTTGAACTATAACATTCTCATTTACCAGGTTAACATATCCGGTTTCAGACTTTTCTGGGTGGTTTCAACCTATCTTCCTCAAAATATCAACTTTCTAGGACAACTGGACGTACTCTAGAATATTGATGATTGAGTCAGTAAGCCAATGAGTCAGTCCCCAAAATGTCGATTTTTCGGGTTAATGGGTTGATTTAGGGGTGATGTTGAAACTTAATACGTACCGTCAGATGGTGGGTAGCATCTCCGTCAGATGCTACGTTTAAACTGGCTTCATAGATTTTTTGGTTCCTGAGATACAATGGTTATAAATATCGTCTCTTATCCTTGTAAAATATAGTGCGGTGTATGCTTAAACTTGGTTCGACCCACTATACGCAGTACGCGACATGATATTTATGGTTTTATTTATTAAAATTCCGCAAAATATTATTTATTAAATCTCCGTATTAATTATTTTGTAATTGGAACCTCTGTAGTAACCGACACGTTACTCCACTAAATATCTGTTAATATAACAATCTTCTACATACAAAAATGGATTATCATCTGGATGAAAGTTTCAATTTTCATCAAACATACACAGTAACACTTTCGAGGTTAATGACTCTCTTTAGTACATAATGTGGTAATAATTTATGGTATTTGTGTGAAAATGATATTTCAGTTAAACACCTCTAATATAAAGTTAAAAGCTTATTTAATGTTAAAGCTTTTACTCTATACATATACTACGCTACTTCGAATATGCACACGAACTGTTTTCAATATTGAAGTTGTACCGCAAATAATGCTAAACCGCTAAACCGCAAATATCACTTTTGGAATCTATAGTCACTTTGTCTTAACTTTAACCTTATTTGATGTGTAGCAACAACATACATAAAATAATATACAAATTAACTTCGAAAATTGAAAAAACTTCCGTAAAAAAAGTAGATTTTCTACATATCTAAAGAAAGTAAATGAAAAAAATAAATGAAAGTAAATGAAAATGAAAGTAAATTAAAATTCCTGGAATAAAAGTTATTCGTTATTGTAGTGTACTAACACTAGATTAGGGTTTCTCCGAGGCTACGAGGTAACCTCGCCTCGCCTCGCCTCGGTCCTCGGTTACGAGGCACGAGGCGAGGCGAGGCGAGGCGAGATTCAAAATTTTAATCCTCGTTACTAACCGAGGCGAGGCGTGGTATATCGTCACAAAAACCTCGCCTCGGCCGAGGCAAATTTACTAAGTAAATTTTGTTTATTTATATATGCAGTGTCAATGACAGTGTAAGCATTTAAAGAATATATGTGCTAATACCTGTTAAGTGTTATATCTTACTCTTACGTTTGAGAATAAAATAAAATGTTGTATCTATAAAAAACATTTACTACAACAATAATCAAAATTTTGAGGGTCTGTTCATTTTATATATAATACTGTAATACTATATTATATAATGTATGTTTTCATTATTGTTATTTCAATGAATAAATATATAATTAAATTAATAAATTTAAAACAATTGAAAAAAGTTTAATTTCCTTTATACTTACAGTAACTTGTATGGGTTTCGCATTGGAAATCGTGGAAGCATATTGAAGAACCTCTTACATAGTTCTTCAAACATCACGTGATTTCATCTTTTCATTATATTTTTTTTAGGCCAAATTTTTTTGAATTTACTGTTTTCATTCGAGAAGTCATAAAAATTTAGAGACTAAGCAACTTATATTCCGTGTTTTAAAGACATTTATTTTCTAACAAGTTTTATTAGCCATATTATGTACATTCATGCAAAATAAGTCTAAGTTAGTAAAAACTTTGAGGCGAGGCGAAGATGATAGCTAACCCAACCGAGGCGAGGCGAGGATGATAGCTAACCCAACCGAGGCGAGGCGAGGCTCAACATTCTACCTCGGCCAGGCCGAGGCGAGGCGAGGTTGATATTTAAAAAAGCGACGCGAGGCGAGGTGATACCAAAACCTCGCCTCACCTCGTACCTCGTGAAACACTAGATCTTGGAATCTTCGTAACCACCAACAAACTTGTATGTTCATTATTAAATATTCTGAAATATACCAACTATGTAGTCTAAGTCGGGATCGACTTACTATCACTGTCTTTAAGTGCAATCAAGGCAATACTTTCTTGGTTAAGAAAACTTATGCTAATGGAGTATGTCCGATTTCAAAAGTTGTGTTTTAAAAGATTTATTTACTTGACGAATACTTCGACATATAATCAATTCACGTTTAATTGGGTTTGCCAATTAAAGAAATCCTAGACTCAGTTGACTAAGGTAATATCTTAAACAAAAACACTTCATCCATGTCTAACATAACGGATATTCGTCATAAAATTCAAACATATTACAGGAGTTACAAGATCTGGAAAGGGTTGCCTTATCAGCCTATAACTCACTATTTAAAAATTTGTTAATCGTTGATAGTATCCTGCCAAATTTCACTTTCAATTGCCCTTTGTCATTTATTCGAGTATTTGCCCAACTCGATGTACCTTAAACAAACAAATTTTGCGTATCGTAAATGCCACTTGCACCCTTTGCAATTCAAATGCACTTGAAAATTTAAGCCACTTGTTACTTACTTGCGCTGTTTACAAATATGAGCGACATAGCTTTATCCTGAAACTCAATTCTAGGATATTAGAAATCTTGTAAAATTATTTTGATCAGATCTTTCCTTTTAAATGAATAAAAAAAGATTATCTTCATCGTTTCTATTACTTTTGTTATGATATAATTCCGTTAAGGATGTACGAGCACTGAAGCTTCAGAAAGATTAAGGATTGAGTTTTTGTTTACATGTAGTTGAAGTGCATATAAATTAATTATACAAGTTCCAGGGGGGTTACGAGGGTCTTGAATTAACTAATTAATGTTAAAGTTCTAGTTATAATGCTTTGCCCTTTCAGACATATTTTGACATATTTTGATAATTTTCACTTGGAATAAAATAAGGCGAATAAAAAAAAACTACGCACTAGAAAATAGAAATATTAATAAACTGATTGATCCAATAAAATTCGAGTATGACGAGCCGAAAAAAAAGATATTTAAGGAAACAACTGAGATTTCGGGTAAAATATATTTCTCGCCGGTGGCTTAATTACCCGCAATCTCAGGTGTTTTTCTTAAATATCTTTTTGGATCTTATCAAGAATAACGAGGCTAGCACTTTTTACGAACGATTTATTGACAATCTAGCTGCAGTTTCTTCTCTATTAAAAAAATGTTTAAGCCGTAGTTATAAATGATGGAACACTTTAAAAAAAATATACGTCTTTGAAAATAAAAACTTCCGAAAAACTCTTCACTACGCTCTGAATAAAGTTGAATAAAGTTGCGGAAAAAAAGGACGAGGGAGATTTAAACTCAGTTTTGTCAAATCTTTACCACTTCATCAAAACACTATCAGCAGTTCAGATTCCCAGAATCAAAACAGAACACAAACGGCAAATGTTAACAACGTATAAAACCTATTTTGACAAAATGGAAACCCGACTTCAAAAATCAAATATTCTATAACAAAAAATGCACTAAAAAGTAAAAATATAATTGCATATTCTTGTGCCAATTTTAGTTCACCTAAACACAAATTTTTAAATATATATGTACAATTATTGTTATTTTTGGAGTCGGTGTCAGCATAGAGAAATTCACATTCAAATTCAAATTTTGGACACCGCCTCCAAAAATAACAATAATTGTACATATATATTTAAAAATTTTTGCTTAGATGAACTAATATTGGCACAAGAATATGCAATTATTTTTTTACTTTTTAGTGCATTTTTTCATAACAGATTTTCAGTTTTTTTTACATGCATTTTGTTTTTTTTTTTTGTAAAAATTTTTTTTTTTTTCTTATTTTCCCATTATGAATGAGTATACCCTTTCAAAAAAAAAATAATTGCAAAAATCGGTTATCACATATAAAATGAGGGTTTTCCTGGATTTCCAGGGGATCCCTCACCAGAATGCGATTTGGTGACAATGGGACCAATCTGAAATCAAACCCTTTAAAACAAAAACAAAAAAATTCAAAATCGGTTTATAAATATCGGAGTTCTGAGGTGACAAACATTAAAAAAAAAAAAATAATAATTAAATAAAAAAATACAGACGAATTGAGAACCATCCTCCTTTTTGAAGTCGGGTTAAAAAGGTAAAAGAGTATCAAAAATTTATCATCACCCCTCCTGTTAATCTTTTACCGTTCTAGGCTACATCCGACTCTGCCTAGGGCTGACCTTGGGTGCTGCTTGGAATTCTTTTGCAATTTTTGTTATTGAGAATATTTAACAATAAAATTACATACTCGATAATATTACCTACTCCCCTAGCTTTCCATGAGATAGCCCAGTCAATATGTTCATTGTCTGTCAAAATCATAAGTTATTTCTCTGCTAGAAAACGTACATTCACCTTTTAGAAAGTATGTGTACAGAAGAAGTAATATAATGACATAATATTTACGAAACTGACTAGGAGCTACTTTATGAAATTTAAGTTATTGGTTTGGTTGTATCGGAAAAAGCTTTTGAATCTGTTCAAATAGGTTTCACAACTATTATAAATAGGAAAACCTTTTAACAATTTTATTAATGTAAATATTTCAATTTAACTTTGTGAAATAAATGTTTTAGATGTTACATATCATTTCTTTAAAGGCTGCAATTGTGTTCTATGCAAAACATGTCCTTCATCAAGACAACATTCGAAAATTTAATGTCTATAAAAATCTAGAAAAATATTCTTTGAAATCTTCTGAACATAAATATTTATGGAACACCCGATTAAACTTTTCCTCCTATTCGAACTGCTAGGGCTTATGGACATTAATTTTTCATCTGGTCAAGAAAAAGTTTCGGCGATACAATGCTGATGCACATATTATTTAGTTTAAATTCATTGTCTAAATACCAAATTTTATATCTCGAGCTGAAAATAAGCATCCATACAAACATTCATAAACTTTCCGACTTCCTTATTAATTCGAATAATAGTGTAAATAGCAATTTTCATTTTTGTAAAACGGGATCCCTATACAAACTTACATCCCCTCTTTCACCCCCTTATGGGAGATTAATCTCTTTATTAAGAGATTTAGAAATATCTGCTATGAACTAAAACAATAATGAACAAATGCCAAATTATTTTAAACCTCGCGTGACACGTCCGTCCGCATAATATTTCAGAAACCCTAAAATTTTAGAAGTAGCCTAGATTACCCTATGAAGAGTCCTCTACCTGCCAATGAAAGTTTCGTCAAAATCGGTTCAGTCGTTTCGAAAATTAGCCCGATCTAACAGACAGACAGAAAGAAAGAAATTTAAAAAACTCGTGTTTGGGTTTTGGTAAAGTGCAAATAACCATATGAGCTTAAGAAAATGCCTTTATTTCGAATTTCGAAATAGATTAGTAAAAACAATTAATATAACTACTAACTGAGTTAATTGTTTGAATACCCAGTATATACTGAGTTTGTATATCAATGTTTGAACAATTCTTCGAATTGAAAGTTTATAAGATATACATTTTTTTTTCTGCGATCAAAATTTTCAAGCGTTACATAGTTGGAAGTAAACTTAATATACCTTGTATATTTACAAATATACTGGGTATAAAAATAGTATGTATGGATGCTATGTACATGTATACATGCATGGCTTCGTTCACCTATCGATTGTATTTCTCATTTTCAACTTTGAGCACAAATTATGAGAAAACTATTGAGTTTATGAAAAAAATTTTCAAACAAAAGTTGTTTATTTTAAATAGAAGAAGATTTTTTGCCAATAAATTTCTTTCTATCTCTTGCGGTTTCAAAGATATAAATTCCCCCCCCCCCTGGCGGGAGGAAACACGTACTAGTTTTGCTCATTAACGAACTTGATCTTACTTTTTTGCTTTAGAACACACACAAAAATTTACAGCTCGTTATCTCTTTTCGTTTTTGATTTATCGAGCCCACGGACAGACAGACAGACAGACTGACAGGCAGACGGACGGACATGCGGAAATTGACTAATTCGGTTATTTTATGAACACCTATAACAAAATTGGCACAAGAATATGCAATTATTTTTTACTTTTTAGTACATTTTTTGTTATAGAATATTTGATTTTTGAAGTCGGGTTTCCATTTTGTCAAAATAGGTTTTATTTCTCACTTTTTAGTGACTTTGAAGTTCAATAACTTATTTTATTTGTCTAAATATGGGTAGACCAACTAAACGACCTACTAACTTTTAGTGCATTTCTTAACACATTTTTTTTATCCGTTTTTTTTTTTTTTTTTTTTTAATTTTTAGTGCATTTTTTCATAACAGATTTTCAGTTTTTTTTACATGCATTTTGTTTTTTTTTTAAAGTCGTTTTTTAAAAAAATTTTTTTATATTCCCATTATGAATGAGTATACCCTTTCAAAACAAAAAAAAAATTTCGCAGAAATCGGTTATCACATATAAAATGAAGATTTTCCTTGATTTCCCGGGGATCCCCTCATCAAAATGCGATTTGGTGCCAATGGGCCCAATGGGCAACCAAATCCTTTAAAACTAAAACAAATTCAAAATCGGTTCATAAATGACGGAGTTCTGAGGTGTCACACATAAAAAAAAAATACAGACGAATTGAGAACCATTCTCCTTTTTGAAGTCGGGTTAGAAATTATTTGAACAGCATTTATTACTTGATCGCATATTCTAGGGAATCATAAGAAACTAACGTCAAATATTTGTTCCAATTGAACTTGAATACATCATACTACAAAGGTTTTATTCAATTTTAAGAATAATTAAATTGCAACCAAAATAGAAATGGATTAAATTTTCTAGGAATTTTGTATATTATTTAAATATTCTAGCTCTACTCTCTATACTCTGCCTGCTTGTGCTTTTACCATCATATTAGCTACCGCATGTTTTATCTCGGATACTGTTAGTTCATTGAACTATACACAGACATGCAGTAATGTACACAGAAAGCTGTTTTCAGGGTTGGGCTCAATTCGGGGCATATTACTGTAAATTAGTGCATTTTGTATTTAAAATAAGTGAAAAAAATTATAATTGCAACCAAAATTAATTATGTTATAAGATAATATTTATAAAAATAATAACTTTGTAACAAAAAATTAAACCTTCGAAAAAAGAAAGGCAAAATTAAAAAAGTTACTTTTTAGTCCAACACTAATGTAAATACTTGCATAATTTTGAGTCCGCGCCAAAAAATCTCCATCGAAATGAAGGGTGAATCTGATTTTCGGTTAAAAATAAATATTACATGTTACTTTTAGCGAATTTCCTGAAAGGAAACAGAGGTATGGGTCACGCACCGACTTCAAAATATTGCAAAAATTTTTGCAAATGTCCATCGATCCTACCTAGTAGATGTCAAAAATCACCATCTGTAAAATTTATATATATCTATGGACATATATATATATATATATATATATATATATATATATATATATATATATATATATATATATATATATGTCTGTAATCACTCTAGTGGTCACAACTTTAATCTGATTGGAATAAAATTTGGTATTTGAGGCGCTTTTGGTATTCCAAAGATCAAGTTCGTTAATGGGTAAAATCGAACAAGGGGGAAGGGGAGTTTAAATGGAGGGGGAAACACTAAATTTGACATATCTCCCTTAATATTCGAAAAATTGAAAAATTTATAAGAGGTAAAGTTGCAGGTACTAAGTTTTACTGTAATTTTGTTTCTTATTATTTCTTCTGTTACCCTAATATTTACAGAAATATTGACTGTTTAAGATTGAAAATTATATTCCTCAATATCTCTGTACACATTAGATTTTGAGCAAAAATGCCAAGGTGATGAGTTGTAGCAAACAGGATTTCCTACGACTTTATTTCTTACGCATTTTTCGCTTGTTCTAATATTAAGAGAGATATTTTATATTTTGTGTTTTCTTCTTTTCTTATGCCCCCATTTCCCCTTGACGTATGTCATGTATTAATAAAATTGGCCATGCAAATACTAAACGACATTTATCATAAACATTAATCATAAACGACATTTCATTTTGATCAGACTAAAATTGTGACCGCTAGAAATTGATTTATGTATTTCAAGGAAATTCGCTAAGTTGAAGCAGGTTCTGCGTAACAAATTTTTTATTGTTTCCTTTCTTTTTTCGAAGGTTTAATTTTTTGTTACAAAGTTATTATTTTTTGCTTTTCAGTTTCTTTCTTCTTTCGTCGGTTCTATTTTTTGTTAAAAAGTTTTATTTTTTATTGTTTTGTGGCTTATAGTGTCCTTAGAACTACATATGTGTATGTGATAAGTTTCAACAGAATCGGTTCACAGATGAAAATTCAGTGGTCCACCATTCCCTATTTTTCAACTTCAAAGTATACCTTATCCAATAAAAAAGGAATTATCAAAATCGGACTACTCTGTAAAAATTTATGCGTGATCATACATTAAAAAAAATTTACAGGTGAATTGAGTACCTCCTTCTTTCGTCGGTAAAAATTAAAACTTTTTTCTTATGTACCCATATCTCCAGTATAACTGAATCTAGGAAGGTTTTGGTCTCGTTATCTACCGTTTACTGGAAAATTGTAGTTAAATTGGGAATGGTATCATTAGGAATGGCAAGACATCATTATTTTCTTGTTCTTGAACGAAATGTTTTCTATTGGCTATACCACCACTCAATTATTTCCGCCCGTCACTCATATTCGAATCGAATATAGGAAAGATATTAATAAATATTCTCTGTTCCTTTAATTTTTTAATCAATTCTTCACTCTTTCAAAGTCCGATGTGAAGCCAACTGCTCTGATGTAGATTAATAATACGGAAATTTCGTTATAAATTATTATTTTTATGTATTTAACCGATTTTAATGAATCTATTTTTGGTTAAAAGCTTATGATTAGACTTAAAAGCTGGTATGTATTTGTATCTTGCTACGAGACATAAAATTTTAAAATATTAGCTAAAATAGAAATTTGGTGTGTCGATTCATATTTGAAGTAGTGGAAGCTATAGAAAATTACATGTGAGTTTTTTGAAGTCGCGAATATAAGCTCGTTATTGAATAAAAATTAAATCTAGAGAAAATTCTCTGTTATTTTTTAACTTTTATCATTCTGCTTTTTCAAAAATTTCATTGCTTTAGAAAGTTACGTGAAACAAAACTTACAGGACGAGAAAAGGGGAAGAAGTTAATGGTATGGGGGATGGTTTAAAAAGTAACAAAAACGCGTTACGTTGTTTATAGAAAGCACTTAAATCACTACATATATATATATATATATATATATATATATATATATATATATATATATAAATATATATATATATATATATATATATATATATATATATATATAGCCAGTACGTATGTACACTCCAATTCAATATATTGGAACCAGCAAGTCACATTCTAAGCGTATATATTACTGACTATATGTACAATATAACATTCAGTCACACATATAATGTTTCACCTGGTTCAGTTTTTATGAACGGGATTGTACTATATGAATCAAATTAGAGTGAGTGAAAAATATAAAAGTTAATGAGAAATCCCAAATCAGAGTCACCAGTTCAGATTCTCAGAATCAAAACAGGGCAAAACTAAACAACGGAAGAGAAAAATTATATAAAAAATTTGCCGCCCTAGTCTACATCCTACTCAGTCTACTGCGACGTACTTGGCTGTTTTGGGTGTCCAAACACCTAGATATATTTGTAAAAACTTATATCAACTTCCCAATGAGAAGTTCAATCGGGAAAATTAATATCGTAGATTCTATTTTTACGTTTCAAGGTATGAAGAATCATTTCCGATAACTTTTAAAGTGATGTTTGTGTGTGTATGTGGTTTGTATGAGGGAAGAATTCTCTAAAACGATTTATCGAAGATGAGTGATAAAATGAAAGCGGAGAATCACTTGTTGCTGCTGAATGTAACTTAGAGCTGATTAGCTTATGTTCGAGTAGTTGTTTGTTCGAGTCTCGAAACCCAAACTATACTTCAGTACATTCTATAGGTGTGGCTCTTTAGAGTTGCACCAGAAAAAGTATACAACCATATGGAGTTGAAACGATTTGTTTTTATATTATTAGAAAAATTTACATAGTCATAAACTATATAGTCATATGAACTTGCTTGACTCAAAAAACGATGAATCTTTAATAATTTCTTTTCGAAAATACTCTACTTTAATATTTTCCTGCGTACGCTCCTGCAGTAGACATGAATGAACTTATATTAATGTTCAAGTTTAGTTAAAGCTTTAAAACGACATGAAATAATAGTATAGAGAAACATCTATCATTCCATTGTCGACTTACATTCTATTGTACATGATACAAATTCTTTCGTAAAGGTCTTTTTATACGCAATGAATTAGCAACATAAAAAATCTGATATGAAGAGTCACACAACGTCTATATACAGATGTAGACTCACAACATATTTTAGGAGATTGTAAACAAGCAGTAATGCAAAGTAATAAATTAAGTATGTAGATTGTAAAAGTTTTTTTATGGCTGTTCATATAATTTTTATAAATTAACTGATTTTCTTCAAAAAAGTCAAAAAATTAGTAACGCAGGAGATGGGTCAAAATGGCGACTTTTTTCAATATCATTAAATACAGAATTAACTTTCATATTTCATTGATTTTCGGTATTCGAAACACCAATAAGATGGGTAGAATAAAACACAAAATAGAGAAAATCTCTCGTACTATTTGAAAAAATCGAAACATTGGTACTAATGTTGTAAGAAATCATTTTTTCTATTTTTAACCCGACTTCAAAAAGGAGGATGGTTCTCAATTCGTCTGTATGCTTTTTTTTTAATGTGTGTTAACTCAGAACTCCGTCATTTATGAACCGATTTTGAATTTTGAATTTTTGTGTTTTGTTTTAAAGGGTTTGATTTCCCAGTGGTCTCATTGTCACCAAATCGTATTCTGATGAGGGGTTCCCCTGGAAATCAAGGAAAATCCTCAATTTATATGTGATCATCGATTCTTGGAAAAATTTTTTTTTGTTTGAAAGGGAATACTCATTCATAATGGAAAAATAAGAAACTTTTTTTAAAAACCGACTTCAAATAAAAAAATTTTTTACAAAAAACAAGCGACCCAAAAAAAAAAAAATTTTTACAAAAAAACAAACAGGATGCATAAAAATTTAAAAAAATAAAAAATATTTTGACAAAATGGAAACCCGACTTATTTATTTAAATTTTAATGTTTCACATAAAATTTATCCTTCACATAAAATTTGGACACCACCTCCAAAAATAACAATAATTGTACATATATATTTAAAAATTTTTGCTAAGGTCAACTAAAATTGACACAAGAATACGCAATTATTTTTTTACTTTTTAGTGCATTTTTGGTTTTAGAATATTTGATTTTTGAAGTCGGGTTTCCATTTGGTCAAAATATTTTTTATGTCTATTAATAATATATTCAGAGATATTTAGGATTTTAATTTTCAATCAGAAGTCGTAAATATTAATATAAGATTAACAAACAAAATATGATAAGAAGCAAAACTATAGTAAAAAAAGAAAAAAAAGAAAAAGAAGAGTAAAATTGGTAATTTGATAATTAAGTAAATATATATATATATATATATATATATATATATATATATATATATATATATATATATATATATATATATATATATATATGTATATTTATATATATATATATATATATATATATATATATATATATACGATGCTGATTTTGGGCATCTACTAGGAACATTCGATAGACTTCAATAAATTTTCACCAATAGCTCTATTTCCTTGAAGAAGGAACTCGATAGAAAAGAAAATATAACTAAAGGTAATAAACAGTTTTGATATCAATGGTAACCAAATGTAATTATTATAAATATAACCATGATTATTATAAATGTGTTTTAACAACAAAAAATATTCAAAATTCGAATTTAAATACTTCAAGAAAAAAAAACTTGCACATTGGAAAGGAATTTAAAATAGAAAAATAAATATTTAGCACAACCACTTATTTTAAAATTAAAGTATTTTTATTTATTGGAATTTATTATTTGACTGAAATATTAAATCGTGAAGCAGTATCTCAGCCCGGATCCTCTAGACCAGTTAATCTTGAAAGTATGCTAGTATTGTAAAAAATATGTATGCTGTAAATAGTCAAACGTCATGTGAATAAACGTTTTAAAGACTTGTTCACAAATAATAAATACGTCTGCAAACTATTGTATCTTCATTCAATATGAGATATAGGTCATCAAAGATTGGGTAATATTAAAAAAGTCTTCTATTTTTATACACAAATGCAATCAATCACTTATCTAGGCAACCTTGCCAGAACTAGATCTACTAACACGCATAACTTTTTTTTCCATAATAATTACAAGGAAAAACACATCGATACTTTTTTTCTTTAATTTTATTTTCTAAAACTTTTTTATGCAACTGTTTTTCTTATCTATTACAGTTTCTGAGTAACGAAATGTATAAAGATAATAGATTTAGAGATATATAAATATTTTGATAGAGATATAACAGAAACTAGATAATAGATATGAAAAAAGTTTAATACAAAATTTATTGGAAATAAAATTTTATGAAAACAAGTATTGAAGCTTTTTCTCGTTATTATTATAAATTTTCCCTGACGCTTTTACTTTTTGAGATTTTTGCCTAGACCAAATAACCCTAGACCAAATTTTTTTGATATCGTTATTTGTTTATAACTTTTATAATTATGTTTTATGCGAAATGAAATTTTCGCACACTTTTCCAACCATCATTTCGAATCGAATAGGCTCTCGATCATATTTTAATTCTCATTAACTCTAATTAACACGTTTTTGAACGTCTGAAGTTTATCAAACCAACTTGAGATGTTTATATTCGGGTCATATTGATCCAAACATTGTAGGTAGTATTTTTGGATTTCTACCCACTTTTACCAAAACATATTTAATTGAAAATTTGAGTAACTGTTTTTTATAAAATTCAGCTGAACGGTTTTGCCCAAAAGCGTATTGTTACAGTTTATATTCTAGTAATTTTAGTTCTCGAGATTTCGTGTATATAGATAATGAGAACACATAAATTAATGGCCAAAACTACCAGAGTTTTTATAATGTAAAAATTGAGCATCGATTTGGATCCCAAACAAACGGTTGGGAAAACGGTCGGTCATATTAGATGGTACGTTAATGCAGAGGTGGGCTCGCCGGAGTTGAACGGACTCTCCATAAGCTGGGTGAGAGTAAGTAATAAAGGTATGTTTTGAAGTAAGACGGAACGATGTTTCAATACAGGTTGCCTACCGAGTATCGCCCAATAATTTATTCAATCAATTTAGAATTAGTTTTATAAAATATTTATTGTTTAAAAAATATCTTTTACAATATGGAGAGATACACCAAAAAACATAATAATAATAATAACAATAATGATGATAACAATAACAATAATTACAACAACAACAACAACAATATGTATTCCCACTTTATGTAAAATTTAACCATTTAAAAATTAGTAACAAATTACCAAACCTACCCCCCCACCACCCAGCTTTATCATTGGCATCTTTTTTGTATCCAGTGTCATCAAATTTCCATGACACTATACCCCCTACTAAGAAAAAATAATTAAATCAACTAAATAATTGTTTATTAGTTCTCCGATATGAATATTTTTGGCAAATTCTTCGGAATTTCCAAAAACCTAATTCTAAAATCTAAACTAAAGCTAAACCATCAAAAAATTTACAAGCGGTATATCACCACCCCAAATTACCAGCCCAAAATTCCAGAGTATGTATTCAATGTATTGTATGTATTGTATACTTTGAATAATAGTGACCATAAAAAATAGTTGGTATTATTGTATTTTTTTCAGAAAATGTTTTAATTAAAAAAAGAAAATAATAATAATTGGTAGGGATACCCTATATTTACTCGATCTCTCTTCCTACCTCTCACTCAGAGCCTATGCGTTAATGTAGTCTGTATATAGAGGTATAAATAATGATAATTTTTTTTATACTCATCTTCTTTCATGTCTTCCGTCAACCGTGTAGTGAGTGATACTATACTTATGCCCAGAAGTTTGGATAATAAATCAGTACGAAACTATGAAAATGTTCGCAAATCATTCGACTTATTCATCACTTTGCACTAAAAAAACCGTTGTTCGTACGTGAAAAACGATTCAGGTGCCTAATGAGGTCCACTTTTTGAAAAATGAATATAAAAACGTAAAATTGCTTAATAAACAAATATTAATAGAAATTTCGAAAACATTATGATTATTTATATACAATTTATTTATCACAATTTATCATGTTTCCATGAAAAAATGATGATTTTACAAACCTCGATTGTGGTCCTTATTAGAAACCTGGTCTCTAAATAAGGCCCATGGAAAAACTTGGTCAAATCAAAGTGAATCAATAGTATTCCCTTAATAATCATTCAAATAAATATTTTCTTATTTAATATTTATGTACTTCGCAAAACAATGCAGCCGAAAACAAGCTGGGTCTTATTAGATCTATTAAAACTGTAAACTGCGTTAAAACAAAAAAATTTCATTATATTTCAAAATTTCTTCATTTCTCTTAAAATTTTTTTTTGATGAAATAAAATCCAGGTTTGAGAAAAACCCCCAAAATTTTTTTTTTATTTTTAGCGAATTTCCTGAAAGGAAATAGAGCTATTGGTCCCGTACCGAAGTCAAAATTTCCCAAAAATTTCTTCAAATGTCCATCGATCCTACCTAGTAGATGTAAAAAATCACCATCTGTAAAATTTATATATATATATATATCTATGGACATATATATATATATATACATATATATATATATATATATATATATATATATATATATATATATATATATATATATATATATATATATATATGTGTCTGTAATCACTCTAGCGGTCACAGTTTTTATTTTATCGGAATGAAATTTGGTATTTGAGGCGCTTTTGATATTCAAAAGGTCAAGTTCGTTAATGGGTAAAATCGGTCGAGGGGAAAGGGGGGTTTAGAGGGAGGGGGAAACACAAAATTTGACATATCTCCCTTAATATTCAAAAAATCGAAAAATTTATAAGAAGTAAAGTTGTAGGTATTAAGTTTTACTCTCATTTTGTTTCTAATCTTTTTTTCCTCACTATCTCTGTACACAACTTTATTCCTTACGCATTTTTTGATTGTTCTAATATTAAAAGAGATATTTTGTATTTTGTGTTTTCTTCTTTCTTTATGCTCCCATTTCCCCTTCACGTATACATTTATTAATAAAATTGGCCTTGCAAATACTAAAATCATATACGACATTTCATTTTGATCAGACTAAAATTGTGACCGCTAGAAAGTGATTTATGTATTTTAAGGAAATTCGCTAAGTTGAAGCAGCTCCTGCGTAACGAATTTTTTTCTTTCGTATGCGTAAACTTTTTGTGTGTGGTTCGTTAAAACGATACTCAAAACTACAATGAAATTTAGATACGGAACGCTAGGATGCATAATTTTATCAACTTTATTTAACATACTTTCGGGCATTATACACACTTCCTTAAATTGGGATCATTTTAAGTATAAAATAAATTATCCTTTTAATTCATCAAATGATTTGGTATACAGATTAAAATGGCAATGAACTCCTTTATATTCTGACGAAATTTTCTATTTCCATAACAATTAATACGTCTACATTTTGTTTTGTTACATCTTTCGTTTGATGGTTTTCATAGTGTGAGTTTAAATGTCTCACTTGGTAATTAAAAATGGATTAAGTTAATTCGTTACATTTGTTCATACTGAAAGTGAAGTTATTACAACAAAACATTTTCGTAAATAGAAATTTGATAATGCACTAAATAATGTAAAACAATGCCTACACGCGGCTCGGCTAGTTTGCAATTTTAGTTCTTCAAAAGTGGCGTATTCAACTGCTTGGTTACGTGTTATCCTAAAAGCCTCCATACACAAAATACTTACCAGAGTTTTAATTACCAGATTACAGATATTACAGCACATCATACTCATATGATTCGTATATAATATATTACTTGAAATTCAAAATGATTGTTTCATACAAAAAAATCTCCCGTTTAAGGAAGTTCGATCGAATCCTATGGAAAACTAATTTTCCAACTTTTAAATATACAAACCAGTATTTATATGAATAAGTATTTTAGAAAAATGGCTTACAAAAAAATGTAGCCATTTTGCGAATTGTAAAAATTTTCTGAGCTTAACTTCGTTGTAACTCGTAGACTAATTATCTGATCAAAAAATATTTCCCATAAAAGTTGCAGGAAATTTTATGCTCTGTAATTCTTGTAAAGACTGTTTCCAACCTAGATGACGCTAGAGAGCAGATATTCTCGAAAAACTGGTTTTTGGTACCATTTTTCCAATATGGCGGCGCGAGCGGCGGTCGCTCAAGGTCGCAAAATTGGAATATTAATTAGGACACCAAACTGTAACACTCTGACAAATTACAACAGCTCCCTTGACCATTAGTAAGGCAGAAACTACTAAATGACTGGATTATTATACAAACGTTCATACGCACACACTATTTTCCAAAATTATGTAAATAATATATCGTTGCATGAAGATATGGTGTTAGATTTTGTCTTGATTTTCGGTCCAAATACCATAATTTCCCTATGTGGCGTAAATAGATAAAAATCACTGAAACGTTCCATCTTAAAACGAAGAAAAACGACTGTACCTGTAATACCTGTAATAAATATTAAAACACTATAGTAAAATAAATAAAATATATATTTATAAATAAATTATATATATATATATATATATATATATATGTATGTGTGTGTGAGTGTATTTAAACGTTATATAAATATAGTGGAGTAACCTTAGTCAGTTATAGTGGGCTTTTTTTACTTCGAAACTGGCCAACTTTGACGATTTTATTGATTATGTCGTAAAACTAATGAATTTAACGCAAAACTAGAAAAATTAAGATACAACAAGTTTTCAATAAAAATGGTTATTTTTTGCTGAGGTTCTACATTTTTGTGCTGAGGTTATTGAATGTGAAGATATGTGGATATATTTCTGAAACGAATGGGGATATTAGTTGGTAAACAAAATTCCCGTTATTTTTATGTTAATTTGTTCATTAATTGAAATTTCTTAATGGAAATAGTCTGCATGTACTTACTAAAGATAAATACACAGACTATGAAAAGGTCGCCCTGGACTCATTTAATTGTTCCTGACCACTGAAACCTATTCTAAATTATAATGATGGAAAATAGACGCACGCCTATTTATTAGATAGAGAGATAAATGTTGGGATTGTGCTCCCCCTATCACTTCAGACTAACGAGGAGCTTGCTTAGCAGGTTATCCTGAAGATTCCTAAACTCCAGGCAGCCTATTAACAGCCTCGTATAACCCCATTATTAAATTAGATCAGGCCTGTAGAAAAATTTTATCATCCAAGCCTTTACGTTTCCTACAAATTTTGAACCCATTTGATTAAATAGGTGTAGGAGCAAGGAGGGCAATAAAACATTTCCAAATTATACAAAATTATTCACTATTTTCTTGGAAGCTCTAAGCCCCAATTGTACTCCATTTCCACATATTCGTCTACCCGTCTTTCTGTCTGTTTGTCTCACTGCCACATGATAACTCAAAGACGAAAAAAGATATGATATCTCAAGTGACTGCTCTAGACCTAAAAAGTGACTTCTAGTTTGTGAATGGACGAAATAAGTGAACGTGGCCCCTTTCCTGTTAAGGGTAGATTGGATATATTGACCATTAAAACCATCAGAGACCCCATATTAATAAACAACTTTAGCCTGAAATTTTTTTTTTAAACAGTATTATCAATTGCCTATTTTAACTCATCTAGAGCACGGTAGTGCGCAAGGCCGAGTTTAAATGTTTACATTCATATATTCAGTAAAATAAACTAAAAAAAAAACTTTTTACGTGTGCACATGCGATGCACATATCATATTTTTATACATCTGTGCGTGTATGAAACGTAAATAATAAAAAAATTCGTTACGCAGGAGCTGCTTCAACTTAGCGAATTTCCTTAGAATACATAAATACACTTTCTAGCGGTCACAATTTTAGTCTGATCAAAATGAAATGTCTTTTATGATTTTAGTATTTACAAGGCCTATTTAATTAATATATGACATACGTCAAGGGGAAAGGGGGAATAAAGAAAGAAGAAAACACAAAATCTAAAATATAAAATATCTCTCTTAATATTAGAACAATCACAAAATGCGTAAGGTATGAAGTTGTAGAAAATCATGTTTGCTACAATTCATCATCTTATCAGAGATATTAAGGTATTTAATTTTCAAACTTAAACCGTCAATATTTCTGTAAATATTCGTGTAACAGGAAAAATGTATTAAATGTAACAGTAAAACTTAATACCTACAACTTTACTTCTTATAAATTTTTCGATTTTTTGAATATTGAGGGAGATATGACAAATTTTGTATTTCCTCCGCCCCCGAAGCCCCCCTATTCCTTTGTTCGATTTTACCCATTAACGAACTTGGCGTTTTGAATACCAAAAGCGCCTCAAATACCAAATTTCATTCCAATCAGATAAAAATTGTGACCGCTAGAACGATTACAGACACATATATATGATATATATGTATATATATATATATACAGATGTTAAAAATCACTCGCTAAAATTTGTATATATGTATATATATGTGCATATATATATATATATATATATATATATATATATATATATATATATATAAAATATAAAATTTTGAAGTAGGTACGAAACCAATAGCTCTATTTCCTTTCAGAAAATTCGCTAATTAGTGAACTATTCTTAGTTCACGCACTAAGAATGAATTTAGTGTATCCAGTGTATTTAAACAACTAACATAGTTACGAGTTTTAGTTAGTATAACTCCACTAGTAAATAAATATTATGAACATTTTTATTGCATAAAAGTTAATTGTAAATTAATAATAAACATATAATAAATAATGGAAACCGTACAATCATCGCAACAACAAAAGCTGATGTAATACAAAACTTTGAACATATAAAACATAAAAGATTGTATAATGTTATTTATTCTGCCTACTAAAAAATAATTACCACTCAAACAGAAAAATTCGTTACGCGGGAGCCGCGTCAACTTAGCGAATTTCCTTAGAATACATCAATTACTCTCTAGCGGCCACAATTATAGTGTAATCAAAATGAAATGTCGTATCTGATTATTAATAAATGGCATAATCGAGGGGAAAGAGGGCATAGAAAAAGAAGAAAACACAAAATATAAAATATCACTCTTAATATTAGAAAAATCGAAAAATCTATAATGAGTAAAGTTGTTGAAAATTACGAGTATGTTTGCTACAATTCACTACCCGATCATTCGCTCAAACTCGAATGTGTACAGAGATTAAATTTCGAATTTTGCCTCAATTGCTAGAACAATTATTTGTATTTTATAAATACGTATTTCTACAAGGTAGTCATCGTCAGTATGAATTAGATAATCGTAACTATCTCTGGGATATGGAGTCAGAGATATGTTGCTCGTTGCTAATTTGGTGCGTGTCTCACAATAATATTAAAAAAGTTTTGTCTTTTATATGATCTGACTGAGGTAGTACATGAAGGATTCTTTGAGTTGACTGACCAATTAAGGGATTAAGTGTGTGAAGAGCTCAACCCATTTATTGGCGGTAACCTCTTTTGGCCATGAGGTGTTGTTTTTAACAAATCAGGTACTAATTCAGTCAGAGCATATAAAAGACAAAACTTTTTTAATATTATTGTGAGACACGCACCAAATTAGCAACGAGCAACATATCTCTGACTCCATATCCCAGAGATAGTTACGATTAGCTAATTCATCATACATATGATCACTACCTTGTAGTCGAAATACGTATTTGTAAAATACAAATAATTGTTCTAGAAATTGGGGCAAAATTTAAATTTTCAAAAAATCTTCTCTTTGATTATTTTAATAACCTTTATATGTCTACAGATATATTTAGAATTTTAATTTTCAATCTTAAATTGTAATTATTTCTGTAAATATTAGAGTAACAGAAAAAATGATTTGATACAAAATTATAGTAAAACTAATTACCTACAACTTTACTTATAAATTTTTCGATTTTTTGAATATTAAGGGAGATACGCCAAATTTTGTGTACGCCCTTCACTCTAATCCCCCTTTTCCCCTTGTCCGATTTTACCCATTAACGAACTTGAATTTTTCAAGTACTCAATTACCAAATTTCATTCCAATCAGAATAAAACTGTGACCGCTAGAGAGTCCACAGATATATGAGTATATGTATATACTCGTATATACATATATACAAATTTTTACGATGGTCATTTTTAACATCTTGTAGGTAGGATCGATGGACATTTGAAGAAATTTTTACGAAATTCTAACACGGGTACAAAAACAATAGATGCATTTTCTTTGGAGGAAATTTGCTAAAAATATAAATCTAAAACTAGTGTGGTTAATAATGCACTAAATTTTCTAAGTAAATGTAGGTAATACCTTCCAATGAAACGATTTCATTGCTTTGACACTTTTATTAGGATTTTATTGAATTTTGGTCTATGAAGTGCTTTCGGTATTTGAAAGGATTAAATACTTGAATGTACCAAATGGGCTCGAAGGAGGGTAAAACTATTAAATTTCGAATATATACCTGGCCAAGGAGACTAAATTAAATATTCGTTATTGTTCCTTTCTTGGAGCTTAGCCCACATTGTTCCTACGTATCGAATTTTTATTTATATTAAACTGTATATTTACAAAATTGGACAAGCCCTAATAAAGAGCGAAATAGACCCTTTATTATATCCGGTGTATCTGATATATATAAGGGTATATAAAGTTTAGCCCCAACTTTGTAACGGTTTAAAATATTGATCGTAGAAAAAAATTATTGGTATAATGCCCGGTTAAATAACCTTACTACTCCGTTTCCGCATATCGATCCGTAGGTCCATCAACACGATAACTCAAAAACAAAAAGACATAAAGAGCTGAAATGTTGTGTATGTGTGCGTTTTCTGCTGCTAAAATGGAAGATCGTGAATAGGGAAAATCCAAACATGGTTCCCTCGCCAGGGAGGAAAAGATCCATTTTTGAAATCGTATGTAAGAGATTTAAAATAAAATTTCTTTTTTACAACATCTTCGAAGGGAAACAATTTTTTAAAACAACTTTTATTTGAAACTTTTTTCATATACACAGTATATACCTGGTATTTTAGTATTTAACTTAGTTAGTTGTTATTTAAAAGTTTTGTACAAGTTCGGACCTATAAGAGCAATGTAACAATTACAGTAGTTAATTATTTAAAGGCCCTGTATATACTGAGTTCATTATCAGTACGTCAACTATTTATTTCCCTTCTATCATACCAGATATTTAAGCAATTGACTCAGTTAGTTGTTATTTTCACTTGTTATTTTTGTTTTTATTGTGTCTGTTTTTGAATATTTTGTAATGGGATTTCCTTCCTACAACTGAAGCTACCTTTTTGAGTATAATTTATCATGATTGCTGGAAAATCAACATTTTTTCGTACTGCATTTTTTTCATTAAAAATCTATGATAACTCTTTTTGAAAATGATAACTGATTGTTATTCGAAATGGGCATTAATCAATCATTACCTTTAACAAACAATAATAATAAAAACACATAATTAATTTATATATATATACATATATATATATATATATATATATATATATATATATATATATATATATATATATATATATATATATATATACCCCTCCCATATGCGTCTTTTTTTGAATATATTCAAGAGGAAGGGCCAAAGATAATTTTGGCTAATTTAAAAATATAGAACAAAAGTTTTTTTTTTTTTGGTGATTTATTTAGTAAATTGACTGGGCTAATTGTTATAATATAAGTCATTAAATGCATGAATCACACGCTGTTGATATTTGAAGACAACTGTTAATGCATGCATATAACATATAGTAAGCTAAAACTTGTTGACTGGGAACAAGTATTTAATAAGTTTTCTGCTTCCCTAATCATTCAAATTAAATTTTTTTGCCCACCGCTGCTTACGTTCCCGGATTTGATTATTTTGAATTTGGAAAGGAGCCCGCCTACTTTATTTTTGTGCGCAGATGTTTTGGTTGTGAATTATATCATGTCTTTGGGTGGTCTTTGTTTTGTTATAATGTATTGTATTTTATTGGATGTTGTAGAAAAATGAGAGAATCGTGGAAGAAGTGGAGGTGTGTGCTATTATCCACTTGGTTCGACTCACCCTATATATATATATATATATATATATATATATATATATATATAGAGAGAGAGAGAGAGAGAGAGAGAAGATAATTTTATATACTATGAATACACGAATTTCAAATTCAATTAAACATAATCTTACAACGATTTTTTTTAGAGAAATGCGAAACAACAACATTAAAATGAATGTGACCTCCAAGAAAAAGAAAGCTATGTCGTTTTATTTTTTCACGATATGGGTAGTTATAAGGCTTCTAATATTAGGTATATACGTTACACTGTGATAATTGTATATTGAACATTCTAGAACATATCAACAATATTATTAAATAATAAGCTCTAAATATAAATACATGTACAATAAATGTTGTTATCAGTTTATGAAACACAACGTTGTCTTCTCAAATCGATAATATAAGAAAACTATTTTTACTCGATTAAAAAATGTTTTTTTAAATGTAATTTTAAAGCAAATACACGGAGAAATTCGTACAATGCATAGGTTTTTATATTACCCATATCCTACACTATTATAATATTAATTTGAAAGAATCCATTATTAATGTATATGGTTTATGAAATAATAAAAAATGCAAAATAGGTATACGAAAAAAGCGAGAAATAAAACCTATTTTGACAAAATGGAAACCCGACTTCAAAAATCAAATAATCTATAACAAAAAATGCAATAAAAAGTAAAAAAATAATTGCATATTCTTGTGCCAATTTTAGTTCACCTAAGCAAAAATTTTTACAATTATTGTTATTTTTGGAGTCGGTGTCAGCATAGAGAAATTCACATAACTTTTGGACACCGCCACCAAAAATAACAATAATTGTACATATATATTTAAAAATTTTTGCTTAGGTGAACTAAAATTGGCACAAGAATATGCAATTATTTTTTTACTTTTTAGTGCACTTTTTTTTATAGAATGTTTGATTTTTGAAGTCGGGTTTCCATTTTGTCAAAATAGGTTTTATTTAAAATACACTCGATCTGAAATACTGTATAGTGTATATATATCGCTGTCTATATGAAATGTACTATGATATGATTTACTTTGTCACACTTAAACAATCAGTATTGTATTATAACATAAATAACTCTTATATTATACGTATCCTACAATCATTTATACATTGTTGCACCTTACTTGTGCATGTATACATACATCCTCGTTATTGTCCGTCGTCCCCATTGGTGTATAATGCACCAATTAATTTTGAATTGTATTAAAACGGCCGATTCCGGTGGTACTGCTATACCGGATCGACCCACGGTAGAAGAAGAGCAAGTCCCAACACTCTACCATGTTCCAAAAAGAAGTTAAATACGTACCAGATATTAAATTGATACGAAAGATAAAACGGTAATAATGTATATATAATAATATTACTACACTTGCATCTGAGCTCATTGATCGGAGAATCGATAATATACAACAGCCAAATATATGGTTATATCCACACTATTACAACACCTCACATGTGAGAGTTTAAAAAAAATTTATTTACTTGTGTATAATATGTAACTAAGGTGATATGTAACTTTGGTGTATTAACTTAAAATTAAATACGTAAGCCATGAAAGTAAATTTTTTTGTGACTTGGTTCCGAAATATCTTTAATATTTACACATACGAAATTTTAAGTAGGATGTACTACACATATAAACGTTTCGGAAAAAATTATCCACATGATGGTGAAAACCATTTCAAAATTCGTTGCGTGGTATAGAAGGAATTTAAATGTTATCTAGTTATTTGCCTAGTATAAGAACCCTAGTAAAATAACATTGTCCCTTCTTCTATATCACTAATTTTTATTACTAAAACTATTATATTAAGGATATCGCCCAAAAATTGGTGCTTTTAAACATTTATGTTTTGGTCGGATATCACTTCTTTTTGTAAGGCTAAAAAACTAAATTCAGTCAACAACAAAAATTTTTCTTTGGACGGAATTTGTTTTTGCAAATCATAACGTTTTTTACATTTCCAATCGATAGATAAAAAATATTTATAATAAGACCCAAATAAATTTTTTTTTCGGGAAGAATTTTTTTTCAAATTTTTACTTTTTATCTCATTTCTTATCGATTAAGCTACTAAAAACTTGAAAAGAAGTTCATAAAATTTTAAAACTACCGTGGTGCTTGCGAGCAGAGTCTTTCATTAATAAATAACTGTAGCATTGTGTAGACGAAAAATTTCTCCGTGTATAAGAAATGAAAAACAGGTACACGTGAGTAACCAACCGACCTGTTTTTCTTTGCTATACATATATTTTATATGAATATTAGAAAATTGGATTTACAAACGCGACATGAAAATTGTTTTTTTTTTATTAATTAGTTTATCGTCTTTGAATCACGTGGATATATTTCTTCGTTGTTTATATAGTTTTATTGTTATAATAGAAATAGCAGGTAGTAAAAGTTTCATGGTATTACAAAATAGATTTATAAAGGATGAAAGTCATGAATAAAGAATTTTAATGATAAACAACATATAATTATACATTTAGACCAGAGGTGGGCGCAGACGCTCACCGGAGTCGAACGACTCTCCATAAGCTGGGTGAGAGTAAGTAAAAAAGGTATGTTTTGAAGTAAGACGGAACGATGTTTCAATACAGGTTGCCTACCGATTATTGCCCACTAATTTATTCAATCAATTTAGAAATCGTTTTGTAAAATATTTATTGCTTAAAAAATATCTTTTACAATATGGAGAGATACACCAAAAAACAATAATAATAATAACAATAATAATAACAACAATAATGATGATAGCAATAACAATAATTACAACAACAACAGAACTTACGGAGTAAGTTACTTAGGATGTACGAGCACTGGTGCTTCAAAAATGTTGATATTTTTTACATGTGGTTGAAGTGTTTGTCCAAATTCCATTTAGGTTACGTAAGACAAACTGTAGAAGCGTATATTTAGAGACAAATTTCATTGAATTTTAATTAAATACTAATATGAAAAAATCAACTCGTCAACCAGGAATCGAAACTCATTCCTCTGGATATCTAGTCCAGCGTGCTTACCGCTACACCAAAAATGACTCTGACGTAAGAGCCAACTTTTTCATATCATTTTTATTTTTATTTGACAGTATTACTTTTGTTGAAATTTAAGCGTCAACAATGCAATGTTTGTCCAAATTCCATTTAGGTTACGTAAGACAAATTGTAGAAGTAAAATTAAATTTTAATTTTAACTTACAACAAAAAATAATAAACATTATTGTGGACTTTTATGAATGTACTATATAAGATTTTGAAGAATTTTATAGACTATATCTAGTGCTCCATAACTTAAAAATATTGTATGATCATAAAAAGAATTATAATGACCCACAAGTAGATATTAATATTATGTGAACTGTACATAACAGTTAAACATAAAAGTACAATACTAATTTGCATATTGATTATTTGTTTATAATATCTAGTTCAAGGTGGCTATTTATATATTTCCACAATACAATAAATATTCCGTACGTATATTGCATAAGATTTAAAAAAATTAAAATTACCTAACAAAGGATAACGACGAGTAATACTATTATTATCTAAGCTTTTATGTTATTATTCAATTATTATCCATATAAGAAATAAATGTAATTGAATACATATAAATTTTAAAACGAATGTCTAACAGTTATAATATTTGAATCAAATTATTATTAATATTAATATTTGGTTTCAGGCAGGTTGCCCGGAACCGCAATTACTTTTTTTAATTTGATTCATCTTAACGTCCTGAATATGACCCAAAATTTTTACGGTCCAACTCGTGACGGAACATGATCAAAACTGAATTTGTTTATAATAAAAACCCGTTTTTTCTTTATATCTTTTTTAAAACTAAAAATTTTAAAAATGACATATAAAAAAAAGAAAACAAATGAGCCCATAAACATTAAAATTGGTTTATTAGAATTCGAGGAAAAAATTCTCAAAGTTCGAAGAACGTAAAAATTTTAAATTAAATTAGAAATCTAAAAATTACTTCATTTTTTTTAATAATAGCAAAGTATGCCTTTTATATGTTAAAATAATTAAGTTTCTGGCAATTAATAAAATACCATGTCATCTATTTTTATAAATAAAAAGGGTGCATTTGATCCGAGACTAATAAATCTTTTTTTAAATGATAGGTCTTCAAGATATCTTTAAAATTAAAAAGAAAATTATTTTTTAACTGTATTTTTACTCATTATTTTTCAATTTATTTATAACGGGCTATAAAAAAATTTCAAAAAAACAGTTAAGAAATTATTTAAATAAACTTTATTTTCTTTTAACTTATAGATTTTTTTTAGAAAACAAATATTCCGGTACGTAAACTTTTTAGAGAGTTATCATATGTTTTACCTTTTGCTAATTTACTGATAAACAAATTAATACTTTTTAGGCTTAATCGAAAGCTTATACACTTACTTATCTAACAATAAACTCAAAATATTTTCCGACCAATATGGTTTATTTCTTAAAGAAAAGCAGTTTCAAATCCGTCGGTATTTGATTGAAAAATAATACAGCTAAAATACAGCTTGATTAAATTTATCAAAAAGAGACACAATATTTCTGTCGCTATATGGTCTATATAGTTATCTCATACATCCAATATTTGAATGATTGGACAAGCTTCTACCAATTGTAAATTTTATGTTTGTCCAATCAATTCAAACATTGGATGTATGAGATAACCAATTGCGGTTCCAACAACCTGCCTGAAAAATGCTAATTTGATTCTACTATAAGTATTAGATCTTCGAAGCTAATATATCATCTACGGAATTTCTTATGAATATTATACTATCCTACAGATTGAAAATTGGACACGAATAAAAATTTGAAATACATAATGTTAAAATAATGTTATTGAAAACATATTTTTTATAGATTCTTCTGGAATAATTAGTTTCTTGTCCGCCACGGCCGCATTAAGAAGGGTTATTAAAAATTATTTAATAATTAAAAAATTAATCTACCTCTCTGAGATTCAAACCATCGATTTCGCAACTATACCAGTGCCTGGTGCCTCTATGCTCACGCACATGAAGCTATATGGAACCCGATACTAAATTTACAGTGTAGCCCGTTTATACACGTGAGAGTTTAGATGGAAGTTTTCAATGGCAATAAAAGTATTTAATGTAATAAACATACTTTGCTATGCACATGCAGAAATATATCAATCGCATGTTTTATTAACAGCTATAACTCTCGTTGTGTTAAATATTTCTTTCGTTGTCAACCACTTCAGTCACATGATCAGAGTAAACCAATCACAAGGAAGTGCAATATCAACACATCGTATACACTACTATTACAATTACATTTCAAATTTTGCCAAAATTCCTAGAACATTTGTTTGTATTTTATAAATACGTATTTCGACGACAATGTAGTCATCATCAGTATGAATTAGCTAATCGTAACTATCTCTGGGATATGGAGTCAGAGATATGTTGCTCGTTGCTAATAATTTGTGAGACACGCACCAAATTAGTTACGATTAGCTAAATCATGCTGATGATGACTACACTGTAGTCGAAATACGTATTTATAAAATACAAACAATTGTTCTACGAATTGGGGCAAAATTTGAAATGTAATTTCAAAAAAACCTAAAGTTCTCTTTGATTATATTAATAATCTTTACTACTATTACGTTTTATGTTACATGTAATCTTTCTTCAAAATAGAACTATTCTCTATTCCATCAAACTGAAAACATGCATCAAAAATTCGTTACGCAGGTGCTGCTTCAACTTAGCAAATTTCCTTAGAATACATAAATCACTCTCTAGCTGTCACAATTTTAGTCTGATCAAAATGAAATGTCGTTTCTGATATGATTTTAGTAATTGCAAGGCCAATTTTATTAATAAATGGCATACGTCAAGGGGAAAGGGCGTATAAATATAGAAGAAGAAATATATAAAATATTTCTCTTAATATTAGAACTATCGAAAAATGCGGAATTAATAAAGCTGTAAAAAGGAATAAAGCTGAAAATCATGTTTGCTACAATTCATCACCTTATTATTTTTACTCAAACTCTAATGTGTATAGCGATATTAAGGAATTTAATTTTCAATCTTAAACTGTCAATATTTTTGTAAATATTGTAACAGAAAAAATAATTAGCAACAAAATTACAGTAAAACTTAGTATCTACAACTTACTTCTTAGAAATGTTTCGATTTTTTAAATATTACGCGATATATGCCAAATTTTATGTCTGCAATCAATATTTTCAAGCGTTAGAAAGTCGGGACTAAACTTTATATATCCTGGTATATTTATATATACCGAGTTTAATAATACGCCAAATACGCCGTACTATATAACAATAAGTATAAAATTTGCGATGAAGGTTTATTACTACACATAGAACAATGAATGAACTATAAACCAACAAACCATTGACTACTTCCTCTTTCCCCGTTTATTTCAACAACAATTAATATAACTTTCTCACGTGGACCACTTTAAATGTGTGTTTATTATCAAGTCAAGTGTACTTCACAAACAATATTATTTGGTCACGTTAATGATAATACAAAGTTATAGTAAAACAATTGTTTCAACAAAAACAACGACATTTTTGTACTAAATATTATAAAGTTGTAGTACCTTCTTTTTTACTAACAAATTAATAAAAAAAATTTTGACAAAATGGAAAGCCGACTTCAAAAATCAAATATTCTATAAAAAAAAATGCACTAAAAAGTAAAAAATTAATTGCATATTCTTGTGCCAATTTTAGTTCACCTAAGCAAAAATTTTTAAATATTTATGTACAATTATTGTTATTTTTGGAGGCGGTGTCAGCATGGAGAAATTCACATAAAATTTGGACACCGCCTCCAAAAATAACAATAATTGTACAAATATATTTAAAATTTTTGCTTAGGTGAACTAAAATTGGCACAAGAATATGCAATTATTTTTTTACTTTTTATTGCATTTTTTGTTATAGAATATTTGATTTTTGTAAGTCGGGTTTCCATTTTGACAAAATTTTTTTTATTTCTCGCTTTTTACAGACTTTGAAGTTCTATAACTGATTTTATTTGTCTAAATATGGGTAGACCTACTAAACGACCAACTAATTTTTAGTGCATTTTTTTATAACACATTTATTTTATCCGTTCTTTTTTTTTTTTTTTTTAATTTTTAGTGCTTTTTTCATAACAGATTTTCAGTTTTTTTACAAGCATTTTGTTTTTTTTTTGTAAAAATTTTTTTTGGGGTCGGTTTTTTATTGTAAAAAATTTATTTGAAGTCGGTTTTTAAAAAAATTTTGTTATTTTCCCATTATGAATGAGTATATCCTTTCAAAAAAAAAAATTTCACAGAAATCTGTTATCACATATAAAATGACGGTTTTCCTCGATTTCCAAGAGATCCCTTCATCAGAATGCAATTTGGTGACAATGGGACCAATCAGAAATCAAACTCATTAAAACAAAAAAAAATTCAAAATCGGTTAATAAATGACGGAGTTCTGAGGTAACAAACATTTTTAAAAAAAATACAGACGAATTGAGAACCATCCTCCTTTTTGAAGTCGGGTTAAAAATAAGATATGGCTAGGATGATATATGGGCCAGCAAAATGTTTCAAATTTCTCAATCGAAAAAATAGATTAATAGCAAGCACAAAACTTAATATGTAATCATAAACTAATTAAAGTTATGACAGTTTGTTTTCTCAGAATCCATAAGTTCATATAAAGTTCAATGGCCATCCAAAGCCATATTACATATTACTACATATCAAAAAGTACAAAAGTAAGTATGGCCAAGTTTAAGAAGGCGTTGTCATGTGTACTTCAGTGAACTATATATACAGGAAATATTTCAAGAGAAATTACCCCTTTTGAACCTAAAGAGCTACAGAATGAGCTAAAGAATTGGTTTAAATTTATCGTGCAAGTTTCTCAGGTGCAGGGTATTTCATATTTAATATTCCATATTTTTATAGTATCAGTTTATTAGTACCTAACCTACTACCAATTTTAATATATACAAGTTTTCGAATATATAAAGATTACATAATTCTAGTTTTGTTCCTGGGATCTGTCATGTTTTTACTTTTCTCTTCATTCACTTCTAGTACAACTTTTTTGGACATTCACTTTTATCTCCGAAACATTAAAAGTCTCTGTCAATTCTATTGTGTTTCGGCTGTTATACCCACGTCATCTGCATGCATAACCAAGTATGTGTAGCATACGATTGCAAATTGTACCTCCTATATTAAGGCTTATCTTCCTGATTACAAATTCAAGGACTAAATTAATTCTCAGTTCTCTTTTAACTGTGAATTCTTTAGACAGTTCTCCTTGGGTTTTTACTTTAGCTGATGTGTTCTGCAGAGTCATTCTACTTAGCTTAATAAGTTTCTCAGGTATTTCCAAAACCTTTTTTATATTAAATAATCTATGTCTGTATAATACTATCATAAGCTTGTTTATAGTCTATGAAAGGTGAATTGTCACATTGTACCCGTAGCAACTTTCCAAGATGTTTTTAAGCGTAAAAATCTGATCTGTGGTTGACCTGTAAGCAATTAACTCAATTAATTGTAACACTTCTTTCGGTTAAAATTAAATACTCGATAGTTTTTTGTCTAACAAAATGATTCAAAAAGAATAAACTTTCGTGAACATGTTTGAAATAATTCTTTACGTACTTACGCTTAAATATTGGTCGCTGAAATATTATCTCATTGGTTATGTTTTTTTTTCTATATCACTTATATACTTATCGGTTATTTATTGTTCATGGTTCCTTCACATCGATAAAAAAACGCTGACCCAACCTAAAATTTAAATATTATGTCTTTTAATATTTGTTTATTTGTGTATACTTAAGCGTCAACATAACGATGTTTGTCCAAATTCCTTTCGGTTACGTATGACAAACTGTAGAAGACTTTAGCGTATACTCCGACAAATTTCATTGTCATAGAATTTTGAATTAACACAGTCGTCTTTGGTGTAACGGAAGCATACTGGACTAGATATCCAGAGGCCCGAGGTTCGATTCCTGGTTGACGAGTTAATTTTTTCATATAAGTATTTAATTTAATTAAAAATTCAATGACAATGAAATTTGTCGGAGTATACGCTAAAGTCTTCTACAGTTTGTCATACGTAACCGAAAGGAATTTGGACAAACATCGTTATGTTGACGCTTAAGTATACACAAATAAACAAATATTAAATAAATAACTTCGACAGAAGTAATACTGTCTAAATAAATAAAAAATAAGAATAATATGAAAATTTGGCTATTACGTCACAGTCGTCTTTGGTGTAGCGGAAGCATACTGGACTAGATATCCAGAGGCCCGAGGTTCGATTCCTGGTTGACGAGTTAATTTTTTCATATCAGTATTTAATTTAATTAAAATTATGTCTTTTGTTAATATTACTATCATGTTTAATACACAACTAAACACGAGACAGGACTTTTGAAAGCCATACCATGTCTATGTACCACCTTTACCCCATAATATATTTAATTATATTGTCACGTTGCCATTAATTAAAAGCATTTTATTGTTATATAATATGGGTCATATTATTTCTGACACAGTAACATACACTAAATAATTAATGTTTTTGATATAGTCTTACTAAATTGTATATCTGTGTCGTCTACTTGAAAAAAAAATGTCACGTAGAAACTACGCAGGCTAAGCAAACTTTCCTAGAAAAAAAGATGCTGTTTCAACTGGTATCAAACTTTAGTGAATGCCCAGCGTCAACGTTTGATTGGCGGATTCGAACGAAAACAGTGTGATTAAGATATAAAAACTAGAATTGATAGCTTACCCCAAATGTTTCTAATCGATTGGATATGATGATTAACGATGCAAGAAAAAAAGGATGGGAAATGGAGGGATATTCCTACCTGATGATGTCCCCTCTGATTCACTAAAACTGGAAATCGATTCAAATAGATTGAAACACTTAATAACGTTTACGTTAACAATAAATGAAAACTTTTTATATAAAATAATATTTGAATACACACTTATCACGATTACAAAATTGAAGTATGATGCGCGGATTAAACTATATCCGATCAAAATGTCAAAAAGGATAAATTCATTTACCCAGTGTAAAATAATGGATAATCCCCATCCCTAGATGTATGGTTTTTCATATCAAGCATTTGATGTCAAAAAGTGTTATTAATGTTCTGACATATTACTTAAATGTCAAAGTGAGTAAACTCTAGTCGCTTCCGTTGGTATACTATAACCGAAGGGCAACCATACTTACAATGGAACTAAATAGACGCTAGTTTACAAAAAACAATTTAAAGATAATGGATATAAATTTAGTATGTAGTTAATATTTTATCTTGGGTATCCCCCAAAACTTTTCCCCTTTTTACATTAATGTTAATGATCGGATATCACTTCTTTTTATTAAGCTAAAATGATCCGATTTTTCCCATTTACGAATTTGACCTTACTTTTTTGCACTAAAACACACACAAAAAATTTCAGTTCGTTATCTCTTTTCGTTTTTGCGTTATTGCGTCCACAGACAGACAGACAGACAAATGAACATGCGGGAATGGCCTAATTAGGCGATTTTATGAACACCTATACCAAGTATTTATGTCAAGGATTAATATTTTCAAGCGGTTCAAAGTCAGGACTAAACTTAATATACCTTGTATATTTACATATACTGGGTATAAAAATAGATTTTTGGAACGGTTGCTAAAAGCAATTTAAAAACCATAATGACTTTCACAAATATATTATATGGTTTTTGAGTCATTTGTAGTTCCCGAGAAAAAAACAAAATTAAATTAATTCCGGAAAAATATTCAATTCTTCTTTCAAGAACACATCATTTTCATTATTCTAGCAATAAAAAACTTCTTAGAAAAAAACAACTTTTAATATATTGTTTGGCATATTCCGTATGAATAACGTAATTATATGGCTTTTTGTTTTTCTGTTGTTTTTGCTGTAAAATACTTTGTTTCTCAAAATGACAATCACTTTTCTTCCATTACTTTGCCTTTCACCGCTTGAATATTACCTTAATGTTGTAGTGGCTCACACCCATACATCAGTGTCAACATTGCAATTAAACCTGCGGTACAGTGCAGAACGATATATTTACATATACACGCATATCCTTGCCTCGGTTTATCTGCATCCATACGTGAGTATACATTATGTAATACTTCTGCATATATGTAAGCATATTAACAAAGACAAAGATATGCGTGTTTATGTGAATGTATCGTGCATTCGCGAAATCGTATCTGCTACTACATTGTCGATTCCGCTGATGTTTTGCATATCGGTTGTAAACTGCGCGATGTATTCTAGATGACGCGTTTGCCTAGGCGTAGACTCTTTGTTGGGATTTTTGGTGAAGGCATACGTAATTGGCTTGTAATCCGTCAAAAAGGTAAAGTCGGTACCTTCGACAATATGGCGAAAATGCTTGACTAGTAGATTCCTCATAGCTCACGGTTAAGGGCGCTATATTTCGTTTGTGCAGGAGTGAATTTTCTTGAAAAAATGCCAGCTGCTGATAGTTGTGTAAAGAATATTTGATGCGATTCTTGCACCTTCTTAGAACGCGTGAATTTCAGATATATAAAGCAAGACAACAACAGCTAACAGACAGCAACATTAGTTCAGTTCGACACAGCACCAATTTATCACCAGCACAGTAACAATACAACAAGTAACAATGTAACATTAATTCAGTAACAATAAAACATTCGTTGAAATCAAAAAGTTAATACAATTCAAAAGTATGATCGAAAGTTGTAATTGTTATCCAAAAGTAGTGAACGGTTATCTCACCAAAAACAAAATGTGAAAAGGACCAAGTTTTCGCTTACAAAAAGAATTGATATCCCACCAAAAACCAAAATTATCGCCTGCTAAAATAGTGAAATCTATGAGGGCCAAGTAAGTTAACAAAAGTAAGAAAATGATTGGTATTAATTTATTTATTTAAAATGATTAGTATTAAGTTATTTATCAAAAGCATGTAAATGATTGGTTTAAATTTAGTAATTTAAATTTAGTCAAGTTTCTCAGGTGCAGGGTATTTCATATTTAATATTCCATATTTTTACAGTATCAATTTATTAGCACCTATCCTACTACCAATTTTAATCAGGGAACTATTACTAAACAAATATGATTTCTTCGTGGGGGTGTGAATACCATAGAGATAATATATATAGAGTAGGCAAGTCATAGGCGCGCATGTAACTGCAAACGTCTCCTCAATAGAAAGAGAGGTCAGACATCGCTGAGGTAGAGCTATCTCTTTCTAACTGACTAATATATAATGATTATACATTAGTCAATAAAAAGAGATCTGCAGCTATCCGAGGGACAACTTTTGACTCGGCTTGCCTACTCTACGTATGTTATCTCTATGGTGAATACGCTTAGAATTAATGAAAAATGTCAGCTTGAATGGAACAATCTGATATGTATATCAATTACACATTGGTAGTAAACATAACGTTTCTTCAGAAACAAAGTAAATATTACCTAAAAAAAATCATATATAAAGTTTGACATTTGATAAGACAAATGAACCACGTTTAACATATTATAAGTTTTCCATACATTCTATACTACAATATATTATAAAATTATTATTCTATATGTATACACACACAAGACACGTATATTATATGAGAATGAAAAAAGGTCTGTCAATCTGGAACCCGGCCCTTTTGGATTAACACCAATTTTGAACTCAACAAACTACAAACCCTAAAATTATTGGAGTATTTCTAGAACCGTTTGTAGTTTATTGTAGTTTTATCCAAAAAAAATTTTTTTATAAATGCCCCAGAAAACATCCAAGTACGGGAATATACATGTAACTAAGGGAAAAAAATATGTTATTAACAAACTACTTGTAGTAAGCTTTATTTGTTTGTAGTAACAAGATTCATCAAAATATATCAATTAATTGTGTTCAAATAAAAGATAATGATAAATAAGTATCGTGAAAAACAATTATTGGAGTACTTTTAGTTTGATCAAATTTTAGTTTGAAGCAAATCTTGTTACTACAAACAAATGAAACTTACTACAATCAATTGTAGGGTTGATTGATTGATTGATTTTTTTCGGGGTAAAAACTATTGCACTTCGACCTTATGGCCCATTGTGCTCCTGAATCTGCTGCAACCCAGAGGTTGGCAGTCAAAGATTATGTGGCTGGATGTTACTTCCTTCTCTCCACAGAATCTACACGTCATGGACCCGTTATGGAGTCCCATTGTGTGCAGATGCATCCGCAGGGGATAATGCCCGGTAACGAATCCGGCAACCCTCCGCAGTTGCATCTTGCTCAGCCTCAGTGCATCGGGAAGTAGCCTCTTTATTCACTCTGAAGCAGTATCTTCACGAGCTCTTGCCGCGGTACTTTTTCCCAGTGATCACGGTGTTTAGTATTTGACCACTCGTTGATCACCTGTTAACATGCAGTCCTTGGATTTCCTAAAATAGGCTCTGGGCCTATGAAGGGCATTCCAACTCTCTTATTTGCTTTTCGTTTCCTTCGTTTTTTTCGTTTCCTTCGAAACCACTTTGACCTGGCACCCAGATCAATTTAACATTGTTCCGTTTTGCCAGTTTCAGAAGTTTCTCCAGCCAATCCTTGACTACCCTTGAGGTGACCTCAGTTCCAGACAAGGCTTTTAAAGCAGCTTGAGTGTCCAAAAGAATATTACTAATGATTTTTATTAATCCAGTTATTATTGCAAGACAGTCTATAGGCGCGATCAAAAGGCGCTATAAAATCAAATATTCTATAACAAAAGATGCACTAAAAAGTAAAAAATAATTGCATATTCTTGTGCCAATTTTAGTTCACCAAAGCAAAAAATTTTTAAATATATATGTACAATTATTGTTATTTTTGGAGGCGGTGTCAGCATAGAGAAATTCACATAACTTTTGGACACCGCCACCAAAGAACAATAATTTTTTTTTTACCCGTTTTTTTTTTTTTTTAATTTTTAGTGCATTTTTTTATAACAGATTTTCAGTTTTTTTTACAAGCATTTTGTTTTTTTTTTGTAAAAAATTTTTTTGAAGTCGGTTTTTAAAAAAATTTTCTTATTTTCCCATTATGAACGAGTATACCCTTTCAAAAAAAAAAGATAATTTCGCAGAAATCGGTTATCACATATAAAATGAAGATTTTCCTCGATTTCCCGGAGATCCCCTCATCAGAATGCGATTTGGTGACAATGGTACCAAAGGGAAACCAAACCCTTTAAAACAAAAACAAAAAATTCAAAATCGGTTCATAAATGACGGAGTTCTGAGGTGACACACATAAAAAAAAAAGCGAAAAAAAAAAAAACAGACGAATTGAGAACCATCCTCCTTTTTTGAAGTCGGGTTAAAAACAAATGAAGCTTACTACAATCAATTGTAGGGTTTTTAGTTTGTTCAGTTCAAAATTGGTGTTCATCCGATAAAGTCGGGTCTCAGGTTGACAGACCTAATGAAAAAATACTATACGAAGTCTAACATATTACAATATTTGATCATGGAATAATAATAATACACATTGTATGCAAACAACTTGAAATGTACCTACACAATAATTATTAATAAAAAGTTATTATACCCAAAGTGAAACAGAAACGTTACACACAATTTAAATACATATACGAAACATATTTACTGACTGTTTCGTATAATATTGTGAATTGATTCTGATATAGTAAAGTTCACGAAACTTTCAATGTCACCAGGTAACATAGACATATTTAATATGAAATATTAAATGACAGTGTTTGAGAATAACGCTTAAGTTTTAATGACATTACCGTTATCGTTACTGTAACGAGTTACTTTTATCTGTTAATTCGTAGAGAAAGATAGTTATTTCTTCCGTTATTTCAATTTTAAGATAATCAATCATAATTTATTTTACTAAAAACAAAGAATAATTCGAACATGGTCGCACAATTTAAAAGTTGTTAAATAACATTTACACAAACAGGTAGGAGGCCTACTTACAAACAGTTATTATGTTATGTATCTATGGAAATTTTGAACTTTTAAATATTACTGACATTGGAAGTGCGTGCTAAATGGGCATTCTAGAGAGGGGTATCGTAATACAATCAATGGTTCGTATCACAGTCGAACCAATATAATTTTTAATAAATTTTATGCAATATCGACCTCTTTGAATGCGACTGTGGCTGACGAGAAATTAATTGCTTGTTCTAAAAGTTTCTATAACAAAATATGTTTTCAAAAACAATATTCTCGATTAGTAGACATGCATTCTTCTAGAATAATCCACGGCCCTATCTAAACAACAAGATTCACCCGCAAAAATTCAAAAATGCAAATGTGATTGGTTGAATTTATTATTAATGTTTAATTAATTATATCTGAAAAACTCAGCGTCAAATCGAAAAACTTTATTAAAATTTTGTGTTTGTTTTTTCCAGTTCTACACCGTGGTATAGTTTTCTTGAATAAATTTCAGTATATATTTATACTTATATAATATATATACATTGAATTTTTCATCTAGAAATCATCTAAAAATCTCGAACACGCACATATTATGGAAGTCTATGTGTATATTTCACTCATTGTCAGTATAAAAACATACAAACCAAATACAATAATAATAATAGTATTATGTGAATATTTTATACATACCCAAACCCATATCGACAGCAGTCAATCATTTTGTGAAATATATTGAGAGATTAAATATCCACATTCACATAAAGGATGTTTGATTCGGTGGTATCATCCCTTATCGGATATCATTTGAGAGGTTAATACCTAGCTTTTAAGAGCGATGAAACTTGGTATGTAGATTTAATGAGTTTAAATGTTTTAAATGGTTTAATCTGACGTATTGTGTCCCGTTGCAGCTCCTTTACGTTTTACATCTCAATACCAACATCCTGTGTATGCGTATCGGGACACTATCAAATATATTGTTTTATATTGATACAGACTATAGTTTATAATATATATATATATATATATATATATATATATATATATATATATATATATATATATATATATATATATATTTATATATATATACATATCTTTATTTTTATTATAAACATTGTTGGTATCTATAATGTTATCGACCTTAATCAATCAATCTATTCTAATTTGTATTAATATATTATTACATATTTATATTTATTTTTTGTTCTGAAATTGGAAACATCTAGTAACAAACACTCCCATAACATTTATATACAAGTATAATCCCAAAGACTGACGTTCCATAAGACGCGGTTTTGGCTATAAAATATTAAAAAACTAATCTATACTAATATTGTTGTATAGAATTTGTTTGTTTGATTGTAACGGGTAATCTCTGGAACTACTTAACCCATTCCAAAAATTATTTCACTGATACGAAGCTACCCCATTCTCGAGTGACATAATCTATAAATAGTTTTAGTTTTATGCATTCATGCCACAAGGTACTACTAAATACGTGTCCGCCAGGCATTCTTATTTTTAAATGATGTGAGATAAAGAAAATCTTTGAGTATAAAAATCTCTTTACATTATCTTTACATTATCAAATCGTCTTTACATTATCAAATAAAAACAAACTGATATGTTTCACATATCGTTGCGAAATAGTAAAATCATTTTTATACGTCCATGTATACGAATGTCACGTTTGGAATAGTCAGTATACATACGGACGTCACTCGCCATTATTTTTACTTCGACTTAAACATATTTATTTTTCTGTCCATTATGTAAATTCTTGCGCGCGCATGGTTTTTCAATTGTGTATTGTTTTTGAGCCGAATTTACTTTATACACGGCTGAGTTACAAGTTACACTCTCTTTATGGGTGGCAAGTCGAAAACGCTCGAAACATAAGTGTTCTACAAGTTAGACTCTCTTTATGGGTGGCAAATCGTAAAGACTCTCTTCATAAGTGTTCTAGAAGACACACTTTATGGGTTTCAACCCGAATAGTATATATTCTTCACTTAGTGTCTGTTGAAATAATCGATTACTAAGTAACAATTGTTCTTGACACTGTGAAACTGATAATTTTAACTTCACTAGGTATGTTAGATATTTCTTTGTACGTAGGTTTAATACGGTTCTAGTAAATCTAATGTATATATTTTATGTAACTGTTTACTACCCGGTCAATTCATTATTCAGTTTACTGGATAATCATACTGATTATCTAACATTTAGAATGCTATTATTTTAGTTTTGAACTTTGTAAATATATGTACTTTATTTATTCGAATGTTGTAAATAAATTTATGTTAGTAAGTTTTGTTTGATTCAAAAATATCAGTAAACCCTACTAATGATCGTAAACAGGAAAAGATGAAAAAGGGGGCTCCGAAGAAGCCATTAACATACTGCGAATCTCTGGGGATAATTTCTGATAACAGTGGGATCAAATTTACTTAACAACATTTAGTGTAACAACTGATCAAATTTACTCTAGAAGTTATTTAATGGGCCAATACACGACCTTTTACGACACTCTGTCTTTCTTTTTAAAATCTTACAATTATTAATTCTTACGAAATGTGCATATGAATTTGATGTATCTTTATTAACTTAAACTTATATTATCACTCTTATCTTCACTCTTAATTAATATTAATATTTATATTAAATGTTAATATTAATCTTTATTTATTAAAACTAAATCTAAAATTGTTATTCTTTTATTTTGAAAAAATTTAATATTAATTAAATTTTTTCAAAATTTTTTTTTTTTCCTTTCAAAACAACTTTTGTATGAAATATTTGTTCACATAACCAATAGTATAAATACAATTTCATTTCGAAGCCTGTGCGGAACTGCTATAATAAATTAAGAAATACACGTTTTTCGCTAATTAATCCTTAGAGGGTAAATTAGGATGTTTCATAAGATATGTGTCTCCGAGTTTTTGGAAAATGGATCCTAAAGAGGTTGGAACACGGAGTGAGCGTTTGTATGGTTCACTTCGTGAAAAGATGATGCTTCGTAAACTGTCCAAGGGAAAAAAGCTTTTTGTGCCACGTGAAATGTCCAAGAAAAGAAGGCAGTGTATTGTATATTAGTTTGAAATATCAATATAAAATGCATAAGTCCGTTACAAAAACTGTTACTCCAGTAAATATACAAAAATTAAATATAAATAAATATAAAAAAACTGAAGGAATAATAACATATATTAAGTCGTCCAGTTATTTGCATAAGAAAACAATTTTTTGAAATTCTAACCGAATAAATGTGAGTTACCAGGTGGTTTAGTTCATCCTCATATACGTCGGAGAACTTCATCAATTAATGCTAAATATCAATTTTCTAAATATCAAGGCAATCGGGAAGTATGCTAGAATTTTGATTGATCATACGCGGTGAATTTGGTGCGTGGTCGTTTTTTTTATTTTTGAATTAAAATAAATTTTTAACTGTTTATTCCTTAATAATGAGTGACAAACCGTTGTCTTATTATATCTTAATATCTTAATTCCGTAATCTTCCAATATTCGAAAACTCACCGCTCTAGCTCTTTTCGTTTAAAAGTTACAAGGGCCCTTTTTTGGCCTAATATTTCGATAAATAATATCACTGTAAGCACGCAAGACCACACCCCTTTCAACTCGGACTGGCGCACTACCGTGCTATAGATAATATGCTTTATTTTTGCACAAAATACAATTTTTATATGTAACGCTCAATATATGTGCGCTCAATATATGGATGTCAGTGGTCCTAACCCACAAATTTTCAATTGAAATGACTGGATAGTTTCTGAGAAAAATGATGGAGACTATTTAATTTTTCACTTTCCAATTATTTTTAGGAAACTGACAAAGATCACATACTGGCTATTGAAAGATGCACCTAGTTCATCATAGATAAGAACTTTCGGAATCGTGATATAGATTTCGTCTCCGACAATCAAGCGGCCATCAAAGCACTAAGTTCTGACGTCATCAGTTCAAAAATGGTAAGGGAGTGCTTAGACAAACTTAACAAGAAATTGTTTTATTCTCTGGGTAAGAATAACAAAGTCACCCTCCACTGGGTCTCAAGGCATGTGGGAATAGAAGAATGAAATAGTGGATGGTCTGGCAAGGAAGGAAGCATCGATATGACAAACAACGTCGCAGTCATTTTGCGGGCTGGGTCATCACATCTATCGGGAGTAGATCGGAGAAGAAGAAGACACCAAGAGGCCAAGAATCTTCCCAGGAACTTTAACCACAAAACCTGCATTGGCCTGAGAAAAAATAGGCTGCGGCTTCTAACGAGGTTTCTTACCCTTAGGTAGCCTTATTTTAGGTAGCTAGACTTGAGAAATGAGGGCAACTGCAGGTTTTGTGGAGAAATGGAGGAAACACAGAACACGTCCTAATAGACTGTAACCCCCTCATACACAAAAGAATTAAATGTCTGAGAGTCTACCAGATACGTGCATGGGAGCTACAATCCCTAAACATAATCCAGATCCTGTGTTTCCCGAAAGAAACGGGGCTAGGCAAGGTTATCTAAGACGAGAGCACTCCTTGTCTTTTTGTTAGGCACCAGCTGGGGGAGCCGAATAGATCTTATAGGTTGCAGTGCACCAAATTCCACCTAAAATAATTCATTCATTCATTCATCCAAATTAAAACATTTATCATACAAATTTTCCTCTCAAATATTAAATACAAACATTTTGTTTCACGACCTTGAAATGACCTCCCATTTGTTGATCACGGTAATGAATTGAAGTTGATACGTGTGACCCTGAGAAGATTTTTCATATAATCATACAAACTATAATCGAACGTTTTTATATTTGTTTGACCTAATTAAAAATTTTAGATGATTCTTCATAATAATTAATGGTATATCGTAGTATAATAGTTTTTACGCCCTATATTTACGAAATGTTGCTTTTAATTGTAATAAAAGCTTCATTAATAAAATGACGAAAATAACCTTGAGATTTTTTTTAAACAATAGCATAAGATACATTATTAATTTGTTCAAAACGATGTTTATTGTTTGTCTATACCTCTGTATACACAGTACCATAGTATATAATATAGAAGAGGTAATGAGTTTGTAGAGGTAGATGATTGATATATTAAATAATTATTATTTAAATAAATAATAAATATATGTGAAAGATATAATTGATCTTTATTGATTTGATTTATGAAATATTATATATTTTAATATGTAAATTATCAAGGTTGTTAAAATTCAAAGCAACCGTGATAATAGGGGGAAGTTATAGTTGTTATGCAACAACTAAAAATGATGAACAAAATTATAATAATAATTTAATGAAGAAGCGATACCGCTACATACTTCCCCCCATCAACTAATAAAGAAAAACGACTAGAAAAAGGTTGAAACATAAAACAACCTTGTTCACGCGGAAAAAACTTTAATAGTTGATGTACATCTTATATTTAAATACAAAGTAAATTAAGATATGATTAACATTGAAAAAAGTATGCAGGTTTTAGCCTGTCAATTGAAACAGAGGTAGGTTTGTTATTGACATCAATAACAAAAAATTTAGGAAATCTTTTGATAACAGAGAATGGACCTCTATAATTACAAGATAGTGGAGGTTTGACATGATCCTCGCGTATAAAAACTTTTTTTGATGAATCTAAATCTTTAGGTAAAAATACATTTTTGTTGGTGAACTGTTTGGTAAAGAAAAATTTTGCGTTGATCATTCTATTTTTCAATTCTCGAGTAGATTGTTGAACAGAATGATATGTATCAACCTTTTCTGAAAAGAAATCATATGGTAATCGAAGAGGAATTCCATATAAAATTTCTGCAGAAGAAAGGTTAATATCCTCCTTGACCGAGGAGCGCAAATTTAGAAGTACCCAAGGTAACATTTTGTACCAGTTATTATTTTTTTGACAGCAATTTAAAGAAATTTTGAGTGACCGGTTAAACCGTTCAATAATACCGTTGCTGTTAGGGTGATAAGCAGTAGTGGAAATATGCTTAATCCCTAGAGAAGACAAAAAATCTTTCCAGATATGTGATTGAAATTGTTTACCTCGATCAGTAGTGATCCTCGTAGGTAAACCAAAACGCGAGAACCAAGAAGCAATCAAATTGTTAATAATTTCTTCCGTCGTGATAGTTTTGATTGGAATAGCTACAAGTTCATAAAAGATATTGTGTTTTTTCATTAAATCTTTAAGGTACGGCCTCATGCTGTCACTCGTCGCTCGTTTTCAGCGTCAACTTGGGTCACGTGGTATAATTTTGAATTCTCTGCCACTTTAAGAATTGTAGCAAGACAAGTCGCAGCGATGTGCAGCGTCAAACAACAGCTTCAACATGGCTGCTTGTTGTCAAAATGCGAACCCTCTATTCCTAACCTCAATATATAGCAATAATAAAGTAAATAATAAATACCAAATCGTGGAAAATCAATTAATAACTCATAATAATAGAAGTATAAATTCTTAAAATACAAGCGAAATAAAAAATAGTTTAATTAATGGAATTTACTTCTCGACAATTTTAAAAACAGTACTTATTTAAAAAACGCGATGTCCATTGTAAATAAATATCAAAAGTGGATTCTCAGCGACAAAGTTCAGATTTTTCAGCTTTACTGCTACAATTCTTGAAGTGGCGGAGAATTCGAAATTGTACAACTTGACCTAATTTGTCGCAGAAAACGAGCGACGAGCGACAACATGAGGCCGCACCTTTATGTTTTAAGATTTTCTGATACCGAAAATACGTAATAATTTCAAAGAAGTCATATGCACATACTAAAAATACCATTTTTGGTCATAGATCTCTGCTCTCAAAGCCGAGCCCAATATTTTTGCCCAATTTATGTACAAACACCCTTTCTTTAGTGTGGAAGAAAATATAAATTTAAAAATAAAAAGTGGGGTGCGGTCGGAGGACCCCCGTCAGGAAGCTTCTTACGCTTTTTCTTCAACTCCGAATGTAATTCGAAATAAATTCTTTAAACTTTTATTATTAACGTCTAATCTAATCCACTAAACTCATTAAATTAAAATTCATGTGTAGCACCGTACAGGTGATAGAAGTGAAAATTCTTAAAAATAGCCAAAATACAACGATATTTAACGATTTATAGTGTGCTAGTATAGTTTATAGTTTATTTTTTAGAATTTTAGAAGTATAGTTTCTGTGGAAATGACTTTTTATTATATACACACCATACAAGACACACTAATACACACACAGAATAACATATCTTGTTACGTGACGATTTGTACCTAGTCACACCACCCGTAAGCCGTGTTATGGAACGTCGTTCCAAAAACTGTTTCAGTTTCATATCCTGCCAATGCCTAATCTACACACATAAATTCCTTCCACTCCACTCGAATCCTCACATCCTCAGGCATCACAATGGACCTTATGGTTGACTGCCGCTACAATCTATCTATCTAAGATCAAGTGAATGAGCACAATCGAACCGTGCTACCTTCCGCCAGAAAAGAAAGTATCCATCTTTGAAACCGTAAGAAATTTTTGTTTGAAACTTTTTATAAACTCAGTATATACCGTGTATTTTTACTTGATAATTATATAAACATTTTAATTTTTAAGAAATAAGTTTCACACAACCTCCTCCAAGTAGTAGTAGCCGATCCGATTATTTTAATCGATCACTGGCGAAAAATAATTACTGATATAAACCTACCTCTACCACACAACTTCTCTACACACATGTAGTCTGCGAATAGAAGTTTTGTTAGTATGCACACCATATTTTTTAATTCTATATTATTTTGTTTATATAACCTAATTTTCATAATAATGTTGAAGTTTAATTAAAATTATAACGAGATATTACTGAATGGTACAAATAAACAACCCACTCAAAGTTATATATAGATAGATTGTATCGGCTGCCCTGGACGGGCTACACTTCGACCATAAGAAGGAGGTGAGGGTGTGAGTGAAGTGGAAGGAATTTTTGTGTGTAGACTAGGAATCGGTAGGATATGCGGCAGCAGCCGACTCTGACTATGTCGATATTCATCTGGATTTCGTGAAGGAAACTGCAGAAAACCTTCGCAAGCATAGCCGGTTACTTCGGTCTTGTCCGTACACCGACAGTTTAGTCAATTAAGCGCACTATTTTTCTTAATAATTGACAAACTGCCGATGTCGGGATTCGATCCCATAACCTCCCAGTTCTAAGTAGATATAACGCCTCAGGCATAACCCCTTAGACCGCTCGGCTACTTGTACGTAATGTATAGGTTTATATTCCACTAACCGAACCCCGCCCGCTTTGTTGATACTGAAGATTCGGGCAGAGTATTCAGATTCAGATTTTGATCACAATTTCATGGGTTTTAATTTTTTTGCGCAGATCCCTAATTCTTTTTCTAAAATAAAAGTACCCTAAGTTACTCATTATAACATCAGCTATTTGCCAGTGAAATTTCCGTCATAATCGGTCCAGTCGTTTCGGAGATTATCCGGAACAAACAATCAGACAATCAGAGAAAAATATTAAAAATTGTTTTTTTGTTATAAGTACCGTATTTACTTTCATATACATTTAGTAAAAAGCTGTTATTTTGACAAACAGACACTTCAATTTTATTTATTTGCATATATGTATAGATGTTATACGAGATTGGCAACCCACGAGTGTCAGATTTACCTTGTCAAACTGCTGTAATAATAGAGATATAAATTCAATTGGTCTAGCTGAGTTTCTGGTATGTTATCGTTTGTTTTTATTGTTTCACCTAACTTTGAACTGACCCTTCATTTTTGCAACCATTAAAGCGATCAGCAAATCAATATTCCTGAGTATATAAGGAATCTGGGTGTTGTGAGGTCCTGAGATCAAACTCCATAGGATAATGACAATGTATGTGATAAATGTTGCAGTTTTCAAGATATTTGAAGAAAAAAACTAATTTATCCCAATTTTAATTTATTTGGGAGGTGCAAAAAAATGTATTAACAAATTATCAGTTGTCGTCTAAAAATTATAAGTATGTTGGAAAAAGATTGCCAATATTGCTACCAGCGATTTTTGATCTCATACAATGATAGAATTATAAAATTAATAATTTTTATGAACCACTTTGTTGTATCTCTCAAACAAATATAAAAATCAATTTATCATTTTATAAATTATCGAATGAATATTTATTTTTTCTTAGTTTATTTATCAATTTCATTAAATAATCAAATAAAATTGTTCTTTATGGTCTTAATATATCACTATATATATTTATATATATTTAGATTTATATATTATACATATATATATATATATATATATATATATATATATATATATATATATATATATATATATATATATATATATGCATATATATATATATATATATACATATGTATATACATATATATATATATATATATATATATATATATATATATATATATATATATATATATATGTATGTATATACCTACCAAAATCAACTAACTGTCGAAAGCCAAATAGAAAATATATTCTTCGAGGCGAATTTACAAAAAGTAAATTTTTTTTTTTAAATAATAAAGTAACATGTATTTTTACAAAAAACATGAAGCAATCGATAGATTAGATGCATTTTAATGGAAAAAGAAATTTCATGCCATTTTATAGATGTTTACAAATTTTATAGAGAAAAGTAAATGTATTATTTTTATTTTGTTGGTCGACTGTATATTCTTGTTTTAGAGAGAGAAAAAAAATTGTGCGGTCGGAGGACCCCCGTCAGGAACGAAGTTCTTTACATTATTTTTTCAACTCTAAACGTGATTAAATATGTAGATTTCTATTGATTATATTCGTGTATTTCTGCCAAAAAGCGTAGCCCTCTTTTATTCAACTCTCTCTCTAATTTGTATATTTTATTTTATTTTAGCGAATTTCCGGAAAGAAAATAGAGATATTGGTCTCGTACCAAAGTCCAAATTTTGCAAATATTTTTTCAAATGTCCATCAATCCTACCTAGTAGATGTCGAAAATCATCGTCTCTAAAATTTATTTTATTATTTTATTTATTTATAGTTTTTTTTACCATATTATATACATTCATGCATATTTTTAAAACGTGTTTTTAAAACTATACAATTATTTTCGAATTGACAAATTATAAAAATTTTTTTAACATACAGTTATACATAACATCGTCTGAATTATATTGTGAAATGGTTAATTAAATTGATTTTTGGCTGTACATACACAATTTTTCTAATTACATTTTGCCGACAATTAATAATTTACACAACGATGATGTTCAATAAGGGGGCGTGTTTAAAATCCCAATGGTCATTTAGTATGGAATCGCAATTTTTGAATTTATGAATTAAATAATCTGTAAATATTTGAAATAAATAAATTCAGAAATTGGGATTCCATACTAAATGACCAATTGGATTTTTAAAAAAAAAAAACCTCATTGATCATCATCTCTGTACTAATTATACTAAAATTGTACTGATACAACGCTTAATGGAGTAAATCGTTAAGCAATCGTAGCGGATATTTAATATATTTTAAAAGAATCAACATATTACTGATATTTATTTTTCGTCAGTGAAGGCCGAAAATTTGACTGCAGTTTAAAGCTACAGTCTTTTTGTCTTAGGGTTAATTCGGCCCCGGGCAGATAAAATATAAAACAATAATATATTCCATGTATTAATTATATTTGTTCTGAAATTTGTTCCAATTACTCGGCCTCTAAACCGAGAAGATAAAAATCTTTCAAAAAAAAATCCATTCCAAGCCACATTAAGTATTATTTGAAATAAAAATTCGTTACGCAGGAGCTACTTCAACTTAGCGAATTTTCTTAGAATACATAAATCACTTTCTAGCGGTCACAATTTCAGTCTGATCAAAATGAAATGTATATGATTTTAGTATTTGCAAGGCCAATTTTATTAATAAATGGCATACGTCGAAGGGAATGAGAGAGAAGAAAACCCTAAATATAAAATATTTCTCTTAATATTAGAACAATCGAAAAATGCGTAAGGAATTAAGTTGTAGAAAATCATGTTTGCTACAATTCATCACCTTACCATTTTTGCTCAAACTCTAATGTGTAAAGAGATATTAAGGAATTTAATTTTCAATCTTAAGCCGTCAATATTTCTGTAAATATTAGTGTTACAGAAAAAATGATAAGAAACAAAATTACAGTAAAACTTAATAACTACAACTTTACTTCTTATAAATTTTTCGATTTTTAAAATATTAAGGGCGATATGGCAAATTTTGTGTTTCCCCCTTCCTTTAAACCCCCTTTCCCCTTCTCCGATTTTACCCATTAACGAACTTGACATTTTGAATACCAAAAGCGCTTCAAATACCAAATTTCATTCCATCAGGTTAAAATTGTGACATATATATATATATATATATATATATATATATATACTTTTACCGTAACATATATATATATATATATATATATATATATGTATATATATATGTATATATATATGTATATATATATGTATATATATATATATATATATATATATATATATGTCGGAGTTGCATAATTGGGATTATGGTCGTTTGAACCAGTATATATGTTGTCAGGCATTGTTGTTTTTTTAAAATACAAACACTTACCAATTTTCCAATAGCACACTGAAAGATGCATTTTCACAAACACGCACTAGTCTACAATAATACCCGGTGTCCCGCACTTTCACAATTAGTAATTACAATTAGTTCAACCTACGACACAGTAAGTTAGCTCCAGTTAACAATACAGATACAACACGAATAATACTAACAAATGCCATACCACGGTTATCTCATCAATAAACATAATTAATTATACTAGTCCAAAAGGGCTACCAATAATCCAAACACTATTTCCATGTGATGCTATTTTCATGTAACTTTCAGCAGAGTTCAGTTGATACAAATACGCAACTGCACGATACGGTCTGTACTCGGGTGCTGTCCTCTCAGAACTGACTGTCCTGCTTCCTTTTTGAAACTCCTCTCCCTTCCTTGATGTTTGTAAAAATATTGGAAAGGGGTCATCCTATTACTACATCATATTTATGTACCATCTCAGGTATATCACAAAAAATTGGTTTATTACATTCGTACCGAACAATTTGCGTCTAAGTAGAGACCGCATGTGTCCCGTCCAACCGAATCCATACTTACTGTGTTAATTGATAATCTTAAAGAAATTATTCTTTATTGCACTTATAATAGACAATTTATTTTATTCTAAGAATATATAAGTATCGATAATATCTAATTTCCGGGCCTCTATGTCTGGCGGATCCTTTTATGTCGGACATACTGTAATAAATAAACCCTTTTCTTAAAAAATAGTTTTATAGCACTTATAAATGTAAGTGTTTAAAAATCTTCAAATGTGAATTTGTCCTTTGCACAAATTCAACTTCCGACACGGCCATTCTGACGATCACACGTCCCCGTGTGTATCCAAAACTTTAGCGTTGTTTGGCGTTAGACTCGATATTATAGATACTACATTTCACTTAAATCATAATCCATAAACTTAGTAGTCCAGTCCAGCAGCCGAGGATGATAGATAGAATTTGTTTATTTTATTTTATTTTTTATTACCTCAAGGGCCAGTTACATCCTATGAGCTATCAATCTAATGTAATGAAACTGTTACTCTCATGCTTACACATAATCACATCTAAATTTCTTTAGACCCCGTTACTGAATACTTCGTGTAAGGCTTAATTCATTTTACAAAATGCTTACACATAATCACATCTTAATTTCTTTAGACCCCGTTACTGAATACTTCGTGTAAGGCTTAATTCATTTTACAAAATGCTTACACATAATCACATCTAAATTTCTTTAGACCCCGTTACCATATGTATGGTGTGTGGGAAAATCATGGTAACCCCATTACTGAATACGTCGTGTAAGGCTTAATTCATTTTACAAAATGCTTACACATAATCACATCTAAATTTCTTTAGACCCCGTTACCATATGTATGGTGTGTGGGAAAATCATGGGAACCCCATTACTGAATACGTCGTGTAAGGCTTAATTCATTTTACAAAATGCTTACACATAATCACATCTAAATTTCTTTAGACCCCGTTACCATATGTATGGTGTGTGGGAAAATCATGGGAACCCCATTACTGAATACGTCGTGTAAGGCTTAATTCATTTTACAAAATACTTACACATAATCACATCTAAATTTCTTTAGACCCCGTTACCATATGTATGGTGTGTGGGAAAATCATGGGAACCCCATTACTGAATACGTCGTGTAAGGCTTAATTCATTTTACAAAATGCTTACACATAATCACATCTAAATTTCTTTAGACCCCGTTACCATATGTATGGTGTGTGGGAAAATCATGGGAACCGTGTAAGGCTTAATTCATTTTACAAAACGATTGTCAGTGCTCATCAGAGCTCTCTACTGAATCGTTTTCAACATCGTTATCAGAATCACAGACATCTAACTCTCTAGGAATGTAATCCTCCGGCATGCATCTCAATTTATCATGACTGTATTTGTAAGTCCTTCTACCTTTTACTGTTTTTTTTAAAGTGTATCTATCTCCTTCTAAAACCTCTGCCACTACAAATGGGCCCCTAAATTTCGGTTCTAATTTAGTTTGGTTTCTTTCTTCTCTTTTTAACAATACAAAATCACCAATATTGAATTTAATTATTTTTGCTTTAGTTTTATCGAATCTCTTTTTTTTTTTTTTTATCGTATCTAGCATTAGCTTTTATATTATCTACGGCCTGCTGTGTCACCTTGGAGATATCGTGAGGTCTCGCTACATTACGAATTTATAACTCTAAAGGACTGGATTTAGTTACACGATTGATAGTACTATTAAAACCCAATTGTGTTTCTCCTATCGCGTCTTTCTACGACCGTGCAATGGTTTATACAGATATTTCGCCATTCCTTCAAATCAAAATTACTCATAAAGCCCCTCAAGCGCTTTATCCCAGTCCAAGTGCATAATTGACTGATGCACACCCTAATAACGGATCAACGAAACCCCTTGAAGCGATGGCAAACAATAAGCTTTTTACATTTCTCCGAGTTTTGCGGAAAAGGATACAAGATCGCAACTCGTATGTTTTTCGCGATGTCTTCCGCAATCACATCGTTCTGTAACCCGGTAACAATTTTCTAGATTTGACGATCGCGACGTTGTTCGGTTAATAACGAATCTTCCGACTCTCAGCTAGATTAATTTCCTTTTCTTTTCTTTTATTTACTATTTTATTATTAACATCTATTGGATTTCGTCAAAGGAAATCTACAAGAGTCATTCGTTTACCCGCACGATATATAATTTCAAAAGTAAAGGACTACAAGAAAGCCCATTATCTGTGGACTTGATCATTTAAATTTGCTATATTTTGAGATACTTTTAATGAGTTACAATCTGTAATTACCACAAATTTCCGCCCGTGTAAATAATGTCGAAAATGTTTCAATGAGTTTACTACAGCTAAAGTTTATAGTTCATAAGAATGATCTTTACTTCGATCTTTTGCCTTAACATAGCCCTAAACCCATTATAGCTAGCGTCAGTATGGAACTTAATAGGGTAATTAGAATCAAAGATAATTGATACGAGTTGTTTTGTTAGAACAGATATTACTTTTGGCGTATTTTCTCATGTTTATCTTGCAATGATATACCAGGCACTGATCCCACTTCTGATGTCGGAGTTGCATAATTGGGATTATGGTCGTTTGAACCAGTATATATGTTGTCAGGCATTGTTGTTTTTATAAAATACAAACACTTACCAATTTTCCAATAGCACACTGAAAGATGCATTTTCACAAACACGCACTAGTCTACAATAATACCCGGTGTCCCGCACTTTCACAATTAGTAATTACAATTAGTTCAACCTACGACACAGTAAGTTAGCTCCAGTTAACAATACAGATACAACACGAATAATACTAACAAATGCCATACCACGGTTATCTCATCAATAAACATAATTAATTATACTAGTCCAAAAGGGCTACCAATAATCCAAACACTATTTCCATGTGATGCTATTTTCATGTAACTTTCAGCAGAGTTCAGTTGATAGTAATACGCAACTGCACGATACGGTCTGTACTCGGGTGCTGTCCTCTCAGAACTGACTGTCCTGCTTCCTTTTTGAAACTCCTCTCCCTTCCTTGATGTTTGTAAAAATATTGGAAAGGGGTCATCCTATTACTACATCATATTTATGTACCATCTCAGGTATATCACAAAAAATTGGTTTATTACATTCGTACCGTACAATTTGCGTCTAAGTAGAGACCGCATGTGTCCCGTCCAACCGAACCCATACTTACTGTGTTAATTGATAATCTTAAAGAAATTATTCTTTATTGCACTTATAATAGACAATTTATTTTATTCTAAGAATATATAAGTATCGATAATATCTAATTTCCGGGCCTCTATGTCTGGCGGATCCTTTTATGTCGGACATACTGTAATAAATAAACCCTTTTCTTAAAAAATAGTTTTATAGCACTTTTAAATGTAAGTGTTTAAAAATCTTCAAATGTGAATTTGTCCTTTGCACAAATTCAACTTCCGACATATATATATATATATATATATATATATATATATATATATATATATATATATATATATATATATATATGTTACGGTAAAAGTAGATATTGCGGTAAATGTGAGCATACAAAATACGAAATCACAAAATACGAAATAGAGATATCGATATGGGTCGAGTTGGGTTGGGTCTGGTTGGGTTGGATCGAGTTGGGTTGGGTCTGGTTGGGTTGGGCCGAGTTGGGTTGGGTCTGGTTGGGTTGGGTATATATTTTATCATCTAATTTCATCAGGTTTTAGCTCTCTCTGTTGGAATTTTTATCGTAATTGTGCCAAAATTTTTCAACTTTTCTTAAAACATGAAGGTAAGAGTATACATTTACCAAAACGTGAAGGCAAGAGTTCACATTTGCCGGGAAATGTACATATACACATTAACTTTTTGGAAAATGTACACACGGTAAAAGTGTACATTTCCCAAGAGTGTACATTTACCGTAACATATATATATATATATATATATATATATATATATTTTACACATGGTGTTTTTCGACATGTACTAGGTAGGATCGATGGACATTTGAAGAAATTTTCTCAAAATTTTGAAGCCGGTACGAGACCAATAGCTCTATTCCCTTTCAGGAAATTCGCTAAAAAGTTCATCCGAAACGTTTATATCGAAATCGATTACTGTTACGGATACATATTTGTTTCGACTAGAGTTATGGAGTTCTTCTACATCTGTACTATATATATATAGAAGTAAAAAATTTTCCATACATAAATGTCTATTGAATTTAATTACAAAAATGTTTACTCAGGCAGAATATTTATCAAAAGGATTGGTAGTGATATTATATACACTGCAATTGATAGATATCTTATTATACATGGATATCTGTTATATCTGTTATTATGATTATTTTATTGGAGAGTTGTTAGATATAATGAAATAATATTTACTATATTATAACAACCGTCAGTGACCTCTAATTAACTTAGTAGTAGTAGTTGAATTATCATTACGATGGCTGCAGGATATTCGCAAAGATATTTATTTCCTTCATCCAAGTCTAGGCGAAAAGGTTTTCAGAAAATTTCACAGGGTATTATTTCACTTGCTAGTTATAGAGCTTAGATGACTAAAACCACAATTCAGTTGAATTGATAAAAGTATAAGTTTTTCTAAAAGTTTAAATATTATCTAAGCGTCACATTCAAATGGATCTTTACATTATAGGTTCAAGCGACGACAATAAACTATTAGACACTTGGCAAATTTTATTTTAAAAATGTTATTTGTAAAAATACAAGATTGTTAGTATAAAAGATAGTGCTATTTGTTTTGTACCAATGAGAGAATTTTTGATATACAGAGTGTTCTGAAATTCATTCAGAAAAACTATACCATGATGCAGAGCTGCAAAAAAAAAAGTTTAATAAGGTATTTCGATTTTACGCTTAGTTTTTGAGATATAATTAATTAAACATTAATTAATCAACCACATTTTGTGGGTGTCGCTACACTTTTTATTATTATTATTACACTTATATATCGCTCCATCTCCCTACAATATGCGCTCTGTGTTTGGAGGAGTAAGGCGGCCACAGTTGATCATGCTAGAATAGCGACAATCAGAGTTCTCAATAAGTGTAGCGACACCTGCAATAATTCAAAAATGCAAATGTGATTGGTTGAATTTATTATTAATGTTTAATTAATTAACTTTTTTTGTTTGTTTTTTGCAGCTTTTTACACCTGTATATCTGTCTGCCATGCAAATTGAAAAATGATACGATTTCTGAATTTGGAAGATCAAGTTCGTTAATAGACAAAATCGAACAGGGGATACATTTTTTTTTCTACAACTTTACTACTAATTCATTTTTCGATTTTTCTAATATTAAGAGAGATTTCTGTATTTTGTGTATTACTCTTTCTCTAAGCCCCCTTCTCCATTGGCCGATTCTACTCATTTACGAACTTCCAAATACTATATGCATATCCGTTCCAAATTTCATTTTGATTGGATTAAAATTGTGACCACTAGAGAGTTCACAAACATGTGGAAAATATAATTATATTTATATGTGTCTGCTATTATACTGGTCACAGGTTGCCATTAACATGAATAAGGTAAAAGATAATTAAGAACTATTTCCAAAAGAAAAATGATGTATTTAATATGAGGAAATTCGCAAGTTGACAAGTCGCAAGTCAACATTACGATGTTTGTCCAAATTCCTTTCGGTTACGTAAGACAAACTGTAGAAGACTTAAGCGTATACTATTTAGACAAATGTCATTGTCATTGAATTTTTAATTTGGACAAACATCGTAATGTTGACGATTAAGTATACACAAATAAATATATATGAATAATAACTTCGACAGAAGTATACTGTCTAAATAAATAAAAACAAGAATGATATGAAAAGGTTTGCTGTTACGTCACAGTCGTCTTTGGTGTAGCGGAAGCATACTGGACTAGATATCCAGAGGCCCGAGGTCCGATTCCTGGTTGACGAGTTAATTTTTTCATATCAGTATTTAATTAAAAATTCAATGACAATGACATTTGTCTAAGTAGTATACGCTAAAGACTTCTACAGTTTGTCTTACGTAAACGAAAGGAATTTGGACAAACATCGTAATGTTGACGATTAAGTATACACAAATAAATATATATGAACAATTTGCTTTTGTTTATTTCTAAACTTAACTTAAAAAGTCACACTTTAATAAAATTGTCATTCAAGTTATTCGTATCGTTTCCTCTGAAAATTCTGGAATATCACGCAAGTTTTAAGCAACAATTTCGCATTTTAATTGCATAAGGCGCATGAGTTCGTAACTTTCCCGGCGTCTTTATACATTCACACACGATACGGCAGTTACTACACATATTAAAAGCCATCGTTAAATAATAATTAAACTCTAAAACACTGTTCTTACTTATCAAAATCCGAAAAAAGTTGTCGATTTCCTTACGAGAGCGGAGTTAGGCTCATTTAGTTCGCACGCCATCCGCTCGAGTGGAAAATCGATAACACCGCACGCGTATAATATTTTAGACTGTGATTTTTTTAATTATTAATCAAATTAAGAAAAAGCAAACAAACATCTTAATTAACAATGTCATGGAACAATTATGACCATTAATGTTGTTTTGATGAGAGTGGCGTCACGTCTAAAACCATCATGGTCTTTAAACTAACTTTAAACTAACAATACCCAATTTAAACATGGGTCAACTAGTCTTTTAACAATACACACAGGTTGACGAGTTAATTTTTTCATATCAGTATTTAATTTAATTAAAAATTCAATGACAATGAAATTTGTCGGAGTATACGCTAAAGTCTTCTACAGTTTGTCATACGTAACCGAAAGGAATTTGGACAAACATCGTTATGTTGACGCGAAAGTATACACAAATAAACAAATATTAAATAAATAAATCACTTCAACAGAAGTAATACTGTCTAAATAAATAAAAAATTTGAAAAAGTTGGCTATTACGTCACAATCGTCTTTGGTGTAGCGGAAGCATACTGGACTAGTTATCCAGAGGCCCGAGGTTCGATTCCTGGTTGACGAGTTAATTTTTGTATATCAGTATTTAATTTAATTAAAAATTCAATGACAATGAAATTTGTCGGAGTATACGCTAAAGTCTTCTACAGTTTGTCATACGTAACCGAAAGGAATTTGGACAAACATCGTTATGTTGACGCGAAAGTATACACAAATAAACAAATACACACAAGTCCACGAATGACTGAACCATACTTTTAATATAGATTGTTTTACCAAAATAAAAATGGCAATGCATCTTGGGGAATACATACATACCTTATAAAGAGATTTAGCGCAAAAATAGGATTAGCAAAGTTAGCATCAATCAAATTTAGATCAAAAATGGTAATTATATTCTAAATTACCATAATATATCTAAAACTCCAGATTGTAGCGATATGGTGGGAATTAGTTTTTAACATATGATAATAAACTAAATAGCTTGTTCCTTCTCACACGGGGATATCAGAAATAAAGCAAAAAGTCCTGTTTTAAAATTGTTGGGTTTAAGCGAGTTGAAATTTAATTTCAGATCTCAAGGCCGAGTTTAATATATATTATATATATATATATATATATATATATATATATATATATATATATATATATATATATATATATATATATGTCGGATGTTGAATTTGTGCAAAGGACAAATTCACATTTGGAGATTTTAAACACTTACATTTATAAGTACAAAGAAACTATTTTTTTAAGAAAAGGTTTATTTTATTACATTATGTCCGACATAAAGGATCCTCCAGACATAGAGGTCCGGAAATTAGATATTATCAATACTTATATATTCTTAGAATAAAATAAATTGTCTAAAAGTGCAATAAAGAATAATTGCTTTAAGATTATCAATTAACACAGTAAGTAAGGGTTCGGTCGAGGGGGCACGTGCGGCTGTCTACTTAGACGCAAATTGTACGGTACGGATGTTAATAAACCTATTTTTGTGATATACCAGAGATGGTACATAAATATAATGTAGTAATAGAATGACCCCTTTGCAATATTTTTACAAACATCAAGGAAGGGGGGTGAGTTTCAAAAAAGGAGGCAGGATAGTCAGTTCTGAGAGGACATCACCCGAGTACAGACCGTATCGTGCAGTTGCGTATTAGTATCAACTAAACTCTGCTGAAAGTTCACATGGAAATAGCGTTTGGATTGTTGGTAGCCCTTTTGGACTAGTATAATTAATTATGTTTATTGATGAGATAACCGTGGTATGGCATTTGTCAGTATTATTCGTGTTGTATCTGTATTGTTAACTGGAGCCAACTTACTGTGTCGTAGGATTGAACCAACTATTTGTAATTACTGATTGTGAAAGTGCGGGACACCGGGTATTATTGTAGACTAGTGCGTGTTTGTGAAAATGCAGTTTTCAGTGTGCTATTGGAAATTGGTAAGTGTTTGTATTTTATAAAAACAACAATGCCTGACAACATATATACTGGTTCAAACGACCATGCTTCCAATTATGAAATTCCGACATCAGAAGTGGGATCAGTGCCTGGTATATCATTGCAAGATAAACATGAGAAAATACGCCAAAAGTAATATCTGTTCTAATAAAAGAACTCGTATCAATTATCTTTGATTCTAATTACCCTATTAAGTTCCATACTGACGCTAGCTATAATGAGTTTAGGGCTATGTTAAGGCAAAAGATCGAAGTAAAGATCATTCTTATGAACTATAAACTTTAGCTGTAGTAAACTCATTAAAACATTTTCGACATTATTTACACGGGCGAAAATTTGTGGTCATTACAGATTGTAACTCATTAAAAGTATCTCAAAATATAGCAAATTTAAATGATCAAGTCCACAGATAATGGGCTTTCTTGTAGTCCTTTACTTTTGAAATTATATATCGTGCGGGTAAACGAATGACTCTTGTAGATTTCCTTTGATGAAATCCAATAGATGTTAATAATAAAATAGTAAATAAAAGAAAAGAAAAGGAAATTAATCTAGCTGAGAGTCGGAAGATTCGTTATTAACCGAACAACGTCGCGATCGTCAAATCTAGAAAATTGTTACCGGGTTACAGAACGATGTGATTGCGGAAGACATCGCGAAAAACATACGAGTTGCGATCTTGTATCCTTTTCCGCAAAACTCGGAGAAATGTAAAAAAGCTTATTGTTTGCCATCGCTTCAAGGGGTTTCGTTGGTCCGTTATTAGGGTGTGCATCAGTCAATTATGCACTTGGGCTGGGATAAAGCGCTTGAGGGGCTTTATGAGTAATTTTGATTTGAAGGAATGGCGAAATATCTGTATAAACCATTGCACGGTCGTAGAAAGACGCGATAGGAGAAACACAATTGGGTTTTAATAGTACTATCAATCGTGTAACTAAATCCAGTCCTTTAGAGTTATAAATTCGTAATGTAGCGAGACCTCACGATATCTCCAAGGTGACACAGCAGGCCGTAGATAATATAAAAGCTAATGCTAGATACGATAAAAAAAAAAAAGAAAAGAGATTCGATAAAACTAAAGCAAAAATAATTAAATTCAATATTGGTGATTTGTTATTGTTAAAAAGAGAAGAAAGAAACCAAACTAAATTAGAACCGAAATTTAGGGGCCCATTTGTAGTGGCAGAGGTTTTAGAAGGAGATAGATACACTTTAAAAAAAAAAAAACAGTAAAAGGTAAAAGGACTTACAAATACAGTCATGATAAATTGAGATGCATGCCGGAGGATTACATTCCTAGAGAGTTAGATGTCTGTGATTCTGATAACGATGTTGAAAACGATTCAGTAGAGAGCTCTGATGAGCACTGACAATCGTTTTGTAAAATGAATTAAGCCTTACACGGTTCCCATGATTTTCCCACACACCATACATATGGTAACGGGGTCTAAAGAAATTTAGATGTGATTATGTGTAAGCATTTTGTAAAATGAATTAAGCCTTACACGATGTATTCAGTAATGGGGTTCCCATGATTTTCCCACACACCATACATATGGTAACGGGGTCTAAAGAAATTTTTGTAAAATGAATTAAGCCTTACACGATGTATTCAGTAATGGGGTTCCCATGATTTTCCCACACACCATACATATGGTAACGGGGTCTAAAGAAATTTAGATGTGATTATGTGTAAGCATTTTGTAAAATGAATTAAGCCTTACACGATGTATTCAGTAATGGGGTTCCCATGATTTTCCCACACACCATACATATGGTAACGGGGTCTAAAGAAATTTAGATGTGATTATGTGTAAGCATGAGAGTAACAGTTTCATTACATTAGATTGATAGCTCATAGGATGTAACTGGCACTTGAGATAATAAAAATAAAAATGAAATAAAAATTAGTTTCATTAAACAAATTCTATCTATCATCCTCGGCTGCTGGACTGGACTACTAAGTTTATGGATTATGATTTAGGTGAAATGTAGTATCTATAATATCGAGTCTAACGCCAAACAACGCTAAAGTTTTGGATACACACGGGGACGTGTGATCGTCAGAACTCTGCTGAAAGTTCACATGGAAATAGCGTTTGGATTGTTGGTAGCCCTTTTGGACTAGTATAATTAATTATGTTTATTGATGAGATAACCGTGGTATGGCATTTGTTAGTATTATTCGTGTTGTATCTGTATTGTTAACTGGAGCCAACTTACTGTGTCGTAGGATTGAACCAACTATTTGTAATTAGTGATTGTGAAAGTGCGGGACACCGGGTATTATTGTAGACTAGTGCGTGTTTGTGAAAATGCAGTTTTCAGTGTGCTATTGGAAATTGGTAAGTGTTTGTATTTTATAAAAACAACAATGCCTGACAACATATATACTGGTTCAAACGACCATGCTCCCAATTATGAAATTCCGACATATATATATATATATAAATATATATATAAAATCAACAATTCCATTTATATTTTTGCATATATTTTAACAATTGCGTCGCTATCACCTGGCCTATTATGACTTTTCATATTTTCTACAAATATGTTTACTTTAAACATAAATGTTTATTTACATTAATTCAAGAATCATAATTAGGTCATATTCAAAATATTAAAAAAAAACATGGGAATTAAAAACACCTCATATATTTTTTATAACAATATGCGGACGTGTGTACCGAGTATATTAACTTTATTATAATAGTATATAATAGTAGTATATATACTATAGTAGTATATATATATATACATTTACAATTATTATTTAAATAATATGAATGACAAATCCAGGTACCTCGAAATAATTTTGTATTAAAAAACTCCGACTAATTTTTAAGTTGTGATAAAAGTATAAGTAGATAGCAGTATGGACAGTTATTGTTAAGTCCTGGCCGTGATTTTGAAAGTGACTAAACTAGGTACTGAACTTAGGTATACTAAAAGTACCTATAGATGTAGAACCTAGATACTTACCAAAGAATGTATCTTTATATGTAACTAGTTCCCTTTGATTGAGTAACTTTACTTTAAGGATAGTATTTAAATATAAAATGACATTCGTATCTCTAATGCGAACATTTTAAAATGAACGTGAAATCATATACGCCACTATGCGAGCACAGGTGGCGCTCATGATTGAGAGTGCTTGTTAATTTTTTCGCTGGCCGATTTTAAAGTAATTATTTGACAAAAGTAATTAACACAACAAAATATATCCTAATGAATTACTTTCGAATTGAAATACCCATTATCTGACCTATAAAACAGTAGAAAGTTTAAATGAAAATAGGTTGCTGCTGATTTTTCGACCAGTTTTCGATCACGTATTTGTTATTTACATTTATATATTATTGCAATTAGATATAAGCACGTAAAACGAGATAATTTGTCAACAAAATAAAATAATAAAAAATAGCTCCTAGTTGAACACCATCAATGTTTTTTTATGGCATCACGTGTGTAGCGTATTGCATGAATTATAAAAGTATTAAACACTACTACCGTGTGTGTTTACGTAATGTTTTACCTCTGTATACAGAATACAATAACGTAGAATGCAGAGATAGATAATATCCAATAAAAAACATAATTGTGAGAGTAACTAAGTTTTCGCACATAAAAAGTATTGATATCCCAGCAAAAACAACAATGTTTCCCTTCAAAGGTAGTAAAATATGAAAACCCAGCACCTGAGAAACTCACTCAATAAATATATACCAATCATTTTTCATTTTATTTAAAAAAATTTTACGACGTTTCTTGATGAAACAGTCACCAAATTAGCAACGAATAACATATCCTGAGACAATATAAGAGTAATTTTAATAAGAGTGAGGTTAACAAGAGTAAACTTGAATGAAAGAAATTTTAACAAGAGTACTTTCAATAAAATTTATTTTAGTTTAATTTATTTTGTTTAATTTTTATTTTTTTTTATTTTTGTCTATTGATTTCGATTTTCTATCTATTTCTAATTGTCAAAGAGTAAATTAAATCGATATTAATTTCTGTCGTATCTTTGCGTTTTTTGTTCTCCTTATGGCCTATCATTCATGGTATATGTATCACTAAATTTTAGATTTTCTACAATGGTGAATAACAGATTAAACTGCGCTAGAAATCTATGCAAGATTTTTTTTTTCTTTGAATGAATTTCAAATCCGCATAATGAAATTTTTCTTTAAAATATCTAGCTAGGATGTCCCAATGCCGCCCCTGGTATAGTTAAATTAATTTTAAACAATCAAATTAAGCCACTTACTTATTACTAAAAGCGTGTCAAGTGAAATCCAACTAGTTTTTTAATAATTCGAACAAAACAATTTTGTTTATCAACTTTAACAACTTGTACCTCCAAAACGAAGCTTGAAAGCATCCAAGTTCATATGAACTATTCTTATTGTTTTTTGGAGATCTATCGTCTATTCAATTGCCTATTCATCCTGTACATAAATCGTGGGGACTTTTCACACCAAAGTTATTTTTTTCAACTAACATTTAAACTACAAATGCTTGAAATTTAAAATTTGTTTATACAATTAAAACTAATAAATAAGTTGAGTTTCCGGATTTTCCTGATTAAAATTTGAGACACTCTAAAATATTACACACACTAGCATATCCCGCCGCAGATTTTCCCCTTCGTATCTTACCAATATAGCAGTGATAAAGTTGGCAAGTTTTCAGTGCGTTCAGTGGTGTCGCAATCCCATAGTAACTATACATTTTTCCGAGATGAGTATACCATATGCCTTTTTTCAGGTACTTAAGTAACTATATATACCAAATTTCATGAAAACCGTTCAGCAATACCGATCTCAATGGCAAAAAAGTTACACAAATACACACACACACACACAAACTTTTGCAATTATAACATTAAGTAAAACTGTTGGATGGGTGAATTCCTCCTTTGCGATACCCAAAACAATTATTTTAAACGTGTCGAACCTATCAAGATTCTAAAACTTAAATGGTGTGAATCTGCCTTACAGCGTTTATAAACAGATGTAGTATGTATATAACGGTAGCGTCCAACTAGCCGAGCGGTCTAAGGCGTTATGTCTGCGCAGTATGCCTACTTGGATACTAGGAGGTTATGGGTTCGAATCCCGACATCGGCAGTTTACCAATTATTAGGAAAGAAAAAAAAAGGGCGCGGTTAATTGACTAAACTGTCGGCGTATGGACAAAAACCAAGTAACCGGCTATGCTTGTGAAGGTTTTCTGTAGTTTCCTTCACGAACTCCAGATGAATATCGACATAGTTCCGATCATAGTGTGCTGCAGCCGCATATCCTACCAATTCCTAGTCTATACACAAAAATTCCTTCTACTCTACTCACATCCTCACATCCTTAGGCATCACAATGGACCTTATGGTCGTAGTGTAGCCCGCCCAGGCAGCCGCTTTTCAATATATCTATGCATATAACGGGGTTGTGTGATAAGTTCACACCAGGATTGATTTTAAATGCAACAAATAATATAAAGTATTTTGTCTATTACATATTATTCAATTTCAAAAGCGTAAATCTATCGAATATCATTATATACATATATATATATACATATAAGCATAGACTGTGTTGGCAAGCTTTTCCAATAGAGAATCAATGGTAAATATTATTTGTTACTAGCTGTCCGTGTAGTTACTGTATAAAGTCAGTCAGTACACATGTAATGGTTAAATATGTTCATTGAATTCTTAACTATAGTATATGACTCACAAAACAATGACAGTATGGTTGATACACGTGTACTGACTGACTTCATATAGTAACCAGACCGACAGTCAGTAACAAATAATATTTAACAGTGATTCTCTATTGGAAAAGCTTGCCGTATATATATATATATATATATATATATATATATATAAATTATTTTAAACCTTTTTCTACTACATACTATTGGATTATACATTATATTATTACAAGTCAATGATGAATAAGTGTAATTTGCTTGAATATCCGATGACCTCTGTTTGAAAGAATATTTTAAAATCATAGAAGTTGACATTCTGCAATAGGCAAGTCTTATATTAAGAGATTCACAGGATACGATATTTTTATACCCGGTATATAATATATACCAGGGTATATAAAGTTTAGTCCGGATTTTGTAACGGCTGTATGTCTGTGAACACGATAACTCAAAAACGAAAAGAGATAGCGAACTGACATTTCGTATGTGAATTCTAGAGCTAAAAATTAAGTTCGTAAATGGGCAAAATCGTACCATGTTTCAGATAGAACAAAAATTTAAAGGGACAAAATTTTCCTCTTTTTTAAATAAACAACTTTTGTTTGAAACTTGTTTTCATAAATTCTGTATATACCGGGTATTTAAGCAATTAACTCAGTTAGTTGTTATTTTCACTTATTCAACATGATATATTCTACAAGAATAATGCTATTTTTTTCTACTTGACGAACAATCACATACATTTTTAGTGAATTAATTCCGAAAGAAATGCAGCTATTGCTTTTGTACCGATTGGATTATCCACTGTCAAACGAATTTATAACTACGGACGTTATACCTAAGAACTGTATAAATTTGCTATGAATTTTTGTTAGTCGCTTTCAAGAAAAAAGGTTGACAATTTCCCGAATTTTACATACTTGAATCAAATGGGTTGGAATGAATTTGAAAATAAACGAAAACGAAAGTTTAGCCTTCCCTTAAAATAATCCAATCGAATTGAAGTCCGTATTGTAGTTTTAAGGTTGACATATAAAAAAAACTCTTATGTCATTTGCAGCGTTTTTAAATGTCAAATAGATTATTGTCATGTTTTTAAGTTCAACATGTAATGTGTCTTTTTTTTCTCTCTCTCCTTTGTGGTTTGTACTTTTTTATTAAACATATAAATAAAATTCATAGAATTTTCCTAAAACTATTAATATGAATACAATTATTAATTCTCAAACATAATAAAAGTTAGCACACCCAAATAACAAAATTGAATTTCAATAACAGCTTTAAAAATTTATACACATTGACCGATTTGGATAATTTGTAGACAGTATAAGATTCAAGTCTTGATGAAACAAATTACCTAGCAATTTAATCAAAGTTTTTTTAAATCTGACAGAGCTTGCAGAATCTTATTTACACTTCAATTTTAAATTGAGTACAAATCGGACCGCTAGTTTTCGAGAAAAACTATGAAACTGAAAAATTATCTGACCGCCTGCATTGTTTTACACAAATGACGATTTAAGAAATACTTCTTCAAATGTCCATCGAACTTACCAAACAGATGTCGAAAATGCGAAAATGACTAATACAAAAACTTTTCTTTGGAATTATTTGCATATCAAATATATTTATATATGTAAATGTATATATATATATATATATATATATATATATATATATATATATATATATATATATATATATATATATATATATATATATATATATATAATGTTCGTGTTTAAAAATAAACAATTAACTCAGTTAATTGTTATTTCCATTCTACAGTAAACCCAATCAATGTATCTATGTGTCAGGTGAAAAAACACATTTGAAGTTAATGAATTTGTAAAAATTCCATACAGAAAACAGAAAAAATTAATTCGATGTCTGCGGGACAAAAAAGCTTGAGAATCTCTTATCTAGATGAAATTATGATGTAATTCTATCCATATTTATCGCAATGATGTGAATTCAGTAAGAATGGAAATGTCTACCAAACTTTTATGTTTAATTATTTTGTGTGTTAAATATTAATTTTTGTTTAGTGAATTCCCTCCTAAAAATAACCTGCTTACATTTTATTTTTTTGTAACAATACAATTTTTTTTAAATTTCACCCAATGGAAACGGTTATACAAAAAATTGCGAATCTTATTCATTTTACCGCCCCAGTAAAAATGGTTGAAAATGGGTGAACATGGTTTGTTAGGAACATAGGAAATGATTCCAAAGAGAAAAAAAGTTCTTTCCAACCTTAAAATCCTTGAAATTCAAAAATATTTTAATTTTATTTTTATGGGTTTTTAAGATAAAAAAATTTTTTTTACAATATTAAATTGTCAGGAGTTGCATCCCTACCCCGTACCCTCCACTAAACTTCCCCAACCCAATACCCTCCAATAAAATAACCCCCCGCAAACAAATCCAAGCGAATCCAACCCAACCGAACACAATCCAAGTCAACCCAACCCAACCCTTTTTGTCCTTGAAAGCCTTAAAATTCAAAACTGTTTTTTTTTCATTTTTAAGTAAAAAATGAAAGTGTACAAATTGTTTTTTGCGAATAGCCTGAAAGGAAATAGAGCTATTGGTCCCGTACCGAAATCAAAATTTCGCAAAAATTTCTACAAACGTCCATCGATCCTACCTAGTAGATGTTAAAAATCACCATCTGTAAAATTTATATATATATAAATATATATCTATGGACATATATATGTATATAAATATATATATATATATATATATATATATATATATATATATATATATATATATATATATATATAATTATTTATTTATATACATATATATATATACAGGGTGTCCCAGAACAACCTGGAACCCTTCGGTAAAGTTGTTCCTTAGGTCAAGACGAACTCATTTTACCATATAACATAGGTCCGGAAATGATTTGTTTATCCGCTAGCCGCCATTTTGTGTTTTTTGCTTTATAATTTATATCTACACAACACGTTGTCCGAGTGAATTGAAAATTTGGACGATTGTTGCTTTAGCACAGACCAATAATAGAAAAAAATTTGAATTTTCAAAAATGTATTATTACAAAATGGCGGCTTTTAGAAAAATTCTAACTTAAGTAAGTCAAAAACAAGCAGATTTATGAATTTTTTGAATTTTTCTAAAAGCAAACAGAAAAATTCAAACTTACGTAAGTCAAAAACAAGCAGATTTATGAATTTTTTGACTTTTTCTAAATGCCGCCATTTTGTGAAAATACATTTTTGAAAATTCCAATTTTTTTCTATTATTGGTCCATGGTAAAGCAACAATCGTCCCAATTTTCAATTCAATCGGACAACGCGTTGTGTAGATATAAATTATAAAGCAAAAAACACAAAATGGCGGCTAGCGGATAAACAAATCATTTCCGGACCTATGTTATATGGTAAAATGAGTTCATCTTGACCTAAGGAACAACTTCTACGAAGGGTTCCAGGTTGTTCTGGGACAACCTGTATATATATATATATACATGTGTCTGTAATCACTGTAGCGGTCACAGTTTTCATTTTATCGGAATGAAATTTGATATTTGGCGCTTTTAGTATTCAAAAGGTCAAGTTCGTTAATGGATAAAATCGGACAAGAGGAAAGGGGGGGTTTAAAGTGAGGGGGAACACAAAATTTGACATATCTTCCATAATATTCGAAAAATCGAAAAATTTATAAGATGTAAATTTGTAGGTACTAAGTTTTACTGTAATTTTGTGGCTTATCATTTTTTCTGTAACACTAATATTTACAGAAATATTGTCGGTTTAAGATTGAAAATTAAATTCTTTAATATCTCTGTACACATTAGAGTTTGAGCAAAAATGATAAGGTGATGAATTGTAGTAAACTTGATTTTCTACAACTGTATTCCTTATGCAATTTTCGATTGTTCTAATATTACGAGATATATTTTATATTTTGTTTTTTTCTTCTTTCTTTATAACCCCCCCCCCTCCTACATTCTCCTCGACGTATGTCGTTTATTAATAAAATTGGACTTGCAAATACTAAAATCATATACGACATTTCATTTTGATCAGACTAAAATTGTGACCGCTAGAAAGTGATTTATGTAGTCTAAGGAAATTCGCTAAGTTGAAGCAGCTCCTGCGTAACGAATTTTTTTTACAATATTAAATTATCGGGGGGTTGAGTTGGATAAAACGAATAAGGTCCAAAATTATGCTTAAAAAATATCAATTTTACGTAGAAATATAGGTATTACGAAGAAGTATAGAATAACATTTTGTTCTTCGGTTAATGCAATTTTTGTTTAACCTGTTTGGTGGTGTTAACTTTCAAGGTGTATAATAGTATTATTAATTTTTATTATTAAAATTATCATTAATGCGACTGTCAATTAAATGTGACATGACGATGGAAATTGTTGTAAATGTTTCTGATTGATATCACAATAATATGCGTAGTTATTTACATTCCTACGCATTATTTATAAAACATAATAATACATAGAAAACAAATTATTTAATTACTTTTTTCTAAATAACAATTTATCTGAATACCATAAGGCACAGTGGTTTACAAGGAAACGAAAAACCAGACAACATAGTAAAAAACGCAGTAGGAATACTTTTCACCCCATAACCTGACAAAACATCACTAAAAATATACCGCATAAAAAGCTCGAGAAAATACTATTTCGGAATGCATCAAAGAGGTTGTCCCTTGATGCACTAAATCTGAACAGGATACAACTTCGAAAGGTTACCAGATTCATCACCGAACATTATCACCTACGAAAGCATCTGCAAGGTGTCTAGTTGTCTGGAAAATCTGGAAAACATGGAAATGTCAGGGAATTTTGAGTGTCTGGAAAGTCATGGAATTGTCAGGGAATTTCGTAAAATTTCATGGAATTCAGGGAATTTCCCATAATCGTATTTAAAATAACTTATTTCTAAAAAATTATTACTAATAATTATCTGTTATGAGGTTTTTGAACAAATTTTATGTATGTTACTCATGAAAAAGAATTTATAGGTTTTATCTTATTATCCATAAAAAATGAATATAAATGAACAAATGTATTATTTTCTTAATTTTCCTATCAATAACAAAATATTATATGAAAAAATGGTCTGGAAAAATTCGAAATCAAGACTGGAAAACCTGGAAAAGTCTGGTGGAATTTTTCGCCAAAATATTACTAGACACCCTGATCTGCACACAATAGTAATCTACAATGAATCCATTATATTATGCAGACTATGCGGCGGGGTGGAAGAAACATCCAGCCACATCATCTTTAACTGCGAATCTCTTGGTTACAGCAGATACAATATATTTGGTTCATCTCAACCCGAATATATGCACTTTCAGAAACACCTGATAAGCAAGCTCCTCAATGGGCCATAAGGTCGAAGATACTTTTCATACTCCAAGATTTATCTGTATACCTATCCATCTAATATAACAATAACATCTTATGCAAATTATTTTTCTGACCGTTTAGAAACAATTTATCAACAATGGCATGATATCATCTCATTATATAAATACGATAACACATCCTCACATTCTTAGGCATCACAATGGACCTTATGATCGAAGTGTAGCCCGTCCAGGGCAGCCTTTACAATCTGTCTATCTAAATACGATAATAAATTCGATGGTAACCAGTTTTTCACTCAAACTTTCTGTACTTTTATCTAATATATATATATATATATATATATATATATATTTAACTTATATATGGGGGGAGATATGCCCCCTCCCTCTAAACCACCCTTTTCAGTTGTCCGATTTACCCCTTAACGCGAACTTGATCTTTTGAATACCAAAAGCGCTATAAAAATATATATATTTATATATATATATATATATATATATTTATGTATATATATATATATATATATTTATATATATATATATATATATATATATATATATATATATATATATATATATATTTATATATATATATATATATTCAAAAGATCAAGTCGTTAATGGGTAAATCGGACAAGTGAAAATTGTAGTTTAGAGGGAAGGGGCATATCTCTCCCCTCAAAATTTGACATATCTCCCATAGTACTCGAAAAATCGACATATTTATAAGAAGTGAAATTGTAGGTACTAAGATTTACTGCAATTTTGTTCCTTATAAATTAAAATTAAAAATATTTACAATTAAAGATTGAAAGTTAAAATTCTAAATATCTCTGTACACATTAAAGTTTGAGAAAAATGTTAATCTAATGAATTGTAGCAAACTTGATTTTCTACAACTTTACTCCTTATACATTTTTCGATTGTTCTAATATTAAGAGAGATATTTTATATTTTGTGTTTTCTTCTTTCTCTATGCCGTCTTTCCCCTTGACCTATGCCATTTATTAATAATCAGATACGACATTTTCCTTTGAGGCCACTAGAGAGTAATTGATGCATTCTGAGGAAATTCGCTAAGTTGACGCGGCTCCTGCGTAAGGAATGTTTTTTATTAGTTCTATATATTTTTTTTCAAAAACGTTTATTTTATAAAATTGATCTTAATAAATTAATTTAAAAATAAAATTTAAAGTTTAAAAAAACTAAAAAAACATGCTTTTATTGCAATATGAACTAAAAAATAAAAAATAATTTAAAATAAAATAGAATACAAACTTAACTTAAATGTAAACAAAAGCATGGGATGCTCTCTACTTAAAAGTAGAACCATTATGAAGACGTCAATAGAGAGCACCCCATGCTTTTGTTTACATTTAAGTTAAGTTTGTTGTCAATTCTCTGTATTCTATTTTAAATTATTTTGCATTTTTCGCATATGGCAATAAAATAATGTTTTTTTCAGTTTTTTTAAACTCTAAATTTTATTTATTATTTTTTAATCTTAAAACAAAATTATTTTTTTTAGTTTCATTTCACATTATTATTCCCACGAGTAATAGAATGAATCCAATTATTACCTAGGAAAGTTTATGTCGAATATAGTTAAAAAAATTTATGTCAAATAATTATATTTTTTCTAAGTTTTAACAGTTGGAAATGACATTTTTTATCAAAATTTTGTTTATGTCATTTCCATAGAAACTACAAACTATATTATAACACTATAAATTATGATATATAATTAAGAGATATGAAAATTTGTATTTTGGTTATTAATAAATTAAAATTTTTATTTTTATATTTATTTATATTATATATTATTGTATTGTCATCGGTTCTTAATATATCTGCCAAATATCAGATTATTCAGACATTCGGAAGTGAGTGATAAGTGCGAACTCACTTACCAAATTGCATTATACTCATACATACAAGTCAAGCTAATAAAAGCATAATAAAAATGAATATACCACAAATTTTAAAAAACATATTTATATTTAAAAGTGATAATTTGAAAATATATCAGAGTTATAAAAAAAATTCGTGTGGCAGGAGCTGCTTCAATATAGCGAATTTTCTTAGAATACATAAATCACCCTCTAGCGGTCACAATTTTAGTCTGATCAAAATTAAATGTCGTATATGATTTTAGTATTTGCAAGTCCAATAAATAAATGACATACGTCGAGGGGAATTGGGGGAGGGGGTATAAAGGAAGAAGAAAACACAAAATATAAAATATAAAATATCTCTCTTAATATTTGAACAATCAAAAAATGCGTGATTAATAAAGTTGTAGAAAATCAAATTTGCTACAATTTATCACCTTATCATTTTTGCTCAAACTCTAATGTGTACAGAGATATTAAGGAATTTAATTTTCAATCTTAAACCGTCAATATTTCTGTAAATATTAGTGTAACAAAAAAAATGATAAGCCACAAAATTACAGTAAAACTTAGTACCTACAACTTTACTTCTTATAAATTTTTCAATTTTTCAAATATTAAGGGAGATATGTCAAATTTTGTGTTTCCCCCCTTTAAACACCCCTTTCTCCTTGTCCGATTTTACTCATTAACGAACTTGACCTTTTGAATACCAAAAGCGCCTCAAATATCAAATTTCATTCCGATAAAATGAAAACTGCGACCGCTAGAGTGATTACAGACACACATATATATATATATACATATATATATATGTATATATATATATATACATGTTTGTATATATATATATATATATATAAATTTTACAGATGGTGATTTTTGACATTTACTAGGTAGGACCGATGGACATTTGAAGAAATTTTTGCGAAATTTTGACTTCGGTACGGGACCAATAGCTCTATTTCCTTTCAGGTGAGCTAAAAAGGTAAGTAAATAAAATGTCGTAAAGTTTATATTTACTACAACTTTACTTTGATAAATTTGAGGATTTAGGTAGTATTAAGTGAGATATTCCTATTGATATGCTTCCCCCTGCCTATAAGCCAACCTCTCCCCTTGACTGAAAAAATTAGATAAAATTTCCTTCAGATTTGCCATATTTTATGGAAAGCCCATATTTTATGTTTCCCTGTGAATAACGCGCTGTATAAGTTGATGCACTTTGCGACTTTACCCTGTAGACGATTTATTTTTCATTCTTCTTCTACAAAATCCATCTATCGTATAGCACCATTGAACTACATTGGTCTTGGGAATTTAACGCAAGACCTCTGGCATTCCGGGACATTTTTATTACTTCTTATTTGACTATTTATATTTATTTAATTGTTTTCGTAAAGTTGCCTTTCTGTTATGTTGTACTAACGGAGATAACTGTATCACGTGATTATGAAACCATTCATTTGTGACAATTTTTTTTGTAAATATAATTTTTGGAGAATATTTTATTGTCGTCTTGTTGCTATACAATTATTTTCAACGTTCATTTGTTCTTTATAATCAAGAAGAAGGTAGAACAAGTGCCCCGTTTGCACCCACCCCATTGAATCTCTCCTATATTAGATTACATTTTGTCTTCGACAATAAAATGTATTTATTTCTTAGAAAATTATTCAACAACGATCAGGGACGTTCTGAAGTGAGGCTAGTAGAGGTGCTGCATCCTATTCGTTTTTTCTCAATCGGATAACATCCAATTTAAACCAATAGCATGAAGAGATTTAATTACGACTTTATATCGTGGAGATAGCATTGAATGTTTTCTTTCTGAAACTCATTGTTTTCTTTTGTAGAAATATTATCTTCTGGGCATTGGTAGATTGTAGGACTGCAGCCGACTTTGCTAGGAACTATGGCAATATTTACCTGGAATTCGTGAAATAACATTGCAGAAATCCTTTACAAGCATTCCCAGCTACTGCCACCGTTGGGAATCGAATCCGTAACCTCCTACTTTCAATCAGAGCACTTGGACTGTCTAGATAGATAGATAGATTGTAGGGGCTGTCCTGGGCGGGCTACACTTCGAACATAAGGTCCATTGTGAAGCATATGGATGTGAGGATGGGAGTGGAGTGGTAGGAATTTTTGTGTATAGACTATAAATTGGAAGGATATGCGGCTGCAGCCGACTCTGATAAGAACTATGTCGATATTCATCTGGAGTTCGTGATGCAAACTGCAGAAAACCTTCTCAAGCATAGCCGGTTACTTTGATCTTGTCCATACCCGGACTGTTTAGTCAATTAAAAGACCCTATTTTTTTATTAATAATTGACAAACTTCCGAAGTCGGGATTCGAACCCACAACCTCCCAGTTTCCAAGTAGGCTTACTGCGCAGACATAACGCCTTAGACCGCTCGGCCACTGAGGACTGAGATGCTCTAAAGTATTCGCGTTCTCTGGTGTCCAAATTTCGTTTGACCGATGTAAACACCATTACACTCATGTGGAGAATCTGTAAATACCAGTATTCTTCATATTATCCAAGTTAATTTTATTGTTGACTAGAAGGTTGCTAAGTTGTTGTGGTGATCTAAAAGTGATGTCAATTTTTTCGGTAATATTGCCGTAATATGTTATTGTATTGTACACCAGGATATCTGTTTCCATAGGGTTGAAAAATGCATTTTCCGCTTATTTGTATATTTTCTTCTTTAACATTCATTTGTAAGATTCTTGTTAAAACCATTATGCCTAGGTACTGAAGTTGTATGCCATGTGTATGTAAACTTTTGCCTCAATAACAAGCGCATTAGTACGTACTTCAACTTATTTATCGCTTATTGTGTAATACTCACTGCCTCATTTACGCAAGACAAGTTGCGTGAAATGATTTTCCGCTCCGAAGCGCATTAAGACGAAGTTTCATTCTCTACTGAGGCACGAACTGCTGGGCGTCGTTGGTTATCCTAAATATATAATTGGATCTTATCAAGGATAACGAGAATTGCAGCTCTTACGAACGATTTATTGACAATCTAGCTAAAAATTCTGACTGGCTTCAGTTGTAATGAATTTTTTACATAAAAATAAACTTTTTACATAAAAATTAAAAATTCCAAATACTTTGTCTATTGTTGGGCTCCTTAGACCCAAGTCTGACGCTGACCATTAGCAGAGTCAGTTGTTACAAGTTTGTTTAAAATGAACTAAAATTTCAAATTCTCCCCAATACCTAAATCAGTTTTTGTATTATAAATACAAACTGACTGACTTTGGGAAAACTGTCACCAAATTAGCAACGAATAACATATCCGGAGACAATATAAGTGTAATTTTAATAAGAGTGATGTTAACAAGAGTAAACTTGAATGAAAGTAATTTTAACAAGAGTAATTTCAATTAAATTTATTTTATTTTAATTTATTTTGTTTAATTTTTATTTATTTTTATTTTTATTTTTATCTATTGATTTCTATTTTCCATCTATTTCTAATTGTCAAAGAGTAAATTACGACTAGCTAATTTATACTGATGATGACTACTTTGTAGTCGAAATACGTATTTATAATACAAAAACTGATCTAGGTATTGGGGCGAAATTGAAATTTTATTTCAAAAACCTTGAGTTCTCATTAATTATCATTTGATAATCTAATATTTAAAATGAACTAGTAAATAACCCAATCAAATTAGATTAAACCTCAGAATGAAAGTAGTAATATGTTTTGACATTTTGTAAACTGCCAAAAAAGTCTCATAAAATGTGTGTTTTTTGTGTCTGCGAGTTAAAATATTAAGGGTCAAAAATTTCGAAAACATGTTTTCGGCAAATATCGCGTTTCCTATCCGTCATATGTACCAGTCCAAGTGGCCGAACATTCTAAGGTGTTATGTCTGCGCAGTATATCTACTTGGAAACTGGGAAGTTATGGGTTCAAATCCCGACATCAACAGTTTATCAATTATTAAGAAAAACAAGGGATGGTTAATTGACTAAACTGTCGGCGTATGGACAAGAACGAAGTAACCTGCTATGTTTGAGAAGGTTTTCTGCAGTTTCCTTCACGAACTCCTGTTGAATATCGGCATAGTTCCTATCATAGTTGGCTACAGTGGCATATGCTACCAATTCCTATTCTATACACAAAAATTCCTTCCACTCCACTCAATGGACCTTATGGTCGAAGCGTAGCCCGTCCAGTGCAGCCTCTACAATCTATCTATCCGTCATATGTCATTAGAGGGTAATATTAAGTTGGTAGATTTTGCGGAGATGTCATCATAAAACTTCTATATATCAACCGATCTTGAGATATCATGCGGAGAGTGGTAGATGCGTATTTTAGTCAATTTGTTGAAACCCCAAACTTGATTATCAGAATATAATTTTTCGAAATTATTCCCTTTAAATTGACAGATCCCCCTGCCCACCTCTAAATTGAAACGCACCTGATAACGATCAGTTCGTACCAGCTTAATTGAAACTAATACAAAGAAATATATTATTATTGCATGCGCATATATAATAGATATTCTTTAATTTAAAAATCTGCATATGACATTATTTATTATTGTTATCGACATTTTTTATTTTAATAATAATTACGTCAATAATAGATAGTATAAGTAATGAGATATCTTCGCGGATTTATTCGCGATGTTAATGAATCGATGTTCAAGAACACCATCATCATCTCCTCACTTCTGCCCTAAAAACAAAGACCATCCCTACAATTTGTATGGAAAAATATAATTTTAAAATCGTAGATCTCGAGTGATACCAAAACCAATTTTTGCAGTGGGATCTAATATATCTTTGTGAGTAATACACTGAAGATATTTAGCTATTTAATATTTTCATTATTTTCCCATTATTTTGGTTAATTTTTAGCTATTTAATATTTATTCCAAAAAAGCTACGTAGATTATCGAATTTTTTCATAGGCAGGAATAGTGTTTCAGCGAGGCTACAAGGTAACCACGCCTCGCCTCGGTCCTCGGTTACGAGGCACGAGGCATGGTTCAAAATTTTAATCCTCGTTACTAACCGGAGTGAGGTGAGGTATATTGTCCCAAAACCTCGCATCGGCCGAGGCAAATTTACAAAAAGCTAATCTTTTTTATAAAATAATATAAAGTTGAATTTTTTTGTTTTGACTATTATATGCGCGTAAGGGGAACTTATTTAAAAGTAGAAGGGCAACTTATTTAAACCATATTTTAATCATATGTTTAATACTAAGTATTAAATATATGTTTCCTCCCATTCATTTTGAAAATAGACTGATCCACTCAAACTGTGACGATATTCGAGGCTTCTTTACAAATTAATATACTTCTAGTATCATGTATTTTTACCAAAATCATGAAGCAATAGATAGATTAGATGCATTTTAAAGGAAAAAGAAATTTTATGCCATGATCACTTTTTATAATAATAATCATAAATTTGTTCATGGCCGGTTTGCAAATTTTATAGAGAAAAGTAAATGTATTATTTTTATTTTGTTGATCGACTGCATATTCTTATTTTAGAGAAAAAAAATTGTGCGTTCGGGGGACCCCGTCAGGAACGAAATTCTTTACATTATTTTTTCAACTGTAAACGTGGTTTAATATGTAGATTTATATTGATTATATTAGTGTATTTTTGTCAAGCCAAAAAGCGCAGCCCTCTTTTATTCAACTCTCTCTCTCTATAATTTGTGTATTTTATTTTATTTTAGCGAATTTCCGAAAAGGAAATAGATTTATTAATCTCGTACCAAAGTCAAAATTTTGCAAAAATTTTTTTAAATGTCCATCGATTCTACCTAGTAGATGTCGAAAATCGTCTCTAAATTTATATATATATATATATATATATATATATATATATATATATATATAATAAAAAAATAAAAAAATTAAAATAATGTAATATATATATATATGTGTGTGTGTGTGTGTGTGTGTGTGTCTGTAATCGCTCTAATCGGTCACAAAAAGTTTTTTTTACCATATTATATACATTCATGCAATACAATAAGTAAAAGTTAGTAAAAATTTTACCGCGAGGTGAGGATGATAGCTAACCCGACCGGGGCGAGACTAGTCAACATTCTACCGAGGCCAAGGTGAGGCGGGGCGAGGATGATATTTATAAAACCGAGTCGAGTCGAGGTGATACCGAAACCTCGCCTCGCCTCGTGCCTCGTGAAACACTAAGCAGGAATCAAAACAAATACAAGTTTGATTGACAGCCAAATTTTCGTCAAAAATTTTGAGATATTCTATATCTGATCTAAAATGGGTCAAATTTGGTTGATCGAAATTGACATTTATCTAATTGTCGTATCAATTTGAAAGTTTGAAAATGAATGCAATTTCGATTAATAAATAAGTTCACGAAAAATTAGCGAAAGAAAAAAAGACGGTGAATAAATGACGGCTATAGATTTGTATAACTGACGGAGAAAAAACACATTTGATTGTGGTGATACTTTAAGGCGCCAAAATATTATGAATAAGGATTTGTATAACTAGCGGATGTTACAAATTTTGAAACGTCAAACACTCTCAAAGATTTCTTACGAATAGTGAAGAAGAAAAAACAGTTTGATATGGAACATCAAGAAGATAAACCTTTAAAGAATAAATTTTATGTCTTTTTATCACAGTAAGTATGGCAGTATTTTTCAATAAATATTTGCATTCAACTTTTCCAGTTTTTGCAATATTTGTAAAAATGAAAACCATTTGGCATTCACAAAATATTACTGTTGTTTATGATACAAGTAAAATAAAAAATTTTAAAAACCCCCAACGAAATAATATGAAACGTAATAAGAACTTCCCATTACCACTAACAAATTGATATGTAAAATGATAATGTTTATAATATGTCTATACATTTGATTTGGTCTTTGAAAGAAGCTGATAGTTTACAAACGACTGAATCGATTTTTATCAAACATAGCTTAGAACCATCGCAAGAAAACCAGCTTTCTAAGTCAAAGTGTCCCACCTTGGAAAAATTCGATGCCACAAGCAGACCCACAGACATACAGACAGACATACATAAGCTTTTAACATATAACACCTCACGTTTTGCGTTTTGCGAAGGATAAAAATGAGCTCCCAATGGTTTTAGCTTTACGAATATTGAAATTAATTTTGTTTCTTTTTTTTGTTTGCTTGTTTTGGGAATTTTTCGACAAAACTTTTAGTTAATTTTCTAGCTAATTTGACGGTAAGCTATTTTTTTACCCGAAATCAAAAAGGTGGATGGTTCTCAATTCGTCTGTATTTTTTTTTTTTTTATTGTTTGTCACCTCAGAACTCCGTCATTTATGAACCGATTTTGAATTTTTGATTTTTGTTTTAAAGGGTTTGATTTCAGGTAAGGGTAATGGTAAGGGTAAGGAGATCTTTTGGAATTCAAGGAAAATCCTCATTTTATATGATATAACCGATTTTTGCGAATTTTTTTTTTTTTAAAGGGTATACTCCTTCATAATGGGAAAATAAGAAAATTTGTTTAAAAACCAACTTCAAAAAAATTTTTTAGAAAAAAAAACCGACCCAAAAAAAAAAATTTTTACAAAAAAAAAAAACAAAATGCATGTAAAAAAACTGAAAATCTGTAACAAAAATTAAATGCACTAAAAATTAAAAAAAAAAAAAAAAGGGTAAAAAAAATATGTTATAAAAAAATACACTAAAAATTAGTAGATCGTTTAGTAAGTCTACCCATATTTAGACAAATAAAATAAGTTATAGAACTTCAAAGTCACCTATTTTGACAAAATGGAAACCCGACTTCAAAAATCAAATATTCTATAACAAAAAATGCACTAAAAAGTAAAAAAATTTTTATTTACATTAGGTTTTATTATTAACATCAGGATAATGATTTTGTTAAATATTTTATAGTTCCCTGGAAAAAAATCTAGAAGTGATTTGATCCGTAAGCTTTAGTAATAATAAAGCTTACGGATTAGTAATAATAGTTAGTAATAAAAGCTTGGTTATTAAGTTATTGTAGCTTGGCATTCAGCCAATTTGTTGAATATTTTCGGTAAAATTTCCGACCAGCTTTTGTTACAAAATGGTTATAACAAAATTTTGCAGATAGTATATATCATAATTGTCTAGTTATGTTTTGAAAGAAAACATTTCAGAAATTGTACAAAAATAATCTAGCACCGTCTTAAAATTAGGTTTTATATATCCAGCCGTTATATATAATTCTGAACTGTTTGACGAAAAAGAGCATCAAAATCGGATCAACCGTTTTAACGTTATTAAATAACAAATAATTGTTCATGGACCTATGATTATTTAAATTATATCCTCATATTTGTATGTTTGTATATTAGTTACCAACTCAAAAGTTTAGAAAATCCTGAGGTTTATGTCATCAGTCAGGAGATATTTACTGACGTACGTAATTACCATATAAAAAAAACGTATTCGCAAGCGTTAACATTCAAAATAGCGCTCAGTAGCTCACTCTATGTAAAAAGTTAGTATTGTAACTATATTATGTGCAACTCTCAATAGTGAGAACATTATAAATAAAAATTAATTTCTCGCGATAATAAATTAAATAATTATTCATAAAGAATTAGTATTTTCTTTTCATAAGAATGAAAAAATCCGGAGATTATTTTTTTAAATCTGGAGTCCGGAGAAAACCTTATTTTTCCGGAGTCTCCGGTCTAAAACTGGAGAGTTGGTAACCCCCTATTGTATAAATGTGTGGTTACTGATTTTTGTACACCCACAAAATGCGGTGAAACAGATGCCACTATCATTACACGCAACACTGCACAGCTTCCTGCGCTGCCGTTTTTCAATAGCCTAAGTGATTAGCAGGTTAAAAATTCTACTAGCCTGATGAAAGAATAAAAATTTGTATAGTCTAATATAGTTTATACCCAATAATAATTTAATTTAACGATAATAATTAATTTAGTCTAATACAGTTTATACCCAAAATTAAGAATTACCTTTTAAATAGTTTATGAAATATTTTCAGCTTAATAGATAAATCATTAATTTTTTTTTATTATCAGCACTAGGTATTTCAGCTAATTAAAAATAAAGTTAAAACCATTGGAAACCAGCCAAGTAGCCGAGCGGTCTAAGGCGTCATATCTGCGCAGTATACAGTACTTGGAAACTGGGAGGTTATGGGTTCGAATCCCGACATCAGCAGTTTGTCAATTATAAAAAGAAAAGAAAAAAAAAAAGGTAGTTGATTGACTAAACTGTCGGCGTATGGACAAGAACGAAGTAACCGGCTATGCTTGAGAAGGTTTTCAACAGTTTCCTTCACGAACTCCAGATGAATATCGGCATAGTTCCTATCATAGTCGGCTGCAGCCGCATATCCTACCAATTCCTAGTCTACTCACAAATTCCTTCCACTCCACTCACATCCTCACATCCTTAGGCATCACAATGGACCTTATGGTCGAAGTGTAGCCCGTCCAGGGCAGCCTTTACAATCTACATCTAAAACCATTGGATATGTAGTTGTAAAATAAAAGATATGAGTAGATAGAATTGAGTCTAGATTATTAATTTAATATTTGAATCACATGATATTATTGTATGGAGTAGAATATGTCCTAATTTCATTTTTCTAACCTTCGCTATCAATTACACACATATATTGTAGCACACTTCTTGTACCATATTATATTCGTATTATATTATACAAACGGCGGAAAAGTTGGTAATCCATCCTTTATTTATACTGTCTAGATGTTACATAAAAAATCGATAAACTACCTAGGATACAGATGGTTTTAAAGCTATTCTAACAAGTTTGGCATGCAAATTTTTAAATTTGACTAATATTAAAAACGAAATTCAAAATTTTATATTTCCCCCTGCCTCTAAGACCTCTTATTCGCATGTCCTATTTTACCCATGAACAAATTTGGCCCTTCAAATACAAATAAAACGTGACATACGAAATTTCATTCCGATCATCTTCCAAATTGTGGCCTCACATATGCAGACCCAGACACTAGATAGATTCGTCAAAAATTTTAAGAAATTCTTCCGAAATTCCTTCAGGGAGAAACACAAAATTTGACATATCTCCCTTAATCTTCAAAAAATCGAAAAATTTATAAGAATTAAAGTTGTAGGTATTAAGTTTTACTGTAATTTTGTTTATTATTATTTTACTTACAAATATTTTACTAATATTTAAAGAAATATTTACAATTAAAGATTGAAAGTTAAAATTCTAAATATCTCTGTACACATTAGAATTTGAAAAAAATTATCAATTGACTTGTAACAAACCTGATTTTCTACAATTTTACTTCTTATACATTTTTCGATTGTTTAAATATTAAGAGAGATATTTTATATTTTATGTTTTCTTCTTTCTCTATGCCCTCTTTCCCATAGAGCTATACTATTTGGTAATAAAATTAGCCTTGCAAATACAAAAATCATACCAGATTCGATATTTCATTTTGATAATAGTAAAACTGTGACTGGTAGACAGTGATTTATATATTCTAAGGAAAGTCGCTAAGTTGAAGCATCTCCTGCGTAACGAATTTTTTTTATTTTTAAAATTTTTAGTCTCATTCAAAAGTCGTAATCAAAGAAGGTAAAATATTTCACGTCGCTTAATAACATGTGTTACAAATGAAACAAAAATTATTTGATATTTATTCCACTGACTACCCAAAAAACATGAATCAACCACAGACAAAACCGGAATTAACCTATTTCAGCGTTTTTACCATCGACTTATAAATGTATTGGCATAAGAATATTTTAACTTGATATAAAACAATACTCATTTTCTAGGTTAAATATATTATTTAGAAGGTAAAAGTATAATCGATCTGTTCATGCAAAACATAATTGGAATAAGAAATGTAATATGGATTGTTATATATTATTATATTGCTATATTGTTATCTAAGGGTGGAATATTACTTACATATACGGAATATTTTACATTATAGTCAATGTTTTTAATACATGCAATGGTGAATTGGCAAAGGTTAAATTTATTTCTCCATCAAGCATTATATAATTCGCCAAGATATCGAAAACATGTTTAGTAAAACTGCCTAACAGAAAGTTTGAATCCATATATTCGCTTCGAGTTTGTCCGAAACAATTGAATCGAGTTGGTTGAAAATTTATAGACAACTTGAGGTCAATATGTGAATGTAGACAGTTTAAACGAATATTGAACGCAATGAACATCGCCGTTATAACATTTCTTATCCTCATTATCGTTGAATGAAATTTTTCGCTGCATATCTGTTCGGTATCTTTTTTATCCTTTAGATATAACATTTTTGATAAGGGAGAACACACTAACGAGGGCAATGCGTATTCTAAGAATATATCGCCCATTTTTTATTATTCAACAACTACCTTGATTTGACAAATAAAAATGTCCACCAAATTTGGGCATATTTCTACTAGATAGTGCTGAATGTTGGAATGAAAAACCGATTACCGTACATTTTTTAATGTCTTTTCATCTCATTATATATTGTTGGTAAATAAATACGATCAATGTTAAAAATCTCAACTCTAATTGGAAATATCTTGCTACACAATCGCTTAAAAAGTTTGATTAATAAAAATTTTGAATTTGATAATAGTATATTGTGCGTGCAATAAGTGCGATAAGTTATCGATTGTCCACGAGAGCGATATTGCCCACTCATTCGCTCAAGTGGGCAATCGATAACACTGCACGAGTTGCAGATACTATTTTTTTTTACTAATGCGGGATAAGTACTATTTTAGTGCCCGTTCTGTCGGATTCGGGTGTTAAATAGCTCTTTGGCTATTCAATTATTATCAGACTACTTGGATGTATTACAAATATTTATTTGAATTTGCAAAGTTTACTTTACGCACTAGTGCGGAAAAATTTTATCCGATCAATATTATCAATTGTTACAAACTTAAAATTAAACTTAACTTATATATACCGGGTATAAAAATTCACATACCAAATATGGATAGTTTAGCTTGAATAAATAGCAATAGTAACGTAAATAAACAAATCTATTTACGTTGTTAATGTTATTTATTCAAGTTAAACTAAACAAATCGTATTTCAGAGTCATTAATCCATAAAAAAATTTAAATGAAACTTGTACAGAAGTTAAAAGATGACTCACGTGTAATATTATCCTATAACATAATCATTATATTCATACTTACAGTCAAAAAACTCACACAAATTTTTTTATTTTCGTTAAATTGTTGTAACTTTGCCAATTTTTAATGTACAAAGTCGGTTAAACTATCAAAATTCATGAAAAAATATGGGAAAAAATTATTAGTGGTAAAAAAGGGGGTTGGTATTTAAAAAAAAGTATTGTATTGCTCATGCACATATATTAAAAAAATTCGTTACGCAGGAGCTGCGTCAACTTAGCGAATTTCCTTAGAATACATAAATCACTCTTTAGCGGTCATAATTTTAGTGTGATCAAAATGAAATATAATATCTGATATGACTTTAGTATTTTCAACGAAGGTTACGCAACGAAAAAATCGAAGGTTATAAAAATATGTAATACTAATAGTGTTTTTTTTGAAGCACGAGATAGCACGCTCGCTACTCTGTGATGACGTCATGCTCGACCTCAGTTCTTGCTCGAGAATTGCGGGACCATTTTTTTCAATCGAACGAATGTGTTTATGATTATTTATTTTTAGGTTACCTGTCAGTGTCAGTATTAGTTACCTATATTTGTTTTGGATTACTTATCAGACTGTAGTTTTAGTACTGTACACATAATATATTCTTTAATTTCTAAATATGTCCGTGGGGGTAAAAGAAATATTATTAAGTAAAAATGGAAATAAAATTGAATTAGATGGCAATGCACTTTGTATTTTTATTAACAAAGCAGGTAGTAAGATAATTATTATAATTAAAGCGTCTTCATCATCAGAACTTTCTAACGATGATAATAGTTCCAATAATGTCAATTCGTAGGTTTTTCGACACCATATTGCACTGCACTATTGCTCTGACCTTACTAGTCAAAGCAAGGTGGAGCACACTTGAAGTGCTCTCTATCGTCAATCGAAAACGAAAAACTCAGTACGAGCAATCTTTAATGATCATTTGAACATACATTTTATGCTTAGAGTGCTTTCAGTGCGCACGAGAGCAGTCCAATGAAAACGCCATTAATATAACAATCAACTACAAAAAAAAACATACAAATTATATGACTCTGCGCAAAGATATTGAGTGTTTTCAATTAGCGTTTACACTCTGTTTATATATAGTGTTCCCTGCGCCAACACTGTTTATACCTTGTGTAAAGAGATATAAATAGAAGTGTTGGCGCAGGGAATAAACTTTTTTATACAACAACATATAATAAATAAATTGTTATCTGCGCTTCCACTTCAACATTAAGATTCCGGTCTAGTTTTCAGTGCTATTCTTTTATTTTTTTTTGTTTTATATTGAAGTGATCTTTATAGGGTTGCATTAAAATTCAATATGATTTTCACTGAAATTTCTTAATATTTTTCGAAGTGCATTTTAAGAGAAGCTAGGAATTTATTATTCAATTATTTATAATATTAATTTTATTATAAAACTGAAGAAGAGCTTTGGTTATTAACTTCCTTTTTCTGTTAAGTATAGGAAAATTATAATAATAAGCCCGAATAAATTAATCATTTTAGACATTGTTTTCGTGTACGAAATCTACAGTACCAAAAATGATATCGACTCTGTTAAGGTGTCAATAGAAACGTATTTACAATCTTCTGAAAGACATTTTTTCAAATTCAGTCCAGGGGAAAATGGGCTTAGTTGGAGGGGGAAACACAAAGTTTTAAATAACTCGTTTAATATTAGTGAAATGGGCAAATTTATCATAAGTATTTAACATTTTTTCCGTAACTCTAATATTTACAGAAATATTATTGAGTTTATGTTCTCTAACTTGTAAAGAAGAATTTATTTTTTCGCCAGGTTTACCAATAAATATTGCTTTTATTAAATATCTTCTGGTTTTAATGTTTATATATTTTTAGCTAATTTCATCCTAAGAAAATTCAGTAATTGTTTTTGTAGCGATCCTACGATCACAGTTTTAATCTGATTGGAATAAAATTTGATGTTTGAGGCACTTTTGCTTTTTGAAAGATCAAGTTAGTTAATGATTAAAATCGGACAAGGAGAAGGGGGAGGGGGTTAGAAGGAGCGGGAAACACTAAATTAGGTAAAACTCAAAGTTTTAATGAAAATAATTTTTCTTAAGATATTGGCCTTGTTTCAGTGAAACAATTTCGCTAAAATTGGTTGAAATGTCCCTCCGTATTCCGAAACAAAACAAATACGAGGCAGTTGATCCGCTCTTGGTTCGCACTTAGACATGGTCGTAACACACAGAGACAAATTCACCCTACAGCATGTTATTTTGAATGTAACGATCCTAGTTTTTAGCGAATTTCCTGAAAGGAAATAGAGCCATTGGTCCCGTACCGAAGTCAAAATTTTGCAAAAATTTCTTCAAATGTCCATCGATCCTACCTAGTAGATGTCAAAAATCACCATCTGTAAAATTTATATATATATATATCTATGGACATATATATATATATATATATATATATACATATATGTATATATATATATATATATATATATATATATATATATATATATATATGTGTGTGTGTGTCTGTAATCACTCTATCGGTCACAGTTTTCATTTTATTGGAATGAAACTTGGTATTTGAGGCGCTTTTAGTATTCAAAGTTCGTTAATGGGTAAAATCGGACAAGGGGAAAGGGGGGGGTTTAAAGGGAGGAGGAAACACAAAATTTGACATATCTCCCTTAACCCTCCAAAAAATGTATAAGAAGTAAAGTTGTAGGTACTAAGTTTTAATATAATTTTGTGTCTTATCATTTTTTCTGTTACACTAATCTTTACAGAAATATTGACGGTTTAAGATTGAAAATTAAATTCCTTAATATCTCAGTACTCATTAGAGTTTGAGCAAAAATGATAAGGTGATGAATTGTAGCAAACTTGATTTTCTACAACTTTATTTCTTACGCATTTTTCGATTGTTCTAATATTAAGAGAGATATTTTATATTTTGTGTTTTCTTCCTTTTTTATGACCCCTTTTCCCCTTGACGTATGTCATTTATTAATAAAATTGGCCTTGCAAATACTACAATCATACCAGGTACGCCATTTCATTTTGATCAGACTAAAATTGTTTTCCGCTTGAAAGTGATTTATGTATTTTAAGGAAATTCGCTAAGTTGAAGCAGCTCCTGCGTAACGAATTTTTTTTGCTGTTCATATCGATAGAAAGCAAGTCCAGTGCTTCTTTTCATCTTTAAACAATACAAATATACCTCAGATCGATATATGTGTAAGCATCAGTTTTTAAAATGTAAAACTATACATAATAATATTGTAAATAACACGTGACACTGTTACATGCATAAATATTATAAATTCAGGGCAAGGAAACACACTAACTACTCCTTGGTAAATAAATTCCTTAGCATCAGGTTTATGGATAGTATTAGCTGTGTAGTTTTATCTTATTTCTAATACCCTTCATGAATATGTCATATGATGGCGCGCAATAGTCATATGATGGCCGATCACATGATGCCCTATCAAAGTTGTTCAACTCAGAATTGATTATTACTATAAATATATTAGATTACAATGTCATTATTATCATAATGACGTGAATAAGTAGGTATATTAAATTTCTAAATCAATTTACAATGTTATTGAAATTTTAAATTTCAATTTTATCATTGAAGTAATTTTTTTTTTTTCTATAGAGAAACATTTTTCTATAGAGATAATTTGATAGATATTGAATGTGACGTAATATTCGATTTTAATTAATATTTAAAGTCAGAAGCTCATGCAATTTATTTCACTTTTATTAAATTTCTTTATTACTAAACTTATCTCCGCGATTTCTACCGTCTGAATTTATATATTTTTCTCTTTTATTTAGCGAATTAACTGAAAGGAAATAGAGCTTCTGGTCCCGTACCGAAGTTAAAATTTCGCAAAAATTTCTTCAAATGTCCATCGATCCTACCTAGTAGATGTCAAAAATCACCATCTTTAAAATTTATATATATATATATATATATATATATATATATATATATATATATATATCTATGGACATATCTATATATATATATATATATATATACATATATATGTGTCTGTAATCACTCTAGCGGTCACAGTTTTCATTTTATCGGAATGAAATTTGGTATTTGAGCTGTTGGTATTCAAAGGGTCAAGTTCGTTAATGGGTAAAATCGAACAAGGGGAAAGGGGGGTTTAGAGGGAGGGGGAAACACAAAATTTGGCATATCTTCCTTAATATTTGAAAAATCGAAAAATTTATTAGAAGTAAAGTTGTAGGAACTAAGTTTTACTGTAATTTTATTTCTTATCATTTTTTCTGTTACCCTAATATTTACAGAAATATTGACGGTTTAAGATTGAAAATTAAATTCCTCACTATCTCTGTACACATTCGAGTTTGAGCAAAAATAATAAGGTGATGAATTGTAGCAAACATAATTTTCTACAACTTTATTCCTTACGGATTTTTTGATTGTTCTAATATTATGAGAGATATTTTGTGTTTTCTTCTTTATGCCACCATTTCCTTTGACCCTTGACGTATGTCAATTATTAATAAAATTAGCCTTGCAAATAGTAAAATCATATACGACATTTCATTTTGATCAGACTAAAATTGTTACCGCTAGAAAGTGATTTATATATTTTAAGGAAATTCGCTAAGTTGAAGCAGCTCCTGCGTAACGAATTTTTTTTTCATTTTCAATGCAATTAAATTTTTTATTTTCATTTTCAATTGCGCGTTATTGATGATTGATAGCTAAACGTAATATTCTACAAAAGGATTTCTTTCTAACAGTTTGCTAGGAGAGTTGACCCCATTGCATGGAACGTGAAATTGTCCATGTGACAAACCGTCAGCCCGCAAGTCAATAGCTGCGAACCTTAATGTCTGACTTTCTTAACAGTCATCGCGAAATACACCTTTAAGAGGAAACTGTAACCTTAAAATTATTTCGATGGTATTAGTGATTTTCTCGGTAAGAAAATGGATTCATTGTTTGTGGAGTCGAATAACCGATTCTCCATTTCGTAAATTTCAAAAGCAGCCACTTTATCACCATCACTAGATCATCGGTTCGCACGCTGTCGCAGCTAGCGTCGGACCCAAATGCACTATTTGACCCCCTTCCCTCCACAGTGGCTATTTACCGAGGCAATAGAGAATATGCATGAAAATTTTTTTTCACTTGAATTGAAGCATGTTTACTTGACAAATATCGAGGTAAAATTACTTTTTAAATAACTTTAAACATAAGCGAGATATGAATGATTGAAATTCCCGATTAGATAAAGAAGGTGATAGCCCTCTTGATATGTTATGTGACGTCATATTACACTTTCACCATTTAAAATACACGTGAAACTCCGTTTTTAGTATTTTTGCAAGAAAGAGGCAGATAATAATCTTTAAAAGCTTATAGCTTCCTTGATATTTGTCGGATTTTAATTTCGTTTTTAAATATAATTACAGTATTCGCAGTATTTTGATATTCTGAAAATAAATGTGAAAAAAAATTTTCATGCATATTCCCTATTCCCTTCCCGCAAGATTCCATTGCGTGGACATTTTCTAGTAGACTATAACCCCCCCCCCCTCTTCTTTCCTTGACTATTATTATGTTTATTATTATTAACTTCACTTGTTATTTAATAAATTACTATATTTGGGTCAAATATTGCAAGCTCAATTTGCACGTCTTGCCGATGGGCTAAAACCAAAAATATGTTACACCTACATGCCTACCATGAAGATATCGTTTCGAATTTTCAAAAACATGTTCAATTCAACAATTTCATGTATCGTCTGACTTAAAATCAATATCAAAACTTTCGTGCAAATCAAAAAACTTAAAAATTCCAATTGGCTGATTCCAAACAACATTTTTAGTTATAAACAAATGAGTAAAAACAAGCTTTACTCACGTTTAGCTCATTAGACCATTACACTAATTTTTTTAAATCTTATATATATATATATATATATATGTATATATATATATGTATATATATATATACATCCCGTTTGAAAAACACATGCTGACCTTCATATAACGAAAGTAAAGGTCAAGGTCACAGATAAGGTCATCATCTCTTCGAACAAAGCAACATATGTTCGTGCCTGCAAGGAATCATTTTTTCCAAGATTGCCCTCTCTAATCCTCTTCCTCCAATTGGCCTTCAGCGAACATACGAACTTTTTTTTCCAATACGAACGAGTTTTTCAAATACAGAAAGAACTTCACATACCAAATTTCATTCCCATCAGAATAAAATTGTGGTTTTTAGACGGTCTTTAGACACATATATAGATGAATGGGCATTATTGTAAATATATATATATATATATATATATATATATATATATATATATATATATATATATATATATATTTACAATAATGTCATTTCATCTATATATGTGTCTAAAGTTATTGTAAATATATATATATATATATATATATATTTACAATAATGCCATTTCATCTATATATGTGTCTAAAGACCGTCTGAAAACAGCAATTTTATTCCGATGGGAATGAAATTTGGTATGTGAAGTTCTTTCTGTATTTGAAAAACTCGTTTGTATTTGAAAAAAAAGTTCGTATGTTCGCTGAAGGCCAATTGGAGGAAGAGGATTAGAGATGGCAATCTTGGAAAAAATGATTCCTTGCAGGCACGAACATATGTTGCTTTGTTCGAAGAGATGATGACCTTATCTGTGACCTTGACCTTTACCTTCGTTATATGAAGGTCAGCATATGTTTTTCAAACGGGAAGTCATATTTTTTTGGACATAATCGGATAGGTGAGGAAAAAACATAAAACTGAGTAACAAAGATTACTTTGATTAATAATGCATCATTTTATAACCGTACTAAAAAATTATTTTCAAAGAAAAAATTGTATTTTTTTAGAGAAATAACGTCCTCATAAATAATTTATCAGGAATAAAAATTATTTATTTTTGGTCAATTTGGTCAATCAATATTGGATGTTTATGCAATAATTAATTTTAATAAATAAATAGTAAAATAAATAAATAGTATAAAATAGTAAAAAAAATTATATTTTTTTCCAAAAAATAAGCGATTGATTCCCATTCATTAAACCAAAATCAAAACTGTACTTATGATAGTATTTTTTCTTCCCAAAGTATCCCCAAAAACTGCAATATAATCTTTGAAAATCCAATTTTTAATACTAACTATAAAACTATTAATTATTAACCAAAATAGACGAAATAAATCAGTTATTGTGATTTTGAAATAACCTACCCGATTCTGTCAAAAAATCGGTTCTCATTTGGATGGGTTCTCAAATTATGTTGAAGGTGAAGGTTAAGTTCAAATCAAGATTACCATAGCATGGCCCCCCGTCGAACAAAATAACTTTTATTATATTCCATATTAATTAATATATTAGGCATTGGTTACAATGAGCAGTCAATATTTTTTTATCATTGCATTGTGTTTTATAATTGATTATTTTTTTATTGAATCTTAATTAGTCTTTACACAGAAAAGAATCGATTAATGAATTAAACTGGCTAGCAATGAGTCTTTTTTTTGATAGTATATTTATAATGAACAACTTTTAACCAAAGCAGTATTTCGAAAACCAAATGAACAAGGCACAAATCAATTTCAAAATTTTGTAAAATAAGTGCTAAGTTCGAGACCATATATAGTGCTTGTGTAAAATATTTAAAAAACGCTTCAAAATATGCTCTGTTTTTTAATCATATTTAAACGTTTCAAAAGTGTACATTGAGTAGAAGGAGCTTATGCTACGGATTCTAATCGAACGAAAACTGTAACTGAAGTTTGGTTAAATCATTTAATTTTTTTAATTCATCTAATTTAGTAACAGTGACTGAAACCAATTATTTTAATTAACCGTTATATTTTTTTGTGTATGACATAAAAGGTAAATTTTAATTTTTGCGCAAACACTACTAATTATTACTTCCGCAACGTTGTTCGAAGTCCACTTTGATTGAGGGAGAATCGTGTCCTTTAAATTTCGTTACTAGTCGTGATCAAGCTATGTTTTTCTTAGTTCATAATGTTTATATATATTATTATCACTGACATACATATGGTTTGCGGTTCCTTATGTTATACAACAAAAACAAACAAAAATTCGTTATGCAGGAGCTGCGACAACTTAGCGAATTTCCTTTGTTTTCATAAATAACTCTCTAGAAGTCACAATTTAAGTCTGATCAAAATGGAATGTCGTATCTAATATGAATTTAGTATTTGCAAGGTCAATTTTATTAATAAATGGCATAGGTCAAAGGGAAAGGGGGGCATAGAGAAAGAAGAAAACACAAAATATAAATTATTTCGACATATTAGGACAATCGAAAAATATATAAGGAGTAAAGTTATAAAAAATCAAGTTTGCTACAATTCATTACTTGATCATTTTTCCCAAACTCTAATGTGAACAGAGATATTTAGAATTAAACTTTCAATCTTAAATTGTAAATATTTCTGTCAATATTATAGTAACAGAAAAAATGATATGAAATAAAATTATAGTAAAACTAATTTACTACAACTTTACTTCTTATAAATTTTTAGATTTTTGGAATATTAAGGGAGATGTCAAATTTTGTGTTTTCCTCTTTCCCTCTTTCTCCTCGTCAGATTTTGCCCATTAACGAACTTGACCGTTTAAATACACCAAATATATACCCAATTTTATTCCAATCAGATATATACATATATATATATATATATATATATATATATATATATATATATATATATATATATATATATATATATATATAATAATATATATATATATATAATATATATATATATATATATATATATAATATATATATATATATATATATGTATATATATAAATATATATATATATATATGTATATGGAGACTTGAAGAATATTTTGTATATGTATATATATGTAAATGGAGACTTGAAGAATATTTTGATGTCGGTATGAGACCAATAGGTAGCTCTATTTCTTTTTAGGAAATTCGCTAATACAATTTGAAATATACCATAGAGCCATATTTACTGGCACGGTTAGTAGCGAGAACTAAGCATAAAATGCTCGCGCGAGAACTAAACATAAAAAAACATTCAGTTTTTTTATTGTATGTCATTAAAAATATTATTTTTTCAATGGAATTGTTTATATTTTAACTTGGTATTGTAGTTGGAGCTTGGAGAATGGCTTTTTTTATAAAGCTTATTATTAAAAAATAACCGTAAATAAAACCGTTTTATATTTTCGGATAACCGAAACAATTTCATTTTAGAATTTTAAAACCGAAGCAGATACCGTTTAACATTCCAAAATCGAAACCGCAACCAAAACTGCTACATTACTTAAACGGTTAGAACCTTTAGAGCAGAGGTGGGCGCAGTCGCCTCGCCGGAGTCGAACGACTCTCCATAAGCTGGGTGAGAATAAGTAACAAAGGTATGTTTTGAAGTAAGACGGAACGATGTTTCAATAAAGGTTGGCCTACCGATTATTGCCCAATAATTTATTCAATCAATTTAGAATTAGTTTTATAAAATATTTATTGTTTAAAAAATATCTTTTACAATATGGAGAGATACACCAAAAAAATAACAATAATAACAACAATAATGATGATAGCAATAACAATAATTACAACAACAACAACAACAACAGCAACAACTGTATGTATTCCCACTTTATGTAAAATTTAACCATTTAGAAATTAGTAACAAATTACCAACCAAGCTTTATCATTGGCATCTTTTTTGTATCCAGTGTCATCAAATTTCCATGACACTATACCCCCTACTAAGAAAAAACTATTAAATCAAGTAAATAATTGTTTATTAGTTCTCCGATATGAATAGTTTAGGCAAATTATTCGGAATTTCCTAAAATCTAATTCTAAAATCTAAACTAAAGCAAAATCATCAAAATTTACAAACGGTAAATGTAAAAGATCAAAAGATTTATATTTTATAACTTATATAACATTTATATTTTATTCATACCCAAATATATTAAAAAGGTACATTTTATGCCCCAAATTACCAGCCCAAAATTCCAGAGTATGTATTCAATGTATTGTATGTATTGTATACTTTGACTAATAGTGACCATAAAAAACAGTTGGTATTATTATATTTTTTTCAGAAAATGTTTTCATTAAAAAAAGAAAATAATAATAATTGTTAGGCTACACTATATTTACTCTATTTCTCTTCCTACCTCTCACTCAGAGCTGAGTGCAGTCAAGGGCTGCCCACCTATGCCTTAGACTATACAATACTTTCAGATGACAGGCATACGATAATGTTTAATGGAATATTATGCTTAATGCAAAGATACATCATAATATTAATTATAATATTAAAATTAATTACGTGTCTATAAATATTTTTAAATGACGTAATATGATTTGCTGAAATGACGTATGTATTAATAATATTATTTACTTGAAATAGATATACAATTGCATATTAATGACAGTCCGATTGGTAGGTCGATGTTTGCATACAAATTTAAAACTATAATTTAATGAAATTAACCAACAAAAAATTCGTTACGCAGGAGCTGCGTCAATTTAGCCAATTTTCTCATAATAAATACATCAGTTCGCTTTGGAAATTAATTTGAATTAACTTTTATCTTAAAATTTGAAATTCACCACCTTTACCTAGATCAGTTTTTTGTATTATAAAGACGTATTTCGACTACAAAGTAGTCCTCATCAGTATAAATTAGCTAGTCGTAATTTACTCTTTGACAGTTAGAAATGGATAGAAAGTCGAGATCAATAGACAAAAATAAAAATAAATAGAAAACCAACTAAATTAAAATATACTAAATTTTAAAAATATAATAAATTTTAAATTATATTGAATTTAAGCCCATTACACAATGAAAAAAATAAGCTACAAGAATAAGATATAAGAAATAAGATATAAGATATAAGGAATCCAGCAGATGGCAGAACCGCTGGTCAATTCACAATTCAAAAAAAAGGAATAATAAATAAGATATAGCAACAGAATTTTCGTCGCGTTGGATATCTATTCCTTATTTCTTATTCCCAGATAATCACAATGTTATGCGCAGGATGTTATGCGCAGTCGACTCTCCGACTTATGTTTTTGATATTTGTGCACACACCAGCAGCTGGCATTCAACCGCTGTGATTGGTTGAATATTATATCTTATCGCCCATTGTGTTTTGGTCGCTGTGCTATATCTTATATCTTATATCTTATTATTATATCTTATATCTTATTCCTTATTTTTTTCATTGTGTAATGGCCTTACTCTTGTTAAAATTTCCTTCATGCACATTTATTCCTGTTACCTTACTCTTATTAAAATTACTCTTATATTGTCTCAGGATATCTTGGTGACGATGAATATATATATATATACATATTTAAAAATTTTAGCGATAGTGATTTTTAACATCTAATAGGTAGGATCGATGGACATTTGAAGAAATTTTTACGAAATTGCCACATTGTTCCAAAAACAATAGCTGCATTTCCTTTGAAGGGAATTCGCTAAAAAAAGAATATACATTACATTCATACATACCATCTATTCATTGATTTCATAGCAGCATATGATAGTATAGATACCACAAAAGTGGGTTAAGCAATGCTAGAACTAGGAATATTTGAGAAACTTGTGAACCTTACATAGATGACCCTTAATAGAGTTAATCAGAATGTTTGTATACAAAGAAAGGAAGAAAAGAAAGAAAAAAAACTTAAACAGGAAGACTCATTGTCATGCCTGTTATTCAAGATCACCTTGGAAAGCAGTAAATGACTCTGGCATACAAACTTGATCAACCATTTTTCAAAATGCATATGTAGATTCACTGAACTTTAATACTGAACTATAGTCCAAACTCACCAGTCCAAGTGGCCGAGTGGTCTAAGGCGTTATGTCTTCGCAGTATGCCTACTTGGAAACTAGGAGGTTATGGGTTCAAATCCCGACATCGGCAGTTTGTCAGTTATTAAGAAAAAGAAAGGGGCGGTTCATTGACTAAACTGTCGGCGTATGGACAAGAACGAAGTAACCGGCTATGCTTGAGAAGATTTTCTGCAGTTTCCTCCACGAACTCCAGATGAATATCGGCATAATTCCTATCATAGTCGGTTGCAGCCGCATATCCTACCCTAGGAATTGTAGGATATGCACAAAAATTCTTTCAACTCCACTCACATCCTCACATCCTTAGGTATCACAATAGACCTTATGGTCGAAGTGTTCCCCGACAAGGGCAGCCTCTACAATCTATCTAGTCGAAACTCAGAGAGGCAAATATTATGAGAGTAATTAAAATGTATCAATTAAGATGGCTTAGATATATTTACAGATATACAGTGACTCAAACCATGTGAAGGAAGTAGCATTCCAAAAAATATAGGGGAAAACAAATAGAGGCTGACCCTGCAACAGATGGCTGGATTGTATTGAAAAAACTGTAAGTCACTTTGGAGTAAATTGTTAGAGGGCCATTGCAACTGATAGATCCCGATGGAAGAAACAGGCTCAGGCAGCCTTGCAGCTCTCCTTCACAGAAAAAATTAACTTGTTTTGATATAAAAAATTTGGATCGAAAAAGGGAACCGTTGATTTGTAAACAAGCTTCCGTATCGTGATAATAAATAGTTAAATTTATTGAAATACCTAAACTTATAGAGAAAATAAAAATTGAGTCCAAACTTTGTATTTTGTTATTATTACATAAGCTGAAATATTAAGTAATTATTTGCTGAATGTAGATTGGCAGTTTGTCTCGACCACATATTAAGTATGCTGATTTTAACGGCGTAATACCATTTTTATGATAAAAAGTTTAATAATGTTATCAACCACTCACGATAATCACAAATATTATCTGTATGTGAAAATACAGAATGTGTCATAAATCCCTGTCAATGGGTTAGACGTCGAGAACAGTTAATAATTTTTAAACGTCCTGATATAAGGTTTGGTTTCTGATTGCGGTGAATGGAATTGCGATTATATATCTTCATAAAACCCTCAAAAAAGTGTTTTTTTTCTTGGAATTAATTATCCCAAAATCAAAATTTTCAAATAAGAAAACACATATATTTTATAAAGTCCCATTCAAAAAGTCATCTAAAAACAAGTGACACCAATCGTTTAATGGTGAAGGTACGTTCAAGAACAAATACAAACTCAACTTTTTGAGCAACCAATTGCAAAAAATCAATATGTAAAAAATTATGGGATCCAAATCTCTTTCTATTCTTTTTTTTCCAAAACTTACTTTTACAAAGACATTCTTTATTTTCAATTAGAATCTTTTTTTGATTGAAATATAAATATACTATTGATTCATATTGATTCGTTACTTTTATTAAATGGACAGTTAATTTGTGCCGAATCTATTCCGTTATTCGAAAAAATTTTTTTTTATTAAATTGTTAGTATTTTTATAACAAAAAACTTAAAAAAACTTTTATAACAAAAGGCATTTTTATACCGACGAAAAGAAGGAGGTACTCAATTCAACCTGTATATTTTTTTAGCGAATTTCCTGAAAGGAAATAGAGCTATTGGTCCCGTACCGAAGTCAAAATTTCGCAAAAATTTCTACAAATGTCCATCGATCCTACCTAGTAGATGTCAAAAATCACCATCTGTAAAATTTATATATATATATATATATATATATACATATATATATATATATATATATATATATATATATATATATATCTATGGACATATATATATATATATATATATATATATCTGTAATCACTCTAGCGGTCACAGTTTTCATTTTATCGGAATGAAATTTGGTATTTGAGGCGCTTTTGGTATTCAAAAGGTCAAGTTCGTTAATGGGTAAAACGGACAAGGGGAAAGGGGGGTTAAGAGGGAGGGGGAAACACAAAATTTGACATCGAATAATATTTGAAAAATTGAAAAATTTATAAGTAGTAAAGTTGTAGGGATTAAGTTTGACTGTAATTTTGTTTCTTATCATTTTTCCTGTTACACTAATATTTAAAGAAATATTGACGGCTTAAGATTGAAAATTAAATTCCTTAATATCTCTGTAGACATTAGAGTTTGAGCAAAAATGATAAGGTGTTGAATTGTAGCAAATATAATTTTCTACAACTTTATTGCTTACGCTTTTTTCGAATGTTCTAATATTAAGAGAGATATTTTATATTTTGTGTTTTCTTCTTTCTTCATACCCCCCCCCCTTCCTCTAGACGTATGTCATTTATTAATAAAATTTGACTTGCAAATACTAAAATCATATACAACATTTCATTTTGATCAGACTAAAATTGTGACCGCTAGAGAGTGATTTATGTATTCTAAGGAAACTCGCTAAGTTGAAGCAGCTCCTGCGTAACGAATTTTTTTTATGTATGATCACGCATAACTTTTTACAGAGTAGTTCGATTTTGATAATTCTTTTTTTGTTAGATAGGGTATTCTTCAAAGTTGGTCCCATATAAATTTGAAAAAAATATTAGCCACAAAAAATATAAAAAAATAAGACTTCCCAGCGCTTCCACTAAAGAACAAATATCATAATCGCTACATACTGTCTGTGCGTAAACCTTTGAAAGCACTCAATATCGTTGCGCAATTTGAATGATTTTTTAACCGACGAAAAAAACTGAGGAGGTTCTCAAGTTAACCCGTATGTAAATACATATATATATATATTTATATATATATATATATATATATATATATATATATATATATATATATATATTTATGTATATATATATATATATGTATATATATATATATATATATATATATTATGTATGACCACGCATAAATTTTTACAGAGAGTCCGATTTCAATAATTCCTTTTTTATTGTATCTTCGCAGTTGTACCATAAAATTTGAAAAAATAGAGAACAATGGATTTTTCACCCACTGAATTGTCTGTGAACCGATTCTGTCGAAACGTGGCACACTTATATAGTTCTAATGACATTATAACATGTACGAGAAAAGAAAGACACTGAAAAGTGAAAAATAAAAACTTTTTAACAAAAAATAGAACCGACGAAAGAAGAAAGTAACTGAAATGCAAAAAATTAAAACTTTTAAACAAGACATGACGCCTTAGACCGCTCGGCTACTTGACTGGTAATCGCAGTCATTACCGAATTACGCAATATTGCCACAACAAAATCACATTAAATCACACAGTACAAATATATATATATATACTTGAGCTTATATTTGTTCAGCAACGCTTCGTATCTCACATAACCTGATGTGTAACAACCCACAACATAATATTTAGTCGAAATATATAGAGTAGTGGTGCACCCTTAAAAAATGCATAAAATACTACTTTACCTACCAGTTCTTCTCACAAGGTTGAAATCAATTGGTATCGATTTATAATGTTGTGAACAAAAAACCCAAAACAATTTTTAATATATTTATTCCCAGCGCCCCATCAAAATATTAAACAGCAATTTTTGATGTGAAACATTTATTGTGGCAGGTTAGAACGTTTGTTACCGTTTGTTACCTGACAACGGCATGGCTAAATTTTTTCGCCACGCATTCAACAAGTTGTTCATAGGTGATATTACATAAAACAAACCAGTTTTTAAATGATGGTAATAAAAGGCGGTACATATACAGGTTCAAAAACACATTCATAGGTGGCAATGCAAATTTTCTATAAAAAATAGTTAATAATAATAATAATAGTTTAAGTAACTGATTAAAAGAATTGAGCCTACTCATTCTTTAATAAATCATTTAATTTTTAATTTTTTTGTTTTAATTGATATGTATTTTCTAAATAAAGAATAATTTTTTTCTTTAAAAAAAATCTAAAATTTTGTTTTTGATTATGCCATATTTCTTTCCTGTAATAATCCATCCATTCATGCATGTTTTCTATACAAAATAGTTTCCGTGTTTCACATCTGCCAGGCATGACCGAGACGGCCTAATTTTTTTTTTTAAATTGTTTGTTTATAAAATTTAATCGATAAATAAAAATTGTTTTGATATATAGCGAATCGATAAGAAAAGAAAATTTACCAAAATTGGGCAAGAATTGCATATGGTCATAAATATAATACATACGTGCGTGCATATCAATGGATGGACAGAGATGCATGTCATTTTTCAAAAAATTTTGAAATGAAAAATGGTATCATCTTTTAGAGGGCAATGTTTCAATTCAAATCAAACTCGTTTCATATCATTTTAATTACGTCTGTTGGAGTGTGTAATAAAAATATTTAGCCTAGTAGCAGGAGTCACGAACTCCTTAACGACACGCCTGGTTACCGTCAACCAACGAAGGTGAGTGTTTCCGGTAACGACACTAGCATTCCATACTGATTCTGTAACTATTTTGTAATGACACTTGTCGTTTCAAAACCAGAAGCTAGTCAATGTAGTAGTCTGCTGTGATACGCCGAAAATTGCATTTTAATAATCTACGGATTCTTCAAATTAGTAAGTTCAAATTTCAGCTTCATGAAGACAATTTCTCCATATTATCTTTATAACCCCATTCCACCCCCTTTTATGAGTTGTTTAAAAAAAATATGCAAACTTTAATTATTTGTTATAAACAATATTTCTGCAAAGTTTGAAGCAAATCGGACGACATAATAAGTTTTATACGAAATTCACCCCATTAATTGACCTCCATTTCTCCCCCTTAAAAAGTGAATTTTCAAAAATCTTTTCTTAGCTAACGTTTACTATCTATAAACTACCTACCTGCCAAATTTCAGCTTCATGTACCCAATTTATCCATGTTATCTTTACAACCCCATTACACCCCCTTTTAGGAGGTTAAATTATATGCTATGTGTTATTCTGATGTATAAGCTATATTATTGTTAAGTTTCATTAAAATCCATTCATTAGTTTTTGCGTAAAAGAGCGACAAACATTCATCCATTCATCCTCACAAACTTTCGCGTTTATAATATTAATATGATATGCGATTTTCATTAGATTTTGAATCAGCATTATCTTGTGTTTTATTAGAAGGTATTTCTGGAAAGTTTCGTTTAATTATTATTTGTTTAATACAATATTACCTGAATATTATGCAAAACAAAAATAATACAAAAAAGGCCTTTTTGCGAATTTCCTTCAAAGGATTTTGGTTTTTGTACCGATGATGGAATTTCGAAAAAATTTCTTCAAATTTCCGTCGATCCTACCTACTAGATGTTACCGTCCAAGTAGCCAAGCGGTCTAAGGCGTTATATCTACTTGGAAATGGGAGGTTATGGGCTCGAAATCCGACATCGGCAATTTGTCAATTATTAAGAAAAAAAAAAGGGGGCAGTTTATTGACTAAACTGTCGGCGTATGGACAAAAACGAAGTAACCGGCTATGCTTGTGAGGTTTTCTGCAGTTTCCTTCACGAACTCCAGATGAATATTGGCATAGTTTCGATCAGAGTCGGCTGCAGCCGCACATCCTACCAATTCCTAGTCTACACACTAAAATGCCTTCCACTCTAATCACATCCTCACATCCTTAGACATCGCAATAGACCTTATGGTCGAAGTGCAGCCCGTCCAAGGCAGCCTCTACAATCTATCTAAATGTTTCAAATAAGTGTTAATAAAATGGGCTACTTCGGCCATTTCCACATGTCCGTCCGTCTGTGGACACGATAACCCGAATAAAGAGCTGAAATTGTGTATGTGTTCAAGAGCTGAAAGGTAAGGTCAAGTTCGTGAATGAGCAAAATCGGGCCATGTTTGGGTAAAATTGGCAAAATTGGCCATCTTTGAAACTGTAAGAGATTGAACAAAAATGTTAGGACAAATAATGTTCTTTTTTTTAAATTAACTTGACTTTTGTAATAAACTTTTTGGCATAAATCCAGGATATACCTAGTATTTAAGCAATTAACTCATTTAGTTGTTATTTTTACTTGTATTGAATGCGCATAATTTTCCAAATTTTTTGTTTAAAAGCACATAACGGCAATCTAGACTTTTTGTTCGTATCAAATTTGGACTTTTTCTTCGTAGTAACATGACAAATCGGTTATCTTTTATGCATACCGATCATCTTTTTAGGGATATGCCGTTCATCTAATAGGAAAAGTACAAACATTGAAAACTTTACTATTAGCAAATATTCACATTGTTAGTCGGCGGACGACATACCGCTTATCTTTATAATATTTGTTTTAATATTTACATTGCTATTTGATATTTATAAAAATTTGTTTTATTTATTGCGTTGTTTCAATATTTCTAACTATCCTTTTGCTTCATTGAAGATCAAAGGTCAAAATATTTTAAACTTCAATTCTGGAAATACATTCCGCCTACATCGAATTAACTTCTAAGTGTATATAGCATTCACATAGCAGGATCCACCATAGACGTTTATTTCACTTTTATCATTTATTCACATGAAAACAGCATTTCTACAAGATTCCTTCCATGGGCTGTATCTCGATAATAAAGCATTTTTTGAATTATATTTATATGAACATCATGTTTTCTCTAAGAATATCAATCCTTAAAATATTTGACACAAATTGTCCCACATGGATCGATACAAAACTGCAATGGGTCCAGGCCAGCGATACAAAAATTTAGTGGCGCATGATATGTAAATGGACTACGAGGTCTATGAGGTCTACGATGTTGGATCCCATTTTGGTATTAGTCATCACAAAAATTTAGGCATTCCGTTAGTGTCTAAATGAGCCACTTAGCCTACGTTCTTTCATAATATTAGCTTATAATAGATATAGAAATTACCTACTGAAATTTTATTTAATTAAGTATATTTCATAAAATTGGGTAATTGAGCTATTTTGGCCTGGTGTTTCTCTTAAAACTGTAACAAAAATTCGCCGAGAATCATTAACATCAATCTCTTTATACACATTAGAAACGTGAAAACTAGTGCATAATTTTGTATAATTTTTTTTTTCTAAAAATATCTAAGTGTACTTCATGAAAGCCGCTCATAAATTTTTTAGCGACATTGTATGTAAATATTCCTTTATCGTTAAAATTAAAGTTGACATTTTACATATCTATCCGTATAAAGATTATTAAAATAATCAAAGAGAACTCTAGGCTTTTTGAAATTTCATTTCAAATTTTGCCCCTATTCCTAGAACATTTGTTTGTATTTTATAAATACGTATTTCGAGTACAATGTAGTCATCATCAGTATGAATTAGCTAATCGTAACTATCTCTGGGAATGAATGAATCTCACAATGATATTAAAAAAGTTCTGTCCTTTCATACGATTTGACTGAGGGTATAATCTGACTTGAGGATTATTTGAGTTGCCTGACTAATGGATTAGGTGTGTGGAAAGCCCCTCCTATTTATTGGCGGTATTCTTTGGTGACCATGCGGCTTTTGTTTTGTCACTAAAGTGAGTGTATCTACGTTAACCTTGACATTCAGGTATTGGATTTTTATCTTTTATTTTTGAAAATGGTTTAATTTTATTAAATCAGAATTTGGAATTGGGCCATTGTCTAAATTCATTATCTGTTTTCTCAATTTGTATATGTAGATGCTTTCGTATGCATCTAATTCTGTGGGGTTTTGTACCGATTTAAGTAGTTTTAGATTCGATTTATCAATTTTGTGGTTGTTCTCAATAACGTGCGCCGCTATACACGATTTTTCGGTTCACCCAAATTTCACATGAGCCAGATGTTCTTTGATTCGAATACCGATTTGGCGACGACTTTGACCAACATAATTTTTCGAACAGTTTTGACAATTGACAATTAACAATTATAAAATACAAACAAATGTTCTAGGAACAGGGGCAAAATTTGAAATATAATATATCCGTATGTTTACTAGTTTTGACAGAACCAAAATTTAAATTAAAAACCACGAGACGGCGAGATCGCCCGCCAAAATACTTAACTAGCGTATAGATAAGAGTACTTAAATTTCAAATTTTTGCCTCAATTCCTAGAACAATTATTTGTATTTTATAAATACGTATTTCAACTATAAAATAGCCATCATCAGTATGAATTAGCTTATAATCGTAACTATCACCGAGATATGAAGTCGAAGATATGTTACTTATTGCAAATTTGGTGCGTGTCTCTCATAGAGTCCTCTTTGATTATCCTAAAAATCTTTATATAGATAAGAGTATTTTACTGTATTTGAAAACTTGAATAATTACTACCAAAAACTATCGTAAATAAAATAAAGTAAATCAACGAAGCACGTATTTACAATGACAATTATTTTGTTGAGACCTAAAAAATACAAATTGGCATTAATCGGCGACCAAATTGTAATTAATTAATTCGTTGTAATATAAACAAAGCTTTATATTGGTATATAGATAGATAGATTGTAGAGGCTACCCTGGACGGGCTACACTTCATCCGAAAGGTCCATTGTGATGCCCAAGGAAGTGAGGATGTGAGTGGAGTGGAAAGAATTTTTGTGTATAGGCTAGGAATTGGTAGGATATGCGCCTGCAGCCGACTATGATCGGAACTATGCCGATATTCATCTGGAGTTCGTGAATGAAACTGCAGAAAACCTTCTCAAGCAGAGCCGGTTACTTCGTTCTTGTCCATACGCCGACAAATTAGTTCATTAACCGCCCATTGTTTTTCCTTATAATTGACAAACTGCCGATATCCGGATTCGAACCCATAACCTCCCAGTTTCCAAGTAGGCATACTGCGCACACATAACGCCTCAGACCGCTCGGCCACTTGAACTGGTATATAGTTTTGTACGGGATTCTTCTATTTATACAAGATATACTTTCAATTATAAAATATAAGAAAGAATGTCAGAGGTCGTGAGTTCCATCATAGATGTATATGATTTTTCATATCAAGTATTTGATGTCAAAGAATGCATAAAAGGTTTTCTTAGAATGCATTGAAAAATATATCATGCTATCATATTTTGTTCTATGAATCTTTGTCTTTGATAGGAAAACATGTTTATATCACATGCAACATACTTTCACATTATATTATTATTAAATAAAATACCTATAATATGTTTTGTATTGAATGGATTGTTACTTGACGAAAAACCATTATAGTTAGTAAATAAAACAAATATTTGAGATTTTCTTTGATTATCTTAATAATCTTTACATGTTGTTAATAGTGCTTAACAATTTGTTATTTTTATTGTTAACGATTTAAAGTGGTTAACACCCAAGCAAAAATAATCCCAAATCTTTATACTTTTGGAACTTAAGGTTTTTGGTATCTTACATGATCTGACTAAATCTTTGCGAAATTCACTCGACAGTTTTTGAGATATTCAGTATTTAAGATCGGATATTTAAAATGTGAAAACATAAACGAAACCGGTTTGTATATTATGACTTTCCATTCAAAATTGTACAATTATTGTTTGAGTCGTTGTCAGCATAGAGAAATTCACATTACTTTTGGACACCGCCTCCAAAAATAACAATAATTGTACATATATATTTAAAAATTTTTGCTTAGGTGAACTAAAATTGGCACAAGAATATGCAATTATTTTTTTACTTTTTAGTGCATTTTTTGTTATAAAATATTTGATTTTTGAAGTCGGGTTTCCATTTTGTCAAAATAGGTTTTATTTCTCGCTTTTTAGTGACTGAAGTTTTATAACTGATTTTATTTGTATAAATATGGGTAGACCAACTAAACGACCTGCTAACCATTAGTGCATTTCTTTATAACACTTTTTTTTTATCCGTTGTTTTTTTTTTTAATTTTTAGTGCATTTTTTCATAACAGATTTTCAGTTTTTTTTACATGCATTTTGTTTTTTTTTTTTGTAAAAATTTTTGGTTTTTTTTTGTTAAAAATTTTTTTGAAGTCGGTTTAAAAAAAAATTTTCTTATTTTCCCATTATGAATGAGTATACCCTATCAAAAAAAAAAAAATCTCGCAAAAATCGGTTATCACATATAAAATGAGGATTTTCCTCGATTTCCCGGGGATACCCTCATCAGAATGCGATTTGGTGCCAATGGGACCAACGGGAAACCAAACCCTTTAAAACAAAAACAAAAATTCAAAATCGGTTCATAAATGAGTTCTGTGGTGACACACATAAAAAAAAAATACTGACGAATTGAGAACCATCCTCCTTTTTGAAGTCGGGTTAAAAATAAAGATTAGTTTACTATTATGTTATGTTGTGTTAACTATAAACTATAAACTATAATATATTATATTAAAATCGAAACAGGCTGTTCGTCTGCCTTACATTGTAGGTTGTTTGATTTGGATGAAAGTTTTTGGACAACATAAGGTCTTGAAAAATTAAATTTCGTGTTTGCAGGTATGAAAGTTTCCGAGAAAAGCAAGTGTCAAGTTATTTAGTTTCCTTTTTTGTTCAAGAAAATTTTTTTAAACTTATGGATTATGTAGTTTGATTATTTTAAGAGGGGCAGATTTCCCTTCTTAAAGGGCACCAATATTCCAAAAAACGTCGTTAATTGATTATATATGTATACTACTCTACGCATTTTTCGCGTCCTTGGTTTCCACCCTGTTAATCTCCATCATTTTTCTGGAAAAATATCGATCCGATTTCCTTAAAAGTATTTGGGGGGTTGATTGTTTTTTTCGAACCATCAACACAGTACAAAACCACTAGCTTACTTTAGAAATGTTTCTTTAAAAATGAAATGTTTTAAAAAGCAGCTTGTTTTTAAAAAAATTTTAAAAGGCTTATTTTAAGTTATATCATCCATTGTCCCCCATTTTAAAACCGTTAAGTGTTCTGTCATGAAAGGTCTATAAGTCTGCCAAATTTCAAATTGATACAGCAACGAGAAGAGGTTCAATATAAACGAGATGAAACAGACTATATGTACATTCCAGTTCATAAAAATTGAACCACCAGTAAGTCACATTCTAAGCGTATGTATTACTAAATATATGTATATTACAAACAATAACACTTAGAATGCTTCAACTGGTTCAGTTTTTATGAACGAGAGTGAGCGTAACACGTATACGAGTGGTTAAAACGTATTAATTAAAAAAGTATTTCCAAATACAATTTATATTTACTAGGACCCATTCTTGACCGGAATTTTTATGAAATATCATGTAACCTTTTTCTTATGTTTAATATTACGAGCGATATTAAGGGTATTGTTACGAGAATTAAAAAATTAGAACAAGGCCAATGAAATAAGTACTGGATACTAATTTAATAAAGTATAGCACATATAATATTATATTATTTACAAGATGTAAAATAAAAATTCATTATTCTATGGAGTGTTAAAACTTGTATACCCTGTGTACATGTATCACGGACGTATATATTGGAGATAGGTTTAGGGCGTCCGAACACCCCCTCCCCCAATAGTCGCCGAACGCTAATATTCGCTTATATCTACCATTTGTATCCATGCCACAAAATAGTACACGGTGAAAAGATTTTAATATTTTTTATGGCGTGGTAATATATGGCGTGATATATGTATACATATATATATATGTCGGATGTTGAATTTGTGCAAAGGACAAATTCACATTTGGAGATTTTAAACACTTACATTTATAAGTACAAAGAAACTATTTTTTAAGAAAAGGTTTATTTTATTACAGTATGTCCGACATAAAGGATCCTCCAGACATAGAGGTCCGGAAATTAGATATTATCGATACTTATATATTCTTAGAATAAAATAAATTGTCTAAAAGTGCAATAAAGAATAATTGCTTTAAGATTATCAATTAACACAGTAAGTAAGGGTTCGGTCGAAGGGGCACGTGTGCCTCTACTTAGACGCAAATTGTACGGTACGGATGTTAATAAACCTATTTTTTGTGATATACCAGAGATTGTTGTAATGAAAATTATTGAGATTAATTTTTTTTGATCCAACACACATTTTAATAGAAAAATATTAAGTAAAATATTATGCAAAATATTTAACAAAACAATATTTTTCTCCTTGCAAAAAGAAGGAGTTTTTTTTTTTTTGAAAGTACAAAAAGAAAATAATATAGCTCGATTTATTTTTTTTCTTAAACTAAGTTTTTTTTTTAAGTCGAAAAATGACAATAAGATTAATAAGATAATAAGATGCTTTTGATTTAAAGTTTTCTATTTTTGAAAAAAATCAAAAATTGAAAAAAAATTATTACATATAATTTAATTTAAAAAATTCAAAATCATACAAATTGAATGTTTTTAATAAAAAAACATAAATAGATCACAAATAAATAATTTTGTAAAAACAAGATAATTCAAGTAAACAGAAGTAAGCTAGCTTACAGTAATGTATCATAAAAATTGTGTATAGATTTTGAATTGACACTGGCCGTGTGCATTAAGTCGCTAGTTGAATATCAACCAAGCGGGGTGTGACAATGGGTCAAACCCAAGGAGAGGTATAATTTTTAATTAATTTTATAAATTGTCTGAACACTCCGACTACGTCCATGGGTGTTGATACACTAAAATATTCTAGAAACCTCCATGCGAAAGTATATTGTCAACAAAAAAAATATTTATTCAAAAAAAACAATCATATTCTAGAACAACCCATGGCGGGTATATAAACCGGTGACCAGTGTTGATTCAAATCAGTTTTAAAATCGTGTCTGATGAGTTTTTAAATCGATCATTGTGCGATTAGTATCAAAGTTTAATATCAAAGTTGAAATCAAGTATTGTCTGATTAGTTCAAAGTATATAATTGTTGTTCAATCCAGATCAAGTTAAAGTTGGAATTTGTACAAGTAATTTGATTAAGCAATTCAAAGTTTGACATTGTGTGAAAGAAATTAAAATAATTGTTGAAAAAGAAATTGGATAATCATTTTTTTTTAAGCAATAAAATCAGGTTTTTTTTTGTTTCGTAAAAACTTGTGTTTAATTTAATTTTTTTTCTTTTCTTTAAACAAAAACGTGCGTGTTGTTTCAATTACAAAATATTTAGTAATATCGTTTACTAATATATATATTTTTTTGTTTTTGTCGAGTATCGGAATCATTGCAGGTTCGGGCAGCGCTCCTTTGAGGATAAAGAGAGCCAGGATACCGCGACAAGATGGTACATAAATATAATGTAGTAATAGAATGACCCCTTTCCAATATTTTTACAAACATCAAGGAAGGGGGGTGAGTTTCAAAAAGGAAGGAGGATTTCAGTTCTGAGAGGACAGCACCCGAGTACAGACCGTATCGTGCAGTTGCGTATTTGTATCAACTGAACTCTGCTGAAAGTTCTCATGGAAATAGCGTTTGGATTGTTGGTAGCCCTTTTGGACTAGTATAATTAATTATGTTTATTGATGAGATAACCGTGGTATGGCATTTGTTAGTATTATTCATGTTGTATCTGTATTGTTAACTGGAGCCAACTTACTGTGTCGTAGGTTGAACCAACTATTTGTAATTACTGATTGTGAAAGTGCGGGACACCGGGTATTATTGTAGACTAGTGCGTGTTTGTGAAAATGCAGCTTTCAGTGTGCTATTGGAAATTGGTAAGTGTTTGTATTTTATAAAAACAACAATGCCTGACAACATATATACTGGTTCAAACGACCATGCTCTCAATGCTATTCCGACATCAGAAGTGGGATCAGTGCCTGGTATATCATTGCAAGATAAACATGAGAAAATACGCCAAAAGTAATATCTGTTCTGACAAAAGAACTCGTATCAATTATCTTTGATTCTAATTACCCTATTAAGTTCCATACTGACGCTAGCTATAATGGGTTTAGGGCTATGTTAAGGCAAAAGATCGAAGTATAAAAGATCGTAGTCTAAAGTATCTCAAAATATAGCAAATTTAAATGATCAAGTCCACAGATATTGGGCTTTCTTGTAGTCCTTTATATATATATATATATATATATATATATATATATATATATATATGTATATATATATATATATATATACATATATAATCATCTAATTAGTCAATTTCCGCATGTCCGACTGTCTGTCTATGTGTCAATTCGTCTGTTTGTCGTCAACACCATAACTCAAAAACGATACCAGATAACAAGCTGAAATTATGAATGTGTGTGCGAGACCTAATAAGTAATTTCAAGTTCGTGAATGGGAAAGTCGGATATTCCGTGGGGGAATTTTTTTCTCTCGCTGGGAGAGTGGAGGTTTTTGTCTAGCTTCATATGATTTGCATATTATTACTTAGGGCTATTCCACGGTTATAGAGGAAATTTTTTAAACTCCAAAAAGGATTATAAAAATTATATTTGGTATGAAACAGAGAGACTCATGTAAAAGTTTGTTCAAAAACAGTTTACGTTTTTGAAATTAGTATTTTTTTTTTAAATATTAAAGAGTATTTTTCCTCTAATAAAAATTCGCAATCGTTACCTTGCGGATCCTTTATTAGTAGCTATAAATGTGTACAAAGTAGAACAAGGCACATAGCAATTACATCAGAGGTAGGCATGGGTTGTAAATTTGAGCAACTTGACTCTCCATAAGCTGAGTGAGAGTAAGTAAGAAAGGTATGTTTTGAAGTAAGACGGAACGATGTTTCAATACAGGTTGGCCCTACCAATTATTGTCCAATAATTAATTTGATTTTATATGTTTCATATGTGAAAATCCCAATTCACGAAGATAAGAAGATGCAAAACAACTACTAAGTTTTTTATTTATTTATTTTTAATAATTCTGGATATTCAAACAAAGATGGGTTTTCTGCGACGATTTCCCAAATACGATTTCCCAATTGTGCTCGTGTTCATGGCACCTAACAAATTATAATTTGTTGGAAGGGTAATCATTTCGTTTAATAACGCGCAAACATTGGAATCCGGAAAATATTTGAGAAAAAATTCTATTAAAGCGGGAATTTTAAAATTTCTATTAAAAGGGGCCACTAAAAAAATCACTCATTACATTTATATTGAAATCGATAATTAAATTAAGTATGCGAAAAATAATTTTCACTATCACGAATAGTACTTTTCACGTTTTTAATTCAAAGTAGACTAACTTGAACAAACTCAGTCAGGTTGAGAAAGCTAACATAAAATTCACACAATTAAATTTTAATTGTAATTAAACAATTTAACCATTGAGAAATCAGTAACACATTACTCCCCCCCCCCTCTCCCAGCCTTATCATTTACATGTTTATTGTATCCAGTGTCATCAAATTCTAATAACACTATACTATACCCCCTACGAAGAAAAAATAATTAAATCAGGTAAATAATTGTTTATTAGTTCTCCGATATGAATAGTTTAGGCAAATTATTCGGAATTTCCAAAAATCTAATTCTAAACCACCAAAAAAATTTACAGCTATCTCGTCTAAATGTCTAAACTAGTTTTCAATTATATTCAAATTCTTATCAAAAATTTACCTCTTTTATTACAACGGTCAAGCGGTAAACGTAAAGGATCAAAAGATTTATATTTTATAATTTATATAACATTTATATTTTATTCATACACAAATATATTAAAAAGGTACATTTTATGCCCCAAATTACCAGCCCAGAATTCCAGAGTATATATTCAATGTATTGTATGTATTGTATACTTTGAATAATAGTGGCAATAAAAAATAGTTGGAATTATTATATTTTTTTCAGAAAATGTTTTAATTAAAAAATGAAAAAAATTATAATTGGTAGGTACCTTGTGTTTACTCTATCTCTCTTCCTACCTCTCAATCAGAGTTGAAGGAAATCAAACATTGCCCACCTATAAATTATTGTTAAAAGAACACAATAGACATTGTGTACCATATTCAATACATGCAATATTAACGTGACGTTCCAAATAGTAACCTTTATATATTTTAAAAGATAATGATATTATTATTATTGTTATTTTTATACCCGGTATATGGAAATATACAAGGTATATTAAATTTAGTCCCGACATTGTAACGATTGTAAATATTGATCGTAGTCAATGGTTTTTATGTTTTGATCGTTTAATCGAAAGCTTCAAATATTAGATTATATTGTATAGATTTTATATACCTAGTTTGAGCTTAATAAATTTTTCCAAAAAAAAAAAAAAGGCAGTAAACTTTTATCTGTAAAGAAGTAATATGCAGTTCAAATTAGAAAATTGTATAATATTTCACGAAAAAAAATCAGTGTTAACTTAACTCTTAACACTTCTGAGATGATTCAATTTAAAAATTCATGGAGATGGTTTTGTGGACGTTTATTACAAGTTACCATGTTCTACTCTCCGCACTATATCGTTGATAATACAAAAAAATTATGCCGTCGCGGCGACGCTTGGCAGATTTGAAACATCGAAACTATTTTGTATAGAAATTATTCATGAAAGGATGGTTTATTAAAGGAAATATATATGGCATAATCAAAAACAAAATATTCAGATTTTATTTAAAGAAAAAAATTTATTCTTTATTTAAAATAAATTTAATAAATTAATTTAATACCAAACAATTAAATAATTTCTTAAAAATGGAAACGGCTCAATTCTTTCAATCAGTTACTTAAAGTATTATTATTATTATTATTAACTATTTTGTATTTAAAATATGCATTGCCACCTATGAATGAGTTTTTGAACCTGTATATGTACCGCCATCTACTGCCTTTGTTCTTATGAGCATCTTTTTTAAAACTGATTTGTTATATGTAATATAAACTTTGAACAACTTGTTGTTCGCGTGGCGAGTAAATGTTGCCGAGCCAACAGTCGGTCTAATACGCCGCAATAAATGTTTCGCATAAAAAAATGTATGACATTTGTGATCTACATGTTTTATAATGACCTCTAATGACATAGGACGAATTAGAAACGAAATATTTGGAAAGAACTTATTTTCATGACAATTTTTACCAGTCTACCTATCGTATATCAAAAAAAGGGTTTATGAAAATATTTAACTTGCCTACTTTCCTTCTGAGATTGACGGTTTATTTCACCTCACATGACATATTCGAAACGAGATATTTAGAAAGAACTTATTTTCCTCAACTTTGACCTTTATTCCCGGACACGAGATTATATGACAATTTTTTCTAGTCTACCTATAGTATATATAAAAAAAAAAGGATTTATGAAAATATTTAACTTGCCTACTTTCCTTTGAGATTAACGCTTTATTTCACGTAATTTTTTTGGTTTAGCTGATAACTTACTGACAATTAGTTCTAGTGGTGTATCTTATTGACATTACGTATTAACATACTTTTTGATATCCTACATTGTAGTCTGTATACATAGAAAGATCAGCCTCGTGTTCATTATATTTTATATTCAATGTGTTCATCAATGTTGGGCAAGGACAGGAACTGAAAGTTTATTCAGAAATGTTTTTCATTCATGTTATCTATTCATTGTAATCGTGTAATCTCTAGAGAATTAAACAATTCTCTTAACACTATTACGTATGAACGTAAGGATGTTTCTTCGAAATAACCAGTGACATAATTATCAACAAAATAATAACATACAGTAAAACCTGAAACACTCACAAAAACAAAAACACAATAAAAAAACATTACCTTATTTATACCGTATGTGTTGGAAAGCATTGCTAATAGAGAATCAATGTTAAATATTGTGTACTATAATAATTATACACAATGCTTAATAAAGAAATAAAAATAGTGGAGATACTTTGTAGTGTGTCTGTTGTGTATGGTTGCTGGACTGTTTTGTACTGCATGAACATGTAATGAGAGTGGGTTAAATATGTTCATTGTTGTCTTTTTAAGCTTAGCATTACTTTTAACAATTGAAAATAATTTTTTTAATATCCCTTATTATTTGTATGTGGAATGTTTAAAAATAAATGTTAGTATTCTATTAACGGTATAACATAAAACAACAATCCACACAAATTAAAATTAAAATAAAACCCCAAAAAGAAAACAAAATGAAATCCAAAAAATTTATCGTCAATAAATAATTAACTACAAACTGCTATGTCTCTCTCTTCATTTTTTGGTGGGGCTTCATCATCTTTATCTTTGTGGCAGTCTTTGCAAGTAGATATACAAACCCATATTTCAAAACAGCTAATCATATGAGAAACTGTTCAAATGCTTGGTGATTGCCTATCCTCAAATGCCACAATAAATAAACTGACACATTCCTGTGCCGAATGTCCCCCAAAGTACCATTTAATAATTGGCACTTTTTCTATTATTGTGTCATAACCCATTGTTGAAATACGGTAATACCATTAAAACACACAACCAAATATTTCTCATGCATTCAAATACGTAATGATAAATATTATCAATTATAATGTGCATCACAACACTCCCACTCTTAAATGACATCAAACAAACACCATACAGGCATACACCACAAGCTATAGCCAGATGTATGTAAGTATGCGTATGGATGATTTTATTATAAATATTTTCTTTATTTAACATTGATTCTCTATTAGCAATGCTTTCCAACACATGCTGTATATATATATATATATATATATATATATATATATATATATATATATATATATATATATATATATATATATATATATATATATATATATATATATATATACTATATATATATATATATATATATAATATTGTTCACGCGTTTATATTTTTTTTAATTCTGGCATCAATTATATATATATATATATATATATATAGCCATGGGAAGTATATTGAGGCAGTGCTTAGCTATTTCAACTGAAAACTTTAATTTCTCAAAACTACATTTTTGAGGTCGGTTGACATAATTTTTCAAAAAAAATGAATCGATCTTGTTCAAATTTTTATACACTTCTTTAAGATAAGATTGATAGTGCTTGGACGAAGGATTTTTTTTTATCGCAACTAATTTTACAAGGCATACGTGGTGCAAATTATATCTAAAATAGTACCTTTTTGTAAAAAAACTCTGCTAAAAATTAAAATTTTCATTTTTTTTTCTTCGTCCAAGCACGAGGTATATATATCTACTAACAGAAATAATGGTTTTTTAAATTCAGATGAATCTATCATGAGTTATTCTGACTACGCCAAGGGAACTTTGTTCTGAGGGGTCACAGAAAATGTGGTCCCAATGGCTGAATTTTCAAAATTTTGAAATGAAAATTTCACAAAATATTTGTTAAATGTTTATCATTGTATATGTTTAAAGGTTGAATAAAATATTTCACTTATTATATAAGAAAAAATTAGAGAAATATGCTTTTTTTCAGGCTTCGAAACCAATGTAACCCCTTAAGATAATACAACCGAATATCCTGAGATAAACATAATCGAGTCAATGAAGATTCTAGCTGCTATATAAACTCTCAAAAACAGATATATTTTGATGATTTTTTTAAATGATTGATTGCTTTTATACAGGGTGTTCTGAAATTTATCCAAGAAAACTATACCATGATGTAAAGCTGCAAAAACAAACAAAAAAGTTTAATAAAGTTTTTCTATTTGACGCTTAGTTTTTGAGATATAATTAATTAATTAAACATTAATAAATTCAACCAATCACATTTGCAATTTTGAATTTTTGCGGGTTTTATATAGCATGCACTACTTTGGCTGCTCTACTCCACTAATATGTGTACAAACATGTGTGCTACCGGTATTGTTGTACGGATGTGAAAGCTGGAACATCAATGAAAGTTTATTTAAAGCCTTGGAAGTATGTGAAGTCTGGTTCTGGAGAAGGATCTTTAAAATTAAATGGAACGACTACCAATCCAATTCGAAAGTATGGAAGCGGACAGGTTTTAAAACGTGCATACGTTCTTTAATATACAAAAGACAATTAGACTTCTTCGGTCATGTTATAAGGAAGGGAGAACTTGAATCAATCGTGGTAATGGGAAAAGTGGATGGAAAAAGAGGAAGAGGCAGAAGGCGTACAAGCTTCATTCGAAATCTACCTCTAAAACCACTTAGTTCAGAAGAAATTATTCACAAAGCCTATAATAAGCAACAATGGAGAGATATGGTTGTCAACATCTGTAAACAGACATGACACTATCATCATCATCACTCCACTAATGTGGCCTCATCTCCGTACACTATTCGCTCTGTGATTGTTGGAGTAGGGCGGCTACAGTAGAGCATAGCATGCTCTGTTTGTTATTCGCAGCCTTACACCGTGGTATTGTTTTTCTGAATGAATTTCAGAACACCTGTATATTATTAGAAATCAGCATCATCACAAAACACAGTTTTATACATCTGTGCGTGTGTGAAAAGTAGAACTATTAACCCACACACTAATATTTAAACAAAGAAAAGGGTATTTAAACAATGAATAGGGTCTTTAAACAATTAACTCAGATAGTTGTAACATATTCCTTGTTAAATATATTTTATACAAGTTGCACTGAAAAATTCCTCTATTCGAATAGACATCCTTGATAAATATGGGTGGTAAATATTCAAGTGGAAACCATATTTATAATATTAACCTAAATTATATGTAGTTAACCATGAGAATTCCGTGGAAAGGATACAAAATATTTATTACCTATATATTTATTTAATTAATTAATATACATTATTCACTTTTATATTCATTTGAACAATATTGGTTATATTTTAAACACGCGATGTCTTCGAAAAATTGTAATGGGAATTTCATTCAATTTTTCTGAGTACCTCTGGTGATACAGAGAGATATCCAAGAATGGTTAACAAAAATATGTAAATTATGTTAACCAACATTCGGTTTTTAAATTTATAATTTTTGGAATTTATTTATCTAATTACAGGAAAAAATTTTACTCTTTATTAAAACGAGTGCTTCTATAATTAGAATAGAATAGTGAAATTTATTTCACATTTTAAATATCAATACAAAAAATTATAAAATTCATACATAAAATTATATAATACTAGCTGATACCCACCCGCTTCGCTCGACCCGGCTATATATATATATATATATAAATATATATATATATATATATATATATATATATATATATATATATATATATATATATATATATATATATATATGTAGGGGGGGGATGAATTATGTATGAAAATTATTGTTAAAATAAACATATTAGAATATTGTGTTTCGTCTTTTTTTCCTTACCATTTAGCCACAACAATGCGTGATATATATATATATATATATATATACGTTTTATATATATTTTATAAACGCTTAGTAAATTGTTTTTGTATGTTTGTTAAAGTAGAATTTTCGAATATTTGTTTAAGAAAGAGTTAAGAGTTAACATTTGTTTAAGAAAAATTGGTCTAATTGTAGTTGTAACTAAATTAGTAGTAGTTGTAACTTAATGTAATGGAATCTTTGAGGTCAATTTTAACCTACTTCTAATTGTCGTATCGTAAGCATGACCTGAATCGGAAAGGGGAAAGTAGTTTCATTAAAATCCATTCATTAGTTTTTGCGTGAAAGAGTCACAAACATCCATCCATTCATACATACAAACTTTCGCGTTTATAATATTAGTATGATATTACGAATCAACATAATATGACAAAATTTACTTTTGTCAATCTCATTATACCATATTTAAAGTAGTTTCCATGTTAACCTAAAGAACAAATCATTCATTAATTTATTGAATATATTTACTAAAAGGGTAGGTAGTCTGGATGGCTTTTACTTTAATGTCATCATGTCGAAAAATTTCTCTATGAATTTTGCAATTTTTTCTTGAATTTCGACTGATTTATTATTAAACAAGTCGCAAACATCTACGTTGTCTGTCGCGTTAATCTGGTATTTATGCCTGGTATTTAGCATCCAAACCTTTACAATCCATAAAGAAGTATTCTGGATTGTCGTTTTCATTACCCAAGACTCCCTTAACCGATATTTTGCGTGCTATGGACAAAATCCAATATCCTACTAGAAAGTTCGTTAAAGCTCTCTTCAGGTTATCGGCTTATACCGTCAAAAATGCAAGATTTGTCATGTTGATGATGACTTCAGTTTCCTGTTTGTAGAACATATCTGTTATTGCATTTTTGATGATGTTTTTCTTAGGGATAGTGTAAATTCCGTCGTTGAGCAGATCATTTAAACCAAGATTTTCCAGAAACCCTTTGACTGTATAAGCCAGAGGTGAGAATGGGTTGCTCATTTGAGCAACTGTGCACTCCATAAGCTGAGTGAGAGTAAGCAAGAGAGGTATGTTTTGAAATAAGACAGGACGATGTTTCAATACAGGGTGCCCTACCAAGTATTGTCCAATAATTTATTTGATTTAATATGTTTCATATGTGAAAATCCCGATTCACATAGATAAGAAGATGCGAAACAACTACTAAGTTTTTTATTTGTTTATGTTTAATAATTCCGGATATTCAAACGAAGATGGGTTTTCTGCGACGATTTCCCAAATACTTTTTGTGCTCGTATTATTGGCTCCTAATAAATTATAATTTGTTGGAAGGGTAATCATTCCGTTTAATAATGCGCAATCATTGGCAAAATGATTGTGCCCCTTACACATTCTGACAAAAAAATGCGTCGGGGTAGTTTACAACACTCATGTGTCAATTCCCCTAGACTATATATCTAATCTGAAATGTTAAATAACTCCTTTACCGTTTTTTTATAATTTTGCAGAAAATAGAGATGCTCACATTTTTTGTCTGATCAACTTTTTCGAAGCGTCAATAGTTTGGCTGAAAATAGCGTAAATTAGAAAAAAATAGTGAACCAAAAATGAGAGTTATCATATGACCTTTTTTTTCGAAAAAATGGTCATATATGAAATTGTAGTAAATCAAATTTTGAAAAACAAAGGCCTCTTTTATTAAGACAAAAAATGTGTGCATGTTTTTTCAACATTATTGCTCATAACAACTTTTTCCATAAACTGAACGATTGGGGAGATATCAAGGAACAAAAGATACTTATCTCCATCAAAAAAAATGCGTCAGGGAAGAGTTGATCCAAAATGGTTTTTGCACTTTAGGATTAACCCCTTTTATGATGCCCAAAGTTCCAATTGGGATTTTTCTATTATTTTAAAGATGTGATTTCATTTTAAGTACCTTGACATAAGCAATGCACGATTTCCCCGTTAAAAGTTAAATACACAACTAATTCACGACAAAATTGCGGCAAATTAGGCACCTACTTTCGACCCGATTGGCAAATGTTGATTCGCTAACATGACTGTCAAGTTCGCACAAAAACCAGATTTCTCCGTTGGATGAAGAGCAACAAAATTTATTTTACACAACTAATTCTCGACAAAATAGCGGCAAATTAGGCGCCTACTTTCGACTTGATTTGATAAAGTTGTTGTGCTAAGTTGACAGATACAGGTTTTTGAACTATTTCTCTTTTAATCATAGTTTTTTTTTTCGTAGTCAGGTTATTGTTAGTTTTTAAAATTTTATTTTTAACCCGACTTCAAAAAAGAAAAGGGTTATAAATTCGTATGAATTTTTTTTTTTTAATGTTTGTTACCTCAGAACTCTTTATTTTTAACCCAACTTCAAAAAAGGAGAGGGTTATCAATTCGTATGAATATTTTTTTTTTAATGTTTGTTACCTCAGAACTCCGTCATTTATTAACCGATATGGAATTTTTTATTTTAAAGGGTTTGTTTCCATATTGGTCCCATTGTCACCAAATGGCATTCTAATGAGGGAATCCAGTTGAAATCGAGGAAAATCCTCATTTTATATGTGATCAGCGATTTCTCCGAAAAATTTTTGTTTGTTTGAAAGGGCATACTAATTCATATTGAAAAACAAAGAAACTATTTTTTAAAACCGACTTCAAACAAAAAAATTTAAAAAAAAACGATGTAAATTTAAAAAAAAAAAACCCATGTAAAAAAATCTGAAAATCTGCTATGAAAAATACACTAAAAATTTCACAAAAAAAAACCTAACTCCAAAAAAAAAAAAACGGATCAACAAAATGTGCTATAAAAAAATGCACTAAAAAGTAAAAAATAAAAATTTTTTTACAAAAAAACAAAAACCGACTCCAAAAGAGGATCTAAAAAATCTACTATGAAACAATGCACTAAAAAGTAAAAAATAATTGCATTATTTATTTACTTCAATTTACTTATAAATATCAATTTTTTTCAAATCAAAATATTTTTATTTTTGGAGTTGGTGCCAGCCAAGATTTACAAACATTTAATTTCACTTTAACTACAAAGCATTTCATAATAAATAAATAACGCAATTATTTTTTACTTTTTAGTGCATTGTTTCATAGTAGATTTTTTTAGATTCTCTCTTGGAGTCGGCTTTTATTTTTTTGAAAAAAAAATTTTATATTAATTACCATGAATCTGAAATGAAATTTTGTCAAAAACTTTTATTGCATATTTGATTAAAAATTTATTTTGCGTTACACATGTAATTAGGACAACTGTTTTAACATATTTTTGGATTTTATGTGTGATGATCGTTGTAAAATATTTGCTGAGAAATTACCTGATCAGTTTAATATAGTTCAATAATATCCGAACATTTTTCTAATGTTATTTTTTCAAAATTTTTATAAAAAATTTGTGTTTTAAACAAATTTATAAATAATAATTTTAAAAAAGTAAAAAACACGCTTTTATGGCTAGCCGAACTAAAAAGTAGAAAATAATTTTTATCAACAAAATAATTAATTTGATTGTAACAAAGCGAGGGGAACCAGAGCCGATGAAGTTAAGTCATGCCTTAAGAAAGATCTACTTTATTGCCTCAGGTTAACATCCTCAAGCTCTCTAAATATATGAGGGTACACTAGGCGGGGAAGAGTCTGCTGGTAGATTTGCAAAATTAGTATTAGTTAGCTGGAGTCCCGAAAAATTTGTGCACAGTTGTAACAATAGTTCAGAAGTTAATATAAAAAATTTATCCCGATATTGCTCATATTCACGATAAGTCTATGGAATGGTTGTATGAACGTGCCATATTTACCCCGAAAAACGACCAATTTTCAGCTATCAATGATACGCTGTTGATATCTTTTGAGGGAGAAGATGGTAAACATATTGATAGACACGGTGGTCAACACAGATGACGCTATTAATTATCCCGTCGAGTTTCTAAAATTATTGAAACCACTGGTTCGTCTATATCATAGGCTTATTTTGAGTGTGGGCACTCCTGTTATGTTGTTGCGAAATTTGAAACACCCTAAACAACTTTACAACGGGACCAGACTGAAAGCATCACATCGCATCGCAATATAGTGGAAGCCACAATTTTAACTGGATGTGCGCAAACCGTATTTGTACCACGAATTTCTTTAATTCTGAATGATCTTATGTTCGAATTTAAACGATTACATTTTCCCCTCAAAGTCTGCTTTGCAATGACTATTAATAAGTCTCAAGGGCAGACACTAAAATTGGCGGCAATAGATTTGAGAGAAAACTGTTTCTCACACGGGCAATTCTACGTAAGCTCGTCCAGTAGTTTGGTGGTTTTTGCACCATTAATAGATTAGTGAAGAATATTGTCTATAAAGAAGTTTTGAAGATAATATTTTTTCTATTAATATGACTAGACTCTTTGAACCTAAAATTAAAACGTTGAAAATAAAAGGATAAAACTTATCGATCAAAATCAAACTTGGCACGAGCGAAGCCACGGGCCAGTATTATATATACAAGTATATACCGGGTTTAAAACCTGCGTAGCACATTCCCCGAAAAAAACATTTTCTATCTTTTGACGTAGAGAACGTTTAACCATAAGTACATAAGAAAAGCATTTTTGTTGATGTTACGATATTTCTTATTTTTTGTCTGAAAGAAATTTGAGAAGAAGGACAAGCAATAAAATAAATCCAAATTAATAACCTACTTGACTTATTTATTTATACATTATATTATCGAATGATAATTAGTGAGAACTCTAGGTTTTTGAAATAAAATTTCAAATTCGCCCCCTTTACCTAAATCAGTTTTTTGTATTATAAATAAGTATTTCGACTACAATGTAGTCATCATCAGTATAAATTAGCTAGTCGTACTTTACTCTTTGACAATTAGAAATAGATATAAAGTCGAGATCAATAGACAAAAATAAAAATAATTAGAAAATTAACTAGATTAAAATATAATAAATTTTAAATTATATTGAAATTGTTCTTGTTAAAATTTCCTTCATTCACATTTATTCCTGTTAATTTTACTCTTATTAAAATTACTCTTATATTGTTATTCTAATTTGGTGACAGTTTCACGCCAAACTGTCACCAAATTAGTAACAAGTAACATATCCTGCGACAGTATAAGAGTAATTTCAATAAGAGTAAAATTCTAATTGTCAAAGAGTAAAGTACGACTAGCTAATTTATACTGATGATGACTACATTGTAGTCGAAATACGTATTTATAATACAAAAAACTGATCTAGATAAAGGGGGCGAATTTGAAATTTTATTCTTTATTTATGATTAATTAATAATAAATGACAAAATCTTCTTAATAATAAATGACAATAATAAATGACAATAATTATTATGTCTATGTTCAATGTTCACTGTTTTGATTTTCATAGGTTTCTCGCTGGTATAAATTCGATTGTGGATTTTCACTTAAGTCCGTTGAGAATAATCCATCATCATTGTTATGGTGATTTTCTGGTTTATTCTCTGAACATATATCTAAATCAGTTTCCATCCATTGTGAACATACAGGTGATGCACGTAATAATGTGGATGATGTGGATGCTTCGATTACGTTGGAGTTTTCAACTAAAGGTTTATTTGTGATTGGCCATTGCATTTGATGTGGTAAATTTTGTGATTTATCAGATAAATGACTAAGTTGAACGCATAACTCTTGTCGATGTGTTTGCAACTCTCTCAATTTCCATTGTAAATATTCCAATTCGATTTCAATTTCTGAAGCAGATTCCGGTAACGATGTTTGTTCCTCTGGTACTGAAATTATTAAGAAAAAGGGTATGTTACAATTTACATTTTCATAACGACAACATTCGAATTAATGACAGTTAATAATTAATAACCCCGTGTGAGGACGTTAATAACGTTTTAATAATAGCTACATTGGTATAATATCTACATTTTCTTCGAAAATTCGTAAAAGGTCCAAGAGTTACTTGCACGGTTCCAGCACTTACTGAGACATAACTACCGAAATTGCTATTTTCAGTCTTTCTGTAGTACTCATTAAAATAATTACATATTAAGCATTAAACAGAAAGTCGACCTTTATTTAAGTCTCTGACACACTTTCTTTCATTAACTTTATATTAAAAATAAAAATTTCAATTCACTTCAAAATATTTGAATTAATACGATTTTTGGTGGAGCAGAATTTAAACGACCTACATTAAACAAAATTTTTCACTTACTTTCAAGAAGACTCTTTGCAACACCCAGCACATCAACATTTCGTTCGACGCACCAAGTTGTAATTACTCGAAAGAAAGCCATTTTTATAGGTAGTTTTATCTTCTTACTTCTTAAATAGGTTGTCAATTTACGAACTTCACCCATTACTTCATTTCGTGGTCTTGTTATTCCTTTTCTTGTCTTGGCATTCTGAATCCTTTTGCTAGAAATAATGAGAAATTGGTTATTAATAATACTATGAAACTCGAATAATCATTAAAATCAATTAATTATTACTAAGTTTTAAGTTACTATCAGCGGAGCGGCTGTAATATATAAAATACAATACGGTACCTACATTTATAAATAAGTGTAATGGAAATATCTAAAATCCACAAAAAGATACACACTAAATATATCTAGATACTAGATATAGTTACTCTTAGTATCTAGATACAAGATAAATAAATTTTATCAAGATATTTATATCAAGTTATCTTATAGCATTGCTACAGCGTATATAAAACAAATCATGCATACACTCTATTGCTCTAAGAAACAATGTAGGACCAAATGACTTAAATTAAAAATGTTAAAAAAATTGTCATCATATTCTACATACCTTGTACGGGGTTCAAATTTAGCCATTTTCGCTTTAATTCTTGTTCCAAAGATACAACACTTAAAAAATATATTTCACAATTTCAAAAATTTTAAATTTTTTGTATAGCTTTCAAAGACTTGATGGTAAAACTCGAAACGAAACAATAATGACAAATTTGAAAAGTGATGAACATTAACTAAAGTTTAGTTACTAAACGATTACTCCCCACCACATTTTATTTATTTGATCAGTTATATTCTCTGTTTAAATATAAATTTTGGATTATTTTTTATGATTATCCCTTTTGTTTAGTAAAACCTTTTTAATCTCGAGTGAAGAAATTATATGGGTTAAATTAGATAAAACACGACAACATTCAAGAATTTACCTGTAGAGCCCTTATTTATAAAACTACATTGGCCTTTAATATAACATTTGGTTAATTTCAATATATTTATTAAGGTCAAACATTAATCCTAATGTTAATAAGTCGACCCAAAATTTATTGGATTATTTTAAAATAAGACAATAATGCTTTTTAACACGCTTTTAGTAACTTGGTATGTTTGTTTCTATGTATCTATATCATAGGCAGGCAGGGGTTGACTCGACTCAGCTCTGAGTGAGAGGTAGGAAGAGAGATAGAGTAAATACAGGGTACCTACCAATTATTAATATTTTCTTTTTTTAATTAAAATATTTTCTGAAAAAAATATAATACTACCAACTCTTTTTTATGGTCACTATTATACAAAGTATACAATACATTGAATACATACTCTGGAATTTTGGGCTGATAATTTGGGACATAAAATGTACCTTTTTAAGATATTTTTGTATGAATAAAATAAAAATGTTATTTTTAAATAAATATATAATATAGTCTATATATCTATGTAACGGAATCTTTGAGGTCCATTTTAACCCACTTTTAAATGTCGTATCGAAAAGAAACTTTGCATGTGTATGTAGTTCGGATGACAATGCATTTTTATGGTAAGCATGACCTGAATCGGCAAGGGGAAAGTAGGACTTAGAGGTAGAAGAAAACACATAATTTTGTATATCTCTCTTAATAATGAAAAAATCGAAAAACAAATAAGAAGTAAAGGTTTATAAAATTAGTTTTTTACACAACTTATTCACTAACAAAATAGCAGCAAATTATGAGCCTACATTCGACCCGATTGGAAAATGTTGGTTCGCTAACTTGACTATCAAGTTAGCACAAAAACCCGATTAGCCCGTTGGATGAAGAGCGACAAAATGTTTTTTTTCACAACTAATTCACGAACAAAATAGCGGCAAATTATGAGTCTACATTCGACCCGATTGGAAAATGTTGGTTCGCTAACTTGACTATCAAGTTAGCACAAAAACCCGATTAGTCCGTTGGATGAAGAGCGACAAAATTTTTTTTTTTCACAACTAATTCACGACAAAATAACGGCAAATTCTGCGACTATTTACGATCCGGTTTGAAAATGTTGCTTCGCTAACTTAACTGTCAAGTTAGCACCAACCGATTTCAGCACAACAATCGATTTCTCCGTTGGATGAAAAGCGATAAAATTTGTTTTTACACAACTAATTCACGACAAAACAGAGGCAAATTATGAACCTAGTTTGAAAAAATTTTATTAAGAAACAAAAAGTTGTTTCGCTAAATTAACTGTCTAATTAGCACAAAAACCCGATTTCTGGATGAAGAACGACAAAATGTTTTTTTACACAACTAATTCACGACAAAATAGCGGCAAATTATGAGCCTACATTCGACCCGATTGGAAAATGTTGCCTCGCTAACTAGACTGTCAAGTTAGCACAACAGCCGATTTCTCCGTTGGATAAAGAGCGACAAAATGTTTTTTTTCACAACTAATTCACGACAAAATAGCGGCAAATTAGGCGTCTACTTTCGACCCGATTGGAAAATGTTGCCTCGCTAACTAGACTGTCAAGTTAGCACAACAGCCGATTTCTCCGTTGGATAAAGAGCAACAAAATTTTTTTTACACAACTAATTCTCGATTGAATAGCTGTAAATTATGAGCCTAGTTTGAAATATTTTTATAGAGAAACTAAAAGTTGTTTCGCTAACTTGACTGTCAAGTTAGCCCAACACCCGATTAGTCCGTTGGATGAAGAGTAACAAAATTTTTTTACACAACTAATTCTCGACAAAATAGCGGCAAATTAGACGCCTACTTTCAACTCGATTTGAAAAAGCTGTTGTGCTAAGTTGACAGACACAGGTTTTTGAACTATTTTTCGTATTGTAGTTTTGTTTTTGCATAGTCGGGTTATTGTTAGTTTTTATGCAATAAATTTTGGGTCGACTTATTAACATTAGGATTAATGTTTGACCTTAATAAATATATTGAAATTAACCAAATGTTATATTAAAGGCCAATGTAGTTTTATAAATAAGGGCTCTACAGGTAAATTCTTGAATGTTGTCGGGTATTACCTAATTTAACCCATATAATTTCTTCACTCGAGATTAAAAAGGTTTTACTAAACAAAAGGGATAATCATAAAAAATAATCCAAAATTTATATTTAAACAGAAAATATAACTGATCAAATAAATAAAAAGTGGTGGGGAGTAATCGTTTAGTAACTAAACTTTAGTTAATGTTCATCACTTTTCAAATTTGTCATTATTGTTTCGTTTCGAGTTTTACCATCAAGTCTTTGAAAGCTATACTAAAAATTTAAAATTTTTAAAATTGTGAAATATATTTTTCAAGTGTTGTGTCATTTGGAACAAGAATCAAACCGAAAATGGCTAAATTTGAACCCCGCACAAGGTATGTAGAATATGATGACAAGTTTTTTAACATTTTTAATTAAAGTTATTTGGTCCTACATTGTTTCTTAGAGCAATAGAGTGTATGCATGATTTGTTTTATATACGCTGTATGCAATGCTATAAGATAACTTGATAGAAATATCTTGATAAAATTTATTTATCTTGTATCTGTGTCTAGATACTAGGAGTAACTATATGTAGAAATATTTAATGTGTATCTTTTTGTGGATTTTAGATATTTCCATTAAACTTATTTATAAATGTAGGTACCGTATTGTATTTTATATAATACAAGCAGTTACTCGCCTGCTCCGCTGAGAGTAACTTAAAACTTAGTAATAATTAATTGATTTTAATGATTATTCGAGTTTCATAGCATTATTAATAATAACCAATTTCTCGTTATTTCTAGCAAAAGGATTCAGAATTCCAAGACAAGAAAAGGAATAACAAGACCACGACATGAAGTAATGGGTGAAGTTCGTAAATTGACAACCTATTTAAGAAGTAAGAAGATAAAATTACCTATAAAAATGGCTTTCTTTCGAGTAATTACAACTTGGTGCGCCGAACGAAATGTTGATGTGCTGGGTGTTGCAAAGAGTCTTCTTGAAAGTAAGTGAAAAATTTTGTTTAATGTAATTTTGTTTAAATTCTGCTCCACCAAAAAAAGTATTAATTCAAATATTTTGAAGTTAATTGAAATTTTTATTTTTAATATAAAGTTCATGAAAGAAAGTGTGTCAGAGACCTAAATAAAAGTCGACTTTATGTCTAATGCTTAATTTGTAATTATTTTAATGAGTACTACAGAAAGACTGAAAATAGCAATTTCGGTAGTTATGTATCAGTAAGTGCTGGAACCGTGCAAGTAGCCCTTGGACCTTTTACGAATTTTCGAAGAAAATGTAGCTATTATACCAATGAAGGAATTTAAAAATTTATCCTAATTTTAAATCGTTATTAACGTCCTCAAGCGGGGTTATTAATTATTAACTGTCATTCATTCGAATGTTGTCGTTATGAAAATGTAAATTGTAAAATACCTTTTTTCTTAATAATTTCAGTACCAGAAGAACAAACATCGTTACCGGAATCTGCTTCAGAAATAGAAATCGAATTGGAATATTTACAATGGAAATTGGCTGAGTTGCAAGCACATCGACAAGAGTTATGCGTTCAGCTTAGTCACTTAACTGATAAATCACAAAATTTACCACATCAAATGCAATGGCCAATCACAAATAACACTTCAGTTGATAACTCCAACGATATCGAAGCATCCACATCATCCACATCATTACGTGCATCATCTGTAGAAAATCACCATAAGAGTAATGATGGATTATTTTCAACGGACTTAAGTGAAAATCCACAATCGAATTTATACCAGCGAGAAACCTACGAAAATCAAAACAGTGAACATTGAACATAGACATAATAATTATTAAACAGTCATTTACCAGCCATTTAACCTAGCAGAGCATTTGGAAAAACGTTTATAACTTTTGAAATGAGATCCAACAAATTTTTAAAATGTTCCAACAATGTCCAACAAACGACCAACAAATGTGTTGGATGCGTTTGGGAGGGGACTGCTAAAAGTGCTCTGCTAGGTTCACGGCGGTCTAAACAACAGAAAGTTTCAATTTTGCTGATTAAAATAATTAATAATTAACTCTATCATTCAATAATACAATTTGTTAACCGACTTCAAAAAGGAGGATGGTTCTCAATTCGTCTGTTTTTTTTTTTTTAATAATACTATTTGATATATTTGATAATACTATTTGTTTAATTCAATATTTGTTAATACCATTTGTTTTATCCAATATTTATCTCCTTATTAACTTATTAACACAATCAAATTTTACCGGGAAAAATTTAGCTCAATCGTCTTGTTTTAAGCCATAATATATGTGGTAAAGCATAGTGAAGTCCTGTATATACACGCACAGAAGTGACACTCAAAAAAGTGGCACTTTGAAAAAGTCATTTAAATTTTCTTTGGAATTTTTTTGTTTCCCAACAACATTTTTATAGATTTGTATATGTTTTTGTTAGTCTTAAATTAATTTAAAAATAAATAATAGTTTAAAAAACTAAAAAACCACGCTTTTATTGAAAATCCAACTAAAAAATAGAAAATAAAATTTAATAAATTTGGAGAAAATCGAGCCCAAAAGGGTCGGTTACATACATAGATACATACAAACATACATACAGGTGAAACTAATAATAAAAAATAAATAAAAAAAGCGTATAAAAAGACAAATTTAGAATTTTAAAAAAGCATATTATTTCCAGCTTTTTAAGGATAGAAAATTTTTTTCATGTTCATCAAAAGAAATAGATTTTTCCCAGGAAATAGGTCTCTGCGTAGAACACATTTTTTGAAAATTTTATTACTGTTATATTATAAAATATATTTTATATAATAAATATATAATTAAATTATTTGCAGCCCATATAAAAAAATAAAGCCTATATAAAGTAATAAAATTTTCCAAAAATGTGTTCTACGCAGAGAGAGAGACAAATATATTTGTTCGAGCAACAAACAAAGACACTATATCATATTAATTAATTAATTAATAAATTTGATATAGCCAGCTGGACTACGGTGGCAGACATTGCACTCCTACATTTATAATATTGTTATCTACCTTTTAAAAATTAATACATTCAATTAACAGATGAGGGAAGGTTTTTCTAATGCCGGATCTTAGACCATAAGTACAATGAGGAAATTTATAATTAGTAAAGTTGTAGTAAATCAATTTTCTTACAAATCATTTTTTGATAATATTTTCTGTAACTTATATATATATCTTACTTATAATATTTTAGAAATATTTGCAATTTAAAAACAATACCCATAATGAATGTTACAAATGCATCACCATGGTTACTTGTTATTTTTCATGTATTTACATGAATATTTCTAATTTTAAGATGGATATTCCATATTTTATTCTTTTTTCTCTAAACGCCTTACCCTTGATCGATTCCATCAACGAACTTAACCTTTGAAATACCAAAAAAAAGCCGTTACGCAACTCAAGCTGCGTCAACTCAAAGGATTTCTTTAGAATACATAAATCACTCTCTAGTGGCCACAATTATAGTTGAATCAAAATGAAATGTCGTATCTGATATGATTTAAAATGGTTAGATCAAGGGGAATGGAGGGCATAGAGAACGAGGAAAACACAAAATATAAAATAACATTCTTAATATTAGAACAATCGAAAAATGCGTAAGGAATAAAGTTGTAGAAAATCAAGTTTGCTACAATTCATCACCTTATCAGTTTTGCTCAAACTCTAATGTGTACAGAGATATTTAGAATTGTAATTTTCAATCTTAAATAAATATTTCTATAAATATAAGTGTAACATAAAAATGATAAGAAACAAAATTACTGTAAAACTTTGTACCTACAACTTAACTCTTGATAAATTTTTTTCAAATATTAAGGGAGATTTGCCAAATTTTGTGTTTCCAAAACAATAGCTGATTTCCTTTGGGGAAATTCGCTAACATGTTAAATACGAAAACATTTTATTTATATAAGTATCTGTAGCCACTCATGATGTAGCCACTCGTGATGTATTTTTTTTTTTATTTATTGAGAAAATTCGCTAAGTTGACGCAGCTCCTCCGTAACGAATTGTTTAATGTATACAATGAATTTTTTTAATATAAATCTATCTAAGAAGCATACTCCCTTAACCGATATTTTGCGTGCTATGAACCAAATCCAATTTCCTACTAGAAAGTTCGTTAAAGCTCTCTTCAGGTTATCGGGTTATACCGTCAAAAATGCAAGATTTGTCATGTTGATGATGATTTCAGTTTCCTGTTTGTAGAACATATCTGTTATTGCATTTTTGATGATGATTTTCTTAGGGATAGTGTAAATTCCGTCGTTGAGCAGATCATTTAAACCAAGATTTTCCAGAAACCCTTTGACTGTATAAGCCAGAGGTGGGAATGGGTTGCTCATTTGAGCAACTGTGCACTCCATAAGCTGAGTGAAAGTAAGCAAGAGAGGTATGTTTTGAAGTAAGACAGGACGATGTTTCAAATCAGGGTGGCCTACCAATTATTGCCCAATAATTTATTTGATTTTATATGTTTCATATGTGAAAATCCCGATTCACATAGATAAGAAGATGCGAAACAACTACTAAGTTTTTTATTTGTTTATGTTTAATAATTCCGGATATTCAAACGAAGATGGGTTTTCTGCGACGATTTCCCAAATACTGTTTGTGCTCGTGTTAATGGCTCCTAATAAATTATAATTTGTTGGAAGGGTAATCATTCCGTTTAATAATGCGCAATCATTGGCAAAATGATTGTGCCCCTTACACATTCTGACAAAAAAATGCGTCGGGGTAGTTTACAACACTCATGTGTCAATTCCCCTAGACTATATATCTAATCTGAAATGTTAAATAACTCCTTTACCGCATTTTTATAATTTTGCAGGAAATAGAAATGCTCACATTTTTTGTCTGATCAACTTTTTCGTAGCGTCAATAGTTTGGCTGAAAATAGCGTAAATTAGAAAAAAATAGTGAACCAAAAATGAGATTTTCCATATGACCTTTTTTTTCGAAAAAATGGTCATATATGAAATTGTAGTAAATCAAATTTTGAAAAACAAAGGCCTCTTTTATTAAGACAAAAAATGTGTGCATGTTTTTTCAACATTATTGCTCATAACAACTTTTTCCATAAACTGAACGATTGGGGAGATATCAAGGAACAAAAGATACTTATCTCCATCAAAAAAAATGCGTCAGGGAAGAGTTGATCCAAAATGGTTTTTGCACTTTAGGATTAACCCCTTTTATGATGCCCAAAGTTCCAATTGGGATTTTTCTATTATTTTAAAGATGTGATTTCATTTTAAGTACCTTGACATAAGCAATGCACGATTTCCCCGTTAAAAGTTAAATACACAACTAATTCACGACAAAATTGCGGCAAATTAGGCACCTACTTTCGACCCGATTGGCAAATGTTGATTCGCTAACATGACTGTCAAGTTCGCACAAAAACCAGATTTCTCCGTTGGATGAAGAGCAACAAAATTTATTTTACACAACTAATTCTCGACAAAATAGCGGCAAATTAGGCGCCTACTTTCGACTTGGTTTGACAAAGTTGTTGTGCTAAGTTGACAGATACAGGTTTTTGAACTATTTTTCTTTTAATCATAGTTATTTTTGTTCGTAGTCAGGTTATTGTTAGTTTTTAAAATTTTATTTTTAACCCGACTTCAAAAAAGGAGAGGGTTATCAATTTGTATGAATTTTTTTTTTTTTAATGTTTGTTACCTCAGAACTCCGTCATTTATTAACCGATTTGGAATTTTTTGTTTTAAAGGGTTTGTTTCCAGATTGGTTCCATTGTCACCAAATCGCATTCTAATGAGGGAATCCAGTTGAAATCGAGGAAAATCCTCATTTTATATGTGATCAGCGATTTCTCCGAAAAATTTTTGTTTGTTTGAAAGGGCATACTAATTCATATTGAAAAACAAAGAAACTATTTTTTAAAACCTAACTCCAAAAAAAAATGGATCAACAAAATGTGCTATAAAAAAATGCACTAAAAAGTAAAAAATAAAAAATTTTTACAAAAAAACAAAACCCGACTCCAAAAGAGGATCTAAAAAAATGCACTAAAAATTAAAAAATAATTGCATTATTTATTTACTTCAATTTACTTATAAATATCAATTTTTTTCAAATCAAAATATTTTTATTTTTGGAGTTGGTGCCAGCCAAGGTTAACAAACATTTAATTTCACTTTAACTACAAAGCATTTCATAATAAATAAATAACCCAATTATTTTTTACTTTTAGTGCATTGTTTCCTAGTTTTAGGATTTTGTTTTTTGGTTAAAAAAATTTTATATTAATTACCATGAATCTAAAATGAAATTTTGTCAAAAACTTTTATTGCATATTTGATTAAAAATTTATTTTGCGTTACACATGTAATAAGGACAACTGTTTTAACATATTTTTGGATTTTATGATCGTTGCAAAATATTTGCTGAGAAATTACATTATCAGTTTAATATAGTTCAATAATATCCTAACATTTTTCTAATGTTATTTTTTTTTAATTTTTATAAAAATATTTGTGTTTAAACAAATTTATAAATAATAGTTTAAAAAAAGTAAAAAACACGCTTTTATGGCTAGCCGAACTAAAAAGTAGAAAATAATTTTTATCAACAAAATAATTATTTTGATTGTAACAAAGCGTGGGGAACCAGAGCCGATGAAGTTAAGTCATGCCTTAAGAGATCTACTTTATTGCCTCATGTTAACATCCTCAAGCTCTCGAAATATATGAGGGTACACTAGGCGGAGAAGAGTCTGCTGGTAGATTTGCAAAATTAGTATTAGTTAGCTGGAGTCCCGAAAAATTTGTGCACAGTTGTAACAATAGTTCAGAATTGCTCATATTCACGATAAGTCTATGGAATGGTTGTATGAACGTGCCAATTCTACGTAAGCTCGTCCAGGAGTTTGGTGGTTTTTGCACCATTAATAGATTAGTGAAGAATATTGTCTATAAAGAAGTTTTGAAGATAATATTTTTTCTATTAATATGACTAGACTCTTTGAACCTAAAATTAAAACGTTGAAAATAAAAGGATAAAACTTATCGATCAAAATCAAACTTGGCACGAGCGAAGCCACGGGCCAGTATTATATATACAAGTATATACCGGGTTTAAAACCTGCGTAGCACATTCCCCGAAAAAAACATTTTCTATCTTTTGACGTAGAGAACGTTTAACCATAAGTACATAAGAAAAGCATTTTTGTTGATGTTACGATATTTCTTATTTTTTGTCTGAAAGAAATTTGAGAAGAAGGACAAGCAATAAAATAAATCCAAATTAATAACCTACTTGACTTATTTATTTATACATTATATTATCGAATGATAATTAGTGAGAACTCTAGGTTTTTGAAATAAAATTTCAAATTCGCCCCCTTTACCTAAATCAGTTTTTTGTATTATAAATAAGTATTTCGACTACAATGTAGTCATCATCAGTATAAATTAGCTAGTCGTACTTTACTCTTTGACAATTAGAAATAGATATAAAGTCGAGATCAATAGACAAAAATAAAAATAATTAGAAAATTAACTAGATTAAAATATAATAAATTTTAAATTATATTGAAATTGTTCTTGTTAAAATTTCCTTCATTCACATTTATTCCTGTTAATTTTACTCTTATTAAAATTACTCTTATATTGTTATTCTAATTTGGTGACAGTTTCACGCCAAACTGTCACCAAATTAGTAACAAGTAACATATCCTGCGACAATATAAGAGTAATTTTAATAAGAGTAAAATTAACAGGAATAAATGTGAATGAAGAAAATTTTAACAAGATCAATTTCAATATAATTTAAAATTTATTATATTTTAAATCTAGTATATTTTTTTCTAGTTAATATTTAACTAGCTAATTTATGATGACTACATTGTAGTCGAAATACGTATTTATAATACAAAAAACTGATCTAGGTAAAGGGGACGAATTTGAAATTTTATTATTTATTTATGATTAATTAATAATAAATGACAATAAAATCTTCTTAATAATAAATGATTCTTCTTAATAATAAATGATTCTTCTTAATGTTCAATGTTCACTGTTTTGATTTTCATAGGTTTCTCGCTGGTATAAATTCGATTGTGGATTTTCACTTAAGTCCGTTGAAAATAATCCATCATCATTATTATGGTGATTTTCTGGTTTATTCTCTGAACATATATCTAAATCAGTTTCCATCCATTGTGAACATACAGGTGATGCACGTAATGATGTGGATGATGTGGATGCTTCGATATCGATGGAGTTATCAACTGAAGTGTTATTTGTGATTGGCCATTGCATTTGATGTGGTAAATTTTGTGATTTATCAGCTAAATGACTAAGTTGAACGCATAACTCTTGTCGATGTGCTTGCAACTCACTCAATTTCCATTGTAAATATTCCAATTCTATTTCTGAAGCAGATTCCGGTAACGATGTTTGTTCCTCTGGTACTGAAATTATTAAGAAAAAAGGTATTTTACAATTTACATTTTCATAACGACAACATTCGCATTAATGACAGTTAATAATTAATAACCCCGCTTGAGGACGTTAATAACGTTTTAAAATTAGGTTAAATTTTTAAATTCCTTCATTGGTATAATAGCTATATTTTCTTCGAAAATTCGTAAAAGGTCCAAGGGCTACTTGCACGGTTCCAGCACTTACTGATACATAACTATCGAAATTGTTATTTTCAGTCTTTCTGTAGTACTCATTAAAATAATTACAAATTAAGCATTAGACAGAAAGTCGACTTTTATTTAGGTCTCTGACACACTTTCTTTCATGAACTTTATATTGAAAATAAAAATTTCAATTAACTTCAAAATATTTGAATTAATACTTTTTTTGGTGGAGCAAAATTTAAACAAAATTACATTAAACAAAATTTTTCACTTACTTTCAAGAAGACTCTTTGCAACACCCAGCACATCAACATTTCGTTCGGCGCACCAAGTTGTAATTACTCGAAAGAAAGCCATTTTTATAGGTAGTTTTATCTTCTTACTTCTTAAATAGGTTGTCAATTTACGAACTTCACCCATTACTTCATGTCGTGGTCTGCTGTTTGTTATTCCTTTTCTTGTCTTGGAATTCTGAATCCTTTTGCTAGAAATAACGAGAAATTGGTTATTATTAATAATGCTATGAAACTCGAATAATCATTAAAATCAATTAATTATTACTAAGTTTTAAGTTACTCTCAGCGGAGCGGCTGTAATATATAAAATACAATACGGTACCTACATTTATAAAAAGGTTTAATTGAAATATCTAAAATCCACAAAAAGATACACATTAAATATATCTAGATACTAGATATAGTTACTCTTAGTATCTAGACACAGATACAAGATAAATAAATTTTATCAAGATATTTCTATCAAGTTATCTTATAGCATTGCATACAGCGTATATAAAACAAATCATGCATACACTCTATTGCTCTAAGAAACAATGTAGGACCAAATAACTTTAATTAAAAATGTTAAAAAACTTGTCATCATATTCTACATACCTTGTGCGGGGTTCAAATTTAGCCATTTTCGGTTTGATTCTTGTTCCAAATGACACAACACTTGAAAAATATATTTCACAATTTTAAAAACTTTAAATTTTTTGTATAGCTTTCAAAGACTTGATGGTAAAACTCGAAACGAAACAATAATGACAAATTTGAAAAGTGATGAACATTAACTAAAGTTTAGTTACTACACGATTACTCCCCACCACATTTTATTTATTTGATCAGTTATATTTTCTGTTTAAATATAAATTTTGGATTATTTTTTATGATTATCCCTTTTGTTTAGTAAAACCTTTTTAATCTCGAGTGAAGAAATTATATGGGTTAAATCAGGTATTACCCGACAACATTCAAGAATTTACCTATAGAGCCCTTATTTATAAAATTACATTTGCCTTTAATATAACATTCGGTTAATTTCAATATATTTATTAAGGTCAAACATTAATCCTAATGTTAATAAGTCGACCCAAAATTTATTGGATTATTTTAAAATAAGACAATAATGCTTTTTAACATGCTGTTAGTAACTTGGTATGTTTGTTTCTATGTATCTATATCATTGGTGGGCAGGGGTTGATTGTACTCAGCTCTGAGTAAGAGGTAGGAAGAGAGATAGAGTAAATACAGGGTACCTACCAATTATTAATATTTTCTTTTTTTAATTAAAACATTTTCTGAAAAAAATATAATATTATCAATTTTTTTTTATGGTCACTATTATACAAAGTAAATAATACATACAATACATTGAACACATATTCTGGAATTTTGGGCTGGTAATTTGGGGCATAAAATTTACCTTTTTAATATATTTGTGTATGAATAAAATAAAAATGTTATTCATAAATAAATATATAATATATTCTATATATCTATGTAATGGAATCTTTGAGGTCAATTTTAACCTACTTCTAATTGTCGTATCGTAAGCATGACCTGAATCGGAAAGGGGAAAGTAGTTTCATTAAAATCCATTCATTAGTTTTTGCGTGAAAGAGTCACAAACATCCATCCATTCATATATACAAACTTTCGCGTTTATAATATTAGTATGATATTACGAATCAACATAATATGACAAAATTTACTTTTGTCAATCTCATTATACCATATTTAAAGTAGTTTCCATGTTAACCTAAAGAACAAATCATTCATTAATTTATTGAATATATTTACTAAAAGGGTAGGTAGTCTGGATGGCTTTTACTTTAATGTCATCATGTCGAAAAATTTCTCTATGAATTTTGCAATTTTTTCTTGAATTTCGACTGATTTATTATTAAACAAGTCGCAAACATCTACGTTGTCTGTCGCGTTAATCTGGTATTTATGCCTGGTATTTAGCATCCAAACCTTTACAATCCATAAAGAAGTATTCTGGATTGTCGTTTTCATTACCCAAGACTCCCTTAACCGATATTTTGCGTGCTATGGACCAAATCCAATATCCTACTAGAAAGTTCGTTAAAGCTCTCTTCAGGTTATCGGCTTATACCGTCAAAAATGCAAGATTTGTCATGTTGATGATGACTTCAGTTTCCTGTTTGTAGAACATATCTGTTATTGCATTTTTGATGATGTTTTTCTTAGGGATAGTGTAAATTCCGTCGTTGAGCAGATCATTTAAACCAAGATTTTCCAGAAACCCTTTGACTGTATAAGCCAGAGGTGAGAATGGGTTGCTCATTTGAGCAACTGTGCACTCCATAAGCTGAGTGAGAGTAAGCAAGAGAGGTATGTTTTGAAATAAGACAGGACGATGTTTCAATACAGGGTGCCCTACCAAGTATTGTCCAATAATTTATTTGATTTAATATGTTTCATATGTGAAAATCCCGATTCACATAGATAAGAAGATGCGAAACAACTACTAAGTTTTTTATTTGTTTATGTTTAATAATTCCGGATATTCAAACGAAGATGGGTTTTCTGCGACGATTTCCCAAATACTTTTTGTGCTCGTATTATTGGCTCCTAATAAATTATAATTTGTTGGAAGGGTAATCATTCCGTTTAATAATGCGCAATCATTGGCAAAATGATTGTGCCCCTTACACATTCTGACAAAAAAATGCGTCGGGGTAGTTTACAACACTCATGTGTCAATTCCCCTAGACTATATATCTAATCTGAAATGTTAAATAACTCCTTTACCGTTTTTTTATAATTTTGCAGAAAATAGAGATGCTCACATTTTTTGTCTGATCAACTTTTTCGAAGCGTCAATAGTTTGGCTGAAAATAGCGTAAATTAGAAAAAAATAGTGAACCAAAAATGAGAGTTATCATATGACCTTTTTTTTCGAAAAAATGGTCATATATGAAATTGTAGTAAATCAAATTTTGAAAAACAAAGGCCTCTTTTATTAAGACAAAAAATGTGTGCATGTTTTTTCAACATTATTGCTCATAACAACTTTTTCCATAAACTGAACGATTGGGGAGATATCAAGGAACAAAAGATACTTATCTCCATCAAAAAAAATGCGTCAGGGAAGAGTTGATCCAAAATGGTTTTTGCACTTTAGGATTAACCCCTTTTATGATGCCCAAAGTTCCAATTGGGATTTTTCTATTATTTTAAAGATGTGATTTCATTTTAAGTACCTTGACATAAGCAATGCACGATTTCCCCGTTAAAAGTTAAATACACAACTAATTCTCGACAAAATAGCGGCAAATTAGGCGCCTACTTTCGACTTGATTTGATAAAGTTGTTGTGCTAAGTTGACAGATACAGGTTTTTGAACTATTTCTCTTTTAATCATAGTTTTTTTTTTCGTAGTCAGGTTATTGTTAGTTTTTAAAATTTTATTTTTAACCCGACTTCAAAAAAGAAAAGGGTTATAAATTCGTATGAATTTTTTTTTTTTAATGTTTGTTACCTCAGAACTCTTTATTTTTAACCCAACTTCAAAAAAGGAGAGGGTTATCAATTCGTATGAATATTTTTTTTTTAATGTTTGTTACCTCAGAACTCCGTCATTTATTAACCGATATGGAATTTTTTATTTTAAAGGGTTTGTTTCCATATTGGTCCCATTGTCACCAAATGGCATTCTAATGAGGGAATCCAGTTGAAATCGAGGAAAATCCTCATTTTATATGTGATCAGCGATTTCTCCGAAAAATTTTTGTTTGTTTGAAAGGGCATACTAATTCATATTGAAAAACAAAGAAACTATTTTTTAAAACCGACTTCAAACAAAAAAATTTAAAAAAAAACGATGTAAATTTAAAAAAAAAAAACCCATGTAAAAAAATCTGAAAATCTGCTATGAAAAATACACTAAAAATTTCACAAAAAAAAACCTAACTCCAAAAAAAAAAAAACGGATCAACAAAATGTGCTATAAAAAAATGCACTAAAAAGTAAAAAATAAAAATTTTTTTACAAAAAAACAAAAACCGACTCCAAAAGAGGATCTAAAAAATCTACTATGAAACAATGCACTAAAAAGTAAAAAATAATTGCATTATTTATTTACTTCAATTTACTTATAAATATCAATTTTTTTCAAATCAAAATATTTTTATTTTTGGAGTTGGTGCCAGCCAAGATTTACAAACATTTAATTTCACTTTAACTACAAAGCATTTCATAATAAATAAATAACGCAATTATTTTTTACTTTTTAGTGCATTGTTTCATAGTAGATTTTTTTAGATTCTCTCTTGGAGTCGGCTTTTATTTTTTTGAAAAAAAAATTTTATATTAATTACCATGAATCTGAAATGAAATTTTGTCAAAAACTTTTATTGCATATTTGATTAAAAATTTATTTTGCGTTACACATGTAATTAGGACAACTGTTTTAACATATTTTTGGATTTTATGTGTGATGATCGTTGTAAAATATTTGCTGAGAAATTACCTGATCAGTTTAATATAGTTCAATAATATCCGAACATTTTTCTAATGTTATTTTTTCAAAATTTTTATAAAAAATTTGTGTTTTAAACAAATTTATAAATAATAATTTTAAAAAAGTAAAAAACACGCTTTTATGGCTAGCCGAACTAAAAAGTAGAAAATAATTTTTATCAACAAAATAATTAATTTGATTGTAACAAAGCGAGGGGAACCAGAGCCGATGAAGTTAAGTCATGCCTTAAGAAAGATCTACTTTATTGCCTCAGGTTAACATCCTCAAGCTCTCTAAATATATGAGGGTACACTAGGCGGGGAAGAGTCTGCTGGTAGATTTGCAAAATTAGTATTAGTTAGCTGGAGTCCCGAAAAATTTGTGCACAGTTGTAACAATAGTTCAGAAGTTAATATAAAAAATTTATCCCGATATTGCTCATATTCACAATAAGTCTATGGAATGGTTGTATGAACGTGCCATATTTACCCCGAAAAACGACCAATTTTCAGCTATCAATGATACGCTGTTGATATCTTTTGAGGGAGAAGATGGTAAACATATTGATAGACACGGTGGTCAACACAGATGACGCTATTAATTATCCCGTCGAGTTTCTAAAATTATTGAAACCACCGGTTCGTCTATATCATAGGCTTATTTTGAGTGTGGGCACTCCTGTTATGTTGTTGCGAAATTTGAAACACCCTAAACAACTTTACAACGGGACCAGACTGAAAGCATCACATCGCATCGCAATATAGTGGAAGCCACAATTTTAACTGGATGTGCGCAAACCGTATTTGTACCACGAATTTCTTTAATTCTGAATGATCTTATGTTCGAATTTAAGCGATTACATTTTCCCCTCAAAGTCTGCTTTGCAATGACTATTAATAAGTCTCAAGGGCAGACACTAAAATTGGCGGCAATAGATTTGAGAGAAAACTGTTTCTCACACGGGCAATTCTACGTAAGCTCGTCCAGGAGTTTGGTGGTTTTTGCACCACCTAATAGATTAGTGAAGAATATTGTCTATAAAGAAGTTTTGAAGATAATATTTTTTCTATTAATATGACTTGACTCTTTGAACCTAAAATTAAAACGTTGAAAATAAAAGGATAAAACTTATCGATCAAAATCAAACTTGGCACGAGCAAGCCATGGGCTAGTATTATATATACAAGTATATACCGGGTTTAAAACCTGCGTAGCACATTCCCCAAAAAAAACATTTTCTATCTTTTGACGTAGAGAACGTTTAACCATAAGTACATAAGAAAAGCATTTTTGTTGATGTTACGATATTTCTTATTTTTTGTCTGAAAGAAATTTGAGAAGAAGGACAAGCAATAAAATGAATCCAAATTAATAACCTACTTGACTTATTTATTTATACATTATATTATCGAATGATAATTAGTGAGAACTCTAGGTTTTTGAAATAAAATTTCAAATTCGCCCCCTTTACCTAGATCAGTTTTTTGTATTATAAATACGTATTTCGACTACAATGTAGTCATCATCAGTATAAATTAGCTAGTCGTACTTTACTCTTTGACAATTAGAAATAGATATAAAGTCGAGATCAATTGACAAAAATAAAAATAATTAGAAAATTAACTAGATTAAAATATAATAAATTTTAAATTATATTGAAATTGTTCTTGTTAAAATTTCCTTCATTCACATTTATTCCTGTTAATTTTACTCTTATTAAAATTACTCTTATATTGTTATTCTAATTTGGTGACAGTTTCTCGCCAAACTGTCACCAAATTAGTAACAAGTAACATATCCTGCGACAATATAAGAGTAATTTTAATAAGAGTAAAATTAACAGGAATAAATGTGAATGAAGAAAATTTTAACAAGATCAATTTCAATATAATTTAAAATTTATTATATTTTAAATCTAGTATATTTTTTTCTAGTTAATATTTAACTAGCTAATTTATGATGACTACATTGTAGTCGAAATACGTATTTATAATACAAAAAACTGATCTAGGTAAAGGGGACGAATTTGAAATTTTATTATTTATTTATGATTAATTAATAATAAATGACAATAAAATCTTCTTAATAATAAATGATTCTTCTTAATAATAAATGATTCTTCTTAATGTTCAATGTTCACTGTTTTGATTTTCATAGGTTTCTCGCTGGTATAAATTCGATTGTGGATTTTCACTTAAGTCCGTTGAAAATAATCCATCATCATTATTATGGTGATTTTCTGGTTTGTTCTCTGAACATATATCTAAATCAGTTTCCATCCATTGTGAACATACAGGTGATGCACGTAATGATGTGGATGATGTGGATGCTTCGATATCGATGGAGTTATCAACTGAAGTGTTATTTGTGATTGGCCATTGCATTTGATGTGGTAAATTTTGTGATTTATCAGCTAAATGACTAAGTTGAACGCATAACTCTTGTCGATGTGCTTGCAACTCACTCAATTTCCATTGTAAATATTCCAATTCTATTTCTGAAGCAGATTCCGGTAACGATGTTTGTTCCTCTGGTACTGAAATTATTAAGAAAAAAGGTATTTTACAATTTACATTTTCATAACGACAACATTCGAATGAATGACAGTTAATAATTAATAACCCCGCTTGAGGACGTTAATAACGTTTTAAAATTAGGTTAAATTTTTAAATTCCTTCATTGGTATAATAGCTACATTTTCTTCGAAAATTCGTAAAAGGTCCAAGGGCTACTTGCACGGTTCCAGCACTTACTGATACATAACTATCGAAATTGTTATTTTCAGTCTTTCTGTAGTACTCATTAAAATAATTACAAATTAAGCATTAGACAGAAAGTCGACTTTTATTTAGGTCTCTGACACACTTTCTTTCATGAACTTTATATTGAAAATAAAAATTTCAATTAACTTCAAAATATTTGAATTAATACTTTTTTTGGTGGAGCAGAATTTAAACAAAATTACATTAAACAAAATTTTTCACTTACTTTCAAGAAGACTCTTTGCAACACCCAGCACATCAACATTTCGTTCGGCGCACCAAGTTGTAATTACTCGAAAGAAAGCCATTTTTATAGGTAATTTTATCTTCTTACTTCTTAAATAGGTTGTCAATTTACGAACTTCACCCATTACTTCATGTCGTGGTCTGCTGTTTGTTATTCCTTTTCTTGTCTTGGAATTCTGAATCCTTTTGCTAGAAATAACGAGAAATTGGTTATTATTAATAATGCTATGAAACTCGAATAATCATTAAAATCAATTAATTATTACTAAGTTTTAAGTTACTCTCAGCGGAGCGGCTGTAATATATAAAATACAATACGGTACCTACATTTATAAAAAGGTTTAATTGAAATATCTAAAATCCACAAAAAGATACACATTAAATATATCTAGATACTAGATATAGTTACTCTTTGTATCTAGACACAGATACAAGATAAATAAATTTTATCAAGATATTTCTATCAAGTTATCTTATAGCATTGCATACAGCGTATATAAAACAAATCATGCATACACTCTATTGCTCTAAGAAACAATGTAGGACCAAATAACTTTAATTAAAAATGTTAAAAAACTTGTCATCATATTCTACATACCTTGTGCGGGGTTCAAATTTAGCCATTTTCGGTTTGATTCTTGTTCCAAATGACACAACACTTGAAAAATATATTTCACAATTTTAAAAACTTTAAATTTTTTGTATAGCTTTCAAAGACTTGATGGTAAAACTCGAAACGAAACAATAATGACAAATTTGAAAAGTGATGAACATTAACTAAAGTTTAGTTACTAAACGATTACTCCCCACCACTTTTTATTTATTTGATCAGTTATATTTTCTGTTTAAATATAAATTTTGGATTATTTTTTATGATTATCCCTTTTGTTTAGTAAAACCTTTTTAATCTCGAGTGAAGAAATTATATGGGTTAAATTAGATAAAACACGACAACATTCAAGAATTTACCTGTAGAGCCCTTATTTATAAAACTACATTGGCCTTTAATATAACATTTGGTTAATTTCAATATATTTATTAAGGTCAAACATTAATCCTAATGTTAATAAGTCGACCCAAAATTTATTGGATTATTTTAAAATAAGACAATAATGCTTTTTAACACGCTTTTAGTAACTTGGTATGTTTGTTTCTATGTATCTATATCATAGGCGGGCAGGGGTTGACTCGACTCAGCTCTGAGTGAGAGGTAGGAAGAGAGATAGAGTAAATACAGGGTACCTACCAATTATTTATATTTTCTTTTTTTAATTAAAACATTTTCTGAAAAAAATATAATACTACCAACTCTTTTTTATGGTCACTATTATACAAAGTATACAATACATTGGATACATACTCTGGAATTTTGGGCTGATAATTTGGGACATAAAATGTACCTTTTTAAGATATTTTTGTATGAATAAAATAAAAATGTTATTTTTAAATAAATATATAATATAGTCTATATATCTATGTAACGGAATCTTTGAGGTCAATTTTAACCCACTTTTAAATGTCGTATCGAAAAGAAACTTTGCATGTATATGTAGTTCGGATGACAATGCATTTTTATGGTAAGCATGACCTGAATCGGCAAGGGGAAGTAGGACTTAGAGGTAGGGGAAAACACATAATTTTGTATATCTCTCTTAATAATGAAAAAATCGAAAAACAAATAAGAAGTAAAGGTTTATAAAATTAGTTTTTTACACAACTTATTCACTAACAAAATAGCAGCAAATTATGAGCCTACATTCGACCCGATTGGAAAATGTTGGTTCGCTAACTTGACTATCAAGTTAGCACAAAAACCCGATTAGTCCGTTGGATGAAGAGCGACAAAATGTTTTTTTTCACAACTAATTCACGAACAAAATAGCGGCAAATTATGAGTCTACATTCGACCCGATTGGAAAATGTTGGTTCGCTAACTTGACTATCAAGTTAGCACAAAAACCCGATTAGTCCGTTGGATGAAGAGCGACAAGATTTTTTTTTTCACAAAATAGCGGCAAATTCTGCGACTATTTACGATCCGGTTCGAAAATGTTGCTTCGCTAACTTAACTGTCAAGTTAGCACCAACCGATTTCAGCACAACAATCGATTTCTCCGTTGGATGAAAAGCGATAAAATTTGTTTTTACACAACTAATTCACGACAAAACAGAGGCAAATTATGAACCTAGTTTGAAAAAATTTTATTATGAAACAAAAAGTTGTTTCGCTAAATTAACTGTCTAATTAGCACAAAAACCCGATTTCTGGATGAAGAACGACAAAATGTTTTTTTACACAACTAATTCACGACAAAATAGCGGCAAATTATGCGACTATTTTCGACCCGGTTCGAAAATGATGCTTCGCTAACTTGACTGTCAAGTTAGCACAACACCTGATTTCTCCGTTGAATGAAAAGCGATAAAATTTGTTTTTACACAACTAATTCACGACAAAATAGCGGCAAATTAGGCGCCTACTTTCGACCCGATTGGAAAATGTTGCCTCGCTAACTAGACTGTCAAGTTAGCACAACAGCCGATTTCTCCGTTGGATAAAGAGCGACAAAATTTTTTTTACACAACTAATTCTCGATTGAAAAACTGTAAATTATGAGCCTAGTTTGAAATATTCTTATTGAGAAACTAAAAGTTGTTTCGCTAACTTGACTGTCAAGTTAGCCCAACACCCGATTAGTCCGTTGGATGAAGAGTAACAAAATTTTTTTACACAACTAATTCTCGACAAAATAGCGGCAAATTAGACGCCTACTTTCAACTCGATTTGAAAAAGCTGTTGTGCTAAGTTGACAGACACAGGTTTTTGAACTATTTTTCGTATTGTAGTTTTGTTTTTGCATAGTCGGGTTATTGTTAGTTTTTATGCAATAAATTTTGGGTCGACTTATTAACATTAGGATTAATATTTGACCTTAATAAATATATTGAAATTAACCGAATGTTATATTAAAAGCAAATGCAATTTTATAAATAAGGGCTCTACAGGTAAATTCTTGAATGTTGTCGGGTATTACCTGATTTAACCCATATAATTTCTTCACTCGAGATTAAAAAGGTTTTACTAAACAAAAGGGATAATCATAAAAATAATCCAAAATTTATATTTAAACAGAAAATATAACTGATCAAATAAATAAAATGTGGTGGGGAGTAATCGTGTAGTAACTAAACTTTAGTTAATGTTCATCACTTTTCAAATTTGTCATTATTGTTTCGTTTCGAGTTTTACCATCAAGTCTTTGAAAGCTATACAAAAAATTTAAAGTTTTTAAAATTGTGAAATATATTTTTCAAGTGTTGTGTCATTTGGAACAAGAATCAAACCGAAAATGGCTAAATTTGAACCCCGCACAAGGTATGTAGAATATGATGACAAGTTTTTTAACATTTTTAATTAAAGTTATTTGGTCCTACATTGTTTCTTAGTGCAATAGAGTGTATGCATGATTTGTTTTATATACGCTGTATGCAATGCTATAAGATAACTTGATAGAAATATCTTGATAAAATTTATTTATCTTGTATCTGTGTCTAGATACTAAGAGTAACTATATCTAGTATCTAGATATATTTAATGTGTATCTTTTTGTGGATTTTAGATATTTCCATTAAACTTATTTATAAATGTAGGTACCGTATTGTATTTTATATAATACAAGCAGTTACACGCCTGCTCCGCCGAGAGTAACTTAAAACTTAGTAATAATTAATTGATTTTAATGATTATTCGAGTTTCATAGCATTATTAATAAAAACCAATTTCTCGTTATTTCTAGCAAAAGGATTCAGAATTCCAAGACAAGAAAAGGAATAACAAACAGCAGACCACGACATGAAGTAATGGGTGAAGTTCGTAAATTGACAACCTATTTAAGAAGTAAGAAGATAAAATTACCTATATAAATGGCTTTCTTTCGAGTAATTACAACTTGGTGCGTCGAACGAAATGTTGATGTGCTGGGTGTTGCAAAGGGTCTTCTTGAAAGTAAGTGAAAAATTTTGTTTAATGTAGGTCGTTTGAATTCTGCTCCACCAAAAATTGTATTAATACAAATATTTAGAAGTTAAATTAGAATTTTTATTTTTAATATAAAGTTCATGAAAATAAGTGTGCCAGAGACCTAAATAAAGATCGACTTTTATGTGTAATTATTTTAATGAGTACTAAAGAAAGACTAAAAATTACAATTTCGGTAGTTATGTCTCAGTAAGTGCTGGAACCGTGCAAGTAGCCCTTGGACCTTTTACGAATTTTCGAAGAAAATGTAGCTATTATACCAATGTAGCTATTATAAAAACGTTATTCACCTACTCAGACGGGGTTATTAATTATTAACTGTCATTAGTTCGAAGGTTGTCGTTATGAAAATGTAAATTGTAAAATACCTTTTTTCTTAATAATTTCAGTACCAGAGGAACAAACATCGTTACCGGAATCTGCTTCAGAAATAGAAATCGAATTGGAATATTTACAATGGAAATTAGCTGAGTTGCAAGCACATCGACAAGAGTTATGCAATCAACTTAGTCACTTAACTGATAAATCACAAAATTTACCACATCAAATGCAATGGCCAATCACAAATAACACTTCAGTTGATAACTCCAACGATATCGAAGCATCCACATCATCCACATCATCACGTGCATCATCTGTAGAAAATCACCATAACAGTGATGATGGATTATTCTCAACGGACTTAAGTGAAAATCCACAATCGAATTTATACCAGCGAGAAACCTACGAAAATCAAAACAGTGAACATAGACATAATAATTATTAAACAGTCATTTACCAGCCATTTAACCTAGCAGAGCATTTGGAAAAACGTTTATAACTTTTGAAATGAGGTCCAACAAATTTTTTAAAACTTCCTACAATGTCCAACAAACGACCAACAATTTTGTTGGATGCGTTTGGGAGGGGACTGCTAAAACTGCTCTGCTAAGTTCACAGCGGTCTAAACAACAGAAAGTTTCAATTTTGCTGATTAAAAATTTAATAATTAACTCTAACATTCGATAATACTATTTGTTAAACGACTTCAAATAGGAGGATGGTTCTCAATTCGTCTGTATTTTTTTTTTTTTAATAATACTATTTGATATATTTGATAATACTATTTGTTTAATTCAATATTTGATAATACTATTTGTTTTATCCAATATTTATCTCCTTATTATTACTTCGGGGAAAATTTAGCTCAATCGTCTTGTTTTAAGCCATAATATATGTGGTGAAGTCCTGTATATACACGCACAGCAAAAAAGTGGCACTTTGAAAAAGTCATTTAAATTATTTTCTTTGGAATTTTTTTGTTTACCAACAACATTTTTATAGATTTGTATATGTTTTTGTTAGTCTTAAATTAATTTAAAAATAAATAATAGTTTAAAAAAACTAAAAAAACACGCTTTTATTGAAAATCCAACTAAAAAATAGAAAATAAAATTTAATAAATTTGGATTAAGAAAAGTGTAAATAAGAAACAAATGTATATTAATGGAAAAAAGCGTGGGGTGCATAGTGTCAATAGTTATTTCATTAATATACATTTGTTTCTTATTTACACATTTCTTAATCCAAATTTATTTTCTATTTTTTAGTTGGATTTTCTTTAAAAGCGTGTTTTTTTAGTTTTTTAAACTATTATTTCTTTTTCATTTTTTAGTTGAATTTTCTATAAAAGCGTGTTTTTTAGTTTTTTAAACTATAATTTTTTAAACTATTATTTTTTTTTCAATACTTTTCAATAAGTATTTTTAAACAGGGACTTTTCAGAAGTTTCACTTCTACCGTGTGTGACTTGCACACACACACATTTTTTTTTTAAGTCAGTAATTTATCTGGGAAATTGATGAATCCTGGCTAATCTAATCAGGATAATCGGATATTTTAATCGAATTATTGCATTGTCATCGGACTTTGGCAGGTGTGCAAAATTTGAATTAAATCTGATCGTTCAAAGTAGGAGAAAATCGAGCCAAAAGGGTCGGTTACATACATACATACATACAGGTGAAACTAATAATAAAAAAATAAAAAAAGCGTATAAAAAGACAAATTTAGAATTTTACAAAAGCATATTATTTCCAGCTTTTTAAGGAAATAAACTTTTAATAGCAGATATTACCTCCTGTTATATATATATATATATATATATATATATATATATATATATATATAATATATATGTATATATCTATATATATTTATATTAACCGTCCAAATAGCCGAGCGGTCTAAGGCGTCGTGTCTGAGGTGTTATGTCTACTTGGAACTGGGGGGAATTGGGATTCGAACAGTATAGGTTCGAATCCCGACATCGACAGTATGACAAATATTAAGAAAAAAACGGGGCGGTTTGACAAAATCAGACCGTACTTCCCTCCACAAGGGGGAAAAATATTCGTCTTTGAAACCAAAAGAGATTTAAAAAATTTAAAGACAAAAAATGTTCCTTTTTTAAATATAAAGAACCTTTGTTTAAAATAAATCTTTTTTCATATACTCCGTACATAGCCGGTATTTAAGCAATTAACTCAGTTAGTTATTATGTTTTTGATTTAAACTTACCAAAATAACGGATGAACAATTGATTTTCTTGTCACAATTTGTCAAATATTGCAATTATATTTTTAAAACTTAACATAATATTATTATTAAGTTTTTAATTTCAATTAAAATGTCAATCAAATTTTATTTTAACATATTTCTATTATAAGCGCCACTTATTTCCAAAGATATTTAACAATAATGTAAATGAATTATAATCGCACGTCAAAAAAAACCACAATCAATTTTATTTTATTATTACGTAATACACGTAATTGCAAATTTTAATCGTAAATTATTTTAGAATATTTAAATGAAATATTCGGGTCATCTACTTACTAAAATCTACAAACTGACTGACAGACACCGCACAATATTATTATGCTCTCTGAATATGGCTCCAAGATGCTAGCACCCCATACATGGAATTTCGAAAAAAAAATTATACCATCTAATTGGTCATAAATGGTCACGTAATCCCATTAATTGGTCAGCGATAGGAAATTTTTTATTGATCTTTTAATTTTTTCCTAGGCCATAGAAAACTTTTAGCGCCCCATCCATGGAATTTCGAAAAACCAATTATACCATCTAATTGGTCATTAATTGGTCATAAATGGTCAGGTAGTCCCATTAAGTGGTCAGCGATAGAAAATTTTTTTCAAGTTCATCAAAAGAAATAGATTTTTCCCAGGAAATAGGTCTCTGCGTAGGACACATTTTTTGAAAATTTTATTACTGTTATATTATAAAATATATTTTATATAATAAATATATAATTAAATTATTTGCAGCCAATATAAAAAAATTTTTAAGTAATAAAATTTTCCAAAAATGTGTTCTACGCAGAGAGAGAGAGACAAATATATTTGTTCGAGCAACAAACAAAGACACTATATCATATTAATTAATTAATTAATAAATTTGATATAGCCAGCTGGACTACGGTGGCAGACATTGCACTCCTACATTTATAATATTGTTATCTACCTTTTAAAAATTAATACATTCAATTAACAGATGAGGGAAGGTTTTTCTAATGCCGGATCTTAGACCATAAGTACAATGAGGAAATTTATAATTAGTAAAGTTGTAGTAAATCAATTTTCTTACAAATCATTTTTTGATAATATTTTCTGTAACTTATATATATATCTTACTTATAATATTTATAGAAATATTTGCAATTTAAAAACAATACCCATAATGAATGTTACAAATGCATCACCATGGTTACTTGTTATTTTTCATGTATTTACATGAATATTTCTAATTTTAAGATGGATATTCCATATTTTATTCTTTTTTCTCTAAACGCCTTACCCTTGATCGATTCCATCAACGAACTTAACCTTTGAAATACCAAAAAAAAGCCGTTACGCAACTCAAGCTGCGTCAACTCAAAGGATTTCTTTAGAATACATAAATCACTTTCTAGTGGCCACAATTATAGTTGAATCAAAATGAAATGTCGTATCTGATATGATTTAAAATGGTTAGATCATGGGGAAAGGACGGAAAGAGAACGAAGAAAACACAAAATATAAAATAACATTCTTAATATTAGAACAATCGAAAAATAAGCATAAGGAATAAAGTTGTAGAAAATCAAGTTTGCCGCAATTCATCACCTTATTATTTTTGCTCAAACTCTAATGTGTACAGAGATATTTAGAATTTTAACTTTCAATCTTAAATAAATAAATATTTCTATAAATATTAGTGTAACATAAAAATGATAAGAAATAAAATTACAGTAAAACTTTGTACCTTCAACTTAACTCTTGATAAATTTTTCGATTTTTCAAATATTAAGAAAGATTTGCCAAATTTTGTGTTTCCATAACAATAGCTGATTTCGTTTGGGGAAATTCGCTAACATGTTAAATACGAAAACATTTTATTTATATAAGTGTCTGTAGCCACTCAAGCTAAAAGATAATTAAGTTCTATTTCCAACATAAAAGTGATGTATTTATTCTTTTATTTAATGAGAAAATTCGCTAAGTTGACGCAGCTCCTGCATAACGAATTTTTTTATGTATACAATGAATTTTTTAATATAAATCTATCTAACAAGCAAAATAAAAACATTCAAGATATCTTTCTTTCATTGAGAACGTAATAGGTTTCTTTCCTTCAACAGTTTCATTAAAAAATAATTATTATTTAATTAGTTAAGCTGGTTTTACGTTTTGTGTTAGTCAACATTAGATTTTATTTTGCGTTTAATCACAACCACAAACAATTAAGTTTAAATTTCGGTATTTTAATTTTTTTAACAATTACCTAATTATTTGTCACTTTATTTTTAAACCACACAACTTAAAATCATAGCAAGAAGACACTGAAAAAATTCAATAATTTATTTAATATGAATCGAATATTTACGTTATCGAATAATGATGGACAGATGGCCGATGTGTTTACTGAAAGAAAAAACAGGTGTAAAAGTGTCACATTGCCTGACTAAAGTAGACTACAGACGCGGAACATTGTGCAGCAACATTGAACTCCGCTTACAAAATATTATCTCTACAGACGTGCAACCAAAATTGTGGAACATAATATTATTATTTTATTACTTTATGACGGTAATCTTAAAAATTCAATCACTTGTCATCTTGTCTCTGTCTATCTCATTTAATTTGTATAGTTTATTTACATGTATGTATCTCTAGTAACTAGTTGTTGTATGTATTTTGTAAAAAAATTTTACAAAAATATATTAAAATCAATACAAAAAATAAAGTATAATAAAAATAATAAAGTAAATTGTAACCAATCTAGAACCAATCAAACTAAAGCTAAACCATCAAAAAATTTACAAGCGGTTTACAATTGTCAAGCGGTAAACGTAAAAGATCAAAAGGTTTATATTTATAAAAAGGTACATTTTATGCCCAAAATTCCAGAGTATGTATTCAATGTATTGTATAGTCAATAGTGTATACTTTGTATAATTATAATAGATAGTGACCATAAAAAAGGGTTGGTATTATTATATTTTTTTCAGAAAATGTTTTAATTAAAAAAAGAAAATAATAATAATTGGTAGGTACCCTGTATTTACTCTCTTCCTACCTCTCTCTCAGAACTTGTAAAGTCAAACCCTGCCCACCTATGATCTAGGTAATAAAACATAATAAAATATTAGGAAAACATAAAATTTTAGATAATATGGTGCAAATTTCTCTACAGACGACCAATTTGTACAGGAACATTAAACTCCTCCTCCTTTTTTGTTCTGCAACAGCTATACACACTTGCAACTTAGTATTGAACATTCATAATGTTCCTCTACAGGTTGCACGTCTATAGGCCCTTTTATAAGTTTACATTGCTATCAGAAACATTATCTATCATATATTGTTCTTTTTTGCTTGGATGAATACTTTAGGTCAGAGGTGGGAAGCCTTTAACTCCATTGTGCTCTGCGTGAGAGGAAAGAAGAGAGATAGAGTAAGTACAGGGGCTATCAATTTTTTTTCTTTTTATAATTAAAACATTTTCTTAAAAAATTATACTAAGGCAATAAAAATTTAATTCTTTTTAGAAACTGAAAAGCAATGCTCTTTTATTAATGAATATAATTTATTCAATCAATTTAAGAATAGCTTTGCCTACTCTTGGCCAATATATAGTAAGTACTATTGGCTAATATAAAGTACTATTCGGTGCGAGTGAAAATTATTTTTCGCATAATTTCTTTTTTCAAAAAAGTGAGAGTAGTGATTTTAATAATGGATTTCAATCAATTTTATTGAATCAAGCACGGAAGTATGTCCTTCGAAGAATTATTTACTGAATTTCCGGATTCCGATGATTGCGCGTTATTAATCGAAATGATTACCCTCTCAACAAATGGATAATTTATTAGGAGCCGTAAACACGAGCACAAAAAGTATTTGAAAACTCGTTGCAGAGAACCCATCTTCGTTTGAATTAAAAATAAATAAAAAACTTAGTAGTTGTTTCGCATCTTCTTATCTATGTGAATCGGGATTTTCACATATGAAGTATATAAAATCAGATTTGCGAAATTTCCTTGCCGATAAACATTTAGAAAATATAATGCGAATATCCACAAATACGTATATTCTGGATAATAAAAATTTATCAAAATGCATGCAAAATGTAATAATCGAAAACGAATAAATTTTTAAATATTTTTGTTTTTTAATTTTTTGATTGCAATAATTGGTAGCCACCCTGTATTTAAATATCTTCCGTCTTACTTCAAAACATACCTCTCTTGCTTACTCTCACTCAGTTTATGGACAGCACAGTTGCTCTAGAGAGTAACTCATGCCCACCTCTGCTTTAGAGTCATTCCATATAAAATCATCAAATCGGCAAAGTTGGCATATTTTAGATTTTGCTTAAACTTTGTGGGTATGTTCTTTAGGGTCCCAAAGACGAAATCAAAAAGGCAAGACAAAAAGTCAATACGACTTTTAAATTGCTTTATTTTGTATAAGTGGTGCGTGTAAAAATTAAATCACCGTAGGTTTTCGTCTTGCGGCCCTAAATATTTCCACAAAGTTTAAGCAAAATCTAAATTAGCGCAGCAAAGACTTTTTTTTTAATGATTTCATATAGAATGACTCTTTATCATTTATAAATCACAATGGAAAAGCTTATTGTCCATAGCAGAGAGAAGTTTGGTCGATTCATCGCGATGTCTTTTTTTCATATTTACGAACACATAGTACCACAACTTATACGGAATGAACGCGTAGCTGCAAATATCAAAAGTTGGGTCTGGAAATTTATTTTATTTATAAACCTATATGACGAAAACTTAATAAGTGATTTAAAACATGAAGAAAGGTGTTATTCGGGTCCGTGCCGTAGAATTTTCGTGAAAATGTCCTGCACATGATCCGTAGGATCATTACTTCATCACCGACGTTAGGACTGTCGGTGGTCGCTGTATTTTCGATAGACCAGCTTCGTAATCGCTTTGCGCCATTTTTTCATTTCCTTTTCGACACTACCTTAGTATCTGTTCGGCACTGGACTTTAGACTCGGCATTAGGATCGGTAAAATCGTTTGACGCGAGGTTTCTTCTGATATGCGTTTTTTATAGTTCCGAGCATATTTACGGGTCATAAATTTCAATTTAATTCCGATACTCCTAGTAGTGCTTCGCAAATTTTTCACAGTCACTTCCGAATCACTGTCCTAGCTTAATGCGTTTCCACTCTACACCAATTTATAATTTTACACAAAGCTAATTCGTGACTATTCACGCACATGCGCCTACACTGGTACGATGACGTCACAGGCAAAACAGCCCAACAGATACGTAAAGAATGATTTGTCTGTTGTGGGCTCAACCTATTGTAAACGCCTTATTAGACTAAAAGTTATTAAATCACATTGAGCGCGAACTTTTGAAAGTTTAGCTTTTCCCGTATTTTATTCCAGTCAAAACTTTAGACTTGTGTGTGAAAGCAATTCACTATTGCTAGCGATTCTTTTGAAAATGTTCACACACAAACCAAATTGCGAACATTGATCGGGTGTGAAAATGGACCTGATGTGATTTAATACGTGTATACGTTACATTATTAAAAAAATTTTTAAGTACTAAAAAAGACCAAACATATACAAAATGCAAAACACTTCAGTTCCTTCGTCGTCTTTTTCAGTGTTGCCATCCATGTTTTCTCCAGTAACAGTCATGACTCATACAGAGTCTTCAAAGGCTACTACTGTACTTATTTCGTTCGGACTTCATTGCTGACATCATTCAGTATTATTTTACTTTGGTTCTTCGTGCACCTCGGATATATGAACCTTCAGGAAGACCTAGGATACGCAAGCTCATGGCTATTGCCAACATATGGGAGAAGCGAATCTCGTCAGACTGAAGTACATGGGGGAGCACAATAGACCATAAGGTCGATGTGTAATACTATTTAAACCCCAAGATATATCTATCTATCTATCTTGGGTCTTCGTTATTCGCACCGGTCCAAACTATAGATTTCTTAAAACAATTTTTAACAGTAAAGTCACTTACTGTATGTCACGTTTTTCATGCCAATTTTATAGCAAGTTTATCTCAGGACTATTGATTTCATACAGGCACATCAGAATATCTCTGGCGACTTCTCTAAGATAACACCGTTTAAACGCGTTTAGAATACCCTGATTGAAGCTATAGTCTAGGACATATGTGGGCAGCCCTTCAGCTCTGAGTGAGAGGTAGGAAGAGAGATAGAGTAAATATAGGGTATCCTACCAATTATTATTATTTTCTTTTTTTAATTAAAACGTTTTCTGAAAAAAATATAATAATACCAACTATTTTTTATCGTCACTATTAATCAGAGTATACAATACATTGAATACATACTCTGCAATTTTGGGCTGGTAATTTGGGGCATAAAATGTACCTTTTTAATATATTTGGATATGAATAAAATATAAATGTTATATAAGTTATAAAATATAAATCTTTTGATCTTTTACATTTACCGCTTGTAAATTTTTTGATGATTTAGCTTTAGTTTAGATTTTAGAATTAGATTTTAGGAAATTCCGAATAATTTGCCTAAACTATTCATATCGTGGAACTAATAAACAATTATTTACTTGATTTAATTACTTTTTCTTAGTAGGGGGTATAGTGTCATGGGAATTTGATGACACTGGATACAAAAAAGATGCCAATGATAAAGCTGGGAGGGGGGGGTTAGTTAGGTAATTTGTTCATTATTGTTATTATTATTGTTATTATTATTATTATTATGTTTTTTGGTGTATCTCTCCATTTTGTAAAAGATATTTTTTAAACAATAAATATTTTATAAAACTAATTCTAAATTGATTGAATAAATTATTGGGCAATAATCGGTAGGCAACCTGTATTGAAACATCGTTCCGTCTTGTTACTTATTCTCACCCAGCTTATGGAGAATCGTTCGACTCCGGCGAGCGTCTGCACCTCCCTCCCTCTGGTCTAGGATAAGGCAATTCAAAAAAGCCATGAACCGTAACTTTCTGCTGCGTGGTAAAGAAGTTCCTGAGTCGATGGGGAGCATTTTCTCTCATACTATATATATATGGCAGAGTGGCCATTTTCGAGATAGAGGGGCGGGTAGGAAAAGTGGACCCTAACCGCCTGGAAGCAACGGTAAGTTAAAGTATCAATTTTTTATACACCGACAAACGACCAATTGTAGAACCAGCCTTACCGAAACGAAAACAATCCGGCAGATAAAATGGTGTTTGTTTTTCAACATAGTCTAAGATTTTTTTATTGTGGGGATTTCATGGTTCCCATCGGACCGATATTTTTCGAACATAAATGCATAACCGAACGAATTTTTTTACCAGATTTAAATAATTTTAATCATCTTTAACAAATGTATTTGTATTTTTTGGTGATCAAGAAATGCTGTAAAAATAATAATAATAAATAATATAAGGGCTAAATGTTAATATAGCTACGAATCAGTTTACTTGAACGATATTGCACGCACCTACTATAATAGTCCGTGGGCCCACGGATGAAATTTTACATATCATTATTTACATTTAATGAGCAATATTTTTTGCGAATTTCCTCCAAAGGAAATGCAGCTATTGTTTTTGCACCAATGTTGGAATTTCGTAAAAATTTCTTCAAATGTCCGTCGAACCTACCTATTAGGTGTTAAAAATCACAATCGCTAAAATTTGTATATATATATATATATATATACATATGTACTTTTTTAAATGTCTGTGGACTCTCCAGCGGTCACAGTTTTATTCCGATTAGAATGAAATTGGGTATTTGTGTTGCTTTTGGTATTCTAAAGGTCAAGTTCGTAATGGGTAAAATCGGACGAGGGGAAATAAGGTTTAGAGGGAGAAAACAAAATTTGACTATCTCCCTTAATATTTGAAAAATCGAAAAATTTATCAGGAGTTAAGTTGTAGGTACTAAGTTTTACTGCAATTTTGTTTCTTATCATTTTTCTGTTACCTAATATTTACAGAAATATTTACAATTTAAGATTGATAGTTAAAATTCTATATATCTCTGTTTACATTAGAGTTTGTGAAAAATGATCAAGTAATGAATTGTAGCAAACTTGATTTTCTACAACTTTACTTCTTATACATTTTTCGATTTTTCTTATATTTAGAGAGATATTTAATATGTTGTGTTTGTTTGACACAAATACATGAAATATATTTTATTGTAAAAAATTTTGATTGTCGTTTCCATAGTAACTATAAACTATAATCGTTATTTTGGCTATTAATAAATTTAATTTTTACCAAACCTAAAGTCATATCAGATATTATATTTCATTTTGATCACACTAAAATTATGACCGCTAGAGAGTGAATTATGTATTCTAAAGAAATTCGCTAAGTGGACGCAGCTCCTGCGTAACGAGTTTTTTTTTTCTTCCGGCATTAACTTCCGACGGAGTTTTTTTTCATTTTAACAACAATGTTTATTTGTGTTTATGTAAAATTATATTTATACTTTTTACCGCAGTTTCCAAAACTGGCCATAAACTACCCATCCACTATATTGGTATGCCAATTAACTTTCAGATTTCCTGAATACATAAATAAAATTAAAATATTGCTCACTAAATGCATATATTCATATGTAAAATTTCATCGGTTGGCCCATGGACTATAAGTGGTAAAATTAAAGCTATAATAAAGATAATTAAAGCTGTGCGATATTTTATATCACTATTAATTTTTTTTTTTAGTAACAATGTTAATTTTGCCAATCTGTCGTCACTTAATGGATATCATAACCATACATAACTCATATTTTACTAACCACACCAAGTTTTTTGACATTATTTTTTGTTCAGCATTCTTATACAATTTTTTTCCTTTACATTATGTTCGATTAATAAACTGGATATCATGTCGTTACCACATAAAATTAATTTGTTTGACAATAAATCAAATGTCGAGATTATTAAAGGTCATTGATTTCTCGTCTATAACTTTGGATTCGAGCCTCATATATTTAGTTTTTTTTCTATTTGCTGCAGCATTACGAAATCTTCTGAATTATCAATGTTCGGACGGGTACACACGTTACGGTATACTGTACAGGTCTACCTACATATACACATAGACCTATAGACCTGACCGTGTGTATGATTCAGTCCGGTATGCCTGCACAGTTTTTATGCGGTTTTATTATTATAACGGTTTTATTAGTTGCGTCTAGTTTCTTGTTAACAATAGAGTGAGTCATTTTTGTATTTACAACATTTTTGTGTGTACATAGTAGACTTGTTCAACATTATTACGTGTACAACAATATATACGGTATACCGTATATATGTGGGGGCTCTACGCCTGCACAGGTATACCGTAACGTGTGTACCCGGCCTTAAGAAGATTTTTAAAACATAAATTAAATTTCCGTATTTAAATACGTTGATTAATATTATTAATTCCACCAGTGTCGGGCTAGCCATTGAATCAAGTTGGCATTTGCCACCCGGGTCGTCCTAGCCTGCTTGGGCCCTCAAAGCTTACTACCTACACGCAAAATAGTTCATGCATGGAGAAGGAGGAAAGTTGAAATCGGCGAAGATGGTTTAAATCAAACAGCAAAAAATAATGCTATTTGTTTGTCGCGAAGAGATTTGGAACTTTTGTCACAATATTACGAGCACATTAGTACATACTCCAACTTAAATGACGCGAGGGCTGAGCGTGGGCAACTCTACTGGGACAAGAACTGCTGTACTCATTGTTATACTAAACATAGAATCGTATCTTATAAAGGATAACGAGGACAGCAGCTTTTATGAACGATTGATTGACAATCTGGCTAAAATTTCCCTCCATTAAAAAAAAATTAAGCCGTCGCGGCGATGCCTGGCGGATGTAAAACACCGAAACTATTTTGTATACAAAATATGCATGAAAGGATGGTTGATTAATGGAAATAAATATGGCATAATCAAAAACAAAATATTCAGATTTATTTTAAAGAAAAAAATTATTCTTTATTTAAGAAATACATTTCATACCAAGAAAGTAATAATTAAATAATTTCATAAAGAATGAGTAGGCTCAATTCTTTCAATCAGTTACTTAAACTATTATTATTAACTATTTTGTATAGAAAATATGAATTGCCACCGAAGAATGAGTTTTTGAACCTGTATATGTAGCGCCATCTATGGGCATGTTTTTAAAACTGATTTGTTTTATGTAATATTACCTATGAACAACTTGTTGATTGCATTGCGAGGAAATTTCACCGCCGTTGCCGTTGCAATTCCATCGGCCGTTGCCAGGTAACAAACCGTAACAAACGGTCTAATCCGACGCAATAAATGTTTCACATCAATAAATGTTAGTTTGCTAACTTCAGTTTTGAGTAATAGAAGTTATTACATAAAAATGTACGTCTTTGAAAATAAAAACTTCCAAAAACTCTTGCCTATTTGAGTATTATTATCATTTAGTTTGGCGGGTGGCGGGCCCTTAAAGCCACCATAGTGCTACCCGGCCTCCTTATGTACAGTCCGACGCTGGATGTAACGACTAACTGAGTTAATTGTTTAAATACCATTGAATGTCGCTGCGTTCCTCGAATTATAATAATGTTAAACGGTAACTAGAACAATTTACCAAAGCTCAATTTCATCGGCTTATAATACAAAATCAACAAAGCAAATTAAAAGAAAAGCTAAGATCAAATTAAGTCAAGAAAGTGGATTTTTTTCTTGCTTCACGTACTTGACTTAATTTGATCCTTTATATAAATTATAAACCTAAAACAGTTTTTGCCATTTTTCAGGCAGGATTGCAGTAAAAGCTATTTAAAAAAATTCCATTCGATTCTGTACGTAACATAATAAATAATCACAATAACGAAAAGATGAAAAAAAAAGTTCGTTACACAGAAGCTACATCAACTTAAAAAATTCTCTCAGAATATATAAATCACTTTTCGGAAATAAATCTTAACTAACTTTTGTCTAATTAATTCATGTTCATGGCGACTTTTTTCAATATTATACAAATTCAGAATAAAATTTCGTATCTCATATACTTTGGGTATTAGAAACGCCAATTGATGGGTAGAATCGTAAACGGAAAAAGGAGGATTAGAGGGAGAAAACACAAAATAGAGAATATCTCTCTTAATATTAGAAAAATTGAAACATGTAATTAAATAAAGTCGTAAATATTTCTGTTAATTAATATTAGAGTAACAGAAAAAGTGATAAGAAGTTATTATTTACAGTAAAATTAATTTTCTATAAGTTTATTTCTTAAATATATATAAGCTCTCTGAATGCGACCATGGCTGAAACGAAAGTAAATGTTCTAGAAAATCTGGAAAAAAAAAAATGTTTTCAAAAAAACAATATTTTCTATTTGGTTCAAACAAGCACTCTTCTAAAATGGTCCAGAACCGTATATAAACGGAGAAATTTCAGTAAGATCAAGTAAGATCAAAGTGTAAAATTACCATTGTTCGAGTAACATCAGTTTTAGAGTAACATTTGTTCAGTTATACATTGTTATATTAAAAAAAGAAAGAGACTCATTTATTAATTGTGGAAATAAAAATTAAATTAAATTCAAATTATTTTTTTTCAAATTAGCATATGTGATCGCTTTGAAATACATTTTGGGATTTATTATTTCTTAATAGATATCTTCTCATAAATGGGGAAAAATTCATCTAGTATGCTTATAATCTCATGTTGTACAGCAGAATTTCCGACAAGCTTTTCGGCGTTTAAAAGTTTTAGTCGTTCAATTAATTCATTTGCATCATCGAAATAAATGATGTTGGCTTATTTAAACTTCGATATGAAATTCCTTCACCTCCATAGATCAATTTTGAAATAATTGCACGAAATTTGCCACTACGATTGCCATCAGTTTGTCCATTGCTTTTAAATTTTTTACGATGTGCATTTGTTAATTCCAATATATTTTTATTCGCTTGTATATCATCTTGATTATAATTTTAAGACTTTTTCTTAAACAATAATTCACAAAGTCCTTCAGTAAGTTTCTGCTGTACAAAATGAGATTATAAGCACCTAGATAAATTGAGGGAGCTTGGTATTAGAGCATAATTTTTTCCTCATTTATAGGAAGATATCTATTCAGAAATAATCAATCCCAAAATGGATTTCAAATCGATCACATATGCTAATAAATATTTAAATATTACATTTTTACTCTGTTTTTTTATATCAATTGTTTATTCATTGTATGTAGTTTTAAGTAAAAAAAAGTGGGTAATGGAAAAGTCAGAAATCGTAAATGAAATTCATAAACCTGTCAGAGTAAATTTTCTTAGACGCATGTATAAACTATTTGCGTTAAATGGTTTATTTGATGCAGTTTTAATAGAAATGGCAAATTATTCGGAAGAAAATAAAGGATACAAATATAAGCTGACTGTTATAAATTGTTTCTTTGAAAACAAAGACTGGAATAGTAGTCCACAGTACACCACGTTTTTTTTTAAATGATTAAAAAAATGAGATTTAAATGAGACGCCCAACCTTTTCTGGTGAAAATTCTCGATAATAGTGACTAACGAAGCGCGTAAGAGAGTTACTTGTTTGTTTGACGATAGCAAAAATTTAATCAGTAACAGTTAATTTGTTAGTTAAATTGAGAGATAATGTAATTAAGACTTCAAAAAAACGTGTCCTACAAAAGGGATGGTGTGAAAGGTAGGTCCCCCACCCCCAACATATTAAGATAACGATATACATAGTTATTAGTAACAAGCTGATTTTTATGCTTTTAGTAACTCATAGGTCACTAATTGGGGTCATAAAAGGTAAATTAAACCCATTTAAAATATTTTTGTCTGTCTATTTGTTCCCGCGTTACGTTAAGACACCTGGGGAACGACTTTGATGCCATTTTCACCGGAAGGTAGATAATTTTACCAATTAGCAAACAGTCAATAAAAATTTTTCATTTTATGTCTCTGTGCTCTCGTTGCCGGTGTATCCTAAATAGTGTTTCACCGAGGCTACGAGATAACCTCGCCTCGCCTCGCCTCGTGCGAGGCGAGGCGAGGTTCAAAATTTTAATCCTCGTTACTAACCGAGGCGAGGCGAGGTACATTGTACCAAAAACCTCGCCTCGGCCGAGGCAAATTTAAAAAAGTAAATTTTTTTTTAAAAATAATATAGTAAGATGTATTTTTACAAAAAAACATGAAGCAATAGATAGATTAGATGCATTTTAGGAAGGAAAAGGAAATTTTATGCCATAATTACTTTTTATAATAATAATCATAACCATTTTTATAATTTGTTCATCGGCGGTTTGCAAATTTTGTAGAGAAAAGTAAATGTATTATTTTTATTATTTTGTTGATCGACTGAATATTCTTATTTTAGAGAAGAAAAAAAATTGTGCGGTCGGGGGACCCCGTCAGTAACGAAGTTCTTTACGTTATTTTTTCAACTCTAAACGTGACTTAATATGTAGATTTCTATTGATTATATTAGTGTATTTTTGTCACGCCAAAAAGCGCAGCCCTCTTTTATTCAACTCTCTCTCTAATTTGTATGTTTTATTTTATTTTAGCGAATTTCTGGAAAGGAAATAGAGCTATTGGTCTCGTACCAAAGTCACAATTTTGCAAAAATTTTTGTAAATGTCCATCGATCCTACCTAGTAGATGTCGAAAATCATGGTCTCTAAAATTCATATTCATATGTAAGTTTTTTTTTACCATATTATGTACATTCATGCAAAATAAGTCAAAGTTAGTAAGAATTTTCCCTCGCCTCGGCCGTAGCGAGGCGAGGCGAGGATGATAGCTAACCCAACCGAGGCGAGGCGAGGCTAGTCAACATTCTGCCTCAGCCGAGGCCGAGGCGAGGTTGACATTTAAAAAAGCGAGGCGAGGTGATGCCAAAACCTCGCCTTGCCTCGTGAAACACTAATCACAAATCCAACTTTAAAGAAGCGCGAGCTAATGAGATTTGCCTGAAATATTTGTTTATATAGCTAATAGTTTAGACACAATTTGAGTGCGAAAAAAGATAAGTTAGTATTATAAAGATCAGTTAGTATTATAAACAGTAGGAAAATTAAATTTTCACGTATATATAAAAAGGTTAATGACCTTAATAAAATGGAAGTATAAGTAAATGAAATACGAATATTTGAAACAACTGTATTCAATGAATTTCATGCATGAAACTAACAACATTTACGCATCATTTATTATGATTAAAAATATCTTTGAAAACAAATTGAATTTCAATTACAATGATTTGTAAAATTATATAGCAATTTTATGTGTAACAAGTAATGTAACAACTAACTTAATTAATTGTTTTAATACCCAGTATATACCGAGTTTAAGGAAAAATTTATCAAACAAAAGTTGTTTATTTTTAAAAGAAGAAGATTTTTTGTTATATCTTTTACGGTTTCACAGATATGTAGTTATGCCCATTTTACCCATTAACGAACTTGACCTTACTTTTTTGCTCTAGAAAACATAAAAAAATTTCAGTTCGTTATCTCTTTTCATTCTTGACAGACGGACAGACATGCGGAAATGGACTAATAATTTTATGAACACCTATAACAAATTTTTTTTTCTGCGATCAATATTTTCAAGCGTTACAAAGTCGGAACTAAACTTAATATACCTTGTATATTTACAAATATACTGGGTATAAAAATGAATATTTGTCTAATTGTTTGTAACGTATGCGTTCCTATTAGAACAATCTTTTGGTGCTCAAAAAGAGGACTACTTGGATAGTTTACCGGGAGTTTCGAAAATTGATACTTTTATAGATTTTAACATGCTCTTTTCGAATTTTCATTTCGCCTCCTCGTTTCTTTGCGGCTTGCGCCACCATATGGGAAAAATGACGCCCAAAAACTTCTTTTTTACACTTTCCGATTCATTTTACGATGAAAATAGTTGTGTAATAAATTTTACTAGACAAAATTTCCTATAATTTATCTATTAACGTTTTTCTTGTAAAACGAATAGTTTCCGCGTACGAGTGCCGCAAACCAACACACGTTGACACCAACACGCGTTTAGCGTATATTAACGAAAAATATTTTACTACGCGTTGAAATACCAGCCTACTTCGGCCTATACGGTGCGTCGCAGATATAAAGGGACCCAATAAATTATAGGAAATTTTGTCTAGTTAAATTTGTTACATAGCTATTTTCATCGTAAAATGAATGGGAAAGGAGATGTTGTCAAAAAACTGTTTTATGTGCAATTTTTCCAATATGGCGGCGCGAATGGCAAAGATACGAGATCGAAATTTATAAAAATACCAATTTTCAAAACTCCCGTAAAACTTCTAAACGATCGGGCAATATACCATTCATCCGATTTCGATGAAACTTCGAAAAACAAAGATATCCAACAAATAACCTAATGTCCCTTCTCCCTGGTGCGGGAGTGACATTTGTCTCTCGAAAGCGGTGAGGGATAGAAGAAAAGTTTGAAAACAAAAAAAATCCTCCTTTCTAAAAAATAAAACTTTTTCTAAATCTTTTGTTTGAAACTTTTTTTCATAAAATTTATAGATTTGTCATAATTTCTGTTCAAACATTATCGCGAAGCGTTAGTTAACACAATGCATCACTTAAAGCGCGAAGCCCAAAGCGTTGCAACAAGTCTGTCAATTTAATAATAATAATTAGCAAGAGGGGTACCGCAAGTGGGTCCGTAGCACCTAGACCAAGGGGTCACGGTGCCCTCCTTGAAAACAACCTGTCACCCGGAGACTTCTCGTCTTCGGGTGACAGGTTGTTTTCACCCGAAAATTGTATTTTGTTGTAAGAGGTGCTATTGTAAGCAGATGAAGCTATATGATTCTGTTGACGCTAGTCGCCGCACAGAAAGTCCACAGCTTCTCCGCCGGGATTGCTCCCAGGATTGATGGATCCAGGGTTTCGGACCCAAATATTCTATGTCTGGCACCCTGCAGATTTCTGCAGGTGCAAATGACATGTATGGAGGTTTCATTATCCTCCATACAGGCCTTACAAGTGGAATCATCAGAGATCCCCAAGTTATGAAGGTGGTAGTTCAATCGACAGTGTCCTGTCAAGAGGCCCACCACCCTTCTCAACTTTATTCTATTGAGTTTCAACCGAGCACAGTCGAATGGCCTAGTTGTGTTTATGCACAACTTGTCCTGTCGCATACCCTGCGCAAAGTCTCAGTAATCGAGAAGAGCTTGTCGTAGCCACTCCTTGATTCGGTAAATTACGGCAAAGATAAATTGTTCCCATTGCATCTTGCTATGGGAATATCAGGCTCAGGTGAAAGGGGCGTTTGTGATGACCTCTCTCGTGCCAACGAGTCCGCTGCTTCGTTCCCTTTAACGCCAGAGTGACCCGGTACTCAGATCAGCCTGACTGTGTTATTCAGTCTGTCAACTTAGCACAACGACTTTTTCAAATCGTATCATCAGTTGAATGAAATATGATGATGTCTACTTTGTAGTCGAAATACGTATTTATAAAATACAAATTAATTAATTGTTTTAGGAATTGGGGTAAAATTTGTAAAATTTATTTTTTTTGTCACCAAACAAGAATTTTTTTTCCTGTGAACAAGGTTGTTTTGTCCAACTTTTTTTTCCGTTTTTTTTTGTTAAATGGGGGGAGGGGTATAAATGTACTCGATTCTAAATCTTAGTTTTTAGCGAATTTCCTCTAAAGGAAATGCAGCTATTGTTTTTGCACCAATGTTGGAATTTCGTAAAAATTTCTTCAAATATCCATATGTACATATACACACACACATATATATATATATATATATATATATATATACAAATTTTAGTGATAGTGATTTTTAACATCTAATAGGTAGGATCGATGGACATTTGAAGAAATTATGAAATGACATTTGAAGAAATTATATATATATATATATATATATATATAACACATATGTACTTTTTTTAAATGTCTGTGGACTCTCTAGCCGTCACAGTTTTATTCTGGTTGGAATGAAGTTGAGTATTTGGGTCGTTTTTGATATTCTAAAGGTCAAGTTCGTTAATGGGTAAAATCGGTCGAGGCGAAAGAGGGAGGGGAAAACACAAAATTTGACTATCTCCCTTAATATTTGAAAAATAGAAAAATTTATCAGAAGTTAAGTTGTAGGTACTAAGTTTTACTGTAATTTTGTCTCTTATCATTTTTCTGTTACACTAATATTTACAGAAATATTTACAATTAAAGATTGTTTAAAATGTCTGTGGACTCTCTAGCGGTCACAGTTTTATTCCGATTGGAATGAAATTTGGTATTTGAGGCGTTTTTGGTATTCTAAAGGTCAAATTCGTTAATGGGTAAGATCGGACGAGGGAAAAGGGGGGTTTAAAGGGAGGGGGAAACACAAAATTTGACTATCTCCCTTAATATTTGAAAAATCGAAAAATTTATCAGAAGTTAAGTTGCAGGTACTAAGTTTTACTGTAATTTCGTTTCTTATCATTTTTCTGTTACACTAATATTTACAGAAATATTTACAATTAAAGATTGAAAGTTAAAATTCTAAATATCTCTGTTTACATTAGAGTTTGAGAAAAATGATCAAATAATGAATTGTAGCAAAGTTGATTTTCTACGACTTGACTCCTTATACATTTTTCGATTATTCTAATATTAAGAGAGATATTTAATATTTTGTGTTTGTTTGACACGAATACATAAAATATATTTTATTGTAAAAAATTTTGATTTCGTTTCCATAGTCGTTTCCATAGTAACTATAAACTATAATCGTTATACCGTTTTTATCAGATATATATTTCATTTTGATCACAATAAAATTATGACCGCTAGAGAGTGATTTATGTATTCTAAGGAAATTCGCTAAGTTGACGCAGCTCCTGCGTAACGAATTTTCTTCAATATTTAGATATCTATGCGTACAATACATGTTTCCCTGAGTTACCTAGTAACTACTAAGAAACACTCATGATTGATTATTAAATATACAGGCAAAATAAATGTTTAGTTTAAAACCCAAATTACTGTCTTTTTATTTAATAATTTTGGAGTAGGTTTCAGGATATCTTGTAATCTACAAACTCAACATCAGTAAAAGTGATTAAAAACTTTTTTCTATTTTGGTGTTATATATTAGGTTTTAAAATTTTATTGTTATGAGTTAAAACTTAAAAACAACTTTTTTCTCATTTTTTTTAAATTTTATTTTTTACTAGCTGTTACCCGCCCGCTTCGCTGACGCTGAGCGTAAGTTAATAATTTATTGATATAAAAAAATTAAATTAAAAAATTAAAATTATGATTTTTAATTACCCAAATTCAAATTTGCATGTCTCTGACATATATATAACGATTTATAGTGTAATAATATAGTTTATAGTTTCTATAGAAATATCATCAAAAAAATTTAGGAAAAAAATTATTTGAAATAAATTTAACCCGCGGCTTTGTCACGTTTATTGCTATATCTCCCATCATCGTATCGAGATACATACCACTTTTTAAGTCTAGTCATAAGCCCATAAACAAAAAAAGTTTCATCAAAATCGGACAAGTAGTTTTTGCGTGATGCTCGAACAAATAAACAAACGCACATTTACAATTTTATAATAGTAGATAAGATGTTTAAATAAGGCATTCCATTAAAATTCATCAAATATTTTCAACCGTTACAAAGTCGAGACTAAACTTAATATACTCTTGTATATTAAGTATATACCGAATATAAAAATGTTATTATAAATGAAGCTAATTAAGGATAGTATTTTATTGATTAAAATATGTATTATTATTAAATAATAATTATTATAATATAACAATTTATAATAATTGTAGTTTAATTAGTACCTACAATTGCTGGCAGATAGCACTAACTGTTGTGGTTACCAACTCAATCTATAATCTATTCCTTGAAGTTACTAACTAAATGATAGTATTTTATGGATTAAAATTAATATATATTTTAATTAAATAATTATAATAGTACAATTTAAAATAAATAATTTGATATGACCTTTTCATTTCAAATCACGATTTGTTTTTGTGTCGGACAGTCGTCAAAAAAACCAATGTAAAGAAATGAATAAGCAATATTTCATGTATTTTTTTTTTCATCTTATTGTGACAGTACGAAAATCGCATGCGCATAAAACCCTACGAAAATGTCTGATACCAACTGTTATTGACACAATTTATTATCTATGATGGATTCCCTAAAGTTACTAACAAAATCATACATGTATTTTTTATACACAATCGTGTGAATTTAATTATAATTCAAATTTGGCTGCACTATTTCTCCCTAATCAACATAAAATAGTGATATGTTTCCGATTAATAACAGAGACAGAACCCAATTACACAATGCGGTAAATCATTTCGAAGTTTTGCCGGTATATTAAGATTCAAACATCTTTCTATCTGTAATATCTAGAGCACGGTTGTGCGACAGGCCGAGTTTAAGTACTACACGAAATATTTTACTACATGACGATTTTTAACCTTGATATAACTGTAAATATTATCAAAGATAATCAAAAAGAACTCTAGGTTTTGGAAATCAAATTTCAAAGTTTGCCAATTCCTAGATCAGTTATTTGTATTTTATAAATACGCATTTCGACTACAAAGTAGTCATCATCTATGATTCAGCTAATTGCTCAATATTGTGAGCAATTAGCTGATTCACAATATTATATGTATATTGTGAATCAGGTAATCACAATATACATAGAAGCGTATAAGTGCGATTTTTGTCACTGAAAATTTTAGTACCTATCCTGACCACTAGATTACAATAGCTGTTCGATTTCGGTATTTAGTGCCATTACCAGCACAACCAACTGTAGTCTTTGGCAGAACTTAGTGTCTCTGACAATTCTGCCAAAGAATACAGTTGGTTGTGCTGGTAATGGCACTAAATACCGAAATCGAACAGCTATTGTCATCTAGTGGTCAGGGTAGGTACTAAAATTTTCAGTAACACAAAAATCGCACTTATACGCTTCTATGTATACTGTATTCTTTGTCATAACTATCTCGCCGGGATATGGAATCGAAGATATGTTACTTGCTGCTAATTTGATACTTACGTGTCCTTACTTACCATGAGACTACGGGTATGTTCCAAATTTGCTGCCAGCGCTGTGAGTGTTAACGCCATGAAGCACGCTGCGAACAGCGTTCCAAAATTACAAGCGCGCTGCCACTGATACTGCAGCCGTGAAAATTGGAATGCGGTTCACAGCACTTACAGCACGCCGCCATGTTCATTGCTTTCACTGCTTCACCTTTTCAGCGGCAGCAGTCACAGCAGGAAATTACGTCGAAATTCATGACGTCATTTTTTTTACAGTACTGCTGCAGCGTGCTGTCATGAATTCTGGAACGCGTGGTGAAGCGCTGCCAGCGCTCGCAGCAAATTTTGGAACATACCCTTCATATCTCGGAGATAGTTACGATTAGCTGATTCATATTCTACTGCTGATGATGACCACTTTGTGGTCGAATCATTATATCTATTAAAACAGTTTTTTATGGTCAAATGTACTGATTTTTTAACAAATTATAAATTTTTGACTTTATTGAATAAAGACACTCATAAGAGTCCATGTATTTTTACATAATGTTAATTAATTATATCTCTTAATTAAACAAATTATTAAACATTTAAAAAGCATGTTTTTTTTCCTAAGTATACCTTTTCAATTAAAAAAAAGAAGGGGACGTCAAATGTCAGATCTTTGGATGCCATACTACCTTAAGAATATTATCAAAGGTAATATTCTAAAAACTTTGTACTTCATGAGATTAAAATTATATGAAATTATTTATAAAATGTTTAGTTAAATTTGCTATAATATTATGTAATTTTTATAATAATGAAATTTTTAATATTCAAAATTTAAAAAAACTGCCATTAAGTTGTTTGGTAACAACATTTGTCTTGTTTTGGCAATACTACATGAGAGGAAGAAGTGTACATAGATTAATTGATTGATTCAATATTGGGATCTAAAAATATTTCACTTCAACCTTATGATCCATTGTGCTCCCTTCTGCTTCAGTCCGACGAGATTCGCTTCTCCCATATGTTGGCAGTAGCCAGGAGCTTGCTTATCAGGTCTTCCTGAAGGTTCATATATTCGGGGTGAGATGCACCGAATATCCTGTATCTGCTGTAACCTAGAGGTTCGCAGTCAAAGATAATGTGGCTGGATGTTTCTGCCTTCTCGCCACAAAATCTCCACACAATGGACCCGTTATGGAGTCCCATTGTGTGTAGATGCTTCCGCAGGGGATAATGTCCGGTAACCCTCCGCAGTTGCATCTTGTTCAGCTTCAGTGCATCGAGAAATAGCCTCTTTGTTGCACTCTGAAGCAGTAACTTCCCGAGCTCTTACCGCGGTATGAGCTCGGGAAGGTATAGCTTCGGTCCCCAGTGATTACGGTGTTTAGCATTTGACCACTCGTTGATCACCTTGTTACATGAAGTCCTTGGAATTCCTATAATAGGCCTATGAAAGGCATTTCGACTCCCTTCATGAGATTAAAATTATATGAAATTATTTATATCATAATTACATAAAATGTTTAGTTAAATTTGCTATAATATTATGTAATTTTTATAATAATAAAATTTTTAATATTCAAAATTTAAAAAAAAACGCCATTAAGTTGTTTGGTAACAACATTTGTCTTGTTTTGGCAACACTACATGAGGGGAAGAACTGTCCATAGATAATAGATTGAATTTGGAGGCGTCAGTCCACCAGTGTTTTCTAAATAATGATTAAAGAAATGTGCTGTATGTGATCGCCATATTTGTCGCGTTTAAAAACAAATATTTTGATAAATTTTAATAAATATTGCAATAAACTGATTTAAACAATAAAATTTACATAACTCATAGTTGTCAAATTATTAAATATTAAATAAGTTTTGTTTTATTAGATTTAATTATTTGATATTCTGCCCAGCAACAACAGTCATTTTGGTGAGGAAATATCAGTAAAGAAGAAAATGGCAGAAGATTTCGATATTGAAGCAATGCTAGAAGCACCGTATAAAAAACATGTAAGCTTTTATTTTATATTTCTTTTATTTTCACTAAAAATTTTACAAATATATTACATAACAAGCAATTCTTATTGTATAAATAAAAAATCAATTTCCAAAACTTTGCTTCTGGAAAATACTTTTTATTTACCTGAAAACAATTAAGTTTCAATATAATTTGATGAAACATTTTTTAATGAAAAGGCTTATTTGATTTAAAAAATGTTTATATGGCAAAGTTTTTTTTGATAATTCAGCTTTTTAACTTGAATAAAAATAGTATGTTTCATATTAACCTGTTTTAATTCCAGAAGATCGCATCGTAGAATAAAGTTCTGTTAATAAATATATTTTTTTGATTACATAATTAATTATAAGTTCTAAAAGCTATTATTTAAGATGTGAAACGTACTATTTATCAATTAATTACCATATAAATTTAAATAAGACCTGGTATTAAAAAAAAACTCAATGATCTTTGTCAACAAACGACTGACTCCGATTCTGTATTATTATAGACGTTAGAGATAAGATTCGAGGTATCAACCGCTGGGAGAGCCAGCCACTGAGGTACAGCTTTCGTCTTCCACATTTTCCATTTATAAGGTGTAAACACATAATTCAAACCAGATATGAAATTAATTTATGGTTTGAGTTACAAATCATATTCTATAGTTTTTAATGTTTAAAATAATATAATTACACTTCGCTATCGACAAATCTTTAAAAATTTCAATTATTTTGCTTTAGTAGGTATTTTTTAATTATATTTTTTGGCTAACTATATGCAAATACAGCGATTCAAATATTTTAAATTTCACTGAAAAAAAAATTACACGTATAAATTATGAACCTAAACCGAAATTAAACTCTTTCAAGTCTACTAAATTTTTTTAAAATATATAATACGGTTCAATTGCACAGTTTTCCGCATCAAATTTATAAAAAACTAATGTTGAATATATTTCAAATTTTTGAATTGAGCTGAGACAACGTAGTTTTTAATATATCATTTTTCACACATTCTGTTTATAGGTTCTTTTGAAATTGTATTTCCACATAAAATTTATCTCAAGGTAAGAAATTATAAACTAGGTTTACATTTAATCCAAACTCAACTCAATTGAAAAATCTGACTTGAAATTGTTTTGAAATTTACATCTAAAATCAAAAGTCATATTTTGCATGTAAATTCGCGTACCGCGTTTTTATTTTTTCACAAAAAAAAAACAACAAATTTAAACAAATTGAATGACCAGTCTCATGGCGTGTATCTTTTGCAGAAGTGTTCAACCCCTGCCACTTTTGTATCTAACATGTGTGATTAGGGTAAGTACTTAGTGGTGGAACCCGAATGGATAGCTTCTTCAGCTGAATGAATCCCCTTTCAGATATGAATAATAAAACAAACACCATTTACACATTTGGTTTCAATTATTTCTATATTTCAACTTACTAAGTCTGTCCGTTGTAATTTGCCAAAACGGTAGTTATATAGATTATTAATGCTATCTGTTTTATCCTGTTATGCCCCGGCTTGCTGCGCCGCTCTTCAATTTTGCTGTGTCGTAGGACGAGGTCAACAACCACAATGATCGCCCAAAGGAGAATGGAGCCAGCAATCATGAGTCCAGTAAATCATCTGGGTAAGGAATTTTATATTTAAAATTTTTATTGTGTAAATTAGAATAAATACATCAATTTTTGTTATAGAAAATCTCGACATCGATCACGCAGTCGTTCCAAAGATCATCGAAGTAAATCGAGAGACCGCCGTAGTCGATCAAGAGACAGACGTTCACCCCGAGATAGAATTAGGAGCCGTTCAAAGGATAAACGACGAAACAGCCGGGATCGGGATCGCCGTAGTAAATCAAAAGATAGACGCCGTGTGAGCCGTGAAAGAGATAATACTAGAAGGCGCAGTCGAGAACGCGATAACCGACGTAGAAGTCGTGACAGGTAAATTATATAAAATGTCTTGTTTTATCCTCTAAGTATAAACATTTTAATTTTTTTTATTCAGAGGTGGTCGTCGCCGCTCAACATCAAGAGATCGGCGTGGTGGTGCTGGTGGAGGAGGAGGAGGAGCTGGACGTCGCTCAGCTTCGCCTATACGAGCTTGGCAACCGCCTAGAGGAGGTGGTGGTGGCAGATCGCCGCCTCCTAGACGTGGACCACCGCCACCCCCCGAAGATGATATAAGTCCGGAAGAAAGAGATGCCAGAACAATATTTTGTATGCAATTATCACAACGTATTCGAGCAAGGGATTTAGAAGAATTCTTCAGTTCAGTTGGTAAGGTTCGAGATGTCCGACTTATAACTTGTAACAAGACCAGACGCTTTAAGGGAATTGCATACATTGAATTTAAAGATCCTGAATCTGTTCCATTGGTAAGATTTAATTTTTTTCTTTTTATTTACAAATATTAATATTATTATTGTTTCAGGCTTTGGGGTTGTCTGGACAAAAGTTATTAGGCGTTCCAATTGTTGTACAAAATACACAAGCTGAAAAAAATCGTATGGGTAACTCGATGCCTAATTTAATGCCAAAAGGAATGACAGGACCTATGCGATTATATGTTGGATCATTACATTTTAACATTACGGAAGATATGCTTCGCGGAATATTTGAACCATTTGGTAAAATTGATAATATACAATTAATAATGGATCCAGAAACGGGGCGATCAAAAGGATATGGTTTTATTACATTTAACAACTGTGAAGATGCTAAAAAAGCTTTAGAACAATTAAATGGTTTTGAATTAGCTGGTCGTCCAATGAAAGTAGGAAATGTAACCGAACGATTAGATCTACAACAAACTCAAGCGCCATCAATATTGGATTCCGATGAATTAGATCGTTCTGGAATTGATTTAGGTGCAACTGGTCGTCTTCAACTAATGTTCAAATTAGCAGAAGGTGCTGGATTACAAGTACCAGCAGCAGCTGCAAGTGCATTAAGTATGACAACTGGCGCAGGAGCCCCAGTTGCGTCTGCTGCTGCGCCACCTATAGCCACACAATGTTTTATGTTAAGTAATATGTTTGATCCAATTGAAGCAGCTGCAACTGATCCAAATTGGCACGTAGAAATACGTGATGATGTTATCGAAGAATGTAATAAACATGGTGGTGTTTTACATGTTTATGTTGATCGTGCATCACCTCAAGGCAATGTTTATGTCAAGTGTCCATCAATAGCCACTGCTGTAGCATCAGTAAATTCCTTACATGGCCGATGGTTTGCAGGGCGTGTTATTACAGCAGCTTATGTTCCATTATTAAATTACCATTCATTATTCCCCGACGCCATGACCGCACTAACATTATTATTACCTACACGAAAGCCTGCGTGAAAATTAAAGTAGTTTTTTGTTTTTTTTTACGTCATTTTAAAACTATTGATTTTCAATGTGTTATCTGGGTGTCATTATGGTATCCATCATTTGTCGCACGAAATAAACCATCACAAAATTATTTTAATATTCCTTTTGTAAGAAAAATAGCTTTTTTGTTGGAAAAACATTCCATGATCAAACATGAAAATAGTACACAAATTTAAAACAATCCCAACATCTGCACATAAAGGCTTTGTTTATAGACATCCAAGTTTAAAGTCATTTCACACCTAGCACAAAAATGTTCGTCGACAATAAACAAATAGAACAACAAATAATAAGACAGAAGAAGCAAAGCGAAAAAGCATATAGACAAATATGTGTATTTCTTTATATAATTATAGTTTTAGTAATTTAATGAATTTAGTATTAAGAGTTTTTGTGGAATAAATGTTATATTTAATAAAACCAAAATGTATATAAAATATATATTTAGAAGAAAAAATATTTCATATTAACGAAACTAATGAAGTGCATTGTTGGTTTTTTTTTGTAAGTGTATATACGATAATTAAAAAAAGAAGTAAAAGTATGTATCTAATTATTTTAGCCTTTTTTATATCGTGTTATTTTTAGAATTCAATAGCCCAATTAAAAAAAATTTCGGATCAAGATTTCAACTTATAGACACCTTTCTATTAAACATACCCTGAAAAGTGCTAATTTGAAACGTGAGTTTTAATATCTTGACAAATGTAAATTTATCGAAGAAAATAATTTGAGAAAAATTGTCACTTATGAAATTCTACATAAATAACTAAACATAATTTTTCATTTCTACGTCAATGTTTCACACAAAGACGTAAAATACATATGGAGTTAGACAGAAGCGGTGTGAGTAATAATGATGCAGATATCCGTGTTATTGTTGCAACTTCCTAACTTCGGTGGGGGTAGTGTACCCCCCACCTAAAACCAGTGTTGCCAACTCAATATTTTTGAAAGCCATAAGTTGGCGTCAAAAAATCCGGAGAATTCCGTAGATCTACGGATTTACAAAAATTGTCATTTATTATAATAATCACCTAAAGTTCTTAAATATGAAGGATAATTCGAGATTGCGACGAGGGGTTATTAGATTCAGCACCATTGAATGATTTTTTTCCAGTAAATGAACTCGTACTTTATTATTTTTCATTTCTGCATGAAATATCTCCAAAAATTAAGAAACAAAATTTTTGCTATTACAATTCCATCTACCGAATAAAACTAACTAATTTTTATACGGAGAAAAATTGGGGTCCCATTTAATATTTTAAAGTTGTATCCAATTTGGTATCATCGGATAGCTTCTTCAAAAATATTGAACACGTATTTTTTCGTTTTTCTCGAATTATTCTACCGTTTCCAAACTTTTTAGAAACACCATAAAACAAGATTTCCAAAAAGGAATGTATATATATACATAATATTATGGACTATGAAAAAAATTGCGGTGATAGTTTGATCATATTTTGTTGAAGTATTCTATTTTTTTTTTCAAAAAAATCAATTATAATTCTCAAAATTCAAATAACCATTGATTAACTGGCGTATGTTATATGGGTTTATATAAAATGTACTAATTAGTCCACGACTCCAAGCACGTTTGTCTGCACGGCAATACGATAACTTGAAAAGAGCTAGAGAAGAAAAATACAAAAATTAAAATACAAATATGTTCCATCCAAAAAAAAAAACTTTTAAACTTTTTCCTGAATAATTTTTCCACATGACAAAAGTATATGGAGTGGAGTAAAATTAGATTAAAAAGGGGTTTAACTTGAATATTTAAGTATAGGTCGGTCGTATCGTCTTTTGGGAATTGTACAAAATTGTAAATGTATAAGCCTACCTATTAATGTTTCAATAACTAATAATCAATGAAAAATTCTATTGTGTGTTAAATTCAAAAGAATAACGGCGGGAAAAATGGTAGTGGAAGTTTTCGAGCTTGCGTTTATTTTTTACCGAGGTTAAAAGATTAAAATATAGAATAAGTCAAAAAAAAAATTAATATGGAAAGTATAAGAAGATACAAGTAGTGAATTGAAAGGATCTTGCAAAATCCTTATGAGAATTAGCTCAAAGTATGTTGTACATGACCTTTCGAAGTTCTCATGGACATAAATCCTTGGTTTTTGAAGTACATATTTTGGAAGTGGCGTTATCTGGAAATTGGTTGAAATTCAAGTATGTTGTATTGCATAACCTCACGATAAAAAATTCTTAGTTTTCGAGCTACAGGCTCCGGAAGTGGCGTTATCTTGATTTTTAGATAACTATGGATTACATGATTCCTATGAACTACAAAGCTATGAATATTCTAATTAAAAATGCCTTTTTCTTTTATATGATGTTATCGTGGAGGCGGACATATACTCAGACACGGCCTTGAATATAATAATGAAATTTTAAAAGGGTGGATCCGACATGAATCCGCCATAAAATTGTGTTTCATGTAATAAACGTATAGCGTCTCACATATAATTATTTATGTAAAAAAAAAGAATTTTTTAAACTTAATCAACAAGCTTCTATAGAGACGATTATAGAAATTTTTTTATAAAATTGCATTCTTTTTCGATTGGGTAAAACAACTTTTCGATTAATATCAAATTTTATTATTTGCAAAACGTAATTCTACACACGTATTTTGTTAAATAAAAATTTGAGCGTGACGTTTCACATGCAGACTTTTTACCAGATATTATTTAAACGTTAGGGAAAATAATGGTACAAAGTCCTCACTGTACCCGACTGTTCCTTATTTTACTGCACTAATAGTATCTTGATGTATTCCATACACCACAAGTCATATTTTTACAAATATATATTCGTATGGAAAAATGCGTTGATAAAAATAAAGCATATACAGGATATTTAAATAATTAACTTCGATGTGTGTTACGTTTCTTGTTTAATGTTATGAAACATAAAATACTAAACGATTTTAATAGCATTCAATAGATGTAGCACTTAAAGTTGAAATTAACGTAGCAAAGCTACGGAATACACGAATTTTTTAATATTATCAAATTTAATTGAATAGATAAAATAAAGGTAAAATTAATCATTTTAATTGGTTTAATAAGTGCAAAGTTACAAGAAATATAAACAAAGCAAATGTAAATAAAGAATATTAAATTTATTCAAGTTCGGGACTACTTGAAATCATTTCAGTAGCACTAACTACTGTATTATTCGCAGGTTCTTCGGCTCGTTTTAAGTATTCCTCCACATCAAATATTTCAATCACCTGTGGACATTAAAATTTTTAATTATTTATTTTATCACAAGAATATTGTTTAAATTTATTTTAAACTTATAAATTGCTACTTACCAAAATTTGAACGAAGTACAATGTAAGTGTATGAAAAATCTGTTTTTTCTTTTTTTTTATATTAAAATAGCAAGAGATTAAAAAGAAAATTTAATTTATTAGAAAATATTAATACATCACAGATTAGATTATCACACAGCTTTGAGATTATTCTTAAATATTCGAAAAGTTTTCTGTTTATTCTTAATATGCAATTCAAGCGCACAATCCCGCAATTAGCAACCGATTTATTTTATCTAGGACAAGCCCAGTTCAGATATATGTTCTTAATAATCTACTTAGAATTTGATCATCCATAAATATATCTATTAGAATTTGTGTAAGCTCATAGTCAGAAAACAGCAAATAGGAAGTATTAAGAATAAACAGAAAATAGATAATTAGAATTTATTAGCAACATGTTTTTCATGTTTTAGTATGAAACATGCTTTACAATTATGGTTTATACAAATTCCAATCACAAATGTTATGATTGAAAGATATTTGAGTTTAAAATCTTTGTTCCATTTGATATTTTAATATGTTAAACGGCTTTTACACTTTTTAAAGACAGGAACTTAATACTTACGAGACGTTTGCAAAAATTTGCAAATCCAATCGATCATGAATATCGATTGTATTTGAAAACTAGGCCTAATTTTTCGAAAACTAAAAAAGTACCTACATCTGCAGAATATTTTGAAATTACTAGATATGAATTTTAGCTGGATTGTTCCAGCGATATAGGCATAGGAACACTTCAACCTAATTCTTAAAGTGTTTCTATATTATTTTCAAAAGGTTGTCGAATATTTGAAATTTGCAGACTCAAATATTCAACACATGACGTTCATATTTTCAAAGAATCTAATTGTTCGATCATTTCATTTAGGAGATATTAATTAAAGTTTCACATTTTGACATGCGATTTGACAGTTACATGTTAAAAAGTGTAATTCCAACAAGTAATATCTCCTAAACCAAATGGTCGATTTGTTTGATGTTTTGAGATGAGGGTCGTATGTTGAAGATTCGACTGTGTAAATTTCAAACAATCGGTAAAAAAATCAAATAATTGAACCTTTTCATTTAAGAGATACTAATTCTATAATTTTTCTCGCTTTGATAGTGGTGTTCGAGATTCCTTAATGTAAACTAGTGTATATTCCCCAAAATTTGAAGAAAAAGTGCCTCTAGATAAAGGATGATATGGAGTATCTATTAAGAGCGTAGATACTACTATGGGTGTATTCGTTTTGGGCTCTTACACGCTTTCAGTGCTCACGCTTATACGAGCAATTTATTGGCGCCCGTTTTGGCTTATAAACGCTTACTCTACTCTTTAAAATGCCGTTCGTTTTGGAATTATAAGTACGTGTAAGCTTCTATTCAATATGGCGGATGAAAACAGTTTAGCTGTTTTTCAACCAATAGAATGTGTATTTGACAGTATTTGAGTGACTACTTCAAAAGCCCCTAGAATCAAAACAAAAGACGTGTAAAATCAATACAAACCCTGTAACACGTAATGTAGGTTTTTTTTTCTAACTAATGATTATTATGTATTAAATTCAAACATCTCCGACCATTAGAGAAGTCTACACGATATATTTAGTAACGTCACAATCCTAGTTAGTAATTTATTGTATACATACATATATGTACATTTAAACAGTATCATTGTCGATTTTTTTGAGTTTCCTACTTAAAAAGAAAACAATAGTAAATAAAACAGATGCCAGTTGATCTAAAGCAGTGGCAAATTGTATAGCTAGTTGATAATGTAAAACTCTTTTTAGTGCGATTTCAAATTCTTTGATTTTTGTATCTTAAGAGATTACTGAGAACGTATTTGTGTATGTCAAAACACAAATACTATTTAGTTGAATCACCGAATATTTGTTTTAGAATCCTCAATAACAGATATTTAAAATATATATTAAACCAACATATAATTTGACGGTAGTATTGAAGACAGAGGTTTGAGACAGCATACGTATTCCAGTTTACACGTTTCGTTTTGTTGTAGATGAAGTTTAAGATTAAACGTTAAATTTTAAGACTGATTCTAATAATATGTCAGATCACAATCGATTAAATTATAAAATGGAACAAAGTACAAAAAACTTCACCGACTATCCAAAAGAGCCCACTCTCAATCTGAAAATAAATCTTCCTCTTATGAAAATTAGGACAATAACAACATTTACACGCAATAGAATGAATTTAATGGAAGAAACTAGTAACCCTACGAAAGTGTAGTTTGGAGGCATAATATGGTGAAAATAAAAAGTCATTGTCATAACTCTCTCTAGAGGAACTAGTAAATAAGAAATATCACAGCATTTTTCATGCGTTTTTGTCCTTTATACAAATGTACACGAATCACGAGCCTTAAATGAAACTTATTAATTTCGCATAACAGTCATTAATCAATTAATTAAATGTAAAGCAATTAACTCTAATACAGCAAAATGAATAATAAAACACCTTGCGTGCAATTGCTGGAAAATCTTGACAAATACGTTGCCAAGTTTCTGGAGGACTCCGACTTAATGTATTTAATGATATTTGAACCAAGGATTTTGCATTGTATGTTAACCGATTTTCAGTCACACTACTACCTCCTTCATCCCAAGGACTTGTCCACAATTCATTCGCACTAACAAATCGTTCGCCATCTCCAAGTATACCACCAAAATATTCATCAAGAACTAATTTTGCTGTCTAAAAGTAAATACAGTTCGTAAAACAAATGATTTTTTTTTTAATATTTGTCTATAGACATACTCGAACTAATTCTAAATCAAACCCTGTAACTCGTAAATTTCTTCCTCCAACCGAGACAGTATACTTAAATTCAGGTAGTGAATTATCCGGCATTACAGCTGCTGGGGTAGATATACTTCTGGATAATGGAATTGTTAATTCATTTTCTTCATCGCCAGAAGAACTTAAACTGGAGGTAGATGCTCCACCATGTGGTGCCATTCGTACTGGAGAAGCATTTCGGCGAATTGTGTCTTCCATCAATTGTTTAGCGTGGTTAATGCTTTCTTCATTTGAACCTGTTATTTGAACAAGTCGTTCTTTAGCACCAGGTGCTACGCGTTGAAACGAAATAATAGTTTCACTTAACTCTTCGATCATATGAACACGACGACCTTTTATACCCATAACTAAAATCATTCATGATTTAAATCGTCTTATATACACATTAATATATATAAATAAATGAAGTACCTTTTCCAGAATCGGCATTTCGTATAACAACTTCATCTTTACAATAATTTTTTCCAGGAATCCTTGTAGGTTTTGGAAATTTACCCGACGGTCTTAATAGTTCACCAGGTGCTAAAAGCGTTGGAGAAGATGCACTTACGCTATCCGTACCAACAGTAAGAGGACCATCAGCAACATGTGATGCATAATATTGACTCATATGATCTGTACCTAGCCATTGGTTAGCACGTAATTCGATTAATTGCAAAAGATGAACTCGGGACACATAATCAAGCCTTTCATCTTGACAAGCATTTCGGAATGTCACGAAAGCTCGATCTAATGGCTCTTTATATAAAGCCTAAAACAAAATCATACTATATACTTCATAAAAAGCCTCTGGTTGAACTATCTACCTCTAAATGACAACCATACAATTTTAAATGTTGACATAAACTTGTTATGTTCGCTTGTAAAGATGGATCGAAAACATCTCCATTAAGAAGTGCAGAAATTCGTTCAGTTAACATCATAATTCCTTCAACTACGATTATTAAAAATTAATTTCTGCTGTTTGCGAAAATGATGATAATGCATTATTGGAATGTACTTACCAGTGTTCAACTTTCCTTCACTGCGTAGTTTCGAAGCTATAAACGATGCAGGTCTTAATGGACGCGACATTTCAGATGTTTTTTTCGGCCGAGCTAATCGAGAAGAAATACTACTTACAGACATTTAGAAAGTAAGAAGTTTCCTTGAACCTTACTATTGAAATAAGGTTAGGAAACTTTAAGAAAAATTCAATTGTTTCGTTTAAATAAAAAAAATGCAATAATAGTCTATTGTTAAAACAAATGCTTTCGAAATTTTTATAGAACCTAGCCCAAAATTATGAAGGAAATTCCTATGATTAACACATTTTGAAACTTTAAAAACTACAATGAATGATTTGTTTTTTATAAGACCTTAATCGATTAGTTATTTTGTATAAACTTCCAAGTAAAATATGTTTCCAACAAGATTATTTCACAAAAATTATTTTTAATCATTTTAAAACGCAATTCGTACTTGATAAAGAACTATCTTATTATTTAAAAGAAAATAAACATACGGAAATAAAAACACTTAAGTATTAGAATAAACAGTTCCTAAAAAGTGACATTCTTGTGTTCATAGAGGTTTTAAGGTTAACTCCCACATGTGGTTATGTATTTACTTCTAATGTTTTAATTAAAATTAAAAAATGGGAAAAAAGACCAAAGGTAATTGTATATTTTTAACATGAAATAAAAAATATTAATTGTTTTAAATTTTAAGGTACAAATCTAACTCGGCAAGAGCGTATGGTGGTAGTCGTCGCCGAAATAATTCAACATTTGCTGAAGGCTCACGAAGAAGGTCGTGATGTCAATCTTAACAGTTTAAAATCTAAACTCTCATCAGAGTATGGTTTAGATTCATCTCCTCGTCTTGTAGATATAATCGCTGCTGTTCCGGCGGTCCATCGTAAAATTCTAGTTCCAAAATTAAAAGCGAAACCAATTCGAACAGCTAGTGGTATTGCTGTTGTAGCTGTTATGTGTAAGCCACATAGATGCCCACACATTAATATGACTGGGAATATATGTGTATATTGTCCTGGGGGGCCTGATTCTGACTTCGAATATTCGACTCAAAGCTATACAGGATATGAACCAACATCAATGCGAGCAATTCGTGCCAGATATAATCCTTATTTACAGACTAGACATCGAATTGAACAATTACAACAACTAGGTCATAGTTGCGATAAAATTGAGTTTATCGTTATGGGTGGTACATTTATGAGTTTACCAGATGACTATCGTGATTATTTTATTCGAAATTTACATGATGCATTATCGGGCCATACAAGTGCATCAGTTGATGAAGCAGTTAAATATTCAGAACAATCAGATGTTAAATGTATTGGAATTACAATTGAAACACGACCTGATTATTGTTTAAAACGACATTTATCAGATATGTTGCGTTATGGATGTACACGATTAGAAATTGGGGTACAATCTGTGTATGAGGATATTGCATGTGATACTAATCGTGGACATACTGTTAAAGCTGTTTGTGAAAGTTTTCACATGGCTAAAGATGCTGGATTTAAAGTAGTTGCTCACATGATGCCAGATTTACCAAACATGGATTTAGAACGTGATGTTGAACAATTTATTGAATTCTTTGAAAATCCCGCATTTCGAGCAGATGGTTTAAAAATTTATCCTACTTTAGTTATTCGTGGTACAGGTCTTTATGAACTGTGGAAAAGTGGACGATATAAAAGTTATCCACCATCAACACTGGTTGATTTAATAGCTCGTATTTTGGCTTTAGTGCCACCTTGGACCCGTGTTTACCGTGTACAAAGAGACATTCCAATGCCATTAGTTAGTTCAGGTGTCGAACATGGTAATCTCCGGGAATTGGCATTAGCTAGAATGAACGATTTTGGAACAACTTGTCGAGACGTTCGAACACGAGAAGTAGGAATTCATGAAATTCACCATAAGTATGTCCACATGTTTGCATTGAAATAATTGTTTCATTTATATTTCTAGAACTGAATAGAATTGAAACGAAATCACCACGCAACCTTATCTTTATATGTATAAGTTACCTTTGAGGTATAAAATTCAATAGTTATCACTGAGTTACAACAAAGCAGTTTGCGAAGTGTTCAAATTTTTACACGAACTATATTACCGTTTTTAAAACTGCACACGTTCATTCAGTTCTAGAGCTGCAAATAACAGAAACTCATAAACCAATGTTGTTAACATTTTACTTACTTTAATTTTTTTAGAGTTCGCCCTTATGATGTAGAATTAATTCGTCGTGATTATGTAGCAAACGGTGGATGGGAAACTTTCCTTAGTTATGAAGATCCAGAACGCGACATTTTGATAGGATTATTACGACTAAGAAAATGTACAGACCAAACGTTTACTCTTCAAGGTGCTTGGTCCATAGTTCGTGAATTACATGTTTATGGTAGTGTTGTTGCTGTAAGTGAAAGAGACCCAACCAAATTTCAACATCAAGGCTTTGGATCACTTTTAATGCAAGAGGCGGAACGAATAGCTAGAGAAGAACATGGCTCAAATGATATTGCTGTAATATCGGGTGTTGGAACACGACATTATTATCGAAAACTTGGTTATGAATTAAAAGGAACATACATGGTTAAGAATTTAATATTATCTTAATGGACGTTTTTTAAGTAATTTCAAAATGTACATAAATTTAGTTTTAAATAAATAATGATTTAATAAAAATTTTTGGTAATTTTCTAACACGAACTATTAAAAGACTTGATCAAACTAAATTCCAATGTCTGTACGATATACTTTTTCTTGTTCTTGTGTATAAACATAATAATAAGAAAGAGGGGTACCGCATACGGGTCCCTAGCACCTAGACCAAGGGGTCCTCTGTGCCCTAGTGTATAAACATACTTAACAAACAAAATACATCTGGATACCGAATAAGATTATTAGTTCATTCCCTGTGCTAAATTTACACCCTTTGCACACTAATTATCGTTTTGCATTTAAATTTTCTATCACAAGTTTCACCATTTACAAAATTGACATTAAATTTCGAATTGGTTCTATAGTATTTTTGATTAGCCAATGGTTACGAAGATGTGGAGGAGAACAAATTTCTTTGAGTGGTAATTGAGAAATTAAAAAATCTCAAAAACAATGGCTTTCTGCTCTCAAAACAACATAATAAAACTATTGAAAAACCATTTCTGATCGACATAAAATTTTGTATTCGTAATAATCTATATATGAGAGTAGAGATTTCGATACAAATCGACCTAATAGTGAAAGGATTCGGTCGAATACAAATGTTTTCATTTTCCGGTAACTTTGTTATGGCTTTCGAAAAAGTCAATTTTTAGCGAATTTCCTCCAAAGGAAATGCAGCTATTGTTTTTGTACCAATGTTGGAATTTCGTAAAAATTTCTTCAATTAATGTACATCGATCCTACCTACTAGATGTTAAAAATCAATATCGTTAAAATTTATGTTCAAACTAAAATGAACAGTTTTGTTGGTAAACTGATGTTAAATTTAGCAACAAAGGATTTTTCAATTCATTCTCTACGTTGAAAACATTTTAGATTTAAGGTAGTTCACTCGTAAACTCATTTTTCTTAATTTATTTGATGAAATTGAAATGTAATTATCTGATTAAAATATCTAATTATAAATGTGATTTTCATTTAAAAACATAAAATTTTGTGTTTGATTGTGAATATTTACAAAAAGTTGAGATTTTTAAAATGATTTTTATTTAAGATTTTTCGTAACTTTTGCCCGTTAAGTAGTCGGGCTAGCATGTCAGGGACCGGAACCATATCTAGAAATAGCTAGGAGACAAGCTATCTCTGTGCTAAACAAATGGATGGATGACCAGGAAATGGAACGATACAGCAGGCTGCAGATAAACCAAACAAATGATAGCTGGGTACAATATATTTATTATACTGTATTTTATTTATCACAAGTGAACTACCTTAAGCCTACATCGTATGGCTGTAAGACTTTATACAATTTAACCAGCAAGTGGATTTTAGAAAATTTAGACAGATTTTAATTGAGAAATTACATATATTTGGAAAATTTTGTTTACAATACTGGACATTAAACATTGACTAATATATTTTATCACAATGACAATATTAAGGTACGTTATATACTCGGGAACTGATAAATAATAATAAATGGAACTACAATAGCCTTTAAGTTAAATGATTTTAAAAAATTGTACACATATTTTTCAGATAACATTTAACTCAAGCACTTAAGTTTACATTAAGACTTTTAACAGGCCGTCAAAAATGTAAAATTTCCATTCTACATAAACATAACAATTACGTTTTTCAAATTAAGACCAATTGAATGTACATACCATAGACCCTAAACATATATAGCCTTCATGGTACATACATTCAAGTTTTCAAAATAATGTAAATTCTTCAACTACTTTTAAGATTATCGGTACATAATTGGGTACACGCACAATTTTTTCTGTATTTTTAATACATGATTAATTCATGTAGTTCACAACTGATGAACTAATACATTTTTGACTGTTGTCATCAATTTTATTGATAACAGACAGACTTTTATCTGTCATCAATTAGACATCTATTGTGTATACTTCTAAAGATTGACATCTTTCTTTTTTTAAATACGAAAGACAAAGATACTGATAGATGATAAATAAAAAAGATATAATGTATTATGGCTCTATTATTGTATGTATTATAATATAACGAAGAACGGTAAATATTGTGCATGTAGTGGACTCGCTACTAAATCTTAATAAACTTTCATATTTAGATACCTTTGCGAATCACTACGTATGCCCCTTTTTATTTAGGTAACAACATGTAGTTACCTAAATAACAAGGGTCATCACAGTATAGTGGTCAGTATCTACTCCTGTCACACGGGAGGTCAGGGTTCGATTTCCTGGCGGAGAGCCAATGTTAGAGTAGAAGTAAAATGATTCCAATTACCTAAAACCTATTTCTACAATGATTTAATAGACATTATTTATTAGCAAAAATAAAGTTTGGTTTGAATCCTAAAATTCTGTCTATTAAATCATTGTAGAAATAGGTTCTAGGTAATTGGAATCATCTTACTTCTACTGCAACATGTACATATAATGAAAAGAGACGTAGCACATCATTTAACGACTCTTATCGGGTATATTCGATGTGTTCCATGTGTGGTCGAAAATTTTTAATTTTAATTAAAATTTTATTAATTATAAATATTTATTAATTATAATTATAATTTCATAAATTTTAATTATTAATTACTATATAGTTAATGAACCAATTCTATGATTTTATCAGAATAGTGAATTAAAAGTTTTGATATAGAATGAATCTCAGGGCATTACCCATTTTTTCTTTTAGAAAGGTATATGGGATCGTTGAGCAGTAATTATTATAATATTGGTGGGTACAAAGCAGTTATAAACCGTAAAACAATCTCGATTTAGGTCTGAAAATTACGATATTACGATCTAAAGGTAGCCATTTTTATAAGACTGATTAGGACTGCTTTGGGACAGCTCCAATGTTCTATTTCGATCAGTGAGAAGTTTCTTGCTGTAGATTAAAAACTTTTCGGAACTCCGTAACTGTGACCTAAACAAATGGATACCCGAATTTAAAAAATATCCGTAAACATAATCGAATCCGATTTAAATGTTTAGGATACCGCTAGAGACGGAGTTGATAAGTTCTTGCAGCTTGAATTTACATTACATTTTTTAATCTCCTAATTTTATTTAAAAACATCCGAAACTGTGTCTGAAACTATTGGATATTCAAAATAATTTCATATCTGTATCAGTATTCTTAAAATACTCGTATCCGGAATTTCATATCCGTAATAATCTTGATGCTGACCATCCTTGAAATGACGACAGAATAATCGCTGAGTTGCAGCTACTGGGTCGCCATTTCGAGTGTACATATGGTCTTAAAAGTTTAATTTTACAATTACTATTTACACAAATAGCATATTTCAAAGAAGAGAAAGACACCTCTTCCAACCCTCTCTGTTGCCGAATATTGCTCAATTAAAAATGGGTATATTTCTGGGAGTCATCTGTGTAAAAATTAAAAATATCAATAAGTTTTACTAATGCGTATACCCAATTGCTATGATGGTAATAATTGTCACCCAAGTCAAATCATTGATTGATTGATTGATTAATATCGGGGTAAAACTATTCACCCAAGTCAAATCATAATCAATTTTATAGAAATTGTAGCTAAGCAATACGAAAAAAAACTATTATTTATGACGAAACCAAAAAGAACGGTATTACACAATAATCAAATTATATTTGATGAAAAAGGTCTAGTCTAAATAAACCTAACGATTTTTTTTAGATATCTTTATTTTAGTATCATAAATAATATGCGAAAATTCATTTTAAAATTCTATTCGCATCGTGAATTCAAGGTAAAAAGTTACAAAAATTTGTTTTAAATTAATCTAAAACTAGTACAAATCAAGATATAAAGATATAAGCTAAAAAATTACTTTACTTAGATTTATTTAGAAATAAAAGGTACTGAGTAGATATTTTTCACGATTTTATTTACGATTATGCTTAGATAACAATAAATTTAGTTAGAAATTAATCGATAATTTGTAAAATGAAAAAATCAGGATAATATAGCTGACAAATAATCAAATTGACTTGAATGACAAACATAACTAATTAATAAATATACTATTTAAAAATTCGTCTTCCTAATATTATAAAATTTGTGACACATAAAACAAAAGGAAATGGTATACACTTAATATCGTAACCATATTAATATCACCGTTTTTAATCAATGTTCGCTTTTTTTCTATTGAATTTTAGATGAAACAGAGATTAAAAGACAGTTAAAAATTGATAAAGCATGGTGCATTAATTAAAATTGGCTAGAAAAATAAATAAAGGAACATGTTGTGCTTGAAAGTAAATAATTTAAAAATATTTTTATAAATAAATTAAACTAACATTTAAATGGTACAATTTCGATTTTTTTAAGTTTTTAGTTGATTTTATTTTTCCTATATTGTTATATTATAAATGTAAATCAATTTTTAATCACAAAGCTTTGAATTAGTTGTATGGGAAAAAGTTGGCAACATCTTATATATCTATGTGGTGAATCTTGCAACCCCTAACAGGCAAGTCTTTAGAAAGCGTATAAAAAAACGTCCGTCAAATTATTTGGAAGGATACGAACAAAATAATTTACCTTCGGTAGAAAGGCAACGAAAAGCGTCCCATTATGCTTTTCCGTATAGCTTCGATGGGTGAAAAACAAATAATCACTAATGCGGGGGGGGGGGGAGGCTCTTTAAATAGAAAAGGGGTGCTGAAAATATTTGCTTCAAACTGCAAAGAGAATAAATCGGAAGTACTTAACATCTTTTAAAACTTGAAAATACTTTTAAGCGATCTCGTAAATATCTCAGATTTTTACGCTGAAATCCGAGTAAATGTAGTTCTCAATTTTTTTAATAAAATTTTCCAGAAATGTAGGCCGCTGGAATTAAAAGTAGTCGTGGCGTTTAAATTTAAAGTTAAAAAATATAGCAACCAAAAGTAGTAAGAATGCGTGTATTCTTTTGTTTTTTAGCTTTCTCTTGAGCTTTAAGTCTAGATTTAAATTATTCTAAAAAATCAAAATTGCATGTATTTATATGTTAGCCTAGACAATAAATTAATTCTATAAATTGCTATATATAAATAATATAAAATATATATATTTTTTAAAGGATTGCTTAGTTTCGTCCACAAATACTAGAAATATACAAAAAGAATATATAGGATGAAAAATATTTATAACTGTTAAAATACAATTAAATAAAATCTAAATAATGTTAATCATAATCAAATAGATTAAACAGATTAATTAGGTCTTTAATGTCTATACTCCGGTCTGAATAGTGTTCGTGTTGTTAGTCCGAACACAATAGTGCGTAGACCCAATACAATGTACGTAAGAACACAAACTCAGGCACATAAGAATAAGATACAAAAAAATAATACTAAATTTGATTAATTAATCAACTTTTAGTTAAATATAAGAGTATCAAAACAAAACTTTTTGGTTGTATATAATTTCTCGATCTGATTTCGTGTGTTTGCGTAAAAGAGGGTTAAACTCAAAATTATAATGTAATTAAACCATAAACAATTATATTCGAATGATTGAAAATTACCTCCTAAAAATCTTGTAAAATGAACAATTTGCTTAGTTTAAAATAATTTAAATGGCAAAGCTAAATTCATTTTCTATTTTAAATGGTTTTTAACATCTATTTCTTATTTTCTATTTTAAATAACTTTCTTTAACCATTTTACCCATCTCTACACACACTGTCTAGATATGACGTCTAACAATCTTATATATCCCTAATATACACATATATTTGTTTTGAACGCCGAGCTAATTTTACAATATCTCATTTTTCTAAATTAATTTATTTAACACTGCAAGTGCTCGAGTTTGTGCCTTAAAAGGAGGGGCGGCAACTTTGCAGCAGTCTAGGGCGGCGAATTGTCTTAATCCGTCCCTGTACTGTACACAATGTCCCCATTCTGCTACGGTTTAAGTTGGAAATATTTTTCATCGAATATACAAATTAATTAAAATATCAAACTCACTAAACTCAAATCCAAATATAAAATCGGTAATTTTATATTGGAAATAGTCGCACACACTTCAATTAACTGCTCTTCTAAGAGCGATATTTTCCCATTTCGTTTGATAGCCAATAAAATTTGAAAAAATAATAGAAAAATAAATATTTAGTGAACAATTTTTATTTTTTTTGTAAATTTCATGAATTATCTTAAATTCATCATTGTAAAAATTTTTATTACAGGAAAAAGGTGATCCCCTAATAATTATTTCATCTATTTCGTATAGCTTACTTGCTTATTTAGCAAATGATAATTTATAAAATTTAGGAATGTATGTGGGAAAAGTCGGGAAGAATACTTAAAAATTCTAGAATGTACTTTACACATAAAAATAAACTGAAAAAAAATTTCCTATAAGATTTCAATTCTAATTACGTAAAAAGGAGTGCTATTAATTCATTCCTTGCAGTGATTAAACACCTTAACCGATTTCGGTTCAACAAAAAGGTGAAATAGTGTTTGCACTATTAAAATTTTTAACATATTTATGTTTGTTGTATAACTTGGAAACAAATAACAATCGAGTGACAACATTTAATATTTTTTAAATTTTACTTTTATGTGTAGAATTTACTTATAGAATTTTGTATATTTTTTCCAACTTACCATATATTATCGTATATAATAAAATTTATAGCAAATATTAATATAATTTGCCGGTACAAAATTCTAAGGGACCATTTCAAAAAGATTAATATAAAAATAATAATTAATAATACTTCTCAAATGACAGATTCAGCACTCCCATATAGTACAAACACAGCCCAACCAATTAAATCAATGCCGGCTGTTAATCGGAACAACACCGGCCATGAATGATACGCGTGTAATAAATGCCCAGCAAATAATACCCCTAAAAATCCAGGTATTGCACCTAATGTATTTACTAAACCAAAAGCACTACCAGCATGTCTTGGTGCTAAATCTTGTGCATTTACAGCAACAGATGTATTATGAAAACCAGCTGCACCAATTATTAACCCAGAACAAAATAATGCAGCTCCAAAACTTCCATGCGATCCAGCTAAACCAGCTAGACCTGATATTTGTGCTATAAAACATATTGATTCAATTATTTTTCGTGTTTCTGTAGTACTTTTACCGGATCTTAATAAACGTTCACTTATTGCTTTGGCGATAAATGTACAAGGCATTAAAAATAGCCACGGCACCTAGAAATTAAAAAAAAAAATCTTATTACTAGTCAAACATAATGTTAAATTTAGGATAATCCACCAAAAATTAAATTTAAAAAAAAACTTATTTGAATACTGTTTTAGATTTTTAAGAAAACAAATACGTTGTTTAATCGTTGATAATTTAAAATTGAAGTATTTTACAATTTTCCAATTTCATACCTGTTTCTTTTTATATATCAGATTATCATTAAATTTTCTTGAAGAAAATATATTGGTTTTAAGTATTAACTGATACTTTAAGTACTAACTGAGTGTTAAAGTATTTTGAATTTAAAAAACTCTTACTAACCATATTAACAACCCAACGTTTTTGATCGGGAAAATTATCATGAAAGTATGTTGGCAACCAAGACATCATTACAAAAAAACAATTCATCTGACATGCATGAGCTGTAACGCAAGCCCAAAACGGTTGACACCAGAGTAATCGTAGCCATGGAACATTACGATTTTGTTTCTCCGGAATAATTGGACTTTCTTTATAATCAGACTTCAACATTTGAAATCTAAATAAAAATAAACATTGAAATCATTTTAAAATAAAATAACTTACTGAAATAATTAACTTACCGTAAAAGTAAAGCCCATAAAAATGCTAATGATCCTAGCATATAAAAAACAATAGGCCATCCAAACGTTTCTAAAAAATATGAACCTAAAGTACCACTAACTAACGTACCAATCGCCGAACCTGCTGTAACAGCACTAAAAAATGATGGTCGTTCCATTTCAGGCAATTTTTGACTAGTTAAACTAATCATACTTGGAAAATGGACACCCTGAAATGCCCCATTCAAGATTCGAATCAGTACAATAAACTGTACCGATTGATCGGGATCTTGTATAAATCTAATACTAAAAGGCATTGTAACAGTCAATAATGACCACCCAATGGCTGAGAAAAATATTACTCTAAGACCACCTATCCTATCACTTAAATATCCACCAGCTACTTGTGTTAACGTATATCCCCAAAAAAAGGCTGACAATAAAGCACCCGATTCCTTTTTGCTCCAGTGGCGTTCCTTGCTGATCGCTGGTAATAAAATCGGTAACGACGTACGTGTCGCATATGCTGCAGCTGTTCCTATCATTAAAGTAAAAAGCCATCGTTTCTTTTCAGCCCTAAAATCCCACGTATGAATTTGAAAATTTGTACAGGTTATATATACTTGTATATTTAAAAAATTTACCTAGTCCATGCAACAAATGACCGCTCCTGAATTAAATTTAACGACGATTTATATCGACTCATTTTTTTATCAATTTCTTCCACAATTTAGTCATTATTTTGAAATGTGATAATTGCTAACATCTTTCAAATTGATTATAAAACTAGTACAATACGTTTTACTATAAATATAATTCTTGTGAGTTGTCACATCGTAAAATTAATGTCAAAGTCTGATAAGAAATAATAAAATAATTTGTGATCATTTAATTCAAGTTATTATCTAAAAAGTTACATCAGAGTAATAAATTATTTACAAAATAAATCTAATTCATTTTTAAATATTCGCGCTCTAAATTATTGAGTAGACTGCTGTTTCCGGTAAAACGTTATGGCGTCCGTGTGATACATTTTATTTACTGTTAAAATGAGTTCTTATTAATTTTGTTATAATAATTCAGTGTGATTGACATTTTTCATAAAAAATACAAAACGTATTGTAAAAGTGTAATATAAATTGTTTAAAAAACATTTAAAGATGAGACGTAAAAGTGATCGTAAATCAAAAACGTCTCCTGAGAAAAAAACACCCGAACGTCCATCACGATTAACGCTTCGTAGACGCCGGCAAAAATCTGTATCAAGTTCTCCAGAACAAGAAAAAAAATCCGTAAGCGAGAATGAAGTTGATTCGACACCAACAGTTGAATCTAATGTTGGATCAAAGGAGACAAGCAATTCGAATTCGGAAGAAGAAAAACAAGTGGAACAGCCAGTATGGCAAGTAAAATCGGCCGACACACCCCCTGGTGGTGAAATACAAAAATTAAAAATATGTTTACAAAGACCGTCATCAACACCTGAACGTGCTGAAAAATCACCGAGAAGGCATCGTAAACATCGTGGTGGGACTTCGTCGATTACTGATGAAGATTCAAGTGAAGGTAAAGTTAAATCGAAATCATCTAGAAAGCGTCGACATCAAGATAATGATGAGGAAATTGTTGAATCATCATCTGAAGATAAATTGAATAAAATTCATCAAATGGTTAAGGATGAACAAAACAGTTCGGATTCACAACAGGTAAGTAGTACTGATATTGATGAAAACAGTAAATTATGCGATAAAGAAGACACTTCTAGAACCCCACCCCCAGGTGAGTTAAATGAGGAAATAGTAGGTACAACTAGTATTCTACGAAAGTCTATGAGCGAAGATGACAATGCAAGTCATCACAATGGACCAGAAAGTACCACAGTTATTGAAGAAGCTGTTGACGATGCTACGATTGAAGAAATTACAAAAAGCGGTACTCATGCCGAAGAAAGTTCTCATGTTGAAGATAATTCTCACGTTGAAGAGTGTTCTACTGCTGAAAATAATTCCCGCGTTGAAGATACTTCTCCGGTTGAAAAGCATCCCCAGGCTGAAGGTAGTCTTCAAATTGAAGACAATTCCCAAAGTGAAGATAATTCTAAAGCTGAGGCTAGTTCTCAAGATGAAAAAATTTCAGAGGAACAACCTGAGAAATCTTCAACTCCCGAACCAATTCAGCAGGAAAATATTATTGACACCGAAGTAGTAGATGAGAAAACAGTTGTAAAAGAAGTCGTTGAAGGCGAAAAACTTTCAGAAGATCAACCTGACAATTCTCAGGATCAACCTGAGAAATCTTCAACTCCAGAACTAATTCAGCAGGAAAATATTATCAACACCAAAGTAGTTGAGGAGGAAATAGTTGTAAAAGAAGTTGTTGAAACCGTGGATACAGATGCGACTCAAATAAAAGACGATACAAATTTACCAACAGAAAACCCAGGCCAGGAACAAGTTTCTGAACCATCAGAAACAACATCTGAAGAAAAAATAGAAACTTCCGAACAAGAAATCGGAAAACAAGAGACTGTTGAGTCGGAAAATCAAGAACTTGAAAAATCACATACACCAGAACCACAAATTAAAGTGTCTGAAACATCCAATTTGAATGAATCTAAAAAGTTGGAAGTCGAGGAGAGTGTTGGTACTATTACTGAAATGCAATCTGATAATTCTGTGAAAGACGGTTTAGAAAATCCACAAAAACAAATGTCTCCAGCAAAAATGGAAGTTGATGAAGAATCAATTACTGAACAACATCAAAAATCTCCAGAAACAAATGAAAGACCCGAAAATATCAACAATGAAAATGAAACAAACCAGAAAAAAGAAAATAATACTGAAGTAAGTAGTAAAATAATAAAGTTGTTTTAATGATTCTTTAGGCGTATTATTTGTAAAGATAAACAGTTTTTGAATATGTTCCGGAATTTTCGTAACGTAGACGTGTTTAGGCAATTCAAGGAAAGTATAATTTCCACTTTAGTGAAGGCTTCTTCCATATTTTTTTTAAATTTTCAATTTCCGATTTACGTTCGTAATCTACCCAAGAAACATAATGCGTAATGTTATTTGGGTACTTGGACAAAATAAAGTAAAATTTTACAAACTATTTTATTAAAATTAAGCCTGATGAAGTTGAAAATAATTAACGAAACGTTGAAATATTTGAAAATTAACATCTGTAAAATTTATTTTGACCAAGTACCCAAATAACATTACGTAGTATAAAAAAATAAATTCGCGTACGACTTTACCGCAGATATGGAACTATAATGGACTATATTTCCAGTAGCTGATAGACTAAATGATTGTTGCTTTATATACACCTAACAAAATTAGATAAAATTGGATGGGTTTAGTTGTTTTTTTTGAGAGTGTACAAATATCTGAATTTTATTGTTAGTCTGTGTTTCAGTTAATTTTAATTATATTTTTTTTACAGGTTTCACGTGAAACAAATGACACTAGCGGTGATGATGACGGAACTCCAGTTCGAAGTTCGATTGTCTCAGTTGTAAATCAAATGCCACCGACATACGAACCAGAACCTATGGAAGAGCAATCTACATATGTAGCAGACCCCACACGTAAAAAATTAAAATTAAAAGAATCAATCAGCGAGTATATTCAAACTAAATCACGTTTAACATCGGAAAATGTACGTGAAATATGCCCCGATTTAAAAGTATTATCACTGGATGAAGTTCGTTTAGAGGATGATATTCGAAATCATAACGATGATGACTCAACAACTTTACGTAAAGCAAAGAAAAAACCTTTTGAAGATAAGAAAATTACAATACAAACAGTGAAAGAATTTACAACAACACCAATAGTAATTACAACACCACCAATCACAACAAATCCAATGTTAGCTAATCGGAAAATATCAATTGTGGGTGATGAGTCTAGTAATTTACATCGACCACCTAGTCCAGCAAAGAATGAGCCTTCCCCTATTTTGTATATTAAAAATTTGGTGAGACCATTTACGTTGAATCAATTGAAAGAATTATTATCTCGAACTGGCACAATTAAGGAAAATGGATTTTGGATTAATAAAATCAAATCGGAGTGTTTTGTACAATATGACAATTTAGAGTAAGTAATGTTGCGAATTTCTAAAGTCGTTTAAGGGGCTACATATTCCTACGGGTATGGAAAATTGGAAAAACTTTAACAGACCGTTTTTTTTATCTTAAAAAAAAATTTTTTAATTTAAATTTCTTTTTACTGCACCTTCAAGTATTGGAAATCTTAGCACTTGGATTTGCTCTCTGGTGGATAATTTAAAAATTAGAGTAAAAACTAGTAGGTCAATGTTGCTTGCCCCAAAGCAACATCGATCGATTTATAAAGCTCCGTCCTCTGCCAAAGATCCCAATATAACTATATATTTACAGTAAAATTTTTATTAAAAAATATTCAAAAAACATGCTGGATAGATGTAATTCTGTAAAAATTGTGCGGTGTAATAGTCTTCTGTGGTACCCATTGCAAATTTTTTCATTTTTATTTTAAATTAAAACCTAAATTATTCTTCTAAGGATGTACGAGCACTGGAGCTTCAAAAAGATTAAAGCTTGATTTTTTTTTACATGTAGTTGAAATGCATATAAATTAATTATAAAATTTTCAGAGGTGGTTACGGGGGAGGTGGTTAATGTTATTTATGTCGGCGGTAGCTTAATTACTCGAAATCTCAGGTTTTTTCCTAAATATCCTTTTTGTTAGGCATGGTATGGCGGGTCTAAATTAAATTTTAATTTTAACTTACGACAAAAAAATAATAAACATTATTGTGGACTTTTATGAATGTACTATATAAGACTTTGAAGAATTTTATAAATGGACTATACATCAGTGCTGGTACATCCTTAAAGTAGACAGAAATAGATAGTTTTGAATGTAGAGGTTTCTTACTACAAAAATCGTACTTTATTTATGAAATACAAAAATTTTTTTTTTTTTTTGAAAATTACTAGATAATAGGATGAAAAATATTTGAGTAAAATTTTAAGTCAATCAGTTCATTAGTTCTCGAGATATTATTGGGCCCCGTTTTAGAATTTATAGCTTTGGGAAAAACGTGTTTGAAGTTTATGAAGGTGCATAAGTGACACCAGGACTGCACGCAACGTTGCAACTTCGTCAATTTTAAAGATTGCTTAAGGAAATTTTCAGAGAAAATTTTTTTGTTGAACATACCTAAATATATGTAGCCCTTTAATGCATGCTTTATTTTCAATGAACGAAAACTGTCACAGAGTGAAAAAAGCGATTACAACGCGAAATACTAATTGTGTACAAAGAGAATTGATACCTTTTTAGTGAATTTCCTCCGAAGGAAATGCAGCTATTGTTTTTGTTGGAATTTCGTAAAAATTTCTAAAATGTCCATCGATCCTACCTAGTAGATGTTAAATATCAATATATATATAAATATATATATATATATATATATATATATATATATATATATATATGTGTGTGTGTTCTGTAGACTCTCTAGCGATCACAGTTTTATTCCAAAAGGTCAAGTTCGTCGGGCAAGAGGAAAGGGGGGTTTAGAGGGAAGAGGAAGCACAAAATTGGGCATATCTCCATAATATTTTAAAAATCGAAAAATTTATAAGGAGTACAGTTTTAGGTACTTAGTTTTACTAAAATTTTGTTTCTTAGCATTTTTTATGTTACACTAATATTTACAGAAATATTTACAATTAAAGATTGAAAGTTAAAATTCTAAATATCTCTGTACACATTAGAGTTTGGAAAAAATGATAAGGTAATGAATTGTAGCAAACTTGATTTTCTACAACTTCACTCCTTTCAACTTCATACATTTTTCGATTGTTCTAATATTAAGACAAACATTTTTTTATTTTTTGCTTTCTTCTTTCTCTATGCCCTCATTCCCTTTGACCTAAGTCATTTATTAATAATCAGATACGAATTTCATTTTGATTAGACTATAATTGTGGCCGCTAGAGAGTAATTGATATATTTTAAGGAAATTTGCTAAGTTGAGCCGGCTCCTGCGTAACGAATTTTTTTTAAATTGAAACGATTCAAGTTTTCGTATTTATATTTTATTAGGTAACAAAAACTATAGTAAAAAAACTATAGGTTCGTATTTGTCACGTTTTCAAAGATAGTAAGTGCACACAGTGACTTTATCAGTGCGCTTTATGATTGTTTCATAAAGCGCACTGAGCTTTATGATTGTTTCAAAAATACTTCTATAAATTTAACGTTGTGAATGAATTTTAAACGCATTTTGACTGTTTTTTTCTGTTCAACAAAAACATTGTTTACTGAGGCTAATTATTCAGTTTCATAAAACTATGTCATAGTTAGCCACGCTGTTAAATCACTTTAGAAATTTAAAATACACTAGAAAGAAATATTGAATTTTTTATATTAACTAAATTTCAAAATTTGCCTCAATTCCTAAATCAATTATTTGTATTATATAAAAACGTATTTCGACTACATCGTAGTCACCATTAGTATGAATTAGCTAATCGTAATTAACCTCCGGGAAGATATGTTACTCGTTGCTAATTTGGTAACTCGTTAATTACGATTTACTAATTTATACTGATGATGACTACTTTGTGGTCGAAATACGTTGTAGTGTATTCATATTAGATTTAAGTCCTCAATATCTAGCCATCCAGTAGTGCAGTGGATATTGAGCACCCCATCAACAAACATTTTATCATTATTCAATATTCAGGAAATTAAAAGTTGCCTGAGTCGAAGGTCTAGTGCGAGTACACTATAACGTATTTATAAAATAAAAATAAAATTGATCTAGAAATTGGGACAAATTTTGAAAAAATATAACTAATTGTTTAAATCATGAAGAATAGATATATTAGGAGATTGAACGACATAGGCATTTCGTCTGTTTTTGTGTCCTCAAAAACGTGTAGAGATCATAGTTATTATTTTCGCCACTAGCGGCAGTGCGAATCTGCCCGTACGGAATTATTATTATTATTACATATTAAAATCAACGGTTATCACATCTTACAAATAAAAATTGTAAGTATAAAAATTGTTTAATTTTATAAATGTGAAAAAATGGGACGATGTTGTACAGGGAAAGCATAAATATACTGCTATATATCTATGAGTGAAAGGTTGTTTAAGGTTAGGAATGCGTGTCTGTATTTACGAAAGGAATATGGTCTGTAATAACCGGTTTTGTGATCTTCTTTCTTTATCTAATATATGTCAGTTATTGTAAACATATATTGTATATTATTATTATTAATTGCAAAATTATCACTATGATTCTTCATCTTTTAATTTATTGCAATTATTAAGAATTCTCTATTATTAATATTTATTTAATTATTACTTGATAATCGAAAACAATTTAAATTCCGTGATTGAATGATTTAAACCATGAAGAATAGATATATTAGGAGAGCGAACGTAATGTTAAAAAACGGTCAAGAAGTGGTGTAACTATCTTTTATCAGTAGGGGTCACTGGTGTCAGTGCCGTACGGAATTTAAATGTTTAAATGTAGGCGCCAAGAAATCACTTTCATTCAGTTAATAAGAAGTCTTAGTTTTATAGATAATAAAAAATTGTTTTCGATTATCAAGTAATAATTAAATAAATATTAATAATAGAGAATTCTTAATAATCTGCAATAAATTAAAAGATGAAGAATCATAGTGATAATTTTGCAATTAATAATAATAATATACAATATATGTTTACAATAACTGACATATATTAGATAAAGAAAGAAGATCACAAAACCGGTTATTACAGACCATATTCCTTTCGTAAATGCAGACACGCATTCCTAACCTTAAACAACCTTTCACTCATAGATATATAGCAGTATATCTATGCTTTCCCTGTACAACATCGTCCCATTTTTTCACATTTATAAAATTAAACAATTTTTATACTTACAATTTTTATTTGTAAGATGTGATAACCGTTGATTTTAATATGTAATAATAATAATAATTCCGTACGGGCAGATTCGCACTGCCGCTAGTGGCGAAAATAATAACTATGATCTCTACACGTTTTTGAGGACACAAAAACAGACGAATTGCCTATGTCGTTCAATCTCCTAATATATCTATTCTTCATGGTTTAAATGTAGCCTTACTAAATCCGCCATTTTGGACTAGGACGCATGAGCAGCTCTACCAATATTAAGAGTGTAAGATTGTACAGAAACCATTATCTTTTGTTTTTTCATATTGTTAAATGTTCCTACCTTTATCAGATTTTGTTGACAGTTACCATACCAACAAAATGTTTATTTTATATTTACGGTTTAATCAGTTGTTGCTATGGCAACTGTCAACAAAATCTAACAAAGGTACAGATGTTTGATAATTTGAAAAAACAAAACACAAACTTTACATCTCCCTGAGACAAAAGTACTGAAAATTAGAAATTCGTGAATAATCTACGTTTTGTAGCATAATAAATAGTGTTAATACTAAAAGAAATGTATTGAATTTAAAATGAAATGGGAGATTTACCAGTAATGTTGAATTAAAAAAGAAATAACTTGAAATTTGAACTAACTTTTGGCATTGAATGCATCTTTAATTTAAATCAACAAAAACATATATCTTTTTCTTTCTATATCATATACGTATAAGTAACAAAAACTTTTTTTCTTCTATTTATAATTTTTTTTTCTCAACAACCGTTTAGTGAATGTAAATAAAATTGTGCAAAATTGTTCCTATACAGTTCAAGTTATATAATCTGAAAATTTGGGACGCTTCGTAGCTTTTTTTAATGGTAATTGAAATGAATTTAATTTATTGAATGAATAAATCTCCATAAGAAAAATTCAATATATTTGAAATAGTAGCACCTAGAATGTTTTAATTGGTTCAATTTTTTTAAACAGGAGTGTATTTCCCTAACATCCTTAATTTTAAGCTCAAATAAATCAATATATCTTTCTAGTGTATTTTATGTTACAAAAGTGATTTAAAAGCATGGTCAATAATCAAATGTAACCAAGTTTAATGAAACCGAACAAATATCCATTAAAACCATTTACGAATTAAAATTTTAATTATTTCAGACAATCTGTTGAAACTCGAAACGCATTGCATGGTGTACACTGGCCAGTTGCAAATGGTCGTCGCCTTGATGTCGATTTTGGAACGGAAGAAGCTATGGAAAAAGCACGAACACCAACCGAAATCAAACATGAAATTAAAACCGAAATGCCTGTGATCCCAGAGGTAATATCGTAATTATTCAGCTGTTAGATGGCATTCTCCAAAAATGTAATACTAATTGATTATTTCATTATTTAGGCTAAGCCAAAAGAAGAGCCTGTTGATTGGCGAGAAGTGAGAGAACGTGAAAGATTACGGCGTGAACAACGTGGTGTTAGAGAATGGGATGTTGGTAAGCAAGGACCTGAACGTTCGCCTTCACCACCACCTACAAAACGACGACAGCATACCCCATCATCCAGAAATACATCACCAGGTAATTATTTTTATACCATTTATTATAAAATGTTTGATTGAATTCTTAACTAATACAGCATATTGATTTTATAGATCGTAAAGTCCGTAAAAAGGAAGATGTTCCGTCAAAATTATTAGATGATTTGTTTAAAAAGACAAAAGCTACACCTTGTATTTATTGGTTACCACTTTCTGCTGAAATGGTAAGTTCAGACATAACATAATATTTTATATATTATACAACTTACAATATTTTAAATCTAGTAAAACGTCAATAAGTTTGTAATTTCAAAAACAAAAAACCCGGGTACGATTGTGTTATAATTAATACAATTATTATTAAGGATGTACGAGCGCTGATGTATAGTCCATTTATAAAATTCTTCAAAATCTTATATAGTATATTCATAAAAGTCCACAATAATGTTTATTATTTTTTGTCGTAACTTAAAATTAAAATTTTATCTAGGTTCGTCATACCAGGCCTAACGAAAATGGTATTTAAGAAAAAGACCTGATATTAGAATAATTACATGTCAGAATCGATTCTTTTTTATATACATATATATTCATCTTGTTTTAAAAATTTTCATCTTGGATTTTTCTTATTTATATTAACGAAAAGTGCAATCATTATAATGATTCCCTATCCATCGCGTGCTAAAATATCAGAATAAAATAATTTTTCATATAAAAATTATAGACGTCAGAAAAATTCTATAAAAAAAATTTGAATGTATTAGATACTTTTTTACATTATACTAAATTTTCAAAGATTTATCTTGAAATTTCTCTTATAAGGATATTACCTTAAGGACGTTCGTTATAGTCTTTCCGCGATGAAGAGTGCGAGAGGGGCTTATATAATACAAGGCAGTGTACTTTACATATCAATCCTAAATGTTATATCTAGAGCACGGTAGTGCGCAAGGCCGAGTTTACAAGTACCTTAAATTTCTCTTCAACAAAAAGTTTTTGTATCATTATAAAGTACATAAATTTTAAGTAACAGTGGTATTATTACTTTTATTTTTTTATAATTAGTTTTTTAATTATAAATTAAAATACGTTGTAATAATAAATGCTACTTAACTATGTCAACATCGCTAATTTAACTATTGGTATACCTGTAGTTAACACATGTATATATTTATTATATAAATATATAATATATAATTTCATGTTCATATATATTTATTGCGTCAACAATACGATGTTTGTACAAATTCCATTTCGGTTACGTAAGACAAACTGTAAAAGACTAGTGTATACTTTATAGACCAATATCATTGGATTTTATTTAAATACTGATATGAAAAAAGAAGATGAATTGAAGTTTGCTGAGTGGAAGTAGTAAAATAATTTTAAGTATTCTCATAAAAAGTAGTAGTAACTACTACTACTATTGACTACTATTCTTTAAAAATGGTCCTCTGATACAGCAATACCATCTTTATTTAAGGCTATTTGGGGGACACTTTTTGTTACACAGAGAGTGTGCTTCTTGTATTTCTAGTCATTTCTAGTCGTAGTCCATGCTTTTCATAATATATCTGTCATTAAAAAGAATTATTATAATATAATAAAAATATTAGTAACTTGTTTGTTTGATGATAGCAAAAATTTTATCAGTAATAGTTAATTTGTTAGTTAAATAGAGAGATAATGTAATAAAGACTTCAAAAAAACTTGTGTCCCTACAAAATGGATAGTGTGACAGGCAGGTCCTCCACCCCAACATGTTCAAATAATGGGATATACATAGTTATTACTTGGCGCTTATACTTAAATAACCGTTACTTGGCACAATTCACGATAAAAACAATTTTAGTAGTCTTTTATGAACTAAAGGTTGAAGAAATGAGACCTACAATGTGTATAAACGTTGCGTGTCATTGAAATAAGAAAACATTTTTCTAATTTATACATGAAAATTTTACATTGACATGTTCAGAGCGTAGGACTGGGAAATTGAACCACTGAATTTGTAGGACAAGATGGCCATCAATTTATACATACCATTATTAATTAACAGCATAAAAATCAGCTTGTTACTAATAACTATGTATACCTCGTTATTTAAACATGTTTCACATACGTAATGAATAATAATATTATAAACTAAGTGTGCATCACTAAATCCCCTCTCTTAAATGACATCAAACAAACATCATACCACAAGCAGCCAAGTATGTGTATGTATGGTTAGTAAATATTTTATTTATTTATTTAACATCGATTCCCTATAAGAAATGCTTTTGAAAATAGACTGTATATAACAGACTGTACATATTTTATATTATAGAAAATCATATTCTTTTTTTACAAATAAAGTTACTTGTATTTTATTTAAGGGTATTTAATATTTTGAATAGCGCATAAATATTAACAGATGACCAAAAAAACGTTTAATTTATTTGTTATTAATTATTTTTTTTATAGAATATGGCGATAAAATTAGTCAGATTTACGTATAAATAATCTTGAATATATCGATACGTTTTTTTTTTAACAATTTATCATTTTTATTCAACTGTTTTGTTTAATTCAAGCTAGGCCATACCGTAATTTCCAAAAGAACACATGTTAAAAGTGTAGTTATTTAGATATCAATATCTCCGAAGATTGACGAAAAAAAAATCTTAAAAAAACTCCAGTATCTTGTTTTTTTAGCATATTTAGCGAACGTCCTTAAGGACGTTTATTTGCTACGCTAAAGTCAAATGAGTACTATCTTTAATAAAATTTATTTAGGATTTGAAAAAGTTATAAAATATATCAATATAATCGTACAACAATTTATAATCTTTTTTTATTTGTCCTAAATATTTTAAAAGTATTTATTGTAAAATATAGGGAAATGTAAATTAAAAATTGATTTGATGACAGATTTGACAGTAAACTATGTTGTATATTTGTGCGTATGTGTATATTATTTTAGTGTACGTGGTCGCCAGTTTTCAAAATATGGTGGCAAAAATAAACCTAACAAAAAAGTTTTAATTTTATAAAATAATTAATTCAAATGCCCGTCAACACAATTTTTTTAATGCAATTATATAAAGTGCATATTTTAAAGAATATTTATAAACATTATTTATTATGGTGGCGACTTTAATAATATTTTTATTATAATTTTAAGTATAAAAAATTCTGTTCTCCATAAGACGCTGTGTTAAAAGTTTGATTTTTAATCGATAATTACTCTTCGCAATGATCGTCAACAGGTGTTAAATTTTTGAGGAAGGATAACTACATAATTGAACTATTCAATTCACTATAAAAAAAACTGTTATCTACTATTAAGCCTCATGTATGAACGTCCTTAAGTTGAATAAAAAAGCAAAAAAAAAATTTATTAACACGCAATTTTTATTCTTTCCAGATTGTCATTAAAGAGGAACAAAGACGTAAGCATATGGCGGAACATGAACGTCGTTTAGCTGAAATACGACGTGTTGAACGTATGCGTCGTGCACCTGGTGGTGGTCGTAGCCGAGATGGGGGTGGTCGTAGTCGATATAATTGACGATTTTGGTAAAATTTACTAAAGCTTTCCAAAACGCAAATCAAATGACCTAAAAAGGAAAATGGAGAAGAAAGCAATAAATAAATATTAAAAAATCATTTAACCCATGGAAAATGAGTTGTGACAACACATCATCGTCTTAAAAATATACTGACGCTGCTTTTCACTTTGTCTACATCGCGTTAGACACGGTTAGAAAAATTAGCTAGGATACAAATTTTTATTTATATGTTTGTGTTGTATGTATGTTGTGTGAGTGAATTGATTGAATTTTTATTTTAATTTTCATAATTTTCTTTAACACGGAAACATAAAATTTCCTTAAATTTTCATTTCTTTTTTAAAAGTATTTAAACTTGACATTGAAATTTAGTTTTCATTATTTTTTATTTAAATTAATTTGACTTAGAGTTCGATGTAGATATTTGTATTTAAATTTTTTTTTTGTCCCAAATGCTTAAATTTTCCTTGTATATATTAATGTTTTAACCTTCCTTTTCCCCTCCCTCAAATCCTGTGTGAGTGCAGGCTTTTTGTAAGTGTGATGTATGTCTGTTTTTGTGAGAATGACAATTATATTTCTAGGTATTCGCGAAGAAAATAGTCTATTTAATTATAAAATGAGAATTAAACTTGTTATTGCTATTCTTTGGTCAGACAAGGAGACCGCTGTTCGATTCTACCACAACCGATTGATTGATTCGCGCTGAATTGTTTTGATTCCTATGAGACACACTGATGTAATGAACCAAAAATTTATAAACCAGAAGATGTATAAAATTATGAAAAATGTATATTAATACAAAAATTACCAAAATTTGGGGCAAAACACCAATTTTGTAATAAAAAAAATACAACATTATTGACTTATTGAGACAATTTTGGAAACGAAATTGGGAACTATTTGAAATTCAAGAACATTTTTGATACACCATATAATTTGTGCAATGAACTGTTTATTAATGTGAGATTTTTTTGTCATGAACATTTAAGAACAAAACTGATAGTGAATATTTTATTTGGAACTTTATTTTGTTAAAACTCACTTTTAATTATTGGAACGAATTATGTAATTGTTGGAATTAATTTACTGACCAAATGATACATGTCATTGAAGTTTATATATGTAAAGGAAAAACATACGGATCAAATACTAAAATAAAAAAATTTCTTACGAAAATTATTGTTTTATTTCAAATTTCAATTTTTTAATGCATTTTATTTGAGTAAAAATCTTGTGGAAAAAATCACATATGGCAGTCAACCTTTGAACGTAAATATATCGTAGTGGATTTTGCTGTTTAAATTAAGTTTATTGTTATTTTTCTTCAAAATTTATCTTCTGATATTGTTTTTACCATTTTCTAATAATTCTTGTAATAGTAGGACCACGCTTTTCTTCTTATTAGTCATATTTTTAATTGCTGTTACAAAATATAAGTGTTGGTTTATAGTAAGTAAACACAGCGTATTGAAATTGGAATAGAACAGAAGCAGTTTACAACGTTAGAAAAGTAGACATAAATTACGGTATAATACATTAATATAACATGTGGATTATAATTCCTTTTTAGCGAAAGGGTGCGTGTGATAAAGAAAATACTTGAAATGTATATTTATGTAAAATTTATTTCACTACTTTTTGGGTAACAATAAATTTTAGATTATACTTTTGAATTGTTTTAAATTTTTTATTTCAACGAATGTTAAATTGTTACTGAATTGGTGAGCAGGACAACATGCTTTATATATCTGAAATGCACGCGTTCTAAGAAAGTGAGAGAATCGCATCGAATATCTTTACATTCCAGAACATACTTATAAAGTTAATCTGTTTCTATACGTGAGTATATAAAAAGAGACAAAGATATGCGCGTATACGTAAATGTATCGTTCTATCTTGTTTGGTTTTTTCTAGAATTGTACAGTGTTAAATACAATGTGTACTGTATCGCAGGTTTATTTGCTATGTTGATATTGATAGGATAGATATGTGTATCTGCTATATTAGTGTGAGTCACTAATATTGGGAACTCTAGCACTTGGCTATGCTCTCTGATGGGTAAATTATAAACTAGAGCTGGTATGTGACATACTCTTCGATCTACAAGTTTAATGGTTGCACTCTGAAGAACAACAGAGTAACTACTGCAAGTAGGTTGAAATATTAAACTCCGAATCCTGCCCGAGATCCCAATATTTAGCAACCAATCTTCCGGTTGAAGTTCTAAACAGTAAATAAACAATTTCGATACTCAAAGTATTTTTTTCCAGCGATGGAAGGAAGATATTTTCGCCTCTACGGGTTATTGCTACTAACCCTAAAAGAATCGTTGAAAAATTTTGGACAAATAAATATTGATAATATAAAATTCAGCAACTTTGTTTTTAACATTTATTACCGCAAAATAAAAATAACTTATTGTTCCGGCTTTTATTCGAGTATGACTGAGTAAAATTTTCTAATTTCATCGCTTCTGCAGTTATATGGTCGGTAAAGAGTTGTTCCGAATCCTTCTCGGATGATGCAATTGTCAACTGAAGGTAGCAAGTCTTACAAAGCTGTTTTATTAACATAATAATAACGCGCATTTTTACTTGGTTACTCGTTTGCGCAAGTAACTTGCGAGAACGATTTTCCGCGTTGAAGCACATTAAGACGGTGCTTCGTTCTCTATTCGGGGCAAGAACTGTCGGATTCGTTGAATATTCTAAATATAGAATCGGATCTCTATTAAAAAAAATGTTAAAAGGCTAGCTTCAGTTATAACTAATTGGAACTTTTTACATAAATGTACGTCTTTGAAAATATAAACTTCCAAAAACTCTTGCCTATTTGATTATTATTATCATTTGATATGGCGTTCGGCGGGCCCATAAATCAATAATGCCACCCGGTCCCCTTAGACCCAGTCTTACGCTGATGGGGAATCCTTTTTTTAAAAGAGTTTATGTGTGCGAGAACCTGTGAACTTCTATAATAATAACGAAAAAAACATTAATACTTTTTTTCATAAATTTTTATTTCCAACAACTTTTATATGAAACTTTTTTCATATCTATTACTGCAGTTTCTGAGAAAAGAAATATCTAAAGACAATAGATATAGAGATATATCAAAAACTTGTTTTACACATGAAAGTTTTCAATCGCAATAAAAATAGTTGATATAACTGAAGCTACATTGCTATGCATACGCTGAAATTAACTTAAAATATTACGTATAAGATTTCTTGAAAAAAATCATCAAAATAGAATTGTTCTCTATTTCATCAAACTAAAAACATGCATAAAAATATACTACTGCGCTTGCTCACCAAATCATTCGCATGAATACTTACATCTGAAGTTACATGTGTAAAAACGGGATGTGTTTTATCACAATTATTATAGAAAAAAGTTTTGCGCAATAAAAGATTTGGGATTGAGGCACCCCCTGTCGGATTAGGTTCTCGCAGGGTGGCCTAGGCAAGTGATTGAAGTCATTATATAAGTACTATCTTTTCTGAAAGTTTCATTAATTAAACGAGCACCGTTTTTACGGTCCCCGTATTTGGACTATAACGTCACTTATTCCCTGACACTCGGACTGTTAAAACAAATCCAACGGATAATCTCATTTGCTGAAACAGAGTTACGCGATTGAGCTCTCCAGTAAAACTGATGGACACATACAAACAAGAGGTCAAACAATTTCTCTCAACTGCACCGTGGTCGAATAAAAAGTAGATCATTTCAATTGAAATACGCCGACGGTAAAAAATGTACATTTGATGTGATACATAATATTTTTTATTTTTTTAAATATCAATTCCAAAGTGAATTTTATAAAAAGTATCAACTTGGAGATACAAAATAAGAGCTAAATAATTGCACTACAAACTATATAAAAACTGTAAATAACATAGAAACAATATTAGCAAATATAATATGGTATGAAATTGTAAATCTATTCAAAATAATTTTCTGGTCCAAAGGTAAAATACTTCGTTTCACATTTAACAAAAAGAAATATTTTGTATTAAGTAAAACTATGACATAATTATAGGAACCCAAACTGGAAAGAATCAAAATTTGTAATATTTATTTTAGATTCAGTTTCTACTCCAAAAAATAAGTTTACCGTCATCAGTATTAACTAATCGTAATAATTTTTCGAGAAGATATGTTTGTTATTCGTTAATAATTGCGCCACGACCGGTTAAAACCGCAGGATGTAGTTTATTCGATTTATTTTACAGAAACCGCATTCACAGTTCTTTTAGAAACTGTTCTCTTCCGGTACTCACATATAGTCAAACTGTGTAAAAGCAAATTAAGAGGAATAAAAATAACTTCATTGGATACATATTTGTAATTTAAAATTTTTTGATGGTTAAATCACGAATAACATTTAACGATATTTTTGATGAGCAAGAGCTGCTATTAATTCATTAAAATTTAAATTGAGGCATATGTTTCATAACTGGGAAGCGTCAAATTAGCAAGACGATTCTGATTTATATTCACCCGTAGCCTATATTTTGTTAGTATTATTTTCAATATATCAATGATTATTTTAGTAAATGACTGAATTATTTAATGGCCAGTCCCTTTCGCTGCCATAAAACACCATCTCATGGTTAACATAAACAAAGATGCTATAAAAATTATATTTAATCTTAAAACGATAAAGAAATTTTTCAATTGATTCCTTAGTTTTATTCATTGCGTATTTTTGTTTTTATTGCGTTGGACACGAGTCCTGACCATGTTATAGCTAAAACCGATACTGATCGTCTGTATTATTTAGACGAGCTTTATTTAACATTTAAACTTTCAAGCTTATTCCTGGACTGAAAGTAACTGAAAAAAATGTACTAATTCTAATTCAATTGAAAATGAAAATATCAATTTCCACTGTATTTTCCAGTTTTGGTCCCTAGAAAAAATATATTTGCTAACAATAGTTTAAAAAAAAGTAACTAAAATAATCGTGCATGTCTAAATAAACATCTAGAAAAATTAACATATCAAATTGTATTAAAATTATTTAATGTTAGAAAATTTGATTTGATGATGTATTTAAATACACCAATTATTTTTAAGAATGTCAGCATTAAATGAACTTTATTTATTGAAATTTTTATTTATCATTATATAATAATTATCTACTTTAGTATGAACACTGATAATAATTGATGTCTATCGAATTATAAATCACTATTTTATTTGTTTTGGGCACTGTTCTTCGCTAAAGTCTTGTGGTCCTATTGTAACAGCTACAAAACATAAAATCATGTACTATTATTCAATTTCTAGCTAATGGAGAAAAGGATATAAAGGGTAGGCCATTTTACGTTATCCACGAAAATTGGTCCGAGGAAAATTGATATTGATCGAAAATTATTCCGGTAAACCTGATATGCCATCTTATTTTCCCCTTGATATCAGGTAGATCATTGTCTAATAAAATTTTAGTATATGTCATATCTTGGGAGTCATTTGTGAGGATAGAATAAAATGGTCTGCCCTGTATTTGTTGCTGTAATTACACGAAATCTTTTACGATGCTTTCTAACATGAGTTTCTACATGCACCAATAAATTCGCGTCTCACTAGTATTGACATTGTCAGTATGCATCCGAAAAATTTAGGCAATTTACTAGTTAATCCAGCCAGAATTAGTTTTTATTACATGCTAAGCGGTACGAACAGCTGACGAAACATTTATACTCTGGATTTTCGTTACCCAACAATCTATTTCGGGAAAAAACATAACTTTATCTGTAGAAGCTTGAACTGAAGCCTATTAAAAGCAGCAGATTCAATCTCTGAAATACAGTCTTTTGTTTCTTAAGATGTTAAAAACATTAGCAAAACAAAATCTGATAGCGCCATTTTAAAATACTAGATAATAAAACCAGGTTCTAATTGAAATTAATAGTAAATTACCGAAATTAACTTTTGATGCGTCTATTCTATCTGATCACCAGATAGAATAGACGTCTATCTAGTCACCACATTATTGTAAGGTAAATAAGTAAACCGGATATTGTCGTGTATTTACAGTAATATAAATATTATTTATACTAAACACTAATTTGTCTATGGTTTTTAGAGACTAATTGTAATGTGACGAATCGAATAATCCTTAAGGTAGTTAATAAGTTTCCGTTTTTACAGATTCCCGTTGACGACCACTCTCGCTCTGATAAAAATAAACCAACTGCAACCATAGGGGTACTTTTCTCACTCAAAAATTACGAAATACCAAAGAAATTTTTTTTTAAATCGCGTTCTTTGTCAATCTTTCAAATGGCTGTAACGCGATTAGTTTGTACCCTTATAGTCTAGTCGAACAACATTAATAAATCGTTTGTATTTTTGGTGCTTTTGATACAAGACCTACTTTTTAAGTAACTCATAAAAAAAAGAGAATAAAATAAGCTAAAAGTCACCTTTAAACTCCGCCCGTTGCACATTTTTATAGTAAATTACTGCTGTATGATTTTTTTCTCGTAACATCCAAATACGTTTATTTTCATTAAACTATTTTCGTCGAATCGTCACATTTAATTGTAAATATTACCTAGTTCTAAACTTTAAATTATAATTTAACTGTGCGCACTGATATTGACTTTAGAATTAAGAAGATATTTACAATACGTAGACAGGGGATGTATTATTGTTATTGATTTAAGCCAAAGTTGTTTTTCTTGAAGTTTAAGTATTTATTTATTTGTAAAATAAATTGCTTGTCTCCAACAAGCAGTCCTACCTGAGAGACTAAGTCGAAAAATATGCACATGAAGGTACGTAAAATGTCTGAAAGTTTAGGTCAGAAACATTAAGAAACACATTAGATATTTTTGTTTTCCTATCCAAAAACGACAAACGACGCAACGTGTCTTTTCCTTATCGTTTGACGTTCCTTATCGAGTGAGTCAGCCTGAGAAAGAATCGGCTCTCGTTAAATTTCGTGGCTAGTCGTGATTACGCTGTTATTTTCTTAATTTATAATGTTTATATCACTGACTTCTATTAAACTAGACAGAGTATGATTATCGGTATAAACGTGAAATAACGGACCCTAAAATAATATATAAAATATAACAGCGTTGTCTAACCGCCTCAACTGACCAAGGTACTGAAATTCTATATGTGTAGTGTAAATACATGTGACAGCCACACATACACTAACACACATTCTTATTACACATAAATGCCATGCAGGAGGGCTGAAGCAAAACTAATAGCGTTTTCTTTTGACTGCACTCGTGTGCACTGAAAGCACTCTAAGCAGAAAATGTATGTTCGATTGACTATTATAGATTGCTCGGACGAGTTTCTCGTTTTCGATTGACGATAGAGAACACTCCTAGTGCGCTCCGTCTTGCTCTTACAATAAGGTCAGAGCACTAGTGCAGTGAAATAGGGCGTCGAAAAACCTACGAATGTTGATATTGTTTGAACTATTATCATCGTCAGAAAGTTCTGATGACGAAAACGCTTTAATTATAATTACAATTTTAAATTGCATGTGTATATGATTATCTTATCGTTAATAATAATACAAAGTGTATTGTCATAAGATTCAATTTTATTTCCATTTTTACTTATAAATATTTTATTCCCATTTTTACTTAATAATATTTTTTTACACACACGGACATACATATATCGAAATCAAAGAATATACTTATTATATGTACAGTGCTAAAACTATGGACACACAAGTCTCGAGCAAGAATGAGGTCGAGCATGACGTCATCACAGAGTAGCGAGCATGCTCTACCGTGCTAATTCAAAAGAAAACGCTATTTAGCGCTTCAATTGGGGTAATGGCGTAACATAGGATAATCTGTCCAATTATTTAGAGGTCAGTGATTATCACTGACATGCCGTAAAACAAAAAAAAGTCGAAATTGAAACATACACTAGAGCCATCTATACTGGCGAGTTTAGTTGCGATAACTAATCATAAAAAGCCGCGTGAAAACTATACATTAAAAAACATTATGTTTTTTATTTATATAATAGAGTTTTATTTATATAATATAACCTTTAAACTGACACGCAATCGAGCATCATTTTTAAACGATTATATTTTAACTTGTATTGTAGTTAGAACTGGGAATGGTTGTAAATAACCGTAACCGAAAAGGTTTTGATCTAATTTTTGTTAACCGAAACTGTGTTATTATAGAATTTAAAACTTATAACGAAACCGTTTAACCCGAAACATTCATTAAACGGTTCAAAACTAGCCGAAAAGTAATAAAAATATCAAATTTATTTTTGATAAAACAATATTTAACATTGGTCAATCGATATGTAATTGCAGTTCAAGTTCAAACTATTTTAGGAAAATTGACAAATCTTGGGTGGGCAATTTTTTACCATTTTCGATTTTCTAGCAAATAAACAGTGTAATGACAAAGAGAATATTACCCTTATTAGTCTAAAACATGTCTTATCAGCTGTCATATCAATGTGCACAAATTTTTAACAAATAATCTAAAAAAATAAACATTAACCAAAACTATGTGAATTATAAATATTACCTCTCCATAATCCGACGTTTTAATTCAGGCGGATAGGTTACATAAATATAGTGCTCATTGTACTCTTCAGGTGGTTGAAGTGGTGTTGGGGGATCAACGCTTCCTAGTGTTGGTCGTGACGGTGAAGATGGGGCTGTTATTGATCCACTAGTACTAGCCACACTTGTGCCATCATCTCCGCTAAAATAATTATCTAATATATCACCTTATAAATAATGTAAGAATCATATATTCACTGACCAAAATCGTGTAAAGTTTCGAAAATTTAAGTGCCACAAGAGTTTTTACATTTAAAAGTGTAAATAGGAGCTTTACCACTAAAACATAAATATTTTTTTGATCGACGAATAACAAAAACTAGAAAAAAAAAAGATAAAACAAATAAAAAATAAAAATAAAATTTTTTAAATTAAAATAAAAGACAAAAAACTATTATCTAAACTTGTCGGTCTATTTTTGATGTTTGGACTACTTTGGAGCAGGGTAATTGTAAACATTTCAAACTTGAAACACTAAAGTTAACGAATCATTTTCATCAAAATGTAATTATATCGTACTTGACTCGAAGAAGTTGGTTTTAAATAATAAAGATGAGTTTCAATAAGAAGTTTATTTATGTTAGAAGTTTATTGATGAGCAATAACTTTTTGAAAGTACTCAAAATACTCAAAATTTGAAAATATTTAGTTATTTTTAAATAGTTGGATAAAATAGGATTAAAATTGAGTCGATTTAATTAATTATCAACATAATAATATTTACGTTTGAACTACGAGCTACGAAGACGTCTGTTATTATTCAACTTTTAATTTATTTTGTAAAAAGTATTTTAATGATTTCCGAAAGTACATAATGAATGATTTATTATTAGAAAATAAAATAAATCAATGCCATCGAGAGTCAAAATTTTGGAGGCGCATTATGGTTCTTGAAAGTTCGATCTCACTAGCGGAAAGTGGTTCCATATCATAGCGTCTATCATTTAGCACCCCATATTGAGTTATTGCAATTTTTTTCGCAATCGTTTGATGGTCTAAGATGGTCAATTTTTATCGTTTGATCGTCCTTCGTTTATTAAAAAAAAAAACAATTGGCCTAATTAATTTGTATACCCTTTTTTTCCGCTGACAATTTTTAAATTTACCGCCATTTAAAAATCGCTTGATGTTGTGTAGCGTCCAAATTAAAAAAACTAAACATTGTTTAGTTTTTTTAAAATTTGAACGCTCGTTTTTTTTTAAAATCACTAGCGTCAAAACAAAAAAAACTAAACAATGTTAGATAGATAGAGTGGTCTAATTTATCTACCATTTATTGGTATAGATTAGATAGATAGATTGTAGAGGCTACCCTGGACGGGCTACACTTCGACCATAAGTTCCATTGTGATGCCTATGGATGTGAGGATGTGAGTGGAGTGGAAGAATTTTTTGTGTATGGACTAGGAATTGGTAGGATATGCGGCTGCAGCAGACTATGGCAGGTACTATGCCGATATTCATCTGGAGTTCGTGAAGGAAACTGCAGAAAACCTTCTCAAGCATAGCCGGTTACTTCGTTCGTGTCCATACGCCGACAGTTTAGTCAATTAACCGCCCCTTTTTTTTTCTTAATAATTGACAAATTGCCGATGTCGGGATCCGAACCCATAACCTCCCAGTTTCCAAGTAGGCATACTGCGCAGACATAACGCCTTAGACCGCTCGGCCACTTGGACTGGTAAACAATGTTAAGTTATTTAATATTACACGCTGGGATAAATTAAGATATATGAAAAACGAGCGTACAAATTTAAAAAAACTAAACAATGTTTTGTTTTTTTTTTTTAAATTTGGACGCTACAACATAAGCGATTTTTAAACGGCAGTATATTTAAAAATTGCACCACGTGACTTACTGGATGTTGGAAGCCAACGTCCAGCAATTTTAAGTGCGGTCGCGGCTTTAGCGTTATAAATAATGCAAAATGGGCGACAATAAAAAACAGATGTTTTATGGATTAATGATAAAAAATTATTAAGATAATTAAAGAGAACTCAAAGTTTTTTGAAATTAAATTTCAAATTTTGCACCAATTCCTAGAACAATTTTTTGATTTTTCTAAATACGTGTTTCGAGTACAAAGTATATATTATCATCAGTATGAATTATCTAATCGTAGCTATCTCCTTAAGCGTTTGAAGCGATTACTATCCAATTGGAACGATATAAAATAGCGATTATGATCATGAGTCGCATTTTCATGCTATCGCTAATTGTTGCTGATTTTTTGTGACAAATGCAGTCATGTGATTAAAATTCAACATGCACGCCATCTGGAAATATTGTAACTTTGTTTAGCTTTTTCGTCGGGTTCTATCAGCGTCAACGTAACTCATCGCATCGATAAACTGCATCAATATATTCAAAACATCAGTCAGCTGTTACTTTGTGATGTTCTAAATTCAACGGGTATTGAGATAAATATTAAGAAATATAACATAATTTTTTAGTATCCTATATTGTCAGCTGTTACTTTGTGATTTGTTGCTAAAATTCGACGCTTATCGCTGCAATTTATCGCTACAATTTTTCTAGATGGCGTGCATGTTGAATAATAAACACGTGACCGCATTTGTCGCTAAAAATCAGCGACAGCATGAAAATGCGCCTTTAAGCATGTAAGCGTCTAAATGGACCGCAGCCTATGGTTTTGCGTGTGTTTTTACCATAGACTGACGTTTTAACGTTTCCCGAGTGTTTTTACCATAGACTGACAAAATATAATAAAGACATTTTAAAATGAACAACTTACTCAAATAATACCCATACAACATAATAACATAGGCATACACCTAATGACAAAACCATCACAGTTAAAAATAATAACCCCCATGGAAAATATCGACTATCTGATGAATTATGATCTTCCCAATAACGATCACATGTTAAAAACCAACATACGGCACGATTTAGATCCTCTTCAATTTGTTGAAAATCTTCAACGCTTAATTGCACCAATAAACCGGCTATACAATCTCGAACTAATATTTCACAGCGAACTTTTAATTTATGTAATTCTTCAGGTTTACAATTTGCTTTTAATTCGGATAAATGTTGATGTTTACGATCAACGGGTGGTAATGTTGAATCTACTAGATCACTTTTATCACAATCAGCTGTGGTCGATGTTGATTGACGTTTTTCCTCTGTGTTATTAGTTGGATCTAAAAAATTACGGAATATCAATTAGAAAGATTGGTGACATTACATTCCATTTGGATATTGTTTCAACAAAAATTTAGTTTTGAGTCTGATGAATAAGTTTATTTATGCTATGTAATATCTAATCTGATATGGGATGATTGGGAGAAATTTTGTCATTTTAAGGACGTTCATACATGAGGCCTGATAGTAGATAAAAATTATTTTTTTTAGTGAATTGAATGTTTCAATTATGTAGTTATTCTGCCTCAAAAATTTAAAACCTGTTGACGATCATTTTAAAGAGTAATTATCGATTATGGAGAACAGAATTTTTTTTTACTTAAAATTATAATAACTATATTATTAAAGTAGATACTATTATAAATGGTTATAAATATTCTTTGAAATATGCAGTTTATATATTTGAATTAAAAAAATGGTGTTGCAAACGTTTGAATTAATTATTTAATAAAAATTAAATAAACAGTTTTGTTAGGTTTGTTTTTTCCACCATATTTTGAAAACTGGCGACAGCGCACACTGTGAATGTCATAACAAAACATAGTTTATTATCAGACCTGCCAAATCAAGTTAAATCAATTTCTAATTTGCATTTACTGATATTTTAAAATAAATACTATTAAAATATTTAGGACAAATAAAAAAAGGTTATAAATCGTTGTAAGATTATTGATATACTTTACAACTTTTTTCAAATCCTAAATAAATCGTTGTAAGATTATTGATATACTTTACAACTTTTTTCAAATCCTAAATAAATTTTATTAAAGATAGTACTCATTTGACCTAGCGTAGCAAATGAACGTCCTTAATCATGAACTATTTGTGTTCATGATTGTGGCTTTAATGTTTGGTAGACTTTTTAAATAAGACCAAATTATTGCCAAAAATTTAAAGTGAAAATCAATCCAAAATTTATTATATATTTTATAAATTTACTTTTATTTGATTTCCACAATACTTAAAGCTAGTCCATTGTGACATTATACTTTTAAGGGTACCCACTGACCTCTAAATAACTGGATAGATTGTCAATGTTACTCCATTAACCCCAATTGAAGCGCTACTCAACTCGCCAAGGAACTAAGTTCAGCTTCAGCGCGCCTGCGCGGCATTTATGTTTGTAAGAATGTGTACTTGTGTATGTGTGGGTGACACATGCATTTCCACACACACACTTGGCCACAAACAAACAAGTTTAGTACACTTGGCGACAAAAGTTGATATCATTTTTTAAATTTTATAGTTGAGAATGAGCCTTATTCATTCAAAAATTTTCGAATAATTGTTGTTATAATATTTTTATATTGAACAACTTTTATCTGAAGCATTTTTCGAAAACCGAATCAATAAGGCACAAATTAATTATAAAATTTAAAAAAATGACATCAACTTTTGTGGTCCATAGTTCCCTGGGTAGTTAAGGCGGTTAGACAGCGCTGTTATTTATTATTTTAGGAGCTGTTATTTCATGTTTATACCCATAAGCATACTCTACCCAGTTATATAGAGGTCAGTGGGATGGTCCTCCGTGTATTTCAGCTAGTTTATAATATATACCAGGGTATATTAAGTTTAGTCCAGACTTTGTAAAGGTTGAAAATATTGATCGCAGAAAAAAAATTTGTCATAGCTGTTCATAAAATGACCTAATTAGTGATTCCTTTTTCAAAAGAATTTACTTCTATTTAAATCTTTTTTAACCCGACTTCAAAAAGGAGGATGGTTCTCAATTCGCCTGTATTTTTTTTTTGCTGCTTTTTTTTTTTTTTGTGTGTCACCTCAGAATTCCGTCATTTATGAACCAATTTTGAATTTTTTTTTTTGTTTTAAAGGGTTTGGTTTCCCATTGGTCCCATTGGCACCAAATCGCATTCTGATGAGGGGATCCCAGGGAAATCGAGGCAAATCCTCATTTTATATGTGATAACCGATTTCTGCGAAATTTTTTGAAAGGGTATACTCATTCATGATGGGAAAATAAGAAAATTTTTTTAAAAACCGACTTCAAAAAAATTTTTACAAAAAAAAAACAAAATGCATGTAAAAAAACTGAAAATCTGTTATAAAAAAATGCACTAAAAATTTAAAAAAAAAAAAAAAAAACGGGTAAAAAAAAATGTGTTATAGAACTTCAACGTCACTAAAAAGCGAGAAATAAACCATATTTTGACAAAATGGAAACCCGACTTCAAAAATCAAATATTCTATAACAAAAAATGCACTAAAAAGTAAAAAAATAATTGCATATTCTTGTGCCAATTTTAGTTCACCTAAGCAAAAAATTTTTAATATACATGTACAATTATTGTTATTTTTGGAGGCGGTGTCCAAAAGTTATGTGAATTTCTCTATGCTGACACCTTATTTATTTTATTTTATAAATAATTTGACCTAATTAAAATATGATTGTAGTACTCTCTTAATTTACACCAACAAACACGTGTATCCATTTTCTTTCTATACCATATACGTAAAAGTGACAAAGATAGATTTTTTTATATTTCTATTTCTATTTATAATTTTTTTTTTTAAATCGGCTAATGAATGTCAATAAAATTGTGTAAAATTATTTCTATACACTAGTAAAGTATTTTTGGCGGGCAACCTCTGCGCCGTCTCATGCTTTTTATTTTAAGTTATGGTTCTGTCATAACTCGTAAACATACGGATATACATGTAAAATGTCAACTTTAATTTTAACTATAAAGAAATAATTACATACAATGCCAGTGAAAAAATTGATGAGCAGCTTCCAAGACGTGCAATTAGATATTTATAGAAAAAAAAGTATTTCTAAAAGTACAAAATTATGTACTACTTTTCATGTTTCTAATGTCTATGAAGAGATTGATGTCAATGATCCTCGTCGAATTTTTGGTACAGTGGCTTTAGTATTACGCGAGGGACATTCTACCAAACAAATTTAAGCAATTAACTCAATTAGTTGTTATTTTCACTTGTTTTCTGTTAATAACGGATACACGATTTCGATTATAATAAAGTTTATCGGATGTTCCTTTTTAAAAATCAATTAGACGCATTCAAGATAATTTTTAGAAAATATAAAATGTACAAAACCTTCTGAGCTTTTAGGTGGTGCATCTTCAATATGAGCTTGTAATCCACATCGACGTAATCGATGCGGTGCTGATGTTGTAGCAACATTTTCCTTATGTGCTGGATTAATTGGTGATATTTTGGCTAAATCTCTTGAATTACCACCTGGTGTTACTGCTAATGCAGTTCGATATGCAGTTGCTTCCCGCCAAATTTCCACATCAGTATTTAATGCCGATGGTTCAACTAGTCCTGCTGATACTGCATCCTTTGATAGAAGTACTTCACAACGCATTATATCACAATAATCCGCCAAACAAACAGCATCTTCGGCTGTGTTTATTGCACTTTTATGTCGAGCATCAAAATGTTGATCCAAATGTTTTTCTTCAAAGAATGATTTGCCACATAACCCACAAGTCCATTGTGAAGCGCGATGCTGTTGTTTAGCTGCCTATTTGAATGAAATGTTTTATGTGGTTATGCAATTGCTGATGTATGAATGCTATGTAAATAGTATATATGAATAAAAAAAAATTAAAATCTTACCTCTTGAGGAGCATAAACATCTCGTGCTGCATGAAACGGGCATTCTAATGGTAACGTAACTCCATGTCGAGCTAATACAGGAGTCCATTTACTAGTAATTATTTTTCTAACAAGTCTTGCACTATCACGAGGACATGATATTTTAAACACTGAAGGTCCTGGCCAGGGCACTTGTAACGATAATACTAGTAGCCCGAGCACCTTAAATTGAAAAATTAATTATTAAAATCATGCACTGGGTCAATGTATGCAATCATTTTATTGAGGTTAGACAAATTATTGATTGACTTAAATTTATACATTTGTTATTTTTTTTGTAATATAAATTTTAGTTGAAATTAATTTATGTACGTAAAATCATTATTGTTAAAAAATATTTGAATGTATACCTCCAAGTTAAATAATTTGGTCCTCATTCATATTTTGTTTACGACGACTTCAAGGAGTCGCCGTTTTATGACATATATACTTCAATGAGTTTTCTATTTCCTTTTTCCTGTACTGTATATAGGGTATGTTATATACATGCACGTATGTACTATGAGAGTACTTACGTGTGTATTTACTCTACTACCCTACAAACAAATAAATAATAATCCCCCTCTTAGTCAATTACATACGATGATACTATGATAGTATACATGATAGCAAGGACATCTATGTAGAAAATTCTTTATTAAACTATGTAGAATTTTCCGGGAAAACTTAAAAAATAAAAGTTCTAATAATATTTTATTAGTCTTAAGGCGCAATTCCACTGAGGCAACAGTGAACGACATGTGGCTTGATACTTGTTTTCTAGTGTTCCCTATTGTAGACGTCCAACTATGTGGCACAAAATTCAATTAATGTCGCATGCGGAATTAGTTTCCCCACATCCTATGCGCGTTGTCGTACATGAGTGTAGCTTGCGTCTAAAGCGACTCCATGCAGGCAACTTCCGTTTGGTACATCATGTCATTAAAGCAAACAGTCGCGGCAGCTGCTTATTTGGTAATCGCTTTGAATCGTAAAAGGGAAAGAAAAACGCCACGATATTGGAGAAGAGTATGAACCTAAATGCTATATTTCGATGGTCAAGAAATTCAGTATAATTTGTACAACAAGTTGGTAGCTGATGATGATGCTTTATTTCGAAATTTCGAAATAAACCAATTATTTTTACCTCCATCACCGTACAATAATTATATTTACCCGATAATTGTTTCAACTTATCGTTTTTAATTCTTATATCTTTGTACTCGGCGATTTTATTATTCTATAATTCGGGGGAATTATGGTAATCGTCAATAAAAGACACAGTTTTTCGTTCGTCCCGCTGTTGACTGTTGGATAGACGACGACACTGTTCGACAAGTTGAATCATGTCGAGAGATGACGCAATCGACATCTCTCTTCTATGGAAAGACTGTGTGTAGCATGCGTCAATGCCGCATGCTACATGTTGCCTAAAAATTGCCTCAGTGGAATTGCGCCTTTACTACCGATTTTCCTATCGGAGATTGATGATCATATTGGCAATCATTACTTTTCATGCGTAGACTAGGAACAGTTCAGGGAATGACATTCTAAACCGATTTCGCAAGTTCTTTTGCCACGAAATACTACGCCTTTCAATGCAAATTTTCTTGAATTATAATTTGCAGCGTATATAAGATGTAAGACGAACTGTAGTTTGACTTTCTACAACTTTTCTCCTTATTCATTTTTCGATTATTCTTCTAATATTAAGAGAGATATTTAATATTTTGTGTTTGTTTGACACGAATACCTAAAATATATTTTATTGTAAAATATTTTGATTGTCGTTTCCATAGTAACTATAAACTATAATCATTATACATCGATCTATTTTGGCTATTAATAAATTTAATTTTTGCAAATACTAAAGTCATATCAGATATTATATTTCATTGTGATCACACTAAAATTATGACCGCTGAGAGTGATTTATGTATTCTAAGGAAATTCGAAGTTGACGCAGCTCCTGCGTAACGAGTTTTGTTTGTTCAAGATGAAAACATTTTTATGTCTTCGAAGATAGATTTTATATCCTTGACTTTATATTCGATTCTTCATGCAAAAAAAAAACCATGTAAATTGATACCTGGCACTTCTATTTTCGAAGAATTTAGTTTTTTCTAAATTTCACTTTCCTCTATTGTCAAAAACCACTTTCCACCTCTTTTATATTATTTAGAACCATTATTCCTGTGCTCAGAGGTGGATTAAGACAGCTGTAAAATTGCCGAGCCCGGCATGTAACCAGTTTGACGACATAGTCAAAGACGCTAGAAGTTGGGCTAAAACCAACTTCTTCGCTTGACGCCAATCGTTATTTATAATTACAATTGATTTATTGTAAATTCACTATTTTCGTTCTATATTGCCAACCACGTAGAAACTGCAATTCGATGCAACTGCAATTTGGTGCAGAAACTGTAACTCGAGCACATGCAGTGTTAAATGAATTAATTTAGAAAAATGAGATAATTTTACTGTCAAATTAGCTCGATGTTGTATTTTCGACGCCCAAAACAAGCGTTGACCCTATCTAACTCGTTATATAATAACATCTTTTCGATATACTGATACAAAAAAAAAGAATATTATAAGAAAAAAAAGTTAAACCGTTACATCACGTTACATCACGGTAGCATATTGGGCTAGAATTCCATAGGTCCAGGATTCGATATGCGGTGGATGAGTTAATTTTCTCGTATCAAAATTAATTAAAAATTCAAACACATGTTTGGCTATACAGTACACGCCAGTTCTTTCATACTAGTCTTCGTCGTAATCGTAATTTACATTAGTATAGTTTTGTGACGCTTAAAGTATACAAAAATAATAATATGCAAAAAAAAAATAAAGTTCATTTTTAGTGATTCTAGAATGTGTCAAGCTTGTACGCTTTCAAATGAAAAATTCTGTTTTTGATCACCCCTAGTAGCGTTATATCTAGTGTAAACAATAAAAATTTACCGCTCTAGGTAGTTGCCTACCTTGCCTGTCGGATAAATCCACCATTGCCAGTGCTAAATCTATCTATCCATATATAAAATCATAATGCCGGCAGTACACACCCGGTGAGAGCACTCAGCCAATGTCTCGACGAGCCATTCGTAAGGCGAGGAGTCGCGAGTGGAACTCTCGCCGAGAGATCGGCTGGCAATACAGTTCTCGTCAATTATTCAACGTGGCTTGGCCAGAAATTACGTTGATATAGCTGAAAAGTTACATTATTAAATTAATAATTACGGAGTAGTAATTTTTTGATTAAACTATTAAAAATACTTATTATTCAAATGAATATTGATCTAAGATCCGGCATTAGAAAAACCTTCGACCGAGTGTTAATTGATTGAAATATGATTGAAAACTCTTATTGCAATATAAACAATTTGGCAATGTAATGTCTGCCAGGGTAGTTCTGCTGCAATAAACATTAATTAATTAATTTAAAAAAAACCTTGTAGAGAGAGAGACTATTGCATTATTCCACGTAACAAACAAGGAAAGTATATGATCATGCGTATGTAGAGTGTACTCCATTTATCTTGAACTCTGCATTCTTTATACAATACCACTATTAGTATAAATACACTTATAAATGGAGTACACTCTACATACGCATGAATCATATACTTTCCTTGTTTGTTACGTGGAATAATGCAATAGTCTCTCTTTCTCTACAAGGTATTTAAAAAAAAATATTCTATTATTTAAAAATTTTCTTATACAGGCTGCAATTGATGTTAATGGATTTTAAGATGGCTGCCAGTTATGGTTGTATTCTAATTATTCTAAACTTTTAATTTAACTAAATATTTTTCAATTAACATATGAGAGAAGTAAGTTAAGTTAACTTTAAGTTTGAACACCTGGCTGCAGGTAACCGCAGCAGTAATAAGCAGCGCTGCCTGCTATTGCAAGATTTGTCGTATCTTATACTATGTTATTTAAGAAGCCAAATTCTATTAACACGTGAAGGATTTAATTATAAAAAAATAAATTTTTAATTAATTAATTAATGTTAATTGCAGCAGAACTACCCTGGCAGACATTACATTGCCAAATTGTTTATATTGCAATAAGCGTTTTCAATAATATTTCAATCAATTAACAGATGAGGGAAGGTTTTCTAATGCCTTAAAAGAATAAAAAAAGTATTCATAAATTTATACAGTTTTTATTTATTTTCGTATTACACTTACAATTAAGATTAATGGGTACACAATTAAAGCGGTTGATAGTTGAATATTTAAACATGAAACAAGATTGTAAGTTGAATCAAATGTAGACGAAAGTGTCCTGAGGTAGCTCGTATTCACCGCTCGTTTTCTTTGATCTACGACAAAAAACCGACTTTTAATGGGGCGTTGACAACGCGAGGCGAGTCGACACGAGGCATACCAAGCGTTGTGAGTACACTCTCATGCTTGTTATATCTCGTCTTGCCTCGCCGAGTGTGTACTGCCGCCATAAGAATCATAAGTTACCATATTAAACTGAATGAAATAAATTACCAAAATAAGAAATGAAAATGCAATTTTTCAATAATTTGTATTTTGTTCTAGTTTTTTTTTTGCACAACTTATTTTAACTTTTGAAATCATAATTCGTTTGGTTGATTTCAATTATTTCATACATATTTATTATATTTTTAACCCGACTTCAAAAAGGAGGATGGTTCTCAAGTCGTCTGTATCTCAGAACTCCGTCATTTATAAAACGATTTTGAATTTTTTGTTTGTTTTAAAGGCTTTGGTTTCCCATTTGTCCCATTGTACCCAATTCGCATTCTGATGAGGAGATCCCCGGGAAATCGAGGAAAATCCTCAATTTAATTGTGATAACCGATTTCTGCGAAATTTTTTTTTTTTTTTTGAAAGGGAATACTCATTCATAATGCATAAATAAATAATTTTTTTAAAAACCGACTCCAAACAAAAAATTTTTACAAAAAAAAAAACGAAATGCATGTAAAAAAATTGAAAAACTGTTATGAAAAATGCACTAAAAATTAAAAAAAAAAAAAAAGCGGATAAAAAAAATGTGTTATAAATAAATGCACTAAAAATTAGTAGGTCGTTTAGTAGGTCCACCCATATTCAGACAAATAAAAAAATCAGTTATAGAACCTCAAAGTCACTAAAAAGCGGGAAATAAAAAAAATTTTGACAAAATGGAAACCCGACTTCAAAAATCAATTATTCTAAAACCAAAAATGCATTAAAAAGTAAAAAAATAATTGCATATTCTTGTGCCAATTTTAGTTCACCTAAGTAAAATTTTTTAAATATATATGTACAATTATTGTTATTTTTGGAGACGGTGTCCAAATTTTATGTGAATTTCTCTATGCTGACACCGACTCCAAAAATAACAATAATTGTACATATATATTTAAAATTTTTTGGTTAGGTGAACTAAATTTGACACAAGAATATGCAATTAGTTTTTTACTTTTTAGTGCATTTTTGGTTTTAGAATAATTGATTTTTGAAGTCGGGTTTCCATTTTGTCAAAATTTTTTTTTTATCTATGATGAACTCTATTGACGAACCATAACGGAAGTGAAGCCAAAGAGTATGTATATTACATGATATACAGTATCAAAATATTATGTTCAAATACTGATACAAAAAATTAATTTATTAAATAGTGAAGTAAACTGATGCAGTACCGGATGCCGATAACTTGCTTATGTACATTCATGTAAATTAATGTTTACTGTTTACAAGTTCTTTTTTGTCATTACATACATGGAAATAAATACTTTTTTTGTTTTGTTTACATGGAGATTACTTATGTAATTTCTTGACATTAATCGATTTTTTCCTACTAAAACTATATTTGTAATACGCCTATCTTGATTATTTCCTGGATGAAATAAAATTAAAAATAATAAATAATATCAAAGATAATTAATCAATGAAACCATCATCAATATAAAATAGTTAATCGTAATTATTCTTCGGGGAAATATTTTGAATAATATCTTCCCGGAGAATAATAATGGTTAGTTAATTCATACTGATGATGATTACTGTATAATTGAACTATGTATTTACATAATTCAAATAATTCACTTAAGAATTGGAGAAAATTTAGAAACATTATTATTTAAAACTAAAATTAATTGCCTTGCCATTGACAAATTTAAAGATCTATATCAAAATTTGGACCATGAATATTTACTAGGTGACCTGTGCGAATAGTTCGCACCGTTAGTTGCCAGCTATGTAATATAATGGACTGGAAATAAATAAATGTAAATAGAGTTAAGTTCATTTGTAAAGAACTCTCGAATATCGTCACAGTTTGAGTGGATCAGTCTATTTTCAAAATGAATGGGAGGAACCATATATTTAATACTAAGTATTAAATATATGATTAAAATATGGTTTAAATCAGTTGCCCTTCTACTTTTAAATAAGTTCCCCTTACGCGCATAAAAAGTCCAATACAAATGAGTTTGATTCTATTTATCAATTCAAAACATTTTATAATAAAAAAAATAGTCACAAAATCAGTTTGACTGTAAATGATATTAACATTATATACAGTGTATTACACTGTAAGCAAGCAAGGCCAAAACCCCTTAAACTTAGCTTGGCACACTACCGTATTTTAGATACGCATTTGTTTTTTAAATTAATTTCACAAACTTCTTTAAAAACAATGTTGGAGGTTATGACGTGATCATCATTCACTTTTTGCCCGTATGAATCTTCAACACAAATAAATGATATCTTTAAACATACTAACTTTATATTACCGACAACTGTTACAATAAACAGATTGCCACCAGTTGGCGACACTTGTTTTTTTTAAATGTAATTTTTTTTTAAATGAAATTTTTGAAATGTAAGTTTTAAAATCTAATTTTTTAATGAAAACATAAATTTAAAGTTATTAACATATTTTTCGTCATTAGAGGGAAAAATAATCATCAGAATGGCGTATCAAACATTAATTTTGAGACAGTATTAAGGGAGGTATTTTATACCGACAAAAAAACACCTTTGAGAAATAATATATAGAGAAGATGAACTGCATAATACATACAATATACAACGTTGGAAACGATTGACCACTGAAAGCATGCGATAATAAATATGAGTGGGTAGGAAAATACTTTATAGTATGTGTAATTTCATATAGAGAATATTATTGTGCCTGAGGTACATTCAAGTAAAAAACTACAAAAGACTACAAGGCAACTACCTTAAAAGGTTTATTGTACTGTCACACATAGGCAAAATATATAAAAGCTGGCATAAATTCAACTAAAAATGTTATTCAAGGTATAATTATTCTCACCGACAATTTGACTAAACAACCGATCAATTCTCGGACGTAATCGCCAAATATTTTAATAGACCTTTGCATAGGGTCTTATGCGCATGCAATTTTCGGGCACTCTACGATAAGATGAACAAGAACGTGAAGTATTGTTTCCTCATTTCTTTGATTTATTTGACATTCTGCTCAAAACAAAAACCTCGTTTTTTGAAATGAAAAGGTCTATTCAGTTATCTGTTACATCAATCGTTTGACTCATTGCTCAACAGCTTATATTCGTTTCTTTAAGCGTGATAGAAATTACTAAAGCACATTTTTTAACACAATACATTTAGGTTATACAAATTGACTTTAAAAGTCAATTCTTTATTTTTTACTTTTTTAAATAATTTTATTGGAACACATAAATTGTCAATATAAGTAAGCTATAAGTGGAATTGTGGAATATATTTAATCCTAAACACTCTCTGTACGATGCAATTCGCTGGCAAGAAAATCAGTTTCTTTAAATTTATGCCACTAGTTTCGTGAAATGCTATGATAAGAGCTTGTATTTTTATTAAATTTCAGTTTAATATCTTGAAAACGAAACAAATGCACGAAAAGTTATTTTGGAGGCTATCACTGAAACTATATAGAGGGAAAATTAGGATCAATCAACTTACGCTGATTTATTCGATTTATTTTTAATATTTTTGGTACGGAGTCCTAAAAACCAATCAGCGACAACAAAAATGTGACGTAGTATGTGGTAAACAATGTATGAAGTATTGGAGTTTCCATGTATGGCGAATTATGTAGGTGAGATAAAGAAAGTACCTACCTGGTAATCATTTTATTTCCTATCCTTGTTTAAGAGAAGTACAAAAGATTGTGATGTACATTGTGTACTAAATAAAACTTCATTAATAGTTTTTAACGTATATTTACAGTTTATTTGAACGCGATTTAACCCTTTGGTCTATTAGGTGAAATATCGTATCTGATTATTAATCGCATTGGTCAAGGGGAAAGGGCATAGAGAAAGAAGAAAACACAAAATATACAATATCTCTCTTAATATTAAAATAATCAAAAAATGTATAAGAAGTAAAGTTGTAGAAAATCATGTTTGCTACAATTCATTACCTTATCATTTTTGCTCAAACTCAAATGTGTACTGAGATATTTAGAATTTTAACTTTCATTCTTTAATTGTATATGTAGTCGAAATACGTATTTATAAAATACAAATAATTGTTCTAGGAATTGGAGCAAAATTTGAAATTTAATTTCAAAAACATATTTTACTCGAAGAAACTCACATTCTCCATAAAAAGAACATATTTAGCTTGTGAGATAGCTTGGAGGTTGTATTTTACCGTTTTTCGAGAGAAGGCCATATGCTCAGAGAAATGGTCTTTTCAGAATCCGTCAAACGGAACAATTCAAACGGAATTCTATCATAAACTATTTTATTGGCTTAAAACAGAGAGTATCCAACCTGATGAAGATATTTGATGTTTTTAAAAAAATATAGTTTTTAACCTGTAATGCTGTTTTAAGAATCAAAAACTTGTGAATAAAAGTTATGGAACCAGTGATTCATGTTGTTCTTTTTTTTATCAACATTTTCTATCTCAAAAACAAGCCACAGCTGTAAAGGTATACATGATTTGTAAGGAATTATATTGAGTCTTAAAATTACCTTGGAAAAGGTCATATCTCCTTCAATTTCGTATGTTAACTATAAATAAGTCAAAAGGTACTGTCGCCAAACAATACCCGGTTCTTAAAAGAACTCAGTTACGAAAAATCGTTATTGTGATTTTTGAATTAATTGGAAATCTCCAATATATAAGCAACCAAATCCGTTTTCATTTGGACAGCAAACGCGTGTTTATCAGTGATGTATCAATGAGATACTGTTTATAATATTCACTGTTTATAATAAATTACTTTTTTGAAATTTTAATATCTGAATCAGTGCCGTAACTAGCCTTTTATGCGCTCGGTGCGAGCTTCTATAACTGAGCCCTTGAAAAATTTTCTAATCTTACCCGGTTGTGAAAATAAAATGGATTATGTTTATAAAAAAATCGTTACGCAGGAGCTGCGTCAACTTAGCGAATTTCCTTAGAATACATAAATCACTCTCTAGCGGTCATAATTTACGTGTGACCAAAATGAAATATAGTATCTGATATGCCTTAATATTTGCAAAAATTAAATTTATTAATAGCCAAAATAGAACGATGTATAACGATTATAGTTTATAGTTACTATGGAAACGACAATCAAAATTTTTTACAATAAAATATATTTCGTGTATTCGTGTCAAACAAAATATCGGATGTATAAATAATCAATGTTTATCATTTTGCAAAAAAGTGGGTCTTGTAGGCAACGGTAACTTTATTTTCAAACAACAAATTGTGATTAATATTTTAAAATACTAGGTTATACCCGCGGCTTCGCTCGCGTTTTATTGTTCCGGCTCCCGTCATTTTAAGACTAAAAACCTCCATATAATTTCCCACCGCTTCCACTACTTCAAATATTTATCGGCTCTTCCACCAAATTTCTATTTCGGTGAATATTTTAGAATTTTATCTCTCGTAGCGAGATGTAGTAGTGGTAGTAAGTAGCAAGTAGGTCGTTCTAGGCCTTTTTTACCGACCTCTAAAGGACAAGGAATTTATATATAGACTAGGAATTGGTAGGTTTGCGACTGCAGCCGACTTTGATAGGAACTATGCTGATATTCATCTGGAGTTTGTGAAAGGAAACTACAGAAAACCTTCACAAGCATAGCCGGTTACTATCGTTCTTGGCCATACGCCGACAGTTTAGTCAATTAATTGTTTTTTGTTTTTGTTTTTTTACTATAATTAATTTAATTGACAAACTGCCATCGTTGGAAATCAAACCAGCAACATCCCAGTACCGAGTAGAGTGCCTTAACCAACTAGACTACGCGGATTGGTAAATGGTACCATTCGGGCAGTTTTTATGTCTATTCAAAAGCTTTTAAATAAAAAAGTTTAATCAAAATCGGTCTAGTAGTTTTTGCGTGATGCTCGAACATACAAACAAATAAAAAAATAAACAAATAAACAGATATTGATAGTTTCATAATAATAGAGATATTATAACTTACAAAACAATTTACAAAACAATAGGCAAAATCATTTTACACCAACCTATGTTAATAAAAACTGTTTTTTCTTCCACCTGCTAAATTAACTTTTGAGCCAATACGAGTTTATCATAATGGTTGATTAAATTAATCTTTAGGATGTGGTGCATCACTTTCAGATTCATTCATTTCGAATCGAGAGAGTTTTAATTATTAGGAACTCTTCGCGAATTTTATATGATGTATATGTCGCAGATGAATCGTCAAATCCGCTATTTTATAAAACCGCTATTTGTTTTACAAAACAACTCCGTCATGTAAAACAACTGAACGACGTTTATCTGTTTTACATAATTACAGAACTTTAACACGTAATATTGCTTAAACGTTTTGCATTTATCGATGCAGCGGGTCAACGATTAGACGTTATGTAAAACGTGAAATGTAAAGCGTGAAATGAAACGTCAGATTTTAGATTTTAGTTTATATCATTATTATTATTATTAATACTACTTTTTATATTACCTAGCAGTCTATATTGTTTAAGTCTTAAATTCATAGCTTAGAATTATTGTAAACGGGCTAATGGAATTCCCATTACTAAAGGTCCTTTTTCCTAACAAGTTCTATATATTTTAGGTATAGTGTAAAAAATTATTGAAATTAAATAAGGAAACTATTACAACCGAGTACTACAATCTTTCACTTGATCGGTTATACCCCGAGGTCGGGTTTGCGTGTTCTAAAAGGCGCTCTAATGGCCTCCACAGACGTGCAACATTGAACAGCAACATTGAAGAGCAACTAGCAAGTTGCTGTGTGTGTGTACTGGTTGCAGCAACAAAAAACATGACCTTGAACGGTTGCTGCAACATTAAAAATTATTTGATATTTAGTAGGAGGAGTTAAATGTTCATATACAAAATACCTATATTGGTTACAATTTACATTATATATAATATATACAGTGTGTCTACTTAAGTTGGCTCCATATGGAAAAGGTTTACGAAAAAAAGTTATCCTTTATAAAAATTTCTGCTTTCGAAAATATTAACATGCCGCTATTTACTTTTGACATCGAATGTACAGGGTGTGCAGAAATTGAAAAAGTTCGATAGGAATTTTTTTTCCACTTCAATTTTAAATTAAATTTTGCAAATCCTACTTATAAAACACGTTATCTGTTATTCTAATTAACCAGTCATCGTACTTCAAATGTTTATTTGCTGATTTGAAACATTTTGAATGATATGTAACAAAATAATGAATACAGAACATTTATTTTTCATACATTACATTACAAATACAATTATTATTGTTGACGTAAGTAACAACAGTTACCTTCAGTTCGTTTTTGCCTCAACGTATCCACCTTCGCGTTCCATACATGTAATTGTCCTTTTACAAAATTCTTAAAATCCACTCCTACATATCTCGGGAGTGATTTCTTGAACCGTTTCCCGTATAATCTGTTCTATATGGTCTACATTTTGAACAAAAATATACAAAATTTAATTTAAAATTGAAGTGGTCAACACATTCCTATCGAACTTTTTCAATTTTTAGACACCCTATACATTTGATGTCAAAAGTGAATAGCTGAATATTAATATTTTCGAATGCAGAGATTTTTATAAAGAATAACTTTTTTTCGTAAACATTATAATAAAAAAGTTTTCCATATGGAGCCAACTTAAGTAGACACACTGTATATATTTTATTGTATAGAATTATTTGTGTAGTTTTTACTAGAGATATAAATAAACTATACAAATTAGATGAGATAGATAGAGACATGATGAGAAATGTTTGAATTTTTATGACTAGTCATAAAACAATAAAAATTAAATTTTATGATCCCAAACTTTGGTTGCAGCGTCTGTACTGAAAATATTTTATAGGCGGAGTTCAATGTTGCTGCAACCAAGTTCTGTGTCTATTCTGCACTTAAAAGGCGTTCTATAAATCTATATATTTGAGATATAGTGTCAAAAATTATTGAAATTAAATTAAGTAAAACTATTACAACCGAGTACTACAATCTTTCACTTCATCGGTCATACCCCGAGTTGGTCGGGTTTTGCGTGTTTTTGGACCCGCACTAAAAGGCGTTCTACACAGTGTGTCTACTTAAGTTCATATGGTAAACTTTTTTATTATAAGGTTTACGAAAAAAAGTTATTCTTTATAAAAATCTCTGCTTTCGAAAATATTAACATTCAGCTATTCACTTTTGACATCGAATGTAAAGGGTATCCACAAATTGAATAAGTTCGATAGGAATGTTTTGACCACTTCAATTTTAAATTAAATTTTGCAAATCCTACACGTTAATAACAAATAAAACACGTTATCTGTTATTCTAATTAACCAGTCATCGTACTTCAAATGTTTATTTGCTGATTTGAAACATTTAATGAATGATATGTAACAAAATAATTAATACAGAACATTTATTTTTCATACATTACATTACAAATACAATTAGCATATTTTTAAATTGTTTTTTGTACACTAGCGTCTATTTATTTCCATTGTTAGTATGGTTGCCTTTCGGTTATATTATACCAACGGAAGCGACTAGCGTTTACTTACTTTGACATTTAAGTAATATGTGAACATCGTTCAGTTGTTTTACATAACTGAAGGAGTTGCTATGTAAAACAACTAGCCGTTTTGTAAAACAGCAGATTTGACGATCCATCTGCGACATACATATGCATACATGGTTGTTTCATATTCTTTGAATTAGTTGTATCTTATATGTGTAAAGGTAAAAATTCACCTTCCTACTACTACTCAAGTACTAAACAGCCACGACCAATGTAAAAGAATATCAACATTCAATAGTGTAAAAGAAGTGGTGATATTCTTACCAAATATAACAACAGCAGACAACTGTTGCATTTTATATGAATGCTTTTATAAACTGCATTTCGAAAATGTATTTTAAAATGCTGTTTGTGTTGATCAATTGTTAAATAACTTTTTTTGAGTGTTAATTATAATTTCAAAAAGCATTAGCGGTTTTATAAGTGTTGTGAATTGTTATGTGCTTTTTTATTTAAATATTTTACTTATTTGCGATATATAAAATTTAACAGAAAACTTTCAGGTAGGTTTTTTATTAATAATACGGTTGATTATTCATATTTTGGTATTTTTATTTTAGAAATGCATGTGTGGGTTTTTGAATTAGAATTCAATGCTAAATAATAGTTTTGTTTTGGATTTAAGGTACGATTGGTGTTATATAAAATGTAAAGATTAATTAATGATTTTTAAATATCTTTAAATATATTTAATGTTTATTTGACAAAATATCTTGTTTTGAATTTGACTTTGACGTATAGGTTGTAGGATATGAATTTTTTTAAACTAATTTTTTAACATGTAGATCATAGAGTTTTACCTAAAAACACATAGAAAATAATCACTTTAGTGATCGAATAGATTCTGCCGAAAGATTAAACGATAAAATTTGATTTGGAGATAATTTAACTCTTAAAATCAATTTTGACGTATTCGATTTTAGTAGTTTAACTTTTATACCCGGTATTTTACGTATAACATATCCAAGGTATTCTAAATATAGTCCCGACTTTGGTTGAAAATATTGATCGTAGGAAAAATCTTTGGAATAGGTGTTTATAAAATGACCTAATTTGTCCAATCCGTCCGTCCGTTCTTCTATCAAACCTATAATAAAAAAAGAGATAACGACCTGAAATTTTGTGTGTGTAATTTAGAGCTAAAAAGTGAGGTCAAGTTCGTAAATGGGAAAATTGGGTGATGCGTTTTTAATGCGTTGAAGCTTATTTTCATAAACTGAATAGTTTTGACACAATTTTTATAGCTCAAATATCTGTAACTACTCTTTATTCAAAAGCATATATCTATATAGCACCTTTATACACTACTTTGTATTTTTTTACACCTGTGTGTGTATATAAGTAAAATAAACAGTTCACACATTGACAATGATCTCAGAATATACCGGATATTTAAGCAATTAACTCAGATAATTATAAAATCAGCTTTCTCAGTAAAATTATATATTAATTAGTTTTAATATTAATTCACGACGAAAAATGAACGATTTATTTTGAATTTTGACAAACTGCGGATGTCGGGATTCGAACCCATAACCTCCCAGTTTCCAAGTATGCATACTGCTCAGACATAACGCTTGGACTAGTTGTGATCTTAGTATATTATAACACCAACTGCCTTAAATTCTAATATATTATGAGGAAATACTTACTAAGGAATATAGATTCGATTTTTCTATATTGAAAGTGAAATAGTATAATATTTTTTATCACTTTAATGGAGTCTGTAGACATTTTTTTTTTAAATTTCTTGAAACCCGGTTATTGTTCATGAATTAAAAACAGCTACCGTTTTAACAGATTTTTGTGTTATAAATAAAAATATTAAAATTCTAGATAACTTTGTGTATATTACAGTCTAAGAAAAATGATTAAGTAATATGTACTAAAAATGATTTTCTACAACTTTACTACATATACATTTTTCGATTTTTCTAATGATATAAATTTAAGGTTTTGTGTATTCTTCTTTCTCTGAGCCTCCCTTTTCCCTTAACGGATTCAACACGATGACAAACTTATATTAGCTTGTCGAATCTCAAAAGCAAATCAGATACAAAGTTTCATTTTGATCGGTCTAATAATGTGACCGCTACAGAGTTTACATATACATGAAAAATATATTCATATATAAATATGTGTCTGTGGCCACTCTATAAGCCACAGTTTTAATCCGATCGGAATTTAATTGAATCTGTAGTCTGTATTTACTCTGAGGACGCAGCTACTACGTAACTAATTTTATTTAAATTTCAAAACACGTTACCACATCAAGTTTAAGCATAAAGAGGGTGGATTAGAGACGGTTTTTAGGCCAGGTTAAAATTTAAAACGTAACGTGAGACTCGCCATCTGACGGTACCATTATAACAAATTCAAGATTATAGCTTTAATAGTATCCAAGATATTTAACCCCAAAAATCGACATTTTGGGGACTGACTGACACACTCATCAGAACCACTCAGAAAAGTTTGAAAACCGAATATTTTTACTTGTAAAACGATAATTTTTTACAATCTCTAATCCCTAAAAGAGCGCAGCTTATGTTCTGATTGGTCGGATATTCTGCTTGCTTAAATAAACTTAGTATATACCGGTATATAAGCAATTACCTCAGTTTGTTGTTTGTTATTTTCTCTTGTTATTACTAAAAATAAAATTATGAAATACCCGGCACCTCATAAACATACACAATAAAAATATACCACTCATTTTCTCACTTTTGGTAAAAATCTTGCGCCTACATAGATTTTACTACTTTAGAAGGTGAACATTTTTGTTTTAGCTGGGATATCACACCTTTTGTATGCGAAAACTTGGGTCCTCTCACATTTATGTTTATGGTCGGATCTTGAAATAGGCTGAAATGAAGTATATTATAGATATGGAAAATTTTAGTTATGTATTTTATTGGTTTCAATAAAAAAAGGTGATAACTAAATAAATTTGCAACAAGTAAATTAATTAGTTACAACCCCATGGGAAACCTATTTATAAGCAAGTCACTCAATTTTAGTAATCGGTCAACCAGATCTTATACATAATAATTAAAAATAATTGTATGTGAATTTTTCTAAGAGGTAATTGTTTCCTGCGATGTTAAAGAGTTCGTAAAACACATATTCTTGCCTTTAAGAATGTTCCACCAGCATGAAACCACTTTTCGACAGAATTTGCTCATTTTTTTTCACAGGCTAAATATAACGTTTTCTAATAAATCCTGAAGTTTCATAATTTTTGACCGTTTAGAACACGAGATAATTAATAGCAAAGTTATCATTCTTTCTCACTCTCTCATTAGAAGCATGCAAAACTTCATGCCCGCCCAACTATTATCTGTTGTATTTAAAAAATTACTCGACAGAATTTAAAAAAGAAACTAGGATAGTAAAGATAAATATTTATTGAATAAATTTTAAAAAAAATCGCGTTTTACCGTTTCGTTTTCGAAATATAAAAGTTTAAAATTAGTTTTTATTTCAAAATTACTTACATTAATTTGTATATATGAATAGTAAATATATCTATGTGTTGCGTATGTGTGTATTCGTATTTGTTCTATAATAAAATCACACCGGTTTTTTGCCCTGATTATATAAGACAGTGCTGAAACTATCTTAACACTTATAATATGAGTTGTGTTTATCAACAAACTATCTGATGTTTGAACTAGTTTATAAAACATTTTTAAAAGTAAAATTGAAAATTATGAATGGTTTTCAATATTGAAACGAAATTGTCAATTATCTAAACTTTCTAATAGTGAAAGAACCTCTTTAATAATTTCCATAACATTTATAATTTACCAAAACGACTTAATCTTATCTTATATTTCTATAAAAATTTCATTTTAATTATGTACTTATATCCCAGTCCTGGCTTGGTTAGGAGGGAGTTTACCTTACAACAGCTTGAATAGTTCAGAATTCTGGATATACTGGGTGAGTTATTTTAATTCATCCAGTTATACCCCCAAAACTAAGCAGAATCGACAAATATGTTTGAAATGAAAGTTGCAGGATTTAGAAGGGGAAACCTAATGCAATAATTATATTTTTATTCCATGCATCCGTGACTGCGTGGTATAACATATCTTTTAAACGGTGCAGAATATGGAAAATCTTTGAATACAAAATATGTTTACCTTATAAAAACAAACAACTTTTATTTGAAACTTTTTTTCATACATCCCGTAAATTTGGTGTAAATGTGGCATAAATTTTTCTGTGGTAAATAAAAATTTAGAGCACATTTTCTTTGGTACATGGTACAAAATGATGTATGGTACAAAAATATAACTTTGCATTATGTTTCCTCCTTTAAACTGGGCAACTTTTGTTTCAAACACATTTTTCGATCCGGCTTAGTTTTCGAGATATTTAACTGGATGAATTAAAATGACTCACTCTGTATAATGAAAATTACCGACCAAGTAGCCGAGCGGTCTAATGCGTTATGTCTACTTGGAACTGAGAGGCTTTGGGTTCGAATCCCGATATCGACAGTTTATCAATTATTAAGAAAAAAAAAAGGGGCGGTTAATTGACTAAACTGTCGGCGTATAGAAAAGAACGGAGTAACCGGCTATGCTTGAGAAGGTTTTCTGCAGTTTCCTTCACGAACTCCAGATGAATATCGGCATAGTTCCTATCATAGCCGGCTGCAGCCGCACATCCTACCAATTCCTAGTCTACACACAAAAATTCCTTCCATTCCACTCACATCCTCACATCCTTAGGCAACAAAATGAATCTTATCGTCGAAGTGCAGCCGCTACAATCTATCTATAATGAAAATTACAAGTTTTGCACTTAGGCACCAGAGCACTGAAAATAATGCGCATGCAGGATGGACCGCCTGTACGGCGATGTTAAAGCTTCCTCGATTCGACCATATTCCTCAAAATATTTACGTATAGATGTAAATATCAGTTTAAACAAAAAAATACTTTGAGAAATATCTTAACACTAGCATTACCCGTTGCGGCTTTGCTCGCGAAAGTTGTAATTGTAAAGACCTCTTAACTGAATAATATGATATTTCTATCCGTCAAGGACTGATTTTCTTCATGAGCAAAATATCAATATTCATGTCTCTACCTTGAAAAAAACCGAACTTTTATACAAATTATCACCCCATGTGTCACTCCCTTGTGGGTCCATTTTCCAAAAACTCGGGAGCACATATTTTATGGTATATAGCATAAATAACAATTTTCATGTATAATAAAATGGAAACTCTAACTCACTAAATACCATTTTTCATGCTTCTAACTTAAATGAAAAAACGGGACCCCAATACAAACTTTCACCCCCAATTTCTCAAGCTATAGGAGATGTTTTTCGAAAAATGCTAAGTGCATCTCCGCTCACTCTAGATAGATAAATTGTAGAGGCTGCTCTGGGCGGGTTGCACTTCGACCATAAGGTCCATTTTGATGCCTAAGGATGTGCGGATGTGAGTGGAGTGGAAGAAATTTATGTGTGTATAGACTAGGAATCGGTAAGGATATGCGGCTGCAGCCGACTATGATAGGGACTATGCCGATATTCATCTGGAGTTCGTAAAGGAAACTGTAGAAAACCTTCTCAAGCATAGCCGGTTACTTCGATCTTGTCCATACGCCGACAGTTTAGTCAATTAACCGCCCCTTTTTTTCCCTAATAATTGACAAACTGCCGATGTCGGGATTCGAACCCATAACCTTCCAGTTTCCAAATAGGCATACTGCGCAGACATAACGCCGTAGACCCCTCGGCCACTTGAACTGGTAAACGCTCACTCTAAGGAACATCCAAATTTCATGTTTCTAACTACAATAGTTTTGGCTGGGCGATGTTGAGTGCTATTTCGCTTACGTATATTAAGTACAGATTAAATTCCTCTCCTTCATATTTAATTGCAAAAGTATGGAACCTTATAAGATAAAATTTGTTGTCACAAAAACTTTAATTATTCAATAATATGGTTTTTTTATTACAACTCATAACTCATAACTTTCTCAAATGATTATGAATAACTAAGAAAAAACATATGATTCATCGATTTAAATAAATCATTATTTATTTTAATTACTGACTACACTCAGTGCGTTCCACTAGACGCTCATAACAATCAAAATATTCCTTCAGCCGTTCCACATGACGGCCACGGTCGTTATGGTCGCGGCGAAAACGTCACTAATGACGTCATTGTTTTCGCTCACGGCGAGCTCACAACAACCCATCTGAAGAGGTGGGTTGAAGTGGACGTTGAGAAATTCGGCACAATTTTTAAAAGTTAAAGATGTCGACAGAAGAAATTACTTTGTATGATTCGGAAAGAGATATTTTAGCATTATTATCGCACCAACAAATATCCAACTGTCGCCACAAAAGACATTTTGATTATATTTAAACGTAAATTATTTAAATACTCCACTAAAATAAAATATAAAAAATTCAATCGTATATTTTTTTTAAATAGTTGATCAATAATTATTAAAGTTTATTATTAAGGCTTACAAATTATAACATAACCTCTTTATGCTTCTGACTTATTTTCAAGCTTACAATTTTTAATGTTTATATCAACGGTTAAAACACTACATATAGTCCATTCCACTTGTGTTTATGATTGTAACGCTCGCAGGCAAGTGGAACGGGAAAAACCGCGGTCGTGAGGGTGATAGTTGGGTGGGCATGAAGTTTTACATGCTTCTAATGAGAGAGAATGATAACTTTGCTATTAATTATCTCGCGTTCTAAACGGTTAAAAATTTTGAAACTTCGGGATCTATTAGAAAACGTTATTTTTAGCCTGTAAAAAAAAAATGAGCAAAATCTGTCGAAAAGTGATAGTATGTTGGTACATTCTTAAGCACTTTGCGTGACTAATTTATTTTATAATATCTACCTACCTACCATGCTGGGTTTGTGGTACATTATAATAATTCGTTAAATTAAAAACGTATTCTATACAATTTATACATGATAAACATAAAACAACAACGTAACTTTGTTTTTAACCGTTATGGTTTAATAATATTGTCCCAAAAATTAAAAATTAATTATAAAATAATACGCCGGTCAAAATCAATCAACAATAAATTAACAAAACATGATGTATTTCTGATTTTTTAATATGTTGTTTGGACCCATTAGGACTATGTATACTCAAGTTTGCAACTCCCAAAAATTTGTGGAAAAATTTTTACACACGGAAAACTGGGAAATTTTCGGACTTGTTTCAGATTCTGCTCTATATCTCCTAATCCATGCATTTTTTATCGAAAGCTCTTCTGTTTTTTAAGAACATTAAATTTGTGACAAATTAAACTTAACCGGAGCTCTGTAGATCAATTGGTTACCGAATTACGGCACTTTGAAAATAGGCCAGTTTTTCAAAAAATTGATAATTTTAGTTTTAGACCTTCTTTGGACCGAAACTGCGTCGAAACCATTGATCCTACGATTTGAACTTGCTGAATATAATTTGTAGACAATTTAATTAGCTTTAAATTAAGCGCAGAGGGGTCTGTAAACCTTGTAGTTCTCTCGAAATCTCGAAAACCCATAGAGGTAAAATCGCATTTTTCCCGAAATGTTTCATAACCTATCTTTTGTCTAACCTATCTTAAACTATCTTTTGTTTTTTGGTTTGGTAACCAATTGGCCTACAGACCTCCGGTTGGGCTTAATTTGTCACAAAGTTAATGTTCTTAAAAAACGTGTAGAGTTTTGCGATGAAAAATGCATGAATTAGGAGATATATAGCAGAATCTGAAACAAGTCCAAAAATTTCGCTGTTTTTCGCGTGTACAAATTTTTTCACAACTTTTTGAGAGTTGCAAACTTGGATATACATAGCCCTAATGGGTCCAAACAACATACTAAAAAATCAGAGTTACATCATGTTTTGCGAATTTAGCGATTTTTTGTGTTGATTTTGACTGGCGTATACTTAACAATACTTAACATTTTTTTTATAAAGGAAGTGTGTATATTAAATATAAAGAACTTAAAAGTCAATTCCAGTTTCATTCAGGTCATTTAGGTAAATGTAATTGAAAATTTTACGTGCTACATAAATACCTGTTTTAAAGGTCAAATGTCCTGAGATATGTAGCAAAACTTCAGAATATGTTGTTATTTTTTGTTAAACTTCTTTTGGTGCGTTATGAGCATGCAACCGCTGATATAACACTTGACTGATGTTGTGCTCGATCGATGTAACACTGATTTCTATTCTACTCTATTGCACAGTGTTTGAGATACATTCTGTAAAAAATGTGTGTCATACAGTAGAAAGACATTATATGCTTAAGCGAAACAGACAAAAGTCTGTCTGTCACATGAGCAGTGTGACTACACTCTACAGTGGGCAATCATTTTGTTTGTGTGTGACATGATGTTTAGATATTGAAAGAAAAAACAATGTTATACATTATAAAAAGATGAATGATCGTTATTTTTTGGGTAAATAACTAATCGCCATCTCTTACCTTTGAACATTTCAATCATAGACACTAAAAAAGGATACATAACTCCATGTAAACAAATAATTGGCAAAAATAAGATGTCAGTAGTATTCCTTCGGCACCGGAAACAGAACAGAGAGTATAAGGCGCGAGTTTTAATTGAAAAGCATTACGCATTTATAGTATTATAAAAATTATTTCCAGCCAAAGTATTTTTCCAATAAAATATTTTTTTAAATAAATGATAAGTAATTTCAATTTTTCAATAAGGAATTAGTTGAAGTCGAAGTGATAGTTAAAATTCGCAAAATAATTACATAAAAATAAAAAAAAAACATCAAATAATTAAATAGTAACCTGTAATGTTGGAATTGTAAAAATGAAAAAAAATTATTGAATCAGATATTAAATTAAATTTTTATTTATTAATAATAATGCTGAAAATTAATATTTAATATAATGTCATACAATTTAATTAATTTTGGAATATTTATACTCGCTTTTGGTACTTTAAAAAGTCCTGACTTTTTAAACCCAATTGATCCCGTTACTTATTGTCAAAAGCACTACCACTTTTACAATTGTCTACTACACATACTTCCCATTTTAAATGTTTTTTAAACAGTTTTTTATTTAATAAATTTTTTTTAACAAATTTCATACTTCAAAATAATCACTTCGAAATAAAACTAGTTACTGGCTACTTCATTTCTATTTATTATACTATACCGTACGTTTAGTTTACATCTTTGCATAGCAGAAAAAAAAAAGATTGTTTAAAAATTAAATCCTAAATTTCATTTTTTCGAAGAGTTTTAATAATTAAAAATACAGCCCGTTTAATTTACATCTTCGTATAGTAGATCTCCCACGAGTATGAGAGAATATATATGTATAAATTAAGACCTCCTTCCATACACATTGCTTAATGTATACATATGTACTCACTCATACTCGTGGGAGATCTGTTATGCGAAGATGTAAACTAAACGTACGGTATTTCACTTCGGTACGGATGAGTTCCTATCAACAACTAGCGACCCTAGCGGCATAAAAAGTAAATATAACTTCTACCATTTCGTTGCCATATTTTGTCAATTTTCCCGTTTGAGTTAGATCTCTTTTATATAGTCTCCATGATTTCAATTTTACTATGCAGTTGAAATTAGGTACGGGAATGTCTGCATCATTATTACTTCATGTTTGTGATGAAAGAAGAATATTAGAATAATACGAGGCACATTATGAATGAAATCATTTTTATGGGCTCGTTAACTTTGTATATTAAATGTATATATTGATAAACTTGGCCTGGTTTTTTATAAATTTCACAAACTCTGATTCTAATGTAAATAATGGATTTAATGACAGTCTTTCAAACTCTAATTTTAACGGAAGAAGTGACGATGGTTCTGTTCTGCCATGATAGAATGTAGAATCATTAGTTTTAGATACAATATATAATTTTTCTATTTTAGTTTTTCACTATCATATTAATTTTATTAAACTTGTGTATCTTAATTGTAGCGTTGACCTTTTTTATTATTATTTTAATAAATTATTTAAAAAGATGTATAACTTCTTACATGCGTACTTTAAATTGTTGTAACTTTTGAACAAAACCGACTGCACACGATACAATTTATTGGATTTCTTGACCAACAGGTTCGTAAAATTGTTTCGTGCACATCACTTTGTTTACGTCGCGTGTTTTGTTCGGTATTTAGTTAATGATCAATTATAACAAAACATTACAATTCGGGAATCGAACTAAAAATAAATGAAGAACAGAAAGGGCTAAATGATGCAACATTAAGGTTTTCATTGAAATCCTTAAATTAGTAGAGGTACTTAAACTAGAGGCATTTTTGGATTTCTGTTACCTTTTATCACAAAAAAAGATTTATTAAAGATGGTTTTTGTACACCACCTATGCATGAGTTTTTGAACCTGTATATGTACTGCCATCTACGAACAAATTTTTAAAACTGATTTGTTATATGTAATGTCGCCTATGAACAACTTGTTGAACGAGCGCCTGGCAATGCCAACAGCCGGTCTGACATTAGATGTTTCACATAAAAAAAGTGAGTATTACAGAACAAATCAAATGAGTTAGAAATAAAAACAGTTCTAGGATTATTATTTGAAAAAAATTCGAAAAGGCACTCGAGTAAAGTATTACTGGAAGTGGGGTGTCACTATGCCTAGCGGTACAAAACTTAATTATAAAATATGAATTCATTAGCGATTTTCATTTTCAGGATATCGTGTTAATACATATCCAGAAAGATGAATGGTTAAAATTGATATTTTACTTATTTAATCTGTGAGAGCTTCGGTTTTAGATCCCCGAAAACATAACCTCGCACTAGTTATTGTAGTATGTTTATGGGAAAAAATTTCTTATTTTCACATTTAGAATATACGTGGTTAAAATTTTATACTAAATGTCATGAACATCTTGTACACATGCGAATTCTTGTGTTTAATTGATTGGAAATTTTTTATTTTTCAATCACTGTAAATATTTCCTAAAAGGAAATACTTAAATGCAACAGCAGCTACCTTTCCCTTTTTAAATAAATAATTATTTTCTCTTCAATTATAAAATATGCGGGATAAATTTATTAGACAGGTTGTTGGTTCTCCAAAAATAATACGTATAAAAAAAACTTTTTTTTCCATTTTATAGAAAATTGTTAATAAAATTAATTTATCATCTAATCATCAGATAAATCACGAATCGATAAAAAAATCTACAAAATCGATCAAGAATTGAAACTTAAAGCGTGTCCTCATATATATGCATAAAAACGAATTTAAATCATAATAAAGTAATTGGGCGACCGAGCTAAACTTGGGACAGATGTGAAACGTTCAAATGCTCATTTAATAGTATACGATGCAAATATCACTTCAATAACTTACAAGTTGCCCACTTTTAAAAAAGTTTCACACTATTTCATATTTATTAACCCGACTTCAAAAAGGAGGATGGTTCTCAATCCGTCTGTTTTTTTTTTTTTTTTTAATGTGTGTCACCTCAGAACTCCGTCATTTATGAACCAATTTTGAATTTTTGTTTTTTGTTTTAAAGAGTTTGGTTTCCCATTGGTCCCATTGGCACCAAATCGCATACTGTTGAGAGGATCCCCGGGAAATCGAGGAAAATCCTCATTTTATATGTGATAACCGATTTCTGCGAAATTTTTTTTTTCAAAAGGTATACTCATTTATAATGGGAAAATAAGAAAATTTTTTTAAAAACCGAGACAAAAAAAAAATTTTTACAAAGAAAAACAAATACATGTAAAAAAAACTAAAAATCTGTTATGAAAAAATGCACTAAAAATTTAAAAAAAAAATGGATAAAAAAAAATGTGTTATAAAGAAATGCACTAAAAGTTAGTAGGTCGTTTAGTTGGTCTACCCATATTTAGACAAATAAAATAAGTTATAGAACTTCAAAGTCACTAAAAAGCGAGAAATAAAACCTATTTTGAAAAAATGGAAACCCGACTTCAAAAATCAAATATTCTATAGCAAAAAATGCACTAAAAAGTAAAAAAATTATTGCATATTTTTGTGCCAATTTTAGTTCACCTAAACCAAAATTTTTAAAAATATATGCACAATTATTGTTATTTTTGGAGGCGGTGTCCAAAAGTTATGTGAATTTCTCTATGCTGACACCGACTCCAAAAATAACAATAATTGTACATATATATTTAAAAATTTTTGCTTAGGTCAACTAAAATTGGCACAAGAATATGCAATTATTTTTTTACTTTTTAGTGCATTTTTTGTTATAGAATATTTGATTTTTGAAGTCGGGTTTCCATTTTGTCAAAATAGGTTTTATTTTTATAATGCTTTAAAAAAAATAAACCGTTTGTCATATATTTTTATTTAACTTATGTATATTTATATAAATTGTATCCAATCAAATTAACACCTATATAAATACAATTGAAAATCGATATGTCGAAATCTGACAAGTCGACATTCTCTATAACTCGAAAACAAATCATCGTTACTTTCCTCTCAAGCCCCCATGACCTCTATTACGAGAAATATAAGCCTCTATAAGTCGAAACAATTAATATTTCCCTACAAAGTATTTCAATACATTTTTTCCCCTCTATAATAATAATAAAGCCCTAGATTAGCCCACATGTTGGGCAAAGGCTTTCCTCTATGGCACCCATGGTTTCTGTTCTGTGCCTTTCGCGTCCATTGTCCACCTACAAGTTTAACCAACTCATCGCGCCATCTCGCCGTAGGACGCCCTCTTTTCCTGATTGAATCATATGGTGTCCAGATTGTATACCATATTGTTCTTCATTCGTTCACCATTCCTGCATGTGTCCCGCCTAGTGCCATTTTAGTTTTTTAATTGTGACAATCACATCTTTGATCTTGGTCTTTGATCTGATGGAAGAGCATCGTATTTTATCTTGTCTTTTAACACCAAGTATATGACGTTCCATATTCCGTTAGCACAATATTAGTTTATCAATATTCTTGTTAGTTAATGGTATTGTCTGCACACCATATGTCAATATCAGTGGTATACAGCTATTCATAACCTTTCTTTTTAGTGAAATTGGTATCGTGTTTTTAAAGATGTTCTTTACTGACCAAAATCTTTTTTTTTATGATCCGTAACCAAAATTAAAATATTGATCCACTTCTAGAAATGCTAGAAGGATGCGTTTTTTTTTTGCATTCGACGCGGAATAACTTCAAACTTACGGGAAAACTTTAATTTTTCCAACGCAACCGCCTCAAAAAATGGGAAAAACCCCAAAAACTACCGAATTTACACTACGCAGGATATATTTTAACTCTAGGACACGCAGCCAAGATCGAAGGTCGCACCGGGGGTTTTGCGAGCAAAGCGAGCACAAAATTAGATACAATTGGGTAGTTGAGTGAAATCAAATATGTCATATTTATTTTCAGAATATGAAACTACTGTTAATACTGTAATACTATTTAAAAACGAAATTAAAATCCGACAAATAACAAGGAAGCTATAAGCTTTTAAAGATTATTATCTGTCTCTTTCTTGCAAAACGGAGTTTTACGTGTATTTTAAATGGTGGTAATACATTATGACGTCAGATGTCATGTCAAGAGGGCTATCACCCTCTTTGTCTAATCGGGAATTTCAATCATTCATATCTCGCTTATTTTTAAGTTATTTAAAAAGTAATTTTACCTTGATATTTGTAAAGAAAACATGGTTCAATTGAAGTGAAAAAAAATTTTCATGCAACATCCCAATTAACACATAATAAGATACAAAATCTAACCCACTTCTAGAAATGCTAGAAGGATGCGGGTTTTTTGAATCGACGCGGAATAACTACAAACTTATGGGAAAAATCGGAAAACTTTAATTTTCCCAATGCAACCTTTCCGAAAATGGAAAAAAACTCCAAAAATACCTTCTTTACTTCTACTCATGTTAGAAGGATGGAAAAATCATAATTTGTTCTCTTTCCAGAACGTGAAGCCAAGGCCGAAGGTCACACCGGGGGTCAAGCAGTAACTTCTCTCAAATATCTCTGAAAATATAGATTTTTTGAAATTTTCTCAAATATTTGAATTTGAAAAGCCAAAAAAAAAACAACTACTAAATAGGATAATGATAATTCTTGGCGCTTATTAATTGTGGCGAGTAGTAATCGAAAGGCTCTCGTCATTTTTATGAACCATCGATTGTCTGGTACTCAACACACATGATATAACTTATAAGAAAGTATCTAATTAAAAATAAAAAATAAAAATGAATACACATCGTCAGACTTGAAGATACTAATTGAAGATTACATTAACATGACGAGCACAAGTGTAATGTATTTAAAACAAAAAATTTAATGTGAGAACATTTCAATTAAATGTTTTAATAAAATTTAATTAAGAAGGTACACAATTAACACTAATATGAAACAACAAAGACATCTATATCTATGAGTAAACTATGGCTGTTTTTAACGAAAAATTGAAAACAAATCATGAATTTGTATGATGGACCTAATTCCAAATTCAAATTTGATAAAATTAAACCATATCCAAAATTAAAACCTAAATGTCAAAATCAGCTGATATTATAACACTATAACGCTATTGGCCCAAACAAGACCACATGGTCAAGACTGATTGCTGCTAATCGACGCAGCTGATTAGCCCATCATACACTTAATCCTTTAATTCGTTAGTTAAACCAGTTAACCCGTCAGTCCGATAGTGACAAAACTTTTTTTTAATGTGAGACACGCACTCAATTAGCAACAAGTAACATATTATCGATACCATATCCCAGAGATGAGCTAATTCGTACTGATGATGACTGCTTTGTAGTCAAAATACTTATATATAAAATACAAATATTATGATCTAGGAATTGGGGTAAAATTTGATATTTAATATAAATTCTGTTATTTTTCAGTGAATTTATAAATCACGGAATGGTATATGTTAGAAAAGGAAACTTTAAGGCTCATTAACTCCTAATAGAATGAATATTTTGTGAAATTTCGATGTTGGGTTGTAATAAAAAGTATGGTGAAGTTATAGCCAGAGAAAATCAGTAACTAAATCACGTCATACTTCAGTACTTATTTATGTCACCAATAAAAGTAATCTTTTTGTATCAAAATCTGTTGTTAGGATTCCGTATTTTTTTATCACTTATAATTATCATTTTTATTTCTAACTACATATCCAAAATCGATATTGAGTTTTCGTTGATACCAATGTTGCCTTTTTTGCCCGTTGTTCTGTGGGGATGTGAACACGATATCTTAAAAAATGAAAAAAGAGCTAATACGAAAATAAATCATAATGTTTTTTAAATTTTGTTTTCTTTAATAACTCAGCTCTGAGAGAAAAGAAAGGAAACTTAAGGGACTTCCCCAGCACTGTCTTGGTTTTGCATGGTTTTGCAGAGGAGATATACTAAAATATTTCGACACGTGACTTGGCCATTTAAGACTGCCGACATCAACCGACTGTTTGGCAACGTTTGAGTGACTTCATATTGATATGTAAACGCCGACTATGCGAACTGTACGACTAAAACTTTAATACAACGGTTTAAATTCGCAACCCTTTGTAAATACCGACACATTATGTATAAACTAATCAGTGCGTTTTATGTTGTATCCGAGGAAATCAAAAAATGTTTCTCTTGTTTTTGACCTAGAAAAAAATTTGGAACATAATTTATACACCATCATAATTTTTAAAATTCTAATGAATTTCGTTTAATAATATGACCTGAGGTGTTCTACAATGTTAAATAAGATTTTTTTATTTCAATCAATTTATAGACAGTGATTTCAAATGTGGCATTTTAGATGTCATGGTTACCAAGTGTAGTAATATTTCTTAACATTGTAACACTTACATTTTATACTTACTGTTTAATATGTTTATGTATAACCGATAGCAAAAGTGCATTTATTTTGCAAAATATTACAGTTTATTTATGCCAAATCCATTTGGTTTTCGAAAAAATGCCTCGAGGAAAATTTATACGCCAGTAGGTATCACATAGAAATAAACTATCAGTGTCATTTTAGCGAATTTCCTGAAAGGTTTAGAGGGAAGGGAAAACACAAAATTTGACAATCTCCCTTAATATTTGAAAAATCGAAAAATTTAATGTAAAAGTTGTAGGCACTAAGTTTTACTGTAATTATATTTCTTATCATTTTTTCTGTTACACTGTATCAGAAAGTAACGTTACAGTGTAACGTTACAGTGTAACAGAAAAAATGATAAGAAATATAATTACAGTAAAACTTAGTGCCTACAACTTTTACATCAAATTTTTCGATTTTTCAAATATTAAGGGAGATTGTCAAATTTTGTGTTTTCCCTTCCCTCTAAACCCCCCTTTCTAACGAACTTGACTTTTGAATACCAAAAGCGCCTCAAATACCAAATTGAATTCGGATAAAATGAAAACTGTGACCGCTAGAGTGATTACAGACACACACACATAGATATATATAAATTTTAGAGATGGTGATTTTTGACATCTACTAGGTAGGATCGCTGGAAATTTTTGCTAAATTTTGACTTCGGTACAGGACCAATAGCTCTATTTCCTTTCAGGAAATTCGCTAAAATGACAATATTTACAGAAATATTGATGGTTTAAGTTTGAAAATTAAATTCCTTAATATCTCTGTACACATTAGAGTTTGAGCAAAAGTGAGAAGGTGATGAATTGTAGCAAATATAATTTTCTACAACTTTATTCCTTACGCTTTTTTCGATTGTTTTAATATTAAGAGAGATATTTTATATTTTGTGTTTTCTTCTTTCTTTATACCTCCCCCCCCCCATTTCCCTCGACGTATGTGATTTATTAATAAAATTGGACTTGTAAATACTAAAATCATATACGACATTTCATTTTGATCTGACTAAAATTGTGACCGCAAGAGAGTCGTATCGAATTTTTTTTATTAGTAATAATCGCCATGTGTTGTAAGCCTCTCTCAGTACATTTATACATGCGAAGTATAATCTGCAAACAGCTCCATTGTTAGATAGTTATTGTTACATTGATTAAGGTAGATCCAGCACTGTCTTATATAATCAGGACAAAAAACCGGGTTGGTTTTATTATAGAACAAATACATATGCACACATACACAACACATATTTATATTCTCTATTCATATATACAAATTAATGTAATTTTGAAATAAAAATAATTTTAAACTATGTATTATATTTCGAAAACAAAACGGTAAAACACGTATATTTTTAAAATTTATTTAATATTTATCTTTACTATCCTAGTTTTTTTTAATTTCTGTCGAGTATTTTTTTTTAATACAACAGATAATAAATAGTTGGACGGGCATGAAGTTTTACATGCTTCTAATGAGAGAATGAGAGAGAATGATAACTTTGTTATTAATTATCTCTTGTGCTAAGCGGTCAAAAATTCTGAAACTTCAGGACTTATTAGAAAACGTCCTTTGTAGCCTGTGAAAAAAATGAGCAAATTCTTTCGAAAAGTGGTTTCATGCTGGAACATCCTTAACAAATTCTAGTGGCCACATTAGTATGTACAATAAACCATATTTTGACAAAATGTAAACCCGACTTCAAAAATCAAATATTCTATAACAAAAAATGCACTAAAAAGTAAAAAAATAATTTCATATTCTTATGCCAATTTTAGTTCACCTAAGCAAAAATTTTTAAATATATATGTACAATTATTGTTATTTTTGGAGGCGGTGTCCAAAAGTTATGTGAATTTCTCTATGCTGACACCGCCTCCAAAAATAACAATAATTGTACATATATATTTAAAAATTTTTGCTTAGGTGAACTAAAATTGGCATAAGAATATGAAATTATTTTTTAACTTTTTAGTGCATTTTTTGTTATAGAATATTTGATTTTTGAAGTCGGGTTTACATTTTGTCAAAATATGGTTTATTTCTCGCTTTTTAGTGACTTTGAAGTTCTATAACTGATTTTATTTGTCTAAATATGGGTAGACCTTCTAACTTTTAGTACATTTTTTTATAACACATTTTTTTTTTACCCGTTTTTTTTTTTTTTTTTAAATTTCTAGTGCATTTTTTTATAACAGATTTTCAATTTTTTTTACATGCATTTTGTTTTTTTTTTGTAAAAATTTTTTTTTTGGGGTCGGTTTTTTTTTGTGAAAAATTTTTTTGAAGTCGGTTTTAAAAAAAATTTTCTTATTTTCCCATTATGAATGAGTATACCCTTTCAAAAAAAAAAAAAATTTCGCAGAAATCGGTTATCACACATAAAATGAGGATTTTCCGGGGATTCCCTCATCTGAATGGGATTTGGTGACAATGGGACCAATGGGAAACCAAACCCTTTAGAACTAAAAAAAAAATTCAAAATCGGTTCATAAATGTCGGAGTTCTGAGGTGACACACATAAAAAAAAAAAAAAAAATACAGACGAATTGAGAACCATCCTCCTTTTTTGAAGTCGGGTTAAATACCGTTTATTCGGAACATTTTTCTGAAATTCGAATAAATAAGGCACAAATCAATTATAAAATTTTTAAATGATAGCTCCACTTTTGACGCTATTTGTACTATTAACCATGCAAGCAGAGTCTTTTTTTTTGAAATTTTGCAGTCGATTTGTGTCGAATCTATTTGTTTTTCGACAAAATGTCTCGAATAAAAGTTTTTGGTCATACAAATCTTAACATCTCTTAGTTTAAGCATTCTTTTCGAAAACAGAATGGATTCTGCACAAATAGACTGTAACGTTTTTAAAAAAAGATACCTGCACTTGTGTGGTTGAGTGTATCTATCGGCCAAAAAATGTGAACATATCCCTACATTTTCTCCTTTTATATAATAATGATCAATTTTTATCCGAAGCATTTTTTCCGAAAACTGAATGATTAAGACACAAACCAACTATTTTGACAACTACATTTTGAAAAACAACGCTTTTTCTAGGGCCATATGTACAATGTAAAGACAAGACCATGGAGACTACACAAGGAGATCGAACTCCATGTAAACAAATAATTGACAAAAATAAGATGTCAGTAGTGTTCCTTCTTCACTGGAAACAGTGGAGAGGTATAAGGTGCGAGTTTGAATTGATAAACATCACGCATTTATTATAAAAATTATTTGCAGCCAAAGTATTTTTCCAATAAAATACTTTTTTTAATAAATGAAATAAAGTAATTAGTTGAAGTAAGTGATAATTAAAAATTTGCAAAATAATTACAAAACAATAAAAAACAAAATAATTATAAAACAAAGAATAATTAAATATAGTAACCTGTAAAGTTGGAATTGTAAAAATGCAAATAAATTAAGTAAAAATAAATTATATTAAAATTATTAAAATCAATTTAAAGAATATTGAATCAGATATTAAATTAAATTTTTATTTATTAATAATAAATCTAACAAAATGACAAATATATACTTCACACCTATTTATTATTATACTTTATTCACTTCGGTGCAAAAGAAAAACTAGCGACGCTAGTGGCACAATAAGTAAATATAACTTCTACCATTACGTTGCCATATTTTGTCAATTATCCCGTTTGAGTTCGGTCTCCTTGTGTAGTCTCCATGATAAAGACGATCATTTTCAATTTATTATATTGATTACAAATTATTCTTAGAAAATACAATCTACTGTTATTGGATATGTTTTATTTAATTCTAAGTTTTATTTAAGGGCGTTCATGCATGAGGTTTGAGAGTAGATAAACATTTTTTTTAGTGAATTGAATAGCTTAATTATGTAGTTATACTCCCTCAAAAATTTAAAACCTGTTGACGATCATTTCAAAGATTAATTATGGATTAAAAATCAAACTTTAAACACAGCGTCTTATGGAGAACAAAATTTTTTTGTACTCAAAATTAGAATAACTGTATTATTAAAGTAGCCACCATAATAAATAATGTTTATAAATATTCTTTGCAATATGCAGTTTATATAATTGCATTAAAAAAATGGTGTTGACGAACGTTTGAATTAATTATTTACTAAAATTAAAAATGTTTTGTTACGTTTGTTTTTGCCACCATATTTTGAAAACTGGCGACAGCGCACAGTAAAAAAATACACACATACACACAAATATACAACATAGTTTATTTTCAAATCTGTCAAATCAAGTCAAATCAATTTCTAATTTACATTTCCTGACATTTTACAATAAATACTTTTAAAATATTTACGACAAATAAAAAAAAGGTTATAAACCGTTGTAAGATTATTGATATACTGTACGACTTTTTTTAAATCCTAAATAAATTTTATTAAAGATTGTACTCATTTGACTCTAGCGTAGCGCATGAACGTCCTTAAGAATGGATATGTGATGTGGCCAGAGTCACTTTTGACTTATGTATAACAGTTACGGATGTAAATACATCGTAATTTATTCAATACCATCAATTCATCATAAAGTACAGGTGCTCAATTTAAAGATATATTAATATTATTTATTTAAATAAAGAATTTATGTAAATGTTTAATACATAATTAAATATTAGTCTGCGCAGTCAACAATTAATCATTACTTGTTGATGCCTTATGTTTAGTTATTCAATGATTCATATTTTATTTAAATATATTTCGTTTTCTTATATGGTGACAAAAACCTGATACTTTTTTAAGAATATAACAATCAAATGGATGATTAATAATATGTCTTTAGTTTGGGTACATTTTGATAAAAACATTCAAACTAAATTTGCGATGAATTTACACCGAGTAAATTCTTCTAAATTATTTTATATACTTAGCAGTTCTGTTAAGGTAATATTAAAAATAGACATTTCATTTTTGGTTTGAAACTTCAGTTGACGAAATCACGGTTTTTGACCTATAACTAATGTGATATGAATCAGAATTGATTATGAATCAATCGTAATAGGGAATATGCATGAAAATTTTATTTCACATTTATTTTCAGAATATGAAAATACTGTTAATACTGTAATAATATTTAAAAACGAAATTAAAATCCGACAAATATCAAGGAAGCTATAAGCTTTTAAAGATTATTATCTGTCTCTTTCTTGCAAAAATACTAAAAACGGAGTTTTACGTGTATTTTAAATGTTGAAAGTGTAATATGACGTTACATAACATATCAAGAGGGCTAGCACCCTCTTTGTCTAATCGGGAATTTCAATCATTCATATCTCGCTTATTTTTAAAGTTATTTAAAAAGTAACTTTACCTTGATATTTGTCAAGTAAACATGCTTCAATTCAAGTGAAAAAAAATTTTCATGCATATTCCCTATTGTGACTATCGTCAATACAACTAAAACGAAGAGAAGGCAAACAACATAAGCGGATCCCCTATTAACAGATCAGTGCAACCCCTATTAAACGATTGTTTGGAATGGTAAATGGTTTTGTTTAGCAAAATTTTGTTTCTCTAAACTTTAGAAGTCGGGAGATTTATCTTTGAAATCGGGAGTCGGGAGAAACTATACGATTTCGGTAGTCTCCCGACGAAATCTGGAGAGATGGCAACCCTACTTTTAAGTTAATTTAAACTATTTTTACAAAAGAAGATATATTAATACGTTTTGCATAAAAAATACGAACTTTTACCTCTGTTGTTTAATTTGAATTAAATTTCTTGATAATCTGACCTTGGCACGTATTTAACATCGGAGTAAAATTTTTATATTTAATATTCAAAACGTTAGAAACAGAATAAATTCAAAAAGTTATTTTGTTTTAATGATAATCCCGTTATCTAGATAACATGAACTATATATACTATACCAATTAATTTATAGTTATATATAAAGGTATAGTATTACAGCTAATTTAAAACAAAGTTTGGCCCTATAAACAAGGGCTATCTTAGGTCATACTGAAGACTTGTATACATTCCAATCATATCTGCTGGCTTGAATGGCATAATCTTAATCATTAAGCAATTTAGCGAGAAAATAATATTTTTTAATAGAATCGAGATATTAAGGAAATTTATTTCTCATCTTTGAGTACCGAAAATTTGAAGGCACATTTTTAGCCTTATGTTAATCCGAATCTGAGAACAACCTATATATAAATTTGAAACGAACAACAGAATTACATTATACTTTTTAACCCGACTTCAAAAAGGAGGATGGTTCTCAATTCGTCTGTATTTTTTTTTTTTTATGTGTGTCACCTCAGAACTCCGTCATTTATGAACCGATTTTGAATTTTGTTTTATGTTTTAAAGGGTTTGGTTTCCCATTGGTTCCATTGGCACCAAATCGCATTCTGATGAGGGGATCCCCGGGAAATCGAGAAAAATCCTCATTTTATATGTGATAACCGATTTTTGCGAATTTTTTTTTTTTTTTTGAAAGGGTATACTCATTCATAATGGGAAAATAAGAAATTTTTTTTAAAACCGACTTCAAAAAAATTTTTTACAAAAAATTTTTACAAAAAAAAAAACAAAATGCATGTAAAAAAAACTGAAAATCTGTTATAAAAAAATGCACTAAAAATTAAAAAAAAAAAAAAAAAAAAAAACAGGTAAAAAAAATGTGTTATAAAAAAATGCACTAAAAATTAGTAGGCCGTTTAGTAGGTATTTAGACAAATAAAATCAGTTATAGAACTTCAAAGTCACTAAAAAGCGAGAAATAAACCATATTTTGACAAAATGGAAACCCGACTTCAAAAATCAAATATTCTATAACAAAAAATGCAATAAAAAGTAAAAAAATAATTGCATATTCTTGTGCCAATTTTAGTTCACCTAAGTAAAAATTTTTAAATATATATGTACAATTATTAAAAAGTTATGTGAATTTCTCTATGCTGACACCGCCTCCAAAAATAACAATAATTGTACATATATATTTAAAAAATTTTTGCTTAGGTGAACTAAAATTGGCACAAGAATATGCAATTATTTTTTTACTTTTTAGTGCATTTTTTGTTATAGAATATTTGATTTTTGAAGTCGGGTTTCCATTTTGTCAAAATATGGTTTATTCACTTCTCTGTTGCTCTATATTGTATTAAAAATAAATTATTTATTGTATAAAATATAAAATGAAAACAAATAAACTATACACAATTTATTATTAAAATTAAGGTAGTTGTCTTCGTGTTAAATAATTTCAGCTCAGAACACACATCTAGAATAGACTGAGATAGAATACTATAATTTTTGACTTGAATGTCCCTCGTATACAGTCAAGAGTCGTATAATTGGGTAGATGTCTTGTAGTAATCGAGTTAAAAAGTTTCAACTCATAACACATCAATTATTATATGAATAGACTGAGATTGTATACTATATTTTTTTTACTTGAATGTACCTCGTATACTTGTTCTTGTTCCCTTGGATTATATAAAAATGACAATCATTTCGTTAATCTATTACAATAATTTAACGATCAATAATTGTTTGTTTTTTTTTTCTTCAAAATATAAATATAAAATTATTTTACATTGTCCTACTTTTTTAGTTAAATCGTTCGACGCGTTTTTTAAATCAAATTAAAAGTGTGGAAAAATTTCTACTTTTGCACATACCTGTAAGCGATTTTTATCAGAACTAAATGGTAAATAATTTAGAAAATTTAAATTTAAAGTTAGATACTTATATTTTGTATAATTTATCAAAAATTCAGCCAATTTCGTCGACAACGTGTTTCGTACGGCAACTGCCTTAAGTTGATATATTAATAAAAAAACACAGATATATTGTCTATGATAATTTTTTTTATAAATAAGGTATGTTTGTTCTTGTTGAAAGTACGTTAGTTTTTACCTCTATATACAAATTGCAATCACTTTGTAATATAGAGATTATGTTTATGTGTCTAAAATCAATGTTCAATTTTAATCGGATCTTAAGATTATCAGGTCTCCTATATATAATAGGGAATATGCATGAAAATTTTTTTTTCACATTTATTTTCAGAATATGAAAATACTGTTAATACTGTAATAATATTTAAAAACGAAATTAAAATCCGACAAATATCAAGGAAGCTATAAGCTTTTAAAGATTATTATTTGTCTCTTTCTTGCAAAAATACTAAAAACGGAGTTTTACGTGTATTTTAAATGTTGAAAGTGTAATATGACGTCACATAACATATCAAGAGGGCTAGCACCCTCTTTGTCTAATCGGGAATTTCAATCATTCATATCTCGCTTATTTTTAAAGTTATTTAAAAAATAATTTTACCTTGATATTTGTCAAGTAAACATGCTTCAATTCAAGTGAAAAAAAATTTTCATGCATATTCCCTATTGAAAAAAATACAATTTTTGGCCAATAATCTGTGGGTTTGTCAAGCAACCCGAATATTAGTAGCACTTTGTGACACAATTTTTCCTTACTACCCCTTATTTTTCGGTAAATTCACTAGCCTATGAGGAGCAATTTCTTGTGCATGTTCTGAAGCTAAAACGTTACCCCTTTTTCTCGTGCACAAGCAAAATCATTTTTATGCATTATCATGTAAGGGATCAAAATATCTATCTTTTATTTGAAACTGTATTTTTTAAACTAAATAGTTTTGCCACAGTTTTAGCTCAAACATCTGTAATTGTTATAGAAGTATACATACGCACATACACAAGTATCCAGTACCTTGGTCATACTTTTATACATCTGTGCGTGTGGAGAAGTGTACTATTAAAAATCTCAGTACATACACAGGGTATTTAACAGTTAAGTCCGTTAATTTTACATTTTTGTTAAAATGTATTTACAATACACTTGTTCACGACCTGATAAGCGAAATCACAACCTTTATGTTAAATTAGCGGGTATAAGTTTCGTACGGTTTTTGTTAATAGTGGCTGAAAAAGCAGTATTATTTCCGCAAATAAACAGCTCATTAGAACAAATTATTGATGATGAATTACTTATCCATAGTTCAGTCGAAGCTCATAATTGTGAACAGTGAATAAAACCTATTTTGACAAAATGGAAACCCGACTTCAAAAATCAAATATTCTAAAACAAAAAATGCACTAAAAAGTAAAAAAATAATTGCATATTCTTGTGCCAATTTTAGTTCACCCAAGCAAAAAATTTTAAATATATATGTACAATTATTGTTATTTTTGGAGTCGGTGTCAACATAGAGAAATTCACATAAATTTTGGACACCGCCTCCAAAAATAACAATAATTGTACATATATATTTAAAAATTTTGGCTTGGGTGAACTAAAATTGGCACAAGAATATGCAATTATTTTTTTACTTTTTACTTTTTAGTGCATTTTTTGTTTTAGAATATTTGATTTTTGAAGTCGGGTTTCCATAGAAATAAAAGAGAGCTGATTGAGAGGTTAGACATCCGTGTTGAGAGGTTAGACATCCGGTTAGACATTAAGTCCGAAACAAAAACGAACGTAATTTGAAATGATAAGATCTATTAAAAGTGAATGATTCTTTCAGAGTAAAAAATGCTATCAGAAACAATGTACCTGTTAAGACAGCTGTTGACAAAGGGAAATTGCTTAATAGTCTGAACAAGGAAAATCATATCCAAAACGTGTCTGAAACCAAAATACTCAACTATCCTCCACTTTGGCAAACCTTCTTTTCAATAGATACGCCAAGAAATTTTAATTACGGATCTATTTATCGTTATTTAGTAACATTATGTATAGATGAAGATAAGTAATATAAGTGATATTGAAAATCTGGACAGTAATCAACTCTGTATAACTAACATCTTACATTTTTTTAATTAAATTAAATACTGATATGAAAAAATTAACTCGTCAACCAGAAATCGAACCTCGGGTCTCTGGATATCTAGTCCAGTATGCTTCCGCTACACCAAAGACGACTGTGACGTAATAGCCAACTTTTTCATTTCTTATTGTTATTTATTTAGACAGTATTACTTCTGTCGAAGTTATCATTAATATTTGTTTATTTGTGTATACTTAAGCGTCAACATAACGATGTTTGTCCAAATTCCTTTCGGTTACGTATGACAAACTGTAGAAGACTTTAGCGTATACTACTCAGACAAATTTCATTGTCATTAAATTTTTAATTAAATTAAATTCCTTTCGGAACCGAAAGGAATTTGGACAAACATCGTTATGTTGACGCTTAAGTATACACAAATATTAACATCTTACATGTTATTTAAATCAAATGAAAATGGACATTATTATTAGCTTTGAATATCACATCATTGTTACTAATTTATTAGATAGTCGGTTACATGGACTAGGATGTAAGATTTTAGTGTATTATTTTTGAAGAAATTTATGGCTTCCACCTCTAATTATGCAACTGTTTGATTATTTTTCTAAATTCAACAAAACATTATTATTTTACATAAAATTTTCTCATCTTTCAAGTATTGTCTTAAATTGTCAAATATTGTCTTAAATTTTTTAACTGATGTAATTTCTATGCAAATGATTGTTAAAACAAAAATCTTTTTGGAAACTAATTTTATTAAAAGAATTTCATTGGTTATAACTAAGGCTCGAATAATATTACAAATTTTAGCGAAAAAAGTCATTATAAAATGAAATTATTGTTTTTAAATGCATTTGTCCGGTGACGTGATATAAATGACACTAAAATCACTGTGATATATTTAAACACATTTCAATACTGGCCTCCTGGTGTAACTCTTTTCGTTAAATCTGTAGCGGTGTCACTTCATCATTAAATTATTATTATAATTTTGTTCTTCATTTTTTATCTGTTGCATTTCAACTATAACTTCCCTCTATTATCACGGTTGCTGTGAATGTTAACAACCTTGGTAATTTACATATAAAAATAATAACATTTCATAAATCAAATTAAAAAGATCAATTTTAATTAATAAAGATCAATTATATCTTTTACATATATTTATTATTTATTTAAATAGTAATTATTTAATATAACAAACATCAACTTTACAAATTGGCGCCCGAGCAGGGACTTGATAATTTACAAGTCTATAAACCGACCATAATACTCAGAATAAAATACAAATAATAAAACTAAAAAATGTATGCAATATTTATGTAGTGTATTTGCTATTGTTATTCGGTTTTGATATATAATTAATCATAATCATGTAAAGCACGTAAGAGCGTAAGACCGGGTTTTTGGCCTTACGTGTTTACAGTGCTATTACTACATCTTAAATTATATGACATTTGACCCCGATATAACTTTTGAACGAAAAGAGCTGTAGTGGCGATTTTTCGAATATATACTATTTACGGAATATATATAGACGTAGTCTTTATATAGAGGTTATGTGACTGTTTATACCAGATTTTATTTTTATTTTGTTTACATTTTATTGTTAATAATATCCCATATATAAATAAATAAATATAATTGACAATCCACAAGTATAACTTTTAATATGATAGCTAAAAGGTACCACGCTATCTCCATTGTTTCGATATTATCTTTGCCATTTGTTATACATTGTTTGTATTTACAAATTTATATTTCGAATTATAATAAAACTCTCTTTTATTATTATTATAATGGAAGAAAAATTTTATTTTTTATTTGACATTATTCTTTCACATACAACTTTTATAATCATAATTGAACTGAATGCATTGATTGGGTGTTTTTTTTTTATATACCGTCTGTTTAGTTTACATCTTCGTATCATAGATCCCACGAGTATGAGAGAGTACATATGTACATATACATTAAGCAATGTGTATGAGAAGGATGTCTTATAGGTTTGATAAACAAGAATATTTTTCAAAATAGTAAATAATATTCATAACGAGTATGAGAGAGTACATATGTATACATTTAGCAATGCGTATGAGAAGGAGGTCTTATAGGTTTGACTGGTTGGTGACCACTCGAACAGTTATGAAAAATATGCTTGTTCATCAAACATATTATTATATTTTTAAGACCTCCTTCTCATACACATTGCTTAATGTATATGTACATATGTACTCTCTCATACTCGTGGGATCTATGATACGAAGATGTAAATTAAACATAGTGTACATTAAATTTCGATTTTTGCCCCAATTTCCTAGATCAAAATTTTTTTTTTGTATTTTATAAATACGTATTTCGACTACAAAGTAGTCATCACCAGTATGAATTAGCTAATAATTGTAATTATTCTCCGAGGAGATGTTACTTGTTGCTAGTTTGGTGACGATCTGCACATTTGGTGGCAGTGCAGACCGTCACCAAAAATGAAATTGAAAAATCGAAAAATTTATAAGAAGTAAAGTTGTAGGTATTAAAGTTTACTGTAATTTTGTTTCTTATCATTTTTTCTGTTACACTAATATTTACAGAAATATTGACGGTTTAAGATAGAAAATTAAATTCCTTAATATCTCTGTACACATTAGAGTTTGAGCAAGAATGATAAGATGATGAATTGTAGCAAATTTGATTTTCTACAACTTTATTCCTAACGTATTTTTCGATTGTTCTAATATTAAGAGAGATATTTTATATTTTGTGTTTTCTTCTTTCTTTATGCCCCCCTTTCTCCTTGACGTATGTCATTTAGTAATAAAATTGGCCATGCAAATACTAAAATCATATACGACATTTCATTTTGATCAGACTAAAATTGTGACCGCTAGAAAGTGATTTATGTATTCTAAGGAAATTCGCTAAGTTGAAGCAGCTCCTGCGTGACGAATTTTTATTATTTTTCTGAAATAAAATAGAACAGTTTCAACTGACTTACACAAGAGTTAATTTTACATTGTACAACTCTAAACTTAATTAATTAAATAATTTATAATTTGTACAATCCTGAGTATCTTCTCAATTTCATTCGTATACAGACCTTATGCCTACCCGCATTTAATAGTAAATTCAAGATAGTGCTTTGTCCATCATTTGCCATTCTATCTTTGTCTTTCAGATAGGTTTAAACATTCGCAGGTAACTACCCACACCTGGGAGTCAAGTATTGAAATGTGATAAATATAACACTGTATCACTATTCACTCATATATTTATCACTTTTATGGATAGCAAGTTTCTTAGCCCGTTTTTACACGTGAAAGTTTTCAATCACAATAAAAATATTTGATTTGGTGGAGGGGGGGGGGGATTCCGAAAGACTTGATAAGTAAATAAGTAAAGACTTCCGTGAAAGTAAATAAACACACACTTTCAATAGGCAATATACGATTTCGTATATTTCAGGGGCGTCTCCGGGTGATTTAAAATATAAAAATGCTGTTAAAAATGATAATATTAGTACCTGGAGCATGAAGAATAGATATATTAGGAGATTGAACGACATAGGCAATTCGTCTGTTTTTGTGTCCTCAAAAACGTGTAGAGATCATAGTTATTATTTTCGCCACTAGCGGCAGTGCGAATCTGCCCGTACGGAATTATTATTATTATTACATATTAAAATCAACGGTTATCACATCTTACAAATAAAAATTGTAAGTATAAAAATTGTTTAATTTTATAAATGTGAAAAAATGGGACGATGTTGTACAGGGAAAGCATAGATATACTGTTATATATCTATGGGTGGAAGGTTGTTTAAGGTTAGGAATGCGTGTCTGCATTTACGAAAGGAATATGGTCTGTAATTACCGGTTGTCATCTTCTTTCTTTATCTAATATATGTTAGTATTGTAAACATATATTTGTAATTATTAATTGCAATTATCACTACGATTCTTCATCTTTTAATTTATTGCAGATTATTAAGAATTCTCTATTATTAATATTTATTTAATTATTACTTGATAATCGAAAACAATTTTTTATTATCTATAAAACTAAGACTTCTTATTAACTGAATGAAAATGATTTCTTGGCGCCTACATTTAAACATTTAAATTCCGTACGGCACTGAGACCAGTGACCCCTACTGATAAAAGATAGTTACACCAATTCTTGACCGGTTTTTTAACATTACGTTCGCTCTCCTAATATATCTATTCTTCATGACCTGGAGTATAAATGTGTAATTACAATAAATTAAAATCTTCAGATACATAAATACATGTTTATTGTAAATGTATGTAATCAAAATATAATTAGGTACTAAATTTTAAATAAAAAGCTTATAAAATTAATTATTAAATATTAGTTTCAATGTACTTCTATATACATACTCGACGAAGAATAAAAATATTTTTGAGTGAGATCGAAGTTGTAACGGCATGTGAATGATAGTGTGTTCCCAGTTCAGTCAGCTATTACCCACTGAACCATATGTTACCGCTTAATATTATCAGACGAGATTGGACCGAGAACGAACCGTGATTGGCATTATAATGTGAACATGAACTTAATAATATTTTACCAGACCAAGAACGAACCGTGATCGGCACTATAGTGTGGATTGACCCATCTTCTAAGATAGGTTCACCTAATCTTCTAGAATAGAGCCCCCTTCAAAAATGTGACGAAATTGGACGCAATGAACTTAACTGAACAAAAGGTGAATAACTTTTTGAAATGAAGGTTAAGGTGAAAGTAAATGAAAGGGTTGCGTAGAGTAGGCCGAAAAAATCAGCCACTGAGAATACCAGGTGGAAACACCGCATAGGGTCAAAGGAAAATGACAAAATAGCAGTTTTGTGCCTGGCAAATCAAATGCGCCCGACGCGGCGGAAGGTTTAAAAAAATATAACAAAACAGCCATACAGCCTCTATAAACAGACTTTGTTTGTACACGGAGGTTGTTGAACATTTTTTATTTTATAAAATTATAATTATTTTACAAAATAAAAACAACAAAACTTAAGATAATTCCAGAATATCATGATTCGCGACCTTGATTTGACTTAACATCATTTATAATTCAGGTATAATTTTTTTAAAAACAAATCAAAATTGAACCCTGCGGATTTTATTCAGAGATTTGTTACATGTGGAAATATTTCCATAACAAGTTTTTATTTTGATCAATTTTGTTTTTATGAAAAAACGGTTTTGTGAACAACATTTTTTGACCGTCTGGGTTTCCTTAAGGTTGTTATTAAGAAAATTCAATTTAATGACAGGTTCTTCAAAAATTGACAGCTTATTATTTCAACAATAAAGAAAATCATGTCGAAGTTTGAAGTACTTTATACGTCACAATGCAACTTTTTTTAAAAACATATTTTTAATTATTAAAACTCTTCGAAAAAATGAAATTTAAGATTTAATTTTTAAACAATATACTTTTTTTTTACAAAAATTTATTTTGTTTTACAAAAATTAAACTATTTGAAACGATTTAATTGCAAAATTTTTACTTATTTAGAGTTGGTAATGGATGACGTATCAATGCATTTAGCATAGGACAAAATCCCACCCACCCTAACTTATCCCTTCCAGTTTCATAACAACCTTAAAGAATTACGTCAGAGATGTGTATTATTATTCTGATAATGTAATGCAGATATTTGCTAGCAGTTTTAAGAGAAATTCTTCAATAATAATGAATCTTTATTAATCAAGTTACAAAAAACCAAAATACAAAGATAAATACAGTCGAAACCGAATATAACGACATTAAAGGGACCACATAATTAGGACGTTATATCCGATACTTGCTATAAGCAATATACAGTCGAAACCGGATATAACGACATTGAAGGGACGCATAACTAAGGCGCTATATCCGATAGTTGGAATGACACAAAACGCGCAAGAGCCGCGGGTCGGGTGGGTGGTAACAAAATAATCCTTCTTTTATCATTAATCATTAGAATTAGATTCAATATAATGTTTTGTTTTACTGAAAAAGTATGATGTTTGGTCATTATAGCCGATGAATTTCGATAAAGGTTCGTCGCTTCAAGGAATATGTCGCTTTATCCAATGATGTTATAGGGCTATAGGCGGTATGTTAACATAGGTGTTTATAGAGGGATGCGGCCGGGACCTTGCCATTTATGTATATATATAATATATACACGGAATATAAAAATATTAATGACATTTAAATAAGAAGTGTTTATTAACTGGTAGTTAATGACGTCAAAAGAAATGTTAACAAAACATGTTTTTTATGTAATCAAAACATTTTGTTGGAAAATTTTTAATATTTCTCATCATTTTTGAAGATCATAAGTAAAGTTGTAAAAAATTAATTTTACTACAATTTAACAGCTGATCATATTTTCTATAACTTTAACATTTATACAAATACTTATTTACAATTTTAATGTTCTAATAATTTCTAATAATATTTAAGTATCTAATAATATTTAATCGTTGACAGTTAAAAATGCTTCACTCTAAGAATTTTCACTTACAATCAATTTACATAGCGCCTATACGTGACGATTTTTTCACTATTATGTTTTTGATAAGATATTGTTTACAGTAATCAATTATTGAATAATTTTGCTTATTTAAATAACATGTTTTTCAGTTTATTAAAAATAATAATTACATAACATACATATTTACTGACATACAATAGATGAGTTACGCTGTTGAGGTTTAGCGTGACGCGTGTTTGTTTTGTGTATGAAAATTGATTGTATATGTATTGTTTAAGAGCATCATTATATTTTATGTATGGATGTATGACACATTCATCAGCGGTCCGTAGATCTGTAGCTATTTGTTTTTGAAAATGATGAATCTGCTTTATTACCGAAATACCGGATGTCAAAATTATCACCAATTCTAAACGTTCGATAAAAATAACGGTTTTGGTTACGGTTTCGGTTTTGGAAAGTTAAACAGTTTCGATACGTGTTTCGGTTTTAAAATTCTAAAATAAAACGGTTTCGGTTATCAGATAATAGATGAAAACGGTTTCGGTTACGGCTATTTGTAAACTAAATATTATAAAATGAAACCATTCCAAGTTCCAACTATAATACAAGTTTAAATATAAACGTTTAAAAACTTTGCACGTGTAGTGAAAGGGTGCGTTTGATAAATAAAATACTTGAAATGTTTATTTTTGTAAACTTTATTTCACTACTTTTTTCGATAACAATTACAACTTATCTATTAGATTATACTATGAATTGTATTAACTTTTTGATTTCAACGAATGTTTGATTGTTACTGAACTTATGTTAAATTGTTACTGTACTAACGTTGTATTGTTACTGTACCAATGTTACTGTATGACTGTGCTGGTGATAAATTGGTACTGTGTTGATCTGTGACTCTGTTGTCTTGCTTTATATATCTGAAATGCACGCATTCCAAGAAGGTGCGAGAATAGCATCGAATAATCTCTACACTACGAGAACATACCTAAAAGTCGATCCGCTTCCATACGTGCATATATATGCGTGTATACGTAAATGTATCGTTCTGTACTAGGTTTAATTGCAATGTTGACACTGATGGGCCAAATATGTGTCTGCTGTATGAATGTGAGTCACTACACTCGCTTATTCCAGGCTAAAAGGTTATATTATAAAGAAAACTCATTGAGCAATCTAGATATTTTAATTAAACCAAAACTCGGCCTTGCGCACTTTCGTGCTCTAGATAAAATAACAGAATGTTTTTTATGTTTAATTTTCACGCTGCTTTTTATGTTAGTTCTGGCTACTAAATTCGTCTGAAAATCTGTTTGCCCTTTAAACGTTTTTGCTATGATTTTGATTAAGATTAATTAATTTTCTCGAGGTTTAGCATAATATTTTTTAGCGAAAGATGTCATGAGTACAGAGGATTTGACTTGTAGTTCCTTCCACTATATATAACAAAACTTGCTCAAGCCATTTTTTCCTATTATTAATCTGGACTTTTCTTTTAAAAACTTGGGCCATGCAAGAAAACCTACAATAATTCTCATTTAATGTTTTTCAAGTTGCAACCTTTCACGAGTTTCTTTCATCTGCAAATGTGTGTTAGCTAATACATGCAAGTGAGCAAGTGATTCTAGCCATTTTACAAAATTTAAGTGAAAAGTGCAACAAGTATTTGGCATACATTATCAACTTTTACAATGGATTTCCACAAATTAAGACTCGATACAATATAAATACTTTAAGCTAAGTTTAGACTACGACACAATACACCATACACTCAGTGTATACACCGAGTGTCTATGTGTGCACACGGGTGTCTCTAATTGTGACATTTATTGTGACACCATAATTAGTGTCGAAACAGTGGCTGTGTAAACACGTTGTGCCCAAGTGTCTCTTGTTGTGTCTCAGTTTTCAAACAGGTTCGACATTTTTCCATACATTCCATTCCAGGCCGAGTTTAAGGGGGTTTTGTCCTTACGTTATACATATTATTTAGTAATAAATAATAAAAAAATATTGTAAATCTTTTATTCACTTACCTGAAGCTAAAAATCTCAATGTTAGTATTAATCGTTCCACCTGGAGTGATCAACAATCTTATTCGTGTATCTTTATTTTTAATTATAAGAGTAACGTTTTCTAATAAATATTCGAAATCCTCATATTTCATTCGACAGAAGTTTTCGTAAGATTTAGGATTTTCTTCGCGCAACTCATTAAGCAATCTATGGTAAACTCCTAGTTCTTGTCTTTTTTGAATCCATTGGTGAACCCAAATCATTCTTTTGCGTTTACGTCGTTGTTTAATTATAATATAAGCGGCCGCACGACGCTCATTCATGGTGACCGAGCTCTAACTGTTTTGTTCTTTTGTGTGTGAACAGCTCGAACACAAGTTCCGTACGTTTTATATACAGACACTATCCAGACACAAAAAAATCTGTTAAACAGTAAAGATATTTATGTCTGAAATTTGTGTCGCAAGTTCTGTCGTAGTCTAAACTAAGCATTACAAAAAGATACTGGTCTATTTAAATGCCTTTTACAACTTTCCTAGTTTCCTGTTGATATACCAACGGACCATAAATGATACAGTTTTGTCACACACTCAACAAACCTCTGTTATTTCAATTGTTATTTCATAAATAATACCTAATTAATTCCTCTATAAATGTATGTCGTTGTTTGTATTTTTATACATTTATTTTTTTGTAATAATATTGTTAATTATATTATTGTTGTACTGTTAACAATTGTTTATGTCAATAACTTGGAAATAAATTGCAAAAAAGTAATAAAAGTCTGATTAAAAAATTTCAATTCATTTATTTTAGCAGTGTTCAAACGTGTTGACTACAATAAGCGTTCAAATCTGATTTTCCTATAGTAGCAGTGTATTTCTCGCGAAACACTTTCACGACTCCTCAATAAGAAAGTAGTGGAGTTAAGGCCATTACACAATGAAAAAATAAGGTATAAGAGATAAGAAATAAGGAATAAGAAATAGCGGAATCCAGCAGAACCGTTGATCAATTCACAATTCAAAAATAAGGAATAAGAAATAGCAACAGAATTTCCGTTGCGTTGGAAATCTGTTCCTTGATCTTATTCCCAGCCAATCACAGGTTTGGCTGGCAATGTTATGCGCAGGATGTTATTAGATTATGTTTTTGACATTCGTGCACACACCAACAGCAGGCATTCAACCACTGTGATTGGTTGAATATTGTATTTGTATTTTATCGCCCATTGTGTTTTGGTCACTGTGCTATTTCTTACTTCTTATATCTTATACCTTATTTTGTGCATTGTGTAATGGCCTTTTCTCCTACAGAACGTAACAAGTTCTACGCCAGCGATGTAAGTTGTAAGTAGCCAACTTAGCAGTTTTCCCCCTAAATATAAAGTAAAAAATTTCACAAGAGGGTTTTTTAGAAGGGGCAAATGTTTAGAGGTTTTTTGGGGCATAACCTTTGACAATAATTGTGGATATTCTATTGCATAGTTTAATTTTTTTATATCATTTTTCTTCTGGATAACAAAACCCACATAACATAAAAAATTTTATTTAAAACTCCAACATTCCCGACATGCTTTTCTAAATTGCCAGTGTAGGTTTCGGTTTGATTTTAGAGGGTTTTTGGTGCTTTTGAAGTTAACTTCAGAGGGAAAGAAATTTGTGTGTTGGTGACACTGATCATAAAATTCTGAGTGCTTTCGGAGAAATCATTTGCTTCGTGCGTCAATTGATTTTTGATATGTTGTGATCCGAACTAACTTGTGTTAACATTTCTCAAAAAATTATTCTCTGAAGATGATTAGCAGCTATTTTAGTATGTAATCTAATGAATATATGTGGGACATGAATTATGCAAATTATAAAAATACACACGAAGTTTAATGTTTTTTTGAGTACATCTAAAATTATTTTATTTTAAATTTTTCATCTTCGTCGATCAAATGGTTATTAATCAATACGTTGAAAGCAACCCTATTTTGTGATTTTAAAAATACCTAGGGGTTTCAAAAATAATATCGTCCGTCAGTTTTTTATTAGCAAAAAAAAAACTAAAAGTTTTATTTTATTTTTTCCCAAGCAACTAAATTTTATGTCACAAAACTTTGTATTACACTACTATGAATCCTAGGAAAACAGAAACGCACAGCGTGATAAGTTATACGCTCCTACGGACGTTTAATATTTCGGCGGTGCAAAAACCTGCTGCTAGGAAAACTCGGCTCAGCTTACCTGTCAATGGAATATGACAGTTATGAATCGTGACGGGCCGATCCATAAGTATAATATGTAATACGCCCAACTTCTAAGCGATACTATTGCAAATAGTAAAAAGACAAAAATATACGATTTTGGTATTTGCTGAAAAAATTAACTTATAATTTAACAATTACAAATAACAATTAACTGAGTTAATTGCTAAAATATCCGGTATACACTGAATTTATGAAGAAAAAAATTTTTTTTTTGTGAAATATTTCAACCGTTACAAAAACGGAACTAAATATAATATACCCTGATATATATTATATACCGGGTATAAAAACATACTAACTCATGGTATATGTTACTTAACAAACTGCTAGGGTTCCTCCTCAAGCCCTTTCTCCTGTTTCCACCTTCGGCACTTACTACAACTTATCGTTGCTTTCTATAATTGATTTCTTATTCATTTTTATACTCTCGCAAATTACACATATCACGCATGATTTAATCGCAAAATATAAGTAGTCTATGGAAATAAACAGGGCGCGGTGTCAGAATCGTTACATATTTTACATTTAAATAAAAAACAAACACTTAAACTTGAGTGTCTTGTCAGATGAAACTACTTGTAGTTTAGCGATTATTACAGTGTATACTGCGTAAATACAGAATAATGGGTATGTTGAAAGAAAAATGGCAGTTACTCAGCGCTAAGTGAAGAGAGTGCTGACTGAAACACTCAGCCCTGTCATGTTCGATAATGCATTCAGCCCTCGCCAGGGTCGGACTGGGCCGAAAGGGCCCGGGTGGCTCCCCACACGCCTGGGGCCTGGAACGGGATTATGGTAGATGGGATACTATCGGAAAATAATAAAATACAAATTTTTATTAATTATCAACTATATATATATTATTAGATAAATATAGTTCCAATTACTCATAGTATAACAAATCGGAAGCTAGCCAATTAACATTTTTTTTAAAAGAGGAAAAGTTTCAGCTAAACTGTCAATAACTCGATCATAAAAGCTGCTGTTCTCGTCATCCATGATAAGATCCGATTCTGTGTTTAGTATAATCAACGAATCCAACAGTTCTTGCCCCAATAGAGAGCGAAGCCTCGTTTTAATGCGCTTCAGCTCTGAAAATCGTCTCGCGTGAACGAAATTGTGAGAATTACACAATATGCAACACATAAGGTGGTGTACGAGTTGATGAGCATGTTATATTGTGATAAAAGTTTACATGCACATGGTATGCAACTTTGACAGACGTCCGAACCGCTTCGGGAAAAACACATGGCGTCCTTTGCAGTTTGGTCTAAGACATTTTCGTCGTCTTTTTCCTCAATTTGAGAATCTGAGTCATTCATGTATGTCTTACTGCCTAGCTGGAACGTGCTCATCCCAAAGAGTTTTAGACAGTTCAAAACATAAATAATTTTATAAATGCATATTAAACATAGACATAGTATTACTAGACTGCGCGATTCATATACTTTCTGTATTGAAAACAGACAGCCTTTGATCTGCAGTGTTTATATCTTTGTTCCGCTGTGAATGAATGACAGAGATAGCTCTACTGTAAACGTGTTTGTATCTCTTTCTAATATTGGAACATGAATTTCATCGAATGCGCAGTCTAGTATTATACTATGTCTATGATCTTAAACAATGTCGTGTATTATGATACTCGTCAAAATCGGTTGATTCGTTATTGCCGTTCAGAAATTGCCAAAACAAGTTTAATTTTTCTGTTTCATTTCCAGTATGTATGAACTATCTACTTTGCATATAGGTCGCAAGAGCCAGACCCTAGGCTGCGCGGGCCCCCTACCGTACCTACCGCTTGGCTTGTGGCAAACGCGCAGCCTAGGGCCCGGCTGGCAAACGCCTCCTCGACTATATGGCCAGTCCGACGCGGGCCCTCGCAAACGCTTTTAATAGCTGACAGCTGCTTGCATCCGCTAAATATACCCAATGTGCAAAAATATATCGCTAGTATATGAGGTCTCACGATTACACCACGTAAATTTAGATAGGACAGGATAGAGATTAAGATCATTTAACTCAAAATCTTTATTGTCCTTTACGAGTTCTGTGATTATCGGTTGGACTTAGTGAATAGCTTCACTAAGTCCTCTAAGTGAATAGCTTCACGGGTGTAAATCTAACATTCACAGCAAATGTATTGAAGTGGTGCCTTATGAAATCTCAAGCACATAAAGAACCCAGTCAAAATCCTCGTTTGTAGTTTTCAAAGCTGCAAACGATTCAATGCGCTCTTCTGTCCTTTTGTATTTGACCAATATTGCGAGGGATGGGAAACTCATCAGAATTAGGAGCCAAATTATTCAATGGAATGTTAGCAACTAATTTTACTATTTCATGATTTTTTTCATTACCTTCATGTGAGCCTAATTAATAACTCATCTGAGAATAATCTGTTTGTCTTTTAACATTTGTCTAATTTAATTTCAAATAATCACTTTCGAAATAAATCGACCAAAGTAAATATTTATTAAAAATCTAAATTATTATATCAAATGACATCAATTCTTTTTCTGTTGTTAATTAAACTTCTACGTGGGTGAATTCAAGGGTAAACATTTTTAAGATGCATTACACAAATTTGCCCTTGTATTCACGGTTTATTGAATTACACTTGACTCATAATAACATGTAATTTTTGTTATTTATAGGTGACAAGCTGTTAACTAGTGGTTCATCAAAGTACCACTGCATTGGGTGTGTCACTGGTGTCATTATTGTTGGTAATAACAAGAAGTAAAACAAGCAACAACAAAAAATTGAAACAAAAAGAGACATTCGCCGTTATAATTTATATAAAACAAATACAACATAGTCGTCACAACATCAACAACAACGCCGTGGATATACAAAGACAACTCGAAAATGATGAAGCAAAAGACTTCTAGTTCAACATACTATTACAATAATTCATATGTTATACAATTCTTCTTCTTTATCATATGCCTTCAAGCAAATATTTATTCTACTTATGCAGTTGTAAACCCACCGTAAGTTCATATTAATTATAATTTTTGTGATTTTTATTCTTATAGGATTGTTTATAATAGTCCGGGAGACCAAAGGGTTTTTTCAGGATGATGAGCATCAAGCTGTTACTTTGTAAGTAGCTTCGTTTTGACCAGACGCCCAACTTAATCTTAAAATTATAGAATTTTGGAAAATGGTATCAAAATTTTCTGGATGTTTTCCCATTGATCACGGTATTTAACATTCATCCACTCGTTGATCACTTGTTTACATGCTGTCTTTGGAATTCCTAAAAAGGGCACTGGGCCCATAATGGATATTCCAACACCCTTCTTTGCGAAGGTATTTGCTTTTTCGTTTCCTTCGACGACACTGTGACCTGGTATCCAAATCAATTTAACATTGTTCCGTTTTGCCAGCTCCAGTAGTTCCTCTAGACCAGGGGTGTCAAACTCAATTTTGCAGAGGGCCATATATTAAATTTAGAATGTGTAGGCGGGCCAGATTCAAATATAAAAAAATGTACTGAATTATTATAACATTTTATTTACTTAATTATATAGTATATAATATACGGTTGTTAAAAATCATATCAAAGTTATAAAAGAGGGTAATTATTTTGAGCTCGAGGATCCAGATACCTGACTTCTCTCGTTTTTGACAAGCTCATTGATGTCAGGTATCATATTCGTTGTAATTATTTTAAGAATTGATTGGAGATGTTTATTCGTAAGTCTTGTGCGATGTTTGTTCTTATTTATTTTCATGACGGAAAACATCTGCTCACATAAATAGGTGCTACCAAACATGTACAGAATGCGTGCTGCATGCTTTTTTAATTGCGGGTAGTTATCCAAACTCTTGAAATATTGTGTATAAAATGTAAGAGCGTTAACCTCTTTAAATTTTTCTTTCAAAATACTGTCTGATTGAAGATCTATCAACTCCATTTGCAAATGAACAAGTGCCTGTGAAGCTTCAAAATTGAATGGATTGTTGAAAATTGGGAATTCCATTTCATTCATTTTGTGGAAGTCTTCAAAACGATTGTTGAATTCCGTGATCAGATTTTGCAGAAGTTGAGAATATTGATCCAATTTATTTTGGTTCACCGTGCCAAATGATTTTAAATGAGGGAAATGATCCAAAGTTTTATTTTTTCCTCTCTCGCTTGTCTAGGCACGCGCTGCCCTTGAAATTACTTAGTAAATTACTTAATAAATGTTGTAGTGTGCGCATTTTAAAACTTCCGTAGAGGAATCGAGTGAAGTCATGATTCTTCTGTCTCTCACACATTGCGATCGCGGGCCGTATTGTTACGGTCCGGGGGCCGGATACGGCCCGCGGGCCGTATCTTTGACATCCCTGCTCTAGACAATCCTTGACTACCCCTGAGGTGACTTCCGTTGTAGACAAGGCTTTTAAAGCAGCTTGGGCCTGAGAGAATATATACGTTCTGGATTATGTAGCCTCTAAGTAAGTTCTCACGGACGTAAGCCAGTATGACGTAGACTTCTGCCTGAAAGACTGGCATATTTCCCCAAGTTGAGGCTTATGTTTGCCTTGGATCTTTCACCGTAAATTCCTGTCCCGGTCTCTTACCCAGTTTTGGAGCCGTCTGTATACCAAACGATTCTTTTCATGAGATAGGATGGTTCTCCTCCCGTCCACATGTCCCTATCACAGACTACATTGAAAGGTTTTGAGCAGGAGTATATTTTGGGAAGTACATCTGTGCCCATTTCAAAAACGGTGTCTGTGGGGATTGATTCTACCGCGTTTCAGTTATTAGTGCAAGACAGTATATAGGCGCTGGATCTCGCTTTACCAATTATAACAATGTTCAGCGGAGTCAGCCCTATTACGATTTCCATTGTAGCTGTGATCGCAGCTCTAGCTACGTTTATTATAACAACGCATTGACTACCAGTTGGAAGTTTAAGACATTCGACACTGCCTGATATATTTATTTCGAATTTCTGTTCTTTTTTAAGCCAAATAAATAACAAAAGGCAATTAGATCATTAACAAAAATGATATCAAATTTACTTGTAAATGATGCTCCAATTATTTTTAATAATCGTTATAAATCATTTTATGGTCAATTTTTTATTTCGTTCATAATAAATTAATCTTCACATGTCTCTAATGTTCACTCTAACTGTAAAATAGGAAAGTAATTAAAAGAAAGATATTGTTTAGTCATCGATGGATGGATGTAATGAAGCGAAGAACCAATATAGATTGTAATAAAACACGTTTCTAAAAAAAAAAAAACCGACATCATACTGCAAGTTAGTTCACACAACTGTAATGTTTCGTTTAGAGATTACGACATGAGTTGCGACACAAATGACAGATATAAATTTCTTTACTGTTCACACTTAAACATACTTTTGGTGTCTGGACACAAGCGGCTTCTGTCCATTTTGACTAAGTAGGGACTCAATGATATTATTTGTTTTGACTTCAATTCTGAAATTCAAAATTTTCACATCTATGTAAAACAGGTATACGGGAGCGAGCCTCGTAAAACATTCGTTGAATTGTACCAAATCATTATCAAGGATGAACTGTTTTCAGCGTTTCCAAACGTTGAATGCCTCATCAGGCTATTCCTTACACTACCATAGCCAATAGTACAGGGGAGAGATCGTTCAGCGCATTGAAATGCGTCAAAAATTATTTACGCTCATCGATGTGCCAAGAAAAAGTAAGTGATTTAGGCTTACTGTTTATCGAAAAAGACAAGCTTCGAAAACTTGACTTTGATGATGTCATTCATCAATTTGCGACTGAGAAAAGTAGGAAAAAGTTGTAATTTAGTTAGTAAATTATAAGTAAACTGAATAATATATTGATTTTGCAAAATTAACTGGTTATTCATTATTTTGAAATATTGGGGGGGGGGGGGTTAATTTTATAATGAGGGCAAATATATCAGGGAAAAATCTTACACATCTCGGGTTTTGAGCCGAAAATCTCTGCTATTTCAGACTAGTGCTCTACCAACAGAGCTACCCACGTGCTATCGTAGAACGTATATAATTTCTCTAAGATTGATACAATTACTTGAGGCATATGGGCGAAGACACTTTTTTTTTCTTTTTTTTGTTATATTATGGTTTATTTTTTACCATAATCCATTCAGATTTCGACAGTTGAAATATTATTGGATTTGGATTACAGAAAACATGTCCAGGAATTGTAGTAAGGTCAAACGATTTCAAATCGAGAATTTCAAACTAAAATTCGCTGACAAAATTATAAAAAAAAATGTTTTTACCAAATTGTATCATATTTGAAGTGCTGAAACTAGCATTTAAATGCTAGGTTTTGTTTGTAAATGCGGTCACTTCTTATAGGCATATTTGCATACTTCTTATAGGAATTGACAAACTTCTAGCTCCTTTAATTCTGAATATTTTTTTCAAATTAACACTACTTGGAAGACCATTTAATGGATATTTAATTTACTTGATTGAAAATTCGATTCTGTCTGATGAATTTTATTAACCGATTTAGTCTACTAACATTCAAAACATAATTTCAACTAAATATAACTGAATGAAATTAAAATGACTTTTAAACAACGAAAAATTAATAAATCATTAAATTAAGATAATATTGGTGTTGTCTAACCGGTTAAAAATAATATTTTATATCATCGAATTGCTAATTTATAGAAAAATATTAACTATAAAACCAGCTAAAAAGTATGCTAAAAACAATATGATTATAATACTTTAACTAGTTTTATAAAATATTAATAAAATGCTTAGCTTATTAATAATGCAGAAAGTTCAAGATCATTATTTAAACTTCACTTGAATACTTGGTACTTTTTTTTTATAATAAAGATAATAAATATAATTGTCTTTTTTTTAACTTGTCCTACATTTGAATTACTTAACGGATATATTCAAATAATATGGTTCTAATAATACAGGGCTTTCCAATTATAAGTTATTTAAAAAAATTATTTATTTGAAACAAAATGGGGAAAAATTTGATGGCTATCACCATTGAAACAGGGGCATAGAGAAAAAATCTGAACCGGGGAACATCGTACGAGCCCCATCTATCCACATAATAAAAACTATATATGAAATTCAGAGATATTTATGTAAATTTTACGAACTTTCTGAATTAGAGACATAACTATCGTAGAATAGTAGTTTTCTTATTTTTTTATACTTTAAATATACCTTCTTGCTTTTATTGAATTTTATTAAATTGTAAGAAATCTGATAAAAATTATAGAACAAAGCAAACAATTGTCATAAGGAACATTGAAAAATGATGAATATCTATTCAAATGATTCAAGCATACGAGTATGTGTATCATATTGAAAATTAGAGAATAAAATCAACGTACATAAAACAGATAAAAACACTTCTTGTCGGTACTTTGCCCTTTTTGAAATATTTTTATATAAATAATAGGAATTGATATTTCAAAATAAATACCATTTTTTACTATGTATTTGTATATAAATTATTTTGTACAAGTTATATTATTTTATTTATTTGTTTTCAAGTTTCATGTATGTGAATCGATTATTTATATTAATTATTGAAACACAACTAGTTTTCAAGGTTATGTGAAATGACTTAAAAACGACATGATATTACAATTGTTTCTTATGATGATATCGCAAGAATATAAACGATGCTAAAAATAAGTTTGATTTTAATCTTTTCTCAATTAACTCTCCTTGGAAATTCGAGCCGAGGAGAATTCTTCCATTCTCTCACCATCTCGCCAGGTCTGCTTTGAAACGATGCAACTAAAACTGTAGGTGAGGTTTCACGCTTGTTCTCTTTTCTCTGTTTTATGAGATATATTTAGAAATAAGCTTTACTTTTCCTATTTAGTTAAAATTAAACTGTCATGCCAAGTTTTAACCCTTTACCTATTTGAGGTTATGTTTATTATGTTTATCCTTGTAGGTTATGTTTATTTTTTATTAACAAGGCCCATGTCAAATACTGTGCCAATAATAGATAATTTAAAATCACTTTTGGAAAACCCTGAATATTTAAGTTTAAGAATCCATTTATTTTAACGGTTTTAATTTCAGTTTCTTACCCAAAAGTATATATTATCATTTCCTAGAAATGCACTTTGTTGAGACAACTGACAGTTTCGGTTCCATCAAAGACAATTCTTTAAATTACAACGTTGTTATACTTACAAAAATACAAACAACTTTTTTACGAAACATTTTTTTGAAACTTTTCTTTCCTATAATTACATTACCTACTACATAATGTTCTTTCTACCGAATCTATTCGATTTTCGAAAAGATGTGTCCAAGCAATGTTGTATTTATATGGAACTAAACTTAAGGTAGTACGTCCGTTAACCCACTTTTCTGCAGAATGTAATATAATTTTGAGCAGATGTTAAGAATAACCGCCCCCTTGAGACTTGCTAAATTAGAAATTTTTTACCCTTCTAATAAAAGAGATAGTTATTCACTATCAAAGTTGGAACTTTTTGCATGGGTAAAATATATCAGTTGACTGAAAGTGACACATTTTACAACATAAATTAAAAACTTTTCTGTAGATTTTTTTCAAAAACAACTTAAAATATTGATACATTAATTTATGACGAATTTTTGGAAACCCAGAAAACGGTTCTTATGAATATGTAGTTTTGTGTATATGTATACATGCAATGTCTCCGTATTACAGTATCTAAGAAAATTATGGAACACATCACTACTGATGTGTCATCATTACTGATATCACAGACAATTTACGTATATATGGGAATGTTTTTTTAGACTGGATTGTCACGGACATACTACCATAATTGAGTTTTCTTCACTATTATCAAAATAAAGTTTAAATGGTAGAGGTAGAGGTAGATTGTAAAGGCTGCCCTGGACGGGCTACACTTCGACCATAAGGTCCATTGTGATGCCTTAGGATGTGAGGACGTGAGTGGAGTGGAAGGAATTTGTGAGTAGACTAGGAATTGGTAGGATATGCGGCTGCAGCCGACTATGATAGGAACTATGCCGATATTCATCTGGAGTTCGTGAAGGAAACTGCAGAAAACCTTCTCAAGCATAGCCTGTCGCGGTATCCTGGCTCTCTTTATCCTCAAAGGAGCGCTGCCCGAACCTGCAATGATTCCGATACTCGACAAAAACAAAAAAAAATATATTAGTAAACGATATTACTAAATATTTTGTAATTGGAACAACACGCACGTTTTTGTTTAAAGAAAAGAAAAATTAAATTAAACACAAGTTTTTACGAAACAAAAAAAAACCTGATTTTATTGCTTTAAAAAAAAAATGATTATCCAATTTCTTTTTCAACAATTATTTTAATTCTTTTTCACACAATGTTAAACTTTGAACTACTTGACCAAATTACTTGTACAAATTCCAACTTTAACTTGATCTGGATTGATCAACAATTATATACTTTGAACTAATTAGACAATACTTGATATTAAACTTTTATACTAATCGCACAATGATCGATTTAAAACTCTTCGGACAATGGTCGATTTTAAACTGATTTGAATCGACACTGGTCACGGTTTATATACCCACCATGGGTCGTTCTAGAATATGATTGTTTTTATGAATAAATATTATGTTTTTGACAATATATTTTTGCATGGAGGCTTCTAGAATATTTAGTATATCAACACCCATAGACGTAGTCGGAGTGTTCAGACAATTTATAAAATTAATTAAAAATTATACCTCTCCTTGGGTTTGACCCATAGTCATACCCCGCTTGGTTGATATTCAAGCAGTGACTTAATGCTCACGGCCAGTGTCAATTTAAAATCTATACACAAATTGTATGATACATTCATAACTGTAAGCTAGCTTACTTTTGTTTACAAAAATTATCTTGTTTTTACAAAATTATTTATTTGTGATCTATTTATGTTATTTTGTAAAACATTCAATTTGTATAACTTTTGATTCTCTTAAATTAAATTATATGCAATAATTTTTTTCAATTTTTGATTTTTTCTTTCTAAATAGAAAAACTTTAAATCAAAAGTATCTATTAATCTTATTATCATTTTTCGACTTAAAAAAAAACTTTGTTTAAGAAAAAAAAAATAAATCGAGCTATATTATTTTCTTTTTGTACTTTCAAAAAAAAAAACTCCTTCTTTTTGCAAGGAGAAAAATATTGTTATCTAAAATATTTTTCGTAATATTTTACTTTCATAATTAAAATGTGTGTTGGATCAAAAAAATTATTCTTAATAATTTTCATTACAACAAAATCTCCCCCTCTAGATTCCAACACACATTTTCTAATTTGCTTATTATGTTTGGTCGACCAATTTTTGACTTAAGAACTATTTGAATTATTTCAATTGTACTAGTACATTTAGCTAGCTAGCATAACTTAAAACTGTACGTACACATCAGTTCTTCACTCTTCAATGGCGCCTGGTGTTGATTGCCGGTCGTCTGGGCCGCAAGTTGTACCCTGGCTCTAATGCTCTGGCCTCTGGCTCGTCCACACTTGGTACATCCCGTCGTCTTCCATCACCTCCATGCCTCTGACCCCCCAATCGATCTGGAAGTAGTTGGCCGAACACCTCGTTCCCCACACTCAATCTTCCCAGATTCCCATTGGCGGCGGTCCTTGCACTGGCCGGCTTCAAGAGACCTCCATGTATTTTCGTGGGAGGCACTGTATCCACAACATATATTCCAGCTGGTAAACTCCTCAGCACTCTGTAAGGCCCTTTCCATTTTGGTGCCAATCCACTATGGACACCCTCCACCTTACTGCTGAGCACTTGATTGCGCATCCAGACGGACTCTCCTGGTTGATAACTGAGTCCCGTTTCCCCTTGGTCATTTACTTCGGCATTGGCCAATATTGTTTGCCGCGCTATCTCAACATTCTGTTGACGTCCTTGGCTTCTCTCGTTGGCCCAATCTTCAATATCTTGAGGCTCTTCAGCTGTTTGTATTTGCCAATCCCCAGGCTTCTTCATCTCAGCCCCCAGTAACAATTTGGCGGGCGAAAAACCAGTTGTTCGGTTTGCTCTATTTCGTATTGCAAATAATGATTTGTGCAGTTGTTGATCCCAGTTTTTATGTTCTTGATCCAGTAAATTTAAACGCAACAACTTCTTTAACTCTTGGTTCTGACGTTCCGTGGGGTTGGCTCGTGGATGGTATATTGGCGTTGTCCAATTTTCTGTGTGCCAATCTCTGTTCACTGCTTTCCATTCTTTTGATCTGAACTGGGGACCATTATCACTAAGTACTGCTCTCGGATAACCATATCGACTGAATACTTCGTCTTTGAGTACTTGTGCTATCTTCGAGGTCGACGTGGCCCCCAATGGAAATGCTTCGATCCATCTAGTGAAAAGATCAGTCACAACCAATATATTTGTTTTTCCACGTGATGTGCGTGGGTATGGACCCATCAAGTCGATGCTGACTACCTCCCATGGTGAAGTAGGTCTTCGACTTCTCATTGCTGTACTTGGTTTCTTATTCAGTGGCTTCACTCTAGCACACGTATCACACCCTTTTACATATCTGCGTATGTCATCTTGCATCCCATACCAGTAGACGCGGTTACGGATTTGACGATACGTTTCTCTCCATCCAGGGTGTGCTGCTTCATCACTGTCGTGATATTTTCTCAGAAAACCAAGTCGGCGTTCTTCGGGAACCACTGGCACTTCTTGTACCATCTGTTGACTATGGTACCAGAGGATCCCGTCAGCTACGGTGTAGTTAGCTCGTGTTTTGTCCACTCGTCGACGTAGATTGCTTCTCAGTGGACTTGTGTTATCAACGATGTATCTTCTGATGGCAGTCACATCACGATCTTCATCCTGCCATCGTCGAATATCATCAAGTGTGGGTGTTTCTACTTCGATGACGTTGAGGGTTATCGGTGTTTTTGCCCTCTTTTCAATCACCCACTCTGGAATGTCCTCCACTTCTTCATCTTCAGCCTTGCCCTGTGGTTGTCTGGACAAGGAGTCGGCGGCTTGATTATCTTTTCCGGGGACGTGAATTATTTCATAATCATAGGCTCCCAATGCTAATGCCCATCTTGTCAATTTGGCTCGACTATCTTTAGTTTTGTTCAGCCATTGGAGCGCTGCATGATCTGTGTATAATTTAAAATGTCTTCCTTCAAGATATCCTCGAAACTTCCTCAATGCCCAGATTATCGAGAGACATTCCTTTTCTGTAGTGGCGTATTTTCTTTCTGTGGGTCCAAGTTTCTTGCTGGCGTAGTTTATTATTCGTCTTGTCTTGCCATCATCTTCCATTTGAAATAATATTGCACCCAATCCGACGTCACTAGCATCCGTGTTTAAACAAAACGTCTTCTTAAAATCTGGATGAGCTAGTTTCGGTGCATTCACAATCGATGATTTCAAATTTTCGAACGCCTTCTGATGCAATGTTAGCCAGCGCCACTTTATGTTCTTCTTGAGCATTTCGCTTAGAGGTGCAGCTATATCTTCGTAGTTCTTCACGAAGCTCCTGTACCAACCACATAATCCCAAAAATTGTCGTAGTTGTCTTCGTGTTCTTGGTACAGGGTGATTACTGATAGCTTCATTCTTCTCTTCCTCTCTGTCAATGCCGTCTTCGCTCAAAATATGTCCCAGGTATTTGACTTTGTTGCTGCCAATGACACATTTGCTTGGTTTACAAGTTAATCCATGTTGTTCTAGTCTTTCAAGTACAAGATCCAGGTGATGTAAATGTTCCTTGACTGATCGACTGTAGATTAATATGTCATCCAGGTAAACTTGACAGAAATCTTCGATGTATCCAGATAGTACTTCGTTCATTAAACTCTGGAACGTAGCTGGCGCATTCTTCAATCCAAACGGCATGACGCGAAATTGATAGAGACCTCTTGGGGTGGTAAATGCTGTGTACTCTTTCGATTGTGGCTCCATCTCAATTTGCCAATAACCAGTCTGAAGATCCAATGTAGAAAATATTTTTGCTCCATTGACTTTTCTCAACATCTCTTGCAGATCTGGAATCGGAAACGCATTGCTCTTTGTGATATCATTCAATTTTCTGTAATCGACGCACAATCGAAAAGTACCATCTTTCTTCTTCGGCAATACGACGGGTGCGGCCCAAGGCGATGTGGATGGTTCTATAATGCCATCGCCTTCCATCTCTTCAATCATCTCTTCTAATACCCGTTGCTTCTCATTGTTGTACGGGTATGGTCGTAATTTAATGGGGGAATTCTTCGTGATCTCAATTTTGTGTGTGATGGTTTTTGTCCTTCCAACTTTGCCGAAAACGCTGGGATGTCGCCGAATGACATCTTTTAACTGCTCTTGGTTCTCAAGGAGTTTTATTTGTAACTCGCCCAATGCGTTGTTAATTGTTGCCACTTCTCTATGGGCTCCATCTGGTTTTCTCCATGCAATGCGGACTCTCTTATCACACCCCAAGTAAATTATACCACTCCGGTAATCGATGCTCACACCATTTTTTGTTAAAAATTCATGACCAAGTATTAAATGATTCCGTAGGCCAGGTACAACCATTACTTCAACATTGAACTTCATTCTTGATATCATCACATCCATGCACATTTTTCCAAGAATTCTGAAAGTATTATTGCTTGTGGCTCCACTCCCTGCACTATCTCTGACAGGGTGCCATTTTCCAATACTTTTTGCCAATTCTTCGCTGATAAAATTGTGTGATGCTTGACTATCGATCAGTGCCAATATTGATCTTCCACGCACATCAACTTCCACAATTGGCCCATTCTGGTGTGAGTTCTTGGTCTCCATTGTTGTTAAATAGACCGGTAATTGTTGGTGTTCACGCCGATGTTGTGTGGTTTTGTGGAGGTTAATATTTTCTCCAGAACCAACCTCCTCCATTATTGATCCTGGCTCTTCGTCCAGAGTTCGAACCGTGGTGCGTAACTCGTCCACCGATCTTGGATTCGAAATTTTTACTAGTGGACGTATGTTGTCGCGTAGTAAATTTAATATTATGGGCACCACGTCATCAATGTTCCTATCGGCGTGCACTCTTTTGAACAGCTGCACCTTCATATTTACGAACGCTTCTGTCTTCAACCCTGTGGGTTGGGAAACGGTCATCAATTCCAGTTCGGCTTTGGCTTTCCTTCCTATACTGTTGAAGAAACTCTCCAGTTGCCATTTCCACTCATCGAAGGTGTAGCCCAACCCACGATTCATCAATGCCCAATCTCTGGCTGGTCCTGTTAATTTTTTTGTGACCATCTCAATCCAACAATCTACGGGCAAATGCGTTTGTCGTAGTAATGCCGTTGCTCTGTTCAAAAAAACTACTGGATCTTCGGCCGGTCTACCACTGAACTCCGGCATGATGGACAGAAGCGTCGTTGTGTCTAATGCGGCGGATCGAATGACTGTATTCACTTCTTGCGGATCAATACGCATGTCTCGAAGTTGCTGTGTTTGATTCTGTTCGATCCGTATAATGTCATCCACGACTTTGTTGTATTGATCGTGCATCTTCTCCTCCAAGCCTTTGATTTGCGTGCGATTCTCAATGACATCGGCTTTAATGTTAACAATGTCGGTTTTCACAGTTTCGACATCCGTGGTTATTTGGTCGATCCGCTGTATGCACGCGTCCCTCAGATCCACCATTCGCTCCCCTAATTCGTATTGTATGGTTTGTATTCTTTCTTCTAATTGGTTGCCCATTTGCTCATTCGATCCTTGAAGTCTGTTGCCCATCCTCTCTTCGGACTCTTGAAGTCGACTACTCATTCGTTCGTCCACTCTTTCTTCAGACTCTTGAAGCCGATTTCTCATCCTCTCTTCGGACTCTTGAAGTCGATTTCCAAGTCGCTCATCCATCCTTGCTTCAGATCCTTGAAGTTGGTCGCTCATCTCTTCAAGTTTGTTGGCCGTCTTATCCAATCGATCACCCATTCTCTCATCCAAATTCTTGAAGTTGGACATTATTGTCGCAAACATCATTTCCATTGTCGCAGCAGCTGGCTCTTCCGGGAAACCACACTTCTACGCCGTTCTGATGTGGGAATGGCTGGTCCTTGAGTCCTTGAAGTTGGTGTTCCTTGTTGCCTAGATTGGTGCTCCTCCCATCTTGCCTGTAAGACCTCTCTTGTGCCAGTGCTGTCCAGCCCTTCGGCCTCCATCATCTCACGCAGACGTGGCATGGGAATGCTGCGGCTTGTCATTGTAATTCTTTTCTTCTTCCGTACGTCTCCTGGTCCTGTCACGGTCGCCACTTGTCGCGGTATCCTGGCTCTCTTTATCCTCAAAGGAGCGCTGCCCGAACCTGCAATGATTCCGATACTCGACAAAAACAAAAAAAAATATATTAGTAAACGATATTACTAAATATTTTGTAATTGGAACAACACGCACGTTTTTGTTTAAAGAAAAGAAAAATTAAATTAAACACAAGTTTTTACGAAACAAAAAAAAACCTGATTTTATTGCTTTAAAAAAAAATGATTATCCAATTTCTTTTTCAACAATTATTTTAATTCTTTTTCACACAATGTTAAACTTTGAACTACTTGACCAAATTACTTGTACAAATTCCAACTTTAACTTGATCTGGATTGATCAACAATTATATACTTTGAACTAATTAGACAATACTTGATATTAAACTTTTATACTAATCGCACAATGATCGATTTAAAACTCTTCGGACAATGGTCGATTTTAAACTGATTTGAATCGACACTGGTCACGGTTTATATACCCACCATGGGTCGTTCTAGAATATGATTGTTTTTATGAATAAATATTATGTTTTTGACAATATATTTTTGCATGGAGGCTTCTAGAATATTTAGTATATCAACACCCATGGACGTAGTCGGAGTGTTCAGACAATTTATAAAATTAATTAAAAATTATACCTCTCCTTGGGTTTGACCCATAGTCATACCCCGCTTGGTTGATATTCAAGCAGTGACTTAATGCTCACGGCCAGTGTCAATTTAAAATCTATACACAAATTGTATGATACATTCATAACTGTAAGCTAGCTTACTTTTGTTTACAAAAATTATCTTGTTTTTACAAAATTATTTATTTGTGATCTATTTATGTTATTTTGTAAAACATTCAATTTGTATAACTTTTGATTCTCTTAAATTAAATTATATGCAATAATTTTTTTCAATTTTTGATTTTTTTCTTTCTAAATAGAAAAACTTTAAATCAAAAGTATCTATTAATCTTATTATCATTTTTCGACTTAAAAAAAAACTTTGTTTAAGAAAAAAAAAATAAATCGAGCTATATTATTTTCTTTTTGTACTTTCAAAAAAAAAAACTCCTTCTTTTTGCAAGGAGAAAAATATTGTTATCTAAAATATTTTTCGTAATATTTTACTTTCATAATTAAAATGTGTGTTGGATCAAAAAAATTATTCTTAATAATTTTCATTACAACAAGCCGGTTACTTCGTTCTTGTCCATACGCCGACAGTTTAGTCAACCAACCGCCCCTTTTTTTTCTTAATAATTGACAAACTGCCGATGTCGGGATTCGAACCCATAACCTCCCAGTTTCCAAGTACTGCATACTGCGCAGACATGACGCCTTAGACCGCTCGGCTACTTGACTGGTTAAGTTTAAATGGTAGTGGATAGGTTCATTAACTAGCTTGAAAACAAATTTCAACCCAAGAATACGACCATAATTTTTTAATTTTCTTTTGTTTTAGAAATAAACCAATTTTATCCTCTAAAATGAAGTTAATTTCGAGAAGAAAATCATTTCACGGCCCACAATTATGTCATAGAAGTACACTCCCGTTCATACTTCTGAATGGAACCGTATTTCTAACGGAGGGCCGCTCTATTACAATTTTTTTTTTTAATAAAATTTCAATTTGACTTCCCAGACAGTAATATGACGTCTTTATAAGTTATTAAAGATTTGGACGTCCAGCATTTTTACTGAAATCAAGTCTTAAAGACGTCGAATGCTACACTATAAGAATAAGTTAAGATTTCATAAAGAAGCCTTAAAAAGCTCTTTTTTCTGACTTCGGAAAAAAGATATCTTAAAGAGTACTTGATTCTGACTTCTTCAAGAGCTCTTTTTTAAAAAAGACTTCTTATTTAAGACTAAAGAAAGAAGACTAAAGACTAAAGAAAGAAAGAAGGAGGTTAAAAAAATAAAAATCAGTTAAAAATTTTATATTAAAATTATATAAACACAGTACGAAATAATTAATTTAGGATCATGCATAATAAATTTAGGACCGAATGCATAAGTAACTTTTAATAATAAAACTCCGAGAAAATATACGAGCATAATTAGGTAACTTGTAACCCTTCGCTAATTATTTTCAGATATTTCACAGTTGTTGGCGCTCGCACATTACGACCAGATACTGCATATCATGTAGCCGTATCAATGCAAGGTGATCCAAAACGACAATTATATTCAACAACTACCGTACAAATAAGTATTGAAGGGCGGTTGGATGCTGGTGGTTTATTTAGTACAACACAAACAGCAACTGTTGAACCATTTGTAACCCGAGTGGTGAAACTAGAAATTGGTGACATTGGTCCAGGTGACTATAATTTAACAGCAATAGCTGTACCCGAAAACGGAGGTGGCGGCAGTACTTTTAGACAAACCAAAGAATTGGAATATGTACCAAAAAGTTATTCGGTATTCATACAAACTGATAAAGCAATTTATAAACCAGGACATACAATACGTTTTCGGTGTATTGTATTAGATAAACGACTACGTCCAGGTGTGACTGGTAGTATTGATGTTCGACTAACGGATGGTGGTGGTAATCGTGTCAAACAGTGGATTCGAGCATTGACATCAAAAGGTGTATTTGCTGGTGAATTACCCCTAAGTGAGTCACCCGTACTTGGAGATTGGAATATAACCGTTGTTGTGTTGAATCAAACTTTTACAAAAAGTGTTCACGTTGCTGAATATGTTTTACCTAAGTTTGAAGTTAAAGTCGATGCTCCAAAACATGCTACGTTTGTCGATGGTAAAATTCCAATTACAGTTCGTGCTCGTTATACTTACGATAGACGTGTAAAAGGTGAATTAACTGTATCCGCATATCCATTAATATATTCTGGAATTCTTCAACCAATATTCCAAGCACCTGTTCGTCATGTGCTCCCAATAGATGGGGATGCAACATTAGAAATTGATTTAGCTGCTGAATTACAATTAGGAGACGAATATGAACGTCCAATCGTTGTTGAAGCAATTGTAGAAGAAGCGTTAACTGGTCGTAGGCAAAATTCTTCTACTCGTGTCATAGTCCATAAACATCCATATCGTTTGCAGTTATTCAAATCGTCAGAATATTATAAACCTGGATTAGAATATTCAGCCCAGTTATATATATCTAAACATGATGGAACTCCAGCCAAAGGGTCTGTGATTATACGTCATGGTTTTTCTTACGATAGTGAGAAATATACTGCTAATGAATACCAATTAGATTCACAAGGCTTAGTTGATTTGAAATTTAAAACACCTTCTGCAAACCATACCGTCTTGGGAATTGAAGCTCAATATGAAAATTTAAAAGAATGGTTTTCGGCTGTTACGTCTTCTTCGTCTTTGAATGGTGTATTTATTCAAACAACTTTGCTGACTGCAACGCCTGCCATTAACTCTGATGTGGAAATTCGCGTTGAATGTACAGAACCATTTGCACATGTTACTTATGAGGTACAATCTCAAATACGCATTTTTACGAAATCTTATGGAAAATCTTTCCCAAAATAGTTTTTGAAATTTTGCAAATAATAAATTTTTTTTTTAGTAGGGTCGAATTTTCTCTTTTTCTTTACCCTCTAGGAATTTTAACCGATTTTAACCGATTTGTTAAATAGTCTGATAAATAGTGAAATTATGTTCTATGGAGGCTAAGATTCTTTAGAGGGAATGGTTAACGATAATTTGGCTTTGAATTCGTATTTTTAGTGACCTTTTTATAGCTATTTTGTAATGGTATATCAGGTGACCAATTAACTATTCTAACTATTCTCTCTCTGGCAAAACAGAGACATGAAATTGCTTAAATTGGTAAAATTCTTAAGCTTTTTCGTGAGTATTTTTCATTTTCCACCAGATTTTGTTAAAATGTCTTCCTTTTATGTTCAAAATTGAATAAATTCTGATTTTTTTTCTGCTTCTGATAATTTCTAAGTATTTTAATTTAGGTTTTAGGACGAGGTGATGTTTTAGCTGCAAATATGATTCGTTCAAATGGAGATCGTACTGCAGTGTTACGGTTTCCTGTAACACCTCCCATGACTCCAACTGCCCATTTAATCGTACATTTAGTTACAAACTCTGGTGAATTAATAGCAGATGCTTTGGATTTCGACATTGAAGGATCACTTCAAAATTTCGTAAGTTATTTAATTGCAAAATGCATACATTAAATTCAAGCTAAAATACTCAAATATGCAGGTCGATATTGATACGAATGTCCAAGAAACTGCACCAGGAAAAGATGTTGACATTACAATTCGTACAAAGCCAAATTCTTACGTTGGTCTATTAGGTATTGATCAAAGGGTATTAGCTTTACGAAAAGGTAATGATTTAAGTTTAGAAGAAGTGGAACAAGAATTACGATCATATGATTCCGGACATGCATCACCTTATCGTAATAATGAAGGTGAACCGATACCATTAATTTGGCGTCCAGGAACTGAAACTGCTTACAATGCGTTCCATGTAAGTTTTGAAATAGCCTCAAAGAAGTGTATATATGGATATGTTGTTTTAATTACCTCTTGTTTAGGATTCAGGTGCAATTGTTTTGACAAATAGCGAAGTTGCTGAAATGCATCCAATGCGTAAGAGATTTGCTTGTATTTTGTTTTATTTAATTTTGACCTTTAAACATCTAAAATACAATAATATTTTAATATTATAAAATTAGATTAGAAGTGAGGCCTATTTAGTTCATATAAATTTATAAAGTCAAAAATACTAAGACTGTTCATAATAAAAAGCTGAAGGGATATCCAACTATAGTGAAAAAATCGGGGTATTTTTATTCATTGATAAAAAAACATTTATCGATCATAGGTTAAGTATGTATTATAATACTCCTATATGGTCAGTTTCTATTAAGTGGAAGCTGTTCCAACATTGTGAGACAGATTGTGTCTCGTGTTCTCTATCTTCTGAGTACCTACGCAATGAAATATTGTCATTGTAAACATTATTCTCTTCCAGTTTATGTTCCCACTACCGATATTTTAGAGAATTCTCAAGCATATAGAGAAAAATATAGTCGGCACCCTAATGTTGGGATACTCTTTTCTATATCAACTGACCATATAGGAGTACTACATATATGGCTCATGAGTATTCAGTCATATTTTTATGCTATATCATACTATATGTAGGTACCCATTGGAGCAAAAACAACCAATTGAGTTTGCATTGTTTGAAAATTTACATTTTGAATTTCTTACCATTTAAATAATATCTATACTAATATAATAAAGCTGAAGAATTTTTGTTTGTTTGAACGTGGTAATCTCTGGAACTGCCAGTCAGATTTGAAAAATTCTTTTTGCGTTAGATAGCCACCTTAATAAGGAAGGCTATAGGCTATCTAGCATTACGTTAAAATTCTTAGTTAGCCTTAAATAGTGATATTTGTAAAGTAAGTCGGAAAAAAAAATATATTCAATAGATATAGATATACACATAGGTCACTGGTCCAAATCCGGCTGGAGGAAGAATTTTTTTTAAAATAATTTATTTTTTTTAATTTAATTTATTTTAGTGTGTAAAGTAAGTCGGAAGAAAAAATATATTGTATACATAAATCATATAGCGTGATTATTATTATTAATATTTTCATCAATACATTCATATTAAACTCGGCCTGTCGCACTACTGTGCTCTAGATATATTTAGCTTTCATATAAATGTGGATGAAGTCGCGGGGGATAGCTAGTATTTTAATATAAATGTTTATCTTAATGTCAAAAAATTAAAAAAATGTGTCATTTAAGTGGTAAAAATTCAAAATCTAAATTTTCAAACAATGAAAACTCATTGTGATATATATTGTATTGACATTGGCTCTTTATGTTTCAAGGTACAATCATAGTTAAACGCTTATGGTTTTTTATACACTGACATTGGTCATGAAGTTGTTTTTTTGACCACGCATGGCGCTGAGTACGGTTGCGCTCGAAGCGAATAGGCAAGTGATTGAAGTCACTATATGTATACTATCTTTTCTGAAAGTTTCATCACTTAACTAAATGGGCACTGTTTTTTACGGTCCCCGCTTGGACTAAGTATTATAAAAACGATAAAAAATATGAAACTTTTATTCATTACGATTCAAAAATCGGATGGGAAAATGTTTTCCTATTTCGAGTTACTGTCTAATTCAAAATTTGTATTTAACTAAGTATATGAATGAACTGAAGAAGTTTCACTTATTTTGTGTGATGTTCGTAGAATAGGCACATTTTTTTAATTTTTTTAATATTATACATTTACAGATGAAAATTTCCACTTAAAAAATAATCGTTGCATTTGTTTTACTGACTTATATTAAGCTAATTTTTTAACAGTGTGTCTCATAATAATTACCTTAATTATAGTTAATAGACAATTAATTATAAATAACTTTTAAAAGAAACTAAAACACAAAATTTTTTGAGACATACTATAAATAAATAATTATTAATATGCAATCTAACCCTGGGATGTTTACAGTTTATTACCGCTCTAATGAATTGGACGACAGCTTTCTGCTAAACAATGAAATACCGCAAGGAGATGCTAATACAGAATCACATCGTATACGTAAAAACTTCATTGAAGCTTGGCTTTGGGACGCCATTGATTCGGGGTAACAATCTAACTCATATTTTTTATAATTTATTGTTTATCTTACTTAATTTTCCATCCGAAAATATGCTTCTTTTTATTTCATCATCAAGCTTTAACACATCTTAGTTGCTACTTCCTAAATTTAGATATAAAAATATTTATATATGTGGTATTACAGACAACGAGGGTCGGCCAGAAGGGAGTTCAATTACTGTCAAGTCGGATCTTGGGCCGGCTATAGAGTTACTGGGGGTTACAAGACCCCCATTGGCTGGCCCATATGCATTCAGTCGTATACCACGTCCTAGAGTTTTGTGGAATCAACCACGCATATTCTTCTCAGATATTATTCCTCCAGAAAATACTTGGCTATTTTTAAATGTGTCAACAGGGTAGGATTCTTTTGTTTTATGGATAATATATATAACCTCTCTACCCCATAACTAATAAATGAATTTATTCAACCAAGGTAACTTTATTTTAAACATTAATTTTGATAAAATATTTTTTAGGGTCGATGGACGAACATCAGTACGCCGAACTGTACCTGATTCAATAACATCATGGGTAATTTCTGCATTTTCTGTTGATCCAGTATGGGGTCTCGGATTAATGAAAATGCCTAAGAAATTACGAGTATTTCAACCGTTCTTCGTGTCCCTAGATTTACCATACTCTGTACGACGTGGTGAAATTGTTGCCATCTCGATTGTTGTCCATAATTATATGGATCGTGATGTTAGTACAGAAGTAACACTTGATAATACAGATCAGGCATTTGAATTTGCTGAAGTATCGAATGAGATATCTGATACGCAACCCAAAATTGAGCTATATCGTAAAAAAACATTGAATGTCCCTAAAAATGGAGGTGCCGGTATATCATTTATGATTACACCCAAAAAATTGGGTTTTATGGAAATAAAAGTAACAGCAACAAGTTCAGTAGCTGGAGATACTGTCCATAAACCCTTATTAGTTGTCGTAAGTTCAACAAAAAGTTAATTAAAATATACTCAATATTCAATATTTCAATAATGTTTTAGGCTGAAGGGGAAACCCAATACATGAATAAAGCCATATTCATAGACTTACGTAATAATCCATTTTTGAAAACAAATATTACGTTAGACATTCCAAAAAATATTATTCCAGGATCTGAGTATATTGAAATATCTGCGGCTGGTGATATTTTGGGACCAACGATTCTAAATTTGGATCAATTAATTCGTATGCCACATGGCTGCGGAGAGCAGAATATGTTAAATTTGGTTCCTAACATTCTTGTACTCGAATATTTAAAGAATACGCAACAAATAACACCAGCTATCTCAAATAAAGCAATTAAGTTTATGGAAGTTGGATATCAACAAGAATTAACTTATAAACGACCAGATGGATCATTTAGTGCGTTTGGTACTTCTGATCCAAATGGAAGTGTATGGTTAACTGCATTTGTAGCTCGTTCTTTCCGCAAAGCAGCTGCATTTATATCTGTAGAAGAACCCATAATTGATGGTGCATTAAAATGGCTAGCCGAAAATCAAGCTTCAAATGGTAGTTTTCCAGAAGTGGGAAAAGTTAGCCATCAAGAAATGCAGGGTGGTGCTGGACGTGGTATTGCTTTAACTGCATACGTTTTAATAACATTTTTAGAGGCTGGACAAATGTATTCTTCGAAATATGCAAACACTATTGATAAAGCTATTGATTATATTGCAAGAAATTTAGGAAGAGAAGAAAATGTGTATGCAACAGCAGTGTCAGCTTACGCTTTACAACTGTCGAATCATCCAGCAAAACAAACAGCATTGAATTTATTGGATACTTATGCAAATATTACTAAAGACATGAAATGGTGGGAAGTCCGAGTACCTGAATATGAACATAATAATCCATGGAGATCAATGCCAAATGCTTTAAATATTGAAATTACATCTTATGCTATGTTGGCGTTAATGCAGAGTGGATTATTTGAAGTATGTATTCAATAATAAAACCTCTATTTAGGTTATGTAACAATTTTAATTTGCGAAATTTCTAAACATCTTTTACGAACATTCAATCTCGAGATTTCCAAATTTTGTGTACATTTTGTATTCGCAATATATATGCTTACGGGAAATTTCTCCCGCTAAATTTGACAATGTAATACAAACCCACATTGTCGGCATATTAAATTAAAATACAAAAAACATATTTGACAATGCTACTATTTGGGCATAGAAATGCATAGGGATGCCCTATTAATAATAAGCGTTACTGTATTATAGATTTGGCAGTAAATACATAGAATAAAAGTGAGTTAGAATTCATAATAACAAAGAAATAATATGGTCAGAATAGGAAATAAATATTGTATATAATATAGACGCATCATAAAATGTTGTAAAAAAAAGTCCGAGGTGTTTATTTACTACCGAAACGAGTTCTAAAACTCTTCATTCTGGTCCTGCGATCTTATTTTTAATTGCGGGTTTTTGTTAGATATGCAGGAAACAAAATCTAAAAATTTACAACAAAAAGCAGAAAATAAATAGTTGTTAAGTACTATAAGGAAGTAGAAAAGTAACTTTTTTTTAACGTAAGTTGGGGTTTAAAAAAAAAGGACGATACTTTTTTTTATATAATGAGGGGGGAAATGCTCATGCACGAACTGAGAGGTGTAACTCAGAACAGTGTTGGACTCCTGACTACACCAGACCTACCAACTAAAACCCTAACATCATTTTTCTCGTTTGAGAATCACCCCGGAACTCTGTAAGTATTCTACGGGGTGGCCTCTTCCTTAGAAGAAGGTGGTCTCGTCTTAGGAAGAGGCCACCTAGTTAGAACGATACTGCCTGTTACTAAAATAATACAACAATAAAGTTAAAAATTACATTGTTTCCAAGCGATTGCTGTAAAATGGGGAGGAATAAGTAAATATTTGCATTTTTTTAAATTTCAGGATTGTTTACCAATACTAAAATGGCTCATAATGCAACGAAATCAAAATGGTGGATTTACATCTACTCAAGACACTGTAATTGGTTTACAAGCCTTATCAGAATTGGGTGCTAGTTTCGCACAGGGTTCTAGATATCCAAATTTGCAGATAAAATATGAATATCAAAAAGATACAATCAGCGAATTTTCAATAAATCAACAAAATTATATGATATTACAAAAACATCAAGTAATATCTAGAAATATAAATGCTATGCCTAACAATCCGCCAGCGTAATTTTATTTTTTTTTCGAGCAAATAACTTGTAATTCGAAAATATGCTAACTGAAGCTCGAATATGAGTAACAGATTTGCTAAAATAGTAAGCGGAAACTATAATGGAGTGAAAAAAAGAGTTTGTGCGTACTTACGTACGCACGTAAGAAGTTGTACATCTTTGGCATAACAAAACAAAAATAACTCAAAAAATTGTATCCTGCGTGCGTGCTACATTTGTAGAAACGACGATAAAATAATAAAATAAGATATTCATAGTTATTTCATATCAATCACCACCGTATGTAATAATTAAAAACACATTAACCAATTTCGTTTTTATTCATTCGATAAAAACGTAATAGATGGCAGTATAAAATATTTCCATCTATTGATAATTTAATGAATTAAAACAAATATCAATTATCCATATAAATAACAGGTTCCTTTTTTATTTTATAGATTTATTTTTATTATACTAACTTAAAAAACCATGATGCTGTGCCGCAAAAAATTCGCTCTCATAGTTTTTTCTAAAACGTGCCAAAAGAAGTATAACTTCAAAATATTTAAAAAATTTAATCACGCTAGCGTGCAAGTAGGCATAGTAATAAATAAAAGTTATTTGGAGATACTTACATTCTAATTTTTCCATTTTTAGATACCAAAGAAAACACGTTTCTTAAATATTTCAGCAGAAGGCAATGGTTTTGGAATTTTACAAGTTTCATTCAAATACAATGTTAATGTGACTGGTGCATGGCCAATGTTTACATTAGATCCACAAGTTGACCGCAATTCAAATCGTAATCATCTTCAATTGTCAATATGCTCTGGGTATGTGGTTTCAGTGTATCAGTTAGTTTCCACATCTATGGAAATTGTTTCATTATAGCGGTAAAGTCGTGTGAAGTATCTTTTACAGTTTTTTTCTTACGTAGATAACGCGTAAATCGTAATGCGGCACTTTCTAAATGTTTCGCAAAAAAAAAAAACTTTAAAAAAGTCGTTTTTGATCTTTTTAACTTTTTTCTCTTCAGGGAGCGTTCAAGTATTACGTAAGCAAATTTAAAAAATTACATTACCGAAGACTTTGTCGCAGAAGAGAAACCATACAACAACTAATAGACTATATATTTAAACTTAAGGATGTGCGAGCACTGAAGCTTCAAACAGATTAGGCTTCATTTTTGTTTACATGTAGTTGAAGTGCAAATAAATCAATGATAAAAGTTTCAGGGGGGGGGGGTGGTTAGGGGGGTCTTGAATTAATTATTTAATGTTAAAGTTCGAGTTTTAATAGAAAATATCTTATGTAGAAACTCATTTTTTGATAATTTTCGCTTGGAATAAAATAAGACGAATAAAAAAAAACTACGCAATAGAAAATAGAAATATTAATAAAGAGATTGATCCAATAAAATTCCGGTATGACTGGCCTAAAAAAAGATATTTAGAAAACAACTGAGATTTCGGTTAAATTTTATTTCTGTCGGCGGTAGCTTACTAACCCGAAATCTCTTTCTTAAATATCATTTTTGTTAGGCCCGGGATGACGGGTAAAATTAAATTTTAATTTTAACTTACGATAAAAAATAATAAACATTATTGTGGACTTTTATGAATGTACTATATAAGATTTTGAAGAATTTCATAAATGGACTATACATTAGCGTTCTTACATCCTTAAGTAATTCAAATACCATTCGCTTATAATTCTATCTTCTTTTTTAGTTTTGTTGGCAATCGTAATGATAGTATAGACGCACAAAGTAATATGGCCGTTATGGAGGTAAACCTTCCATCTGGTTACACAGTAGATTCGGAAGCATTACCAAGTTTACGAGCATCTCCACACGTTAAACGGGTTGAAACACGAGACTCAAACACTCAAGTCGTTTTATATTTTGATCATATGCATCGTAAACAAGAGTATTGTCCAACAGTATCGGCATTCCGTACTCATAAAGTTGCTAGACAAGTTCCAGTACCAGTTACTCTTTATGATTACTATGACACAGGTAAATTATCTAATAAAGTTTTAAGGATGTTTGGGAAATACAATCGAAGACAAAAGTACTGAAAATTAAATCTTCGCGAATATCTACGTTTTGTAGCATAATAAATAGTGTCAATACTATTTGAAATATGTATGATCTCAAATAAAATATAAGAAATTTTACCAGTAATGTTGAATTAGAATAACAAATATGAAAAAATTTTAACTAACTTTTGGCAGTGAATGTACCTTTAATTTAAATCAACAAAACATATATCCTTTTTCTTTCTATACCATTTACATATTAGTGACAAAGAATTTTTTTTTTCTCAACAACCGTTTAGTAACTGTTAATAAAATTGTTTCTATAGAGTTCAAATTATATAATTTGAAAATTTGGAACGCTTCGTAGCTTTTATAATGGTTATTGAAATGAATATAATCTATTGAGTGAACAAATCTTCATTAGAACACATGTAAATTATAGAATTTTTAATTTCAATATAAGTTTTAACCGGCTTAGTAAATCGTTTTGAAATTTTGACAGTATCTTTAGCATTAAGTGAGAAACAATTCTACTAAATTTAAATTCGTTTTGTAGCATTTTGACATACCTGCCTAACATCCTTAAAACATCTTTTTTTTTTAATTACGAAGATATTCTAATTTATAAAACCTGCACTACCTCAAAATTTTATCTAACATCGCTCTGTTATGTAAAGGCATCCACAAAAATGATCGGTCTGATTTAAATGAAATTTATTCCAGTCGATGATGAAGTTGCAAGTAAAATATTTCTTTGTATTACTTTTCACACTTATTAGACTAGCCAACAAGTTAAAAATAGGTGCAATAGCTCGTTGAACTCGTTATGACGTCTAGAAAAATGTGCAAAAATTTCCAACCCGCACATAAGCAATTGTAAAAGTTATAAACAATAAAAGGTTCCCAACAAAAGGGGTCTACTTTTTTGAAAATTACTCAAAAACTATTGGTGCTAGAGGAATTTTACAAACAGATCTTAAAGAGGAGGAAGTTTCCGAAATAAAAATGTCAACTCCCGAAACTTGACCTCTATTGTTAATACTTTTTATTTAATGTTGAAAAAAGGATATATAGTTTTCCAAATATAGTTTGTTGAGCAAGATTATGATTTTTTTTAAAAATTAACGGCGCTGCGCTCGCCCTGCGGAACCCTATTTTCAACATTAAATAAAAAGTATTAACAATAGAGGTCAAGTTCCGAAAGTCGACATTTTTTTCGGACATTTCCCCTTCTTTAAGAATCTGTTTGTAAAATTCTTCTAGCACCAATAGTTTTTGAGTAATTTTCAAAAAAGTAGACCCCTTTTCTTTGAAATCTTTAATTATTTATGTGCGGGTTTGAAATTTTTGCACATTTTTCTAGACGTCATAACGAGTTCAACGAGCTATTGCACGTATTTTAATTCGCAGTACCAAGAATTAACACGTTTTGTAACTTGTTGACTAGATTATATAGTCTACAACAACTTTTCTCCAAAATAAATATTTTATCCACTTGCGTTTTTTTCTCTACTAGTGTATCGCCTAAACTATGATACATATTCACATAGTCTTTTCCAGTTTTGTTCACAACCTTAGAACAAAACTTATAACACAGGTAAAAACCGTTAAATTCGATCTGTTGCACTACCGTGCTCTAAATAAATCTTCCACTTATATGATTATTTGTATTTGTATTTACAAAAATTTTTTTTGCTATAGCACGAAAAGCTCGAGTATTTTATGAAGCAAAGACAGCAACATTGTGTGATATTTGTGAAGAAGAAAATTGTAGTAATGTTTGCTTAAATAATCCGGATCTACAAAAGGCAGATGCTGATGGTGATGACAAAGGTGGTGTATCTTCTGTATTGCCATCAACTGTTGTCACAATGTTACTTTTGTCTTTATCTTTAATTTATTAATTTTAATAATTTTTTTTTAAATTCTGCACACTAGTCTTTATAAAAAAAAGCATTATTATTATATATGTATTGCAAATTAATTTAGATATTTTACTAAAAACAAAGTCTGAAATTAATTTTTAACAATTTTCGTTTATGTATATAAGTTTTTAAAATGAAAAAGAAGAAAAAAAACTATTTAACGCATTAACTCAGGGTAGTTTCAAATGGATCTATCCACATTTTTTAATGTTTAATTAAAAAAAAAAAACACAATAAATATGAATAGTAAAGTGTTTTCTTAACACTTAGTTTGGAAGAAAACTAAAAACTATTTCTGTAGTTGCGAGAGAGACCACTTCGCATATATATATTCAAGTTTATCTTCAATTAAATATCATTATGATCAAGGCCGTCTTAGGACATGCAAGGGTTCTTAAGCACAAATAGTCTGAGAGTTCTTGTAGGAAAAAAGGTTTTATAGAGGAATTTCAGAACTTTATTTGCACCTAAATATTCTGTCAATATTTTCCATCGTTTGTTCGAACTTGAGAAAAAAATTAACAATTTATGGACTAATAAATGTTTAAGCTTTAAAAATATGTTTGTAACCATTACGCATAGCGATAACAGCATCAACGTAAACTGTCATCAAATTAGCAACGAGTAACATATCCAGAGACAATATAAGAGTAATTTTAGCAAGAGTAAATTTAATGAAAGTAATTTTAACAAGAATAATTTTAATAAAATTTATTTTATTTTTGTTTAGTTTTTATTTTTTTTAAATTTTGTCTATTTATTTTTAAATTGTCAAGAGTAAATTACGATTAGCTAATTTATACTGAGGATGACTACTTTGTAGTCGAAATACGTATTTATAATACAAAAAACTGATCTAGGTATTGGGGGGACTTTGAAATTTTATTTCAAAAACCTAGAGTTCTCATTAATTATCATTTGATAATCTAATATGTATGGATATGCATTTCGGAGTCCCCATCAGATCGGAGGTCCTGGACTTACATCTCCTTATGATAAAGACGACTTTGATTATGATATTTATTTTGAATTATGTATAATCCACAGTTAAATTGATGTTCTTTTTTTGAAAATTTCATAGTAGATTTGTGCCAAATACATTCGATTTTCGAAAACAAGAGGTGTTTTTTTATTCGAAAACCAAATAGATTTGGTATAAATCGACTGTATAAATTTAAAAAAAAAAAACGCGACTTTAACAGTTGCTAGTACACAACATCCACAAAAGTAGCGCTCATTTTTCAGAATTTTATAATTGATTTGTTTTTCTTTCGGTTTTCGATGCTTCGGGTGAAATTTGTTCATTATAAATACACTAATAAATTTTATTCGAAACATTTTCACAAAAACCGAACGATCATTAGTACAAACACATGTGTACAGACATTGTTAGTTCATTACCATGTTCTCAAATTCAAAATGTTTAAAAAATGAGTCACATATGAAAATATTAAAGATTTAAATTATTTTAAGATGTTTTTTAAATGAGATTAATTTAAAAATTTAATTTTTCGTGGTGAAATCTCTACGAAAATCTACGACAAATTAAATATATGAAAATTTTGGAAGCTAAAAGAACTATTTTAAAGATGTTTTTAACGATGTCAATAATTAAAAATTAACCAATTTGAGAAATAAATGTAAATTTACATAATTATAGAGCTCTGCAAAAGCTATAATGCTAACTACTTAATTTCTATTATTTTATTGAAAAAAACCCTTAAATTAAAAAAATATTCGATTATTATCATAATATAATTTACCTATGTAATGTATACAAAATTCTCTTTAAAATAAGTTTAAGTCAATTTTCTACGGCCCATAACTCAAATTGGCCCAAATTCAAATTTTAAGTTACTAATTTTAAAATGTGAACTTAGGAGGGAAATTAAAAAAGGTACACGTTTATTTTTGACGTTAACAAATTTGAGGCTTTAAAATTTGAAAATTATAACGTGCCCACTTTGGTTGATGGTCTAATAAGAAAAATTAGAAAATATCAAAAATTTGATGATACCTATAGATTTTTGTCAAATGAAGACCCGTTCAATTCCCTCTGTAAAGTAATCATAATAGCATCTGGGTAGCTCAGTTGGCAGAGCACTGGTCTGGAATGCCAGAGACTGTGGGTTTAGTCTCCAGCCAAGATGTGCAAGATTTTTTATATCAAAACATTGATGTCTAAATAATGTTACATATGTTCAGACATATTAACTTAAATGTTAAATTAAGTAAACGGTAGTCACCTCCGTTAGTATAATGTAACTGGAAGGCAACCATACTAACATTGGCTGGATAGACACAAAAACAGTTTACAAAAGCAGTTAAATATAATAATCATTATTTTGTCTTTATGCCGAAGAATAACAACCTTTTACATAATAATGGCGCGCATTTTTCGACATAAATGATGCCGTTTTTTACGAAGAAATTTTAGCTGTCACTAGTACACGAAATAAAGTACACACTATCCTTTGGCAGTGCTAGTTTCTGCAAGCTAATCTCCTCGGAGACACATTGTCTATGTTGCGCATGCCTGGCAATTCTCTAAAATGCGCAGAACAGAATTGGTCGCTCGGAGGATAAAGAGCACGAGGCACTATCTGTCTCACTTTGTCGGAACAGCTTCCACTTATAGGGACTGCCCATATAGGACTATTATATATATATATGTGATAGACGGAGATTATATTTACTACGGGATTCTACGTACGACCAATGCACGTAGTCGCTCTTTATAACAATATTAGAGCAACTTAGGTTGGTTAACAGTATCGGTTAATTAGATACCATTAGATAACATCTATATATACTTAGGTAGCGCCTGTTATCAGTCATTCTACCTTTGAACCAACAGATGTCACATATACTACAGTATCAGAAGTTTTGATGATTGACGTTCCTCCATTTTTGTTTGATTAATATAACTTTATATTTTTACTTTACGAATAAAATATTATTGTTTGTTTTCAATTGAACGGGTTATCACTTGACGAAAATCCATATCAAATTTTTGACATTTTCTTCAACATGGTTGTGTGTTATATAAATCATCAAATTTAAAGCATGAAACAGTTCTTAAAAAAGCACGACCGTTCCTTGGTAACCGTAGTCACCACTAAAAAATTGTAATAATGGTGGCAAAAAATGATGGATGTATTCTATTTTACAGAATCTACCTTTTAACTCTAAAACAAACTATAGTTGAGACGTAATCCATCCAGATGTTTATCATCTGATATATAACATTGCCACCATTAGTGCAATTTTTACCGTTTTATTCCTAGTCGTTATAACATTCACAGATCGAATATTATATAATTGCTACCATTCATCATAATGTATGGGCTCCAATCAAAATTAATTGTAATGATTTGAAAATTTATTTTGCACTAATCGAATAATCTTTGTTAATCTTAAAAAAGAAAAAAACGTTAATATTAAAAATTGTATTTTATTTTTTTTCAACAAAATAAGAATAAATACTAATTAATTACAGTCTTGTAATATATTAAATTATGTATAAAAAAAATCCTGTTATAATCATTTTTGTTTTCTACTAATAAAATTTTTTAATTTTTCTAAACATGTTGATATTATATTCTTGCGTACATCCTCAATTTTTTTCCTTTGTAACCGTTTTGTTGTAATATTATGCAATGGTCCAAATGCTAACGCAATCACTGTACATGCTAAACAGACCACATTATATGGCATACTAAAATCGGGTGTTGGTAAACTCACCAACAATATTTCAGTATAAATACGTATCGGATACGTTTGTCGTGATGCATTAAAACTATCCGATATTAAACTACCATCCATCGGTAAACTTGTATAATTTTTAGCCAATGGTAGTGCACTTGTAATTACAGCCGAACCGATATAAAAACCGTGGTTGGCATCTGGTGGATATTCTTGCCATTTTAAGAAAACATAATTGAATTTCACTGAAATTGTAGTAATTGATCGGGCTGGTAACGATATACCAATTTCAATATAATATGGTCGTTCACGAGTTTGGCCAGGAATGTAACGTATGATTGTTGGTTGAATGATTTTACCATTCGATTCGATTTGTAGAGTATGCAAATAAATTTCAATATACCATGGAATTTGTTCAAAATAAATGATATTCAAATCTTTCCAATGGTTATTATGGATTCGAGTAGCAATACCCCCTTTTTCTTGTCCGTAACCAACAAGATATCGATTTGCGTATAACGGAGGTGGTGAATTTGGTATTATTTTCGGTTCCCCCTTTAATTTTGATGAAATGCTAAATACTTGATCCGTATTACCTGTTAATTCGTAAACAGCATACGTTCTTTTAAATCCACCCCGAGACGATTCTTCGATTTTAGTTGGCTCGGGAGTAACTTTAAAGGTATTAGTAAAGTTATGAGTTATATCTACATAAATAATACTAGAATTGGCTAAAACACATGTATTTAATAAACCTTGCCCAAATAAGTATCTAAATGACCAGTCACGTTTGGTTGGCATTAATGCTGGATCATAAACTAAATTAACAGTTTGTCGAATTTCTAAAGAGGTCGATGTGCATCCTTTGTTACCACAAACAGGACGGATATGTAAACCCAGCGAATGGTATCTTGTGTTATGTATTTGCGCCGCGTTGAGTAAAGAAGCAAATCCACGTTTAGCTTCACATGGTAACATCTTTTTCCATGGTGTTAAATTCTCCGTACAAACAACTTCGCGAGGTAATGACGCATAACGTACGTGTTTTTTATTAAAATGTTTATCTGATACGACACCTTCGGGGCGAAAACTAAATTCAGGGTTTACACTATTAGTACCATCGATGAAGTTCAGCGATGCACAGAATAAACCAGATAAAGTATCCATAAGTCGTTTCCACTTTAAATCTACGTCGACAACGTCATTTTCAAACCAAGCCCATACTTCAGCACCAGGAGGTGCGTCAATTACAGGATAACCCCAATATTCATGGCGCCATAGACCCTGAGTCATAGAAATGTGGAATTCTCGAACGTGATATTGATTCAATATTTCTGCTAGTGCGCGAGGAAACAAGTGACTGTGTTGAGCTATACGAAAAATTAACAATATATTATCTTCAGATTTTTGTTTAAAAACAATTATTACCTTCTTTTAAATTGGCTTCCCATTTTGTGGTAAATTGAAAGTATGTATAAATATGTCCATTTGGTAATGGATTTAGTAGTAACTCTTCATGAAATGTATCACTAGAAGCACTACAAAATGAAAACAAAATTAAAAACAGTGTATTTTTGAAATTTGTCATTTTTCAAATGAATGTCATGTTTAATACAATTTTCGAATCTGTCAAATTAGACTGACGTTTGCGTATTTCGAATTATTAATAGGTTTGTTCAAGGTCTAATGATTTTGTGTTAACACCACAAACTTACTAATACATTATTATTCTGTTATTATATTGAGAACTGACCTAAGGGCGAGGCTCAAAAACCATGGCTGACTATTATGTGCAACGAAGAATTAATCCAATTGTTTAAAATCAGTTATCATATTTATATTAATTAATTTATGTTAAATAATTATTTTTTTCCAAATTTTGACAAATGCAACCGTCAATTATTTTATATTTTAAATTTATTGACTTTGGAACGGTCAGAAAACAGCTATAACTTTGGAACGGTCAGAAAACAGCTATAACTTTGGAACGTTTGGGAATTTTGGACAAACAATTCGGACAACTACAAAATATATTTCCCTTTTATATATAGAAAAAGAGAATACTGCACACTAAACTTGGTTTCTCTATTGACCACCAGACATCATGACCAAAGTGGTCAGTTATCCGAGTCTCATCCTTTTTCATGTGTGATATTCAAACTCTAGTACTTGTATATGCTCTCTGGTGGGTAAATTATAAACTAGAGTTAGTAGGTTTCTAGTAGATTCTTCATGCCCCAATTCCCGTTATTTACCCTTTGGCCAACAAATTTCGCGACCCCTCACTGCTGAATAACTTAGTAACTACAGCTAGTAGGTTGAAGTATTTAGTACCGCCCCCTGCCGGAGATCCCAATATCAAACTTTAAAAGGAACTCACTGGAAAAACACGACATAAAATAGATAACACTTAGAGTTGTTCTTTGTTTTGTATCTCATAAATAAGTAAGCTAAAAATTTATCGTAAACGTTTGTAAGGTTTCAAAAATAGCATAAACACTCATAGATAATAGATTAGGTTGTATTTAAACATCTAAAAAATGTTCTAATTAGTTTAGAATAGAATCTCTATTATTATAAAATTGTAAATGTCTGTATATGTTTGTTTTTTTACTGAACCGATTTTGTTGAATCTTTTTTTGTTTAAAAATATCTCGCTACAATGACGGGAGCCGAAGATATAATAATAAATGTGAGCAAAGACGCGGGTATAAGCTTGTTTATTATAAAATTCTTTGTTGAAAAATCTCTTTGAGCTCTATCTAAAGAGTTGCAAGATAAAGTATTATCACTCAAATTTCAAACATATTAATGAAAAGCAATAAAAAACTTGACTAACAATAAGTTATGTAGACAAGGTCAGAAACAGCTAGCTTCGAATACTTGAATAATTTTAATTTTTCTCAAGATACAATACGAACTAAAGATACTTTATCAAAATCGGTCTAGCTGATTACAATATGAAAGTTAACATTAAGTTACCAATATCATATTATCCATTATCTAGTGCCCGTCATGATTTTATGTTATATTGTGTCCATTTAAAATCATAGAAATAAATATAATTTCATTGGTTAATTTAATTTTTTGCTAAACGTTGGGCAGATTAACTTAGTAAGATATTACTTAAAATTTTGTTTTCATAATATTATTTTGGTGAGGGCTATCCTATTTCAATAATAAAATACCTCTTACATTTAATAATAATGACATCATGAATGCGTTACTCGTATTTTCGAAAAAAAAAACTTGTATGGAACAAACAAATTTGGTACCATTTCGGGAAAATTTTCAAATTGAAAACCTCTACATGAAAACCGAACCGAAAAAAATCGGTTTATTTCGGTTCGGTACATGTTCAAACACGCACGTTAACCAAGATATAAACATTGGCGTTAATTAAATCAATTACTCTCCTACTTTAGTTAGACCACTCGGTACTGAACCGAAAACCGAAAAGCCTTTATATTTACATAAACAAAAACTGGAACCAAACTGAAAAGAAACAAGTGAAAATAACAACTAACTGAGTTAATTGATTAAACACCCGGTATATACTGAATTTATGAAATAAAGTTTATTACAAAAGTTGTTTATTTTTAAAAAAGGGACATTTTTTGTCTTTATATCTTTGTTCTATCTCTTACGGTTTCAAAGAGAGACAGTTTTGCCCATTTTGCCCAAAAATGGCCCAATTTTGCCCATTTACGAACTTGACCTTACTATTCTGCTCTAGAACACACATACAAAATTTCAGCTCGTTATCTCTTTTCGTTTTTGAGTTATCGTGTCCACGGACAGTCGGACACGCGGAATGGATTAATTAGGTCATTTTATGAAAAACTATAACAACATTGCTTTTCTACAATCAATATTTTCAACCGTTACAAAGTCGGAACTAAACTAAGTATACCCTGGTATATATTATATACCGGGTATAAAAAGTAATGATTCGAAGTCCTGATTTACTGCACCATCTGTATTTTCAGTTTGAACAGTTTTTTCAGTGTGATGCGCGATTTTGTCAAGTTTTAAAACACATGTGCAGGGTACATGTGACAAACCGTATCTGTCGTATTGGCAGATTTACACATTTAACTTAACTGTAAATAAGAAATTTAAATTTTAACCTAATGTTTGTGTTTATATATTTATTAATTATATTAATAGTTGTTAATTTATTTGAAAAATGAGTGTGTTTAATGATTGGCGACCATTTATTTATGGAGGCCTTGCATCGATTGTGGCTGAATATGGTTAGATACGGGAAAAGAAAAAATTGATATTTTAACACGCAATACTAATTATATTTAATTTAGGTACATTTCCAATTGATACTGCAAAAACACGGCTGCAAGTGCAAGGTCAAAAGTTTGATGGAAGACATACTACGTTAAAGTATCGTGGGATGACCGATGTTTGGATGCACATTATTCGAAATGAAGGTCTTTCAGCTTTATATTGTGGGTAAGCATTGCATTTTTTTAAATTTTTGTGTCTCGCAACTTCGGGCACGTTTTATTATTATATTATTTATTTATATCACGATTACTTGGTAAAAAATCTTACCGCAGTTTACAGATGGAAATATGTAATTTTTTCATTCATTTTTTTGAAAATATTATGCAATAAATTAAACAATGCAATTTGTATACATTTAAACAATGCAAATTGTAGGGTTGCCAATCTACAATTTGTATAAATTTTAAGCTTATAACAGTAATTTTTGTGTTAGATTTTTCTTACAATTAGTCAGAAAGAAAAAATGTGCTAGTCGTTATATTTGTTTCACTAACAGAATGGGCTAATAGAGAAAATATTTAGTATCTAAAAATCACTGACCTCCACTATACTAAAAATTGAAAATTAACAGGCACTACTAGTTATTTATTTTGTTAACTTTCTGAAAATTAATGTATTTATATTTTAGTATTCGACCGGCAGTATTAAGACAAGCTACTTATGGAACAATTAAATTTGGTTTATATTATTCCATAAAACAAGTATTAGTTGATCAAAAACAGGAAAATTTATGGAATAATGTACTATGTGCTGTAATTGCGGGAGCTGTATCCGCATCTGCAGCGAATCCGACTGATGTACTCAAAGTGCGCTTGCAAATACATGGAAATCAGGGTAATAGCAATAGTTTAGTGAAAAATTTCTTTAACATTTATAAACGTGAAGGAGTTGTTGGATTATGGAGGGTATGTAATATATTTTTTAACAAAAACATTTTCTAGTACCTATGTAAATGATTTTTCTTCTCATAGGGTGTTGGACCAACTTCTCAACGAGCAGCAGTTATAGCGGCTGTGGAATTACCTGTTTACGACTTCTGTAAATATTATTTAATGCCAACTTTTGGAAATAACTTAGCAAATCATTTTATGTATGTTTTAATTAAAAAAAGTAGTTTCGTTGATATAAAATTAAGTAATTGATTTCTTATTTGATTTTTAGTTCTAGTTCCGTTGCTAGTCTTGGAAGTGCAGTCGCTTCTACACCTTTAGATGTAATTCGGGTAAGTGTTTGAGTTGTATCAATGTTTATGAGATTATTGAATATTTTTCATTCAGTATGTCCAATTTTCATCTAAAATTCCTAGGTGTGGTTTCTTGGGTGATTTCATAACGGCATTACCCTATATTGTTTCTGGAAATATTCGTTTTGTTTGAAAAATCAGGAGGGCTACAAGGGTGTTTAAAAAATATTTTTAATTAATTAAAAACACAGTATTATTAGAAAAGTTTAAAGACAAAATAAGACGGTCTGCTTTATATGTGTACCTTTTTGAAAGAAAAAGAGGCATTGCAACGCATAAAGAAGCTAGCCCGAGTAACGTCGGGTTTTTCAGATAGTATATACAAAAATTAATGTTAAGAATAATGTAATAGTGGGGTTTAACCTCCACTTCTGAGATACATAGTCTATAACAGGAGTCAGCCACATTATTATTTTTTAATCGCAAATTAATAACATTAATGATGTGAGTGGAGAACAAGGAATTGGTAGGTTGTGTGACTGCAGCCGACTTTGATAGGAATTAAACCGATTTTAATTTGAAATTCGTGAAGGGATACATTAGAAAACTAGCAGAAGCATAACCGGTTACTTCGTTTTTATCCAGACGCCGGCAGTTTAGTCAATTAACCGCTCCATTAATTTTAATTGGCAAACTGAGAACGTCGGGAATTGAACCCGCAACTTTCCAGTTCCAAGCAGAGCACGTTTGACCGTACGAACACTTGACTGGTTAAATTAATGTTTAGGACAATATAAATATCTTTAAATCCAGCCAAGTTTTGCTTTAAATGGGATGTAATCAAATTAAAAATACTTATTTTTATAGTCTGTATAATTTGTTTAATAAATTTAATTTTCTAATTTTTTAGACTCGAATGATGAATCAAAAGAAATTGCGAATGGTTAGCACTGCTGAAGCAACTAAAAATAATATATACGTGTACAAAGGTACTATCGATTGTTTTCTAAAAACGTATAGATATGAAGGATTTTTAGCACTCTATAAAGGTTTTCTACCAACATGGCTACGAATGGGACCATGGAATATAATATTTTTTATCACTTATGAGCATCTTAAAAAAATGTACTAGAAGAATTTATGTAGATATATTGCATTTAATTATTTATGTTGACTGTTATAAGCGTACAAAGCTAATTTATTTTTAATTTATTTTTTAAAACACTTTGTTTTTTTGTAATTTAAAAACAAAAAAATTATTTATTGTCTTTGTTAAGGTTGATCGGACACATATATAGGTAAAATCGGCAATGTATAGATAAAAATCTGAATTTTTAATATGTTATTAATTGCTAACTCATACGTATTTTTAGTAATTAAATAATTACATAAATCTATCTAAATTTAAATAATTAATTTACAGATTAAAATTTTTAATTTCTGTTAAAAAAAGTGTTTCTGTTTATTATGATTTGCTGGGTACTGTCCGGACAACCTTAACTGCGGTGTAACTAACAAACTCAGTTAAAAGAGTATTTCAATTGACGACATGACAAATTTATTAAACTATTGCTTATAAATAGGGTATTACACTGTCTGAATCATATGTTTCGCAAGTCTCGCAAGAATAGTATCAACTTGAGAATACTAGAAATTATCATTTTTGATTTATTTTTTGTAAATATAAAATTTAGTTAAATTGAATTGCATTATTGAGAGTCACATGAATTAACATCACACTACTTGTATGAGCAACAAGCAGGCTTTTGCCTTAATGGTTGTGATTATTTTGTGCTCTTTCAGCTATTACAAAAGTCGATAAAATTGCGTTACAAAATACAGACCGTGAAAATATTCTAAAACATGTTTTCAAAAATAGTTTTTCTAGACGAGATAGTTATACATTTCAAGAGTTTATGGAAATTAAGGCTAAATGGATAACTATACGTCCTTGGATAACTATATCTTTTGACTGAGGGAAAAAATTAATCGATTGTAAAGAACCCTGAAGAATATAAGTATTCTTCTTGTAAAGACGAGGATTTTAGTAGTATTTAACGCCAACTGATGTCTACTTATTAAAAATTTTGTGTGGCATTGAAATGAAAGGCGTTTTCGTATATTTAACATATATCCTCGACATATACCGCATTTATTAAAATTATTGACTAATCGACATGCCTTCATAATTTTTATTTTTGAATCAGTTTACCGATTGAGTGTGCCATTTGGTTGAATAAGCAAAACCGTCTTAAATTATCACCAATTACGGGCGATATGATTTAAAACTACAGAGGGAATGTTGTTATAAATCTTTTGTAGAAGCATTTATATATTATATAGTATGCATTTTGTTGAACGTAATATATGGATTATAATGATGTTCAATGATTATTATATATTTTTTCCGTATTTAAAACGACGTAAAATAGTTTTTGCATTACCAGAGTAGCATCGTAGCGATAAAACGGGCAAGTCAGTCTTTCAGGCAGTCCAATACATAAGGTTGACTACTTGAAACTTACTTATTACAGTTGCATAGCTGTGATATTGAACATGTCTTTTGTAACATACATTGTGTTTTTAGTCGACTGCAAATGTGATGTTCTTTTTTAAAAATTTTATAGTTGATGTGTCGATCGAATTCATGCGGTTTTCGAAAAAAATGTTTAGAACAGAAGTAGTTAGTATTGTATATAATAAGTTGATATTTGACAACAACAAAAAGTAATACCGTCAATGATATGAAAAAGTTGGCCCTTACGTCAGAGTCGTCTTTGGTTAGCGGTAAGCGCACGCTGGACTAGATATCCAGAGGGCCGAGGTTCGATTCCTGGTTGATGAGTTAATTTTTTCTTATCAATTTTTAATTAGAAGTAGTTAGTATTTTTATGACGAACAACTTTTATTCGAGACATTTTTTCGAAAACCAAATTGATTCGGCGCAAATCGACTGAAACATTTTTAAATAGAATGCCATTAATTAATTAGTTAAATTTTTTTTGAAACAAAAGTATAGACAAGTTTTTTAGTTTTATATTAAAAAAATAGGGCGCTTGCAAACGATTGATGAATTACGTGGTTGTTGAGATTTTTCTCAACTTTATGAATATTTCGATTCAAAATCGTTCTAAAATTTAAGTTAAATAAAATGCACTACTTTGATATCCAGACATTCTAAATCAAATTTTTGTTATTTTTGGGCAATTTATATCAAATCATATAAACAGAAAACTAATTACCATAAAGAATCTACACTGCAAGACGATTTGTTTTAGTTTAAGCTAAGCATTAGGGGAATATCTATCTGATTTCGTCTGTCCATCAATTAAGGGATAGAAAAATTGCATTTGTGTTGTAATAATTTGAAAAAAACTTAACTTTTGCATTACTGTACATGATTATTCTATCCTATAAATATAAAAAATTTAAATGATTTAAAAATGAAAAATCCTTAGAAGCGGTGTGAAATTATGTCTATAAATTTGACCAATTTAAGTTTTTATATAGGATTGGACTTTTTTGTTATATTATTATATCTAAAGAATAATTCTTAAACTTACTATTTGCCAAAGATTAACATCTAATTAAATCACTTTCTAATATGTAACGATTCAAATTTCAGAATCGTACTCAAATATTTTGTTAACTAGGTTTGTACTTATTAAAATCCTCGTTGGAAACTTGAAATATTAATATGAAGGTTATTGTTGCTTATTTTAAAAATTCTAATTTGTTATAAGCTTAGCGGTTTTAAAAATGTAGTAAAACAAATTATATTCTGCACAAAATTTTCATGAAAAAAAAAATTGATACATGTTTGTCGAAACATGTTTAGTATAAATAGATTTTGCACTCATAATGTTTAAATCTCTTGTTGGAAACCAAAGAATTTAATTAAATTAATTACAGGATTACAGCATATTATATGAATCTCAAATATAAAGAGTTTCCTTTTATTTTCTGATATTTTTGGTGCATTTATTTAAAACATTTATTCAAAATGTGATTTCGCTACAGTAATTATTTTATTGTTGAAAAATAAAATATTCTAATTAATTTATTAAAATACTGTTGTTTTTTTTATCATATAAACATTAATGTTTTTTTCTTAATTTCTTCTTTCCACTAAAAATTTTGCTTTCCAAAACTTGTTTTTTTGGAAGACTTTGGAAATATAATGATAAATATGTAAGAGGTTTTTTACAAATTTGTGACTCCAAAACAGTCTTGATTTGTCAAAAATATTACTGCTCGTTATTAAGTAAAATTTCAGCACTCAAATTTTTTACTTAATTTTTATTTGAATTTATATAAATAATGGGTTCCGTTCATAAATGTTTATGTTCAAAAGGAAATGAATTCAATCCAATCTTTAATTATATATTCATATTTTTCCGATGAGGTCTCTCAAATATCAATATTTTAATCGAATATATATTATGTACTTTCGATTAAAATACTACAAATGTTAAAAATATCAATTTAGCTTTTATTTCCAAGAAGAAAACGGATCTTTATCATTCTTCTACTTGTACCGATTTTGCCGAACAACGAACCTGAGCTTTCAAATACTAAAAGTATATTAGATATCAAAATTTATTCCGGTTGGTTCAAACATTTTCCCAGCGCACAAACTTTTTCATAAATTTGATTATAAGAGTTAATTTATTTGACGAATCGTTATAAAAAACGATCTACTCAGGGAGATAACGAATCGATTAAAAATATAAAATTGGCCAAGAATAGCGTGTCTTATATATATACACTTGGCCACAAAAGTTGGTGTCATTTTTTTAAATTTTATAGTTGATTTTTGCCTTACTCATTCGGTTTCGAAAAAATTTTTTGAATAAAAGTTGTTGATTATATAGTAAAAACTTTTATTCGAAATTTTTTTGTCGAAAACCGAATAAATATGGCAGAAATCAACTATAAAATTTAAAAAAATGACATCAACTTTTGTGGTCCATAGTATATATGTCGTTGTCTAATTGTGAAATCTGTTTTTTCACGAACACGTAAACAAAAAAAGTTACATGCCTGCGACGCCCCCTTATATCCGGCGCCCTGGGCGGTCTCCCAACTACGCCCTACCCTAACGCCGCTACTGACAAAGATCCTAGGCACTTAATGAGAAATCGGTGTATTGTTTCCATGTATAAAATAAAATTTTCCTTAGTAGCTGTTTAATATTTTACTTGGCAAGTTTCCAGATGTTTTTTAGTATGTTATATTTAAACTTGCCAAGTAAAAAATTAGCTACTTAGGAAAATCTTGCAATGGCTTGGTGCCAAGGTCATAGTAAGCCAAGCTACGGTGGGCAGGCTGCGTGCTTGCTCTAATTTCCCTGGTTGATTTAATGAAGCAAAAAATTATTTAAAAAAATTGATTACGTTTTGTGGCTTTATTTGAATTATCACTACTAAGGGTGATACTAGTGCACGGATTTCCAAACTTTTAGAGAAACGGGGCGGAAAAATTTAAAATTAAATTCATATTGTAACATTTATTTACATTGCGTGTGTAAACAAATATAGTTTAAATTGAAATTTAAAATGAAAAATATCTATTAAAATAAACTTCAATCAATAAAATTTCAATAATTTTTCATTCGAAAACTATCAAACTTTAGAGAAAAATTTCAAGAGACATTTGTTTGTTTTGATCCTACCACATTCTCGGCTGGTAAACTGCACTTTCTCATGTACAGCAGCATATTTTTAAAGAAATGGCGTGAAAAAATTGAACTAGAATATTTTCTCACGCCGAATCCATTAATGATTGCGGTCTAATAGCACTCCCGGATCTACGATTTTGCCGAACCGAGGCAAACACTTGAGATTGGCGCCCCTTCGGCATTCGTAAGGTGACATTCGCAAGTCGAGGAGCCGCGGAGTGGAGCTGTATACAAACTCGCCGAGTGTTCGGCCGGCAATACAGTTCTTATCAGTTAGTCAACGTGGCTTGGCCAGAAATTACGTTGATATACCTGAAAAGTTACATTTTTAAATTAAAAATTACGGAGTAGTAAAACTATTAAAAATAATTATTATTCAAATTAGTAATGACACTATAAGAATACAAAAAGTATTCATAAATTTATACAGTTTTTATTTATTTTCGTGTAATACTATTCAGATTCATGGATACAAACAATTAAAGCGGTTGATAGTGGAATATTTAAAAATGGCGGTTGAAAGTTGAATCGAATGTAGAAGAGAGTGTTCTGAAGGTGCTCGTATTCACCACTCATTTCCTTTGACTCGTGTCAAAAAACCGACTTTTAATGGAGCGTTGACGAGACGAGACGAGTCGACACGAAGCAGACCAAGCATTGTGAGTACACTCTCGCGCTCGTTATGTCTCGCCTTGCCTCGCCGAGTGTGTACTGCTAGCATTAGGATTTGATATGAACTTAATAAAAAGAAGATTAAAATAATAATTTTAATTCAATACTAAGGGCGGCGTCTTCCTTATTTATTGCTTTTTGACGGACGATTTTGATACACAGAGTTGGTGCTCCTCCCTCTACCCTCAATGCAGTTTATATATATAAAGGTTGGTGATAATAAAACAAAATAATTTTTGTGCCTATAATGTTTTTATTATTCAGTTCATCATATTAATTATTTGTGCGTTTCTTGAATATTTCAATTATTACAAATATTGTCTTTTACATTTTTTTCAATGATATTCAAAAAACATAAATTTACTAGAAATAACTCTAAATACTTAACGAAAATATTGGTTTGAAATAAATTTGTTTGTTATAATTATTATTATACAATTTGAAAGCAAAATACATAAAAGCTTAATTATGACTATGGTAACTTATAGATACATAATATGATATTGTGGAAATTAAAAAATGTCCATGTATGATGATTTTATGATATTTTATTAATTTTTACATTTTAAAATTTTGAATTATTTAGGCCCCTATTTATTAATTTTCAATTCCTCATATATAATTTCATTTTTTTCATAAATTTTTTTTAATGTTATAATTTATAAGATATGTTTAACAAATCAATTAAATTTTCTTCAGAACGTTTTAAATAGGTTGAATTGAACTTCAATTAGTCAATTCATTTTTTTTTATATGGTTTTTAATATTTTTTGAAAATATGATAAAACAAAAAAAATAGCAAAATGTAGTTAAGAATAGGGGAGGATGTCATAAAATTTGACATTTAATACATTTTATTTAGAGTGTATTCCGTAATGATAGCATCAATACGTTTTAAGTTGGCATTACTTAAAAAGGAGAGGTAGAGATGGATGGTGCTGTGTTCCACCATCATAAACATCATCAAAAGTCGTATGACGTATGCTATTGTAATGATAGAGGAATCATTTTTATTATTTATTTATAAATTATACTTAGTTAATCTTATCTAGAGCACGGTAGTGCGCAAGGCCGAGTCTGTTATTAAACAAAATAAAATATAATTTTTTGTTTTTATTCAATTTTATGTAATTTTTTGTTTCTCAGTCATTGCATGATTCTTACAGCAGAAGATTTATGATTGATGATGTTTATGATGGTGGAACACAGATCCATCCATCCCTACCCCTCCTTTTTAAGTGATGCCAACTTATAATTTATTGATGTTACCATTACGGAATAAGCCCTTAAAATGTGATAAGTCTATTGAAACCTCCCATCTTATTCGGCCGCCATCTTGTAAAAGTTTCTTGCGCTATAGCTTCCTAAAGGTACATTTATTGGGCAGTTTTTTGTTTGAAATCGCATTCTGAACATTTTGACTACAAACACTTTTTGTCGTAATGTGAATAATTAAACAATTATGCTATAATTTTTATGGCATTCAAATTTAATCAAAAAACACATTGTATGTTTTATGTAGAAAATTTTATAACGAATGATTTTCGCCTTTTATATTTTTAATTTTACTGGTATTTAAGGACTTGAGAACGGACAAAGTGGTGCCTCATTTATAAATTTTCAAAGCCAATATTTCATTTTTTGAGAAAAAGAAGTTTCTTAAAAATATTTATCAAGAATAAAAAAATCTAGTTTTGATTAATGAACAGGAATCAGTAGTTACCGTTAAATAATTTCACTCCATTATGTATGCAAATTATAAAATGTCGAAAAATTCATTTTTTGTTGAATCAACAGAAGATAATTCACTTTTTATATCGGTTAATAATATGAATATAAAGTTGTGGGAGACGGAGTTTATATAAAAATGGAGTACCATGGAAATTAAAGTTGAAATATATATACAGTTCATTAACGATTTTGCCGATAAAATCACCAAGAGCTATAATATATAACATGAATTGTTCAAGAGGCGAATCGAACTTTGTTAGGTTATGCGTGAAGCAGGTATATCACTACCAAACTAGTGAACATTCTACGAAGTAATGCTAAAATAGATGTACAATCCCGTTCAATAAAATTGAACAGACCTGAAATGTTAATTTTCTTATATTTCATAAAACTCCTCACTTTTGTGATTCTCTGTATAATTATTCATTTATAAACAAAGATAAGTAGTATATATTTTAAGTGTGAAAAAGAAATGGAAGTATAGTAAAAAACCATTTACTACAAGAATAATCAAAATTGTGAGAGCCTGATTCGGTTTGGACCTGTTCAATTTTATTGAACGGGAGTGTATATTGATATTCAGTTTTACGATTTCAACAATTTGAATAAATAAATTCCAACAAAAAGGAAGATTAAAGACATCAACGTCATTTATAAATATTAAGTATTTTATCACAAAATGATGGAAATATGTTTATTTACGAAATTTTCATCCTTGAATCCATGTTATTACTCAATATTGCTTCTTTTACAATGTTGCAGAATCATTTAGATTATACTAATATAAATTGTGACAATGTTTCGGTCTATTCAACTATTTTCAAACTGTAAAGTTATTATTACAATTTAAAAAATTGTTAAATCTTCTGTCCGGTTAAATTCCAACTTAAAATTGTTGTATATATATTTATATGATGACATATTGAAGACTACCCAAGTACCAATTATCAATTATAAACATTATTATTCATTATGAGTAACTTTAAACAAATTACTCATTATTTATCATGTTATTTTATATTTTATTATTATAAAAATTATAATTATGATCAATCCATTCAATATCAATTATTCCTTTTTATATAAAATTTGTAATAAATAAAAATGTAAACTATAACACTAAAGTGATTACGCATATATTAATTACAATAACAAAATAGTATAAAAACGAAAGCAATGCATAAATACTTAAGTATTATCTTGAGAATTATTGTACATATAAGAGCTCCCGCTCAAAATAAAGTCTTTTTAAAAACATCTACGGTACAATCTAATACTTAACTGGCGCAGTCGGTAGGATTTGCAGAGCAAAATTCAAGAAAGTTGGACTTGGTAACCAGCGGTTTGCTGGAAATCAACTCAATTCCAACGGTTTATTGGAATCAACAATTTATTGGAACGGTCAAAGTCGTGATTGGAACTTCAGCGGTTTACTGAATAACAATCAAATCCAGCGGTTTACTGGAACTTAGACGCTTTTCACAGCTCAGAACATCACAACAACGTTTTGGTGAATTTCAATCCTTTGGATCGCATCTAATCGACATCAATGCAGAGGAATTGGTTCATGTAAGGACCTTTTAAAATAATATTGGTCCTCAAGTGCAATCCTTTTAAAATTTTAGACAAAAAATCTCGTGTACCTTATTCCTTGAGGAGTACCCCTTTCGCTATCGCTGTGGCAAACTCTAGCGCAGAGTTTTCAAATTCAATTCCGCGCTTACGGAAGAAGATTCAATTAGTTTAGTTCACATTAATTTAAATACAAGCCAACAAATAATTTAAATACGGTAAACGAATATCTTAACACACTAAGAATACCCGATCACATTAAAGAACTACCTACTTTTGATAGGAACCCTAGATCACTATACGTATTCAAATCAAACGTTGAAGACATCCTGTCAGTGATACCAGCTGATCTAAACGCAGATATAAGAGGAAAATTGTGCATTCGCGCAATTAAAAACAGAATAGTAGGTCCCGCCGACGATGTATTGAACAGAACTAGAATGGGGAAAAATAAAAGAAAACCTCATAACCCATTATTCAGATAAAATAAATGAGACGACAAAAAACAAGAAGGTTCAACAATGAAACAACATTACGGATAAATTATAGAACATTTTTCATCTCTCACAAATTACGTAAAAATACAGGAAGCAGATGCAATTCTTGTTAGAGCTAAAATTCAACTATATAGCGACTAGTGTTTGAATATCAAGACCTAACCCTAATTTTCAACCAAGGAAATATTTCTATCAAAATTATTCGCGACCTTCACAACAACAGCCCTTCAGGTCAGGTCCCAATCGTATACTACCTAATCCCACTCCAATGGATATCGGAAGCAATTAAATAAGCATTCGATCGCGTCATCCATCTCGTTCCCCAAATTAACGTCCTCCTGACAATCAACTTATTGGTCATAGATTATTTGCTAGTCAGAGTAAACCAACATTTACTAGTAGAGAGCTTACATACCAAAGAAGAAATAATTCACCCGATTCACTCTCAAACTACCTTTTCAAATCACCCACCGTACCCAGGTCATAAAAATCTAGATGAATATGTTGAGGATTACGAAAGCAATATTCAAACCACACAGAAATTAAAGAAATACCGGAACACCATATCCTAATTTAGAACGCTCCAGGAACATTAGTAACAAGCACAAGTGGAAACCAACACTAGTTTATCAAAGGAACAGTATCACTTGGATTCAGCAATTGTACCATCACTATCAACGAATTAGTCTATGATAGCACCGATAATTACTTCCAAGAAAAATTCTCAATTCTACCACTTCATTACCTGAAAATCAATGAGAGCCGTTTTGAACAAAAAATAGACTTAGAAAAGCTTCAAAACTACCACATCGAAATCGAGAAGAAATCAAATCAGTAAGATCCATTAAGTCAAAACACATAACGATTCTCTATTCGATAATTGGAATGCTTTCTATAGCAATATTAATCATATTCCTAATCCTAAAAATCTACAGACCACAAGCACCAATATTTTCTATGGAACCATCAGTAAGTAAAATATACACCAAACGCGCCAATCTCAACAAAGTTTATATGATGGCGATATTGAAGACCACCCAAGTACCCTATTATCTTATCTAACAAGAAAGCAATTATCAATTATAAACATTATTATTCATTATGAGTAACTTTAAACAAATTACTCATTATTTATCATGCCATTTTATATTTTATTGTTATAAAAATTGTAATTATGATCATATCCATTATTCCTTTTTATATAAAGTTTGTAATAAATAAAAATGTAAACTATAATACCTAAATGATTTACATATATATTAATTACGATAAGAAAATAGTATAAAAACGAAAGCAATGCATAAAAAGTTAAGTATTATTTTGAGAATTATTGTACACATAAGAGCTCCTGTTCTAAATAAAATCTTTTTAAAAACGTCTAACGTTTTTATATTCAGATAGCAGCGCCTCGATGGAAAAACAAGAAATCGTTCACAGTTAGAAACAATATTATTTTAACGTGCTGTGTAATAAATAGAGTTTACGACGTTTTTTGAGTTAAAATTTTAAGCAGTTATTAATCTTTTTTATTTAATATTTATCATAAGTTAAAATATTTTATTAAAATATTATATATGCCTTCCAATATGTTTTTAATTTTACTTTTTCTGAACATTTTGAAAATTAATGAAAACTAATATCATAATCTACTCTTTTTGAAGATTTCCAGAGCTCGGTACACAACAATTTGCAGACGTTATAAAATAAAATAACCTATTTTTATAATGAAAAATGCACAATGTATGTAAAGATGTTTTGTCCGTTTGTTTACATTTACCAATGGTTTTTTTTTTAAACGCTAGATAGAGTCTCTCTTAGCTGGAATTTCCACAGGACACTTTTGTAGCTAAGTGCTGTCTTTATTCTGACAGGCTTGATTTGTTTTAGTCGCATGTTTATAAAATTAAATTAAACATTTTATAATTTACAATGATTTTCAAATATAATTTTATTGATTTTATTTTACTGACTAAACGCCGAAACAAATACTCAATATTGTAGAATATAACTCCAGCGTCGAAAAAATAGAAATGGATGGTGTTTTAAGTGCAAGAAGATTCCTGAAAATAAGCAAAACAGATTAAAGAAAGCGTGACTCAAAATGCAGCCCATGTTCTGAAACATGTTTCTGTACTAAAAATTTTTCGCTACCCATAAAACTTAGCGATATGCACTTTGCTTAAAATCCTGTCTTTACGTATTAATAAGTAAACTATTATGATTTTTTGTCATTAAAAAAGTTAGATTATATTCAGTTGAAAATTTTGTATTTTGTTAATGAAATTGGACATTATTACGAAATGAAAATTGTAGTTTGAAAATGATTGAATAGACTGAAAAATTGTTACAAATTCATACAGGTAGTAAATAAAGTGCGAATATGCAAAATAATAAATTGTTTTTCTTTAAAAAATTTACTATAGGCTGCCACAAACTAAAGCTTACAACCATAAACAATGCATTATCTGTTAGATAACTGGAAGGCGACTAACAAATAGCCTTTATATAAAAAAATTATAAAACTTTTGTGTCGAAAAAAATGCGTTACAAGAAAAAATTGAATGACAGTCGACATACATAATTTAAAACGTCTGACAAGAAAATTTTTCTACTTTAATAAAACCATATCACAGAGAATTCAAAAAATAAGTAATAGACTATCCATACATTTGTCGATATGAAAATAAGAAAACTTTGCCAAAAATATGAATTTTGGAAGACTAAAACTTAATTTTCCATTAGTTCTAGACATGATATTTGAATTTCATGGACCATTAATATTCTATTCAAAAATCATTAAAACTTACTAAAAATATTGAGAAAATAAAGTTTGATTATAGACCTGGGCCCCACAAAGTAGTGGCCATTGCTTGAGACGACCTTTTACGACGTACTGATAGATACTTATTCATGATTATTTCGGCGGTATATTAAAATCCCATAGATGACGTCAGTGAGGCTGTCCACCGTTCTAATGAAAAAAAGCACCCAAGTACGTTCGCAAGGCGTTGATCGGTCTTGGAGGTCATAGGTCTGAAAGCCAAGTGTTGAAATTTTACATGGAAGTTAAATCTAAGTCTAGTCGCTACTGTTTTAGAGCGTGAATGTATATATCGTTTGTTTATACGTACCCGAAATGGTGAACTGGCAGATCCGTTCTCTACTTCAATGTAAAAAGTTAAAGTTTAGCTTCCAGGTGACTTTAACGAAACCAGATCTGTTTAAGTAAGAGATATCACCGTTTTAGGTTCTGACCTTATGAGGCCTTCAAAAAACTATACATAATTTTGATATAAGTTTTTTTATGACCCAAACAGTAAATAATAAAGACCTACCGAAAAAAAAGATATATTTTTTGTCGTTTTTACTCAAAAAAGTAATTTTTTTACAATTAAAAAATTAATTTTATTGGTAAAGGTAACGTTATAGGTTATAACAAAGTGGTTGATAGGTTACCTAAGGTGAAAACCTTTCCTTGAAGCAAACTAATCGATCCAGCCTTTTAACTAGAAGTTATTTAGGGATAAATAAAACGCTCAATCAAGGTTAAGGGCGGTTTCGGATAGACACATTCAGTCCCTAATATGATAGATGGTCCCTAATTATATTTAACTTCATGTTAAAATTTTAACACTTTGTTTCACAGCCCATGACACCCTAGATCGGCCCCCGCTTCGAACGTACTTGACAGCTTTTATAATGAATTATAGGTATATAGAAAAGGAGAATACTGCCACTGTCGCCATCTATGAGATATCGTTATACCGCTGAAGTTCTCGATGTTTCATATACACCGAATTTTCGACCGTGAATAAGAACTGATCAAGACGTCTTACATAGCCATTTCCAAGGATAAATAAAACCATTTTTGACATGCACTATTTTGTGGGACTTTGGTTTATAATTATTAGCCTTCAAGTTCTTTACACTAATTATCAGTCATAGTTTTAAACAAATTTTAATATCATTAATTAGTATATTTTATAATAAGTACATTCACTTTTTTATATTAAGAATGTGTTAACTTACTTTACTGAAACTTGTCTTAGGGGTTTTATACACTACAAAAATTTATTTACTTAAAATTAAATAACAAATTAATATAATATCTCTACATTATAATATAATACCTAAATTTGATTAGATAGGTCCCGCATGGTTTTATTTGTGATTAGTACCCTTTTAACATTCAGCCAATTGTTGTGTAAAATATGTTAAGCCGAAAGCGTTATGATATAAATTACTAATCATCTTATATTCTAATTAACTGTTTTAAATGTTCTACAAGTAACACAAGTAAATTGTTGTTTAGCACGAAGTTAGTAACACGGATGTTAATGAATGTTGCAACACGTACTTTCTAGAAATATATGGCTTGTTCACGCTACAACGAGTTGTAAGTAACGCGCGTTAAGATTCTTAACTTAAGAACTATCAACGTTGAATCGCTAGAATATGCATACAAATGTCAATTCACATTCAATTATTTATTATATTAAATGCAGTTGTAAAATCGACTACAAAAGTCGCGCTTTTATTTCAAAATTTTATATTTGATTTGTGCTTCATTTATTCGGAAAAAATAAAGCACAAATCAATTATAAAATTTTGAAATGATAGCGCAACCTTTGCTTGCACCAATGGAGAACTAAAGTGGCGAGAGAACCAAAATTTTTTCAAAATTATAAGTTGAATTTTGTCGAATAAAAGTTGTAAGTATATTTACTGGCGAGGAGAAAAGGATGAAAACAAGAGAAATAGCTTTCATTATGTCCCAGTGTCTTTGTATCCTAAATAAAGTTTGTCAATTGAAAATTTGTTAGTTCCGAAATAAACACATTAGGATGCTTTATTTTGTAAAACGTTATTATTCGATGGAATCGCTACCTTTTACGACACGGCTGCCCAACTCCTAGACACGACACTTTATGCTATGGCACTCTAGAAAATTCTGCTATGACAAATTTATGCTATGGCAATCTAGAAGAAAATTTAATTTGTAATAAAACAGTTGACATTTAATAAGTTGTGCGTAAACAATATCTAAAACAGGAAATTTGTATTTCAACTTTATGTATAAACAATTGGCATTGATATTACTATTAATAAAATCACGTTATTATATTAATAAATATTTATAAATAATTTCAAAATTGATCTAAGTGAATTAAATCTAATTATAATGTAATAAGTAGGTAAATTAATTTCAGTTAAGTAAATTAACATGATTTAAGTGGTATACAATATGGTATATATAATTATTAAATGGTAACATTAATCAACAATAAGTAACTATATTTGTATATAATTATCAATTTAAATATTCACAATATTTATTTTTAAAAAATGCTTGGTTTGTAAATAATTAATTTATTTATTCACAGAGCAGTTCGTTCATCATAAACAATCACAGCTTCATTATCCACTAGTGAATCAGTATCTTTGTTTGTGTGTAAAAATTGACTACGACTTTTACTTAATGCAATTATCGCCGCTTCATCATTACGCATACGATTTTTACGTTTTTTACTGAAGTTAACCTAAAAAATATTTAAAATTATGTAAATAATGTTTAATTTTAGAAAAAAAGTATGCATACGTTATAAGGTAGTTGTCTTGCTGAAATCGTGTTAAAAAGTTACGGCTTAGAATCAAAAATATGAATAAACTGAGAATGTAGACGATATTTTTTTATTTGAGTATACCAAGTACACAATAATAATCTATATATGAATAAAAACCTACTATGGAATATTTTCCTATAAGACTGATTCATATTTATTGGAACATTTATTTTTCAATATCCGCCCAGTAACAGATTTACCGGGTAGGCAAGCAGTGTTGCTAGACCCGATTTCTTAAAAAGCGGTAGATCCACCAAAATAAAGCGGTAGATTAAGAAAAAATGCGGTAGATTCAAAAAGTTGTATTTTGTATATAGAATATATATTATTTTACCATTTACATGCATAAAAAACTTAGTCTGTATGAAAACTGTTAACATGTACGTCTGTTACTGTAACGTACGACACGCTCATGACAAAATCAGTAATTACAGACCCATATTCCATTCTAAAATTTAGACACACATTCATGGCTAAATCAGTAATTACAGAACCATATTCCATTATTTCAAATAATGGAATATGGCCTGTAATTACTGATTTTGTACTTGTACGACCGGGAGTTTTTAACTAATCATTATTATAAAAATTGAAAAAATGACACAAATTCAAAAATTTTTTTATTTACTCACAAAATATCTAAAAAACGGGAGATTAAGAAAAAAAACGGTAGATCGGTAGAAATACAAAAAAGGCAACACTGTAGGCAAGGTAGGCAGCTACCTAGGACGGCAAATGTTCAGGAATGACAAATTTACATAATTTACACCAGATATAACGCTACTTGGGTCATAAAAAATAGAATTTTTCATTTGAAAGCGTACAAGCCTGATACATTCTTGAATCACTGAAAATTTAGTATTTATTTTTTCTTATAATATTCTCTTTTTTCGTTTTATCGAACATATACAACATCGTCGAACTAATTTGACAGTGAAATTATCTCATTTTTCTAAATTAATTCATCTAACACTGCATGTGCTCGAGTTGCATTTTCTACGTGGTTGACAATATAGATCGAAAATAGCGAATTTGCAATAAGTCAATTCTAATTAATAACGAGTGGCGTCAAGCAAAGAAGTTGGTTTCATTCCAACTTCTAGCGTTTTCGACGATGGCGTAAAACTGACCACGTGATCCATTTCGACGTCCAATATCAGCGTACACTCCCGTTCAATAAAATTGAACAGATCTGAACCGAATCAGTCTCTCACAATTTTGATTATTCTTGTAGTAAATGTTTTTTACTATACTTCCATTTCTTTTTTCACAATTAAAATATATACTAGTTATCTATGTTTATAAATAAATCATTATACAGAGAGTTACAAAAGTGAGGAGTTTTATGAAATGTAAGAAAATTAACATTTCAGGTCTGTTCAATTTTATTGAACGGGAGTTTACTTTAAATAGAGGGCGGCAGAAATTTTGCAGATGCCTAGGGCATCGACATGTCTTGATCCGTCCCTGAATATCCCGTCCGGTGAAAATAATCGACTAAATATATTATTATTCCTAATTGCTTAACAAAACTATATGGTTATTAATTTTGAATTTTTTTTTCTAGTAATTCTAAAAAAAATCGTCTTTTTTTCAGTGGAGGCCGTAAACGATGGATGAAAAAATGTTCACAAGACATTTTTTCCTCTTCTGAGTATTAAAGCAATGATCTGCATGTAAATGGAATTTAACAATAAATTTCAGCAAAACCCGTTTCGACTCGATTATAATGCCACATATTCGATAATGTAAGGGGAAACTTACGGAAATGGTAGAAAGCATAGAATGGTTTTAATATTGAAGAGCTTACCTTAGCGTAAAGTTCAGCTAAATCGTCTTCCGTAGATAACGGCCGTGGTTTGGATCGTACCCATGCGGGAAGCGATCTCGTTTTTAATGTAGTGCCATCTGCTGATGAAGGCTCGTCTTCTTTAGTGCCTACTTCATCTAAAACTGAAAAATTGCCATTTTGACTATGAAATATTTATTAAGAGTGTATTCATTTTGAGCGCTGAAACGTTTAAAGCGCTCACGCTTATAAGCACAATTTTATTGGTGTTCGTATTGGCTTATATAAATAAACAAATGCTTATACAGTATTAGTTTTGAACGATTTGGCGCTTACGCTTTTGCTACCCTACTCAAACATTAGCGCGTTTTGTCAGCATATACAGCGTCAAGTTGAATACTAAAATCACCGATGATGGCGCTGAAAGCCTGTAAGCGTCCAAATCGAGGTCTAAAAAGTATTGCACTTCGACCTTATGGCCCATTGTGCTCCCCCTTCTACTTCAGTCCGACGAGATTCGATTCTCCTATATGTTGGCAATAGCCAGGAGCTTGCTTATCAGGTTTTCCTGAAGGTTCATATAAACATTGTAGAGTTTGAGAAAAATCATGGGGTAATGAATTGTAGCAAACATGATTTTCTACAACTTTACCCTTTATAAATTTTTTGAATGTTCAAATATTAAAAGAGATATTTTATATTTTGTGTTATCTTCTTTCTCTGTACTCTCTTTCCCCTTGACCTTGACCTATATTTATTAATACAATTTTTGTTATTAATTGTAAGTTGACGCAGCTTCTGCGTAACGAATTTTTTGTGCAAAATTTATAGGTCATTGATTTTGCATAGAACTAATTAAGGCTAACATTTTTGTCAGTGGTGCAGGTTTTTTTTGACTTCCTTGACAAAAACGAGAGTAGCGCATACAGATAGGCGCTTTCAAGCCAAGCGCAGACAGACAGACATACATATGTGGTGGAGGACTTCGGTATAGTGATCGAAAATACTTACTGCTACTTGAAGCATATTGATTTTGTGATATTTGATGGGCAGAAAATTCACATATTTGTGGCATCATTGCAATTTGCTTATGTACAATGTCTTGATCCGGATGTAGGATTTCACAAGATCCAACCGGCTGACTATGCGGCCTTGGACGCCGTTCAATTGTTGTATGAGTTTGATTATTCGAATTATTTGTATTGTATGGTGACGTGTTTGGAGGATATGTAGGTAATGATTGTGGACCACTTCCACTATTTGAACATGGAACATGCGGATGACTACTTGAACGTGGAACTTGATTACCAGGGTGATGTAAACGTGTTGTTGATGAGCAAATTATATCAGGTGTATGTTGCACTAAAAATTAATTCAACAAAAATCAATTCATTAATATTTTATTACATGGTACAATCAGATTGATCTTTTCCCATTTGTGTCCGAGATAGTATGATTTTTAAACCAGTCAAGTAGCCACGTTTGTTAAAGCATTGTGTTTACTTGGAACTGGGAGGTTATGGGTTCGAATCCCGACACTGGCAGTTTGTCAATTAAAAATTAATGGAGCGGTTAATTGACTAAACTGTCGGCGTATGGACAAGAACGAAGTAATCGGCTATGCTTGTGAAGGTTTTCTGTAGTTTCCCTTCACGAACTCCAGATGAATATCGGCAAAGTTCTTATCAAAGTCGACTGCAGCTGCACACCTACCAATTCCTAGCCTGCATACGAATTCCTGATCCTCCACATCATAAAAATTAATAAAGATTGTAAAATAATGATGTGAGTGGTCTCTGTTATGGACCGTCGTGACTCAAAAACGGAGATTAAACCCCATTATTATTATTATTATTATTATTATTATTATTATTATTATTATTAGCATGATTTTTATTTGCAATAACTGACCTGCACCCGGATTCTGATGGATTGACTATTTTAAGTAGCCGGGAAATAAAATTAATATACCCACTGCAAATAACTAAATAAATAAGTGCCATCCGTCATTAATTACCAGAACTAACTACGTAACTGTTCTAAATTCCAGTAGTTCCCAAGCTTAACTTAAACTATCAAATAAATAACAAAAAAAAAAACCTTACCTCCAACAGCGATTGCCAAACGTCCATCAGATCCGGAAACTGATCCTCGTTTTAATATCCCTTGTATTTGCGGTGTCCATATATTATATGATCCAGATGGCACCATATCAGATCTATGACACCAATTTTGTTGTGAGGATGTCGTCGACATTCCTGAATTTGACGTATTTAATCGTTGACCTTGCGGCCAAGGAACATGCATTGTATTTGTATTAACACTGCCCTGTTGGGTTGAAGGGCCAGCTTGAGTTGATTGATTATTGACTAAACGACTGTTGTATGTCCATGATCCATTTTTCGGATCTACATACACAGCTGAATGACTTGGATATATTGGATGTGATAAGCCAGTCGATCTAGATATTTGAGGGGCTGGCTGATCTTCTCCTTTTCGCGCACCTAAAAAAAATTTTACTTGTATATACTGAATTTGGGATTTGATTTGGGACAGTTATTAACTTCTCAGTTTGGGTAGCAATAATCTGCGAATTTTGTCAAGAATAATACTTTTAACATATTCTCACGGGTCATTGACGTTTAAATATTCATTAACTTAAAAATTGAACAAAAAAATAGAGAACAAGAAAATGTCAAACCCCAATAATCCCTATTCCCCAATTCCCAACTTCTAAATTTTATTTCGAAAACTTGTATAAAATTGAAGAAAAATTTCAGCTATAAAGTTGGTTCTTACTAAAAAGAATAAGAAAATGCCTTTTGAAACATTTTAAAAAATAGTCGAGTGCAATTAACATCCCACCCAGAAATCCAGCTGATACTCAACTGATTTGGATGATTCTATTGCCAGGCATCCAAATGGGAGAGAAGGCAAGGGCACAAAAACGTGATTTATAAATATATTTCAAAGTTAATACATATAGATTGAGGTTTGTTAAAGTATCGCACTTCATGAAGTTTGTTTCTGCCATATCTTGGCAATCAGCAACAGGCGCTTGCTTCTCAGGTTTTCCTGAAGGTTCATATATTTGGAGTGAGATGCAATATATATATTGTACCTGCTGTAATCGAGAGATTGTTAGTTGAAGATAATGTGGCCGGATGTTTCTTCCTCCTGGCCGCATTCTAATTGCATTATGTTAAAAACAAGACGAGATCTTACGTTTAAACTGTTTGTGTGTATAAAGTTTAGGCTAAAGCTTTCAACTACTGAAGGGTCACTGCCAGGCAGTGACATATACCACGTTTGCTATGCGTCAAATCGTTATTACAACTTGTACAGTATAAAATTCTCTACAATTTATGTTCGGTTCATTTTTTGAAAATCATCAACAGTTTTGTAGAATTGTAGAAATGTCTTAAAAACCTCTACTTATACAATGGATTTCAAAAGTGGCGTTCTTTAGAATGTCAATTTTTTTAGAATATCGACTTGTGTTTAGAATATCAAAATAAAGGTTTGTGCAAGTTTTCAACTGATTAACTTTCATTCCAAGGTTAAATCCTTATTTGATTGGGCTTTTATTATACTTCATAAGTAATAGGTCATTCGTAAATTTTCTTGGGGGAATTTCTGCCAATAATGAATCCCAAATAAATGTAGGGTATACAATCTGGTGTACAGTGTCGAACTGGCCACATATTCAGGGTGGTGTTTGCAAAATTTCGATTCATATTTCTAATTTCTATTCGCAAAATTATTCATACACGGAGAAGAAAGAGGAAAGCAGAGCAGGAATAGATCTACGAAGATGGCGTGTCTCGAAGAGATTGGGATGTCTGTAGAAGCTGATGCGAACTTTTGTCCTAATATATCATGCACGGTAGTAGTAGTAGTAATACTACTAGCGGAGGGGAAGTTGGAGCCTGGTAAGTAGGCGTTTCTAGGCGTTTTTTACCGACCCTTAAAGGACAAGGACTTGTATGCAGACTATGAATTGGAAGGTTGATCGGACTTTGATAGGAATTATGTCGATATTAATCTAGAGTTTGTAAAAGGAAACTGCAGTAAACGTTCATAAGTGTAGCAGGTTATTTTCGTTATTGTCCATACGCCGACGGTTAAGCCAATTAACCGCCCCATTAATTTTTTTAAATTAATTTAATTGCAACCTTCCAGTTCCGAGCAGACCGATCCTCCAAATCTAGCTGAAATTTCTGCTCTATTAAAAAAATGTTGATTGGCTAGATTCGGGTATATAAAATTCAAACTTTTTTCATAAAAGTGTACGTCTTTGCATCTAAAAACATATGACAGGCCCTTGGCCATAATGCCAACTGTGCCCCTTAGGCCCAGTCCGATGCTGCTGGTATATACCCTACCTATCACACAACTGCTATACACAAACGGAGCCTGTTAAAAGAGATTGTATGGCTGTTTGCACCATATATTTTTTAATCTCTGACAACATGCCGTCCTATTAATTAAAGTCGTTTAATTAAAAAATATAACGATACTTTAAATAAATTATTTTTATATCCAAACGAAATGAAATAATTTTTCATTTAAAACAAAATTTTAATTGGCTATCTCATATTCAATCAAATAACCGGAAATTAAAAATAAATTAGTTTCATTTAACTCTCTTATTACATTTTCTGTTTGCTGCTTTTATAATTAACAACCTTAAATTGATTACAAATTAATGTATTTATACTAAGTACAAATATTGTAAATATCCAACCTATTTGAAATATTTGAAAAATAAATCGTTCATTTTTAAATGGAATTCTTATAATAATGAGAACCTTTCGCTATTTGCGTAAGTAGGTACATAATGTATATGCTCCTGCGCCAATACACGAATTCGCATACTGCTCGAAAAAATTCGCAGAATCTATGTTTTAAGTAGCCAAATAAGTTGTACTTTATTTTATTTCAAAAGGTGTATTCATCAATGTAATGTACTCGATTCTAAAGCTTAGATTTCTTCAATATTTTGATACCTATAAGTACAGTATATGTTTCCCTGAGTTACCTGGTAACTCCCAACAAACTCATATATACTGATTATTAGATATTCAGGTAAAAAAACGTTTGATTTAAACATCAAATCATTGCCTTTCACTTAATTCGAAATTAATTCTTACAAACTTGCATTTAATTCCTACAAGCTCTCCAGATAGTAACATGTTTATGTGTTGTCATCAGAATTGCAAACATTTGCAAACTTTGCAATCGTTACCACAATTTGATGTGCATTAAAGGCAGTGCTGCGTGGACTCGAGAATAGCCGATTCTTCAGACGGAATTACTCGGTTTTACCCGATGACGAAGTGTAGCCGAGTTCGTAACTAAAAAAAAAACTTAACCAAACCAACAAAGCAGAGCCATTTTAAGTGCCAAATTTAAAATTAAATAAATTAAAACCGTTTCAAATTTCTTTTGCTACTCTGGTTTCAATAGGTAAAAATTTTATTTTATTTTTACGACTAACAACGTTTGCTTACAAACTTACTGACTTATACCAAAGAATACAATATACATAGAAGCTCATAAGTACGATTTTTGTGTCACTAGAAATTGTGAATTGTGAGCGTGACCGCTAGATGACAATAGCTGTTCGATTTCGATATTTAGTGCCATTAGCAGTACAACCAACTGTATTCTGTATATTGTATATTGTATCCGACCAAAAACATAAAAGTAAGAAAGGGCCAAGTATTCGGGAAAATTCTTAATGTAATAGTTCCTTCTTAAAAAGTGATGATATGAGAGTAAGGACCGAGCTATTTACAAAGTAAATAGCTCTAGACTTCATATAATAGTTGCTTCTTAAAAGGTGATGATATGGAAGAAAGAACCGAGCTATTTACAAAGTAAATAGCTCTAGACTTCATATAATAGTTGCTCTTTAAAAAGTGATGATATCCCATTAAAGAGCCGAGCAATTTACAAAGTAAATAGCTCGGTAAACTATTAACTAAAAAAAATTAATGAGGGGCAAATTGATTAAATGTAAGAAAAAATTTGGTTGAAATTTATTTCGTAAGTTTTCCCTTAGTATGTTTTTAAAATTTTATATAACGCGGCAAGTTTTAAAATATAAACTCATTAGAAAAAATAACTTGCCGCGTTATATAAAATTTTAAATTTTCCCGAAAACTCGGCTCTTTCTTACATTTATGTTTTTGGTCGGATACAATATACACAAAGAATACAGTTGGTTGTGCTGCTAATGGCACTAAATACCGAAATCGAACAGCTATTGTCATCTAGCGGTCACGCTCACAATTCACAATTTCTAGTGACACAAAAATCGTACTTATGAGCTTCTATGTATAGTGTATTCTTTGCTTATACTTAGTTTCAAAGTAACGGCTTTAGAGGTTAATATTGTTAACTGTACACTTCTATTTGATTTCTTTTTGACTCTAGATACTGTGGGCACGGACGTATATAAGGGCTGTTTAGGGGGTCTGGACCTCTCCCTTAGTCTACTATAGTAGGTTGCAAAAATTATAATGTACCCATATAGTAAAGCCATTCAAAAACTAGTTTATCTTGTCGGATCTTTGAGAAAACTATAGCTACGCCAGCGACTGTGTGTGATATTGTATTACACGGTCCACCACTAGGAGCGTGTTTTATACATAAAACTAAGGGTCCATTTTACCGGACGACTGACGATTAGACGATTAGACAATTGGTTAAATCAAAACTCGTTCATTTTGTAAAACCGATGTAGCCGATTTCATTCAATTTCGTGTCATCCGATTTCATTATCATCAACATAATACGATTCAAATAATCTATTTCAAGTCATTCGCAAAGATAGACCCGTAATTATAAATCAATTATAATCAACTATTATATAAATTATATTATATAAAAATCAATTATAATCAATTATATTTGTTAGTCAATTCAACAAACAAAGAGTTCCGTGCAGGTTAGCTCCAAAGACCACTAATATCAAATTACTGGTGGCAACATTGATTCGACAAAATGGACCACTTGATCTGGCCAACGGGTGCTTTTGAAAGTGAACCATTCTGTAAAGGAAGTCGTGCTCTCCCATAAGGCCGGACGTTTGTGAACGCCCGTCTTGAAGTCGGATGCATAAATGCTTCCCTGCAAGTCAGTACAGACGGTGTTGCCAGTCGCTACAATGAGCAAGATGTCATTATTATACATTCATTTAAAGAAAGGGGATTCCCCGATTTCGTCAAGGCAAGTAATGGGAAATTCCGTGCTCATTTTAATCGGTCCGAATCATAGGTGCGACAAAATTATGAAATGGTTGATATTATTATTATTTATTGTGAAATATTCCCGCCCCCTAAAGGTGCTACCCGGGGCGGGCCACCCTGCTCACCCACTACGCTACGCCACTGCTTTAGGACATCATAATTTGAAAACGAACAAAATATCAAGCTTATTTTTACATTTCTGTGACAAGTTGGGAATTTACCTTTTTATAAATCGCTGTTCCAATTACAAGGTTTTTCTACCTAAATGCTTCTAATCTCCTTTATACATACCATTTTTCACATCACATTTTGGTTATTACAAACCTTGAGTTTGTTTTTTTGGGCAGTACTCAAATTCGTGACACTACTATATTATATATAATCCCTACTGTATATTTAATTACTAAACGTAATCATTTTTAATTTAAATACAAATTCTCGTTGTTTCGAATAATATAATACTAAAGTGTCTTTTAATCAACATATAAATTAGTCCCAGCACCAGTTAACTTTTAACTTTAATACTGTTAACTGCTGTTTGTTTATATTATAGTAAAATTTAATGACATTGAAATAATTTGTATTTAAAACATAACATACAGTTTATGTGTGTATTTCAAAATAGTGGAACTTAAAACATTCCAACAACTTGGTTTACAAACTATACTTTAGATTTTCACTAATAACAATTTATTAAGAAAACTTGGAATAATAATATCAACTATTAGTTTGTACTATGTAAGTTACATGAAAGTACATAATATTGCCTATACGAGACATAAACATAATAAAATATATGACTTGATTTAAAAGTTGCACATACTTAGTAGTCCAACAGTGAAATAGAATTATTTTCTTAGAAATTTGTTTTAAAATAATAAGTTGTTTTTATTGTTCGCATTTCATGTTTAGAATAGTCTTGGTACTTGTGGTACCTTTGGGCCACTTCACAGAATTCAAGATGTTGATTATCCCTAAATTAAATACATATATGGTCGAAAGGATCGTACAGAACGCTAGAAGTGTATTCTACACATAAAAATGAGCTTGGTGCCATACAATTTGTTTTCGTCATGAATATTCAAGCTAATAATCCAGAAATATTAATAAATTAAATTTATTTATTAAATTTATTTATAAAACAAATTTATTAAGAAATATTATTACAGTAGACCTCGCAACTATTCGAATCAATTGGGACTAGTCCCGATCCAAATAATATAATATTCGGATAATTGGAGCAGATAATTGAAGTCATGGAAAAAGAAAATTTCTTTAAAAAATAAGCTAAATTTGCGTATACTGATGGTGTATGAAACTGACAATTTTGGCGGCTAAAAGTTTTTTCGGAGTTCGGAATAACTACGTAATTCTATTTTGGCCACATTTTAATCTTCTACGCCACCCGTATAGACAATCGTGACTTTAACTGCGAACAACACCCCTTTCCCCCACCATAAAATGAAGTGTAATATTTTGATTTTTGTTTTCAAATAAACTACGCATGCAAAAAAATCCTGAAATTCACCTTCTTTGGGTGTTTAATTCGGGCCATGGTTTGCGGTTTGTTCGCCTACCACAATTTCGAATTATTGCGCAAGTTGTTTAAAAATAAATGTATTTTTTTCATGGTACAAAACTATGTAGCTTAGACATAGACCCACCTTCCTTACATGTAAGACTTTGTATTGCACCCCCTCCCCCCTCCCGGACCATGTAAGTTGTGAATGGCCCCTAACCATAAATATGTCTGTTACTATATTTAAAACTACACATAGAATGATGGAATCATGAAGAATAGATATATTAGGAGAGCGAACGTAATGTTAAAAAAACGGTCAAGAATTGGTGTAACTATCTTTTATCAGTAGGGGTCACTGGTCTCAGTGCCGTACGGAATTTAAATGTTTAAATGTAGGCGCCAAGAAATCACTTCCATTCAGTTAATAAGAAGTCTCAGTTTTATAAATAATAAAAAATTGTTTTCGATTATCAAGTAATAATTAAATAAATATTAATAATAGAGAATTTTTAATAATTGCAATAAATTAAAAGATGAAGAATCATAGTGATAATTTTGCAATTAATAATAATAATATACAATATATGTTTACAATAACTGACATATATTAGATAAAGAAAGAAGATAACAAAACCGGTAATTACAGACCATATTCCTTTCGTAAATGCAGACACGCATTCCTAACCTTAAACAACCTTTCACTCATAGATATATAGCAGTATATCTATGCTTTCCCTGTACAACATCGTCCCATTTTTTCACATTTATAAAATTAAACAATTTTTATACTTACAATTTTTATTTGTAAGATGTGATAACCGTTGATTTTAATATGTAATAATAATAATAATTCCGTACGGGCAGATTCGCACTGCCGCTAGTGGCGAAAATAATAACTATGATCTCTACACGTTTTTGAGGCCACAAAAACAGACGAATTGCCTATGTCGTTCAATCTCCTAATATATCTATTCTTCATGGATGGAATAGACAAAAATAAATTAATTTTTGGCTATTAGATCACGGATAAGTATTAAAAGGTAACCAATTCCAGTATGGTGGGAAACGGTATCCTGGAGAGAGTTGACCAAAGGTACCAAAAAAGTATCCGGTATTTATCCATTCTTTATATCTAATTCCACAGACAGCTGCTGGTCTACAGTGCTTAGAAACATATAGAACTCTATTATTGCACATAGTTTTATGTAATGTAATCAGATCTATGTAATTTGATTTAAAATTTACTGTATCTTTACTATCTTAATTTTGTTAGTATTCTCTCTTTGATGAAAATGTTACACTTTTCCTAACGAAATAGTAAGAATAATAAAGATCGAGAAAATATAGAATAGTACAATCAATATTAGGGTTTAGCCCAAACATTAAAAAAATTTTTTAAACAAATTGCTCGTTACCCTCCTTGAGAGAAGTGTCAAAAACGACTACAGTTTACTGCATCGGGTTTCGGATTAGGAGAAATAGAATGAAGAAGAAATAATGTATTTTTGCAGATATCTCGAATTATTCTTTCGAGTTATTCTCCATGCGTTTTTGATGGTTTTCCATGGATTTTAAAGGTGTATGCCGGGATAGTTCCTTATAAAAGTCGGCCATCACCGCAATACTTTCATTTCCTAAGATTAACCCGCATCCCTAATATTTATAATTATATTTTGTATTATTCAATTTGATTTGGACGAATTCAATATGTACGTTGTACGTTAAAAAAAGAACGAATAAATATTATTATTATTATTAGTCTAAAAACTATTAGGTTAAAAACGCAAACATTGCCAAAAAAATTAAAGTCCTATATTAAATTCTGAATACGATTTCTGACATTTTTTGCCAGTCAAAATAGTTCATGAGATATGAAAGGGGTAAATGATATTAGATTAGATTAGATTAAATTAATTTTTTTTTTTACATTATTATTTTTTGCATTACTTTAATGCATTATTTCATATTATTATATCCATTCAATTTCGGGAAAAATCATCTAATTTGGCAACACTACTGACACGTTATTAAGGGTGCATTCGTCTTGGTGTTCATGTTGGCCTACGAGCGCTTAGAATCGATCAGAAAATATCGTTCGTTTTGGACGTTGTAAGCGTTAGTTTGTATCAACATGGCGACGTTTTATTTCGTCGGAAGTCACAGAAATAATATTCGTTTTACCAGATTCTGAATCATTTAAATCGATCGAAAATAATCTGGGTAAATAGTTAGCCATTTTTACTGATTTGTCAACGATTTTAATTTTAAGTAATTTAATAAATATGACAAAAATTTGGTTAGCTTACGCTCACGTAGCATTCGTTTTGATAAATTGTAAGATTTGGCGCTCACGCTTTTGCTGCTCTACCTCTGTGGAGTAAGCGTCTGTGAGCGCGAGATCTACCTCATGAACTCAGCCGCAAGTGTGGTTTTTTGACACTCACAGCGCCAAGTCGAACGCTGAAAACCACGATTGAGCGCGCTGAAAGCGTGTGAGCGTCCAAGACGAATGCACCCTATGTGTGTCCTGACTCCTGAGAGAAACTCGCTGAACTTTGATGCCTACTTAGGCTAATTTCACACCAACCCGGCAGTCGTATAAACTACATTTAGTCGACTACCATCTATTCAAACATACCTGACTAGCAGCCCAGCATGTCGGTAGCTAATTCATACTGATGATGACTACTTTGAAGTCAAAATACGTAGTTATAAAATACAAATAATTGTTCTAGGAATTGGGGCAAAATTTGATTATCTCTAATTCTCTTTAATTATCTTAATAATCTTAAAATTATTTTTCGTTTTGACTCTACTACAGATTTAGAAGGGGATAATTAACATATTTTATAAATAAAGAAAAATGTTGATACTTACAAAAATGCTTGTGTCCACGCGGCATTATGCAACAACGATAAACAATAATAGCTAGTAGTATTAATGATATTAAAAATCCACCAATAAAAATTCCAACTAATAATGGAAGTCGTTCACTAGTGATACGCCACCATGCGGTGTTACCACTCCATCGGGAGCCTGGAAGTTGTTCCTGGTCTCCGTAGGTATCACCACTTCCTGCCATCCTAGCCGTCAGCGTAACGGATGCGCTGTACACAGCCTCACCACGTCCATTGTCGGTAGTAGAATGGTCTCCGGATATGCTATTTGATGATTTCCGTGTTGAATGTGATGTTGATAATAATGTTCCATTGTAATATCGTTTTGCTGAGCTACTGCTGAAGATTGTATCGAATATTGCTCCAGATTTATATACTCTATTACCATTTGATATCGACGATGGTATGGTTCGTGTTTCAAGTGACCCATCATCAGCTGAAACAATGAAATTGATTTTTTTAGTTAATATTGATATTAATTTATTTAATTAATATTGATATGAAAAGTATAGTATTGTGACGCTTAAAGTATACACAAATAATAATTATGTAAAGTTACTTTATATTTCTATAATAATAATAATAATAATAGCAGAACACAATAAACATACATACATTTATACACACTACAAGAACACCAACACCCTTACAAATATACACGCACACTAACACACATTCTCCGGTTCACATGACAGACAAAAACAAAAAATAAAAAACACAGTTTACCGTCACTTCACTATGTCCGTGCGGTACACTAATCGGGCTCAGCCTTGAAAAAAGAAACAATAATAATAATGGGGTTTTACCTCCGTTTCTGAGACTCCATGATCTATAACAGAGGCCACACACATCATTATTCTTGTTTACCTTTACGAATTCTTTTAACGATACACATTAATGATGTGAGAGGAGGACAACAAGAAATTTGAATGCAGGCTAGAAATTCATAGAAACTATATCGATATTCATGGAGTTCGTGAAGGGAAACTGCAGAAAACCTCCACAAGCATAGCCGGTTACTTCGTTCTTATCCATACGCCACCAGTTTAGTTATTTAACCTAACCACCCAATGAATTTTAATGGGGACCAATCCTCACAACCGGAGTTCGAACCCGAAACCTCCCAGTTTCAAGCAAGCAGATCATGTAGATCGCTCGGCCACTTAGGTTGATTATATGGTCTATACAGGGACGGTTTACCAAATATAAATCGGATTAAATAAGTGGCAAATCTGTTTGGCGGCTAGGAAGTACCCTTGATCCTTCCTTTCGAAGATAAAATGAACATTCACTGTAATGGAGACTTATGTTACTACATCACAATTAAAAAAAATTAATCGGCCCTCATGCAAAAGGTGTTGAAACTCAATTGTACACTTCAATAACATCACTTCTACAAAACAAGTCTCCGGTTTTTTTTTATAAAAGTTAATTTTTTTTATACCTTTTTTTAATAAAAACTTGAATTTGTCTCTTAATATTAGTAAAAATTTGTAAGAAGTAAAGTTTTAATAAATAAAATTAATTAACTACCTAGGTTCGACGAACATTTGAAGAAATTTTTCCGAAATTCCGTCATCGGTACAAAACCAATAGCTATATTCGAAAATTCACTAAAAACGATTTTTAGACTCGTGTTTATATACAGTTTTCATATCGACAGCCTATCTGCGGAGAAGATAAGGGAGCAGGGCTACCAAGTCCATTACAGATTTGGAGCGATCCCTGTTCATGGTCTGAAGAGGGGCAAATCTGGCAGAGTAGAGCAGGAGGAGGAGGCTCAACTCACCGGAGCTCCAGAGATGGAGGTGGAGCAGATGCAGGTGGCACGCGAGGACGAGCTCAGCCTCGATCCTTTTCTAGCAGCCCCGGAGGGAGAAGAACTACTCTCAGACGGGGAGGAGAGGAGGCTCCTTGAGGAGGGAAGGGCAAGCCCTTCCTTCCAAAAGGAACAATGATTAAAAACACCACCAGGGTTGCCCAACTGAACGCCCACCACTCCAAGGGGGCATCTTCAGTTATAGCGAGTCTCTTCGCTAGGCAACACCTGGGAGTCGTGCTGATCCAGGAACCCTGGATCTACAGAAGTCAGGTAAGAGGACTGAACTGCCGCGATGCGACAGTCATTTGGGACAAAAAGTCAGAAATACCGAGAGCTTGTTTGCTAGTTCGGGATCAGTTAAACGCTGTGTGCATTTCAGAATTTGTGACGAGAGACCTGGCTACTGCGCAGATAACCCTGCAAATAGGGGGGTGTACCCCACAGACTGGTCATCGCATCAGCATACCTAGCCGGAGACAAGGAGGTACCGTCAAATGAGGTCAGTAAGCTAGTGGATCACTGCAGCAAGCATCGCCTGCCTTTGATCATCGGCTGTGATGCCAACGCGCACCACGTTATATGGGGCAGTTCCGACTGCAACAAAAAAGGTGAGTCTCTCTTAGAATTCTTACTAGCATCCAATCTCGAAATCCTAAACGTAGGCACAACGCCAACTTTCGTAACAAGAGCTAGAGAAGAAGTGTTAGATATCACTCTGTGTAATCTGTCGACGGGGCAATGGGTCAGGAGATGGAGAGTTTCATCGGAGCCATCCCTGTCTGACCATAGAATCATTCAATTTGAACTAGAAGGGGTCACCTCGGGACCTTGTGGTATCAGGAACCCGAGAAAGACCAACTGGAATAATTACGTCAGCAACTTGGAAGACAATCTAAGGTTAGTGAACTCCAAAGTCAGGGAACCCCTGGCACTGGAACAGGCTGTTGACGAACTTGAAAGGGCAATTATGGAGGCATATCGATCCACTTGCCCAATGATCGTTAACAAAACCAAAAGGCAGGTGCCTTGGTGGAATACCAGTCTCTCGAGGCTCCGTAGCGAGACTCGCAGGCTCTTCAATAGAGCAAAACTGTGTGGAGATTGGGACAGTTACGCGGCAAAATTGACCGAGTATAACAAGGAGATTAGGAAAGCTAAACGGAACAGCTTCAGAGTGTTTTGTGCAGGCATCGCCACTGTCCCTGCAGCGGCCAGACTGCACAAAGCTTTATCCCGAGACACTCAATCCGGGGCACAAGCACTCAAAAGGCCGGATGGAAGTTTCACGGAGGACGAGGAGCAGAGGGCTCTTCTACTCCTGGAGACTCACTTCCCCGGTAGTTCCCCTACTCAGGGGCAGGAAGATTTGAGGGCTCCATGTAGAGCGACTAAAGAAAACTGGAACAGGGCTGCAGAAGTATGCACCCCTGGGCGTTTGAAATGGGCAATTGACACATTTCAGCCTTTCAAAGCAGCCGGAGTAGATGGCATCTTCCCCGCCCTGTTACAACATGGGCAAAAGGAGATTTTGCCTCATCTCCTCCGGATCAGTAGAACCAGCCTGGCGCTAGGGCATATACCTAGCCCCTGGAGAAGGGCCCGAGTTACTTTCATCCCCAAAGCGGGAAAGAAAGACCAGTGCCATCCGAAGTCTGTTCGACCCATCAGCCTTACATCGTTTTTCTTGAAAACGGTGGAAAAGGCGGTGGACAGTTGCATCCGAAGTCAGGTGCTGGAGAAGAGGCCTTTGCACCCCAACCAGCATGCGTATAGGGCAGGCAGGTCCACAGAGACGGCCCTCTACGAACTAACGACCGCAATAGAGCGGGGCTTCGATGCGAGAGAAACGACCATGTGCGCGTTTCTTGATATAGAAGGCGCTTTTGACAACACCTCACATGAGGTAGTCAAAGCATCCCTGGAGAAACGGGGGTGGACGTCACGATATCCAAATGGATAGGCGAGATGCTCGCTTCCAGAACTGCCGAAGTGAGGGTGGGGGGGAGAACCATCCAGGTCGGCACAACGCGAGGCTGCCCACTGGGAGGGGTCCTATCCCCTTTACTATGGAGTCTTGTAGTAGATGACCTGTTGCACGGGCTCACGGATCAAGGCATTACCTGCATAGGATATGCCGATGATATCGTGATCCTGGCAACAGGGAAGTTTGAGAGCACGGTGCGTGACCTCATTCAAAGAGGACTAAACGCTACAAGAAAGTGGTGCCAGTCAGTGGGGCTGAGCGTCAACCCAGCCAAGACCACTGTGATGATATTCACCAAGAAAAGGAAACTCACGAGACTCCAAGCACTACACCTTGGAGGCGAGGAGTTGGAATGGAAGCAGGAAGTTAAGTACCTAGCCATTACCCTAGATTCTAAGCTACGGTGGAACCAACACTTGGAGGAAGTTACCTCCAAGGCGACCAGAGCCCTCATGGTGTGCAGACGAATCGCTGGCAAGTCCTGGGGATGTACACCAGGAATCCTGCGATGGATGTACACCATGATGGTAAGACCAGTCATCACGTATGAAGCGGTGGTCTGGTCAAAGAAAACCGAAATCGCTAGAGCAAGGCAAGGACTCGCTAGAGTACAGCGTCTGGCATGCCTGTGTATCACAGGTGCCATGAGGTCATGTCCAACGGCTGCGATGGAGGTCATACTGGACCTCTCTCCCCTGCATCTAGCAGTGGAGGGTGCAGCACAGAAAGCGTTGCTAAGAATAACGGGAGGCGAAAAGGCCTATAGGAGGGCTATTACGGGTAACAAGTCCCTAACCTCTTTGTTAGTCCTACCCCGGGATAAAGCAAGTAGGAAGTTCAGCTTCGATAGGAACTTCACTACGGAGCTGAGCAGTAAGCAGGAGTGGAATGGGGAGGACATGTACTTCCTCAAGCCACATACCATAAAATGGTACACTGACGGGTCAAAGACCAACGAAGGCACGGGAGCGGGTGTATTTGGGCCTAGAACCAGATACTCTGAACCCATGGGGAGGTTTCCCAATGTTTTCCAGGCGGAAGTTCGTGCAATAACCAGGTGTGCTGAGTTCAACCTGAGCAGGAACTACAGGAAGCGGGACATAGTGATCCTCTCTGACAGCCAAGCTGCCATCAAAGCACTAAGTGCATAGAGCATCAACTCTAAGATGGTGTGGGAATGCCTAGACCTGCTAAACAGGCTAGGCAAAGAGAATGACGTTTCTCTGAAATGGGTGCCAGGCCATGCAGGCATTGCGGGGAATGAGACTGCTGATGAACTGGCAAGGAAAGGGTCGTCAGAGCCTTTCATAGGACCTGAGCCGTCCTGTGGAATAAGTGAGGCCTACCTCAACACAGCCCTCTGGAAGGCAGAGGAAGAAGAAAGAAACAAGCTTTGGGAAGATTCCCCAGGGCTGCGGCAGGCCAAGATCCTTCTCGGGCAGTATAACCGAAAGAGATTCGAAACCTGCATTAAGCTCACAAAAAATGAGTTACGAATCCTAACGGGCTTTCTCACCGGGCATTGCCGGCTGAATGGGCACCTCCGAAAGATGGGAATCATCAATGACGGCTCATGCAGGTTCTGTGAGCTGGAGGAAGAAACTCCAATTCACCTCCTACTTGAATGTGAAGCCGTGGCACGAAGACGGGCTGCTTGTTTCGACCAGTACCTACTCCAGGAGGATGACTTACCATCCCTGCACCCCACCCAGATCCTCAAATTCCTCCGAGAATTGAGACTGGTTGAGGAGCTCTGAGGCAAGCCTTAACAGAGCAGTAGTAGGGGGTCACAATAGATCATATTGGTCGCAGTGATTAATAGCCTCCAAATAATAATAATAATAATAATAATAATTATATACATTTTAGCGAATTTTATAATATTTGGCTATAAAAACTTGGAATTTCCTCTTTTAATATTAGTAAAATGGAAAAATTTTTAATAAGTAAAGTTGTAGTAAATAAATTTTACTACAATTCATTTCCTGTACTTATTTTCTGTTACTCTAATATTTACAGAAATATTTGCAATTTAAATAAAATAACTAAAAACTTCAATTTCTCGATTAATATTAGTAAAATGGGAAAATTTATAATTAGTTAAGTGGTAGTAAATCAATTTTCGGACCATACAATTCATTATCGGACCATATTTTCGGTAACTCTAATAGTTACTGGAGTATTTGCAATTTAAAAACAATACCAATAATAATGAATATTACAAATGCATCACCATGGTTACTTGCTATTTTTAATGTATTTAAATGAATTTTTCAAATGTCAAGAGGGATATTTCATATTCTGTGTTTTCTTCTTTCTCTAAACCTTCCCCTTACCCTTGATCGATGTTGTTCATTCACGAACTTGGCCTTTGAAATACCAAAAGCATATCAGATACGAAAACATATTTATTTATATATGTGTCTGTAGCCACTCTAGCGATCACAGATCGCCATGAACATTAATAAGATAAAAGTTTATTAAGATCTATTTCCAAAAGAGAAGTAATGTATATATTCAGAGAAAATTCGTTAAGTCGTTGCAGCTCCTGCGTAATGCATTTTTATTTTCTATTCATTTTACGAACAATCTAGTAAGAGTATAATAATCGAGATTAGTGATGTAACGAATGTTGGATTTTCCACATTCGCGAATGCGAATATTTATCTCCAATATTCGCGAACGCGAACGCGAATGTTGATTTTCAAAAGGATCTTTCAGCATACCACCACTTTTCGACAGATTTTGCTCAATTTTTTTCACAGGCTAAAAAACATGTTTTCTAATAAATCCAAAAAAAGTTTCAGAATTTTTGACCGTTTAGAACACGAGATAATTAATATCAAAGTTACCATTCTCTCTCACTCTCTCTCATTAGAAGCATGTAAAACTTCATGCCCGCCCAACTATTAACCCTGAGGGTTCCACTCGAGGGCTTGGCGACTGATGGTATAATTTGGCCATCTTAGCGTATGGCCAAACCAACCAAACTTTCTTTTCTTGATGGCCTCATTTACTGGACTTTGATTTGTTATTCTCAGCAATTCTTCATTAGTTATTCTGTGAGGCCAATGAATGTTCAAAACTTGTAATTTACTTGTTATAGTATTTGTTACTTTCCATGTTTGGCAACCATACGAATGAGAGTACAGTATTAAGAGTACAGTCTTTACATTTGTTTCAAATATTCTTAATTTAGTTTTTCTTCTTATTTGGCTTGACCGCCAAACAGCTGCAAGTTGTGCAAATGCTCCTTTGGTCTTCCTCATTTTGATGCGACATCATCGTCCGTTCCATCTGTCTTTGACACAATGCTTCCTAAATATTGAAATTGGTCAACTTGTTCAATCATTTTGTTGTTCACTTCTAACGGTTGGTTGTTCCTGGGATTTATTCTCATGGCTTTTGTTTTTTCAAAATTTATTTTAAGACCTACACTAATCCCATGGGTATGGAGATCTTGAAGTTTCTCCTTCATGTCTTTAAGGCTTTGAGACATCAAACATAGGTCGTCTGCAAAATCTATATCCTCGAGTCTCTCTACCAATCCCCATTGTAGACCTCTTGGTTTATTTGTGACCTTTTTGTTTGAAATATAATTTCCTTTTTGTTTGTAAAATACATTCGCCAAACTATGCGAATATTCGCGAATGCGAATATTCGTTACATCACTAATCGAGATACATTTAGCCTATAAACTTTTGAAAAATTGGCAATTTAAATATCGGTCACACTAAAAAACTGTAAGGTGAGCAAAGTCATGTGTTATAGCTAATGCAGGAATAAATTAAATCGTTACGAAATAAAAATATTTTCAAGTTTTGCTTTAACGTTGGTAGAATGTATTCAAATGAATATTTAAAAAAAGTGATAAATATTTCTTGAGAGTTTAAAAATAATATAGGGTGTGAGTACTGCCCTTGTAAAAGAATAATATCGACTAGTAATAAAACTATGAAAAACAAATTGTCGTAGACAAGTTAATGATACGCGTCATTTTCTTGGAATAAATATAAAATTCATTCTGACAATATATAGAGTGATTTGTTAGCTCTATCTAAGCAAATCTTGAATTTAATTCTTGAGACTTCGCTAGTAATGGACATTATTTTGAAAAAAAATAAGTATTGATTTCTGTTTCGCCTCACTTAAAGTGTTATTTAAGTTTAAAAAGTAAATAAATATAATGAAAACAAAACTTTATAAAGAACTAAGATATCAATTGTTAATTATTCGAATAATTGCTAAAGATAATTTTATTCAATTGAAAATTGAATTAATTTTCTTCAGATAGATTTTATTCTTAAGTAAAAAAAAATATCATTGAAAATTATTTTGAATAATTAATTAAATTTCCATGATTATCAATAACAAATTAGAAAATATTTGTTACTCATGAATTGATAAAGCTTGATTAAAGAATAGCATTCTTTCAGTAGTAATAGCACAATTTAATTATCTCAATGTAAGATTTGAGTAAGAAGCAATAAAATTATAATTAAAAAAGAAATTATAATTACGTATGGGGGGGGGGGTCATGACCCCCATGACCACCCCCTGTACCCGCGCTTGTTTTTAAGGAAATTTTGCAGATGCGGATGTTGTTTGTTTTGTTTAGTATTTCTGATTGAAAATAATTCAAAACGTGTTTAGACGTGTTATTATATGGATGTTTCTCTTCAACAATTTTATTTATTTCAATAATTATTAATTGAGTGTTTCCCTTGAATAATCTTTTTGACAAAGTGAATCAACAATGGCACCACCTACGTAAAGTGTGATTTAATCTTATTTTAATCTAGAAGAGAATGCCCGAGATAAACCTCAGTGTCAAATATACAATAAAACATAATATCGTAAGGGCCGACGTATCCACGTCGTAAACACGTCTTTGAGGGATCATCTACATTGAATGCACCCGGAGCAGTTTAGCCTGTTTAGCATGGGATTACTCTATGAACCTCTGCGAAACAGGATAGAACCTGAAAAGGCAGCGAAATTGCTCTGTATTAAATATAATGCACCAAGTTTTAAATTTTCGTACTAAAAATTTTGATTATAATATAAAGGTTATTAAAATCTATTACCATCTTTTTCCCTTATTCATGTACCTAATTTAAGAATCTCTTTAAAAAAACTTGGCATATAAATCTGCACCCGCATCCGCGCGTAGGCTATATAAATCAAGTTAAAGTATGTAATGATTGGAAATATTGATGGTGGCGATAATTCAAAAACGAAAAGAGCATGTTAGATAGCATGTTACACTCGATCGTGAATGGGGGAAATCAGCCAATGCACCCTTCCCCCCGCCAAAATGCTACCTTTAAAATCGCAAGAAATAGAAGAAAGGTTCAAATACAAAATATGTCCCTTTTTTCAAAAAGAAACCCCGTTTATTTGAAACTTTTTTTCATTAACTGAATAGTTTGGCCCCGATTGCAAATCGAACACCTTTACTAACCGTTGATTACAGAGGCATTTGTTAACTACATATGTATACAGTTCGTTGGTATAAACTCCAGTCATATTTTTATGCATTTGTGCGTGTGTAAAAACGAATCTTAAGAGTTCATGCACTGAGGGTATTTAAACAATGAACTCAGTTAGTTGTGTCATTTTCACTAGTTTTTGTTAAGCTAAGTTATACTACGACCCTATACACCATGGCCGTACACTCAGTGTATACACCCAGTGTCAATGTGTGCACACGGGTGTCTCTAATTGTGACATTTATTGTGACACCATAATTAGTGTCAACCTAGCGGCTGTGTGAACATCTTGTGACCAAGTGTCTCTTGTGGTGTCTTAGTTTTCAAACAGATTCAACATTTCTCCATTCACTCCATACATTCCATATACATATTATATAGTAAAAAACAAAAAATATTATTATGTAACAATAATAAAAAAATATTATTAATCTTTTATTCATTTACCTGAAGCTAAAAATCTCAATGTTAGTGCTAATCGCTCACCTGGAGTGATCGACAATCTCATTCGCGTATCTTTATTTTTAATTATAAGAGTAACGTTTTCTAATAAATATTCAAAATCCTCATATTTCATTCGACAGATGTTTTCGTAAGATTTAGGATTTTCTTCGCGCAACTCATTAAGCAATCTATGGTAAACTCTTAGTTCTTGTGTTTTTTAAATCCATTGGTGAACCCAAATACTTCTTTTGCGTTTACGTCGTTGTTTAATTACAATATACGCAGGAATAGCGGCCGCACGACGTTTATTCATGATGACCGAGCTCTAACTGTTTCGTCCTTTTGTGTGTGGATAGCTCAGGCACAAATTTCGTACATTTTTATACAGACACTATCCAGACCCAAAAAAATCTGTGAAAGTGTGAACAGTAAAAAAATTTATGTACGACATTTGTGTCGCAAGTTCTGTGGTAGTCTTAACTAAGCATTAGAATCATATCATGTAAAAATGTATCAAAGTTTATCATGGAGCTAACAAATCAGTCTGTATCCATCGTACACAGTAGACATGTAAAACATACATCATTGATAATTCAACAACATGCTCATAAAATTGTAAGTAGATAAAAGAGGGAAAAGTTTTCTTTAGAATCGAGGGTAAAACGAGAACATGATCACCATAATATAAATACGTGCTATGTCGAATGCGTTTCGTAGGATACATATTATACTAACCACAATCGATTTTACTTTTTATATTTATTACATTTAATTTATTTATCAACTTTATCATATAAATTATTATTGTATGCATTTTGTCTTATTAGGTAAGTACATACATTTATTTTAAGTGGTAGAAGTACATAATTGTTAAAGTCCGGTCGAACTGTCAGTAGTCAAATCTACAATTAAACAAAACTTTATAAAATACGCATTTTTAGCGATTTTCCAGAAAGGAAATAGAGCTATTGGTCTAGTACCAATATATATATATATATAAATATATATATATATATATATATATATATATATATATATATATATATATATATATATATATATATATATATATATATATCGGAATCGTACGTTTGTCAAAGGGATAAATGTGTTTTTTTATTTATGGATACGCCTGTTCGAACATTTCTCTACATCTATAATATGTTTACAGTTTTACACTTTCATTTATAAGTACAAAGAAACTATTTTTTAAGAAAAGGTTTATTTTATTACAGTATGTCTGACATAAAGAATCCTCCAGACATAGAGGTCCGGAAATTAGATATTATCAATACTTATATATTCTTAGAATAAAATAAATTGTCTAAAAGTGCAATAAAGAATAATTGCTTTAAGATTTATCAATTAACACAGTAAGTAAGGGTTCAGCTGAAGGGGCATGTTTGACCTCTACTTAGACGCAAATTGTACGGTACGGATGTTAATAAACCAATTTTTGTGATATACCTGAGATGGTACATAAATATGATGTAGTAATAGAATGACCCCTTTCCAATATTTTTACAAACATCAAGGAAGGGGGATGAGTTTCAAAAAGGAAGGACGATTTCAGTCCTGACAAGGCAGCAACACATGACAGACGGTATCGTACAACTGTGTATTAGTATCAACTGAACTCTACTGTGATTAAATCCGTTTTGGACTATTATAATTACTTATTAGTATTTTAACATTTATTAATATTATTCATACTGTAATTGTGTTGTGGACTTGAGTTAATTTCATGACTATTATAATTACTTATTAGTATTTTAACATTTATTAATATTATTCATACTGTAATCGTGTTGTGGACTTGAGTTAATTTCATAAGTGCCATCAATTAAGCTAACTATTTGTATTTATACTGTTTGTGGAAAATATAGTATTCTGTGTTATTGGAAACCCAGTGATTATTTATTTCAACCTTATAAAGAAGATGCCTGACAACATGGATACGGGTTCAAACGACCATGCTCCCAATGTAATTCCGACATATATATATATATATTATCGAATGATAATTAGTGAGAACTGTAGGTTTTTGAAATAAAATTTCAAATTCGCCCCCTTTACCTAGATCAGTTTTTTTGTATTATAAATACGTATTTCGACTACAAAGTAGTCATCATCAGTATAAACTAGCTAGTCGTAATGTACTCTTTGACAATTAGATATAAAGTCGAGATCAATAGACAAAAATAAAAATAAATAGAAAATTAACTAAATTAAAATATACTAAATTTTAAAATATAATAAATTTTAAATTATATTGAAATTACTCTTGTTAAAATTTCCTTCATTCACATTTATTCCTGTTCACCTTACTCTTATTAAAATTACTCTTATATTGTCTCAGGATATGTTACTCGTCGCTAACTTGGTGACAATTTCACAATCTTTCTTGGTTTTACTCTGCTTATATATGTTTGCCCGACCTTTGATACTATCAAAGGTCGGGCAAACTAAGATCAACCTGATTGGTGCTGAGTTATGCGTTGCGCAGTAAATAGTTTTTTGTATTTTGACATCTTTAGAGAGAGACGGATATATTGGCAATTAATTTTACCGTAAGATTTTGATTAAATCTGAATTTGGAATCGGTCCATTGTCTAGATTCATAATATTTCTTTTGAATTTCTGAATGTATATGCTTTCGCATGCATCCAGCTCTGAGGGATTTTGTACTGCCTTAACAAGTTTTAAATTGGATTTGTCGAATTTATGGTCTTTCTCTATAATATGAGCCATATGTTCTTTGAATCGGGTTCCAATTTGTCTACGGCTTTGGCCAATGTATGTTTGTGAACACGAAGGACACTCTATGCTATAGATTCCCGATTTTTGTTCGTCTTCTATTTTGTCTTTTGGGTTCCCGAGGATCTGTTTAATTTTACATTTGCTCACGAGTTCTAGTTTTATATTATGATCCTCCATTTCTTGTTTAATTTTGTTCGTACAAGATGGGAAGTACGTTAGCTTGTACCATCACTTTTGTTCGATGTTGGCCCGTTCTGGTGTTAGTGTCGTTGTGTTTTTTTTTTTAAATTTTAAATTTAATTTTACGGATCATGTTGTTTATTAATTTTGGATTGTAGCCGTTAAATATTGCAATTTGTTTAATATGTTGGGCCTCTTTAAAATAATTTTTTCTCGACATTGGTTCTTTTAGTAGTCTATTTATTAGAAAGTTAAATTGTTAAATTTGAGATAGAAATTGTAAAAGTTATGCTTGCAATGTAAACGACTACTTTTGAACAACAATTTAATTCCAGTTTTGTACTTCGAAATCAACATTTACATAGTTACTTGAAGTGTATATTACTGTCTCTAAATAAAAATTGTCTCTAAATAAAAAAGGAATTTTACCCATCCTTTTTGATGAGGGGGGGGGGGATATGTAACAATATGCAATAATTATGCCAAGTACATAATAAAAATAAAATATGAATTTAAATATGTTAATTTACAAAAGTAAAAAAGTATTAACATAACTAATTGCATAATTCATTTTATAATAAATTAAAGTTGTTAGACTTCAATTTCGAAAAATTTCCATCCATGCATCTGTATATATATATACAGGTTGTCCCAGAACAACATGGAATCCTTCGGTGAAGTTGTTCCTTAGGTCAAGACGAACTCATTTTACCATATAACATAGGTCCGGAAATGATTTGTTTATCCGCTAGCCGCCATTTTGTGTTTTTTGCTTTATAATTTATATCTACACAACGCGTTGTTCGATTGAATTGAAAATTGGGACGATTGTTGCTTTAGCATAGACCAATAATAGAAAAAAATTTGAATTTTCAAAAATGTATTTTTACAAAATGGCGGCTTTTAAAAAAATTCAAACTTACGTAAGTGAAAAACAAGCAGATTTATGAATTTTTTGAATTTTTCTAAAAGCAAACAGAAAAATTCAAACATACGTAAGTCAAAAACAAGCAGATTTATGAATTTTTTTGAATTTTTCTAAAAGCCGCCATTTTGCGAAAATACATTTTTGAAAATTCAAATTTTTTTCTATTATTGGTCTATGCTAAAGCAACAATCGTCCCAATTTTCAATTCAATCGGACAACGCGTTGTGTAGATATAAATTATAAAGCAAAAAACACAAAATGGCGGCTAGCGGATAAACAAATCATTTCCGGACCTATGTTATATGGTAAAATGAGTTCGTCTTGACCTAAGGAACAACTTCACCGAAGGGTTCCAGGTTGTTCTGGGTCAACCTGTATATCCAGCTGCATGGATGGAAATTTTACAGGCTGTCTCATTTTAATCTATCACACCTGTTATAGTTTGTGGGATCGGTGTTCTACATTAGTACCTTGAATAAGGGTTCAAAAGCAAGCTCAAGGCCATCACCCTTTAGAAAGACCCTTCAAAACCGAACAACTATGTTTGTTGGACATATTTTTTGATTAGACTGTCCCATAAAGATAACAGGGGTGATAAATTAAAATGGGTCATCCTGTATAAATATATCGGCATCTACTAGGTAGGTTTGATAAACATTTGAAGAAATTATTCTGAAATTTGTTCATTTGGTACACCAATAACTAATTTTTTTTCGATAATTTGCTAAAAATATTTTTATATTCGGTTTTTTTTAATTAAGTTGACTTGGATAAAAAAAAGGCCCAGAGTCTATTTTAGGAATTCCAAGGACTGCATGTAAACAGGTTATCAACGAGTGGTCAAATGCTGAACACCGCAATCACTGGGAAAATATACCGCGGCAGGAGATCGGAAAAATACTGCTTCGAACAGAATGCATCAAACAGCTATCTCTTGACGCTCTGAAGCTGAACAGGATGCAACTACGTAAGGTTACTGGATTCACTACCGGGCATTATCACCTGCGGAAGCATCTTCACACAGGGGACTCCAAAAAAGGTCATTAAAGTTTAAGTTTGACTAAAAATAGTTGATAGCTGTAAAGAGGTAGTGGTAGATTTTAAAGGCTGCCCTGGATGGGCTACACTTCGACCATAAGGTCGGTCCATTGTGATGCCTTAGGATGTGAGGATGTGAGTGGAGTGGAAGGAATTTGTGAGTAGACTAGGAATTGGTAGGATATGCGGCTGCAGCCGACTATGATAGGAACTATGCCGATATTCATCTAGAGTTCGTGAAGGAAACTGCAGAAAACCTTCTCAAGCATAGCCGGTTACTTCGTTCTTGTCCATACGCCGACAGTTAAGTCAATCAACCGTCCCTTTTTTTTCTTTTTTTTTATAATTGACAAACTGCCGATGTTGGGATTCGAACCCATAACCTCCCAGTTTCCAAGTACTGCATACTGCGTAGACATGACGCCTTAGACCGCTCGGCTACTTGGCTGATAGCTGTAAAGAGATATTTAGAATATTGTGTTGTTGCTGGACTTGAAATAGTAAAATTGCTTCTAAAGAATAAAATAATATGAACAAGCGTATTAATACAAATTGTTTAACAGGACAATAGCGGAGTTACAGAGTAGCATATTGCAATTAAAAAGTTTTGTCGATATGGTCTCTTGAATTCAGGCAACTCGAGTATGTATAAACAGAACTACTATATAAATAGCATGATTAAAAAAGACGTATCAAATATAGTAGCTTCAATTAAAAAACAATTACTGAAAATATACTAGATATTTCATATATATATATATATATATATATATATAAGTTAGAAATAGACAAATTTGTATTTTGGCTATTAATATATATATATATATATATATATATATATATATATATATATATATATATATATATATATTAATAGCCAAAATACAAATTTGTCTATTTCTAACTTATATATTTATAGTGTGATATGTTTATAGTTTCTATGAAAATGACAATCAACAAAATTTTAATAAAATAATTTTATACTTATTTTTTAGAAGCTAACATTTAATATACAATTCAAAATATTATTGAAATTTTTATAAAAAATTTATTTTATTATTATTTTTCATAAAATAATTATTTTATCTTTATTTTGTTTCTTTTTTTTCTTTTTAAGTTTATTTATGCACATTTCACATAAATATTGTAATATCTGAAATTTGTAAACGAAGATTTAAATTGATAAGCTGTACTTCAGTAAATCAAAAATAAAGAATTAATAATAATAAAATAAATTAATGACCTACGAAAAAGGAAAATTTAATGTATAATCAATCCGAAAAAAATGAATATCATAGCGTATAAAGTGTTAGCTTGTAAAAAAAAACATAATGCTTTTTTTGTTAACGCAAGATTTTACTACCTATCAAATTGTCGTACTGGAGGTATCAAATGAAATCGATTCTTAAGGAGCAAACTCCAAGAAATAAAAATTAATGGGGCGGTTAATTGACTAACTGTCGGCGTATGGACCAGATCAAAAGTAACCAACTATGAAGGTTTTCCAGTTTCTTTCCACAAAACTTCAAATGAATATCGGCATAGTTCCAATCAAAGTTGGCTGAAGTCGCACAACCTACCAATTCCTAGGTTACGTATACATTCCTTGTCCTCTAGGGGTTGGAAAAAAAGGCTTAGAAAGACCTACTTGCCTGGCTTCAACCTCCATTACTACTACCAATATTTCCAATACTTTTTTATCATAGGCTGAGTATTGTGCGGCATAGTAACAGTTAAGCCCATTACACAATGAAAAAAATAAGGAATAAAATATAAGATATAAGAATAAGATATAAGATATACCACAGCGACCAAAACACAATAGGCGATAAGATATAATATTCAACCAATCACAGCGGTTGAATGCCAGCTGCTGGTGTGTGCACAAATGTCAAAAACATAAGTCGGAGAGTCAACTGCGCATAGCATCCTGCGCATAACATTGTGATTGGCTGGGAATAAGAAATAAGGAATAGATATCCAACGCGACGGAAATTCTGTTGCTATATATTATTTCTTATTCCTTATTTATGAATTGTGAATTGATCAACGGTTCTGCCATCTGCTAGATTCCACTATTCCTTATATCTTATATTTTATATTTTATTTCTTATATCTTATTCTTATATCTTATTTTTTTCATTGTGTAATGGGCTTTACTATACTTTTCTCTTCGTGATAATAATATTTACTGTATATTTCTCTTCATGTTTTTTTCTGTATTTCTATATAAATAAACTATATTTATTATATTTTATTAAGTTTTTAGTAACAAATAACTTAAATAAACTAAGTTTAAAAAAAAAAGAAAAGTAACTCAATAATAAAAAAAAAAAAAACAGGATACATTCACATAAATCTTTGAATGAAATAGGTCACGTAAACATTTCTTTTAAATCGTGATTTTTCATTCAAACATTGTTGTGGTTGTTGTTGTACAACGATTCTCAGCTACCCACTTCTTAATACCGTAAATAAGTATATAGAAAAAGTTTTTCTTGAATGCAGAATAATAAATTTTAAGTATACGGAATTACACGAAGAAAATCATGAAGAATTTCTTGTTATATTGTTTGAAATATATGCGTGTTTTATTATTATCTATATATCCGGACAGTGTAACAGTATAATTAAGAATTTTTGTAATTTCTGATTTGTTTGAAAATATTTGAGCATTACTAATATTATGGCTATTTACAAGAGGAAACAGACTGGAAATGAAATTATTTAGGTCAGTTTTTGAACAAACGATAATCGTTTGAGTAAACAAAATTAAAAATATAAACTAAAATACTGGTTGTGCAGAAAACAATGATGTACACTCCTGTTCTTAAAAATTGAACCACCAGTAAGTCACATTCTAAGCGTATACATTACTAAATATATGCATATTACATACAATAACACTTGTACCTACAATGTTTGGGGTGGGAAATATGCAACTGATAAAATACAGGAAAAATCTTTTATGCTTTACCACTCGAGTACTCACAGGAAAGTGTTCAGTTCAGAGTGAACCTTCAGAAATGGAAAGTTGTTAACGCAGTGTTCCCAACCCGAATTCTGTCTAGGAGGTAGATATCATTTCAAAAGTTGATAGTTTTCAACCAATCCTACTTTGAAAAGTTGGTAGATCTACCATCCATATTTTTTTTCGATTTTTCTAGAGACTCTAGATTAAAAATGTAATACACTTTATAGTCCATTTTTCAATTGCATAAGAAATATTTCGCCTATTTTTATTAGAGAACCAATGATAAACCAAATCGCAGATCACCAATGTTCAAAATAAGTAGAAAAAATTAAAAAAAAATTAAAGAACGAATCATGCTAAGTGTATAAAGATTATTAAGATAATCAAAGAGAACTCTAAGTTTTTTGAAGATCTACCGAAAAGTTGGTAGAGTTGGTAACACTGTCAGCGAACGACAACTTCTGCAGAGAGTGCAGCAGATGAAGGAAAATCATGAGGAGGAGGAGATAATTGAACATTTACTGTGCCAATTCCAAGCGTTGGAAAACAAACGGTCCTAAGAGACCTTGAACAGAAAAAGATAATAAACTTTATGCGAAGCTGGAAATGCTTTAAGCCGAAGGATAGAATAGAGATTATGGGTTTTGTGAAAATTCAAATAGCGCAATAACTGAACTTAGCTTTGGAGTGAGAAATCCTGGTAAATGCGATATCATTTCATATCATTTAAACCTAAAATAATATTTTCTAATTCTAACGGTTTTCGAATTATTTCGCGATTTCGATTTTTTCACCTTAAAACAATGTTTTCAATATTATTGCTGAATAATATCGATATCTGCTCAGAACAACAATGTCGCAAAATGAATACTTGGGTAAAATAATTGAAAATTTAATATACCCATACCAATATTATAAATGTGAAAGTGTCTGCTAGTTTGTCTATCTGTTATGTTTTTCACGCCTAAACTTTTCGTAGAAGTACATGTAGGCTACTTTTAAATCAACACTTAAGACGGTGAAAAAGGGGATGGAAGATTGTATGGGTTATAAATTAGGGCTCTAACGAAGTACCAGCTCTAGCAAAAATATTCGTTATTTCTTGTTAAGTGACGATTAATAGTGCAGTGCAATATGTGTATTATTTATTATTGCTTTTTGGAAATAACATAGAGCAACAAAATTTTGGAAAAACTGATTATTAATATTATATCAGTGTATGATATAGAAAGATGTATATAACAAGACAAAATTGTATCGAGAAATTTATAGTTTAATATATATATTTATATATATATTCATGCAAAGAAATGAATGTTTAGAATTGAAAAAATCCACTCGGACGAAGTTTCGGGCACAGCTAGTTATAAATAGTTTGATTTTAATAGTCTTTTGAATGACAAAATGATCGTTTTGCCATTTTTATGAAACCGGAGAATATTTTTTAAATTAACCAAAATAATTTTAAATAACTGTGGGTCGTGAAAAATGTGATTAATATTATTTTCTATTCTAATGGTCGGAAATTATTTCCCTAACTTATTAGGATTTCACATCGGTTGCATAAGCACCCTTTTCAATTTTCTTTTGAGCAGCAATTTAAAAATTTAGGCTTAATCTATCAAGGAACGTAGAATCCGAAAACAAAGAAAATAAACATTCCGTCGTGTGTATTGTTTCTGTGTTCCGAATTGGATCAAAATATCGCTGTTCTAAAGCATCATAACGGTCCCAATTTCATGACAACTCGATCCAATTATTTTCAGGTTTGTGTATTATCGATATAACTAGTTTATTTAAAGTCATTGGAACATAAAGTTATGATACAATTTTTATTTGCAATCTAAATGCATATAGAAACAAAGAATTTTGTTCAATAAATTTTATTAAAGAATTAAATTATTTTTGAAGCTCATGTATCTATTGAAATTTTTCAATGGAGTATTTTATTTCTGCATAGAGAATTGATGGTATATGACTTTATTTATTATTTAAAATTATCCACAATACGTGTTCACATTACTTAATAATGTGTAGTATGATATGTTATTCAAATGTCTAAGGATTAATATGTTTGTAAAATATACAGGTTGTAAATTAAGTCTGAAAACGACCGTATTTATACAAGTCGATATTCTTCGAAAGCTATTTACTGGAATTTTAGGAATATTATCAATACATTGAAAATGGAAATAGGCATCTATTGTTTAGCCAGTTCCACTTATGTGCATTCACAGCTTTTTTAACACGGTTTTATAAACTTGGTATGTACACTCTCGTTAAAAAAATGAATAGACCTGAAATGTTAATTTTCTTACATTTCATAAAACTCCTCACTTTTTAACTCTGTGTATATTATTTATTTATAAACAAAGATAAGTAGTATTTTTTTTTAAATGTGAAAAAAGAAATGGAAGTTTTATATTTTACATTTATGTAAACAATTTATGTAAACAAAAACATTTACTACAAGAATAAGTGAGAGACTGATTCGGTTCAGGTCTGTTCATTTTTTTTGAACGGGAGTGTATGTTTGTTTCTATATATCTATGTATGTATGTAACGGAATCTTTGAAGTTAATTTTAACCTACTTCTAATTGTCGTATCGAAATGAAACTTTGTATGTATATGTAGTTCCGATGACAATGCATTTTTATGGTAACCATGATCGGAATCTGCAAGGGAATGGGGGATTTAAAGGGAGAGGGAAACAAAAAATTTGACATATCTCTCTTAATATTGAAAAGAATCGATAAACACATAAGAAATAAAGTTGTAGAAAATTAGTTTTACAATAATTAAGTTCTTTATCATTTTTTCTGTTTCAACAAAATAATTAATTTGATTGTTAAAAAGCGTGTGTTGCTTTCTATTATAATTTGATATATGATATTGATTTGATATTATAATTTGATGTTAAGCACCACACGTTTTCTTACAATTAAATTAATTATTTGGTTGATAAAAATTATTTTCTACATTTTAGTTCGGCTAGCTATAAAAACGTGTTTTTTTAAACTATTATTTATTTATATTTAAGTGTGTTAGCTAAAAAATACTTAAATTTAAGAGTTTCTTAATTATTTCGTTTCTTGCACCGCTATTTGTCATAAGTACATTAGTTTCGTAGCAAATACTTGTGCAATGGAGTTATTTTATTTCAGAGATAACTTTATTAATTAAGGAATGAAGAAAATAAAGAGGACGGAGATAAAGTTAGTCAAGCTTTGATCACGACAGAATACACAAAATGAAGAGATACAGCAGGCTGCAGACAAGCCAAATAAATAACAGCTGGATACAATACCGCAAGGTCAACCTGGCTCTGTAAGGACATTCTACCAGAAAGCTCCGTTACAGTAATTTGTATAACAATTTTCATATTAAATTCATTTTATTACCTCGGTAGTACGACTTTGATAGTGTACCTGAGTATGTTTGTGAGTATGTTAAACTGTAAAAAAACTAGGTTTTGTAAATTCAGAGTCTACTTTAGGCTCTGGCTCTCCGTCTATTAATCTAAGAGTCACTCTTGTTAATAATTTCTCTAAACGACTGACTACAATAAAAGCTTTCGGTATTTACATAAGTTTAGTGCAATAATAATACATTTTAAGTATTCACATAATACAAAAATGTATTTTTTTCAAATTATATTTTGAAATTTGTTATTTATGTAAGTAACTTTTTTAAAAGTATGTTGTAGTCGTATTATTAATACTCAAAAGTAATTAATATAAGCATTTTTGTTAAATAAATACAGTGTTGTTAAGTGTGTGTCAAAGCTACCACCTACAAAACCTGCTCTGCCAACAGACAATTAACTCATTGGGCTATTGGTTTATTGGGTTATTACCCTGGAGTCCTAAGATGGTAATATTTCCAATAGGTCGAATTATTTTTACAGGCCGAGCAAGCTTAAACCCTGAAACTCAAAACACACGACAGACCGTCATAAACTTCAAGTAACTTTTCTACAGAAGTAAATAAATTCTGGATTCTACGTACAATGTTATTAATTTATTCTGGGTACTGGGTCACAGAGGTATCGAGGGAAACGAAAAACTAGATACCTTAGCAAAGAAGAAAGTCGGATTACCCTTTATAGGCCCAGAGCCTATTCTAGGAATTCCAAAGACAACATGTATACAGGTGATCAATGAGTGGATGAATGTTAAACACCGTGATCACTGGAAAAATATACCGCAGCAAAAGCTCGGGAAAATAGTTGCATCCAAGAGGCTATCCCTCGATGCACTGAAGCTGAACAGGATACAACTGCATCATCGGGCATTATCCCCAGCGAGTATCTACACACAACGGGACTCCATAACGGATCTATTATGTGCAGACTGTGTGGCGAGGGGGAGGAAACATCCAGCCACATTATATTTAACTGCGAAAAACTAGGTTTTAGCTATATTCGGTGAATTTCACCCCGAATATATGAACCTTCAGGGAGACCTGATCGGCAAGCTCCTGGCTAGCCAAGATATTGGAGAAGCGAATAGAAGGGAGACCACAATGGACCATAAGATCGAAGTGCAATACTTTTTTTACCCCAAGATATATCTATCTATCTAATTTATTCTAAAAATCATTAATTTATGCTAAAAATAATTTTTAAGATCGAGCAAATATATTAATTCATTTAGAATTCGTTTAGAAAGCATTATCGTTATATAATATTGTTCAATTTATTCTGTTTAATAAATTAAAACTAGGTCCATTTGGTAACGAGGTTTTGAATAGCTTGGGATATAACTCTCATATGGGGAATTCTGCACATCGTAGGATATGACGTAGGGCGTACTTAACACCGAATAGCTACTATCGTGACTAAACCGAGTAAACAAATACACTAGCTAACATTAATGTTGGCAATTATTGTCAACACGTCGTTCAACATATGAATGATGTTGATAATAACCAGGCCTTGGACTATTCGTCCAACAAAATGTTGGTAGCTCTTAGAAACATAATGAGGTTGAGATTTGTGTTGTTATGCTATCCAGCAATTTTTGCTTAGTTTGTTTAACTTAATGCGCCCGCATCAAATTGGTATACTACGAACACAAACATTAAACAACCTTCTAAAAGTTTGTACGACTTAATGCTTGTGGATCTTTTTTTTGTGCGTGATATTACAGTTGATATCTAGAGTGGTGTTAGCTAAGGTACAAATTTAATTTAAAACCCAAAATTTCCTTAAGAGGTTATGTGTGTCTGAAGTAGAAGTATTGGAGGGGAGACCAAAGCCTGGCAAGTAGGCCTTTCTAGGCCTTTTTTACCGACCCCTGAGGAACCCACTCCCAAAACTTATTCTATCCTCTACCACACCTAGATCGTTTGCTCTAACTCTGTATTCATTATCTTCTTTACGAATAACAGGGCAGAGTTCCACTTTAGTTGTTTTACATCAAGATTTTCCATTTTGGTTGAGCCGAAGGTTAGGTAACTCATTCTTGCTCTGTAAGGACACTCTGTCAGAAGGAAGAAGGGCGTATAATCATTCCCGTTACAGTCCAGATAGATCACAATGTCCTCCAACCTCATGAGAGACAGATGCCTCTTGAGTTTGCAGTGAACAGTAAGTACCCCAGCCAGAAGATTTATCTCTTTTTGGTTTTTGACAATAAGCCAGGAGGGCCTTGCTGCATTGTACCCAAATATCATTTGATTGCCTTGTCTGCAGCCTGCTGTATATTTTCATTTTCTGTTCGTGGTCTTATCCACCCATCCATTGAGGGCATAGGTAGTTTGTCTCCTGTCTCCCGATATGCGAGTCTGCTAATATTTTCCTCGGACAGATGGTATTTGCAAAATTGTGAGCCAAGTTTTGGAGTAATTGAAACGCACTTATAACGCAAAAGTTTTGAAACTAAAAAAAGTTAAAAAAATGCCGAGAAAAGAACACACTGTCTAGCAACCACGTTTTGAAAGGAAAAAATAATCGTTGCTTACTTTAATTGTATTGGATATGGTTATTAAGGGATGCATTAAACGGCCAGTTAAAGTAAGAATTATTAATTTTCTCTTTTAAATAGATGATAGAATTTATGTGAAAGGTTTTTTAAATTTGTGTATTTAATTTTGTTAGAGGAAAACTTTTTTATAGAAAAATTAACTATTTTAAGGGACCAAATTGAATTATTACATAAATTATCGAAACGGAACACTACAAATGGTAAACATATGTGATATTTAAAGAATTTAAAACTTGTCTAGGCTATGCGAGAAGGTTGATTTATATCTATGTCATTAATTATACTCATAGCGTCAAACAATTTGTCTAACGATATTTTTAAGTTATTCATTAACTGACATGACAAAAAAAAAACAATGGTAGATTTTTCAGTCCATTTTGCCAAACACTTTCGACTTAACATTACTTAAACATTCCTCGATTCGAAATTCTGTTAATATGTTTAGAAAATTGGCTGTTAATTCAGTTTTCTTTTGTATCACTTGACTTCATGTCTCACTATTCGGGCAGATTCCTCAACAAAACTTAAACACGATTTTTTATTTATAACCGAAAGTCTTAAAATTGGCATCTGTAACCTGAAATCTGACGAGACTTTCATACAAACTTTCATTCCCTATTTCATCCCTTTTAATGTTGATTTAACAAAAAATGTCTTCATTCATTTCTAAAAAACGATTTTTCAAATCTCTAACTGTAAAGGTATTGCATTTCCATGCTGCTGGTTTCACTTTATTCCCCTATTTTAAGTGAGCTTTATTTAGCGAGTTCTTAGTTCTTGCTAAACAAGAGGAGTCTTTTAGCAAGACGGTTTTGGGTCAGCGTTTAAGATGGCATTTTTATAGTGCAGCAACTTTTGAACCACTTTGTACGCAATTTTTATTCATATTAAATCAACTCTGATGAACAATATTTCTTTAAACATCTCTTTTCAGGGCTAAGATGGCTACCTCCTGGTGCTTATTGGGTTAATCTAATGTCCACGGTATTCAAATCAGTCAAACAAATTTGTTCATCAATGACATTAGCGTTATCCAATAAGGAGGTTTGTGATTTTCTTAGCCCATCATAGCCTGGAAAAGGGCTGTTGGAACAAATTTGTTCATCAGAGTTGATTTAATATGATTAAATACCATGAAAAATCGATGATTCTTAAGTTGAAAATCTTCATACCGATAAAAAATTTAAAACCTAGAAAAAATTTTTCATACAAATCATGAATATTTTTTTTCCGTAAAATACAAATCTGTAATAAAAAGTATAAGATATCCATTTAAAGAATCAACGTTGACCTCGATTGGACCTTGAAAATTGGTTTCAAGATCAAAGGTCACGATTATCCCTATGAAACCTCAAAAATTTTGTCCTGGGGAAATTAAAATGGAACACACGGTGTATATGTGTACACTGCACAGCAAAAAATGTGGCGCACTTTAAAAAATTCATTTCAATTATTTATTTGCATATCACCTACATTTTTATAATTTTGTATATGTTTTTGTTACCAGTCCAAGTGGCCGAGCGGTCTAAGGCGTTATGTCTACGCAGTATGCCTACTTGGAAATTGGGATGTTATTGGTTCGAATCCCGACATCGGCAGTTTTTCAATTATTAAGAAAAAAAAAAGGCGGTTAATTGACTAAACTGTTGGCGTATGGACAAGAACGAAGTAATCGGCTATACTTTAGAAGGTTTTCTGCAGTTTCCTTCACGAACTCCAGATGAATATTGGCATAGTTCCTATCATAGTCGGCTGCAGCCGCATATCCAACCAATTCCTAGCCTATACACAAAAATTCCTTCCACTCCACTCACATCCGCACATCCTTAGGCATCACAATAGACCTTATGGTCTATTGGTCTATCTCTACAATCTATCTATCTATATGTTTTTGTTGATGTGGGGGTAAAATCTTAAAAAAAAAGCTCACTAATTTACAGAAAAAAAATTAATTGGATAAAATAAACACAAATTTTCATAAATTTTAAAATTTAAAAAAGCATTTTCTTTCGAGATTTTAGGAAGGAATGAAACTTAGCAGTCGATATTATCTCCTCTTGCTCTAATGACAAACCTTCTAGGCACACTTTTAATTCAGTTCGCTACGACATCTTGGGTGATTACCATCCATTCTGACACTAAAGATATTATGAGCTCCTGTGAGCTACTATGAGGGTCATCAACAAATTTATAAAATTGTAATTGATATACAAAAAAATTTCTAAGAAAATAATTTTAATAAATTTTTCAAAGTGCGCCACTTTTTTTGCTCTGCAGTGTACATATATTATATATTCTATATACACTATGTTTAATTTACATCTTCGTATCATAGTTCCCACGAGTATGAGAGATTACATATGTACATATACATTAAGCAATGTGTATGAGAAGGAGGCCTTATAGGTTTGATATACAAGCATATTTTTCATAACTGTTCGAGTGGTCACCAACCACTCAAACCTATAAGACCTCCTTCTCATACACATTGCTTAATGTATACATATGTACTCTCTCATACTCGTTATGAATAGTATTCACTATTTTGAAAAATATGCTTGTTTATCAAACCTATAAGACCTCCTTCTCATACACATTGCTTAATGTATATGTACATATGTACTCTCTCATACTCGTGGGAACTGTGATACGAAGATGTAAACTAAACAGACGGTATATTTAATGCAGTTAAATTTGTTGACATTGCTTACTTATAATAATAATAATAAAGAATACAACATTTTCTCAATATAATTAAGATTACCCATTGAAAGTTTTTCTATTATTACATGTAATTATATGTGAAAAAAGTTGTATTTTCTTCTTTACAAGGAAATAATTTTCATGATAATTTGCATGACAAATATACATTAAAACTATATTAAATAATAACTTCATGTTTTAGGAAAATCATTTTCATAGTTAGTAAGTTTTTGTAAATAATGGTCGTCGATGTGTGCGATATTATATTTACAAATTTTTACAGGCAAATGTACTTAGAAATATTTTAATTTAATGTAAACAAACTAATTCTATTTTAACCCGAATTCAAAAAGGAGGATGGTTCTCAATTCGTCTGTATTTTTTTTTTTTAATGTGTGGCACCTCAGAACTCCATCATTTATGAACCGATTTTGAATTTTTTTTTTGTTTTAAATGGTTTGGTTTCACATTGGTCCCATTGTCACTAAATCGCATTCTGATGAGGGGATCCCCGGGAAATCGAGGAAAATCCTCATTTTATATGTGATAACCGATTTCTGCGAAATATTTTTTTTTTGAAACAGTATACTCATTCCAAATGGGAAAATAAAAAAATTGCACTAAAAATTTAAAAAAAAAAAAAAAACGAATAAAAAAAAAGTGTTATAAAAAATGCACTAAAAATTAGCTGGTCGTTTAGTAGGTCTACCCATATTTAGACAAATAAAATCAGTTATAGAACTTCAAAGTCACTAAAAAGCGAGAAATAAAACCTATTTTGACAAAATGGATACCTGACTTCAAAAATCAAATATTATATAACAAGAAATGCACTAAAAAGTAAAAAAATAATTGAATATTCTTGTGCCAATTTTAGTTCACCTAAGCAAAATTTTTTTAATATATATGTACAATTATTGTTATTTTTGGAGGTGGTGTCCAAAAGTTATGTGAATTTCTCTATGCTGACACCGACTCCAAAAATAACAATAATTGTTCATTTATATTTAAAAATTTTTGCTTAGGTGAACTAAAATTGGCAGAAGAATATGCAATTATTTTTTTAATTTTTAGTGCATTTCTTGTTATAAAATATTTGATTTTTGAAGTCGGGTTTCCATTTTGTCAAAATAGGTTTTATATATAGTTGACATGTTCTATACATGGTGTTTCAAAAACTATGTATTTTATTATATGTACGATAAAAAAAGTTCATGTAGCTAAAGGAACGATTATTTTTAATTGACTAATTCTATTGACCACTAATAGTTCTTTCAAATTTAACAATTTTTTATACAAATAAATGTTTCGTGATTTTGCGAAATAAATCGCAATTATTTTCATAATTGCCAGATATGTCAGAAACTTATTGTTACTTACGGAGAAAAGAACAAATTCCAATAATTTTTATTATAAACTATCGACTAATTTTCTTAATATAAATTAAAAATATTAGAAAAATTCGTTACGCAGGAGTTGGAATAAATACACCATTTCGTAAAGCACAAAACGTGGAGCGAAAATTCTGTATTTGAGCATTACAGAAAGCAGTCATATCCGATCAAAAACATAAATGTAAAAAATGGCCGAGTTTTCGAGGAGATACTTCATATAATAGTTGCTTCTTGAAAAGTGATGATATGGGATAAAGGACCTATTTACAAAGGTCTTACAAAGGACCTATTTACAAAGGTTATTGGGTAAATTGATAAATGTAAGAAATATTTTGGTTGAAATTTATGTCTATTAATTTGTATTTTTAAGTCTATTATATCGTTACGCAGAAGCTGCGTCAACTTAGCAAATTTCCTGAGAATAAATGAACCATTTCCCTTTTGGAAATACATATCTTAATGAACGTTTTGACTACAATGTTATATACTTTATGCAACCAACGGGAAATTTCGATACTATATTAAAAAAATCTTAAAATGATTAACGTCATTCTTTCCAGAAAATTCATTTAAGGTTATAAAAATATCAAGTAACCATGGTGATGTATATTGTAGCTAAACTGGTCATAATGGTCATAATGAATTGTAGTAAAATGGATTTGCTAAAAATTTAATAATTACAAATTTTTCTAATATTAAGAGAAAAACCTAGATTTTATGTTTCTACGATTTTCTGGTGTCATTTATTCTTAGTTAAGATCGAGAATAATAATAGAATTATAGCCATGACTTTTCAATTGAAAATTGTATTCATAATTTCGAACTTTGATAGTAAAATATATATAAAACAACAATGATTGTATATATTTTTGAATATCAAGTCACGACGAAAAGTATCTATCTATACTCGAATATGTATAATAATGTGATTTTGATATATATTTAATTTTGATATATTTTTTGTACCTAAATTTTTCATGCATTACAATACTAACAAAGATTTTGACAAAATGGAAACCCGACTTCAATAATCAAATATTCTAAAACCAAAAATGCACTAAAAAGTAAAAAAATAATTCCATATTCTTGTGTCAATTTTAGTTCATCTAAGCAAAATTTTTTAAATATATATGTACAATTATTGTTATTTTTGGAGTCGGTGTTAGTATAGAGATATTCACATAAAATTTGGACACCGCCTCCAAAAATAACAATAATTGTACATTTTGCTTAGGTGATCTAAAATTGACACAAGAATATGCAATTATTTTTTTACTTTTTAGTGCATTTTTGGTTTTAGAATATTTTAGTTTTGAAGTCGGGTTTCCATTTTGTCAAAATCTTTTTTATTTCCCGCTTTTTAGTGACTTTGAAGTTCTATATGTGATTTTTTTATCTGCAATTTGTTTTTTTTTTGTAAAAATTTTTTTTTTGTAAAAAATTTTTTTGAAGTCGGTTTTTAAAAAAATTTTCTTATTTTTGCACTATGAATGAGTATAGCCTTTCAAAAACAAAAAAAAATTTCGCAGAAATCGGTTATCACATATAAATTGAGGATTTTCCTCGATTTTCCGGGGATCCCCTCATCAGAATGCGATTTGGTGGCATGGGATCAATGGGAAACCAAACCCTTTAAAACAAAAAAAACAAAAATTCATAATCGGTTCATAAATGACGGAATTCTGAGGTGACACACTAAAAAAAAAATACAGAGGAATTGAGAACCATCCTTCTTTTTGAAGTCGGGTTAAAAATGCATGAAGATTTTGGATATTTATGTGACGGGACGTAGATCATTATGATCAATATATTCTAGAATATTTCATAAATATGCACTTCGTAAATAAATATTTATCCAAAGCTTGTTTAGTTTTCAAAACAGAAGTTTTATTTTTGAAAATTGTAAACTATATATTTTGTATGCTTCAACAATACAGTGTAGAAGAAATTAGCACAAACGGTTAGAAAAGTGTTTAAATTAAATTGTTTAAATTGGCCCACTTTTGTGTGTATTCAATAGGGTTACCAATTCTTTCATTGTTTCATGCTTTTATTTAGTCGGGTTTTAATTTTTTAAACTCATTTATTTAAGGCTTTTTAGTGTAATATTAAGAAAGTTTTAGTGAATGAAAACCATTCATTTGATACCAAACTCGATACATTTGTAGGGTTACAACTCAAAATTTTAGAAAAGCCGGAGATTGATCTCATCAGTCCGGAAATATTTACTGACGTACGTAATTACTAAAAAAAAACTCATTCGATGAGGATGTTTACAAAAAGCAGACAAACTAATTAGCCATTTGTATGCATACGCAAGCGTAAAAATTCAAAATAACGCTCAGTAGCTCACTCTGTGTAAAAACTTTGTATTGTAACTATATTCTCGCGATAATAAATTAAATAATTATTCATAAAGAATTAGGATTTTCTTTTCATAAAAATGAAAAAATCCGGAGATTATATTTTTTAATCTGGAGTCTGGAGAGAACTTTATTTTTCCGGAGTCTCCGGTCTAAAACTGGAGAGTTTGTCGCGATCGACTTGTACTATTTTTTCGAAGGTACACATGAAAAAGTTATAAAAATGCACACAGTATGGCTGATAATTTTATTTTAAGATTTCAACTTAGCTCATTCGATCTATCTTTCCGAGATTTACATTTTGATATACACATAACGTCTATTTTCGAGCAAGTGAATAAAAAAATAAAAATTGGCCTTAGAAAAGCCGTAGCCCGATCCTATTATTTTAGACACGTATAAAATTTGGTGACAGATATTCACTGAACATACGGAGAGTGTGTACAATTGTACTATGGCTCACAAAAGTAACGTTCATTTTTAATCACCTTCAAAAAAAAAAAGGAGGAGGTTATATGACTGTTTATATTTTTTTAATGTATTTTCACGCATTTCTCCGTGAATCGATTGTGGATCGATTTTGAAAATTATTTTTTTGTTTGAAAATGTATTCTCTCGAGGTGGTCCCATTGTCACCAAGTCATATTCTGATGAGAGGATCCTATGGAAATCGAGAGAAATCCTCATTATATAGTGCCTTTAACAATAAAATAAGCCACGCTCAAAAACTTTATTGAGCTATAATTTTATAAACAGCCAATCGGATTAAATGTAAGAAAATCACAAATTTGATTTAAATATAAATGTAACTTAACTGTTAGGAGTTAGGAAATAATATTGCAATATGTCGACAGAAACTTGTACTTTATTAATTCGGTTTTTGGGAAAATGTTTCGAATAATAATATAAATGTTAGTATATTTACAATGAACAACTTCTATCCGAAACATTTTTTCGAAAAACGAAGGAATAAGGTACAAATGATCCTTATTTTGAAAAAAAAACAGGAAAAAAAAAATTCAACCGACTTCAAAAAATATAAAAAGTTACTACACTAAAAAGCGAAAAATAACAAAATACAGATTATACCCAAAAGAAAATTCTTGTCCAAATCAATAACCTATAAATTTAATAAAATATTATTATTGGTATCTGCTACCTACTAATCGGTATGAAGTCGGTGCCATCCTTGGAGATGGTAAGAATTCGGTGCCCTATAATGGCACCGAATTCAAACCGATCAGTAGGTAGCAGATACCAATAATAATATTTTATTAAAATTATAGGTAATAGGTTAGGACAAGAATTATCTTTTGGATTAAATCTAAATTTTGTTATTTTTCGCATTTTAGTGTAGTGACTTTTTGCGTTTTTTGAAGTCAGTTGAATTTTTTTTAAAGTTTTTTTTTCAAAAAATAATCATTTGTACCTCATTCCTTCGGTTTTCAAAAAATTGTTTCAGATAAAAGTTGTTCATTATAAATATACTAACATTTATATTTTTATTCGAAACATTTTCCCAAAAACCGAATTAATATATAAGGTACAAATCAAATAAACATTTGTTAAAAAAAGAGCAACATAATTGTCGCCCAAAGTTCATTGAGATTTTGTGGCTGTTCCTCAGTTTTTTTTTCAATTCGTTCTCTAATTATCGTTCTAAAATAATAAAAAACCCTGCTTTTCTGTGAATATCTATCTAATGTTTAACAATGAATTTATTTACATAAACATTCATATCAAAACCGCAGACACAGCTCGCCAAATCTATCCTAGACTATTAGAGATATTTTCAAATGAGATTGGCCTCAATTTCATTTACTTATAATAATAATCATCATCATCATGAAAGGTAATTTTAAATAAATATTAGTTTGGCAACTAACTAAACGGCATACTTAAAATTACATAAGTGTTGTTGCATACTCACTGGTGGTTGTTCAAAAAACTTTAAATATACTTAACAATAAAAAAAATTAAATGTATTACATAATTAAAATTTGTTTTGTAAATCGTTTGTAAGAATACTAGTGATAAAAGATATTAATTAAAGGCTAATAGTAATGTAAACGACAATTCGGTACTAGCATAGTTTAGCGAATTTTCGAAGAAAATGTATCTATCTATCTAACCGTCCAAGTAGCCGAGTGATCTAAGGCAGAGGTGGGCGCAGACGGTTCGCCGGAGTCGAACGACTCTCCATAAGCTGGGCGAGAGTAAGTAGAGTGTTTTGAAGTAGATTGTCCTACCGATTATTGCCCAATAATTTATTCAATCAATTTTGAATTAGTTTTATACAATATTTATTGTTTAAAAAATAATAATAATAATAACAATAATGATGATAGCAATAACAATAATTACAACAACAACAACAACAACAACTATATGTATTCCCACTTTATGTAAAATTTAACCATTTAGAAATTAGTAACAAATTACCAACCCTCCCCCCCACTCAGCTTTATCATTGGCATCTTTTTTGTATCCAGTGTCATCAAATTCCCATGACACTATACCCCCTACTAAGAAAAAATAATTAAATCAAGTAAATAATTGTTTATTAGTTCTCCGATATGAATAGTTTAGGTAAATTATTCGGAATTTCCTAAAATCTAATTCAAAATCTAAACTAAAGCTAAATTATCAAAACATTTACAAGCGGTAAATGTAAAAGATCAAAAGATTTATATTTTATAATTTATATAACATTTATATTTTATTCATACCCAAATATATTAAAAAGGTACATTTTATGCCCCAAATTACCAGCCTAAAATTCCAGAGTATGTATTCAATGTATTGTATACTTTATAATAAAAATGTTTTAATTAAAAAAAGAAAATAATAATAATTGGTAGGATATCCTATATTTACTCTATCTCTCTTCCTACCTCTCACTCAGAGCTGAGTGCAGTAAAGGTCTGCCCACCTATGGTCTAAGGCGTTATGTCTACTTAGGACTGGGAGGTTAAGGGTTCGAATCCCGCCATCGGCAGTTTATCAATTATTAAAAAAATGGGGCGTTAATTGACTAAACTGTCGTCGTATGGACAAGAACGAAGTAACCGGCTATGCTTGTGAAGATTTTCTGCAGTTTCCTTCACGAACTCCAGATGAGTATCGGCTTAGTTCCTATCAAAGTCGGCTGCAGCCGCACATCAAACCAAATCCTAGTCTACACACAAAATTTCTTGTCCTCTACTCACATCCTCACACTCTTAGGCATCACAATGGATCTTATGGTCGAAGTGTGTCCCGTCCAGGGCAGCCTCTAAAATCTATCTATATATCTATCTAGTTGTTATTTTCACTTGTTATTATTGTTGTTATTTTAACTCGATTACAAGAGTTTATTATTATTGAATAATAAAATTATTTATAAACCATCAGGAAAATACATAGGCTATTCAAATAATTGGTTGGTAAGTGTATCCAACAATTATTGTCTTATTCCCTTGTTCCTTCTCGTTGTTTGATGTTTAATACGATGAAAACATGTGGCTGACATTTAACCTTTAGACATGGGAGTTATTAAAACATATATTGATAATAAAAGGCGAATTCGATGTTATTAGAAATTAGCTAGTAATAGCTAACTAATTGCTTCGAAATTATATATAAAACGTATAACTCGACGTAAATTAAATTTGAAATAACTTAACACGCCCACTACAAAAACAGATATTATTTACATATGTTTCAATTTTAGAACCGAGATTATTTAAAATATTGAAGTCGAAATTAGCTCTAATTTTAATTCGTACGAAGCTGAGTAAAATGTATTAATTAATATCTATATGAAAAAATCAACTCATCCATCAGGTATCGAACCCTGGATTTCATGTCCAATGTGCTACCATTACACCACGGATGATATAGGCGAATGAGTCAATTTTTTCATATCATCGATAGTATTACTTTGAAGTCAACATTAACATACTATTTCACATGTGTTAAATACATCATAATAAACATATTTATTACTGGCATGCACATTGAACATATCAGGGAGCTATTTTACACATGTAAATTTTGAAGTAACTATTCATACGAATGATTTGGTGAGCAAGCGCAGTAGTATATTTGATGAAACTATGTAGTTATGTCACAATAGAGAAGACTTCTATTTTGATGAAATCTTCTGTTTAGTTTACATCTTCGTATAATAGATCTCTCACGAGTATGAGAGAGTACATATGTATACATTAAGCAATGTGTATGAGAAGGAGGTCATATAGGTTTGATAAACAAGCATATTTTTCATAACTGTTCGAGCGGTCACAATTTTAGTCTGATCAAAATGAAATGTCGTATCTGATATCATTTTAGTATTTTCAAGGCTAATTTTATTAATAAATGACATAACCAGCCAAGTAGCCGCGCTTGTTAAGGCGTTGTGTCATCTACTTGGAACTGGGAGGTTATGAGTTCGAATCCCGACACCGGCAGTTTGTCAATTAAAAAAAATTAATGGGGCGGTTGATTGACTAAACTGTCGGCGTATGGACAAGAACGAAGTAACCGGCTATGCTTGTGAAGGTTTTCTGCAGTTTCCTTTCACGAACTCCAGATGAATATCGGCATAGTTCCATTCAAAGTCGGCTGCAGCCGCACACCTACCACTTCCTAGCCTGCATACGAATTCCTGACCCTCCACTCACATCATAAAAATGTAAAGTAAAAAATTAATAAAGGTTGAAAAATAATGATGTGGGTGGCCTCTGTTATAGACCGTCGTGTCTCAAAAACGGAGGTTAAAACCCCATTATTATTATTATTATTAATAAATGACATGCGTCGAGGGGAAAGGGGGCATAAAGAAAGAAGAAAACACAAACTATAAAATACCTCTCTTAATATTAGAACAATCGAAAAATAAGTGAGGAATACAGTTGTAGAAAATCATGTTTGCTACAATTCATCACCTCATCATTTTTGCTCAAACTCTAATGTGTACTGAGAAATTTAGGAATTTAATTTTCAATCTTCAACCGTCATATTTCTGTAAATATTAGTGTTACAGAAAAAATGATCAGAAACAAAATTGCAGTCAAACTTAATACCTACTTTACTTTATAAATTTTTCGAGTTTTAGAATATTAGAGATATATCAAATTTTGTGTTTCCCCCTCCCTTTAAACCCCCCTTCCCCCTTGTTCGATTTTACCCATTAACGAACTTGACCTTTTGAAAACCAAAAGCGCCTCAAATACCAAATTTCATTCCAATCAGATTAAAATTGTGACCGCTAGAGCGCTTACAGATACACACACATATATATATATATATATATATATATATATATGTATATTACAGATGGTAATTTTCTACATCTACTAGGTAGGATCGGTGGACATTTGAAGAAATTTTTGCAAAATTTTGAAGTCGGCTCGAGACTAATTGCTCTATTTCCGTTCAGGAAATTCGCTAAATCTTTAACGTTCCCCTGACAATTGCCGGACTAATAATTGATTTGGTTTGAAGTAATAATAATATATTTTGTAAATTTTTTTACTAAACTAGGATAACATGTCTTGTTCATTGATACAAATCAGTATTGTTTCCTCAGATATCTGGTTATCTGAATGGTGGATATGTAGTACAAGACACAAAATTGTGTTATGTATTTAGTTTTCAATTCCAGTAGTAGTACATGTATTATCTATCTTGTTTATTGAATTTTTTTGTTTGTTTAAATAATATGTCATAGTTTCTAATGACCTGATTACAACAAGTTTTCTACACACTTGTTGTACTGCATGTAATATGTTTCTTTCATCAATATTAAAACAGGGTCAAAGCAAAAACTTTTTAGATGTATAATTTTTCAGATCACATAGCATGGTAGTGCGTTTGATCAAGTTTGAGCATTGACGTCTACCGTACTTTATTTTCAGGAAGGAGTAGAGACGCTTTTGGATTCTGTATCTCGGGAACCAAAAAAATTCGTTACGCAGGAGCTGCTTCAACTTAGCGAATTTCCTTAACATACATTAATCACTCTCTAGCGGTCACAATTTTAGTGTGATCAAAATAAAATGTCGTATATGATTTTAGTATTTGCAAGACCATTTTTATTAATAAATGACATACGTCAAGGGGAAATGGGGGCATAAAGAAAGAAGAAAACACAAAATATAAAATATCTCTCTTAATATTAGAACAATCGAAAAATACGTAAGGAATAAATTTGTAGAAAATCATCTTTGCTACAATTCATCACCATATTATTTTTGCTCAAACTCTAATGTGTACAAAGATATTGGGGAATTTAATTTTCAATCTTAAACCGTCAATATTTCTGTAATTATTAGGGTATCAGAAAAAAATGATAAGAAACAAAATTACAACTTAAATTAAAACAATTACAATTAAAACTTAGTACCTACAACTTTACTTCTTATAAATATTTCGATTTTTCGAATATTAAGGGAGATATGTCAAGTTTTGTGTTTCCCCCACCCTCTAAACCCCCCTTTCCCCTCGTTCGATTTTACCCATTAACGAACTTGACCTTTTAAATACCAAAAGCGTCTCAAATACCAAATTTCATTCCAATCAGATCAAAATTGTGACCGCTAGAGTCATTACAGACACATATATATGTATATATATATATATATATATATATATATATATATATATATATATATATATATATATGTATATATATATATATGTAGATTAAAATTGTAAATATTAGCAATTGAGCAATTGATTCCGATATTCTAAGGAAATTCGCTAAATTGACGCAGTTCCTGCGTAACGAATTTTTTTTATAACTTGTTATTTGATTATTTACATATATTGTAATTGATGTAATTGAAGTTTAAAACCAAAATGAGCACTCCCTGATGAGCATGTGTGAATGAAAATCTACTTAAAAATATGTCAACAATCCACTTGAGTTTATTTCCCTTGGTACCAGCTGTTGTTGTAATGGCATGGTGAAACATAAGCTCTCACATTACATCTATACAATAATTTTATTTTTAAAATTATTGAAACGTGTAATTACATTAGTGAAGAAAAAAAATTCACAAGAGAGACAAGTATAGGATATTAGTGCAGGTAGGTGTGTGTATATATAAGCTGAGCATAAAATTACCCAAGTAAAATTTGATAATTTTATATGAAATCAATGGGGATCCGTTTTGCCAAACTCTCCCGCTTGGGAATTAAAACCATTCTAACAATGGATAAATAGACTTCAGTTTACAAAATAACAATTAAAAATAAGTAAATAGTCAATAAACAAATTAATAATACATTGACATCAAGATAGTGAGAGATCATATGCATTCCACTACCATAACATCTCAGGAGCATAGAGGTAGAGCGTTGGACTAGAATGCACGAAGTCGTGGATTCGATTCCCATCCTAGATGCGTATGATTTTTCATATTTTGATATCAAATAATATTTTGATATCATTTCAATATTTTGATATCAAAAGCATTTGATATGAAATAATGTTTTCAAAGCTCAGACATGTGGCTTAAGTGTCAAAATAAGTAAACGCTAGTTACTTCCGTTGGTATAATATATTCGAAAGACAACCATACTAACAATGGATAAAAAGGCGCTTGCTTCGAAATAAACAATTATGAAATTATGTATATCAAATATTTTTATACCTGTATATAAACTACTTGGTTTGCTCGCAAGGACTCACGCCCTTGACATAATGCAAAAAACTGCACTCTTCTAGCATGAATAGAAGTAAAAAAAGGAATTTTGAAGAGTTTTTCCCATTTACGCGGGGTTGAGTTGGGAAAATTAAAGTTTTTCGATTTTTCTCATAAGTTTGAAGTGATTTCGCACCGAATGCCAAAACCGCATCCTTCAAGCATGTCTAGTAGTTGGTTAGAATATGTATACGTGAGTCAGCCAGTCAGTAAGTGAGTTCCACAAACGGTTGTATATATATTATAGGATACAGAATTTTCTGGCAATGCCAGATTTAATCCTACAGCAGGCGAAGCAAATACGAATCTGATATGGGTTCCTCTAATCAGACTTTATGTGTAATATAAGCCTTTTGTGGCGAATTAAGGTTAATGTCTGAAATCTTAAATGGATTCGACCACCTCTCCCACCTTTATTCTATGGGAATATTATAGGGAACGAATCGCTTTGTGTTACGAATGCATGGAGAAGTGTCCTAAAAAACAGTATTTTCCCGACTATTTTTATTCTTGATGGCAATATTACCATGAAATTTGTACAAATGATGAGCAACAAGGGAAATTGTCAGATTGGTTGGAGTAAATTTTCCGATAGCAGACGTTTTTGTCGTTTTTATAGTTTAAAGGTAGTGTTAGGTATAAAAAACTATCCCTATAAGATACATTTCTACTAAGAGCTCAACGAATATTAATTTTCCCATTTAAATTACATATAGTGGAACCCGCGACAGAACGGGGTACAAAATATGGTTTAGAAGTACAAAAGAAGTTTATTAAGAGAGCTGCAAATTTTTTTTCTTCTATGAACACTTTATGTTATAATCACAAAAATACAATAAATAATATTGTAAGAAAATATGTCATATTATTATTATTATGTCATTTATCCCGTTCTGTTGTTAGTTGTCATATCAGAATATCTTTAATAAAATTTATTTAGGATTTTAAAAAAGTTGTAAAGTATATCAATAATCTTACAACGATTTATAAGCTTTTTTAATTTGTTGGAAATATTTTAAAAGTTATTGTAAAACATCAGTTAATGTAAAATAGAAATTGATTTGACTTTATTTGACAGTTGTTATGACGTTCACGTGTATATATGTATATGTAGATAGGTATGTGTATATTTGTGTAAAAAAAACCTAACAAAACAGTTTTAATTTTATTAAATAATTAATTAAAACGTTCGTCAATACCATTTTTTAAATGCAATTATATAAACTGAATATTTTAAACAATATTTATAAATATTAAGTACAAAAATTAAGTACAAAACTTAAGACGCTGTGTTAAAAGTTTGATTTTTAATCGATAATTATTCTTTGAAATGATCGTCAACAGGTTTTAAATTTTTGAGAGAGGATAACTACATAATTGAGCTATTCAATTCACTTAAAAAAAATATTTGATCTTCAATCAAACCTCATGTATGAACGTCCTTAAGCACAAATATTCTGTATTATAATCTTACCTTGATGATGATCCACATATTGGTTTAGCCACATTTTCCTCTAATTATTACTAATGAACTTTTACAACAAAATTAATTAATTTTAATGTCATTTCCATGGAAATTATAATGAAAATTTTATACACCAAAATTCACTTTCATTTGTTATTGAATTAAACTGATTATTATATTGTGATTTAATTTGTTTACATATGGGGTTCATTTAAAACGAGTTAAATATATATAGAATATATATATATATATATATATATATATATATATATATATATATATATATATATATATATACTATCTATACATCTAAAATGAAAACTGAGAATATATTGTCGACCATAGTACTAAAATTGTAGATTGTCTTATTTTAATCAATGTACTATGGACCACATAAAAACTTTTTAACAAAACATAGGACCGACGAAAGAAGACAGTAACTGAAAAGCGACAAATAACAACTTTGTAACAAAAAATTAAACCATCGAAAAAAGAAAGGAAAAAATAAAAAAGTAAGTTTTTAGTCTGAGTCCTACACTAATGTAAATTCCTAAATAATTTTGAATCGGCGTCAAACAAGCAAAATATTACAGACTGTAATATTTTGTAATATTAACTTTTAATCGAAAATCAGATTAACCCTTCGCCCATTTCAATGGAGATTTTTTGGCGCCGACTCAAAAAAGGACTCAAGGAATAAAAGCTTACATTTTAATTTTTTCCTTTCTTTTTTCGAAGGTTTTTTTTGTTGTTACAAAGTTGTTATAATTTGCTTTTTAGTTACTTTCGTCGGTTCTATTTTTTGTTAAAAAGTTTTTATTATTTTGTGGCTTATAGTGTCTTAGATATAACAACATATGAGTGTCAAGTTTCAACAGAATCGGTTCACAGATGAAAATTCAGCGATGAACAATAAACCATTCCCTATTTTTCTACGCTTATGGGGGAAATTTTGTTAAAAAATTTATATGGTACGGTTTTTGAAGTATACTTCTATCCAATAAAAAATGAATTATCGAAATCGGACTAATCTGTAAAAAGTTATGCGTGGTCATACATTAAAAAAAATATAGGGGTTGACTTGAGAACCTCCTTCGTTTTTTTCATCGGTTAAAAGTACATTCAAATTGCGCAAAGATATTGAGTGTTTTCAAATAGTATTTACACACAGAACTTATACACAGAACTTATATAATCGATTATGATATTTTTCTTTAGTGGAAGCGCTGGGAAGTCTTATTTTTTATTTTTCTGTAGCTAAACTTTGAAATTTCAAATGGGACCAACTTTGAAGTATACTCTATCGAACAAAAAAAGAACTTTCAAAATCGGACTACTCTGTAAAAAGTTATGCGTGATCATAAATAAAAAAAATTTACAGGTTGAATTGAGTACCTCTTTCTTTCGTCGGTAAAGTAGCATTCATGTTTCAAAACTTTTTCGTTGATTTTTACCTTATTTATTCGTTTTTTGGGAAAATGTTACGAACAAATGTCGTTAGTATATTCATAGTAAACAAATTTTATCCGAATAATTTTTTCGAAAACCAAATGAATAAGGCACAACTAATTATAGTGACGTCGTATGTTGGCCTTGACATTTACCCTTTTCTTCAAGATTATTTGAAAGTATATTTTTTTAGTAGAATCGGATAGCCGAGGACAAAATAATACTTATTAAGTCTATTTTGGTTAATAACTAACCATTTTATAGCCGTTTTTGGGTTTTGAAAGCATTTTAGGAAAGTTTATATTTTGTTTCCTTGATATCTCCCCAACCGTTCAGTTTATTGTAAAAGTAGTTCAAAGCAATTTTGTAGAAAATAAAAATCCTCACATTTTTTGTTAAGACAATTGTTTTTTTTTATAGCGTCAGTAGTTTAGGCAGAAATATCAAAAAATAAAGAGTATGGGAACAAAAGAAAAAATTTCTTTGAACTACTTTTTCAATAAATTGAACGTTTGGGGGAGATTTCAAAAAAAAAAATATTTTCCCCCATTAAAAAATGCTTTGGGCGATTGTCACAAAGTGCTTTTCGCAGTTGTGTGTTAATTCCAATTACGATTCCACAAGGTCTCATTGACGTTAAAGTTATTTTAAAGCAAAACACTAACTACTCTGAATTACCAGAGATTTTTATAAATATATTAATATTGAATGTTGAGATTATGCAACATAAATAAATAATGAATAATCATAATCAACCCGTCACTTATCAAGAAACACGTTGTAGAACTGTAGTAGATATAATAGTTGCTGATTGAAATTTTATGTGAGAATTTTATTAGAATTCAAATAACAATCGACTCAATAAAAGTTTATTACTTCTTTCCACATAAAATATCGTAAAAACAATGTTTTCCATATTCTCTAAGACATACCTACAAGTAATTTAGTATTATTGAATGAAATGAAACCAGAAATTGTTTTTATTCATTATTTAAAGAAAAGTACCTTTTTCTTTATGTATGTGATGAATCGATGAAATAAATACTGGTGAAGTGATTTTTTTGCCCATAACTTTATTTTGAAATTACAAATAACAAAAGGCGTCAATGAAGCCTATAAATGGTTGAAATTTCGGAATCCTCAGAAACAGTACTAATTTTGATGAAACTTTTTTTAACAATATTTCTTATACTTTACTATTTGAAATCAGAAATATTCCAGCAGTCAGTATAAAATTTCTCGAATTGTAATTTCGAAAAATGTGAATTTTCCTATCAATGAAGCAGAAAAATCATCAAAACGTCATAATCCTCAGAAGCATAACCGATTTTGATCATTTTGTTTAAATGTGTGATTTTATATATTATTTGAAATCAGAAACATTTTCGTGAGGGGGGGTTGGCGAGAATATTTATATCGTTTAACCAATAATTATGCAATTTAAGGATAAAATTGAATTTTTTTATTTATGGTCTCCACGGTCCGATTTCTTTCATTCACGAACTTGAACTTACTTTTTAGCACTAGAGTACACACAGAATTGTGTCTACGGACACACGGACTTCAAAAAAACATTTGGAAGTTCAAGTAATGTGTTATCAGTTTTCTTGAATAAGTTTTAATTTTTCCGTTATTTATAAATGAAAGCTCGTACATCAATTTTCGGTAAACAGAGATTCATTTTCGTGAATCATAACTCGGTAACTATTCCGTTTTTTATACTCTTAATTTTTACTTTTTAAGGTTTTCGAATTATTTGCGAAAAATTGTCATTAAGTATGCTTTTTTCGACGAAAAATTGCCAAATTAAACTGTAAATAATTCAGAAACTATAAAGTTTGCAGAAAAACCCTACAGAACATTTTCTATCTATAACAAGGGACGTAAAGTCGACATTTTTTTCCATAAGTTTATTTGATAACTGATCACTTTGATCACGACATCTGGTGGCCAAATAAGAAACCAGTTTTAATGTGCATTTTAAGTTATAGCTGGTCTTGATATCTAATATAGTTTGAAGTTTCTATAGAAATACCTACATAAAAAAATTTCAGATATAAATTATCTGTTAATAAATTGAAAATATAAAAAAATTCACATTTCAAACTGTCAAAATAAAGAAAAAACAAGTGAAAATAACAACTAACGGAGTTAGTTGCTTAAATACCCGGTATATACTAAATTTATGAAAAAAGTTTCTGACAATAGTTGTTTACTTTTAAAAAAGGAGCATTTTTTGGCTTTAAATATTTGTTCTATCTCTTACGGTTTCAAAGATAGGCATTTTTGCCCATTTTCGAACTTGATCTTACTTTAAAGCTCTAGAACACACATACAAAATTTCAGCTGCTATCTGCTTTCGTTTTCGTGTTGACGGGCGGACGATGGGACAGGTACATTTGCGGAAATGTTTTTACCGCCGAGTCCATTTAAAAATCTCTATGTAAAAATCTTTTAAAATTCGTAACTTTAACATTTTTTTACTCAAAAACTAAAAACAGGATCAAGTTCAAACTTTGACAGGATATTCTTTATTATTGAAATAATAAGCTGTCAAATTTTGAAGAACCTGTCATTAAATTGAATTTTCTTCATAACAACCTTAAGAACTATCGATAACAGTTTCGATCCAATAAATTATTTTTAGTTATTATAAACTCTTTAAGTGCTTCATATATTTATTACATTTCACTCATAGAAATTATAACATGTTGAAAAATTCCTTGACAGTCTTTACGATTAATTTTAATACATATATGTTAACACATCATAAGAAATATAGTAGTTCTTATTTCTGAATGATTTTGAGATGTTTAATAAATTTTGAGATGTCGCTGATTACGAATCCGAAAAGTCCAAAAGCAAGTAATTTCAAAATTTTTTCTCACTTGTTTTTGGACCTCGGATTCGTAATTAGCTACCCCAAAAAACCCCAGAGACGATTTCCAAGGTGAAATTTTGAATTTTCAAAATATTTTTATCACTGTTACTATTTGGGGTGTTTTGGGAGAGATATTACCCTAATTTTCTCATTTTTCGAGGTAATGTAGGGGTTAGATAAATGTTCCTGATGGTCTAAGGAATCCAGAAAGAAAGTATTTTCCGGCTTATTTACTGAACTAAAAGTAACGCTCAACACAATTAATTAAAATGCGGAATAATTTATGGTAAAATATTTCAGGAATATTAATTAATATTCTTTAAATATTTACCATAAATTATTATATTCCTGGTACTTGCAGTATATTTAACTTTTTTTAATTATTATTTTTGAATTTGAATTGAAATTATTTTGAATATTATTTGAATAGTATTTTGGCGGTTAATCTGTTTTATTTTTTTTCTAAAAAATTTCATTTTTTTCACATTTCTCAGCAACACAACCAAATTTCTATCTCGAGGCGTACTTTATAATCCCGTGATTAAATCTTGGCCATTTTGGCATATGGCATCATTTTTTGAGTTGGTAATTATAATTCCCGATTCATTTTTGGTCGAAAATTAATATTTTAATTAAAAATTTAATGGAGAAAGCTAATTTAATAAATTATTTAATAGATAATAAATAAAACTCCGCATTGTAAAATTTTAAAAACAATTTCTAGGAAGTCTGCCCAAATGTATTCTAAAAAATTAGTAAAATCTTATCTACCTACATCAGAATTAAAAAATAATGAAGTTTAAATTATTTATTAATTAAACTGTTCATAACTCGGAAACGGTCAAGTTTACGAACAAATCACAAGAGGCCTGGTCCAAATTGGCTGAATAAACTTCAATCGAGTCAAAATATTCGGTTATTCGTCTAAATCTTTTTAAGTGTTTTAAAATTTTAATAAAATTTTTTTAAAGTAAAGATAAGAAAGATGCACAATTTGAATGTTTCAATGTTTCATAAATTGGGAGTTGGTTAATTCTGGCTACTAATTATTAGCCAGAGTTTTAGACAAAAATTTATTTTATAAAATGTTTTAAAAATTTAAATTGCCATTTTTTTTGCATTATTAAATTATTAATCAATGGAGCTTTCGCAAATAAAAATTTTAAATTATAATATTAATTATTTTTTAAATAGATTTTATGAACCTAGCTACATCAAACGCTTTAATTTTTTTTTTGGGGGAAATAAAGAAAAGTATATGAAACTATTTTTCATATAACAAAATGAATTTCACGTACAAATTTTCTTAAGTAAATCCATTTTTTATTTCACACACAATAATTTAACACACAATTTTTATCAAAAACAAATTAATTCCGCCTACACACTCGAACACAACAAAAAGGTGGGTAACAAACACAAATAAACAAACATACACATGTTCGAGTTTTGATTAACATTTTTTGAACAAACAAACACGAAAAATACAACTTGTTGACATATTGACACAATTTTATTTAATGAAAACACACAACACCAGCAACAACAACAATACGCGAGAATATTTTTATAATTATTTTCGGTGATCGTAAATGCATGTACGCAACGCGTAAAACACAATATACATGATGACCCCTTTGACAAACGAAGAAAATATATGTAACAATGTAACAAGGAACCAACTAAATCCGATATGTCATCGGAGATTTGAGATAGAACGTTTTTTTATTGTTAACACTCTGTTGGCGAATTGAGTTGACTTACTTTACTAGTCAAACGGTGAAGTTTGAATGAAACTACAGATCGTGTAACATTTAATAATAATACATGTACTGCTGTGCGGTGCGGTGCGCCGCGTCGTATGGTTGTCATGGAATATACAGATACGACAACAACGATTCACAGAGTGAATAGATGCGGCGGCTATATAGCGCCGCGACGCTCTGGCACCGAAATGACGATCGCATACAGAGTATTTTACGTATATATGTATAATTATTCACATGTGGTTCATTTTATGTCCATTAAGCTAGCAGAGCAACCTGAGCAGAACACAATTATAATTGTCTCATAATAAAACGCTAATTAAATGCTAATTAAATGCTCTTTGTTGCACTGCGTAAACTCATGCTCTGTTAGCTTAACTATCAGAGCAATATTTAAAAATTAATTAATTATATTGTATTTAATATCAAATTATTAAGCTAATTAAGTGCTAATTAAATGCTCTAATTAAAAATTAACTGCTCTTTGTTGTACTGTGTAACCGCATTTCACGATAAAATTAGCAGAGCATGCGGTTACACGATACAGCAAAGAGCAGTGAATTTTTAATTAGAGCATTTAATTAGCATTTAATTAGCTTAGTAATTTGATATTCAATAAAATATAAATAATTGATTTTTTAAACATTGTTCTGCTATAAATAATAATAAAGAGACTTTGATCTAGGAAACTGGGGCAAAAATCGAAATTTATTGTTCTGCTAGCTTAACATTAAGCTAGCAGAGCATGCGATTACACGATACAACAAAGAGCTACTAACTTTTAATTAAAGCATTTAATTAGCTTAATAATTTGATATTAGATACAATATAATTAATTGATTTTTTTAAATATTGCTCTGCTAGCTTAACATTAAGCTAGCAGAGCATTCGGGTGCACAATACAACAAAGAGCAGTTAATTTTTAATTAGCATTTAATTAGCGTCTAATTATGAGACAAATACTATTGTGTTCTGCTCAGGTTGCTCTGCTAGCTTAATGGACATGTTCATTTTAATATAGTTATATGACGTCATCGATAATTATTTGTTTGTGTTATGAGAGTGGTTGGTGAACCGTTTTTTTTTATATATTTTATATTTAACTCAAAAAGGGTTTGTGTTTGCTGATTACGTAGGAGGCTGAAGTGATGATGTTCATGATTGAGTATAGTGCGGTTCACATATATTTTATTGTGACTGGAGGATATATCCAGTTTCACCCTAGACATGTTACCTACGCATAAAATTTATATTGACTTGTAAACATTCGGTTCTATCGTTTTTGAGGTCAACATATGTTTGATTTTTTTTATAAATCTCTGACGTTGTATGTTTTTTTTTTTTACCTATATACCGCTTAAAACGTAATATGTAATTATTTTTCCAGTATATGTATGTATATAAATTTGTTAGGTCAAGTGCTTTTGGTATTTGAAAAATCAAACTCGTTGTTGGGCAAAATCGTACAAGGGAAAACGCGGGGGGGGGGGGTTATTTCTGTAGCATTATGTCAGATGTTGATATGTCAAATTATGAAATTATGAAATATATATAAACATACATACGTGTATATATATATATATAAATATAAATATAAATATATATATATATATATATATATATATATATATATATATATATATATATATATTTATATAGATACATACAGAATTTAAGAGTAACCTATCAACTTGAAACAGAAAATTGAAATTTTTTTGGGCGTAGGATCTGCCATAACGTTACAGATTTGATATATCTCTCTTAATATAAGAAAAATAAAAAACTGTATAAGAAATTATGATCTTTAATTAAACTTGATCTTTCAAATACCAAAAGCATTATATATATACATATATATATATATATACTATAGTGGTCACAGGCTACCAAGAAAAGGAATAAAATAAAAGAATGTGTGTGAAGTTAGCACCGCCATATTGAAAAATCCAAAAAATAATCATTGTGCTAGTTTGTGCAAGGAATGTGCTACGTTGTGCTATAAGCCAATCTTAGAAATTTTGAAAAATGAAGCGTAAATGTTTGTACACTTGTGAATGGTGGACACTTATTAACAATTATTGTATTGTATTTGTTGAACGATGCTGTTGTTTAAAAGTGCTATTTTTCTCAAAAAAAATACCTGGAACATAATATAAATAATTTTTGTGTCAAAACTGCTGCTGGCAATGATTAAAATTCCAAATTTTGAGTAAACCGTAAGAGTAATCGCCTTTTATAAACAGTATATTTTTTGTAGTAAACAAAATCCTTTGTTTCCATGAGTGTAGAAATTGAGGGGGGTTGAATGATCAAAAACTTCACCATACCAAATTTTATCTAAAAATTTTATTAAAAAAAAAAAAACTATTTAAGGACGTTCAGTTGCTACGCTGAAGTCAAATGAGTACTATCTTTAATAAAATTTATTTTAAAGTATGTCAATAATCTTACAACGATTTATAACCTTTTTTATTTATCCTAAATATTTTAAAAGTATTTATTGGAAAATACCAGGAAATTGTAAATTAGAAATTAATTTGACTTAATGTGACAGATATGACAGTAAACTATGTTTTATATTTGTGTGTATGTGTATATTATTTTAGTGTGAGTGGTCGCCAGTTTTCAAAATACGGTGTCAGAAACAAACGTAACAAAAAAGTTTTAATTTTATTAAATAATTAATTCAAATGTTCGTCAACACCATTTTTTTAATGCAATTATATAAACTGCATACATCAAAGAATATTTATAAACATTATTCATGATGATGTCTACTTTAATAATATAGTTATTATAATTTTAAGTTCAAAAAAATTCTGTTCTCCATAAGACGCTGTGTTAAAAGTTTGATTTTTAATCGATAATTACTCTTTGAAATGATCATCAACAGGTGTTAAATTTTTGAGGGAGGATAACTACTGAATTAAGCTATTCAATTCACTAAAAAAAAATTACTACTATCAAGCTTCATGGATGAACGTCCATAACGTAAAAACTGCAACTTCAAGAGCGTACAGCGCCCAAACGGTGCAACTTGTGCTGAGGAAAATTTAGCTCAATCGTCTTGTTTTAAGCCATAGCCTATATGGTAAATCGTTGTAAAAACCTTTTGGGACCATCCTATATATATATATATATATATATATATATATATATATATATATATATATATATATATATATATATATATATTATACAGTCGAAACCGGCCATACCGACATCGAACGGATCGGTTATTACGACTAAATGGCAAGGTCTCGGTCGAAATACTCTATAAATACCTATGTTAACATACCGCCTATAACAACATCAGATAACGTACCATAAACGTATCATAACGTATTGCGCGTTTTGTGCCATTTCAACTATCGGATATAACGTCCTAATTATGTGGTCCCTTCAATGTCGTATATATATATATATTTATATATATATATATATATATATATATATATATATATATATATATATATATATATATATATATATATATATATATATAAATTGTTTAATGAGTTAGTTCCTAATATAAACCACATACTTGTTCTATATTTATAATTATTGTTATGTAGTATAGAAAGAAAGACTAGTAGAAATAGTCTTGAGATATTTATTTTACTATTATTGCAATGGAATGAGAATAAGTATACCAGTATATGCAAACTGAGCTCTATCTAAAAGGATTAAACATTTTAAAATCGATATCTCCAAAAGAATTGGTAGTGTACTTATACTAAATCTTGAATTCTAGTCAGCTTAGTACAATACTTATGTCACTATATCGCCATCAACAAACTTGTATATGCATGTTAAATATTGAGGCAAAAATAAAACATTGGTTTAAAATCCACAAATTTGTCTTTTATTAATATAATTACAGTTATTGACTAAGGACCTTGATCGAATATACCGGGATATATTGATATATTCCTACATTGGTTCCGATAGCCAGAATCGAAACCGAACAAATTAAAAAACTAAACATTATGTCTGTTATTTTCTTCTTTTTAGTCTTTTAGTCTATTTTATAAAAATTTTTGAACTTATTTTTAGTATTAGTTTAGTTGTCGTGTTAATGGGCATAATTATAGAAGGTTCCAAATTTTTGCTCACTTATTACACTCACACTTTTGAAATCAATTGACCGTCTCAAATTCGAGAAATACTTAATTGAATAATTAACATGGGGAGCAAAGGAGACTACCTAGTATTTCAACAAGTTTTTTATTTTTAATCAAAAAACGATAGTTAAGAATCTTTATTATTGGATTTGTTCTGCGTATTTTAAAAACAAACGAGAATTATTGTCCGTCTCATTGTTTAGTTATAACAACGCAAAGTGATCATTTTATAAATAAATATACATGTCGGTATGCTGAACAGATACAATTTGACAACACTGTACGTCACTAAGCACTGCATAAATCAAGCACTATATGTAAACAAACAGTATATCAACTGGCGGAATATACGCGTCGTTGCCGGATTGCAACTTATAAAAATGTTAGGTAGTATTTGTATATACGTATAGACAAGTATCATGTGTATAACATGTCTACCGGTTCAGTCTTGGACAAAAATCATGGCTTATTATGCAATGCATTTCTTCACAATTTTTTACTATATGCTTAAATTAGTACGGATTACGCGATTTATATAAAATTTGGTATGGTGGGGTTTTTTATCATTCAACTCCCGTCAATTTCTACGCTCATAGAAACAAAGGATTTTAGGTACAAAATTAAAATTAAGTATGTAGTTTACTACAAAAAAAGGTACTCTTTATTACTTACTTCACAACTTATTGGCAGTATTGTATGAAGACAACTACCTTCAGACTAAAAAAATTCAATTTAATCCTTCCACCACTTCCTAATATATATCAACACAGATATTTGTATAATGCAGTTTCCGTGGAACAAGGCTGTCCACATTATCGCTCATTGTGCACAGTAAACATATCAATGAATACATATTCTACATTCAGCATTCTACAAATGTCTGTGAGTAATAGAGTGCACCGTATCATGGTGTGCTGTATATGGACAGCGATAGATACATACATTGCTTCCAGTTTGGGTGTAGTTTAAAAAACAAGCTGTATATTGGTATTGAAAGGGGAGCACCAAGTCGGTTGGCGAGACGCGAGGCTGGCTGAATGGTATGTCATCAAAACGTTTTCCCCATCCCAATGCAACATTAAATGTTCCACATCAAATCTTCCCAGCGATTCTACTCTTTAAAAACCCTTACACGAATTAGGAAAAGGACTAATTTTTAAAAAAATAGTACGAACAGATTTTCATTAATCAGGACAGACATAGGCTACCAGCCAAGTAGCCGAGCGGTCTAAGGCGTCATGTCTGCGCAGTATGCAGTACTTGGAAACTGGGAGGTTATGAGCTCGAATACCGACATCGGCAGTTTGTCAATTATATAAAAAAAAGGGGCGATTGATTGACTAAACTGTCGGCGTATGGACAAGAACGAAGTAACCGGCTATGCTTGAGAAGGTTTTCTGCAGTTTCCTTCACGAGCTCCAGATGAATATCGCCATAGTTCCTATCAGAGTCGGATGCAGCCGCATATCCTACCAATTCCTAGTCTACTCACAAATTCCTTCCACTCCACTCACATCCTCACATCCTCAGGCATCACAATGGACCTTATGGTCGAAGTGTAGCCCGTCCAGGGCAGCCTTTACAATCAACCTCTACCTCTACAGACACAGGCTTAAAACGCCTATTTCTTTGGTCGGAGATGAAACATATTGCCCAGATTATATAAGCTACAATGCAGCTATGGAGCGCACGATGCAGGGTGCAGCAAGCACTACTATATTCACCACAGTACAGAATTAATATAATCTACGTATATGTGTGTAATATAATAGTAAGTCATTGAAGTGAAGTTGAATGATAAATGAATGAATAGTATTTGTATTGTTTGAAAAGCGGAAATGCAGAATACCACAATAATACGGCAGTTAGGATATACGGCACAGAGTGTATCAAAATCGAATCACTAACGTGAAGAATCAGTTTCAGATAGTAAACAAAATCAGTTTCAGATAGTATAGGTATCGCTTCTGGGACAGGAGATGTTGGGATTATAAAAAAATTCGTTACGCAGGAGCTGCTTCAATTTAGCGAATTTCCTTAAAATACATAAATCACTTTCTAGCCGTAACAATTTTAGTCGGATCAAAATTAAATGGCGTATCTGGTATAATTTTAATATTTGCAAGGCCAATTTTATTAATAAATGGCATACGTCAAGGGGAAAAGGGACCATAAAATAGGAAGAAAACACAAAATATAAAATATATCTCTTAATATTAGAACAATCGAAAAATGCGTAAGGAATAAAGTTGTAGAAAATCAACTTTGCTACAATTCATCACCTTATCATTTTTGCTAAAACTCTAATGTGTGCAGAGATATTAAGGAATTTAATTTTCAATCTTAAACCGTCAATATTTCTGTAAATATTAGTGTAACAGAAAAAATGATAAGAAACAAAATTATAGTAAAACTTAGTACTATATATATATATATATATATATATATATATATATATATATATATATATATATATATATATATATATATATATAATAATATATATATATATCAAAATGCAAATAACCTAAAATATTCTAGGAATTTTGAAAACTGTGTAAGTGATAAATTTTAAAAAAACCACGTTTTACGAAAAAAGTCCTTATAAAATTTTATTACAAGGCTGATAGTTTTGATGAAGAAGTTGAAAAATCTTGAAATTTACGATAATTTCAATTTATTGATCCCAAATAAATTTTAAACGAGTAGATTGATTGACGAATGATAAGAGACCTTTTTTGTAGACCGATCAATTTTCTTTAACGAACTACAAAATTCCTAAGTTTAAAAATAATGTTTCCCGTGTAATTTAAATGGGAAATAAAAATTCGCGATGTGGGACCTCTAAGTATTAATATGAAGAAAATTTTAACAGAATATTTTTTCGACATCTTGAATACTATTTTCGAGAAAAAAAAATTCGATTTTTTTGAACCAGTCTAATATGTATATATTTATATTCAAATATATTCTTTTTATTAGCTGTATCTCTCTCGAATCGCGAGTACAAAAACCAAAGAATTAAATGAATTTATTCACAAAAAAAAAATCAGCAACGATTTAAAATAATGTTACCAACGCTTCCACCCCATTATTTTTGTGAAATCTGCAATAATTTATTAATTAAAATATTGTTTGAGGAAATTCGACACATATGTAATTAAAAGTATAAAAAAAAAAAAGTATATATTTTATATCTCCCGTCAATCATGTTTTCAAAATTAACCTGTGTAATGTCACAAAAATTTAAGCGAAAGTAATACTTTTATTAATATTATATGTTCGTTCCTTGTGTGTTAGTTTTAATTATTTTACTGGGTTTGATTATTTTTCGTTGGAAAATAATGTATAATATAAACACATTATATTTTAGCATTTTGACATAATGATTAATGTTTTTTGTTTTAACAATATATTCTAATAAAGCAATTTAAATGGGAAACATATTATAAGTATTACAGTAATCAACCATACCGACCCATATGTATAATTGTCAGGTTTTAAAAGTAAATTTTATTAAAACAATAAAAAAACAAGTTCACTTTACAAAAATTCTTCCTTTGTGGAGTATTTTATACAATAGAACTTGATTGGAGTTTACTCCTTAAGAATCGATTTCAATTTAAAGCGCCCGGTACGACCATTTTATGAGTACCTAGTGAAATCACGTGTTGAAAAAAAGCGTTATATTTTTTTACAAGCTAACACTTAATACGCTATGATATTCAATTTGAATTTATGATGTTTTAAAATATCTTTTTAGATTGATTTTACATTAAATTTTCGTTTTTCGTAGGTCATTAATTTATTTTAAGAGAAAAAAAATTTTTTAAATGCATTTTTTATAAAAATTTAGATAGTATTTTGAATTGTATATTAAATGTTAGCTTCTAAAAAATAGCTATATAATTATTTTATTAGAATTTTGTTTCAATTTTGAAATGTCAATATTGATTGTGATTTCCATAGTAACTATAAACTAAACTAGCACACTATAAATCATTATATACTATTATATACTACATTAAATCGTACTCGGCCCGCATCGCAGACGCTAAAGATTCGGGAGATTCGGGATTTTGTTCAAAATTTCAATATTTTTACTATTTTTGCGCGGGAAAAAAAGATACTATACTATACTATGAATGATATGAAAAGATCGACTCATTCATCAGTAACATCCGTGGTGTAACAGTAGCAAGCACACTGGACTAGAAATCCATTGGTGCAGGGTTCGATACCTGGTGGATGAGTAAAATTTTTCATATCAATATTTAATTAAAAATATAATTATTGCATTATGTTTTCCCTTTATCACTATGCAACTTTTGTTTGAAACATTTGTTTCTAAACTGCATATTTAAAAAAATATATACGTATTAAGCTTTTCAAATGAACACACCCCGTATATGTACATACCCATTCAAAAAAAATGTACAGACCTGAAATATTAATTTACTTACATATCTTAAAACTCCTCACTTTTGCAACTATCTGTATATTATTTATTTATAAACAAAGATAAGTAGTATATTTTTTAAATGTGAAAAAAGAAATGGAAGTTTTATATTTTTTATTTATGTAAACAATTTATGTAAACAATTCAATTACTACAAGAATAATCCAAATTGTGATTCGGTTCAGATCTGTTCAATTTTATTGAACGGGAGTGTATATGTGCAAATTAAAAAAAATTCAAATAATGAATATTCACTGTCAACACAAATCATGCATAGGTCAAGATATAGTACAATTGTATCATAAAGCTATTTATATTAAAAGTACGAAATACGAAATCTTCACACAATATTTGGAAAATGTAAAATAATTTTGATAAAATATCTGCTATATCTAAGAATAATAATATTCAACAAAGTTATAAATAATTAAATACTTTTCTCAAACATTTCACACGTTTTATAAGAGTTTATTAATTGTTTATGTAAATAACTCTTTTTACACTGTTAAATTCTGTTAAATAAATTTGATTAAATTTACCTTTGATTAAATTAAGTAACATAAATGTTTGTATTTCACATTACTCTATAACAAGTTAAAAGTGAAATATTTTTATCTTTATTTTATATTAATGATCGAATAACCTTAAATATGTTATTAATGATATTAAAAATTGTAAATAAATATTTAAATTAAAAAATATTTATAAAATAAAACAGATATAAATTCATTTTATAATCAACATATGTTAAGGTAATATGCACAGTGCATACGCATATATAATATTTTTATTTGTAGAAAATTAGTTTTTTTTTTTAAACAATTTATTATTATAAAATAAAAAATGGTGAACCATTTTAATTAATTTATGGGTGCATGTTTAAAATTAGAAAATAAACAAGTAATGTAACAACTAACTGAGTTAACTGTTTGAATACCCAGTATATACTGAGTTGTAAATAAATGTTTGAATTGTTAACAATTTTTTAATTGTCCCAGAATTAAAAAAAAATCTTTTATGGTTTCAAAGATCGACATATTTTTCGCTCTCTGAACTTTAAACACAACTTATGGGAACACTATTGAGTTTATGGAAAGAATTTTCAAACATAAGTTGTTGATTTTAAAGAGAAAAAGATTTTTTTGTTTTTAAACTTTTGTTATATCTCTTACGTTTTCAAAGATTGGGCAGTTTTTGCCCATTTTGCCCAAACATGGTCCGATATTGCCCATTAACTTGACCTTACTTTTTGGCTCTAGAACACAAAAACAAAATTTCAGATCGATATCTCTTTTCGTTCTTGAGTTATCGTGTTCACAGATGTACAGACAGACGGGCATTTAAACACATATGCCGGCGATCAATATTTTCAAGCGTTACAAAGTCGGATCTAAACTTAATATACCTTGTATATTTACATATACTGGGTATAAAAATAGAAGATACTATTCAATAGTTTAGTAAATCCGTCATTCAAATGTACATTTTGGGTAGGCAGCGATCTTATTTTCTTTATCAACTAAGTTTTATTGTGAACAATTATCATCCATTGAAATATTGTCACTAAAAATTGTTATATTGAAATCGGCTGTTTTAGCCATTTTTATAAATTCTTTGGCTTTGACTGATGTTTTTACAATTAACAATAATTGTCCGTTGGATTATTTGAATAATTTCATTCGTTATGAAAAGCTTAAGATAATATTTTCCAATTTTCCACCCAACGATGTGTTAAAGGTCATATTTGCTAATGTCTTATTTGACACGACATAAGTAGACTTTTAAGTTTTTTGAGCGTTAGAAATTTTTTATCGATACAGGAAACCAGGGCACTACGAGGTATCGGGATGGAATGAATTTTGACGATTAAAGCAATTTAAAGGGGGTCAAGGGGGTTCTACTAACTAGCGGCAATACGAATAAGTAGACCAACCTGTGGCTGTTCAACTACGGCTTTCATGTTAGTCTAGTTTTCTTGGTCGTTGGTGGGTGAAGTTTTAGTTTTGTGATGTTTTGGTCCTGTATTGTAACTTATGATGATCTTGTATACATTCTTAGTATACATACTTGTTTACATTATAACTACAGTGAAATTACCCTCCTAACCCAAATCATGTCTCCGGAGCGGATTTAGGTATCCCATTCTGCCCAATGGGGTACTCCATTTTGCCGCAGTGTTTCACAATATCTTCCAGCAGGCACAACTAAGATCAGTGTTGAAAGGCCTTCAAGTGAAGAGGCTAATTTTACTAGCCCTGGGTGCTCTTGAATGATAACAGAATCTCTTCATTTCACCTGCGGGAATAGATAGCGAAGATGATGAGGCTGTCTGAGAGTATGAATTTTGTGCATAAACTTATTTTTTCTGCATTTCCACTAGTTTTATATGTGTTTATAACAACCTGTCCTTACCATCTCGTTCTTCCCCATACCCGAGGCAGAACGGGGCAAATGACATTTCTATTTTTGAAAAAAAATATTGTTCTTTTATTTTTAACCCGACTTCAAAAAGGATGATGGTTCACAATTCGTCTGTATTTTTTTTTTTTTTTTAATGTGTGTCACCACAGAACTCCGTTATTTATGAACCGATTTTGAATTTTTTTTTGTTTTAAAGGGTTTGGTTTCCCATTGGTCCCATTGTCACCAAATCGCATTCTTTTTTTTTTGAAAAAGTATACTCATTCATAATGGGAAAATAAGAAAACTTTTTTAAAAACCGACCCCAAAAAAAAAAACAAAATGCTTGTAAAAAACACTGAAAATCGGCTATAAAAAAAGCACTAAGAATTTAAAAAAAAAAAAAAGTGTTATAAAAAATTGCACTAAAAATTAGTTGGTCAGTAGGTCTACCCATATTTAGACAAATGAAATCAGTTATAGAACTTCAAAGTCACTAAACAGCGAGAAATAAAACTTATTTTGACAAAATGGAAACCCGACTTCAAAAATCAAATATTCTTTAACAAAAAATGCACTAAAAAGTAAAAAAATAATTGCATATTCTTGTGCCAATTTTAGTTCACCTAAGCAAAAATTTTTAAATATATATGTACAATTATTGTCGGTGTCAGCATAGGAAATTCACATAAATTTTGGACACCGACTCCAAAAATAACAATAATTGTACATATATATTTAAAAATTTTTGCTTAGGTGAACTAAAATTGGCACAAGAATATGCAATAATTTTTTTACTTTTTAGTGCATTTTTTGTTATCGAATATTTGATTTTTGAAGTCGGGTTTCCATTTTGTCAAAATAGGTTTTATCTTACAATATTATTGTATTTTTGTGATTGTTACATTATAATGTGTTAGTAGAAAAATTCGCAGCTCTCTTAATAAATCCTTTTGTACTTTTAAACCACATTTTCAACTTTGTATCTCGTTCGGGCCGGGTTTTCCTATACTCTGTTTAATATAGAAATCTGTGGGCTAGAAAATAATTGACGATTTGATTGACGAAAATGTGTGCTATCGAAATTCTTTAAAATACATAATAATTTAAATCATACCACAGATCGCAAGTATATTAAATTTAAATATTATTTTCTAAAGCTGTTTGTAAAATATCCACTTGAAAATAAATGAATTCTTAACTTTAAATAAAAGGAAATAATATTGTATGAAAAAAAGAGAAAAGTAGGTTAGATTCGTATTTTAATACAATGAATTTTAACATTTTCTTTATTTTATAAATAAAAAGAAAATATTTTTCAAATATATATATATATATATATATATATATATATCTATATATATATATATATATATATATATATATATATATATATATATATATATATATATATATATATATATATATATATATTTACAGAAAAAGGAACACACGTTTAGAATTGCTTACGGCTGAAAATTTGATATTCATTCAACGTGTGTACAGAAAACAATGTTTTTCTGCTTTTTTATTTTTAACTCGTCATCAATGTTTTATTCTACTTTTTAATACAATGAAATTATTTAAATAAAAAATTACAGGAAAAAAAAAGATTTTTTTTCTAAAGATTTTTTTTGAGCTTCATGAAATTTAAATATTATGTTTATCTATGATTTTAAAAAAAATTCGTTATGCAGGAGCTGCGTCAACTTTTTTCCTTAGAATACATATATTACTCTCTAGCGGCCACAATTATAGACTAATCAAAATAAAATGTCGTATCTGATATTATTGTATTTGAAAGGCCAATTTTATTAATAAATGGCATAGGTCAAGCGGAAACGGGAATGACATAGAGAAAGAAGAAAACACAAATTATAAAATATTTCCCTTAATATTAGAACAATCGAAAAATGTATAAGGAATAAACTTGTAGAAAATCATATTTGCTACAATTCATAACCTCATCATTTTTCTCAAACTCTAATGTGAACAGAGATATTTAGAATTTTAACTTTCAATCTTAAACTGTAAATATTTCTGTAAATATTAGTGTAACAGAAAGAATGATATGAAATAAAATTATTGTAAAACTAATTTTATACAACTTTATTTCTAATAAATTTTTCGATATTTTAAGGGAGAATATTAAGGGAGATATGCCAAATTTTTTGTTTACCCACTCCTCTGAACCCCCGTTTCTTGTCCGATTTTACCCATTAACGAAACTGACTTCCAAATACCAAAATTCATTCCAATTAGAATAAAACTGTGACCGCTAGAGAGTCCACAGATACAAAAACACACACATATATATATACGAGTATATATATATATACTCGTATATATATATATATATATATTGATATACTTTCAATATCAAAAACTGTTATCCGGATATCATATAAAAATTTGACAAAAATTTAGTTGGTCAGGTAACGGTTGACATTCGAATCAGATTTTGGTTTGTAGTAGGATTTTTGTGCTTTCCTAAGAGTACAAGGTGATATATATATATATATATATATATATATATATATCACCTTGTACTCTTAGGAAAGCACAAAAAGCCTATATACTCGTGTATATTTATATATATATATTTATATATATATATATATATATATATATATATATATACTCTTAGGAAAGCAGAAAAGCTTACTACAAACCAAAATCTGGTTCGAATGTCAACCGTTACCTGACCAACTAAATTTTTGTCTAATTTTGATACGGTATCAGGTTAACAGTTTTTGATATAGAAAGTAAACTAGTGACCCATACCTTTCGTTAAGGTATACTCTATTGATAGATACCATCATTTTTACTTATCGACTCTTTCCTTTTCATATATGGCGTCGCAAATTTAATCAATTTTTTTTAAATGGCTCTTTCTAGACTGGTAATTTCAAATTTGACCTCGAACTTTTGCGCAACCTGTGTATTCTTAATATTTTTCACTTAACGTGTTAACTTTATGTGTTCAGTTAATGTGTTTTAAGGTGTTAACTGTTATTATTTAAAGTAAAAACCCGTGAAGTTCTTCAATATTAAAATATAGTTATGATCATAGACGTAGTATAATACTGATAATTTGACTTTTATCAAAATATATATTATTATTATGCAAAATTCAGTGTTACCATCTTTGTTTTTAAAGCGGCATATTTTAGTAGTTTAAAATGGTTACTCTCTTTTAAAATAAACTTTCATGAAAATGTAAAACATACCGTATAAAAATTAAAAAGAAGGAAAATTCTTATATTAGAAATATCTACTTGATTAAAGGTGGCATTTTAAAGTTTAAAGATAGTAATTACATTTCAAATTTTGCCCCAATTCCTAGAACATTTATTTGTATTTTGTAAACACCTATTTCTACTACAAGGCAGTCATCATCTGTATGAATTAGCTAATCATAATTATCTCTGTGACATGGAGTCAGAGATATGTTGCTCGTTGCTAATTTGGTGCGTGTCTCACAATGATATTAAAAACGATTTGTCTTTTATATTATCTGACTGAGGATATGATTTGACCTGACCTGAAGGATTATTTGAGTTGACTGACCAATTAAAGGATTAAGTGTGTGAAGAACTCCACCCATTTATTGGCGGTATCCTTTTGTGACAATGCGGCGTTGTTATTGTCATCAAGGTGAGGGTGTTGATCGAAGCTAACTTTGACAGTCAGGTATTAAATTTTGAAAATGGTTTAATTTTATGAAATCAGAATTTGGAATCAGGTCATTGTCTAAACTCATTATCTGTTTTTTCAATTTGTGTATGTAGTTACTTTCGTATGCATCTAATTCTGTGGGGTTTTGTAATTTTAAATTTAAAACTTCTAACATCGGTACTTCCTATACTTTCAAGTAATACTTTTTCCATAACTATGTTGGAACCTTTATTATAAAATTATGTCGTATACAATTTTTGAACAAATAAATTAATTTATAAATAAATTACTAATTTATTAATTTGATTGTTCTAAATTATATACGACATAATGTTTTAATAAAAGTTCCAGCATAGTTATGCAAAAAGTATTACTTGAAAGTATGGGAGGTTACGAGTTCGAATCCCGACACCGGCAGTTTGTCAATTAAATGGGGCGGTTGACTGACTAAACTGTCGGTGAATGGACAAGAACGGAGTAACCTGCTATGCTTGTGAAGGTTTCCTGCGGTTTTCCTTCACGAACTCCAGATGAATATCACATAGTTCCTATCAAAGTTGGCTGTAGCCGCACACCTATCAATTCCTAGTCTGCATTCGAATACCTGATTCTCTACTCACATCATACAAATGTAAAAGTAACAATTAATAAAGGTTGAAAAATAATGACGTGGGTGGCCTCTGTTATAGACCGTTGTGTCTCAAAAACGGAGGTTAAACCCCATTATTGTTATTATTATTACTGGAAAGTATAGGAAGTTGTAAGTAGCCAAACAATTCACTGTATTTTTTGTTACTTTCTTTGATTCTATGGGACCCTAAAGAACATTTCCACAAAGTTTAAGCAAAATCTAAAGTAGTGCAGCTACGATTTTTTACCGACGAAAAGAAGGAGGTATTCAATTCAACTTGTATATATTTTTATATATCTTTTTTTATGTATGATCACGCATAACTTTTTACAGAGTAGTCCAACTTTGATAATTTTTTCTTTTGGAGAGGGAATTATTCAAAGTTGGTCCCATAAAAATTTGGAAATAAAATTTCAAATTTTAGCCACAAAAAAAAAATTAAAAAAATAAGACTTCCCTGCGCTTCCACTAAAGATCAAATATCATAATCACTGTATATTGTATATTGTCTGTGTGTAAACACTTTGAAAGAAAAAAGAAAGTCACTGAAAAGAGAAAAAAAAACTTTTTAACAAAGAACCGACGAAAGAAGAAAGTAACTGAAAAGCAAAAAATAAAAACTTTTATACAAAAAATTAAATCTTCGAAAAAAGAAAGGAACTGAAAAGCAAAAATAATTAAGTCAATGTAAATACCTAAATAATTTTGAGTCGGCGCCAAAAAATCTCCATCGAAATGGGCAAAGGGTGAATCTGATTTTTGGTTAAAAGTAAATATTACAAAATATTACATATATTGTTTGTTTGGCGCCGACTCAAAATTATTTAGGTATTTACATTGACTTTGTTTTTTTTTGTTAAAAAGTTTTTTTTTTTTTAATGATTTCATAGGGAATGACTCAATATGTTTTGTACCATAGAAATTAATTTATCGAGTAACCAAATTTTATAAATTGAATCATTGAATTGTAAAAGAATGAAAATTTTATGCATTTTTCAAGTAAACTACTTCACTCAAATCAGCTCGAAAGGGGGGCGTTATTTATCTTGTTGCTTTTATTCTAATAAAAGCAGTATAATAACTTCAGTTTGTACACTCAATTTCCAGTGCTTATCTTCACAAATAATTTCCTTATATAAATGCATCTAAAAATCCGATTCTGTTGAGATATTATTATACATCATTCACAATAGTCCAGTGAATAGAGACAAAAGGGGGGGGGTTACCTTACAAACGGTCCGGTAGTTCTAAATTTTTGATATGCTGTTTAGGATGGTTATTAAGTGATTAAAATGCAAAATGCACAATTCCTTCCCCCCTCGGCACGCGCCACCATATTGAAAAAATCGCAAAAAATTGGCTCTTTCTTCAGATTTTCGCTTATATCTTCGTTTGGGGGCATTTTAGAACTAATGTAGCAAAAAAGAGCTAAAGAGCCAAAAAAAAGCAACATGCCGTTGTTTTAACTTTTATGTTTACCCCCACTCTGTAGGTTTGGTTAAAAAAAATATACTTTCATTTTGTAGGTATTTAAATTCCCTACAAATTTTTTTATGATATTTGTTTTTCTAGAATAGGCCATAACTGAATTACAGCGTTCTAATGTTAGAAGTTTGATAAATTTTCGGAAAATGCGATTTATTTATTTATTTTTAAAAGTGCATATCTACATAACTATAAGTCCTAGAAACAAAATTTAAAACGTAAATTATAGGAAATTTTATTCTCTACAACATTGAGTAGAACTCTGTTATAGCTAAAATGCACCAAAACGAAGATATAAGCGAAAATCTGAAGAAATTGCCTATTTTTTAGGTTTTTTCAATATGGCGCGGAGGAGGGGGGGGAGAATTGTGTGTGCATTTTGAATTTTAAACACTTACTAACCATTCTAGATAACATATCAAAAATTTAGAACTACCGGACCGTTTGTAAGGTAACCCTCCTCTATTCACTGGACAAGCATTAGCAGTGATTTTGTTGTAAACATCGTTGAATTTTTGACGTAATATCATATTCGAGTCACGTAATACTACAATATCTCGCAGCATTTTTATGAAAACAGCACAAGTCGTTGACTTTTTAAATCCTTTCGTTGTAATCCTCCTTTTTATAAGCACAAAAATAGTTGTACATCGGGCAGACTTGTTCACTATATTTATGTAAAAACAGTACTTATAAGAGTTTTGCAAAAATTTACAATATACCTTTAATTCGTCAGATAAAATAGTCTTAATTTTCGAAAAATTAAAAAAAAACTTTTTAACAAAAAATAGAACCGACCTGTAGAAAGGAACCCGACGAAGGAAGAAAGTACCTGAAAAGCAAAAAATTAAAACTTTTATATAAAAAATTAAATCTTCGAAAGAAGAAAGGAACTGAAAAGCAAAAAAAACTAAGTCAATATAAATACCTAAATAATTTTGAGTCGGCGCCAAACAAACATTATATGTAATATTTTGTAATATTTACTTTTAACCAAAAATCAGATTCACCCTTCGCCCATTTCGATGGAGATTTTTTGGCGCCGACTCAAAATTATTTAGGTATTTACATTGACTTGGTTTTTTTTATTTTTCAGTTCCTTTCTTCTTTCGTCGGTTCTATTTTTTGTTAAAATCTTTCTTTTTACTTTTCAGTGCCTTTCTTTTTTCGTACACGTTATAGTGTCATTAGAACTACATAAGTGTGCCAAGTTTCAAGAGAATCGGTTCACAGTTGAAAATTCAGTGGGTGAACAATTCATTTTCCCCTATTTTTCTACCCTTAGGCACGAATTTTTTTCGATATTGAGTGCTTTCAAAGTGTTTACACACAGACAATATACAGTCATTATAATATTTGATCTTTACTGGAAGCGCAGGGAAGTCTTTTTTTTTCTTCAAATTTTTATGGGACCAACTTTGAATTATTCCCTATCCAACAAAAAAATTATTTTTGCTTTTCAGTTCCTTTCTTTTTTCGAAGATTTAATTTTTTGTATAAAAGTTTTTATTTTTTGCTTTTCAGTTACTTTCTTCTTTCGTCGGTTCTTTGTTAAAAAGTTTTTTTTTTCACTTTTCAGTGACTTTCTTTTTTCTTTCAAAGTGTTTACACACAGACAATATACAATATACAGTGATTATGATATTTGATCTTTAGTGGAAGCGCAGGGAAGTCTTATTTTTTTATTTTTTTTTTGTGGCTAAAATTTGAAATTTTATTTCCAAATTTTTATGGGACCAACTTTGAATAATTCCCTATCCAAAAGAAAAAATTATCAAAGTAGTTCTACTCTGTAAAAAATTATGCGTAATCATACATTAAGAAAAAAAAATTAAAAAATATATACAGGTTGAATTGAGTACCTCCTTCTTTTCGTCGGTAAAAAAATAATAAAGAAATATCATTAGACTACATTTTTCAATTACTAGATATCATGTATGAGTTCGATTGGACCAACGATATAGAATCGAATCGAATCGATACTTTAGTCAAAATCTACATAAAAACGAATATAATTTTATCGAATTTTGAAAATTTTTCCTATCTTGGACACCGTACGAAACAGAACAAAAATTTAATGACAAAATTCCTTTATATTAAATAAAAACTTTAGTTTGAAAATTGTTTCCCTAAATTCAGTATATACTGAGTATTTAAGCAATTAACTTAGTTAGTTGTTATTTTCACTTGTTGTATAATTATCTTATTCCTATTGTAAAGTAAAATTGAATTGTTCAAAAGTAAAAATAAATACAAAACCCTAAACTGTTTTTAAAAAATATCAAAAACAAGTAAGGTTTAAAACTTGCCTATTTTTAAATTAAACTACCAATTTTTTTTAAACTACCTATTTTTAAATTTAGAATTTTAATTTCACACTAAATGATTTAATTTAAATTAAAAGGTTGGTAACATTATATACAATAGCATATTTCTAGTTGATGTTCTATTGTTTTAAAATTGACTGACATTTATTTATTTTGTGCAATAGAACAATAGTTCTACATTAGTTGCTAGACTTTTCAAACAACCTACGAAAGGTTTGTTGTTGTATCTATATGTTATACGTCAGTATAATATCATGCTATTTAAAAAGAAAAACCTATTCATTGTGTATAGTATTTCAGTAATAGGAGAAGAAATCGGAAATCAAAATTTTCAATATCAAATCTACTGGCTCATTTTTTTGCAACTCTAGTATTTACAAACATATTTATCATTTTTATCTAATATTTATGAACTAATTTGTAGCCAAGGTAACTTAATTTCGTATTAATTATATATTATTCCTTCCTAGTTCCTATGTGTCGAATTTTTATGTTTTATGAATGTGATACAACTCTTAAGCTAAAATTTCACTGAGACGATATGTACCGGTAAACGCCAACGTCAGAATGCAACGATCAACTTCATAGACGTGTCAGTTCTGTATACAACAGTTCCGTCCGGATACAAACTATTGAAAAAAAACCTTGAATCAATTAATTTGAATCGTAACGATATTGGTTTTTGATTGATTTTAAGCAATTAAAAAAAAAATTATAGTCATTAAAATGTATAGAAAATTAAATGAATTGAATTCTTCAATACTGACATTATGTTCTTTAGGTGATATCTATTTTTGAAATATTTGACGCAGTTCTCTGATAATCCTCTACCTGAACAACAAGCGGCAAGTTCGCCGTCGTAGCAAAATATTAAAACTTTTTAATAGCAAAGTTGACTGTCGTTGGTAGCCATGCCGCGGCGGCAAGCGAATGCCAACTTGACATTTGTCAACTCGACATGCCGCTAGCATTTATCGCTACATGCTGTCTCTATGGAGTTCTAACTTTAGTCAAATATAATCATATTAAATTTGAATTCTTGTTCTATAAGTTATATAATAATATAAAGTAAAAAAAATGTTGTTTTTGAGTGTCAAATTCTAATCCTGCAAAATTTAATGCTCTTTAATTCGTATGAGACCATTGTTGTTAGTAAGTGTCACTTACGATTTATTTTTTCGAAAAAATATAAAGTGCAAAAGCTCACATCTTGTGACTGTGTAAAGCCAGATTTGACTCATTCAAATGGAAATATTAATGATTTACAGATTTCCCAAATTGGGCCATGGAAATATATTTGTTAAATTGAAATTCACTAGTCTGAAAAGTTTAGTAGAAAATTTTATATTTTAATAAAGATTCGAGATTAAAAGTAACTTATAATGACTTTAAAATCTAAATCGAATTGAAATAAACCATGTATTTTAGACCTAAGAATAGACAGCCCATGCAATGCTATAAAGCAGCAATTAGGGTAGTTCCAGCATAAAATCACATTTGGACAGATTTTGCTCTTTTTTTCACAGGCTTAAAATAACATATTCTAATAAATGTCGAAGTTTCAGAATTTTAGATCGTTTAGAACACGAGATAATTAATAACACAGTTAATCTCTGTTCACATTAAAGTTTGAGAAAAATGATCAAGTAATGAATTTCAGCAAACTTGATTTTCTACAACTTTACTCCTTATACATTTTTCGATTTTTCTAATATTAAGAGAGATATTTAATATTTTGTGTTTGTTTGATACGAATACATGAAATATATTTTATTGTAAAAAATTTTGATTGTCGTTTCCATAGTAACTATAAACTATAATCGTTATTTTGGCTATTAATGAATTTAATATTCTTACTATTCTTCTTTTATTCTAAGGAAATTCGCTAAGTTGACGCAGCTCCTGCGTAACGTATTCTTTTATTTGTTCTATAATATAAGCAAACGGGTTTTTGCTTAACATGGTAACGCAGTATTTAATATCTATTTTCTATATTTAAAATTATTATTAATATTTATCACAAAAATTCTACAATTTGTATTTATGAGCGACAATTAGCATTTTCCCTTTAATTCATGGAGTAATATTTTTTTAGGACTTATTGAGTAACTCATTCTTTAAGGGGTATGTAATACATAGAATTAAAAACAACTAACCTAAAATGTTGAATTTGAATACAGGTGTTGTTTATTACATTTGTGTGTTCTTCGTATAATACTGAAACAAAAAATCAAAATTTTAATATATCGAGTATTGAAACTGGCTAAAATTAATAATAAAATTAGCTAGAAAATTTAAAAATATTTTACAAACTGTACCATCGGTACAATCGCAACTGCTGTACTTTCTTAAGAAAGAAAGAAATCCTGAACCTGAAAGAATCTTAACATCATATCAAGTCGTAGGTTGGTACAATTACGGTAATAATAGATAATTGGATTGTTTCTTAGAAATCAAAACTCGTCAAACGATATAATCAAATTTACAATCGACTAGGAAACAAATAATGAAATAACGTTTTTGAAATTTAAAATTACAGTTCGAATATGATATACACCGGAAACCATCGTTCTCAGACAGACACAAATATACTTATTAGGGTTTCACCGAGGCGAGGCAAATTTACAAAAAAAAATTTTTTTATTTATATATGCAGTGTCAGTGACAGTGTAAGCATTTAAAAAATATATGTAATGTTAATACATGTTAAGTGTTATATCTTCCTCTTACGTATAAAATTAGAACCTCTTATATAGTTCTTAAAACATCACGGGATTTCATTTTTTCAGATTATTTTTTATTTTTTAGGATTAATTTTTTTGAACTGTTTTCATTCGAGGAGTCATAAAAATTTAGAGACTAAGCAACTTATATTCCATGTTTTAAAGACATTTATTTTCGAACAAGTTTTTTAAACCATATTATGTACATTCATGCAAAATAAGTCAAATTTAGTAAAAATTTTACCTCGGGCGAGGCGAGGCGAGGATGATAGCTAACCCAACCGAGGCGAGGCAATGATGGTCAATATTCTACCTCGGTCGAGGCCGAGGCGAGGCGAGGTTGATATTTAAAAAAGCGAGGCGAGGTGAAGTGATACCAAAACCTCGCCTCGTGCCTCGTGAAACACTAATACTTATAGACGCGCTCTTTTCCTGGAATAAAAATATGGTGGCATATCACTCTATGGTACAGCAAAAGTTCCAGCAAGAAATAATAAAGACAATAGCAACAAGTGGAAATAACAACTAACAAAGTTAATAGCTAAAATATCCGGTATATACTGAGTTTATGAAAAAAGTTTCAGACATTGTTTTATATTTTAAAAAAAAGAACATTAATAACAAAGATAAAGTGGATAATAAATACAAAATTGGAATATACAAGTTGGTTTGTGAATATTGTGACACAGCTTAACTGGCCCAATCTGGGAAAGAGCTATATAATTTTTAATAAAATGCATTGTTGTTATAAATAATAAAAAAAAAATGTTTATAGTATTTAAAAATAATATTAAATACGAAATTCCACAAACTAAATCGCTCACCAGTATATAATATAAACACGTTGTAATACAAATGCAAATCTAAAGATCTGGTTATACGGTGCGGGCTACTGCCGTTGACAGTAGACAGCTACTGTCATTTGTACTGGCATGACAATAACTCGACTCGCCTCACCCGGTCACACAAATGCAAGCTGTTGGCGTAACAGTAGACGGCTGTCCCGAGCAATGTTGTCGCAATTGTCCCGAGCAATGTTGTCGCAAAATACACGACTGATCATAGTCCATACCACAATAAAGCGGTTACAAAAATACTTTGCGTTGAAATGCCTCAATCTGTTCAAGCGACGCTTTACGCAGATCTATGTTCTTATAATTAGGATCCAAACAATTGCATTAAACAAGTTGGTTTAATCCTTGTATAGGTCCACAAACTTTAAATTTTGCTCGGAAGTCCATCTATCCGCTGGCATTTTGTCTATCGAAACAAGATAAACACGCGAAGTATCAGAGAATCCACCTGGAGTGTGCCTGAGTGTACAACCTATTGCCATTTCGTTAAAAACATGCTAGTTGACGTCCGAGTTGCATGCGAGTGGCGTGGTGGAGGAAGGCTAGTGGCGAGTAAAAACAAAAAATGTTGTAGTAACTCGCCTCACTAGGTTTCACGGTGCAAATTGCTGCACTGCAGTAACTCGCTTCGTCAGCTCGCACAGTGTAACCAGGCCTTAATTTCTGGTTAGCCGAACAAGGAATTTTTAATTATATTTTCGAAAGTATAAATGATTGCACCAAAATTATCTGTACAAGGTTAGTTAAATAAAATTTAATTTATAGTATTGAATTAAAAAAAAAAAACAGTAGACACGTTTCAATGTATAATTTTTCTACTAAAATTGTTAGGAAAAAAACAGTATAGATTTTTTTAAATTTTGCACAACTTATATGTATGTAACAGGTAGATTTATTATATTTAACTCTTGGACGGAGTGCAATGAAAAATTATTTCATAATTCGTCTACCAAATATATAAAAGATCAGACTAAGCTTTTTGGATTTCGATTTCAGAAATTTTCACATAGTGTATACTTCAATGCAAAGATTCCAAGTTTTTTGCAAACACTTCACTGCAATTTCCATATCCCCCAATGAATGTTGAAGACCTTCCACAATTGTAACCTCGATCAGAATACAGCACTGTTTGCCAGATTTCGTAATTGAGGAGGCGGGCCAGGAGGGGTACTTTCTGCGGTTCCTTTTTTTTTAAATTAACCTTTAAGAGGGTGAAATAGAGGATAGGAGAATGTGTTGATTATAATATTAGTTACTTCATTATGTGACTGATTTACAATGTGATAGGTATAGATTCGATTAGATGAGTATATGATAACGAAAGTTTGTGTATTTATTGTTAATTGTGTATAATTGTTTCTATAGAAATGGCATTAACATAATTTTGCAAATTCATTATTTGTCAAAAATTATTAAAAATAAAATAAAATTGACTTTACTGATATAAATGAAAACTGATATAAATTAATATGTATGTGTGATGACAAGAAAGATGTATGTAACAAGACAAAATTATATCAAATATCCAAAGTCTTTATCCATAGTAATATTACGTATAATGTTTATGTGTTTATGAGAATATAATTTTATTATGTTTTTCTTTCATTTTAATTTATATGTAATACTGGTTGAATCTGCAACTTCGTTCAAGTGGAGTTTCGTATCGCATCGTATAAAGAGTTCTTCGAATCTTCGAATAACAGTAATATTACAATCAATTTCTTATAAAACTATAGCTCCTAGCCTATGCTTTACCTATAAATAAACATAGGTTTAAGGTTATACATCGTTTTACAAAATACTTCGGTACAAAATGAAAAAATATACTTTAAAAAATCATCGATTACATTTTTAAATTACAACTAAATGCATGGATAAGCCTTCCTTAAAACTAACTAAAATGATATAAAATGTGGAGTTTCAAACATATATATTTTTGATATATATTTATTTTGATATATAAATGATATATATTTTGATATTAAATATATATATATATATATATATATATATATATATTTTTTTTTTGATATTAAATGATATATATTTATTTTGAAAGTCGGAATTTGATTACTTATGCGCATAACGTTACTTATGCGTCACCCAATATATTTATATATTTTAAATTTATGAGATATGCCCTTTTCGAAATTTACGGTATTGAGCCACGGGTACAGCTAGTATTTAATCAAGTAAAATTTAAAAAAATGAAACCATTGGCATAACACCCACCTTAAATTGAATTTTCGTAAAATTTCCGACAAACTCTATTTCGTTAACGAAGAACTTTAGACCCTATATTTTCCGAAACTTTTTTGAATAGGATAAGTTTAGAAAGATGGTCTTTAACTTTCTTGTTTTCTTACTAAATAACTCATATAGAAGTAAAAAAATGTTACCATAAGCAAAGCGTCAAGTGAAAACAATCAACTTTTATAGACGGATATTTTTTTATTCTGTACATTTTTACGGTTTTAATAAATGAATAGGGAGAGACATATAACTAAATAACTAGTTAGCTACCCACTCCCCAGTAGACAGCATACATGGAGAGCTGATAGTATCTACCTAGTAAAAGATAGTAGATATAGCTTTAGATAAATATATTTTGTAATAATAATAACAGTTCGTGTGAACCGCTCAAAAGTAATTTGTGTCGTTCCATTCGCATACCGCGTTTCGTTCCAACAATATAGTAGTGTATTTGTCGTCGTCTCATTGTGAAATCTGTTTTTAACCCGACTTCAAAAAGGAGGATGGTTCTCAAATCGTCTGTTTTTTTTTTTTTTTTTAATGCTTGTCACCTGAGATCTCCGTCATTTATGATTTTGATTTTTTTTTTGTTTTAAAGGGTTTGATTTTCGATTGGTCCCATTGTCACCAAGTCGCATTCTGATGAAGGAATCCCTTGGAAATCGAGGAAAATCCTCATTTTATGTGATCACCGATTTCTGCGAAAATTTTTGTTTGTTTGAAAGGGTATACTCATTCATAATGGAAAAAATAAGAAACTTTTTTAAAAACCGTCTTCAAATAAAAAAATTTTTTACAAAAAAAAACTGACCCCAAAAAAATAATTTTTACAAAAAAAAACAAAATGCATGTAAAAAAAACCTGAAAATCTGCTATGAAAAAATGCACTAAAAATTAAAAAAAAAACGGATAAAAAAATGCACTAAAAATTAGTAGGTCGTTTAGTAGGTCTACCCAGACTGGTCTATTCAGACAAATAAAATCAGTTATAGAACTTCAAAGTCACTAATAAGCGTGAAATAAAAAACATTTTGACAAAATGGAAACCCGACTTCAAAAATCAAATATTCTAAAACAAAAAATGCTCTAAAAAGTAAAAAAAATAATTGCATATTCTTGTGTCAATTTTAGTTCACCTAAGCAAAAATTTTTAAATATATATGTACAATTATTGTTATTTTTGGAGGCGGTGTCCAAATTTTATGTGAATTTCTCTATGCTGACACCGACTCCAAAAATAACAATAATTGTACATATATATTTAAAAATTTTTGCTTAGGTGAACTAAAATTGACACAAGAATATGCAATTATTTTTTTACTTTTTTTTGCATTTTTTGATTTTTGAAGGCGGGTTTCCATTTTGTCAAAATTTATTTTATTTCACGCAGGCATTTCATGAGATGTCAGCGTATAATGTAAAAACATGCACAATTCATGTAATTACTAGGCGTTTCGTGAAATGCCCATTATACTTTGGCGAATAGTGTCTAACATAATCTGCCTTACTTTTTATCTTAGTCTCATTGTGAAATCATTTTTTCTCGAAGATCCTAGGTACTGAATGAAAAATCGGCGTATTGTCTCCATGAATTAAAACACGTTCTTACTATGGAAGTCGAAATTACAGACTTATTTATTGCTCATTATAATAAATTTTTTGAAATTAGGCTAATTTATATTCCTTCGGTAATCGGATGAATAATATTTTGTTTTACCGCCTAAAATAATTTTTTTTATCTGTCCAATCCTGTATAAATGCAGTATACACTCAAAGGTTACATTGTATCTTTTTCAGTTTCAACTCCTAATGATTTCCATAATTTTAGCCACGATATCTGAAATATATAGAACGCCTTTCAGGGTGAGGGACCAAAAGCCGCTAATCCGACCAACTACAACATCGGGGTATGGACGATGAAGTAAAAAATAAGAGTACTCGGCTGCAATAGTTATTTAATTCTTCAGTAGTTATAACCTCCATTGATTAAGGTTATAGCTATATCGGAAATATTTATTTTTTTGCACTTTCAGGACTAAAATTGCAACGTTACTCCCTCCAAATAGGTACTAAAGTAATACCTATGTACACTCCCATGGGAGAAAAAGTAGATTTTTTTTCCCATGGAAGAAAAAGTAAATTTAATACATCCTAGCAACAAAATCAAAATGACATTTCTATTTAACATGAAAAAATATGAAATAAAAAAAAATTTGTTTAATAGAAATGTTCATTTTGATTTTGTTGCTAGGATACTTATTACATTTACTTTTACTTTTTTTTTTCTCCCATGGGAAAAAAATCTACTTTTTCTACCATATGGGAAGAAAGTACTACTTTAGTAAAATTTCAAATTCGCCCCCTTTACCTATATCAGTTTTTTGTATTAAAAATACGTATTTCGACTACAATGTAGTCATCATCAGTATAAATTAGCTAGTCGTAATTAACTCTTCGACAATTAGAAATAGATAGAAAGTCGAGATCAATAGACAAAAATAAAAAAGAATAGAAAATTATATTGAAATTACTATTCCTCAGGATATGTTACTTGTTGCTAATTTGGTGACCATTTCACTGGGCCTTCGACTACGAGAAATATGTACAAGACTCTTCAAACTTGTTTCGTGCTTTTTCCGTAGTCGGCTTATAGTTTTTAATCTTTTTTTTGATTCAACAAAAACAGTACAAGATACAAAATGTTTTGAATTTGTGCAAATTATACGAACGAATACACCCTGTAATTATCCAAGTTACGATTAAACATACGACTACACATATTCTTACAACGAAAGTAAAACACGTTGATTGTGGGCTCCAAGATGCTAGCACCCATCCATGGAATTTCGAAAAACCAATTATACCATCTAATTGGTCATAAATGGTCAGGTAGTCTCATAAATTGGTCAGCTATAGAAAACTTTTTATCGATGTTTTAAGTTTTTTTCAAGGTAATGAAATAGATTTAGGTGGTCTCCCAGGAAGTCGATTTTTCCAAGAAAATAGGTCTGTTCAATTATTTATTTTAACTGACCAATTATCAGTGGATTATTCTCAATCGATTAGTGCCTTTAATTTTTCTCTGTATGGAATATGGGGTGCTAAAATTTTTTCATGACCTTGAAAAAAATTTAAAACCCCGGGAAAAAGTTTTCTATCGCTGACCAAATAATGGGGCTACCAGACCATTAATGACCAGTTAGATGGTTTAATTGGTTTTTCGAAATTCCATGGATGGGGTGCTAAAAGTTTTGTATGACCTTGAAAAAATTAAAAGATCAATCAAAAATTTTCTATCGCTGACCAATTAATGAGACTATCTGACTATTTATGACCAATTAGTGACCAATTAGGTGATATAATTGGTTTTTCGAAATTTCATGGATGGGGTGCTAGCATCCTGGAGCCTGGTTGTGGTATTATTTAATTCAGTTATGTTATGTTAGGAATGTATTTCCATTACAGTAAAAAGGATTTGGTATCATTAACATTTATTACTTAGAAGTCGAGTATTATGTGTATGTATATTGTATACCTTACATAACAGCATCTTTTTTTCTTGTACTTATATTTATCTATCTAAAAATAAAAACGAAAATAATACTCATACTAATAATAATAAGCAAATGAATATTCATTTTAATCCCAACATAATGTACCAATTTATAAAAAGGAATCTGTGTGTGTATAAGGACGTTCATCATGAAGCGTGGTAGTACATAAACATAATTTTTTTTAGTGAATTGAATAGCTCAATTATATAGTAATCCTCCCTCAAAAATTTAAAAATTCTGTTATCAATCATTTTTAAAAACAAACGATCGATTACAAATCAAACTTTAACACACAGCGTCTTATGGAGAACAGAATTTTTTTTGTACTTAAAATTATAATAACTATATCATTAAAGTAAACACTATAATAAATAATTTTTATAAATATTCTTTGAAATATGCTGGTTATACAATTGCATTAAAAAAATGGTGTTGACGAACGTTTGAATTAATTATTTAAATAAAATTAAAACTGTTTTGTTAGGTTTGTTTTTGCAACCTTATTTTAAAAACTAGCGACAGCGCAGAGTAAAAAAATATACACATTTATACACATATACACGTGAACATCATGACAAAATATAGTTTATTGTCAAATAAAGTCAAATAAATTTCTAATTTACCTTTATTGATATTTTACAATAAAAACTTTTAGAACAAATTCAAAAAGTTATAAATCGTTGTAAGATTATTTTGATATACTTTGGAAACTTCTTTAAAATCCTATATAAATTTTATTAAAGATAATACTCATTTGACTCTTGCGTAGAACATGAACGTCCTTAATACACTTTAAAACATTAATAATGGTTGTTTTGTTAAGGTTGGTAGAGCCAGTGGCGTAGTTAAGGGACGGCGAGGGCGTCCCGCACCGGCATCGACTGTTTGAAACCGAAAAAATTCCATAAAATGAAACTACCACTAAAATTCAACTATATCTATGCACTACGTACTGGATGACTTGAACGTACTTGTCCGTAGAATTCTCGGTTGAGGATTCTCCCAAAATAGTTGCTTGTCGCCTGTGTCATTCCTCTATTCTTTCGTGAATTGTGATTGGCGTGAATAGTGAACCGTTGTTATTTTGATAGTGTTTTTATAAAACGGTTGAAAAGATGCTTTTCAAGGTTTTATGTGCTTTTCAGTTGGCTCTATCTCAGTATTTTGCTAATCTAATCGAGATACTTTTTCCTAGGACGATCCCTTCCGGCCATCCATCTCCGCATTATCACAGGCACATCCTTTATGCATGACCCAACTGCCTAAGTATTCCCTTCTAAATTTTCGTCAGTACATCTTTTTTCAATCCGTTTCATTATCACACTATTATTGAATTTTAAACCATACATACTTCTCAGGGAATGCATTTCCACTCCGTTAATGCTAATCTTAATCTCCGTTTGACATACCCAACTTGCATTTTTATACATCAATGTGAAAGAATACATCTATATATTATTTTAGGCGAAACGCAAGGTCTTTTTAGGCGAATTTCCTCCAAAGGAAATGCAGCTATTGTTTTTGTACCAATGTTGGAACTTCGTAAAATAGTATATTACGTCCCTAGGCCAGAAAGTTGGATTTCCTGGCGTATGTGATGTGATGGCCGAGGCGAAGCCGAGGCAATCATATCACATACGTCAGGGCATCCAACTTTTTGGCCGTGGGTCGTATACTATTTTTCTTGCTCCATGTACGCCGAATGTACGCGCTTTCTGGCCGCATTTTACGAATAATTGCTATGTTATAAAAACAATTGCTATGGTAACGGCCAGAAAGTAAAAGCGCACTGCAGCTCGAGAAGGCCATGAAAATCGTTCATTCTGGCGTAAAATGCGGCCAGAAAGCGCGTACATTCGGCGGGTGGAGCAAGAAAATTTCTTTAAATGTCCATCGATCCTACCTACTAGATGTTAAATCACTATCGTAAAAATTTGTATATACATATATATATATATATATATATATATATATATATATATATATATGTATATATATATATATATATATATATATATATATATATATATATATGTATATATATATATATGTACATATATATACAAATTTTTACGATATATATATATATATATATATATATCGATTAGAATAAAATTTGGTATTTGAAGCGTTTTTGATATTAAAAAGCTCAAGTTCGTTAATGGGTAAAATCGGACAAAGGGAAAGGGGGGGGGGTTAGAGAAATTCAAAATTTGGCATATCTCCCGTAATATTCGAAAAATCGAAAAATCGAAAAATTTATAGGTACTAAGGTAAAAGTTGTAGGTACTAAGTTTTACTGTAATTCTGTTTCTTATAATTTTTCTGTTACACTAATATTTACAGAAATATTTACAATTAAAGAAAGTTAAAATTATAAATATCTCTGTTCACATTAGTGTTTGAGAAAAATGATCAGGCAATGAATTGTAGCAAACTTAATTTTCTACAACTTTACCCGTAATACATTTTTCAATTATTCAAATATTAAGAGAGATATTTTACATTTTGTGTTTGTTTGACACGAATACATGAAATAGATTTTAGTGTAAAAAACTTTTTTAAAAAAATTCAACCTACTTCAAAAAACACAAAAAGTCACTATATTAAAAAGCTAAAAATAACAATTTACAGATTTAATCTGAAAGATAATTCTTGGCCGAACCTATTACGTATAATTTAGTATATGTAAATATACAAGGTATATTAATTTTGATCACGACTATAACGCTTAAAAATATTGATCGTAGGCATGAATGTATATGTGTTCATAAAATCTGGCCACTTCCGCATGTCCGTCTGTCTGTCTGTCGGTAGACACGATAACCCAAGAACGAAAAGAGATAACGAGCTGAAATGTGTTCAAAAGCAAAAAAGTAAGGTCAAGTTCGTTATTAGGCAAAATCGGGCCATATTTGGGCATAACTGGTTATCTTTGAAACCATTGAAAGGTGTTTCCCTTCATTCAGAGGGGAGTATATATACATCTTTGAAATCGTAAGAGATAGAAAAAACATTTGTTAACAAAATATCAGGGTATTCAAACATTTAACTCAGTTAATTGTTACATTACTTAACAGTCGAACATAGAATCTCCTCCTTCTTTTTTTGGGGTTGGTTAAAATTTGTGTTGATTTTGTCATCTCCACAGAAACTCTAATTCTATAAGATAACTATAAAATTATTTTATTAAAATTTTGTTTTAATTTTGAAATGTCAATTTTTATTGTCGTTTCCATAGTAACTATAATCGTTATATATCGTTCTATTTTGGCTATTAATAAATTTATTTTTTGCAAATACTAAAGTCATATCAGATATTATATTTCATTTTGATCACACTAAAATTATGACCGCTAGAGAATAATTTATGTATTCTATTTAAATTCGCTAAGTTGACGCAGCTCCTGCGTAACGAATTTTTTTGTGTGTATATTATTGTATTGTCCCCGGTTCTTATTACGTCTGCAAAATTTCAGATTATTCAGACATTCGGAAGTGGGTGAAAACTCACTTACAAAATTCCATAACATTTGTACATAGATAGATACATAGAGGTCAACATTCTAATAATAATAATAATATTGAAAAGAAGTAACATTAAAGAAAACTGTATTGTACAATTGAAATTCGCACATCATGAGAGAAATTCGCTTGTGTTTATGATATTCTTCGCGAAAATAGGTGGTGTAGCAATCTCAATCTCAAACGTATATCATCCACAGAAAGCTCCACACAACATCGGTGCCACATCTCTTGCATGTAGTATTTATGTTTAGGTTAAATCGATTTTCTTGTATTAAAAGAAAAACGTTGTGAAACTACTTTGTTAAACGGTATTTGCCTGAATTTCGTTATATCTTTAGACTAAAAAGCTAATAAAAATGTAAATAAAACCATGTGTTTGTTAAAAACATTTCCAGTTCATTACAATTTGTTTATCGTAATTAGTAAAATAACAACCATAATATATGAGGCTTTATTGAACAATAATTATAGTTTAGTCTGGACTAGCGAATCCGTCGTTATTTTTAACCCGACTTCAAAAAGGAGGATGGTTCTCAATTCGTCTGTTTTTTAGCGAATTTCCTGAAAGGAAATAGAGCTATTGGTCCCGTACCGAAGTCAAAATTTCGCAAAAATTTCTTCAAATGTCCATCGATCCTAGTTAGTAGATGTCAAAAATCACCATCTGTAAAATTTATATATATATATATCTATGGACATATATATATATATATATATATATATATATATATATATATATATATATATATATATGTGTCTGTAATCACTCTAGCGGTCACAGTTTTCATTTTATCGGAATGAGATTTGGTATTTGAGGCGCTTTTGATATTCAAAAGGTCAAGTTCGTTAATGGGTAAAATCGAACAAGGGGAAAGGGGGGTTTAAAGGGAGGGGGAAACACTAAATTTGACATATCTCCCTTAATATTCGAAAAATCGAAAAATTTATAAGAATTAAAGTTGTAGCTACTAAGTTTTACTGCAATTTAGTTTCTTATCATTTTTTCTGTTACCCTAATATTTACAGAAATATTGACGGTTTAAGATTGAAAATTAAATTCCTCAATATCTCTGTACACATTAGAGTTTGAGCAAAAATGATAAGGTGATGAATTGTAGCAAACATGATTTTCTACAACTTTATTTCTTACGCATTTTTCGATTGTTCTAATATTAAGAGAGATATTTTATATTTTGTGTTTTCTTCTTTCCTTATGCCCCCATTTCCCCTTGACGTATATAATTTATTAATAAAATTGGCCATGCAAATACTAAAGACATAAACGACATTTCATTTTGATCAGACTAAAATTGTGACCGCTAGAAAGTGATTAATGTATTTTAAGGAAATTCGTTAAGTTGAAGCAGCTCCTGCGTAACGAATTTTTTTTTTTTATGTTTGTTACCTCAGAACTCCGTTATTTATTAACCGATTTTGAATTTTTTTTTTTGTTTTAAAGAGTTTGATTTCCGAATGGTCCCATTGTCACCAAATCGCATTCTGATGAAGGGGTCCCCTGGAAATCGAGGAAAACCCTCATTTTATATGTGATAACCGATTTCTGCGAAATTTTTTTTTTCAAAGGATATAGTTATTCATAATGGGAAAATAAGAAAATTTTTTTAAAAACCGAAAAAAATTTTTTACAAAAAAAAAACCGACTCCAAAAAAAAAAATTTTCACAAAAAAAGAACAAAATGCTTGTAAAAAAAATTAAAAAACTGTTATAAAAAAATGCACTAAAAATTAAAAAAAAAAAAAAACGAATAGAAAAAAATGTGTTATAAAAAGATACACTAAAAATTCGTTAGTCGTTTAGTATCAGTTTAAAATCAGTTATAGAACTTAAAGTCACTAAAAAGCGAGAAATAAAACCAATTTTCACAAAATGGAAACCCGACTTCAAAAATCAAATATTCTATAACAAAAAATGCACTAAAAAGTAAAAAAAATAATTGCATATTCTTGTGCCAATTTTAGTTCACCTAAGCAACAAATTTTAAATATATATGTACAATTATTGTTATTTTTGGAGGCGGTGTCCAAATTTGATGTGAATTTCTCTATGCTGCCACCGACTCCAAAAATAACAATAATTGCACATATATATTTAAAATTTTTTGCTTAGGTGAACTAAAATTGGCACAAGAATATGCAATTATTTTTTTACTTTTTAGTGCATTTTTTGTTATAGAATATTTTATTTTTGAAGTCGGGTTTCCATTTTGTCAAAATAGGTTTTATTAACCTTTATAGGTCAATAAAAGCTATACTGCTATAAAGCTATAAGCTATGTTGAAATTTGGTATGTACCGTCAGATGGTGGGTCACGCTATATTTTAAATTGGAACTGCATAGCCTTGTTTGGTTCCTGAGATAGAGAAGCCTAAAAACCATCTCTAAACCTACATGTAAAACATTGCCAGGTAGGCGTCTATCCTTAAACTTAGCCCGACGCATCACCATGCTATGTCATTAGATCTTTTAAAAAAACTACTATTTTTATACCCGGTATATGTAAATTTACAAGAGTATATTTAGTTTAGCCCCGACTGTAACGCTTGAAAATATTGATCGCAGGCATAAATGTTTGGCATAGGTGTTCATAAAATGACCTAATTCGGCCATTTCCACATATCCGTCTTTGAACACGATAAATCAAGAACGAAAAGAGATAGCGAGTTGAAATGTTGTATGTGTGTTCAAGGGCTCAAAAGTAAGATCAAGTTTGTGAATGGGCAAAATAAGATCATGTTTGGGCAAAATGGACAACACTGCCCAACTTTGAAACCGTAAGAAATAGAACAAATATGTAAAGGAAAACAATGTTCCTTTTTTAAAAATAAACAACTTTTGTAAACTTTGTTTACGTAAATTCGGTGTATACCGGGTATTTAAGCAATTAACTTAGTTGTTATTTTCCCTTGTTTATTTTAAAATATCGATATCGTGAAAACTTCTTCTTTTTTTTTAAAATTATTTTCGATACTCCAACCCTGTCTCATACTGGGCTATTATGATTATTATATGACTATGTAGCACAGATGTTGTTTGTGCATACTATTATTACAAGGTATCCATGTTATTTTGTGGTTTACTTTAAATTAAACACAAAAAACATTTTATTTTCTAACTTCAAAAAAACCTTTTAAGTTCACCATTATTTTTTATATGCATATTTATTTTTAAAAAATTATCAAACAATAATTTATATGAAATAGCTTTTTATTAAACTTTTATCACCCTATAAGCTTATGTATTTAATGGGGTATGTATTTAATTTTCCATTTAAAAAAAAAAAAACATATACCTCCCTGCAAGTTTAACATACCGATCTTTTTTAAGCATTTCATAAACGAAGTCTATATACAGTCAAACCTAAATGAGCGATTATACACCGTGTAACTAAGCAACTGGTACCCGATTCTGTATTTTATGTGAGATTACGCAATTCTCGCATTTTCATCTCACGTGAGTTTACTCGCCTGATTCTGTGAGGTTGTAGTGAAAATACGAAATTACTGCGTGAGATGATTTGGATCATAGATAATATATAGTAGTTATCTCTATGAATATAGTAGTGTTTGACATTGACATCCTTGTAAAAATAAACAGCTCTGCTTTGATTGTTTAATTTTTCAATATTTCAATTTTTCAACATGAATGTGACTGATAAACAAAAGCAAATAATTTTAAATTTCTTGCGCGCCCACCCCGACTTTGGACGAGGTAGATTGCGGAGGTAGATAGATAACCAAAGAATACATATATACATTCTTTGACATTGCCATGAAGAATATTTATCTATTTTTCATGGACATTACCATGTGTGGTTTTAAGCCATCGATTATTTCTCTCTCTCTCTACTTCTTTCCTTTCTCTCTTGGATCCACGTATACGTTAAGAAATTCCTTGTCGAACAAACTCACGTGAGATGGCTCGCATTTTCACTATGGTGAAAGTTACGGAATCGAGAGAAGTGCTCACATTTAGTATTTTCACCAGGTTTCAGTTACAGAATCACTACCCTGGCAACTGTATAATATACACCTGACTATGCTTCTTGGGTTAGAGGTAAGCAAGCGAATTCTTTCCCTTAAGGTTAAGGCAATAAAATATATTATAATCTGTCTTTCCCTTTAGCTAATTTGAATTAATTTTGGCCTGTTAAATATGTATATTGAAAAGGTGGCCAACCCTGGTATAGACTATAGAGCATATCATATTTACTTGTACCATGCCATTAATCAATTGTAAATTTTTAACCATTATTAGTGCTTCTTGAATATAAGAGACGCTTTACTTTGTTTCACGAAACGCTGCGTTATACAACTGCAATTTATCGTATCCCGATTCGCTTCTGATTGATTTTATAATGATAGATAAATAAACTAAATTGTTGTACGTACTCCAATATAAATTTTACTTGCGAATGCATCCATATATAATAAATTTACATAATCTATTTTAATTGCGTTAAATTTTGAATGAAATGCTTTTACAAAAGCTGTTAGTTTAATAGTAGGTAGTTTAATAGTAGGATATATATTCCCAATGGATACTATATATATATATATATATATGATATATATATATATATATATATATATATATATATATATATATATATATATATATATATATATCATATATATATATATTTCAAAGTAAAGGCACTTGTGTAAAAGTTACCACATTTGACGTTATACTGTTTAGACTTTAGTGAACGATAGATGGTAGCTTTAGTAATACACAGATGTTATACACAAGATTCAAGTTTTGCAAATGATTAATTCAAATGTATGCCATTCCTTTCGTTCTATACAGTACAGTAGGTGTACTAGTAGGTGTAAAGATAGTAATGACTATTTTATTCGAAGAACATTACGAATAGTCGATTTTTAATCATTTTTTTATCATGTTAAATCAACTCTGACGAACAAATTTTTTCCGAACAGCCCTCTTCTGGGCTATGATGTGCAAAACAGACCGCCAACCTCCTCATGGTGCTCATTGGGTAATGCTCATATCATTGATGAACAAATTTTTTTGGCTGATGAATACCGTGAACATTAGAGTAATCCAATGTGGACCAGGAGGAGGTTGGCGGTGTTCATCAGAGTTGATTTAGTATGATTAAAAAATCATTAAAAATCAGCTATTTTTAAGTTTGAAACCTTAATATCCTTAATAAATTTAATTCCCAGGGAAAAACGTTTCCCGTAAAATACAAATATACAATAAAAAATATAGCTTTCCATTTAACAAATCAAAGTTGACCTCGGTTTGGCCTTGAAAAAAGGTTTGAAGGTCAAAGGTAAGACCATAGTTATTTGACCCTCTAGTAACGTTAAAGCTTTCGCCCGACACATTTATCTCTATATTACTTAGTTTTCGAGATATTGCCCTGGGGAAATTAAAAATTTCTACGAAATAAAAACCTGGTTTTATTGCTTTTAAAAATTATTAGAATTCAATTTCTTTTTCAACAATTTTTTAATACTTTTCAACACAATGTCAAACTTTGAATTTATAGTACAAATGCCAACTTTAACTTAATCTTTAACTTGATCTGAATCGAACAATAGTTAATTATATACTTTTAACCGAATCAAACAACAGTCGATTAAAAACTGATTTGATTAGCGCTGATCGTGGCTCTTTTATACCCGCCATGGGTCTTTCTAGAATATGATTGTTGTTTTGAAGAAATATATATTTTTTGAAATCATATTTTGCATGGAGGATTCTAGAATGATTTAGGATTCGGATTATTTATAAAATTAATTAAAAATTATAATACTCTACTAGACATCGAACCAGCGCGACACCAATGCTGTTTAATATTTATCTGTGTACTCAACAGACACGACCACCGCCAAGTCAAATTTTTACACAAATTTTATGATACATAGAGCTATTCATAACACATGATAACAAGCTTGTTTATACAAAAATTATTTATTTGTGTACGTATTTATATTATTCAACTTCGACTTTTGATTTTTTTAAATTAAATTATATCTAATAATTTTTTTCAATTTTTGATTTAAAAAAAAAATAAAAACTTTAAATCAAAAGCATCTATTAATCTTTTTTCAATTTTCGACTAAAAAAAACTATGTTTAAGAAAATAAATAAATCGTACTCGATTATATTCTTTTTGTACTTCGAAAAAAAAAACTCCTTCTTTTTCCAAGGAGAAAAATATTGTTATCTAAAATATTTTCCGTAATATTTTACTTAATATGTTTCGTAATATAATTAGAACATGTGTTGGATCCAGAAAAATTATTCTCAATAATTTTCACTACAACAATGTATATACGCATATATGTATACTTTTTACCGGGAAATATTCTGTATATCAGATATAAATCATTTGGTTGCTTGTACGGCATAATTGTAATTGTAATAAATGTCTCCAGAACGGTATTACCGACTTATCATTACGCAAACTATAATAAAACAATATAATTAGAAAGTCCTATATAAGGGACTACAAGAAAATGGTTCTTGCTTATTATGTTTTTAAAAATAAATTACCTTTTTTAAGTTATGTTGAATTATAAATTTCAAATGGGCGCTCTTTTGAAACGAAATATTTGACAAATTTGTAATTTGTTTTCAAATTAGGTTGTTTTATTATATAGTTTGCGTAATCCATTGTACAAAGTTTTAATCGGGAAAATGGAAACATAAATTATTACGGATAAACAACAAATCACGGATATCGATCGGAATATTTCCGTACAAAAGGTTACAAGACATGAAAGTGTTCAGATTAGTTTTTACGTTATGCTGTGGATGTAAAATTCCGATCCGCACATTGTTTGTATGCAGCTTCCAATGGCATTGAGCGGTTAACGCAATTGTAGAGCTTAGTATCAACTACTGTAGTAAAAGTCGATTTTAAATTATCGATCAGTTATTTTTCAATTTTAGAGTTTTTGAAAAAGCGTCAATACTATACCGGGCCATACAAACGCCGAGTTACATATGACAACCATTTAATCTTTTTCCACGGGTCTTAAATATTTTCAACCATCTTTAACAAGTTGGTTGAGTTTTAAAGAATCAAATTATTTTTTATGCATGCCCTATTTTTACCCTTCATTACTATAAAAACTAATAATACTGACTGACATGATGTGACGGATTTGTGTTAAATTTACTAAATATTTTATTTAAACTATAAAAATTTGCATAAAATATGGTGGAATAAAAAGTAAATATAATATATATGTTCATGCTGAAATAACATTTTATGATAATAAAAAAAATATGTAAATATGAAAAGATGAAAATTTAAAATTTTTTAGTATCGTATTTAGGTAAATTTCGTGTTGTTTTTAGATATCAACACTAGATATCAACATAGTCAAATATTTGACTTGATCACAAACGGCAGATTTCATTCAAAAATCAAATATCAATTAAATTTTTAAATATATATGTACAATTATTGTTATTTTTGGAGGCGGTATCCAAAAATTATTTCTCTATGCTGACACCGCCTCCAAAAATAACAATAATTGTACATATATATTTAAAAATTTTTGCTTAGGTGAACTAAAATTGGCACAAGAAGATGCAATTATTTTTTACTTTTTAGTGCATTTTTTGTTATAGAATATTTGATTTTTGAAGTCGGGTTTCCATTTTGTCAAAATAGGTTTTATTTATTTTGCTATACGGTTTGTATACTATATTTGTTTATTTGTTTGTTTTAAATCTTACAACCTCTTAAGCTTTTATTTGGAGGTAACGTACTGAAAAACAAAAAAAAATTGGAACGTATAATATTAAAAACGTTTTGGACAAGCCTTTTCGGATATAAGGAAAAGTTTACATAATAAATTTACATTCATTTTCTCACATTTGGTAAATAACTTGGTCCTCTCATCCATATATCACTTTTTAATGACAAATTATTATAGTGGGTTAAATTTATAAGTTCTCATTAATTTTCTTAGGCGAAACTATTATATTAAGGATATCTCCAAAAATTCGGCCCTTTTTTACGTTTATGTTTTTGATCGGATCTAGAGCACGGTAGTGCGAAAGGTCGAGTTTAAGGGTTTTTTTGCTTTCGCGCTTACAGTACTATTCCTACACGTTAAATCAGAGCCGATTTGACCCCGAAATATCTTCTGAACGAAAATGGCTACAGTGCTGGTTTTTTGAATATAAGCTATTTAAGGAATTATAAGAGAACAAGTTTTTGCTTATCGTTAAGAAATAAACGGTTAAAAAGTTATTTCGGTTCAAAACCGTAAAATAGTGGGAACGCCCATAATTTTTGGGAACAAAATTATAATTCCAGGACTTAGAATTTTATAACGCCGCAAGTTTTAATTTAAAATATTTGATACAAAAGAAAACAAATTACTTGCCGCGATATAAAATTTTAAAAATATACTAAGAGAAAACTTATGAAATTAATTTTTTCAACCAAATTTGTTTTTTCATTTTACTTTGCACTTATATTCTTACATTTTAGTTTTCGCTATTTACTACATAAATAGCTCGGCTCTTTAATGGGATATCATCACTTTTTAAGGAGCAACTATTATATGAAGTATCTCCCCGAAAACTCGTCCCTTTTTTATATTTGTCAGAAAGAATTTTTATCATTGATTAACAATTGACAACTTCTGAACAAGTCATAGATTTGTCAGAAAGTATTTGATCTTGATTTTAATATCCTCTATATTTTCAACTATCCTACCTATGGTTTTTTAAGGTTTCCCGTAGATCTCTAGGATATATACTGGGATAGTACCTCTTACAGTCGGCCATAACCATGTTACCTACCAAATCTTTTCTCCGTCAAGTTTCCTTTTTAATTTTTTTTTTAAATACTAATTCTGTACGATCCGAGTATTGTGGACAAAAGAATCAATAAAGTTTATTATTATTATTAATATTGAACAAAGTTATGAGGGATTAAATTGATAATGCAAATATAATTGTTCAACAAAAAATAATCAATCAATCGTGTTTACAATATTGAATTTTGCTCTATATGCGTAAGTTAACAGAGAAAAGTTTTGTTAGTAAAACCCCATATGAATCATAAAAATATATGAATATTCATGAAAAATTACTGTGTAATTATTGAAACGAATAAATATATCGTTATTGGAAACTCACAGTAATAACTAACCCTTATTGCGTGTTTTAAAAAAATTGGAAATTTTTACTTACGGTACATGAAAGCAAAAAAATATAGCATACTTTCTTGACTGTAGTAAGTAGTATAGTTGATTACTATAGCCTGAGCTTCTTCAAATTTCGGTCTTTAATAATAACAAATAAATTCCTATTATATGTGGATTCTTTTTTGAAAATATCTTCTCGCTAATCTTAAAATTTTCGTGAAAATCAATTAGATTAGAAATCTAATTTACATCCACGAAAATTTTAAGTTCAGCGAGAAGATGGATATAAATTTATTATGTAAACATTTCCTTAGACCCATATTACTATGTGCATTTATAATATTAAATTTATCAAAACAAAATATACGAAAATTTTCGATTTCGGGATAGAAATTTCGAGTTTTCATAATTTTCCTTTCTGTTTAGGTACTAGAACAAACTGTAGGCCTGCGTACGTGACAGTAATATTACTACACGTAATATTACAGCTAAAATCGAGTCCATGTAACTTTTGAACGAGAAGAGCTACAGTGGTGAGTTACTACCTTCAGGTATTGACTTAATAGATATTAAGAAGATTTCTAAAGATTATTAAAATAATCAAAGAGAACTCTAGGTTTTTTTGAAATTATATTTCAAATTTTGCCTCTATTCCTAGAACATTTGTTTGTATTTTTTATAAATACGTATTTAGACTACAATGTAGTCATCATCAGTATGAATTTGGTGCCTGTGACACAGAATTAGCAACAAGTAACATATCTCTGAATCCATATCCCAGAGATAGTTACGATTAGCTAATTCATACTAATGATGACTACATTGTAGTCGAAATACGTATTTATTTAAGAAGATTTCTGATCACCACTTCAGAAGTGTGATCCACTTCTTCTTAATTTATTAAATAACCTCACAATAGTTTGTTGATAGTTACTGAAGTAACAACATATAATTGGCGAAATCACATAGGGCATATGTAGTGTGTTCGCAAAGGTATCTAAATATGAAAGGCTCATCCAACACATGCTAGTATACAAAGAAGATATAACTCATGGTTAAAACTTAGGGCCAAGCTTATGGTTAAAATCGTCCAATTAGAAGAGACAGTTAACTTTTCAATATTTTAATTTCCACCTCCTTCTATTAAAACAACAAAGAGTTAATACGTACCAAAATGAAGGATTAAAAATAGTTACACCATAGTTACATTTAAAAATTCCATAAGTGTTTTCAAGAAAATTCCAAAATACTTATATGAAAGCCCATATATTTTCAGGTTTTAAAATCTTATTTTTGCAAGCTTTCCTGATACAAAAGTATTAATTCTGAATCGCAATGCTCTAGCGGGCCAATGGTAAACAAAATTTTTATATAACAGTATCAGGAAACCTCAAAACGTAAATTTCGACCCCGATAACATAATCTCTATATTATATACTACTAGCTGACCCGGACTTCGCACGGGTTCTTTATAGAAAATATAAAACAGCCTATGTTACTCCGAGGAGATGTAACTTTCGGCAAAATTGGTTGAGTAGTTTTTGAGTTAAATCGTAACAAATAAAAAATCAATCATCTTTACTCGTTATACATAATAGCATTACCCGTCGCGGCTTCGCCCGCAAAAGTTTTGTAACGCCCTTATAACCAAGTAAGATAATATTTTCTCCCGCCATTGTTTAATTTTTGAAATACATTTGTTGTATGCACTGCCACCTATTGGCAAAATTTTTGAAGTACTCATGTTGTGTATACGGCCATCTATAGGCATATTTTTAAAACGTATTTGTTGTATGCATTATGCATAGCATATTTAACACATTGGTTGCTTACTGCCATCTATCGAAAGGCGGAGGACTATTAATAATCTTTTTTTACTTTAAAAAGGTCATAAGACTGCTGTCAGTTGTATGCTTATATATAAATAACAGTCAAAATGCCTACATCTCCACTCCTGGCAGCCAATGTATAACACATAAGCAATGAACATCCACTGATAAATTATACACCTTACATCAATAAATTATACAACTTTAACTTTTTTTATAATAGTTAAGGACCAATTTATACAAAAACTTGACAAATTATATACTAAAACCTTTCTCGAGAACCACTCTATCCATTGGTGAAAACAGCATGAAAATCGGTGCAGTAGTTTTCGAGTAAATCGCGAACAAACAGACAGATGCGGCTGGGGGACTTTATTTTATATAATGTATAGATATAGATGTTCGTTATTCAGAGATTATATAAAGAGGTAAAAAACCTGACTTGATAAATTTGTATGCTAATCAAATTTTTATTATAATCCTGTAACATCAATTTGAATATCATCAAAGGAATTAGTCAATTAAGTATAAAATAAAATTATGCAAAATATATATACAAAGCATAATACATAAGCCTTTTAAATAACAAACCCTCATGTACGTGTATAATGTATGCATGTATCCATCACACTCACTAATACAATTCCATTATTAAAATTAAATACAATCCATAATAATATTTATTTGCATATCAGATAATTTTGTTAAGTGTAAACTATAATTTACGGACAACCGTAATCATTAATTGCATATACAATAATAATAATCATAATAATAATACAATAGATGCATACTCGTACTACAAGGTGTAAATAAATTACTGGTCTTACACATCGAAGTTATTTTTTGTTTGAAAACACTAGTCGAGAGAAAATCTTTAGAAACTAAACTTAAGAAAATAACTTAAGAATGTTTACGTATTGACTATGATGCATTTGACAATGTACTCCACAACAAACTATTTGAAATAATCGAAAATCTAGCTGTTGTTAAAAAGTATCTCAAAGAACTTATATATCTCCCCTTTCATCCTTGAAAGTGAGAAAATCAAGTGGCCGACTAAGACTTCAGAGGCAATATAAGCTATCTGGTGTTTCACCGAGACTACGGGTAATCTCGCTTCGCCTAGGTCCTCGGTTACGAGGCATGAGGCGAGGCGAGTCGAGGTTCAAAATTTTAATCCTCGTTACTAACCGAGGCGAGGCGAGGTATATTGTCCCAAAAACCTCGCCTCGGCCGAGGCAAATTTACAAAAAGTAAATTTAAAAAAATAAATAATATAGTAACATGTATTTTTACAAAAAACATGAAGCAATAGATGCATTTTAAAGGAAAAAGAAATTTTATGCCATGATTACTTTTTATAATAATAATCATAAATTTCTGCATCGCCGGTTTGCAAATTTTATAGAGAAAAGTAAAAGTATTATTTTTATTTTGTTGATCGACTGCATAGGTATTCTTATTTTAGAGAGAAAAAAATTGTTCGGTCGGGGGACCCCGTCAGGAACGAAGTTCTTAACGTTATTTTTTCAACTCTAAACGTGATTTAATATGTAGATTTCTATTGTTTATATTAGTGTATTTTTGTCACGCCAAGAAGCGCAGCCCTCTTTTATTCAACTCTCTCTCTCTAATTTGTATATTTTATTTTAGCCAATTTCCGAAAGGAAATAGAACTATTGGTCTTGTACCAAAGTCAAAATTTTGCAAATATTTTTTCGAATGGCCATCGATCCTACTTAGTAGATGTCAAAAATCATCGTCTCTAAAATTGATATATATATTTTTTTATCATATTAAGTTTTTTTTATCATATTATGTACATTCATGCAAAATAAGTCAAAGTTAGTAAGAATTTTCCCTACCGAGGCTAGGCTAGTCAATATTCTGTCTGGTTGAGGTTGAGGTTGATATTTTAAAAAGCGAGGCAAGCCGAGGTGATACCAAAACCTCGCCTCGTGCCTCGTGAAACACTAAAGCTATCTGTCCTGAATGAGTCCCGCAAGACTAAAATAGGGCCAATCGGGAGCTGTATCATACTTGACCATTTTTCTATAGCTGAAATATTTATAGAATACAGTCTTGTTTAACTCCTGCATTTAAAGGTAGACTCTCATATATTATATCTTCTTTCTATAAATTTTAAGAAGGCTTTCGACAGTTTGAACAGAGGTGTCGGAGATGTTAACGACTCGTAAAGTGCCAACCAAATTACTAAACTTGCTACTATTTATAATAATGGGTATTATTATCACTATAGTAACTTCATTAGATAGATATTCATTGTGATTCCCTTCCCCGAGAAAATTCCGCATAGTCTTCGTAGCTACTACATTACAATTTTTCTTATTTGGCAACTAATATCATAGAGATAATATGTACGTAGAGTAAGCAAGACAAGTCAAAAGTTGTCCCTCAGATAGCTGCATACAGAGAATCGCTGGGGTAGAACTGTCTCTTTTTCATGACTAAAATATAATGATTATATATTAGTCATTTAGAAAGAGATAGCTCTACCTAAGTCCTCAGGGATGTCTGACCTCTCTTTCTATTGAGGAGACATTTCCACTTACACGGGCGCCCATGATTTGCCTACTCTATATATACTATCTCTATGACTTACATTCGATAATGTTTTTAGCAACGGCTATGTATAATAGTCCTATCTACTGTATAATATTACCGACCGTAAGAAGAATACTATATGTAGATTATAGAGAATGTATTATCTAGCTGTGTATACATTTAACTACTAACCACAAATTTGAATGAATAAATTGTTGAAATTTACCAACTGAGACATGAATGTGTCAGTATACAGCATATAGTGAGTAATAACCGTTTGTCGGGTTTTTACACTGACCTCTATATAGAGGTTAAAATCAATCTGAAAGGATATTTGGTCTAAGATCCGGCATTAGAAAAACCTTCCCTCATCTCTTAATTGAATGAAATAATTTTTAAAAGGCAGATAACAATATTATAAATGTAGGAGTGCAATGTCTGCCACCGTAGTCTTGCTGCCTATAACATATTAATTAATTAATTAATTAATATGATATAGTCTTTGTTTGTTGCTCGAACAAATATATTTGTCTCTCTCTCTGCGTAGAACACATTTTTTGAAAATTTTATTTGTTAAAAATTTTTTTATATAGGCTGCAAATAATTTAATTATATATTTATTATATAAAATATATTCTATAATATCACAGTAATAAAATTTTCAAAAAATGTGTTCTACGCAGAGAGAGAGACAAATATATTTGTTCGAGCAACGAACAAAGACATATTAATTAATTAATATGATATAGCCAGCAGAACTACGGTGGCAGACATTGCACTCCTACATTTATAATATTGTTATCTGCCTTTTAAAAATTATTTGATTCAATTAACAGATGACGGAAGGTTTTCAATGGATCTTAGACCAATTGTAAAACATCATAAATTCAAATTGAATATCATAGCGTATAAAGTGTTAGCTTGTAAAAAAAACGACGTTTTTTTTGTTAACACAAGGTTTTACTACCCATCAAATTGTCGTACCGGGGGGCTTTAAATGAAATCGATTCTTGAGGAGTAAACTGCAATAATAGTAGTAGTTTTTAATAGACAGCTTGCAAAAGAATCCACTTCAGGAAGTCCGATTTTTATTAACATTTGTCTATAAATCTAATGCTGGCAAAAAATACTCACAGATCTCTAATTGGATTTTTTTCCAGATAAGATTTTTTCATTTTTAAGTTTTCATTTTGTAAATTCTCTCCACTACAAATACAAAATTACATCTAAGTAACCTATTTTATTCCAAGGAATAAACAGACATAAAAACAACAAAAATTGTGTTAGAATAATCGTATGAACTATGTTGAAATTACTAGAATATGTAAATTGTAACATGATAAAACCTATTTTGACAAAATGGAAACCCGACTTCAAAAATCAAATATTCTATTTAGCAAAAATTTTTTAAATTTATATGTACAATTATTGTTATTTTTGAAGTCGGTGTCAGCATAGAGAAAATTCACATAACTTTTGGACACCGCCTCCAAAAATAACAATAATTGTACATATATATTTAAAAATTTTTGCTTAGGTGAACTAAAATTGGCACAAGAATATGCAATTATTTTTTTACTTTTTAGTGCATTTTTTGTTATAGAATATTTGATTTTTGTCGGGTTTCCATTTTGTCAAAATAGGTTTTATTTCTCGCTTTTTAGTGACTTTGAAATTCTATAACTTATTTTATTTGTCTAAATATGGATAGACCTACTAAACGACCAACTAATTTTTAGTGCAGTTTTTTATAACACATTTTTTTATCCGTTTTTTTTTTTTTTAATTTTTAGTGCATTTTTTTATAACAGATTTTCAGGTTTTTTTACATGCATTTTGTTTTTTTTTTGTAAAAATTTTTTTTTTTTTGGGGTCGGTTTCTTTTTGTAAAAAATTTTTTTGAAGTCGGTTTTTAAAAAAATTTTCTTATTTTCCCATTATGAATGAGTATACCCTTTCAAAAAATAAAATAAAAATTTGCAAAAATCGGTTATCACATATAAAATGAGGATTTTCCTTGATTTCCAGAGGATCCCCTCACTAGAATGCGATTTGGTGACAATGGGACCTACCTGATGATTTTACCTTTTGTTTGAAATCAAACTCTTTAAAACAAAAAAACAAAAATTCAAAATCGGTTCATAAATGACGGAGTTCTGAGGTGACAAACATTAAAAAAAAAAAAAAAATACAGACGAATTGAGAACCATCCTCCTTTTTGAAGTCGAATTAAAAATGACTTTTAGTAGAAGAAATAAGTGTCCTGCAGTGAAAGAAGTAGTCCTTATTACATTTCAAGAAAATTCAACTAAAAAGAACTGGGCTCTAGTGTTATTAACCCCCAACGCAAAAAGTGGTGTGTTGAATGTTTGAAGCGTCTGTGTGCCTGTCTGTCTGTGTGTGGGTCTGCCTGGAGGATCGTAGCTCACAAACGCGTGCACAGATTTAAAGGCGCTTTTTTTATTAGATAGCTAGTTTTCTTGAGGTACAGTTGTTTGAAAATTATCAGCTCTTTTCCAAGATAATCTATAGGCATATTATTAACATTATCATTTTATATATAAATTTGGTGAAGAAGTTCATATTATTACGTTGAAGGTTTTTTTTGGATTTTTAATTTTACTTGTTTTTTTAAAACTAATATGCTTCTATATATGGATACATGTATACAATATACACTCCCGTTCCTAAAAATTGAGCCAGTTAGCGTATATATTACTAAATACAGTCATACCGGAGTAAGTGAGAACTGGGTAAGCGAGAAAACTCTATAAATGAGAGTAATTGCCTGGTCCCGTTATTTTTAGTCTCTAAAACCTCTATGAGTGAATAAAATTTCAAATTCGCCCCCTTTACCTAGATCAGTTTTTTGTATTATAAATACGTATTTCGACTACAATGAAGTCATCATCAGTATAAATTAGCTAGTCGTACTTTACTCTTTGACAATTAAAAATAGATATAAAGTCGAGATTAATAGACAAAAATAAAAATAAATAGAAAATTAACTAGTTTAAAATATACTAGATTTAAAATATAATAAATTTTAAATTATATTGAAATATCTCTTGTTAAAATTTCCTTCATTCACATTTATTCCTGTTAATTTTACTCTTATTAAAATTACTCTTATATTGTCGCAGGATATGTTACTTGTTACTAATTTGGTGACAGTTTCACAGTTTGGCGATTTTGAAATTTTATTTCAAAAACCTAGAGTTCTCACTAATTGTAATAATTGTTCTAGAGATTAGGGCAAAATTTGAAATTTAATTTCAAAAAACAATCTTAATAATCTTTATATGCTCATTACTAGTTCTGCGCATTCTATGCAATAGTATCCAAATTCGAATATAGGCGCTACCATGTATGAATACATTATGCATACTACAGACGCCGAACATTGTGCAGCAACATTGAACTCCGCCCACAAAATATTTTCTGTGCAGACGTGCAACCAAAATTGTGGAACATAAAATAATTATTTTATTGCTTTATGACAGTAATCTTAAAAATTCAATCACTTGTCATCTTGTCTCTGTCTATCTCGTTTAATTTGGTATCTACTAGTTTATTTGTATGTATTTCTAGTTACTAGTTTATTTATTTGTATGTATTTTGTAAAAAAATTTTACAAAAATAAATTATATTTCAATACAAAATATAAAGTATAAAAATGATAAAGTATATATAAAGTAACCAATCTAGGTAATAAAACATAATAAAATATAAGGAAAACATACAATTTTAGATAATATGACCAATTAGTACAGGAACATTTAACTCCTCCTACAAAATATCCAATAATTTTGATTTTTACTGCAACCAGTTCAAAGACATGTTTTTTGTTGCTGCAACAGCTATACACATTTGCAACCTAGTATAGAACAGAGGTGGGCAGGAGATGACTCGGCCAAGCTCTGAGTGAGAGGTAGGGAAGAGAGATAGAGTTAATGCAGGGTAACCTACCAATTATTAATATTTTCTTTTTTTAATTAAAACATTTTCTGAAAAAAATATAATAATACCAAATCTTTTTTATGGTCACTATTATACAAAGTAAATAATACAAGCAATCATTCAATACATACTCTGGAATTTTGGGCTGGTAATTAGGGTCATAAAATGTACCTTTTTAGTATATATCATATTTGTGTATGAATAAAATAAAAATATATAAAAAATATATATAAATCTTTTGAACCTTTAAGTTTAACGCTGGACCATTGTAATAAAAGAGGGAAATTTTTGCAGAGGATAATTTAAATAGAATTAAAGTTTTGGAAATTCCAAATGATTTGACTAAATATTTTACTATTCATATCCGAGAACTAATAAAGAATTATTTACCTGATTTAATTATTTTTTCTTCGTATGGAGTATGCTCAGTATAGTGTCATGGGAATTTGATGAATTAAGTTAAATTTTACATAAAGTGGGAATTTGAGTTCTTCGAGTTAGTCTACTTTGAATTGAAAAAGTGAAAAGTACTATTTGTAGTAGTGGAAATTATTTTTCGCATAATTTGTTTTTCAAAAAAAATAAAAGTAGTGAATTTAATAATGGAGAAGACATCGCAAGCAGTCTTGGATAAGTTCAGATTATTATTATTATTATTGTTATTATTATCATTATTGTTATTATTATTATTATTATTATGTTTTTTGGTGTATCTCTCCATACTGTAAAAGATATTATTTAAACAATAAATATTTTATAAAACTATTTCTAAATTGATTGAATAAATTATTGGGCAATAATCGGTAGGACAACCTGTATTGAAACATCGTTCCGTCTTGCTTCAAAACATACCTTCTTTACTTACTCTCACCCAGCTTATGGAGAGCTCGTAAGGCTCAGACGAGCTGTCTGTGCCCACCTCTGGTATAGAACATTCATATGTTCTCAATGTTGCTGCACAATTTTCTGCGTCTGTAGTATGCATTAAACATCAATATGATGAATGCTGTACATATGTTGAGTCCAGGGTGCAGAAGTACATGGGAAGGGACATGCATGTGGTATATCCTTTCATATTATGTAAATGCCTTTTACACTATAAATTTTATTACAGGAAATAGCCGACCAATAGTTGAATAGTACATGTTTTGTATACTCGCACACATTATAACATATTGATTCAAACTAAGATTCCTGGTGTCGCCAAGATACTTTTTCACAATTCTTTTAACCATTCGTTTCCACAGGATTAGATTCTTCTAATTTATTCAAATTGATTTTCAATTTCGTGTGATTTTATTTATTTCTTTAATAAAAAAAACACACATTTTTCTCTTTATATGAATACAAATTGATTTTTCAAGCATAATATTTTATGTCAATATATAGCTAATATTAACTCGTTGGTATTGAAAACAATCGTATTGTTAAAGTAAACGATAGCATCACTAAGTGCTATTCTGTAGCTAGCTTACGGTAATATTGCATAGCCGAAAGTATGCAATATTGTTACGGTAATATTGCATAGCATAAGGAATTATGTACATATCAGGGATGTTGCGGATGCGTTATTTTATGGCTCACATCCGCGGGCGCTGATGCGTATTTATACGTTAAGTTTTTTTTTAAAGAGGTAGGTACTCATTTTGAGTACATGAATAAAGGAAAAAGATGCATCGATTTTAGATGATTCCTCAAAGACGTGGTTGTATTCCTTAAACATGTGACCGTGCGAGATTTTGTTTTATTACATATTTTACATTGAAATTTATCTCGGAAATTTACTCTAGTTTAAAATGCGACTAAATCACACTAGCGTCCGTGATGGAATTGTTGATTCACTTGTTAAATACATTATTCAAGGCGAAACACTCAAAGAAAATAATTATTGAAATAAATTGTCAAGTCCCATCCGACTTCCCCCTCGTTATCCTACAACTTTTGTCTCTACCATTTTTTCGATTGGGGCCTTCCCTGATGAGTTATTAGAGGTGCCCGTTTAAAATGGTCACCCAGTATATATAAAAATATCGCTCGTTCAATCTATCACTACCATATTTCCATGCACTTGTCCATTTTTTTAATATTCATGTATATTGGAAATTTGTCCCCTTTTTTAAAACCATATTGTAAAACCAATTGTAAAAACTTGCGAGCAAATTGTATAGTGTAATTGAAGCTTTAAAATGTGAAATCCCACGCACATATAAATAAATCGCAACATTCTATAAAGAATAAAAGAAAAAAACAGCAAGTCAATGTCATTCCATTTACGACATAATAGCGATGGGATGAGTAAAGTAGTATAGTACTATAAAAATTATATATTATACATTCTCTATGGGGGGAAAATATCATAAATAGGATATATCAAGTATTATTGAAATAGCGCAGTAGCAGTTTTTAAATATCAATGAAACCACTCTAACGCATACACAATCATTAAATCCACGTCCTACATGAAACAGGGAAAATGTTTCCCATATATGACGAACATATTAACCCTTAATAATAATATGTTTGCGTTAATAGCTTTAAATAGAATATTAGTTTGATTTTTGCATTTAAAAACCTACGTAAAATACAACCATAGAGAATATATCACATAAATATTCACAATCTTTTGTTTTATGTAATATAATAAAAAACATTTATTTTTTATAAAATGTCAAAGAAACGTATAAATTTAATTAAATTATAATGTTTACCATAAATTATTATGGATATGTTTTCTGATTTATTATTTATATAAAATAATAAACTATATATAAACGTTTGTAATCGAATCAGAAAAAAAAACAAAAAACTTAGCCGCTATCCTAAAAATATGAGGTTTTTCGATACAAAGGACGTGAGTAGCTTAGGAGAGACATCCCAACAATTCAGTTGTGACTTTTACAGCTACCTGATTCACTTATCTGAATGAGGTGCAAAGAGGAAGTGGAAAATTTACTATCATCTTAAAATAATTGCACCGTGCTGGCAAAATATTTGAATCAATTGAATGAACCTCATACTTAAATCAGTGTACAAACTAATCTACCAACTAGATCTACCAACTAGGTTCGGTGAACGTGTGTACCAATTTGGATTGCTTAAAAAAAAATTCAAAGATCCCTTTGAATTTGTTGCTTCGCCTCCGTACTATACGTACCCCATTGAGACTGTAATGTTCAAACCACGTGACATTAGAAAAGTCGTAAAAAATATATTTGCAATGTCAGACAATATAATGTTTGTTGTATAAAAATAAATTTTATAATAAAATTAACCTTGAATAAAAATTTGTATTTACAAATATGGATCTAACAATCATTTTAGGGAGTCTGTTATTTATATTATTATCTTTATAAAATGATAATATATACCTACAACGGAAACATACCTTTTGAGTTGAGTATCACTGGCTTTTTCTTGACATTGATGAATCTGTCATTTTATACATATAATTGAAATATTTCATGTTGTAAAATACAACCGGAAAATTATATTTTTCATAAAAATATAATTTTCCACAAACAAAAAAGTTATTTACCACACAACAACTATGGTTGACATTTGACGTAAAATTTATGATTCTAATGAATACATGTAAATAACTTGGTCCTGACTTCCATTTAACTACTTTTTGCGGAGCAACTATTATATGAAGTATATCCACGAAAACTCGGCCCTTTTTTTTACCCGGTATATAATATATACCAGGGTTTATTAAGTTTGTGAACACGATACTTCAAAAACGAAAATAGATAGCGAGCTGAAATTGTGTATGTGTGTGTTAGAGCTGAAAAGTAAGGTCAAACTCGTGAGTGGGCAAAATCGGACCATTTTTGGGCAAAATGGACAAAATTGCCTAGCTATGAAACCGTAAGAGATTCCGGGTATTTAAGCAGTTAACTCAGCTAGTTGTTATTTTCACTTGTTACATTTATGTTTTTTATCGGATAAAAATTTAATAAAGAATCCTAAAGAAATTTCTATTAATGCTCTCCTCTTTATCCTCACGGAAAAACATTCAATTTGGAATCAATTTTTAAATATTTTTTGTGGATATCTTCAACCGCATGGTCTTGTTTTTATACACGGTATATGATTTATACCCGGGTATATTAAGTTTAGTCCGAATTTTGTAATAGGCACTACAAACGTGCAACATTGAACAGCAACATTTTATAGCAACCTAGCATGTTGCTGTGTATGTATAGTGGTTGCAGCAACAAAAAACATGTCCTTGAATGGTTGCTGTAAAATCAAAATTATTTGATATTTTGTAGGAGGAGTTTTTAATGTTCCTGTACAAATTCGTCACCTGTAGCGAAATTGCATATTATCTCTAAAATGTCATGTTTGCCTAATATTTTTTTATGTTTTATTACATAGATTTAACTTGATATATATAGTATATAAGCGCATATACTAATAACTACTTTATTATTTTTATAGTTTTATAGGTATGTCACTGTAGATACATAAACTAAGATAAATAAATTAGATACAAATTAAATGAGACAGATAGAGACAAGATGACAAGTGATTGAATTTCTAGTATATCATAAATAAACTATACAAATTAAATGAGATAGATAGAGACATGATGAGAAATGATTGAATTTTTATGACTAGAGTCATAAAATAATAAAATTAAATTTTATGATCCCAAACTTTGGTTGCAGCGTCTGTACTGAAAATATTTTATAGGCGGAGTTCAATGTTGCTGCAACAATGTTCTTCGTCTATTCCGTACTTAACAGTTGAAAATTTTGAACATTGACCAAAGTAATAGTAACTCTTGAATTTCGAAACTATTTGTCTTTATCATAGACATAGGAATCTAGGGAACGAAGTGCTTGTAAGCGGGATGATTATTGTTGAGAAGATAGTGGCGAGAAAGCAAGTGCTCACATTCTATTGGTTGCTTCGGCAGTTACGTTGTATTAGATGGCTGGTTGCTGATGAAGAAGAGAGCGGTGAGGAAGCAACTGCCCATATTCTACTGGTCGCCGCAACATGCAGCCTCCCCTAAAATGTTTCCATCCCTCGTCTAAAATAGCCCTTTATATTCCGTTCCTTGATTCCTATGTCTATTGTCTGCATAGACATTAAAAATTGACTTGATAAACAAAGAGCTATATTGACCTTAAGCACATCATTCATATGTTTTGATAGTAACCGACCATATAACAGTCACAACAAATAACAGCTCACTCACCATAAATAAGTATCTAAACCAGACACCATTGTTAAGTAGGTAGGTATATAGTGAGAGTATGCCATGTATTAAAATAATGATAATATATGCAGTTATAATAAGTTAATGGAAACATGGGCATACTTGATGGACAAGCTACTCTATACGTATCGTTCACGTTCTTTGTAATTATACAGGATGTAACAAAATGTTCAAATACTGTGTAACTATACAGTATGTAACAAAATAGCGTGCGTAGGCGTCAGATATCGGCCGATTATTAAGGTAGTTCCAGCACTGTTTTATATAATCGGGACAAAAAACCGGTTTGCTTTTATTATAGAACATACACGTCACATACAAAGATTCAATATGCATAAACACTTTGTTTAATTTACATCTTCGTATCATAGATCCCACGAGTATGAGATAGTACATATGTACATATACATTAAGCAATGTGTATGAGAAGGAGGTCTTGTAGGTGTGTGTTGGTTGTCCTGTCGTACGATATTCTTTAGAATTTAGATGACGCTTATGGAGAGGGGTTTTTTAATTTAAATAAACAGATCAGTTGTTTTGATATGTTATGTTGTTCAAACTTCTGTTGTTTAGTACGCTATAACATCTTATTCGAGTGCGTTAAATACGTTCACTGTTGTCTTCTTAAGCATAGCATTACTTATAACAATTGAAAATTCTTTTTTGAATATCCCTTTTTAATTGTATGTGGAATGTTTGAAAATAAATGATAGTATTCTATTAACGATATAACATTTAACAACAATCCACACAAATTAAAAGATAAATAAAACCCCAAAAAGAAAAAAGGAAATAGAATTCCGACCAAAAAAAAAAATTGAACCAACGGTTCGAATATTCTTCCATCACTTGCTAAACAATATCCGAGTCGATTGTAGAAATCTGCCCGGGTATTTTCTAGCATTTGAGGAGAAATATTCGCACAAGTGTCAACAATTCTTTGCCTTAATTTTTGCAAATTTTCAGGCCTATTCCGCGAATAGATCTGTGTTTTGAGAAAACCCCATAAAAAAGTCGTTAGGAGATAGATCTGGCGATCTGGGTGGCCACTTCATGGTTCCAAAACCACTCATAAGACGTTCCTGGAAAGTATCTTCCAGAAACTGCCTTACTATCATGGCATTGTGTGCAGGGCAACCATCTTGTTGCAACCACACAGATTCCAGGTCTAATTTGTACAATTTGCACTTTTTCTTTTTTTGTGTAATAATAACCCATTTGTGTAATTATGATACCAAAAATAAAATAACACGTATTTTCCAAAAGCATTCACATACTAATAATTGCATCAGTGCACATACATCACAAACTCCACTCCACAAGAGTCATCTGAACGTATATCGTACGACAGACAACCAACATACACCTACAAAACCTTCTTCTCATACACATTGCTTAATGTATATATATGTACTCTCTCATACTCGTGGGAGATCTATTATACGAAGATGTAAACTAAACGTACGGTATATAAAATGCTTTGTCCTGAATGGCTGACTGACGGATCAACGTACAGCCTAAACCGCTGATCGTAAAGACCTGAAACTTGGAAGGTGTGTTCTTTGTATGTCGTAGGCATCCGTTAAGAAAGGATTTTCCGAAATTCTACCTCTAAGGTGGTGAAAAACAGGGTCAAATTTTGTATGGGACAACGTGATTTCCTGGTCCAATCTACTTCAAATTTTGCATAAACATTCAGTATGTTTACTTAAATACTAAGGAATATAAGGTCTGTAAAATTACAATTTTCGTAGGCGAAGCTGCGACGGGCAGTGCTAGTATTCATATATATAAATTAGTTACCCGTAAAAATTTACAATATTAAAAAATTTGAAATAATAACAGCGCAATGGTAAAAAAGCACATTTTCCAAAACTATTCCGAGAATACTAGAAAAATATTTTTGTACACCAGAAAAATTTCACTTTCTAATTTATTTATAACAATTTATCACCCCACTGTACAACCAAACACCATCGTGTTCAGCCGATCAAAATACATAGAAAACACTTTGACAAAGCCTTGGACCTCAATAGGCTACGAAAATTGGGCTGCACCCCAGAGTAAATAAATCTAGGTACTGTCATAAATATTTGAAATTTTATTGTAAATTATTCGTTTCCATTTTTGTTAATCTTTATATTCTCTGAAAGTTCAAACTTTATTCTAAAATATTTCAATGTTTTAACGATTTTACTTCTTGTACCGGTAGTTTTGGCATTATGCAACTGTAAAACGTAAAGTTTCGATAAAAACTCAAACTCTGTATATTATGCTACACTTCTTTGATACATCCTGTAAACACGACATAGAGAAGCAAGCAGGGCAATCAGTTAAACGAAATGAGTTACTTTGAATGGCCATAGTTAATATTCATTGCACATAAATCATACTACAATTCATATACCGTACGTTTAGTTTATATCTTCGCTACTATGCGAATCTATCTCCCACGAGTATGAGAGAGTACATATGTATACATTAAGCCATGTGTATGAGAAGGAGGTCTTATAGGTTTGATAAACAAACATATTTTTCAAAACAATTAATAATATTCATAACTGTTCGAGTGGTTTGTGATTGTGTCATACAACACAACAAAACTCAGTTATGAAAAATATGCTTGTTTATCAAACCTATCATACTCGTGGGAGATCTGCTATGTGAAGATGTAAACTAAACGTACGGTATAACTAACTATAAACAAAATAACATAACCATACAATCTGATTCGGTTAAAATTGACTTTTTAAACGTCATAATATTACACTTTGAATGTTTTTACCTCCATTTATAGAGACTGTCAGATGGCGTCCAATTATGACATGAATATTAACTACTAAAGGTGGGTTGTTCCAACTCTAGGTAAAGTGTCGGGTAGCCTACTCGGTAGATAAACTCCTAACTGGCGGTTTTCCAACTTCTAAGTAACTTTACCTACCGGGTAAATATCCCTACTCGGCAATTAAATTATACCGTCAGTAAAGTACCGAGTAGGCTGCTTAACCTCCCGGTAAACGTGTGTAGAGCAATAGTGGGGGTAAAATTTGCACATTATTTTTAACATAAAGGCATACTTTGTCAAAGTTTTAAAAAAAATGAAGTAATTTTTAGTTTTTTTATTTTAATTTAAAATTTTTGCGTTTTCCGAACTTTGGAAATTTTTTTCTCGAATTCTAATTAACCGATTTTAATGTTCATGGGCTCATTTGTCATTTTTAAAATTTTTACTTATAAAAAGGAGTTAAGAAAAAACGGTTTTTTGTTTGAAACAAATTCAATTAAAACCCTGTTCTGTCACAAGTTGGACCGTAAAATTTTAGGGATATATTCAGGACGTCAATATGAATCGATTTAAAAAAATTGCGGTTCCGAGCAACCTGCCTGAAACCCCGTTTTTAAAGAAAATTTGACTCTACCAAAAATAATAAAAAAAGTAACCAAAAATTTTTGTTGTTGTGTTTACTTGTGTATTAATTTACTAATCCGTTGAAATTAGGTTATGGTTTTGACAAGCCAATTACATATGAACATTGCCACAAATACTTCCAGAAGTAAGAATCGGCATACGTATCGTTGGGTAACTAACTGTGAGGCAAATAACAGTGGAACAACGCGCACGTACTTAACTGACAGGTAAACCTTACCCTGCTGTTAGCTACCGGATACTTTACCTGAAGATTGAACAAATTTACTTGAATGTTTTGGGTATATTAATGAGTTTCTCATTTAGTATACGTATATATGAAGACATTCAACTAAGGTTCGTTCGGAAACGCATATACTAATTGAATTTTTTACCTTTCAGCGTCCCTGTATGTGTACTACTTAAAGAAATATTAAATTTAGACCTTTTTTTTTAGTAATACGGTAACATTATAATAATACGTGTCCAGGATTTGAGTGTTTCAAAAATGAAATTTATGAAAACATGTTCGTTGTAGCTAAAGAAAACAAAAAAACTTCAATACGTAGTAGGTACGTAAACTAAGTGAATTTTCTCAGAGGAATGAATTATAATGAATAGGAAATTAAGTTATCTAGGCGGCACTTTTGATATTCGCATTATTATAAAAATAAAATTGGAAATATTTCTGTAAATTGAGGTAAATTTAATTTCTTACAACTTAACTTAATTTCCACACAAAGCGCTTCATGGTTTTATAATTTATTGATTTTTGGTGAGTTTTTCCATATTTTCTTATCGTTAGCACATATTCCATTCATTCATTTTTCACTGAACATTTACACACTAAAACATTTAAATCGTAGCACGATTCATCGGTTCTGAAATTCATCACTACCTTTGAGTAGTGAAATAAAAACAGCTAACTGAGTCAATTGCTTAAATACCCGGTATATAATACTGAATTTATGAAAAAAAGTTTTTTGCAAGAGTTGTTTATTTTTAAAAAAGTACCATTTTTTGTCTCTAAATTTTTGTGAAGGATTATATCTTACGGTTCAAAGATAAGCAGATTTGTCTATTTTGTACAAATATGTTCCAATTTCTTCATCGCAAATATATATTAATGGGCATTACTATTTGTTTTCTGACCAAGGAATTGAGTTTCCAAAACTATAGTCAAAAATAAAAATAGTGCTACGGAAATCTCAAATATTTGTTTGATTTAATAAACAAAGTATATATTATGCGATTAAGCTTTTTTTAAAACTATTTTATTAAATTTATTGTTCACTAGCGCTTAGGAATTTTTATATCTATGAATTCTATCTATAAGTATACATTAATATCATCTTCGGGAGGACGATGGTTTCAAGCATGATCTTATTCGCTGAAAGATTAGCTTTAGTAAGACGAATCTTGAGATCACCGTAACTTGTGTTCTGCTCGCATATTCACTCAGGCGACGAATAAATGTGTACGCAATATACATATGTTTAGTAATAACACGTTGTGTTATTTTAACACAACTGTCTATAAATTAATTTATTATTATTTTCAACCTGCGACCCACAGATTTTTTCTTACTTTTCTTTAAGAAATAAATTATATTGCTCGGTAAATTTTTTTGAGTTTAAAATTAAATAGGTAAGTGTTTAAGCTTTCGATTAAGCCTTATAAAACCTAAAAATATTAAATTGTTTATAAGTAAATTAGCATAATGTAAAACATATGATAACTCTCTTAAAATGTTAAGCATCGGGATTTTTTTTCTTAATTAAAGATCTATAAAAGATCTATAAGTTAAAAGAAAATTAGTTTTATTTAAATAATTGCTTAACTGTTTTTTCTAAATTTGTTTATAGCGCGCTATAAACAAATTGAAAAATAATGAGTAAAATTACAGTTAAAAAATAATATTTTAATTTATTTTATAGATATTTTTAAAACTTTTCATTTAAAAAAAGATTTATTCATCTCGGATCACTTTCACCCTTTTTATTTGTAAAAATCGGTGACACGGTATTTAATTAATTGTCGAAGGCCTAATTTTTTTTAAGGGCTAAAATTGGGCACATTATTTTTAACATATAAAAGGCAAACTTTACCATAGTTAACAAAAAAATTAAGTAATTTTTAAATTTTTTATTTTATTTTAATTTTAATTTAAATTTTATTTTTTTTATTTTAATTTTTGCGTTTTTAGAACTTTGCGAATTTTTTGAATTCTCAAATTCAAATAAACCGACTTTAATGTTCATGAGCTTATTTGTTTTTATTTTTAAAATTTTTAGTTTTAAAAAAGATATTAAGAAAAAACGCTTTTTTGTTATAAACAAATTCAATTTTGACCCTGTTCCGTCACGAGTTGGACCGTAAAAATTTAGGGTAATATTCAGGACGTCAAGATGAATCGATTTAAAAAAATTGCGATTCCAAGCAACTAGCCTGGAAAATGCTAATTTGATTCTACTAATACGCTGCCTTAAAATCATGCTTAAGGTAAACTTACGCTTAAGATCAGACTATGAATACGGGCCATAATGTCATTCAATGTAGTAACTCAAAGGTCGATATAATTTTTCAACTCGATGTTATAGCCCCAAGCTGACTGTTTATTTTAACTGCATTATTACAATTTCCTAATCAAGTAAAAAATCGACAGCTGTTAATTAAAAATATCAAATTTCAAATTATCATTAGCAATCAGCATTTAGTAATACTATTTTGAAATTAAACAGTTATAAATAATGTACATATAAATAATAATTATTAGTCAGTAATATTAAAATATGTGTCATCCGTTAATATTGATTTTATTGTTTATAAAATAAATATTCATTAAACGAAAATTGTAATTGTCTATTATGTCAATTTGCATTTTAACATAAAATATTAGTTGGATAAATATATTATATTATTGATGTAAAACATAAAATATTTATTTAAGTACGTAGTAGATAAAGGAATTTATGGACTTCTAGCACACTTGGCCGCTAAAGTTGTTGTCATGTTTTTAAATTTTATAGTTGAATTGTGCCTTACTCATTCGATTTACGAAAAAAAATTTCGAATAACACTTTTTACCATATTTCTAAGGAACAACTTTAATCCGAAACATTAATCAATGAGAAACAAATCAATTATAAAATTTAAAAAATGACCTTGTGTGGTTCATGGTACGAATATATGAATAAGTCTTTGACATATGGAAAATTATGATACATCGGAAAGTTTCTTATTTACGTGTAAAGTAATTCTACAATACCTTAATACTTGGATTCAAATTCATCAAGTCAAAAACATATTTTCTTAACATGTTTGAATATTTCTGGTATTAAACAATTGAAAATAGCAACGAACTGAATTCATTGCTTAAATATTCGATATGTACTGAGTTTACAAAAACATTTTTTGTCTTGTTTTCTCTCTTACGGCTTTAAAAATGGATATTTTGTTCCCATTCTTTTGAGTTATCGTGTCTACAGACATACTGATAGAAATGAACTAATTAGGTCATTTGATGAACACCTATACCGAAAATTTTTTTCTGCGATCAATATTTTCAACCGTTACAAAGTCGGGACTTAACTTAATACACCGTGATATACAGTGGTGGATTTACCAACAGGCTTAGTAGGCTAGAATTTGGAACCAAATTTTTTTTTGTCTTACAAAAATTTAAAAGATTTATATTTATATACCTATAAATGTTATTATAGGTCCACACAAACAATTCAACATGTAATATGTTTCACCAGTTAGATAAATTTGTCTACAATTTGCGTAGTCGCGTTTGATTGCGACTGACATGACCAGGCTTCTACTGTAGATTTGTTCACTGTTGCCGATCTTTACGACTCTCTTTGCAAGTTTTTCGTAGCTGAACGAGAAAATTTTAAGCATTTTGAAGAAAAGGCGATGAAATTAAACGTGTCAAAGTAGCATACAAAAAAGGCATGTAAAGAAGACAACCAAAAAGGAAAAAAGTTTATGAAACATCCGATGAAGAAATGAGAATGACTGCGAGTGATACTTTCAGGGTTAACACATTTCCCGTCCTCATTGATAGACTCGTATTCGAATTAGAAAAACGGCAGGAGGCCTACAGCAGGTTCAATGAAAAGTTTTCATTTCTTATCAAAATGAGTGAATTGTCATCATCAACCCTTACGGAAAAAGCCAATTTCTTAGAAAAAATGTATCCTAATGATTTAGAGACTCACTTAGTTCAAGAACGCATACATTATCAATGCCACATTTCTTCTGAAAAAATTTTGGTAAAACCAGATTCTGGATCATTGGAAAGTCTATCTTCGTTCCTGCGAAAACAGAATTTGCAAAACGTTTATCCAAACTTGGATATAGCAGTTCGCATGGCTCTATGTACACCAGCGACAAATTTTTCGTGTGAAAGAAGCTTTTCTTGCTTAAAACGGGTGAAAAATTGTCTGAGATCTACCTTAAGCCAAGAAATGCAAAACGCCTTAGCTCTTTAACTAATACTTATTTTGTCCATTCACATACTTTTTGGCTCTAGCTAGAACACACATACAAAATTTCAGCTCGCCATCTCTTTTCTCTGTTTTGAGTTATCGTGTTGACGGACGGACGGGCCTACAGACACATTTACGGAAATAGACTAATTAGGTCATTCTATGAACATCTATAGCAAAATTTTTTTCTATGATCAATGTTTTCAACCGTTACAAAAACGGAACTAAACTTAATATACCCTGGTATATATTATATACCGGATATAAAAAGGCTTCTTACGTAGTTAAAATTTCAATAATTATGTTTTAAAATTCAACTGTAACACGTAACCATATTACGAGAACCAAATTTTTCTGGGATCTCTCTATTTTATTTGCGTAGCGTGGAAGGCAGAAGCTAAATCTAATCTGCGAAATAAGCAATAATTTAACCTATATATTCAATATAATCCATATTTTGACAAAATGGAAACCCGACTTCAAAAATCAAATATGCTATAACAAAAAATGCACTAAAAAGTAAAAAAATAATTGCATATTCTTGTGTCAATTTTAGTTCAGCTAAGCAAAAATTTTTAAATACATATGTACAATTATTGTTATTTTTGGAGGCGGTGTCAGCATAGAGAAATTCACATAATTTTTGGACACTGCCTCCAAAAATAACAATAATTTTACATATATATTTAAAAATTTTTGCTTAGGTGAACTAAAATTGGCACAAGAATATGCAATTATTTTTTTATTTTTTAGTGCATTTTTTGTTATAGAATATTTGATTTTTGAAGTCGGGTTTCCATTTTGTCGAAATATGGTTTATTTCTCGCTTTTTAGTGACTTTGAATGTCTATAACTGATTTTATTTGTCTAAATAAGGGTAGACCTATTAATTTTTAGTGCATTTTTTTATAACACATTTTTTTTACCCGTTTTTTTTTTTAAATTTTTAGTGCATTTTTTATAACAGATTTTCAGTTTTTTTTACATACATTTTGTTTTTTTTTTTGTAAAAAATTTTTTTTTTGGGTCGGATTTTTTTTGTAAAAAATTTTTTTGAAGTCGGTTTTTAAAAAAATTTTCTTATTATCCCATTATGAATGAGTATACCCTTTCAAAAAAAAAAATTTCGTAGAAATCGGTTATCACATATAAAATGAGGATTTTCCTCGATTTCCCGGGGATTCCCTCATCAGAATGCGATTTGTTGACCAATGGGACCAATGGGAAACCAAACCCTTTTAAACAAAAAAAATAATTCAAAATCGGTTCATAAATGACGGAGTTCTGAGGTAACACACGTAGGTAAAAAAAAATATAAATAAATAAATACAGACGAATAGGGAATATGCATGAAAATTTTTTTTCACTTGAATTTAAGCATGTTTACTTCACAAATATCAAGGTAAAATTACTTTTTAAATAACTTTAAAAATAAGCGAGATATGAATGATTGAAATTCCCGATTAGACAAAGAGGGTGACAGCCCTCTTGATATGTTATGTGACGTCATATCACACTTTTACCATTTAAAATACACGTAAAACTCCGTTTTTGTATTTTTGCAAGAAAGAGACAGATAACAATCTTTAAAAGCTTATAGGTTCCTTGATATTTGTCGGATTTTAATTTCGTTTTTAAATATTATTACAGTATTAACAGCATTTTCATATTCTGGAAATAAATGTGAAAAAAAATGTTCATGCATATTCCCTATTGAGAACCATCCTCCTTTTTGAAGTCGGGTTAAAAACGTCTTGAACCGCTAGTTTTAAATACAGAACTGCAACTTCGTCAAATAAATATGAGGAAATAGTCCTTTGAAAACGATGCACTTATTTCTTTATCAGTATGACGTGTTAATATCTCTATACTCAATATTAAAATAAACCACCAAAGAGCGAGTCGGGCTAGCACAATTAAGGTTCCGGAACAATATTCCGGACCAAATAAAATCTTATCCAAATTTGCTTGTGATAATTGAAAAATGAATGAATTGTCCCACAATATACTAGAGCATTTATAAATACCTTGTCTCTTACCGTCTTTCCCCAATTTTGGTGTGTTTTGTTATTAACGGGCTTATTCCAAGTGATGTGAAGTATAGTAATAGCTCGTTTCACGGATGAATATTAAAATTGATGTTAGAATCATTTTCAGAAAATAGCGATTTTTCAAAAACTGATTGAATTTGAGAGGTCAGATATCAAAAGAGAAGAGTCAATAAGTAAAACTGATGATAGTAATCAACGGAGTAGCTTTAAAGCTATATAGTTATCACTATATAGCTAAATAAAAAAACTATTGACCTGAGACTGTTTAAAATTTAGACTAAATTTTGCTAAAATAGTGGGTCAGATAAAGGCTATCTTTGGCACCAGATTTTGGTTTCAAGTCAAGTTTATATGCTTTTCTTAGAGTATAAAATAAGTGAGAAAAAATGGCGTTTGTTTCTAGCTTACACGTTATTCAGAGACGGAGATATGAGCTTCTGAAAATGACTAAAAAATTGGCATTTTCAAAATTTCAAAAAATTCCACACTCGCCGGATTTGAACGGATGAAGCTCATATTATGGAAATCGTCGTTTTTTTAAGCACTTGCGATAAAAAAATCGCCTGCCAATTCTATGATACGAGTGCGCACGTTTTTATCGAAAAGTAATGGATCTGCCCATATTATATATATATATATATATATATATATATATATATATATATATATATATATATATATATAATATATATATATATATATATATACATATATATGTATATATTCAGGTTAATTGTCTAAAATGAACAGCAGCAAGGAAGCGTTTTTTAATAAATGACTCGGATAAAAGTTATTTTATTCGGAGAGTGACATCACATGGTAATATTAAATATAGCCCTAACCTTGACAGTCATGAAGGTCAAAATGTGTTTTTCAAATTAGAACCCATATTATTTTTAAACTTTATTACTTTGTGTATGTGTTCTTTTTACGTCAGCTATCAAGTTCTCTCAAAAAAACAAGGGTGCCCATTTGAAAAACCCAAGTTGACCTTGAAATAACCTTGGCCAATAAGTCCATGGTCAGGGTGTAGATCAAGATCACTATAAGATATATATATATATATATATATATATATATATATATATATATATAAACATATATATATTAGAAAACAGTGCGTGTATATTTAATATATATATATATATATATATATATATATATATATATATATATATATATATATATATATATATATATATATATATTTATATATATATTGGATCGAAGATTATTTGAAGAAATTTTTCTTAAAAAGTCCTGTTTAAAATGTATGTAATATTTTATTTGCATGCGGTAATAGCTACACTTGAATGTAACTTCCTGTTTCGAATATTTTGCATTCGACTATACACACGATCATAGCGAATCTTTAAAGAATTGACTACGGAACCCCAAAAAAAGAAATATAAATATACAGAGAAGACCAAAACAGTTAGAAAGAATAAAGTGAATGGTTTTTTTTTTGTGTTTATGAATATTATGTCATTTTAAGTTTTGTGCTTTTTTAACGTGTTTGTTAATGGATAAAAGAAGTCTTTTCCTCTTTTAAACTATTATACAGAGTATATATAAAACTAAGTACCATCATGTATAATAGTTATAAGAGTACATTATGGTATGTAGTGACAAAAGCTTTGTATATATTGTATATACGAGTGAATATGTGTATAATATGTAGATTTTTTTATTCTCAGTACAGTAATGCTTAGTTTAGACTACAACAGAACTTGCGACACAAATGTCAGACATAAATATCTTTACTGTTCACACTTTAACAGATTTTTGTATTTGGATAGTGTCTGGTATATATAAACCATATTTTGACAGAATGGAAACCCGACTTCAAAAATCAAATATTCTATGACAAAAAATGCACTAAAAAGTAAAAAAATAATTGCATATTCTTGTGCCAATTTTAGTTCACCTAAGCAAAAAGTTTTAAATATATATGTACAATTATTGTTATTTTTGGAGGCGGTGTCAGCATAGAGAAATTCACATAACTTTTGGGCACCGCCTCCAAATATAACAATAATTGTACATATATATTTAAAAATTTTTGCTTAGGTGAACTCAAATTGGCACAAGAATATGCAATTATTTTTTTAGTGACTTTGAAGTTCTATAACTGATTTTATTTGTCTAAATATGGGTAGACCTACTAAACGACCTACTAATTTTTAGTGCACATTTAACACATTTTTTTTACCCGTTTTTTTTTTTTTAATTTTTAGTGATTTTTTTCATAACAGATTTTCAGTTTTTTTTACATTTTGTTTTTTTTTGTAAAAATTTTTTTTTTGTGGTCGGCTTTTTTTTTTGTATAAAATTTTTTTGAAGTCGGTTTTTAAAAAAATTTTCTTATTTTCCCATTATGAATGAGTATACCCTTTCAAAAAAAAAAAAAAAAAATTCGCAGAAATCGGTTATCACATATAAAATGAGGATTTTCCTCGATTTCCCGGGGATCCCTTCATCAGAATGCGATTTGGTGCCAATGGGACCAATGGGAAACCAAACCCTTTGAAACAAAAAAAAAATTCAAAATCGGTTCATAAATGACGGAGTTCTGAGGTAACACACATTAAAAAAAATACAGACGAATTGAGAACCATCCTCCTTTTTGAAGTCGGATTAAAAATTGATGCATATTCCCTATTATAGTATCACAATAAATGCCACAATTAGAGACATCCGTGCACACACATAGACACTCGGTGTATATACTGAGTGAATGGTGTATAGTGTTGTAGTCTAAACTTAGCTTAAGAATATAGAAGAAAAATGGTTCAAATCCACACACAAACACACTCACATTTCTTTCTATGTTGAGAAGAATATGATGATGCATGTGTCAAGTGTTATTAAAAAAAATCAACCCAAATGTTATATATAATGCATATTAAATAAATTTTATATCTGAACGGTTTTTTTTAAAGTTTATAGTCTAAACATTATTTATTGGATATCTCAGGATAATGCCTTGGATTCAAAATTGTTTCAGCTCTTTACCATAAGGTATTGTCGCCTAATAAGGTCCGGCTCCTAATAAAGCCCAGTTATGAAAAGCCGTTATTGTAATTGTTGAAGTAATTCGAAATATTCAACATATAAGCAGAAAACACGTAATTATCAGTAATGTATCAATAAGACGCTCTATTTATAATATTGATTAATTACTTTTTTGAAACTTTTGATGAATAAAGTTTTTTATGTCCTGAAATGAAATGCAGCTATTGTTTTTGTACCGATGATGGATTTTCGTAATAATTTCTTTAATACATATAAATTTAATTTTTTATTTTCCCATTTTGGGGTATGATCCGTTGGGAAAATTAAATTTTCCCAAAGTTTCTTATTTAAGGTTTCAGAAATTCCGCGTCGAATGCAAAAAACCGCATCCTTCTAGCATTCCTGCGTAAGTGGGTTAAATCATAAAGCAGCAAAGTTTTAAAAAATCGTGCACAACTCTCAAAAGTTGTGTGTTGCTAAATTTCAAGTATATATATATATATATATATATATATATATATATATATATATATATATATATATATATATATATATATATATATATATATATATATATATATATATATATACATATATATACATATACATATATATACATATACATATATATATATATATATACATATATACATATATATACATATATATATATATATATACATATATACATATATATATATATATATATATATATATGTCGGTTTCCAAAGCATTTCTAATAGTAAATAAATAAATAAAATATTTACTATAAAACCATACATGCATACATACATACACATACTTACAAACATCTGACTGCTTGTGATATGATGTAAATTGATGTTTGTTTGATGCCATTTAAGAGTGGGGATTTAGTGATTCCCACTTACTTTATAATATTATTATTCATTACGTATGCACACACACACTACAGACTACAGAGTACCCCCACTATTTTTATTTCTTTATGAAGCATTTTGTAATTATTATAGTAAATAATATTTAACATTGATTCTCTATTAGATATTGCTACTCTGTGGTTGGTTCATATGTCTATATGAACCAACTGTGTATATCTATATATATATATATATATATATATATATATATATATATATATATATATATATATATATATATATATATATATATATATATATATATATATATTCATATGTCTATATATATATATATATATATATATATATATATATATATATATATAGACATATGAACCAACCACAGAGTAGCAATATCTCTTGTATTTATGTATTTATTATATTAATTTTATCAAAACGAAAATGCAAAATTTTTCCATCTCCCGATATAAATTTTGTGGTTTGATAATTTTCCTTTCGGCTTGCGCACTATATCGAACTGTATGCCAAATATCAACTTTTAAGGACTAGGCCCTGGAATTATGATCGTGTATATCCAGAAATTGTATGCGTTCCTGCTTTTTTACGGTTTTTGAACCGGAATAACTTTTTAACCGTTTATTTCTTAACGAAAAGCGAAAACTTGTTATCTTAGAATTCCCTAAATAGCTTATATTCGAAAAAGCAGCACTGTAGCTCTTTTCGTTCAAAAGTTATTTCGGGGTCAAATCGGCTCTGATTTAACGAAAAGTAATAGTACTGTAAGCGCGAAGGCAAAAAAACGCTTAAACTCGGCCTATCGCACTACCGTGTTCTAGATATATAAAACCTTGACGTTTCGAGAACCTTAAGTTCTCATTATCAAAAGATTAGAGACATACTCGTTTATCAAATAATTAAATAGTGTGAAGCTTATGCCACAAAAAAAAAAAAATTATCTCACAATAAGTACAAGTATTCTTAGCATAGGCATGCTTAGGCATCAGCTACACACTATTTAATTATTTGATATATTATGTCATTTTTTACATTTATCGTCCGTTGATTTTCAATATGGCTCAGTTTTCTTAATTTTCATATCACATTTTGTTTTTGTTTTTCTAATCTTTTGATAATGATTAAGGGCTTAAGGTTCTCGAAACGTCAAGGTTTTATATATTTCTAATTTTTCGTAAATTCAGGCAATCATACTTAGATCATTATTTAAATAAATATACACTACATAAATTAAAATAGACCCAATCTGGAAACAATTTATGTATCTATCGCCGTCCATATACAGCGCACCATGATACTGTGCACTCTATTATACCCAAACTCACAGACATTTATAGAATGCAGTTTCGGTGTAACAAAGTAGTCCACATCATGGCACACTGTGTACATATAGTGATATGTATACAGTGATATGTACACAGGCAGTGGTACGTACATCACTGTCTGTACACAGTGTGTCACAATGTGGACTGCTTTGTTACACCGAAACTGCACTATACAAATGGCTGTAAATTTGGATGTAACAGAGTGCACCGTATCATGGTGCGCTGTATATGGACAGCGATAGATACATACGTTGTTTCCAGATTGGGTGTAGTTTAAAAAACAAGCTGTATATAAATTTGCTATATACATATATACATATATATATATATATATATATATATATATATATATATATATATATATACAATATATATATATATATACAATATATATATATATATATATATATATATATATATATGTATATATATATATATATACAATATATATATATATATATATATATGTATATATATATATATATATATATATATATATATATATATATATGTATATATATATATATATATATATATATATATATACAATATATATACATATTCTCTGAAAATTCGAATCCAATTTTGAGACCAATTACAACGTTCTTCTTAAATAATTATTTCCAAATGTTACATATATGATATAAAATAATAATTACTGAAGTAAATAATTCATTAATTCAATTAATAAACTTTGTCCATCCGTTTATAATTTTTTTGGTAGGTTTTTTTCATTTTCAATGTCTGGAGTAATATCCGCCGTCAATATTTTCATGACCAATATAAATGATGTTCAGAACATGATCGTAAAACAAATAATGCTCATATAGTTTCCAATACTCTATCACCGTATCATATTGGACTAATAACATACTTATAAACTATATAATCCGTTTTTTATATTATATAGTCAGCAAAATTTCAGATATAGGTCATTTATATATGTATACACGACTTAGTATTTATTAACTTTATACATATAAAGTACTAATGACATTAATCCTTTTGTTTTTGTGAAAACCACTGTTTTTAACCGAATACATACACTGCTTTGAACCGAATAAAGAGGTATTACATTTAGGGTAGTTCATATGTAAACTCGTGTTTCTTAAGAATTTAATGAAATTGAAATGTGACATTGCCCAGTGTCTTTTATTTTATTTTAAAAATCAAAGTTGTTTTCCTGATGTAAAGCTAAATATATAAGCCTGATATTTGCAGTCAAAGTTGCATTTTTTAACATTCACGGATACGTAAATTTTATAAAAAAAGGAAACTGTAATAATAAATTATAAAGAGAAAAGATTTGATATTTTAAATGTTTGTTTGTAACGGATAAACACATAAAATACTTAACCGATTTTTTAAATTTATTAACCTATAGAAAGCTACATTATTAGCGAGTAACATGGGCTGTATTTTTTTTTCAAAAAAATTAGAGATCCTTACGAAAATTGCAATAATGTAACCCAAGGTATCATAATCTATATAAATAAAAATTAAATGCTGTCCGTTGGTAACCACATCCCTTGAGAATGGCTGAACCGATTTGGTTATTTTTTTTAAATATTCGGTATAGTCCGAATAAGATTTTAACGCTTAAAAAAAATTGGAAAGTTTCCCGGAAAATTAGAAAAAGCTTTCTTATTTTTATGGAACTTTTGTACGATTTTTTATGGTTACGTCTTTAAAATAAACAACTTGTAACGTCGATCATTGTCTCTTACACACCCACGCCCTCCTGGGGGTGTGAAAATATCTCACTTTAAAACCTTAAGCGATTAAAAAAATCAAAGAGATCAAAGAAAAAAATGTTCCTTTTTGAAAAATAAACTAGGCCCACAACAGGAGGTGCGAGTGGTTAAGGTAAATTTTTGAAATTTGTTTACGTTTAGATTATTATGGATCTAAACGTGAAATAACGGCTCCAACTGAATATTAATCAGCGCTGCCAAAACTAGCCATTGAACCACTGAATTTGTAGGACAAGGTTGTCATCTAATTATTAATACCATTATTAATTAACAACATAAAAATCAGCTTGTTACTAATAACTATGTATACCCCGTTATTTGAATATGTTCGGGGTGGAGGACCTGCCTGTCACACCATCCATTTTGTAGGACACAAGTTTTTTTCAAGTCTTTATTACATTATCTCTCAATTTAACTAACAAATTAACTGCTACTGATAAAATTTTTGCTATCGTCAAACAAACAAGTTACTCTTTCAGTCACTATTATCGAGAATTTTCGCGAGGGAAAACTTAGGCGTCTAATGATTTTAAAAAAACCGTGGTGTACTGTGGACTATTATGTGTGTAGTGGAAATACATGTGGCAGCCACTCATACACTAACACACATTCTTATAACACATACATTATACCTCAACTAGCCAAGGTATACTCTATCTTGAAATATTATTTAAAAATAAATATTTGTATTTTAGTTGTTTTGTTTCAATTTAATGATATTAATTTTATGATGCTCGCGTGGTCATAAATATAAATTTTTTAATCGTAAATATATTGACAATGGAAAATTTTGTATAATGAGTTAGCTGTAGTGTGTCAATAGTTCTAATAGGGAATCAATGTTAAATAAATAAATAAAATATTTACTATAAAACCATACATACACATACTTACATACATCTGGCTATAGCTTGTGGTGTATGCCTGTATGGTGTTTGTTTGATGTCATTTAAGAGTGGGGTGTTGGGATGCACATTATAATTGATAATATTTATCATATGTGAATGCATGGGAAATATTTGATTGTGTGTTTTAATGGTATAATAGTATTTCAACAATGGGTTATTACACAACTCGGATATTGTTTAGCAAATAATGGAGGAATATTCGGACCGTTGGTTGTTTAACTTTTGTTTTTTGTCGGAATTCTATTGTATTTTCTTTTTGGGGTTTTATTTTTCTTTTAATTTGTGTGGATTGTTGTTTTATGTTATACCGTTAACAGAATACTATCATTTATTTTCCAATATTCCAGATACAAATAATAAGAGATATTCAAAAAAGAATTTTCAATTGTTAGAAGTAATGCTAACTAATTACAAAACAGTCCAGCAAGCATACACAACAGACACACTAAAGGGTACCCCCACTATTTTTATTTGTTTATTAAGCATATTTTATATAGTTATTACAGTAAATAATATTTAACATTGATTCTCTATTAGCAATGCTTTTCAACACGTACGGTATATATATATATATATATATATATATATATATATATATATGTATCGGGGTATAATAAAGTTAATATACCCAGTATAAAGACAAACTCCGAAGTTTTCAAATGAGTAATTAAATATAATAAGGCAACTGCAACACCAAAAATAATGAATAATCACTGTCAACACAAGTTTTGTATGGTACAATATGTAATTCATTGTATCATAAATGTAAAAAAACTATATATGTTAACAAACATGCAATATATAAATTTATAATACTGCATTTGATTTTTTTTGCTTAGAATATCACGAGGGAAATATATTAAATAATTCTTTAAATAGAATAAATAATTTACCATGGAAATCTAAGACTCCATTGTGATCGAACTAGTGCCACACATTCCCTTGCGCTTAGCTAATATGTGTTGCATGCATGCAATTTTTCACATAACCTTTACAGATATTATAAAAGAACAATAAAAAAATAATGCTTGATGAAAGGTCAAAGTAAATTACATTCGTACAATTTTTTTTATAAATAATTTAGTATAAATTTAATCAATATTTTTCAGTACAAAAATTTCTGAAAATAGTTAGGTATAATAGTACGAAAAATAAATTGTAACCAAAAATCAACTGATATTTTAAATTTATCAATTGGTTAGAGTAGGGTTTCCCATCATAGGGTTTTCAAACTGTGTTTCGCGGAGCACTAGTGCTCAGCGAGCAGTTAGTATAAGTGTTCCGCGAAGAAATGTTAAAAAATTCGTTACGCAGGAGCTGCTTCAACTTAGCGAATTTCCTTCAAATACATCACTTTCTAGCGGTCACAATTTTAGTCTGATCAAAATGAAATGTCGTTTATGACTTTAGTATTTGCATGGCCAATTTTATTAATAAATGGCATACGTCAAGGGGAAATGGGGGCATAAGGAAATAAGAAAACACAAAATATAAAATATATCTCTTAATATTAGAAGAATCGAAAAATGCGTAAGGAATAAAGTTGTAGAAAATCATGTTTGCTACAATTCATCACCTTATCATCAAACTCTAATGTGTACAGAGATATTGAGGAATTTAATTTTCAATCTTAAACCGTCAATATTTCTGTAAATATTAGGGTCATCTGTAACACTAATATTTACAGAAATATTGACGGTTTAAGATTGAAAATTAAATTCCTCACTATCTCTGTACATATGAGAGTTTAAGCAAAAACGATAAGGTGATGAATTGTAGAAAAAATAATTTTCTACAACTTTATGCCTTACACATTTTTCGATTGTTCTAATATTAAAAGAGATATTTTATATTTTGTCATTTATTAATAAATATGGCCTTGCAAAACTAAAATCATATACGACATTTAATTTTGATTAGACTAAAATTGTGACCGCTAGAAAGTGATATTTGTATTCTAAGGAGATTCGCTAAGTTGAAGCAGCTCCTGCGTAACAAATTTTTTTTATCTTCAGAACGTCAAAACGCGTCGATTTAAAAAAAAATTGCAACCTGTCTGAAAAATTGTAATTTGACTCTACTACCGAGATATGTATGATCAAAAATTCATGTAAAGATTCATGCAAAAATTCATGCAAAGATGTTATGTTCAATGTTTAATAATTACAAACTATAAAACAAAATTGTATTAACCTATAATTGAAAGCATAACTAAAATATTAAAGATATTTCTTCGGTAAAAATAAATATTGAACCAATTTATAAAATGTCATATCCAACATGTTTTATACAAATAACATGATATTATTGATTTTAAAATATTCAAATCCAATGCCACATATGTCCGAATAAAAATTTATGTTTGATTTTGTCAAACGTAAGCATTTTAATATGACATGTGGAACCTGTAATTTCCACACAGTAGGTATTCGTACATCATATATATCAGGGGTGGCCAACAAGTTGATCAAATAGCAATTGAAGAATTTGAATTAAGATTTCAAGATTTTTCTATTTTAAAAACGATTTAAGTGTGAAACGCAATAGCCAAAAAATTGCAAACATATTTCATATGGAGTAAAAGTCATTAAAAAAATTAAATTAAAAAACTTTCTTAATAATGCAAACATTCGCTGACAATCAGGATTTTTGAAACTTCCAAGTTGATACGCGAAAAAAAAAAACAATTTCATAGATTTTTTTATCAGTTCACAAACGGCAGATTAAAACAAACGGTAGATCTAATGTTAACTCGGAAAATCTGTCATCACTGTACATAATATACCTCTGCTAGATGTATGGCGGGTTCTCGCTTATCTTACGACACAATATCTTCACTGTAACTTGCCTCTGAATTTCTGTGGTTTAATTCTGCTTGACATCACTACAGCAAATTCAAATGCCGTATGCCGTGCGTATTTTTATCCTTGATTAACGGGATCTCCATTGTTTTTATTTGTCTATCAAATTAGGGTGTTTGCTTTTTGTAGTTGACAAGGCACGACCACGACATTTGAATTGAATTATAACGTTCTTAATGTGAATTTGCCAGAAAACTTCAATAGAACTAAATAAACAGGAATATCTAACATATCAAAAGACTTACCATACTCAATAAGACGGTGGTAGCAATCAGCACCGAACTTGTTTCTCAGTTTTTGGTTTATTTTATCAACCCGACTTCAAAAAGGAGGATGGTTCTCAATTCGTCTGTATTTTTTTTTTTTAATGTTTGTTACCCCAAACCTCCGATTTTGAATTTTGTTTTTTGTTTTAAAGGGTTTCAGATTGGTCCCATTGTCACCAAATCGCATTCTGGTGAGGGGATCCCCTGGAAATCAAGGAAAATCCGCATTTTATATGTGATAACCGATTTTTTGCGATTTTTTTTTTTGAAAGGGTATACTCATTCATAATGGGAAAATAAGAAATTTTTTTTAAAATCCGACTTCAAAAATTTTTTACAAAAAAAAACCGACCACAAAAAAAAAATGTTTACAAAAAAAAACAAAATGCATGTACAAAAAACTGAAAATCTGTTAAAAAAATGCACTAAAAATTGAAAAAAAAAAAAAAAAAACGGAAAAAAAAATGTGTTAAAATAAGAAAATGCACTAAAAATTAGTAGGTCGTTTAGTAGGTCTACCCATATTTAGACAAATAAAATCGTTATAGAACTTCAAAGTCACTAAAATGCGAGAAATAAACCCTATTTTGACAAAATGGAAACCCGACTTCAAAAATCAAATATTCTATAACAAAAAATTCACTAAAAAGTAAAAAAATAATTGCATATTCTTGTGCCAATTTTAGTTCTCCTAAGCAAAAATTTTTAAATATATCTGTACATTAAATGTTATTTTTGGAGGCAGTGTCCAAAAGTTATGTGAATTTCTCTATGCTGACACCGACTCCAAAAATAACAATATTTGTACAGATATATTTAAAAATTTTTGCTTAGGTGAACTAAAATTGGCACAAGAATATGCAATTATTTTTTTACTTTTTAGTGCATTTTTTGTTATAGAATATTTGATTTTTGAAGTCGGGTTTCCATTTTGTAAAAATTTTTGTTGTTATAAACAAATTCCATTTTGACCCTGTTCCATATCGAGAGAGAACGTACAAACTTAGAGTCATTTTCAGAACATCAAAACGCGTCGATTGTAAAAAAACATATCGTAGTTCCCAAAAATCTGCTGAAAAATGGTTATTTGACTCTCTACTAAATTAAAAAAGGGTTAAATAATGAAGAAGAAAAAAACATTTTTTAAGCTTCTCGTTTGGAATAAACAAAAAAGTAAAAACTTAATTGCAACGCACAGCTAATTAGGAATATACTCTTAATGGTTTACTGTCTGGTGAAAACATTAAAAAAAATTAAATTGTCTAAAAGAAAATAGAAAAAAAACATTTAGTTTGTATGTTTGTTTCTTTAGAACAAAAATGGTTGAATATAGTTACTGATGATGATGCTCTTCTTTATGAGTACGAGTAACTTACAAAGTACAACAAAAACATTTGATAAAGTTGAGTTTATAAAGAAGAAAATTCTTACAAAGAAAATACTATATTTTATCTTTTTATATAAAATATATCTCCATAAGTTTTTCATTTGAATTTCAAATGGGTAAATAAGTATATGAAATTTGGTTTTTATACATTTTGTACACAGTGAAAACCATATAAACCGACATCACCTTTCATCACTTTTAATTGTACAAATAGCGTCAAAAGATAGCGAGATCCCGTCAAAATTGTATAAGTGATTTGTGCCTTATTTATTCGGCTTTCGAAAAAATACTTCGGCTAAAAGTTGTTCATTATAAATACCCTAACAACTTTTATACGAAATATTTTACCGAAAGCCGAATGAATAAGGTACAAGTCTATACTAATAAAATAAAGCTGAAGAGTTTTTTTCTTTGTTTATTTGTTTGAACGCGCAAATCTGTGGAACTGCCATTCCGATTTGAAAAATTCATTTTGTATATGATAGCCACATTCATGAGAAATGCTATAGGCTATCTTAGTTAGCCTTAAATATTGATATTTGTATCAATCAATAGGGAATATGCATGAAAATTTTTTTCACTTGAATTGAAGCATGTTTACTTGACAAAAATCAAGGTAAAATTACTTTTTAAATAACTTTAAAAATAAGCGAGATATGAATGATTGAAATTCCCGATTAGACAAAGAGGGTGATAGCTCTCTTGATATGTTACATATTACACTTTCACCATTTAAAATACACGTTAAACTCCGTTTTTAGTATTTTTGCAAGAAAGAGACAGATAATAATCTTTAAAAGCTTATAGCTTCCTTGATATTTGACGGATTTTAATTTCGTTTTTAAATATTATTACAGTATTAACAGTATTTTCATATCCTGAAAATAAATGTGAACAAAAATTTCCATGCATATTCCCTATTGTTAATATGGTTAACTTTTAGTTATGTTATATTAACGGAGATTTCTCGCGTTTACTAATTTGACATTTAAGTAATGTCTGAGCATTAGTAACATTATTTTGACATCAATGTTTTTCTTCTTGGAAAGCGACTTGTTACTATCAAGATGATACTTTACAAGATCATATTTGATATTTTATGTAACATAATAATAAATATACAAATCAGTTTATGTTATATTTGTTGTAGTTTAATCGATATTAGTTTTTTCCATAAGCTCAAATATAGATATACTTTATAGACTAGCACCTTAAGTATGGAACAGACGCAGAACATTGTGCAGCAACATTGAACTCTGCCTACAAAATATTTTCTGTACAGATGTGCAACCAAAATTATGGAACATAAAATTATTATTTTATTATTTTATGATGCTAATCATAAAATTCAATCATTTTTCATCTTGTCTCTATCTATCTTATTTAATTTGTATAGTTTATTTACATGTATGTATCTCTAGTAACTAGTTGTATGTATTTTGTAAAAAAATTTTACAAAAATATATTAAAATCAATACAGAAAATAAAGTATAATAAAGTATATAATGTAAATTGTAACCAATCTAGGTAATAACACATAATAAAATATTAGGAACGCATAAAATTTTAGATAATATGACCAATTTGTACAGGAATATTAACTCCTCCTACAAAATATCAAATAATTTTGATTTTTACTGCAACCGTTCAAGGACATGTTTTTTGTTGCTGCAACAGCAACATACTAGGTTGCTGCACAATGTTCCGTGTCTGTATGCCACTTTAGCCGAACCTGAATTATATGCGAGAACTGATTAATAAAAGGACATGCAACCTGTGCAGGAACATTATGAATGTTCAATACTACGTTGCAAGTGTGTATAGCTGTTGTAGAACAAAAAACATGTCCTTGAACTGGTTGCACTAAAAATCAAAATTATTTGATATTTTGTAGGAGGAGTTTAATGTACAAATTGGTCGTTTGTAGCGAAGTTTGCAACATATTATCTAAAATTTTATGTTCTCCTAATATTTTTTTATGTTTTATCACCTAGATCGGTTACTTTATATATACTTTATTATTTTTATACTTTATTTTTTGTATTGAAATATAATTTATTTTTGTAAAAATTTTTTACAAAATACATACAAATAAACAAACTAGTAACTAGAAATACATAAAAATAAACTAATAGATAACAAATTAAATGAGATAGACAGAGACAAGATGACAAGTGATTGAATTTTTAAGATTACCGTCATAAAGCAATAAAATAATAAATTTATGTCTCACATTTTTGGTTGCACGACTGTAGAGAAAATATTTTGTATTAGGAGTTCAATGTTGCTGCACAATGTTCCGCGTCTGTGGTCTACTTAAAAGAGTTCTGTTTAAGGTAGATCTTTTTAAGGTAGTACGAGTGTACGACCGACTTTTGAGTAGTCAAATTAGCACTTAAATGAACTTTTATAATTTATACATTTTTATACCCGGTATATTATATATAGTATGGTACATTAAATTTAGTTCCGACTTTGTAACAGTTAAAGATGATGATCGCAGAAAAAAAATGTTAGTATAGGTAATTCCTAAATGGACCTAATTAGTCCATTTTCATTAAGTCCGTCCGACCGTTTAAAAAAAGAGATAGCGAGCTGAAATTTTATATATATGTTCTAGAGCTAAAAATTAAGTTCGTGAATGGGCAAAATCGGACCATATTTGGTCAAAATGGACAAAGCTGTTATAACTGCTATCTTTGAAACCGTAAGAGATAGAACAAAAATTTAAACACAAAAAACATTCGTTTTTTTTAATATAAACAACTTTTTTGTTTGAAACTTTTTTTCATAAATTCAGTATATACCGGGTGTTTAAGCAATTAACTTAGTTGTTATTTCCACTTGTTTTGTCTTGAAATTCGTTAAAAAAAAAACGAATAAATTTACTGAAGTTCTTCACATTTATATGTAGGGGAGCAAGGGACTTGTTGTAAAAGGGGTAAGTAGTAACACGGCTATTTCACCTGGGAACTAAAACATTATTCCCTTTGTTTTTACTCTTGTACCGCGCCACGTCATGTTGTTATAGCCAGTGTGCCGCTAAGCAGCGCATAAAGTGGATGTGTGCACGTGTATCATTTTAGTCAGGTAATGTAAAATATTCACCCCAAGCACGGGTTAACATTGCACTTTTTTAGTTTTAGTGTTTTTCCTATTTATTCTACTAGTGGTAATTCAGTCGATAGATGTTACGATATATGTGTTTTTCTGAAAATTGTCACAACAAACTCCTCACTCCCTTACTTCGATTTGATCAGTAGTGATATTGAGCATTTTATGTTTCCCAGTGAACAATTTTCTGTTCTGTTTCCATATTATATGGAAAATCCATATTTTATGTTTTCATGACAATAATTTGCGCGATTTCCGACATTGCCTAAGCTGCTGAGCAATAACCTACAATAGAAGTGACTGTGGTAGTTTTCCAACTACAGAGCATAATGCGACTCAGTGGCGCACAATGCCGAAGTGTGCTAATGCTTAATTGGAACGTGCATTAGTTTTCAAGTGCACCAGCAGAGTGCACTAGGTTCAATGTTGAAAGCATGAAGAATAGATATATTAGGAGAGCGAACGTAATGTTAAAAAAGCGGTCAAGAATTGGTGTAACTATCTTTTATCAGTAGGGGTCACTGGTCTCAGTGCCGTACGGAATTTAAATGTTTAAATGTAGGCGCCAAGAAATCACTTTCATTCAGTTAATAAGAAGTCTTAGTTTTATAGATAATAAAAAATTGTTTTCGAATATCAAGTAATAATTAAATAAATATTAATAATAGAGAATTCTTAATAATCTGCAATAAATTAAAAGATGAAGAATCATAGTGATAATTGGGTAGTTGAATGATACCAAATATTTCATATTTATTTTCAGAATATGAAAATATTGTTAATACTGTAATAATATTTAAAAACTAAATTGAAAGCCGACAAATAACAAGGAATCTATAAGCTTTTAAAGATTATTATCTGTCTCTTTCTTGCAAAACGGAGTTTTACGTGTATTTTAAATGGTGATAGTACATTATGACGTCACAATGTCTATTAAGAGGGCTATCACCCTCTTTGTCTAATCGGGAATTTCAATCATTCATATCTCGCTTATTTTTAAAGTTATTTAGAAAGTAATTTTACCTTGATATTTGTAAAGTAAACATGCTTCAATTGAAGTGAAAAAAAATTTTCATTAAACATCCTAATTGCAATTAATAATAATATACAAATATATGTTTACAATACTAACATATATTAGATAAAGAAAGAAGATGACAAAACCGGTAATTACAGACCATATTCCTTTCGTAAATGCTGACACGCATTCCTAACCTTAAACAACCTTCCACCCATAGATATATAACAGTATATCTATGCTTTCCCTGTACAACATCGTCCCATTTTTTCACATTTATAAAATTAAACAATTTTTATACTTACAATTTTTATTTGTAAGATGCGATAACCGTTGATTTTAATATGTAATAATAATACTAATTCCGTACGGGTATATTCGCACTGCCGCTAGTGGCGAAAATAATAACTATGATCTCTACACGTTTTTGAGGACGAAAAAACAGACGAATTGCCTATGTCGTTCAATCTCCTATTTATCTATTCTTCATGGTTGAAAGAAAAAAAACATTCAGGGACTTAACCTCATTAATATATAAATAAAGTGGTATAAAATAACAATTGGCCGAAAACTTTTTACGGTTATTTTAAGTAATTTCGATTTTATTATTTCAGTACCATTTTTTTGTGTTGCTAATAATTTTTTTAGATGAGTTCTAAAAAAAATTATATACTTTTTAATTGAATCATCTAATCCAGATGATAGTGATGATGAAGATTTATCGACTACTCCAAGTTGAAATCAATCAATTAGTTCATCATCAAGTTATATATTTATTGAAAATATTAAATATTTTCTGCTACTGAGTTGGTATCCACTGCGCGCATCACGCGAAAGCAGTACTTTTCAAAGTGCTCGATTGTGCGAAGCGTTGCTGTAGTTGAAACATTCAATGTTGAGCATTATGTCGCATAACATGCTTTAGTGCTGTAATTGGAAAACGCACTGTGTTTCGATATCCAATATAGACTATTTATTTTTGTCCTTTTTGTACAAAAAACCGACAAAGCATAAAAACACCTGTACAAATACAAATTTCAAACGATATTGTTTCAATTTGTTGAGAAATATTTTTTAATTCATTGTCAAATTTCATTATTATCTACAATGAAATATATATTCCCATAGATAGATAGATAGATTGTAGAGGCTGCCCTGGACGGGACACACTTCGACCATAAGGTCCATTGTGATGCCTAAGGATGTGAGGATGTGAGTTGAGTGGAAGGAATTTTTGTGTATAGACTAGAAATTGGTTGGATATGAGGTTGCAGCCGACTATGATAGGAACTATGCCGATATGCATCTGGAGTTCGTAAAGGAAACTGTAGAAAACCTTCTCAATCATGGTCGGTTACTTCGTTCTTGACCAAACGCCGATAGTTTAGTCAATTAGTTTACTCACATATGACATGCTGCCATATATTCAGTATATATATATATGCTTGAATAGACGGTTTTATATGAAATATATATCTAAAGAAAATAATCGCACGCACACACACATACAACCGTATGTAATAGAAAGAGAGAAAGAGGAACTGAAGGAAAGGTCACCTGAAGAGGGCATAACGTTTTTTCCTTACGTGACGATTTCTACCAGTACAGTCTACTGTAAGCCAGCGTAAAAGAACTTCGTTCCAAAAATTCGTATGACCATGGGACTGAAAATGTATTGTTTTCCAAAGATATTAGCCCATTCCGATTAACAACATTTTAAAAGGTCTACCGTTCTATCTCTATTCAATATGAATCTTGCTGAAATTGCATAAGCTGTCTACTATCAACTCTTAGACTATATTATTGTTAAAAAGCATCAATCTATTTTATTATATTTACCTATAAACTAAATATATTACAATTTATCTTGCATTCAACCGTCATAAAAATCACATTATTTTAAAGAAAACCTCTGTTCTGTTTAAGATAATATTGACAAGAATAGATTGTATTAAAAGATGAGAAACTTCAATAGGGAATATGCATGAAAATTTTTTTTCACAATTATTTTCAGAATATGAAAATACTGTTAATACTGTAATAATATTTAAAAACGAAATTAAAATCCGACAAATATCAAGGAAACTATAAGCTTTTAAAGATTATTATCTGTCTCTTTCTTGCAAAAATACTAAAAACGGAGTTTTACGTGTATTTTAATTGGTGAAAGTGTAATATGACGTCACATAACATATCAAAAAGGCTATCACCCACTTTGTCTAATCGGGAATTTCAATCATTCATATCTCGCTTATTTTTAAAGTTATTTAAAAAGTAATTTTACCTTGATATTTTTCAAGTAAACATGCTTCAATTCAAGTGAAAAAAAATTTTCATGCATATTCCCTATTGGCAAATCACTTTTAGTTTGAAGAGTCCATTAGATTATGTGCAGCATATGACAAAGGATTATTATGAAAAAAGAAACTGACAGTACAGTTTATGCAATATAAACAAATTTCGGGTTCTTATTTTTGTTTTAAATTCGTTTCACAGAATTTGCGTCACCCTAGCGAATTTGCTCAGAGTAAATACATCACTTCTTGGCAAATATAAGTCTTATTAACTTCAAATATAAGTCTTATTATCTTTATTCATGGCGATCTGAGACCGCTAGAGTAGCTACGGGCGGGCTCATATTTAAATAAATATATTTTCCATGTATTTGTATAATCTCAAGCGGTCGAGGGGAAAGGGAGGTTTACAGAGAAAGAATAAAACACAAAATATAGAATATCTCTCTTAATATTAGAAAAATCGAAAAATGTACAAGAAGTAAAGTTGTAGAAAATTAACTTTACTACAAATTATTACCTGATAATTTTTTCTAAAACCCTTATATACACAGAGATTTTTAGGATTTTAATATTCAATCTTAAATTGTAAATATTAGGCTAACAGAAAAAGTGATGAGAAACCAAACTATAGTAAAATTAATTTCCATAACTTTACTTTTTACACATTTTCGATTTTATCAGTATTAAGAAAGATATACCAAATTTTGTGTTTTCCCTCTTACAAAATTCTCCTGTTCCCTTGTCTGTTTCCACCCATTAAAGCCCTTGGCCTTTCAAACGCAGATCTATACTGCCGGGCTTCGATAAAAGGCAGTAAACTTTATTTAGTTAAAATTTAGGAGTCCACAGGCCTATACCCGCGGCCATTTTGGCGTTCGCCGTTCGTATTACAAGTATACACCGCTACAACAATACAACAAATTGAAGTTTACAAAAAATGTTATTTTTGAAAAGATTTTTTGGATCAATTTAAGTTGAGCTGAAAAAAACTTCATAAAAGTCGGTTAAAATATGATTTTATGATAGGTCAAAAAATATTTTTTTAAATTTTTCCTAATTAAATATTGATATGAAAAATTTAACTGGCCAACCAGGAATCGAACTCTGATGAAGCGAGTTACATTTTTCATATCAATATTTAATTAAAATTCAAAAAAAATGACATTTGTCTATAAGTACACGCTGGTCATTCTCGAATTTGTCTTAAAAACGTAACCGTTTGACAAATATTGTATTGTTGACGTAAGTATACACAATTAATATAAATTCTTTCAAATGTTGATGATGTCGTCAAATTCCAAAAATTTGTTCTTTGCGTAGCATCCCCAAATTTTATCAGATTTAAAGACATTTTTTTAAAACATCTTTGGTACAACGATTTCATCTTTGTCGTTTTGATACCGACATTGAGATGCGGTATTTCGCAATCTACAACAAATCAACCTTTTTTAAAAATAAAAAATTAAATTAAATTAAATTTTTTTTAATCTATAAAATAAAATAATTCGTTACGCAAGAGCTGCGTTGACTTAGCGAATTTTGTCACAATTAATATGTCATTTTTCATCTGGAAATTGGGAATAGATCTCCTTTTGACTTGAACTTTTGACTAAAATTGTGACCGATATATATATTTATATATACTAGGTTTGAAGAAATTTCTAAAATAGCCCGAAATATTCTTCCAGTAAAAAACTAAAAGCTATATTTTCTTCGAAAATTCGCTAATAGATTTCATGGATCAATTTTAGTTGAATTGTAAAAATACTTCATCAGAAATGCTAAATATAACCAAAACAAAAAATCGAAAATTGATTTCATGGATCAATTTTAGTTGAATTGTAAAAATACTTCATCAGAAATGCTAAATATAACCAAAACAAAAAACTGCCGAAACCATTTTTGTGGATCTTGATTACGTAAATAGTACCCACTGCCCTACCGATATTCTAAAATGTGCCCTTAGGTACTCAAAGTATATAAATAACCTTTAAATTTCATAGTCTCAAAACAAAAGATATCGATCACTTTTAACGCCATCGAATATATAAATAAAGACCAACCGCGTGGTCCATTATCCTAGACCTAGTTTACAGAACAGTGTGAGATGTATACATATAATTGTTATAAACAGACTATTGTTATCCTTTGTTAGTAATATTGTGACTGGTAATGACACCTAAATTAATATAATATCTCAGTATTTTGCAAATCACGAAATGATATTAGACACAATGTAAAATGTCTATTGGTCCTGTTACGTCACAACTCCAATCCTTGAAAATTCGAATAAAAATGCTTTTAATATTTATGGCATTATTAACAATGGAACATATCGTGAATAACTATAAATATATATGATAATAATTTAATAAGTTGTTTTTTTCCAATAATTAAAATTAATTGTCATATGTGAAAGAATATAAAATATTTTCTGATAAGAAAAACAATTATAAGTTTTTTCTTAAACCTTGAATTATATTATATATACATGATAATTGGTTATTTCTGTTGAATAGTTATATTTATAAGGTGCAAAATATGACTCATGAAAAATTACAATAAAACAATAAATTGTTAAATTATAACTTACCTTACTTAATTACTTCCATGTATAAAATTGTTCACTAATTGTTGAATATCATAAACAATTACTAACAAAACAATCATAAAAATCATAAAAAAATTAATAAAATCGTTGTATAATCCAAATAGGCCGCGCGTTTTATTAAAAAAAAAAAAAAAACAAAATAAACCCTTTACATTTTACATTAGTTTTTATTTATAAAAAAAAAATAAAAATAAACACAATAATATATACATAAAATTACATCACTAAACAATAAGTAAAATTGATTGGAAAAAAGCACATATCAGAATTATTACAATACACCTGTGTATTTCAATTGAATGCAGTCAGTAAACAAACCAAAATTTCACATAAAATAAATATAAAATGCATACAAGAATGAAAAAGAGTTACAAAATTTTTATATAAAAATATATCACAGACATTCGATTTCATTTATATTTACTATTTATTATATGCGCTGACTGCGTATTTACAATGTCACGTTTTGTAAATGTGTATACTGTTTATTAATTTATTTTATATACACTAATGTATGTATGTACAGGATTTATTTTGTGCGCTGTAATTTTGCAAAACTGAATGTTTCTTACGTGTGTCATGCGCATTCATCAAACTGTATATCAATAATTTTATTGAGTAAAAAAAAATGTGTCTATTAGACATTATAAAAAAATCCACTGTCATAAGTTGAAAACATTGTAAACAATTGATTTTGTCTTTAATATTTTACGGTTTAGTTTCCTATTTAAGGGGCTGGCAGTATTTTAATGTATTACTTATTAATTATTTTCATAGTAACTTTTTATTTGGACTTTCAACAATTGCATGTATGAATATTAACTTTATATTATTTTATGGAATGTTCATAGCCATATACTTAGGTATTTGTTTCATATTTTCAAAATTGATTATCAATTTTTTCAAACGGTATATTTTTTGAAATTTTTTTATAACTTTTAACTTTGATATTCGTCGTTGTTATGAATTATCTACAGTACATTTACTGCCATCTACTTGCAGAATAAGAAAGTAAAACAAATTAAATATTCGATAAATATACCATGTAAAGACCCCCAGGAAGTTGGCCCGACACTTTGGAATTTCCCAATAAATAATACATCAAATAATTGCTCCCGATTTGCTCCTAATTGCTCCGCAGTTTTTATTATTTGCTCCATCATAAATTTTGAGAAAAACTCAAAAAAGTAAAAGTGAAAAAAAACTAGATCGTAGGGATATTTTGAAAAACCGATTTCAGCTGAACCAAGACGATTTAAAGAGTTTTTTATGAACCAGACAATTGCTCCCTGTTTACTCTTAATTGCTCCACTATTAGATATAACAAATTCACATTCGTTATATGAGAAATAATCGAAAAACATGAAGCGGCTATGGAAGTGATGGGAGGCAGGCCAACTTCACAACCCGAATTCGAATGAATATAATTAACGAAACTTAAAAAGAATTGAACTGATCAATTGCTCCCGAATTGCTCCTAATTGCTCCGCAGTTTTTATTATTTGCTCCATCATAGATTTTGAGAAAAACTCAAAAAAGTAAAAGTGAAAAAAAACTAGATCGTAGGGACATTTTGAAAAACCGATTTCAGCTGAACCAAGACGATTTAAAGACTTTTTTATGAACCAGACAATTGCTCCCTGTTTACTATTAATTGCTCCACTATTAGATATAACAAATTCACATTCGTTATATGAGAAATAATCGAAAAACATGAAGCGGCTATGGAAGTCGTGGGAGGTAGGCCAACTTCACAACCCGAATTTGAATGAATATAATAAACGAAACTTAAAAAGAATTGAATCGATCAATTGCTCCCGAATTGCTCTTAATTGCTCCGCAAAACTCATTAATAGCTCCTCAATTGCGTCCAAACTAATGATAGAAAATCTGTTTACATCAAGACCGGATGCTGGAGCATTCAAGTGGAATTCTGAGCGCGTAATTCAAACACATACGAAAATAATTACTTTGGAATATCATTCTGAAGGGCTTATTTTGACTTGCAACTGATGGCGTCCTCATAATTACTCAGGAATCATTAGTGGAAGCTTGTTTTTTATTTGCTCCCTCATAATTACCGAGTTATTAATTATTGATCGCCAGTTGATTGAGCTATCTCAATGTACAGCTCGACCACCTTGGAACTAAGTGGGGAATAGATATTCTGGATGGAAATGAATAAAATAAGGGCGGAAACGATTGCTCTTTTGTCGCTTCAATTTGCTCCATCCTTATTATACCCAGTATATTTGTAAATATACAGGGTATATTAAGTTTTGTCCCGACTTTGTAACGCTTGAAAATATTAATCCTTGACAAAAATGCTTCACAAATGTATTCATAAAATTGCCTAATTCGGCCATTTTGGCATGTCCGTCTGTCCGTCTGTCCGTCTGTGAACCCGATAACTCAAGAACGAAAAGAGATTACGAGCTGAAATTTTTTATGTGTGTTCTAAAGAAAAAAAGTAAGGCTAAGTTCGTTAATGGGCAAAATCGCAACATGTTTTCCCCCACTAGGAGGGGAGGAAATATCCGTCTGTGAAACCGTAAGAGATATAAAAAAAATTTCTTATAAAAAAATCTTCTTCTTTATAAAATAATCAACTTTTGTTTGAAAAATTTTTCCATAAACTCAATAGTTTTTCCATAAACTCAATAGTTTTCTCATAATTTGTGCACAAAGAGCAAATCAGAGGGAGGAATTACACATCTTTGACACCGTAAGAGATAGAAAAAAAATTTGTTGAAAAAAATCATCTTCTCTTTAAAATAAACAACTTTTGTTTGAAAAATTTTGTCATAAACTCAATAGTTTTCTCAAAATTTGTCCTCAAAGTTGAAAAAAAATGAAAAATACAATTAATAGGCGAATGTAGTCATGGTCTCCATGGACCCGTAGGTATACATAACAACCGTAAATACTATTTTTGCACCCAGTATAATTGTAAATATACAAGGTATATAAAGTTTAAGCCCGACTTTGTAATGCTTGAAAATATTAATCCTTGATAAAAATGCTTTACAACGATATTCATAAAATGGCCTAATTCGGCCATTTTCCCATGCCCGTCCGTCAATCTGTCTGTCTGTCAAGTCGATAACTCAAAAACGAAAAGAGAAAACGAGCTGAAAATTTTTGTGTGTGTTCTAGACCAAAAAATTAAGGTCAAATTCGTTAATGAGCAAAATCGGAAAGTGTTTCCCCCCTTGCGGGGGGAAAAAAAATATCTTTGAAACCGTATGTGGTAGAAAAAAATTTTATTGAAAAAAAATTTTCTTCTCTTTAAAATAAACATCTTTTGTTTGCAACAATTTTTCATAAACTGAATAGTTTTCTCAAAATTTGACCTCACATGTACAAACATAACATACATCAAATAGTATTGTTTTTATATTTATTTGTGTTAATTGTTTTAATTTTTTACTTAAATAATAAATAATTATCTAATAATGCCATATATATATATATATATATATATATATATATATATATATATATATATACATATATACATATATTTGTATTCTAACGCAGCATCGGCTATTGCTTCGCGTTGATAAACTAACGCTTCTCGTCGCCTTATTTTAACGCTTAGCGTCAAAAATCGACCGCGGATGATTTACCTCAGCGTTGATTAACTAACGCTAAGCGTTGACCTTACACTTTCTATTAATTAACACTTCTCATTGACGCTTCGCTTTGAATACGGTTCGCTGCAGCTTACGTTTCGCCTTGGTAAACGAAAAGCCTTAACCTAACACATCATATTGACTAACGGTTCTCATTGACCAACGATTCGCGTTGGCTGACTTTCGGCTCGCTTTAGCTTACGTTTCGCGTTGGTTAACGCTTTGAATTGTTTACGCTTCGCGAATCACCGACGCTTTGCTTTGAATAACTATCGCTACGCATTAAACAACGCTTCGCGTTGGCTGACTTACGGTTCGCTTTAGCTTACGTTTCGCGTTAGTAAACGCATTGCGTTTACCAAAGCTTCCTATTGATTGAACGCTTCGCGTTGACCTAACGCTTCCTATTGACTGACGCTTCTCATTGACCAACGCTTCGCTGACTTACGTTTCATTATGGCTAACATTTCGCGTTGGTAAATGATTCGCGTGAAATCACGCTTCGCGAATCAACAAAGCGAATCACGGACGATTCACTTTGAATAACTAATGCTTCTCATTGACCAACGCTTCGCGTTGGTTGACTTACGGTTCGCTTCAGCTTACGTTTCGCGTTGGTAAATGATTCGCGTGAAATCACGCTTCGCGAATCAACAAAGCGAATCACGGACGATTCACTTTGAATAACTAATTTTCTCATTGACCAACGCTTCGCGTTGGTTGACTTACGGTTCGCTTCAGCTTACGTTTCGCGTTGGTTTACGCCTTGCGTTGGTTAATTATTCGCTTGGCATAACGTTTCGCGCATCAATGACGCTTCGCTTTGCATAACAAACGGTTCTAATTGACCAACGCTTCGCGTTGGCTGACTGATGGTTCGCTTCAGCTTATGCTTCGCGTTAGTAAACGCTTTGCTAACGCTTTGCGTTGACCTAACGCTTCCAATTGACTTACGCTTCTCATTAAGCTACGCTTCGCGTTGGGTGATTTACGGTTCGCTTTGGCTTACATTTTGCTTTGCGTTTACAAACGCTTTGCGTTGATAAACTAACGCTTGGCATTGATTAACTATCGCTTCGCGTTGATTAACTAACGCTTCACGTTGATTAACTAACGCTTGCCGTTGATTAACTAACGCTTCGCGTTGATTAACTATCGCTTCTCGATGACTAACTAACGCTTCGATTTGATTAACTAACGCTTTGCGTTGATAAACTAACGCTTGGCATTGATTAACTATCGCTTCGCGTTGATTAACTAACGCTTCGCGTTGATTAACTAACGCTTGCCGTTGATTAACTATCGCTTCGCGTTGATTAACTAACGCTTCGCGTTGAATAACTAAGGCTTCGCGTTGATTAACTAACGCTTCGCGTTGTCTAACTAACGCTTCGCGTTGACGTACTAACGCTTCGCGTTGATTTACTAACGCTTCGCGTTGATTAACTAACGATTCGCGTTGATTAACTAACGCTTCGCGTTGATTAACTATGGCTTCGCGTCGACTAACTATCGCTTCGCGTTGATTAACTAACGCTTCGCGTTGATTATCTAACGCTTCGCGTTGATTAACTAACGCTTCGCGTTGATTAACTAACGCTTCGCGTTGACTAACTAACGCTTCGCGTTGATTAACTAACGCTTCGCGTGGATAAACTAACGCTTCGCGTTGAATAACTAAGGCTTCGCGTTGATTAACTAACGCTTCGCGTTGATTATCTAACGGTTCGCGTTGATTAACTAATACTTCGTGTTGACTAACTAACGCTTCGCGTTGATTAACTAACGCTTCGCGTTGATGATCTTACGCTTCGCGTTGATTAACTAACGCTTCGCGTTGACTAACTAACGCTTCGCGTTGATTAACTAACACTTCGCGTTGATAAAATTAAGGCTTCGCATTGATTAACTATCGCTTCGCGTTGATTAACTAACGCTTCGCGTTGATTAACTATCGCTTCGCGTTGACTAACTAACGCTTCGCGTTGATTAACTAACGCTTCGCGTTGATTATCTAACGCTTCGCGTTGATTAACTAACGCTTCGCGTTGATTAACTAACGCTTCGCGTTGATAAACTAACGCTTCGCGTTGAATAACTAAGGCTTCGCGTTGATTATTTAAGGCTTCGTGTTGATTAACTATTGCTTCGCGTTGTCTAACTAACGCATCGCGTTGATTAACTAACGCTTCGCGTTGATTAACTAACGCTTCGTGTTGACTAACTAACGCTTCGCGTTGATAATCTAACGCTTCGCGTTGATTAACTAACGCTTCGCGTTGATTGACTATCGCTTCGCGTTGACTTACTAACGCTTCGCGTTGATTAACTAACGCTTCGCGTTGAAACGCTTCGCGTTGATTTACTAACGCTTCGCGTTGATTAACTAACGCTTCGCGTTGAATAACTAAGGCTTCGCGTTGATTAACTAACGCTTCGCGTTGTCTAACTAACGCTTCGCGTTGATTAACTAACGCTTCGCGTTGATTATCTAACGCTTCGCGTTGATTACCTATTGCTTCGTGTTGACTAACTCACGCTTCGCGTTGATTAACTAACGTTTCGCGTTGATTAACTAACGCTTCGCGTTGATTAACTATCGCTTCGCGTTGACTATCTAACGCTTCGCGTTGATTATCAAACGCTTCGCGTTGATTATCTAACGCTTCGCGTTAATTAATTAACGCTTCGCGTTGATTAAATAACGCTTCGCGTTGATTAACTAACACTTCGTGTCGATTAACCAACGCTTCGCGTTGATTAACTAACGCTTCGCGTTGATTAACTATCGCTTCGCGTTGACTAACTAACGCTTCGCGTTGATTAACTAACGCTTCGCGTTGATTAACTAACGCTTGCCGTTGATTAACTATCGCTTCGCGTTGATTAACTAACGCTTCGCGTTGAATAACTAAGGCTTCGCGTTGATTAACTAACGCTTCGCGTTGTCTAACTAACGCTTCGCGTTGACGTACTAACGCTTCGCGTTGATTTACTAACGCTTCGCGTTGATTAACTAACGATTCGCGTTGATTAACTAACGATTCGCGTTGATTAACTATGGCTTCGCGTCGACTAACTATCGCTTCGCGTTGATTAACTAACGCTTCGCGTTGATTATCTAACGCTTCGCGTTGATTAACTAACGCTTCGCGTTGATTAACTAACGCTTCGCGTTGACTAACTAACGCTTCGCGTTGACTAACTAACGCTTCGCGTTGATTAACTAACGCTTCGCGTGGATAAACTAACGCTTCGCGTTGAATAACTAAGGCTTCGCGTTGATTAACTAACGCTTCGCGTTGATTATCTAACGGTTCGCGTTGATTAACTAATACTTCGTGTTGACTAACTAACGCTTCGCGTTGATTAACTAACGCTTCGCGTTGATGATCTTACGCTTCGCGTTGATTAACTAACGCTTCGCGTTGACTAACTAACGCTTCGCGTTGATTAACTAACACTTCGCGTTGATAAAATTAAGGCTTCGCATTGATTAACTATCGCTTCGCGTTGATTAACTAACGCTTCGCGTTGATTAACTATCGCTTCGCGTTGACTAACTAACGCTTCGCGTTGATTAACTAACGCTTCGCGTTGATTATCTAACGCTTCGCGTTGATTAACTAACGCTTCGCGTTGATTAACTAACGCTTCGCGTTGATAAACTAACGCTTCGCGTTGAATAACTAAGGCTTCGCGTTGATTATTTAAGGCTTCGTGTTGATTAACTATTGCTTCGCGTTGTCTAACTAACGCATCGCGTTGATTAACTAACGCTTCGCGTTGATTAACTAACGCTTCGTGTTGACTAACTAACGCTTCGCGTTGATAATCTAACGCTTCGCGTTGATTAACTAACGCTTCGCGTTGATTGACTATCGCTTCGCGTTGACTTACTAACGCTTCGCGTTGATTAACTAACGCGTCGCGTTGAAACGCTTCGCGTTGATTTACTAACGCTTCGCGTTGATTAACTAACGCTTCGCGTTGAATAACTAAGGCTTCGCGTTGATTAACTAACGCTTCGCGTTGTCTAACTAACGCTTCGCGTTGATTAACTAACGCTTCGCGTTGATTATCTAACGCTTTGCGTTGATTACCTATTGCTTCGTGTTGACTAACTCACGCTTCGCGTTGATTAACTAACGTTTCGCGTTGATTAACTAACGCTTCGCGTTGATTAACTATCGCTTCGCGTTGACTATCTAACGCTTCGCGTTGATTATCAAACGCTTCGCGTTGATTATCTAACGCTTCGCGTTAATTAATTAACGCTTCGCGTTGATTAAATAACGCTTCGCGTTGATTAACTAACACTTCGCGTCGATTAACCAACGCTTCGCGTTGATTAACTAACGCTTCGCGTTGATTAACTATCGCTTCGCGTTGACTAACTAACGCTTCGCGTTGATTAACTAACGCTTCGCGTTGACTAACTAACGCTTCGCGTTGATTAACTAACGCTTGGCGTTGATTATCTAACGCTTCGCGTTGATTAACTTACGCTTCGCGTTTACTAACTAACGCTTCGCGTTGATTAAGTAACGCTTCGCGTTGATTATCTAACGGTTTGCGTTGTCCTTACGCTTTCTATTGACTAACGCTTCTCATGACCAACGCTTCGCTGACTAATGCTTCGCGTTGGCCGATTTATGGTTCATTTGCGCTTACGTTTCTCGTTGGTTAATGATTCACGTGAAATCACGCTTCGCGAATCTCTGACGCTCCGCTTTGGACAACTTAGGCTGCTCATTGACCAACGCTTTGCGTTGGCTGAATTACGATTCGCTTAAGTTCACGTTTCGCGTTTACCAACGCTTCGCGTTGACCTAACACTTCCTATTGACTAACGTCTTTCATTGACCAATGCTTCGTGTTGGCTGACTTACGGTTCACTTTAGCTTATTTGTTACCATCGCTTTGCGTTGATTTACTAACGCTTTGCGTTGACCTAACACTTCTTATTGACTAACGCTTCTCATTGATCAACGCTTCGCGTTGGGTGGCTAACGGTTTGCTTTAGCTTGCTTTTCACGTTGGTTTACGCTTTGCGTTTGCTAACGCTATGTGCTGATTTACCAGCGCTTCGCGTTAACTTGCTTACGCTCTGCGTTAAATTGCATACGCTCCGCGATAACGTCCTCTCGTTAGCTAGTACTGAGTATCGATTGACGCTTCGCGTCGGCTAACTCTTCGCGTTGTTTAACTTACGCGTGCTAACGCTTCGCGTTAACTATCGCTACGATTTGACTAAGTTTTCACGCTTACTTTACCATTCGCATGAAATCACGCTTCGCGTAGAATCACGGACGATTCACTTTGAATAATTAACGCTTCTCATTGACCAACGCTTCGAGTTGGCTGGCTTACGGTTTGCTTTAGCTTACGTTTCGCTTTGATTTACTAACGCTTCGCGTTGACCTAACACTTTCTATATACTTACGCTTCTCATTGACCAACGCTTTGCGTTGGCTGACTTACGGTTCGCTTTAGCTTACGTTTCGCGTCGCCTAACGGCTCGCGTTGACCAACGCTTTGCGTTAACAGTCGGTTGCGTTGTTTAACTCAATTATATAACTCAATATTTAAATATATAAAAATTGCAAGAACTTTAATATCAATTTTTTTAAATGCATGCACATTTTTACTGTTTCAATATTAATTATTAACACAAAACAAACATTTTCAAATCTAGAGCACGGTAAAGCGCAAGGTCGAGTTTAAGGGACATTTGGCCTTCTTACTTACAGTGCTATTACTATTGGAAATATCATAGATAATTTGACCCCGAAATATCTTACCATATACGAAACCAGCAACAGTGCTGATTTTTTGATAATTCATATTTTATAAACATTGAATAGGCAGAAATATTAACAATACAAAGTATATACAACTCAGTATATACTGGGTATTCAAACAATTAACTCAGTTAGTTGTTACATTACTTGTTTTTAAATTAAAATTAATTTTTGTATAGAACTTAACCTCACTTTTCTTATTCGATGGAAGAGACACTGCTGGCGGACGACGCTAAGCAGAACCACCAGAATAAGGCACCAATTCAAAAACACAAATCGACTGCTCCAGAATCATTCGCGAGAGCTTGATTCCGACTCTAATTCTAATTGCTCCTTCGTAAAATCATTCAGAAATTATTTGCGAGAGCTCGTTCCAGCTGTTTTTGTATTTGCTCCCTCATAATTACCGAGTTATTAATTATTTATCGCCAGTTGAATGAGCTATCTCAATGTACAGATCGACCACCTTTGAACTAAGTGGAGAACAGATATTCTGGATTGAAATGAATAAAATAAGGGCGCAAACGATTGCTCTTTTTTCGCTTCAATTTGCTCCATCCTTATTTTTAATTGCTCCGCCATAATTGCGAAGTTATTCGCTAATTAAAATGAATTTTGTACAGAACATAACCACACTTTTCTGATTCGACGGAAGAGACACTGCTGGCGGACGACGCGAACAGAACCTCCAGAATAAGGCGTCAATTCAAAAACAAAAAATACAAGTCGACTGCTCGAGAATCATTCGCGAGAGCTGGATTCCGACTCTAATTCTAAATGCCCCTTCGTAAAATTCTTGCCCGAGGATGAAGCCGACTTCGTTTTCTCCTTCGATACCCCTCCGAACACTGCTTTGTATCTCGGTGTCTCCTGGCTCGAGACAGAAGGAACCTGAATGAATGAATTACCCGCTCAGAATTCCACTTGAATGCTCCAGCATCCGGTTAGGTCTTAATGTGAACAGATTTTCTATCATTAGTTTGGACCCAATTGAGAAGCAATTAATGAGTTTTGCAGAGCAATTAAGAGCAATTTGGGAGCAATTGCTCAATTCAATTCTTTTTAAGTTTCGTTTATTATATTCATTCAAATTCGGGTTGTGAAGTTGGCCTACCTCCCACGACTTCCATAGCCGCTTCATGTTTTTCGATTATTTCTCATATAACGAATGTGAATTTGTTATATCTAATAGTGGAACAATTAAGAGTAAACAGGAAGCAATTGTCTGGTTCATAAAAAACTCTTTAAATCGTCTTGGTTCAGCTGAAATCGGTTTTTCAAAATGTCCCTACGATCTAGTTTTTTTTCACTTTTACTTTTTTGAGTTTTTCTCAAAATCTATGATGGAGCAAATAATAAAAACTGCGGAGCAATTAGGAGCAATTCGGGAGAAATTGATCAGTTCAATTCTTTTTAAGTTTCGTTAATTATATTCATTCGAATTCGGGTTGTGAAGTTGGCCTGCCTCCCATCACTTCCATAGCCGCTTCATGTTTTTCGATTATTTCTCATATAACGAACGTGAATTTGTTATATCTAATAGTGGAGCAATTAAGAGTAAACAGGGAGCAATTGTCTGGTTCATAAAAAACTCTTTAAATCGTCTTGGTTCAGCTGAAATCGGTTTTTCAAAATGTCCCTACGATCTAGTTGTTTTTCACTTTTACTTTTTTGAGTTTTTCTCAAAATTTATGATGGAGCAAATAATAAAAACTGCGGAGCAATTAGGAGCAAATCGGGAGCAATTATTTGATGTATTATTTATTGGGAAATTCCAAAGTGTCGGGCCAACTTCCTGGGGGTCATGTAAAGCTGTATATTGTATTCTTTGGCAATAGTTTGTACTTACTCTAGTAGCAGCACAATTAGCCTTTTACCTCTGAAAATTAAAAAAAAATCCAACAGTGGGCAGCGCTAGTGGGGGTACACATGTTTTGATTTTCTCATTGACAGCAACGTTAAGCAACTTCATAACTCGGCAAAAATTTTCGGCCAAAAAATTTGAAGTGACACAAAAATCGTACTTATACGCTTCTATGTATATTGTATTCTTTGCTAAAAAGTATCAGAGCCATCTAATGACCGCAAAACAAGCAATCAAAAAATGTTATTATGTAAAGTCAATTTTTTTTAAATGTTCACTAAACGGATGCCCATCATTAACAATTAAATTTACTCAGTAACTATTGCCTCACATTGGCAAAAAAAAAATTAAAAAACGAATGTTGTAAAAATTCGTGCCGGCTATTCGGAGTCATATTTATGCGATAATTTTCACTTTAAAAAAACTTTAAGTTTGTCTCTTGAAAAAATAATAGGCAGCAGGACCTCAATAAGACGAACTTCAAGGAAGACGCAAACAAATTCGAATTATAGAGCTTTTGTTAATTCTATTTATTAATTTACAATTTTCGAGATAAATAGGTAGTATAAGAGTCAGTCTATATGAAAACACCAAATTGGCAAAGCTGGCATATTTCATATTTTGCTTAAACTTTGTGGAAATGTTCTTTAGGGTACCAAAGACGAAAGCCTATGAGGATTTAATTTTCGCACGCACCACTTACGGTCTACACAAAATAAAGTAATTAAAAATGCATATTTTAAGGTTTACGGTTTTGTCTGTAAAAATTTTTCTATTAGAGATATCCACTTGATTAAGGTGGCATTTTAAAGTTAACAATAGAAGTTTCTGGGGAAATCATCACACCACAATACCTTTCAAGTTGTCTACTTTTAAAAAAGTGTCACGCTCTTTCATACTTATTAGCGAATTTCCTGAAAGGAAATAGAGCTATTGGTCTCGTACCAAAGTCAAAATGAATGTTTTCGTTTATTTATAACACATTTATCTTTTTGCACTTTACTAGCAAGGCCACTTACACGACCTTTCACTGCACAACATCGTCCCATCTTTCACATTTATAAAATTAAACAATTTTTCTGCTTACAATTTTAATTTGTAAGATATACTAACCGTTGATTTTAATATGTAATAATAATAATTCGGTACGTTAGAGTCGCACTGCCACTAGTGGTGAAAATAATAACTATGATCCCTACACTTTTTTGAGAGCGCAAAAACAGACCAATTTTACATGTCGTTCGATCTCCTTATATCTATTCTTCATGCCCAGAACTGTGAAAAACACAGGTTAGAGTATTGGATAAATAAACAAAATAATAAATAAACTTTTAATAATAATAATAACAAAAATTATAAATCAATTAATAAAACGTAATGATTCGTTTTAGTTATTCAAATAATTACCAAAGTCAAATTAGTATTTCTCAGGCAGGTTGCTTGGAACTGCATATTTTTTTAACCGATTTATCTTGACACGTCCTGAATATGAACCTAAATTTTTACGGTCCGACTCGTGACGGAACAGGTTTTTCGAGTTATAAACAATTTAATGTTTGAAAAAACGCAAAAACAGCCGTTTTCAAGGCTAAAAAACCATATTGGAAAAAATTAAAATTTTGAGTTTACCAGAATTCTTAAATAATCTATGAACATCCCTTAACAAAATCCTGAAGAGTAATTACAGATTATTTCAATCTAAAGTTTCGTTAATTGGGACTAGATTTTCGTAGGGAAAAATTTTGAGCCTTATTCAGGGAGATGTCCCAAACCGTGAATATGCAAGAAAATCGTCTGGGAATATTTTTACTATGTATGCTAGGTTTTCACCTTGTGTAATAAAACGTATACCATAATAGTAAAAACAAAATTGAATCCAAACATATTTTTTTTATGCATCCTCTTGGACTTATATGGTTTTTACCTAGATTGTAAGATTATCTTTAAGAATACGTTTGCAAAAAAAAAATTAACTTGTGTAATTTTTGAAAACATCGATTCATTTGTATATTAGAAAATTATTTAATTATTTTTATTCCACAAAATGACTTATGTTTAATGAACTTATATTATTGTTAAGTTGGCATGTATGTTTATCAAATTAAGGTAATATTCTTATGTGAAAAATTTCAAGATAAACTTATGAAAATTTAGTATAATAAAGAGTATCTAAGAGTATCTACTCATGACACCCCGAAGCGTCGCGTGGTGTCATGAGGGTAAACTAAACGTATGATGGTAATACAGTTATCTATCTATAATATTTGTTACTAGCAGTATACAACGTTCTATACTTTTTCATGAAAAAAACTATATTAGTCAACTTGAAGTTGAAACATTCTAAGTGTTACTTTATTTAATATTATCCATATATTTAGTAATATATACGCTTAGAATGGGACTTACCAGTTCAATTTTTATGAATGGTAGTGTACATATTTTAATTTCTAATAATTATAAAATAAAATAAACTACTTTAACTACTCGACAACAAATATAAAAAAGAAAGTATATTTCCATATAAAATAATATAGTTACTTCATATAAAATACGGATGTTGTTTTGACTTATAAAGTGTTGAGGATATTACCTTAATTGTTTTGATACTCTGCATATCAGGTTATATTTATCTGAAATCGTATTCAGTAAAAACACAAATTTAAAAATAATAAAGCCACTATAACATCCATGCCCTAATTGGGAGACGCTTGCAAGAAGTTAGTCGCTCTATTCCCGTCAAATATGTAATTTTTTCAATTTGCAACGTATACAAGAGGTCCGTGGATCGTTTCCCGGCAGATATATTTGGCCCGGTTAATTTTATGTTTTATTTTGTTTTATAAATTAAATTTTTTATCGTATGATTGTCAAACTCACTATAACATCATAATTATGTGATTGAATTTTGTTGATTGAAGTTTTATTATTTCAATAACTATGTCTCGAGTCGAAGTCTACAAAAAAACATTTTTATTATTGTAGTCCAATCGAAATATAATTTGTTAAGTATATAAAATTTTTCTTGCTATTTCTCCAAAAGGTGTTTCCATACGATTTACAATTGTTTCATTTAAGTAGGTAGGCGCACCCGTGTGTCGACTTAATAAATGAATAGCATAATAATTTTTCCATTCAGTCCAACTTTCATTTGAGTACAGTTCATGTCTTAAATCGTGAACACCAAAATATTTTTTTACACGATGTACTAATTCTGGATATTTTTCTAAAATATTTTCTGTTGGTAGCTGCCCAGCATTGTAATACCATTCACTTGGTTTATAACTTTGATAACTTTCTAGCCAATATTTTAAAAATCTTGCATTTTTATTACAAATTATTACCTGTAAAATGGAAAAAACAATTTTTTTTAATATTTATGAAATTTTATATATATATATTTAAAATATATATATACGTATATTTAAAACATTCAACGGTTTCTTTCTCAGAAGGGATACAAGAAATATTCTGCAATTTTGGTAGTGAATTTCATTTTATCAAACAAAAATTATGTTAACAGAAAGAAATAGAACCTAGTTTGTTCTACTTTAAAGGCAGCATCACATATAGACTATTACTGATATGTGTGCAATAATCGTTTGATGAACGTCAATGTTATGCTATCCTCGCGGTTTCAACCAAATTTAAAAAAATAAAAACAAATTTAAAACATAAATTATTTTTAAAAAAATTCTCCCTCCAGCCGGATTTGAACCAGTGACCTATTTATATCTATATCTATTGAATATATTTTTTCATCCGACTTACTTTACAAATATCACTATTTAAGGCTAACTATGAATTTTAACGTAATGCTAGATAGCCTATAGCCTTCCTCATGAATATGGCTATCTAACGCAAAAAGAAATTTTCAAATTAGACTGGCAGTTCCAGAGATTAGCGCGTTCAAAAAACCTCTTCAACTTTATTGTATTAGTATAGATGAATAAAAATGTTATGAAATAAGGAAATTCGCTTTTCCACCTTCAAATTGTTTTAAATATCACCTTAGTTAAATTCAATTTGATACTTATATTGCACAAAGCAAAGAGAACATTTATCATAGGGGAGTCGATAACACATTTATAAAAATAATAATAAATTTTATTCTAAACATTTTTTCGAAAACCGAATACATTCGGGCCACAACAATTGCAAAATTAAAAAGAAAAAAGAACGCCACTTTTGATCGCGTGAGTACATACAAAATTATCTGTATTATATTACTACCTGAGTACCAATATTCGCTTTTTCAGGCCATCCAATTGTAATTTCAAAATATTGAAACTTTTCCAATGATTTCAATACAATCGAATCCATATCTAAATAAATACCACCCCATAAACGTAAAATTTGTATACGACTGACATCCGATGCATGATACACTGAACTCAACAACTGGCCATAAACATGAGTGGGCCGCATCATAAACACTAATTCAATTTTTGTATAATAAAATTTCTGTGTCGCTATTATTTTATTCCAATAAAGACCCTCAAAATATTTCATATTTGTATGTATATATATTTTATTTGGTTGATGAAATTTTAATACTGATAATAAACTTAAATAAGTAACAAAATTTATTGTATTTGTATTAAATATGATATAATGTACAATATTTGGTACAATTTTAATGCTGGCTCCCTTGTAGAAATTATCAAAATTTTCATCGAATTCAATAACGTTTGAATCGTTTCTTTCGAATATGCGAATGATTATCCAATATTTTAAAATAAGCAATGATAAAAGCACAACCGTACACAGAAAAATAATCTTGAAAGATATTTTGATCATGTTTTTTTGTTTTATAAAAGATTTTAAACATTTTTTTATTAAAAATAAAGTCTACATATACGACAACGCTACGCACTTACAATAAAAATACTGTATTAAATGTTGAGTGTTGACTAATATAACAATGTGCAGTTACTACTACCAGTACTATATATAAAATTAAAAGGTGTATTTAAATTTCTTGTTTTCAATGTATCCTTGTCTAATATATACCAAATTTTGTATTGCTGTATTTGTTATATTACGTGTATACCATGAGATCCAATTGAAGCAATCAGCATGTTTTTTTTTCATTGTGTATAAACTATTATTATTATTATTATGGTAACATTTATGCTGGAAACCTATAAAAGGAGGCAGTAAAATACAAGTGGTGTTCTTTTTTAAGAACTTTACAGTCGATTTGTGTCGAATCCATTCTGTTTTCGAAAAAATGCTCTGAATAAGAGATGATAGGATTTTTTTGACAAACAACTTTTATTAGAGACATTTTTTCGAAAAACAGATTTGTCACAAATCGACTGCAAAATTTTTAAATTATTTTCCATTACAATAGTGCAAAAAAAGAATTAATGTTAATAACATATTTTGAAAAGAAAAGGAGACAAAATATGTTATAGAAACAATTGTATTTGTGGAATCGAACAATTATGAACCATGAACGACAAGAAACATCAGTCAAGTTAAACAGAATGTTTTACAAAAACTGCTCGAGTTAATGAATTATTAGAGGCTTATTGTTGATGCAATGCGGTCTAACAGAATTGTGCTTCCAGGCTGATTTTCTTTACGAAAGTATCTGGATTGGACCCAAAGATGATAGCTCTCACGTTGCAACCTGATATACCTTGTAAAGGTGTATGAAGTTTCCTCTATATTTCCACAGAATCTGCAATTATGCTAATTTTCCAGACTCAGCCTTTGGAGAAGTACTTTGAAGCTTGCAATGGTTTGTTTGAAATCCTGCCAGCAACCGTGGTCTAGTCTTGTTCAGGTTAATGAACTTTTTGAATATTTTCTGATCGAACGTTTCGATAAGATTCTTTATTGCGCCAACGTTTCTCCAGAGCTCGTTTTCTCATTTGTCAGCGGCAGAGATGATCTCCAAAATCGCGAAATGAATTTGGATTTGCCAAAGGGTTCCGTTTCCTTACCTTGCTATCTGTAATATCATTTCTCTTCGTTCATACATGACTTGGTTCCCAACAATAAATTTATTGTTCTTGAGTAGATTAGCTTTGACTACCAGAGAGGATCTTTAGGCCCCGATTTTGATACTTACGATCGAGGCTAAAGTGGATTAATCTCTTAATTGCTATTATTTCGATCTAAAAGATGCAGTTCTAAATATTTGGCCCTTGTTTCAAAACATCCTAGTCCAGTACCGTTTGAAAGAGTACATTTTGGATGCATTCTTTTAACATAATATTCTTTTGAAAAATACAATGTACTCGAATGATGAATTTGTCACAACAAAATAGTAAAGTATTCTGAATAAATCAATTCAGGGCAGTTAGTGCACCACGGCCTAGAAGATATTCCGCTCTACGAAGCTTTTATAAAAATTGTGGATAGTTTCACGTCACATGGTGAGAATATGTGAATAAACACCTATCACGATGTACTAGATGGCTCTTTGAAACGATATCGACAACTATTTTCCCATTATCTTGTGAAATTCTGGTATATACCAAACGGAAATTGTAATACTCTTACATACTCACACATTAAAACAATAGAGTAGGTACTTAGGGCCGGATTATAAATTTTTAGACCTAAGGCTAGTTTACTAGACCATGTAACGCCCTCCCTCATCAAGTAACACAATGAAGAGATTTAGCTTAGACCCTGCTTGTTTTGTGTAACATAGCTTTTTAAACCAAACAAATTTTACAACAGCAGAATGATAAATGATAAATAATAACAGTAGCTTTTCTATTGATTAAATTTGTTTAAACTTTGATTCAGTAATAAAATTAATAAGAAATAAATTAAAATCACATTAAACAGTTAATCAATAGTTAAATCTTTAATCAAATAGCCAAGGTAATAAACTTTGCTTCAGTGCGCTTGCGTGACTAAAAACTTTATGTGTGTAGTGGAAATACATGTAACAGCCACACATACATTAACACGCATACTTATTACGCAAAAACGCCGCGCAGGTGCACTAAAGCAAATTTTACCTTCCCATAACATAATAGTATAATCCCCTTTCCCGTAAAAATTGTTTCGTGGTTTATGTATAGCCCCTTATGCAACGATTTTAATGGCATAAATCTTAGTTCTTATTTGTTATCATACCGAGAGCTGCAAATTGATGCACTTAAGACTATAACCTCTTTAGTCTTATAGTTAAATCTGACCTTGTAGGTATTTAATAATATGCTTCATTAAATAAAAATAGTTGCATCATTTGTATTAAATCATCTAATACTATTGTATAATTTTATAACTATTTCACTTTTTATTGGATTATTACTAGTTTTGTATCTTTTATTATTTTTTTTGTATTAATATTAAGTGTAGAGAATGTTGTTACATCCGTGAACTTCCTGGGGTCATATAATAATTATATAGCTATATCTTGCATGATGTTTATTTAATTAATTAACAAATAATTAAAATCTTTGTAAGTATAGTTAGTTACCTTCCCTTGTAAATATTATGTAATAAGTATAATTTTAATTGTGTTAAAATTATTGTTTTTGTTACAGTATAGATACCAAAAACTTGCTTTCACCTAAATAGTATCGGTCGAAAGAGTTGAATGACCTATCCTGACCTATCGATATACATAAAGAATACAGTTGGTTGTGCTGCTAATGGCACTAAATACCGAAATCGAACAGCTATTGTCATCTAGCGGTCACGCTCACAATTCACAATTTCTAGTGACACAAAAATCTTATGAGCTTCTATGTATATTGTATTCTTTGATAAAAGTATGCCGTGCAAGTCGGATAGCACATTTCCTACTATAGACTTTTTCACGACATGATAAGCGCAAGCCCAACTTTTATGTCAAATAAGTGGGTATTTAAAAGTTTCGTACGGTTTTTGTTAATAAAGGCTAAAAAAGCAGTATTATTATATCCGCAAATAAACAGTTAATTAGAACAAATTATTGATGGTGCATTAGTTATCCATAGGTTCAGTCGAAGCTCATAATTGTGATCAGTTAAAAGGTGGCTAGGGCGATCGCAAAAAGGAAATAAAAGGCATCCGTGATGCGATGAACAAAATCATGTATAGACCTTTTCTTTTTAAATTATGATTCGTTTTTGTATCGGACTGAATATCAAAAACGAATCGTAATTTAAAATGATAAGGTCTATTAAAAGTGAATCATTCTTTCAGAGTAAAAATATTCGAAAAAATGTACCTGTCGACATAGCTGTTGACAAAGGGAAATGGCTGAATATCCTCAACTTTAGCAATCATTCCCTTCTATAGACATGAAAATGGACATTATTATTAGCTTTGAATATCACATCATTGTTACTAATTTAGTAGATAGTTGGTTATATGGATTTGGATGTAAGATTTTAGTGTATTATGTTTATAAAAAGTTAATGGCTTCCGTTTCTAATTATGAGATTGTTTGATTATTTCGCTAAATTCAACAAAACATTATTATTTTACCTAAAATTTTCTCATCTCTCAAGGGTGTTTACATCCATTATCTTAAATATTTTAACAACGGGAACTTTCTTATTTATATGATGTTATTCTATGCGAAGGCTCGAATAATATTACATTAATTACAAATATGTAGCGAAATAAAAAACTAAAAAAAGTCATTGTAAAATATAAACAATTGTTTTTAAATGCTTTATATATCACGTATCACTAACATACTCCATAATACAACACCGTTTTGTTGTGCCTTTTCGTACAAGTGCCATATATTATGGCACTTGTGGTCAATAATAATGAGTTAAAATTTTTTTCTTTAACTCTAGGATACTTATTATTTGAAGATTCCTCACTTTTTGAAAAATAAAATACTTAATTTTATATTTATTAATTTTTTTTATTTGTATTAATATAGTACTGAATTTAGTATTTAATATAGTACGAATTACGAAACAGATGACCGAAAATAACGCACGCGCATTAAAAAATCTGATGAAAAGGTATATTGGTAAATAATAATACTACTAATCATAATAATAACAATCTTTATTAAAAAATGTTTTACAATTATTATATTGAATGCGTCAAAAAAAAATGCACTCATGACGTTATAGTCCAATATGGCTTTAGTCAGGCTACATTTCAACAATTAGTTATACCTATAATACTATAAATACAAATTTTGAGTAGTAAAAATTGAAATTTTTAAGTTTGGCTAAAATTGTTTTATCCAAGGATTCGACATAAGTTTTTCTTAATTTCATGGCAGGTGAAAAATTATTCAATTCAAATTATGGTAAATTTGCAGAAAGTGTAGAAGAGTTATTTTATGGTTATATATCTAATCGGCCTTACGCACTACCGTGCTCTAGATATTTTATATTCCAAGATTATAGGAATGTAAAAAAAATCTACTTGGTAATAAATAATCTTCTTCTTGAAAATACAGTGAATACGCTATTGTATTTTTGGTTACTCGATCACGTGGCATTTTAAAAATATTAATTCAAATTTTTGTACGATCTGTTGTTTCAATTTCTCCATAAATATTTTATTTATTTATAAGACGTTGGCCAAATATAGGAAATTAATGAAATCGCACAGTGAAATCGTTATTTTTTCTACTTGAGCATCCATATAAGTACAAGATGTCCTATCTTTTCTGTTTTTCTTAGTGAAAACCTGATACCATAATTATCTCTTTTCATTTTTCATAAAAAAAGATTAATGAAAAAGAGTTTAATTAACAAAATAATAATTTTTTGTTTATTTTATTAACAAAACTCTATTAACGCATATGTAACTATCACAGTTGAGCCTGACTACTCTGTTTCCAATTCTTGTCACCAGATGTCATAGTCCGAAGGAACAAACACCAATACCGACGACACGACGTCATAGTAATTTTTTATTTTGTATAACTTAATTAATATTTTTTATACCCGGTATATATAATTTATACAAGGGTATTATAAGTTTAATTCCGACTTTGTAACGGTTGAAAATGTCAGTCTGTGTGCCTAACCGTGAACACGATAACTCAAAAACTAAAAGCTGATAGTTTGTGTGTGTTCTAGAGCTAAAAAGTAAGTTCAAGTTCGTGAATGGGCCAAATCGCATCGGGCTTCTCCCAATGGTGTGGGAGGGGGGGGGGGTAATATCCATCTTTAAAACGGTAAGAGATAGAAAAAAATTTAAAGACAACAAATGTTCCTCTTTTAAAAATAAACAACTTCCATTTGAAATTCATGAAAATGTTCATAAACTCAGTATATACTGTATATTTTAGCAATTAACTCAGTTAGTTGTTATTTTCACTTGTTTTATTTATAAAATTTGGAAATAATTTCACCAAATTATTTCAATCGATATCAATAATACTTTTGAATTGTTTTCACTATCTATTCGATTAAATATAGGTTTATTAATAATTAATTAACTAATGATCACCAAATTATTAAAATCATTTACCAAATTTCACCAAATTATTTCGAAATTTTTTTAATAAAAAAAGTGTGAATTTAAACAATTTTTTCGCAACCCTGGCAAAAGTTAGAAGCTGTCAATATGTTCATCCTTTCTAGACTAGACTTAATACTGCATGGCGGCAATGTAGCCAAAGGACCCTTGACTGACTAAGACCAGATTGCCAAAAGACGGGCCAAAAATGGATGAACTAACCTCAGCGCGGCTCACCAGAACTATTGTACATAACACCTTACCAGGGTGGTGCAAACTTTTACCGTTGGCTGATTCTACGGGCATGAGCATTGTGGTTCACGCCTTTAGACTGCTGATCTGCATAGACACTATTGTCTGGAAAACGGCTTGGTCCTGTTTGAAACGTGCAGTGAGACGCCATATTGGTGACGATCCAACCGATGAAATGTTGGCTAAATATCTAAGTGGCTCACTGGAAGGTCGTCTTGAACGTGACGCCGGCGACTTGGCTAGCTTGTGGACACAAGTTAGAAATGCATGACGTCGTCTCAAAAATAAATTCGGCGTACGGTTTCATCGGTGTGTCGAAAAGCGTGACCTATTAGTTACCATTAACAGGCCGGGCAAACACCGGAGCATATAATTTTTCCGGAGACAGTACGATCTATGGTCGTTTGATCTCTACGTTCCGGTATACGTGCATGTTGCCTTGCTAGACTTCCAGGAAAACCGGATCTGGGAAAGATGTACTCATGTACTCACTCAAGGAAGCTAGCAACCACTTCCTGTTGAATGGTCGATACACTCGGTTTTGTGACTAACGATTTGTACGCCAAATTCAGTTCGACGTTGTCTCATTAAATGGAGCACGTTGATTCGAGAATATTGACAAACAGTGTCGACGTAGTGGCTATATCAAAGAGACACTACCACACATGCTGAACCATTGAAGCCTCCATTCAGAAGCGTGACAATGCCGTCACAACGACGTTCAAGATTGACTGTCTCGCACAGCATATTTACCCGGCGTACACAGTGTACTTCGGCCTGAGTTGGTGGTTCTGGATGAGACTAACAAAGTTATAACGATCACCGATATACGTATTCCAATTGAGTGTGACGCAGACGCTCTAGAGAAGGCTCGGGAGCAAAAGCTCGAAAAATATAACACACTTGCTGCTGAGTTATCCTCGAAAAACTATAGGGCTATTTGGATGCATTTGTCGTTGATTCGCTCAGAGCTTGGCTAGGGCAGAACAACCGGGTTTCAAGATAAAAAATATACGCAGTAAGCCCAAAAATATACGCAGACCATGGCAGGACTGATGGTATCTGACATGATTCGCTGATTACATGACATTTATATCGAGCACCTAACCGGACAGAAGTTGTACTATGAAAGTCCCAGTGATCCAGCACACAGATACCTGGTGGCCCGCACATCTGAGCCATCATCCCAATTATTTTCTGTGTGCTATTGTGAAATTGTGATTCTGACACCTTTTAATCTTTGAATTATTGTTTTTAAATGTGAAGAGATAATTTCATTATTTGCTTTTAAACTTATTAACCAGTTTTATTGTACATAATTTTTTATATACAGCCCGTTTAGTTTACATCTTCGTATCATAGATCCCACGAGTATGAGAGAGTACATATGTACATATACATTAAACGATGTGTATGAGAAGGAGGTCTAGTACAGAGATGGGTGCAGACGGGTCGCCGGAGTCGAACGACTGGCCATAAGCTGGGTGAGAGTAAATAAAAATGGTATGTTTTGAAGTAAGACGGAACGATGTTTCAATATGTATTGACTATTAGACCACCTCTGGTCTAGTAGTTGTGTGTTGGTTGTCTGTCGTACGATATACTTTAGATCAGAGGTGGGCAAGAGTTGACTCCGCCAAGCTCTGAGTGAGAGGTAGGGAAGAGAGATAGAGTTAATACAGGGTAACCTACCAATTATAAATATTTTCTTTTTTTAATTATAAAATTTTCTGAAAGAAATATAATAATACCAAATCTTTTTTATGGTCACTATTATACAAAGTAAATAATACATACAATCATTCAATACATACTCTGGAATTTTGGGCTGGTAATTTGGGTCATAAAATGTACCTTTTTAGTATATATCATATTTGTGTATGAATAAAATAAAAATATATAAAAAATATATATATAAATCTTTTGAACCTTTAAGTTTACCGCTGGACCATTGTAATAAAAGAGGGAAATTTTTGCAAAGGATAATTTAAATAGAATTATAGTTTTGGAAATTCCAAATAATTTGTCTAAATATTTTACTATTCATATCCGAGAACTAATAAAGAATTATTTGCCTGATTTAATTATTTTTTCTTCGTATGGAGTATGCTCAGTATAGTGTCATGGGAATTTGATGAATTAAGTTAAATTTTACATAAAGTGGGAATTTGAGTTCTTCGAGTTAGTCTACTTTGAATTGAAAAAGTGAAAACTACTATTTGTAGTAGTGGAAATTATTTTTCGCATAATTTGTTTTTCAAAAAAAATAAAATATTGACTATACTATAGACTATACTATATAATTATTGGGCAATAATCGGTAGGACAACCTGTATTGAAACATCGTTCCGTCTTGCTTCAAAACATACCTTCTTTACTTACTCTCACCCAGCTTATGGAGAGCCCGTAAGGCTCAGACGAGCTGTCTGCGCCCGCCTCTGCTTTAGATGACTTTTATGAATCACATTATGAATTTTATGAATCTTTTAGTATTTTTTTTAAATTATGAAAATAAATGATTTAATCTATAACAAGGAAAAATACTTTAAATAAGGACAGTCCTCCTCTTTTTGCTAAGGTACCGTCCGTAAAATATGTACCTCCTTCTCATACACATTGCTTAATGTATACATATGTACTCTCTCATACTCGTTATGAATATTATTCACTATTTTGAAAAATATGCTTGTATATCAAACCTATAAGACCTCCTTCTCATACACATTGCTTAATGTATATGTACATATGTACTCTCTCATACTCGTGGGATCTATGATACGAAGATGTAAGCTAAACAGACGGTATAAGCTTTTTATCATTTGAAGCAAAAATGATGAAGCTTAATTTGTTTTTTTTTGCATTCGCTTGTAACTGCCCGTAATAAAGCCCACTTGATTGTATCGTTAGAAGGTCGAAGCCGGGCCTTATTAAGCGTATTAAATTTAACCTTTTTTATTTATTGATTTAAATATATTTATGCTTTAATAAAGTATTTTATAAATAAAAGATTAGCTAAATTAAAGCAAAGCCTAATTATTGAGGGACTCGGTTCCTAATAAGGCCCACAAATGAGGTTTTTAAAATTATCATTTTTTCACGGAGATAATAAATTGTGATGATTTTTCTCAAATATTGAATGCATAAATTATCAATGTTTACTAAATTTCGATACATATTTGTTTATTTATACGCAATTTTTCGTTGTTATAGTCATTTTTCAAAAAAGTATTATTATAGGACCTAGTATTTTATTTATTAACTGTGGTCCAATAATACTTGTATTGAATTTTTAAACCTCCTTTTTTGAACTAGTAATCTTTAATCTGTTTCATTTTCTCCTGTCAGTATTTTGTTGTACATTTAACTTTCCCAATGACGAAAATCTATGGGGATTTAATTTTCGCACGCACCACTTCCGGTCTACACAAAATAAAGGAATTAAAAAGGTGTATTTTTGGGGTTCACGGTTTCGGCTGTAAAAGTTTTTCTATTAGAGATGTCTACTTGATTAAGGTGGAATTTTAAAGCTAAAAGATGGTAGTTTCTGGGAAAAATATTTTAATGATTTTTCGTGATTTTCAACTGACTATTACTACCTGAACTATTGGAAGGTAGGGGGCTAATTGTTCTCAGATATCAAAACAAAACTCGTTCCCTTACCTCGTCATGAAAAAATCTTAGGTTGAAATTTTGAAATTTTCAGAATTTGTATATTTCAGGTTTAATTTGGACGTATGGCAGCAAAAATAAAAGTTTGAAAATTACACGATACTTCGTTCTTACCTTCAACTTAAAAAAACTGCAAGGACTGGTTGTTTTTTCATCGCTCGCGTATGTACAGGCGTTTAAAAAGTAGCAAATAAACCATATTTTGACAAAATGGAAACCCGACTTCAAAAATCATATATTCTATAACAAAAAATGCACTAAAAAGTAAAAGAATAATTGCATATTCTTGTGCCTATTTTAGTTCACCTAAGCAAAAATTTTTAAATATATATGTACAATTATTGTTATTTTTGGAGGCGGTGTCAGCATAGAGAAATTCACATAACTTTTGGACTAATTTTTAGTGCATTTTTTTATAACAGATTTTCAGTTTTTTTTACATGCATTTTGTTTTTTTTTTTGTAAAAATTTTTTTTTTTGGGGTCGGTTTTTTTTGTAAAAAATTTTTTTGAAGTCGGTTTTAAAAAAAATTTTCTTATTTTCCCATTATGAATGAATACCCTTTCAAAAAAAAAAATTTGCAGAAATCGGTTATCACATATAAAATGAGGATTTTCCCTCATCAGAATACGATTTGGTGCCAATGGGACCAATAGGAAACCAAACACTTTAAAACAAAAAATTCAAAATCGGTTCATAAATGACGGAGTTCTGAGGTGACATACATAAAAAAAATACAGACGAATTGAGAACTATCCTCCTTTTTGAAGTCGGGTTAAAAAACAGTGATATGTTTGGCTTGTATACCAACTTTAAAGTAATACTTTTTGCATAACATGTTGGAACCTTAATTATAAAAATATGTTGTCGTAATTGAGAATTCAATTAAAACACTTTTAAATGTAAGTTTAGTTCTCAAATGTAATTAAGTTTAATTAATTCGAAAGAAATATTTAATAAACATACACAAACATCATCCTATGTAATCGGCTTTCTTTTTAAGAAAGCCACCAAATATTTTTAAATAAGAGTAAACTATTATTAAAATTAATATTTTATATGAAGCATCGAAAAACATGAGTTGATTTTCAATTATCTGAAGAAGAAAAAAATCGATTAGTTTAGAAGTTATACCAGAGATTACTAATCTCTGGTTATACCCTATATACTAACTTTTTATACTAACTATATATACTAATTCTTGTTTTACATTAATTTGTTCGATGAATATTATAGTCAATAATTCAATGTATATAATTTATGCTTTCTTTTCATTTTGTTTTGGCAATAACAATGCTTGAATATTTGGAAAAACACCACCTTGAGCAAATGTTACACCAGATAATAATTTATTTAATTCTTTATCAATTGTATAATTACCAGCTAACTCAAGAACTTCAGCAACTAAATATTCCATAACTGCTGCCAAATAAACTGGAGCACCTGCACCCACCCTTACAGCATAATTTGCTCTTCGCAATAATCTGTGAATTCCTCAAACAGAGAATTGTAGTCCTGCTCGACTTAATCTAATTGATTTTACTTTACCCTTGACTTTACCACATCTTAAAATTTTTTTTTCTAAAAAATGTAACGTTTGCTAAAATGTTTATTGTACAGAAGTCCGTAGAATAATGTTAAATGATTAAATTTGCGCGATGAATTTACAAAACCCCTAAAGTAAAACCTTTCATTTGATAACAAACTTGATACATTTATGAAATTTTTTCCGTAATATGCAAGTCATATCCCCCATGTTAAATTAATTATGACGTCACATAGCCTACAACGCGCGGAACATTAAATAGGCTCCAGGATGTTAGCACCCCAACCATGGAATTTCGAAAAACCAATTATACCATCTAATTGGTCATAAATGGTCAGGTAGTCCCATTAATTGGTGAGCGATAGAAAATTTTTTATTGATGTTTTAAATTTTTTTTAAGGTCATGAATATTAGAAGATCCATGTTAAAAACTGTATCTTTGCCTAAAATGGGTACCTTTTTAACAATACCTTTACCCAACTTTTGCCCTTTATTACAAATGTATTCTACCAATGTGTTCCTACCAATGTATTCTGAATACATATTAGCAGATATACAGGAGCCACCAATTATATTTGAATCTACCAATTGAGTACTCGACTAAGTTTTTTTAATCAATACAAATAAATGAAATTTGAGTAGCTGCCTGTGATTTAGAAATATAGGCTTTTTCTTAAGCTCATATGATTATTTTTGCACGTTATCAAAACCAAAACACGCGTTTTTTTAAATTTTTATCTGTCTGTTTGTCCGGGCTGATCTCCAAAACCGATTTTGACGAGACTTTCATTGTCATTTAGAAGACTTTTCAGAAAATATTTTAGGCTTCTTTTTATCTCGAAAATATTTAGGATTCTTGGGAGGAAGGCGGGAATATCTATCTTTGAAAATGTAAGAGATAGAACAAAAATTGAATGGCAACAAATGCTTCTTCCTTAAAAATAAGCAACTTGCAAAGTCACTCATTGTCTCTTACACCCCCACCCTCGCCAGGGATAGAAAAAAAACTATAATAGGATAGAAAAAACCCATTGTACCAACCCCACCCCCTAGGTTCCTAATTTACATCATTTTTAAATTACTTTACATTTTTAGATTTGATGGGTTGAAGAAAAAACAACAGATAAGATTTGAATTTTATTTTATTTCACATATTATTGACAATATGATTAAAGGGTATTTATAATACAAGAAACTGTCATAAATTGGATCAAAATAACAGTGTATACGTAATAGTTATCAGTTTATTGGTGTGTTTAATTATTTTGATCCAAAATTGATTTTTTTTCATATAGCGATAGTACTTAAGGATTTGAGCTTAAAAAGAATGTATGTATGATGTGTGTGAATTTATTTTTATACATATTAATGAAACAATCTACAAGGAGCCAACGAGGCACTTTACAAATCACTCAAAATATTCCAAAAATTAGGTACACGATCATTAATGAATGAATTAATTCATAAATATATAATATATATTTATTATAATACTATCATATATATAAAATGTTCGGAAATTGTCGTGTCAAACTTCAATGGATGATAGTGGTCATCAATTTGATCAGAAAATGTCCTATGTAGACAAAAGGCTTTCTTTGGCGTCTAGCTGCTGTATTTTTATAAAACATTTATATTTTGGAAGGGACCAGTGACTAATATGAAATTTATGTTACATCTTCAAATTGTCTTTTTGTCAACATTAAAATATATTCATTTTATTATGTACTTGTATATCGATAGGTATCTGATTATGTACATCGGATGCCATTTATGGTTTTCTATAGTTCCTATAGGAGCACTAAAGTTAATACTGGGATAATTCCTAATAAAGGCAGCCATAGATACCTTCACTACCTCAATTACATTTGTCCAATTATATTAGTATGACGTGTTTTAAAGAATATATTGTCAAAGAAAGAACTAAGCAACTATTATAATTATTACTATTACAAAATAAAAATATTATTAAAAAAATTTATAAAAATCTGCATAATGATGCTATTTTAACGATCTAAAAGTTAAAATAAACCATAAAACAAGATTTAAAATGACCCCTTTTAAGGTTGATCGGACACATTAAAATCGGCAAGGTATAAATAAAAATCTGAATTTTTGATATGTTATTAATTTTGCTAACTCATACGTATAAAATAATTTTTTGAAAAAAATCTGACGAAGGGTTTTCATGTAATTAATTATTAAAAATTGGAATTTTAACATGTTGTGAATAGCAAAAGTTTAATGAATGCATACATTTTCGATAATGTTGCTCCACCTTCTATAGATTAAAAAGTATAAAACTCCCACTTTTATAAATTAAATCTCATACATTATGTTGAAATAAAAAAAAATAGTCTGACGAAGAGTTTTGTAAATATCTTAATTTAAAAAATTAAAAATTCACAAAAATTTTCGTCCGCCATACTTGAATAGAGTCAAAAGACGATTATTTATTATTTTTAGAAATTCAATAATTACATAAATCCGATTACTGGTGATGTTAGATGCTATCTAAATTTAAATAATTAAATTACAGATTAAAATATTTAATTTCTGTAGAAAAAAGTTTCTCTGTTGATTATGATTTGCTGGGTACTGTCCGTTCAACCTTAATTAAAAATTTATTTTATGAATATTTTAATTTTATTATGGTCAAAAAAAACGCAAATCAAATTTCATGTGATTAACGTTTGATGCAGCTAGACGCAAAAGAAAGTAATGATAAGGCTTATCATCCTTTGAGGTTTGATCAACAATTTATGAACATCCTATACACATATACATATATTTTTTAAACATAATTATCATGTTGTTAGTTAAATCGATTTTTTAAATTTACTTCCTTGATTAGAAATTTGACAAAAATCAAAAACAGGTACTGTTTGGTTAGATATAATATTCTTTAGTAATTATCGATAAATTGAATTTACAGTCAGAAATATGATAAAACTAGATTTCTTTAAATACATTTGGAAAAATTTTGATGCAAGTGATTATGAAATGCACTAATTAACCCATTCTCAGATGTTCGTCAACACACTCATTCAAAACAAGATAACGAGTTGAAATTTTTCAGAACATTTCATCCCCGAACCTCATAAATTTATCTCATTAGTCATCAAAATACTAACTTTTGATGCTAAATAGTTTATAGAAAACCAAATGTATTCAGCACAAATCAATTATGAAACTTTGAAAACCCCCACTTTTGCGGTGATGTGAACTCTACTTGAATGTACTTATTTTAGACAAAGACAAGAATAAAAATAAAGACAACATATCTTTGAGAACTTAAAATTGACTGAAACGTAAGGCTTTCAAATCAAGTGTTGGAAAAAGAAATCGAATATTATGAATTACAAAACCCTAATGCCAGCAGTACACACTCGACGAGACATTCGTAAGACGAGAAGCCGGGATTGGAGCTGTGTACAGTCTCGCCGAGTGTTCGGCCGGCAATACAGTTCTTATCAGTTAGTCAACGAAATTACGTTGGTATACCTGAAAAATGACATTATTAAATTAAAAATTACGTAGTCATTTTTTGATTAAACTGTTAAAAATAATTCTTATTCAAATGAGTAATGAAGGACACACTAAAAGAATGAAAAAAGTATTCATAAATTTATACAGTTTTTATTTATTTTCGTGTTATATTATTCAGATTAATGGGTACAATTAAAGCGGTTGATAGTTGAATATTAAACAATGTCGGTTGAACCTTGAATCGAATGTAGACGAGAGTGTCCTTCGTGTTCGTGTCAAATGTGTTAACCACTCGCTTTCTTTGACTCATGTCAAAAAAACTTTTAATGGAGCGATGGTGGGGCGAGGCGAGTCGACACAAGGCAGACCGACTGTTGTGAGTACACTCTCGCGCCGGCTATATGTCGTCTTGCCTTACCGAGTGCGTACAGCCGGCATAAGAAAAAATAATGCGATATAAAACTTTAAAATTCTATACCATTTAAAGTAATCAACCATGTTTTAGTGTATTATCCACAAATCATTATCATTTGTTGTATACTCCAAATTGTAGTAATAAAATTTATACAATTTGGGAGCAGCACCTTGAAAAATTATTAAATTAATCGAATTATACTTGAGAGTAGAATAATATTAATTTACTTTAGATTATTTGATTTGGGTCCTAAATTTTATCATATTTCTTTTTTCAATTAAATGTCATACTTGAGGCTTTTACGTGTATTGTTTATGTATCAGAAAATGAATTTCTTATTTTGTACGGTTTGTTTATTTACGATATGAAAAATAAAATATAAAACATAATTATTAATTGATGAATAATTAAAAATTTTGAGCGAATTAAAATACAACAAACTGTTAAAATACAATTTGTAAGTTTTTATTCTTTATCTCATTCTTGTTTATAAATAAGTTGGAGCCATTGTTATTTTGAATATTTTAATTAAAAAAAAAAAAAAAAACCTTGTTTGAATTGTTTCTACCTTGGCTCAATCTTATTTATTTGTAGGAATGATATCAATAAAAATAATAAAAAACAGAGAAACATAAAATTATGTTCTGATATTTTTAAAGCATTTTATATTTAAAAAAATAATAATAAATAATACATATTTTAAAAACATTGTCTGTCTAAAAACAACAAGATTCTTTTAAACTAAAACCGTTGTGAGATCTAAACTTATTACAGAACATACGTGAATAATTTTCTACTGATATGAGTTATTTTTGAAGTTCCTGATCACATGAATTTTCATAGCTCGGAGTGTTTGATTTAAGTTGACACAAGTAATTCCATCTAAAATATCGAGAACAATGCTTCAAAACAAAAATTTTTTTTTAGATAAAACCTAGATCAGCATTTCATGGATTAAGCTCCAAAATATGAATTTAAATTTATTTCTAACCTGTTTTTTAATCATTTGAAGATTTTAAAAAAAATATCATGGTAATTTGAAATGCTACGATTATGTCATATAAAGATCTCGTTTTCCTCGATGCGACTAGCGCGATGATTGAACGATTAAACGTGTTTCTATTCGTTCATGTCATTCTAAATGAAAGTTGTGCTTAATACAATAGAATGGGTTTAAAGTTGAGTCGACAAACGTAAAAGATAACTTAAATTCCAGTTGGTTGAGAAGATGGAAAATGGTTTCCATCTTATTTGGCTATGTCAGCCCATATACTGTTTTTGACTCTTTGATTCTTGTAGGATATATGACAACTGCCATAGTGGGGATGATTCGCTACTTCGTCAAGTCATCAGAGCCAGAAAAACAAAGAAGTCATGATTTCCGTGGACCGTAGGTATTCATCCTTCTGCTATACGACTATTCAAGATGTACAATCGTCGTTAACAACTGTAACGGCAGTCGCTCGGAGCAAAACAGCTTCATCGGAAAGACAAAGATATAGTTCTCAACAATTATCGTTGCATAATCATCGTGGTAGTCCCGCCGAGGAAAACGTATCTTCTTTACTGCAAGTAGCAAAAAAATAAACTACCAAATGTAATTTCATTAATTTTATTTCAATTCCATTATGTAACATCAATTTACTAGTTTGTCCGAGATCACCGTCACTTGTATTAGTTGGAGTACTATAAACAACGACAGTCTGCAAAGGCTATATTACCTTGCATCTGGTATTGTAGAGAAACGCAAGGTATACAGGGGGCTTTATCTAATAAAATATCAAAATTTCATAAAATGTTGAAGGAATAAAACAAAACTGATTATTAAAAATCTCAAATTAGAACACTTGATATATTTATTATTGATTCCCTGATAATCCAAAAAAAATGTTTATTTCAGAGGCATTGCCAGACTTATTTCCTGTATGAACACGAGGTTAACAGTAAAATTACAAAGTTAATTTCAGTTTTCATTTTAAATAATTATTCACATTGATCTCGATGGAAACAATAATTTCATTGTTACATTGAAGATATTAGAACTACAAAAATAAATCATAAAAAACCTTCCCCTAGCATTCTCTTTTAACAAAATTACAAAAATTATGATTAAATCTTCATTATTTTCTTTTGAAACTATTTATTCTGTATTATACAGATAACTTACTAGTAGTATTTTTTTTATATTTATTTATAAGTATTTTTTCAATATATTTTTCATTTTAAAAATGTTTGCACTTCTCTTTCCTAATCTTTTATTTATTAACATTTTTTATATAATATATATATTTATATTTTTACTTCTTATTATTATAACATAATATCTAAAAAACAACCTCGTTTCGTTTAAGTTTCTTTATCAACATCCTTGCTCACGTTATCATTATCAGACAGAAAGAAAAGTCGTTTATTTTTACATTGTTAGGTTAGAAACTCTCTAGACATTGTATTAAAGGTATTTATATTAATAAACTTTTTTTAGTATTTGTCTCACATTTTGAATGATTTCAATTTGCCGAAATCCGAGTGTGTTCATCTTCCGTTGTTTTTGTTTAATATTTCTCAAGACTGACTCTTACAAATCGAAGCTGTTTTTCTTCGATCTTTGTATCAAGTCATTCCCTGTCACAGTTCATGTACACAATGGTCGATGATGGACTATTACTCGATGATCCATCGTAGCGACCTTTGACTAAACTGTCGACGTATGGACAAGAACGAAGTAACCGGCTGGCTACGCTTGTGAAGGTTTTCTACAGTTTCCTACACGAACTTCAGATGAGTATCAGCATAGTTCCTATCAAAGTCGACTGCAGCCGCACATCCTACCAATTCCTAGTCTACGCAAAAATTCCTTGTCCTCCACTCAAATCCTCTCATGGACTTAGGCATCACATTGGACCTTATGGTCGAAGTATGTCCCGTCCAGGACAGCCTCTACAATCTACCTATCTATCTATAGTCCAGAGAATAAAATGTTTCCAAAGATATATTTTTCCGGACAACGTGTACTTCTGATTATTTGCCGTTGCAGCAACATAAACATAATACAAAACTGTGACAACCATGATAAAAAAACGCGACTAAAATAAAATTTTTTTTTTTTATTAATATAAAATTCCATACATAATAAATTTCTAATTTTTTCTTCTTTTCTTAGTAATTTGTACGCAAATGTTACTTCAATATTTTTTTTACAAAAATAAATTATCTATACACACACTTTTTATTTGCGATATATATTTTGTAGCCAAGGGCCTTGTAGGCCTGTAGTGCTGTTATATATATATATATATATATTTTGTTTCGTCATTACATTTGGTTGTACACATAAAATAAATATAAAAATTGAATACTAAAAAAAGAAAAGAAAATTAATTGAAACATTTGAAAAAAATAAGTTTTGAAAATAATTTAAGTAAAAAAAAATTTTAACAATAAAAGACCACGATAAACTTAATATTTATGGTACAAATAAATAAAAAAATATGTTACGTTTTACAAATATTTACGTGTACAAATTATGTCAAAATTTATATTTAAAATGAGTATTCGACGCCGAGTTTTTACAACTAATACATTAGTATTTTACTCAGAGTAATAAAAAAAAACTAATTTAAAAAAAATCAATTGTTTTGAGAGTTAATAATCTAATCTACAAACAAATTTAGAAAATATTCATCCTTAATTTTATGGAAACTAGACAAGGAGTTCGAACTCCATGTAAAAAAATAAGATGTCAGTAGTGTTCCTTCTGCACCGGAAATAGTGGAGAGAGTACAAGGCGCGAGTTTGAATTGAAAAACATGACGCATTTATGTAGTATTATAAAAATTATTTGCAGCCAAAGTAATTTTCCAATAAAATACTTTTTTTAATAAATGAAATAAAGTAATAAGTTGAAGTAAGTGATAGTTAAAAATTCGCAAAATAATTACAAAACAATAAAAAACAAAATATAAAACATCGAATAATTAAATAGTAAAGTTGGAATTGTACAGTTCCAAATAAATTCAGTAGAAATAAATTATATTAAAATTATTAAAATCAATTTAGAAGATTATTGAATCAGATATTCAATTAAACTTTTATTTTTTAATAAGTCTAACAAAATGACAAATATATACTTCACTCTTATTTATTATACTATATTCATTTCGGTGGCACAAAAATTAAATATAACTTCTACCATTACGTTGACATATTTTGTCAATTCTCCCGTTTGAGTTCGGTCTCCTTGTCTAGTCTCCATGCTTAATTTCATCAACATCGCGTAAATAGTTCCGCAATAAAGTGGCGTTTGTATCGAGAAGTGTATATTTAATAATGATGTTACCCCGCTCAATAAACAAACACGCTGCCATTCACGAACTAAAATTGACTTCATAAAGCGAATCATATTTTTTAATACTTAAATTTGAACTGACATTGATGAAAATGAACATCATATTTTTATTTTTCAGCAGAAAACTTCATGAAATTTTGAACTGGTTTATTTTTTCTACTGAGAATTGAAAATTATTTATTATAAAAATTACAATTCACACTGTGTACTGTATTGTAAATTAAAAAATATGTTATTCATTAACTTTTAAAAGATTGTTTACACGAAGAAACAGATAGACGTTCACATATTTGGATAAATCACAAATATCCATGTTAAAGTCGAATAGGAGACAATATTACTTCACTTTATGGATCCCAAATCCATATCGGACATTTCAAAACATTTTCATTTATTATTGTTAGGATTTTAAAATCACCGCCAATGTGATAAAATATTAAACCTCATGCTCTGATTTTTTCTTTTTGTAGACAAGAATATTTTAATTTATATTTACTGATAATAATAATATTACTATGATGATGCAATTTATGCCTTTATGAGTCGTATTTCACTTATCGTTAGTGTAATAGTTCGTGCAAACAAAGTTTATCTAAAGATGTTATACAAGAATTGAGAATCTTTACGTTGACATAACATTCTTAAAGAATGAGAGAACAACAAAATCTATATAAAAAATAATAATGAATCTACAAAAGAAAAAATGAAACAATTAAAGGTAATGTAAAACTTATGAATCGGAAGGGTTTTCTAACATCTCTGTTAAGAATGTATCAATAGGTACATCGCCAATAAGTCTGAAGAAAAATAAATGCTCCAAGCATTTGAGGCCAATGGAACGTAATGAGGGTAAACGTAATAATAATTTTGCAAAACGTCCAGGTTCATTTGGATGTGCTGTTCTTGTATATTCTTCTAAAACTGCATATACTTTTTCACGTAAAATTTCTACATCACCTGCTGATTTTAAACCTCGAACTTCTAATTGAAAAACAAAAGAAAAAATTAGATATAAATAATCAGATATAATCATTATTATATTGAACTAAAATTAAGTTTCCATTCCATGAAAAGCTTGTTCTTCTATTTATAATATTGGTATTGATGAGATGGTTATCTAGTGGGTATCAAAAATGGTTTTGTATATCCTTCGAAATAGACATCTACGACGTAATAGACTCATAGTTCACATTTTTTTGCTTTTTGTGTGTTTTGTGAACGATTTGCAACAGCATTTAAATTATGGAAAGTTAATAATGGTATGCTGATGGTATTAGATTATCAACTGATAATTAATGAGAACTCTAGGTTTTTCAAATAAAATTTCAAATTCGTCCCTTTACCTAGATCAGTTTTTTTTATTATAAATACGTATTTCGACTACAAAGTAGTCATCATCAGTATAAATTAGCTAGTCGTAATTTACTCTTTGACAATTAGAAATAGATAGAAAATCGAGATCAATAGACAAAAATAAAAATAAATTAAAAATTAACCAAAATAAATTTAAATTAAAATATAATAAATTTTATTGAAATTACTCTTGAAACTGTCACAAAATTAGCAACGAGTAATTTTAATAAGAGTGAGGTTAATTTCAATAAAATTTATTATATTTTAATTTTAATTTATTTTAGTTAATTTTTTATTTATTTTTGTCTATTGATCTCGATTTTCTATCTATTTCTAATTGACAAAGAGATTACGACTAGGTAATTTACACTGATGATGACTACTTTGTAGTCGAAATACGTATTTATAATACAAAAACTGATCTAGGTAAAGAGGCGAATTTGAAATTTTATGCTGATGATGTTACGACGCTAAGGGCTTCGCGCACGAGGTACTTAATAAATTTCAAGCTTGGTGTTACAATAACCAACTCATTGTTAATCTGGGCAAAACGACTCTTGTGGATTTCAAATTAAAAGGATCATATAATGTGAACTTGGAAATACGTAGTGATTGTGAATTACTAAAATCAAGTGAGTTGAACAAATTTTTAGGTGTTTACATAGATTGTTACTTAAAATTCACAGATCAAGTAAATGAAATATGTAAAAAATTGAATAAATTTGTTTTTCAAATTAGAACGTTAAGAAAGTACGTAGACAACAAACAGCTACTCATGTTTTATTACACACACGTATTTTCTACCATTAAGGATGTTCCAGCATAAAACCACTTTTCGACAGATTTTGCTTTTTTTTTTCACAAGCTAAAAATGACATTTTCTAATAAATCCCTGACCTTACTAGTCAGAGCAAGACGGAGCGAACTAGGAGTGGTCTCTCTCTTCAATCGAAAACGAAAAACTCGAATCGAAAGCGAGCAATCTATAATATTCAGTCGAAATACATTTTATACTTAGAGTGCTCTCAGTGCGCACGAGGGTAGTGAAAAGAAAACACTATTAGTGTAACAAATTTGAACGAACAATTGTTCTAGACCATTTTAGATAAGTGTACACTCGATTACCTTAATTTGTCATCAATATGGTACATATCTCTTTTTAATTTATTGAATTAAACAGAGATGTATATTGATGTATACTGTAGCCAGTTGACATCACATTGATGACAAATTAAGGTAATCGAGTGTACGAAAACTCCCTTTAACTGTATAAGAATTTTAGATTTAACGGAGGAGAGAAGGGTAGTTATTGCCAATCATTTTCTAAGTTTGCTCCGACTAAGCCGAATCGGTTAAATGCAAAAGTCAATTATACTCTGCAAATTCTGAAGATTTTGAGTGTATATAACCGAGCATATTTTGATTGATTTTTGAGAGTGTTAACAATGCATATTGCATATATATATATATATATATATATATATATATATATATATATATATATATATATATATATATATATATATATATATATATATATATATATATATGTTTTATTATACACACGTATTTTGTACCATTAAGGATGTTCCAGCATGAATATATATATATATTCATATTTTTTAAGTACATAAAATTCGATCTCTAGTGAGCACAGTGTAAAGATCCCATTGTGAATTTCTAAATACGCAGTAAATGAACAGACATTTATTTTAATTAAATTACGTGTTATATATTACCTGGATTAAACAATATAATTGTTCGCAAACATCCCAATTCAGTCTTATCCATTTTCATTTCACGCATTTTTGATACTAATTCTGTTAATACACGATCATATATTGTACCCACACCCACTTCATGCGCTGAATGACGTTCTACAGTCAAACCTGTAGCAAGTATAATACCACCTTCTGTTGCATCAACAGATCGATGTGAGAATGCAGCAATTAATAATTCATTCCAACCAGCTTGTAATAATAGCACTTGGTCTTGTATTGGTAATGATGTAAAATGTGGTATATGTTTTGCCCATTCAACCAATTGAAATAATTGTTTATTTGTTGCTTGACATATATTTGTTACTGCATTCTGCAAATAAAAATGTAAATTATATTAATTTATTATATTTAGGTGGTATTCCACGCCAAATCAATGAACCCAAACAACCTGCTCCTTTCAACTTCTTGATAGGGTTTTCGGCCCCGTTTTTTCTCCCCGGTTTTCGGCCGGAGACTCCGGTTTTTGAAACTTCTCTCCGGTCTCCAGACGATTAATGTATTCTCCGGACAAAACCCAAAACTGATTTGTTTTAAAAAAATTTTTTTTTTTAATGAATTTTTTTGTGTAAACATTTATACTAGCGAATTTTCTGAAAGTAAATAGAGATTGGTCCCGTACCGAAGTCAAAATTTCGCAAAAATTTCTTCAAATGTCCATCGATTCTACCTAGTAGATGTCAAAAATCACCATCTGTAAAATTTATGTATATCTATGGACATATATATATATATATATATATATATATATATATATATATATATATATTTATTTATATATATATATATATATGTGTGTGTATATATATATTTGAGGCGCTTTTGGTATTCAAAAGGTCAAGTTCGATAATGGGTAAAACCGGACGAGGGGTAAGGGGGGTTTAGAGGGAGAGGGAAACACAAAATTTGACATATCTCCCTTAATATTTGAAAAATCGAAAAATTTATAAGAAGTAAAGTTGTAGGTATTAAGTTCTACTTTAATTTTGTTTCTCATCATTTTTTCTGTAACACTAATATTGACAGAAATATTGACGGTTTAAGATTGAAAATTAAATTCCTTAATATCTCTGTACACATTAGAGTTTGAGCAAAAATGATAAGGTGATGAATTGTAGCAAATATAATTTTCTACAACTTTATTCCTTACGCTTTTTTCGATTATTCTAATATTAAGAGAGATATTTTATATTTTGTGTTTTCTTCTTTCTTTATACTAATATTATACTTATATATTACTGTTATCTTACCTAAATATAATAAAAAATAAAAATAAATATTTTCGAAAACCAGAGATTTCCCTAAACTTCGGTTTTGAGATTTTTTAGAGGTAGCAACCCTATTTCTTGATTTCTCAATATATTTTTTTATCTGAAGGTGTCAATCAATTTAAAATCGATAATTTTCGAACTAAAAAGATGTAGGCAAATTTTATTTTAGTCAAAATTATACTATGTTTGGAGAATTGAAAACAAGCGTTCAATAATGTTTGAAGCGTCAAAACAAAAAAAGGAAGAGGCTTTCAAAGAGTAAATTATATGTTGAAATATCAATCCAGAAAAATTTGAGGCTTGGTTTGAAATTTTTTATTTTCAAAAATAGCGATTCAAATTATTTCAAATTATTCTTAACTACAGATTTTAACTATTTTTAGCAAATTCCCTCTTAAGCAAATGGAGCTATTGCTTTTGTACCCATAATAGAATTTCGTTAAATTTATATACAGGGTGAATATAACCTGCAGTATAATAGCCCACGCCTCCATTTCCTTCCACGATCCTCCCATTCTTCAACAACATTCAATAGTGTGTTTAAACACATCCAATAGTGTTGTTTGCATATTGTGCTATTAGGGTGTGTGTGTTTAAACATCATAGTATTGTATACCTCTTGCCTTACATTTTTGGTCTGTTTCAAATTGTACACTCTTAAAATACGTAAACGTCACTTCAAATTTGAAGTTTATCATTCCAGAACATATGGGATCCGAAATATAAATATAAAATATTCTACCGTATGCCGTTCAGCCCAAGGTCAGGTGCAGTTACTTATTGGTAAGGCCATAAATTTGAAAATTGCGAATTACTTCCAAACCGTTCGACTTTGGATTAAACTATATTAGGTTTACATGATTAGAAATAACCTCACCTGCCAAACTTTTCAGTTTTACAAATACAGAAGAGTGATTTATTTTTGAATTCAAATTATTGGAGGCTGTTTCATATATTTAAACAATATAACTATTTTGGTTGAGATCTTGGGTGTAACGGAGATTTTTGATTGAAAAACTGCCGATGGTGGGATTCGAACCCATAATCTCCCAGTATCCAAGTAGGCATACTGCGCAGACATAACGCCTTAGACCGCTCGGCCACTTGGACTGATCTAAGGAGTTTTAAGCTACTCACCAACCAACCATATGTGAGACACTATTAATTATAATTGATATTCAATCTGAAATATTTAAAATATAAAAAAAGAATGTGTTCTAAAAAACAAATGCTTTCAGATTGTTTGGCATGCTAAAAACAATATTTTTTCGCCGCCACAACTCTGCCGCCCTGGGCTCAACTCCAATTAGATCATATGTAAATATATGTACCTGAGGGAGTTATATTATGTAATAATAATGATTTATGAAATACATAATACAATCACGCATACATGTTAATAAATTAGATTAGAGTTAATAATTAGAATAGTACATATCAAAATAAAATATTTAATATGGAATATTCACTAATAATATTTTATATTTAACAAGGTTATTAAAATATGTTATGAGCGCATAGAGTTACGTTGTTAAGACACTTATATTAAGGACGTTCTTGCATGCGGTTTGATAGTAGATAAAAAGTTTTTTTTTAGTGAATTGAATAAGTCAATTATGTAGTTATCCTCCCTCAAAAATTTTAAACCTGTTGACGATCATTTCAAAGAGTAATTATCGTTTAAAAATTAAACTTTTAACAGAGCGTCTTATGGAGAACAGAATTTTTTTGTACTTAAAATTATAATAACTATATTATTAAAGTAGACACCATAATAAATAATGTTTATAAATATTCTTTGAAATATGCAGTTTATATAATTGCATTAAAAAAATGGTGTTGACGAACGTTTGAATTAATTATTTAATAAAAATAAAACTGTTTAGTTAGGTTTGTTTCTGCCACCATATTTGGAAAACTGGCGACAGCGCACAGTAAAAACATATACACATACATATATACACGTGAACGTCATAACAAAACATAGTTTATTGTCAGATGTGTCAAATAAAGTCAAATCAATGTCTAATTTATTACATTTACTGATATTTTACAATAAATACTTTAAAAATATTTAGGACAAATAAAAAAAGGTTATAAATCGTTGTAAGATTATTGATATACTTTACAACTTTTTTAAAATTCTAAATCAATTTTCTAGCGTAGTAAATGAACATCCAAAATAGACAATAAATAAATAACAATTGTAATCAGGGCAGTCTTAGGCGATGCACAGGTCCTTGGGCATAGAGTTTGGGGATCTTTTTAGAAAGCCAAACAAAACGTGAAGGAAAATATCAAAATGTACTTTTGTTTAATCGCGTGCAGACAAGCGCGGATACAGGGAGGGGGGGGGCTTAATTATCGCGAACGAGATAATTATCGTATGCGATAATTGTAGTAGATGCCACATAATTTCATTTGAAATACAATGTAACATAATGTATTCCCTATAATATATCAATCTACTATAATTTTTCTATTGTCGTAAATTAATTGATTTTTGCCGAAATTAAAACCTATTTTGACAAAATGGAAACCCGCCTTCAAAAATCAAATATTCTATAACAAAAAATGCACTAAAAAGTAAAAAAATTATTGCATATTCTTGTGCCAATTTTAATTCACATAACTTTTGGACACCGCCTTCAAAAGTAACAATAATTGTACATGTATATTTAAAAATTTTTGCTTAGGTGAACTAAAATTGGCACAAGAATATGCAATTATTTTTTTACTTTTTAGTGCATTTTTTGGTATAGAATATTTGATTTTTGAAGTCGGGTTTGTCAAAATAGGTTTTATTTCTCGCTTTTTAGTGACTTTGAAGTTCTATAACTTATTTTACTTGTCTAAATATGGGTAGACCAACTAAACGACCTACTAACTTTTAGTGCATTTCTTTATTATTAACACTTTTTTTTTTTTTGAATTTTTAGTGCATTTTTTTATAACAGATTTTCAGTTTTTTTTTACATGTATTATGTTTTTTTTTTGTGAAAATTTTTTTTTTGGGGTCGTTTTTTTTTTGTAAAAATTTTTTTGAAGTCGGTTTTTAAAAAAATTTTCTTTTTTTCCCATTATGAGTATACCCTTTCAAAAAAAAAAAAATTTCGCAGAAATCGTTTATCACATATAAAATGAGGATTTTCCTCGATTTCCCGGGGATCCCCTCATCAGAATGCGATTAGACCAATGGGAAACTAAACCCTTTAAAACAAAAAAAAAAATTCAAAATCGGTTCATAAATGACGGAGTTCTGAGGTGACACACATAAAAAAAAAAAAAAAAAAAGCAAAAAAAAAAAATACAGACGAATTGAGAACCATCCTCCTTTTTGAAGTCGGGTTAAAAAATAAAAATAAATCTGGTTTCAGAGAGGGATTACAAAACCTTATTTGCACCTTAAAATTCTGAGAATATTTTGTAAAATTTATCAAACTCGATAAAAAAAACTGAACGATGTATGGTACTGGTTGTGAAACACGTCTACCAGCCTGAATATATACTAAAGTCAGTGAATGTGCAGCACACATTAGACAAAATTAGCAAATTCAAATTGTTATTTTATTCTTGCCTGTAAACCTGTTTACTTTCCAAAAAGTTCAAACCAATACTCTTAATAGATTCTCTGTTTTTTACGCACCGAGCCTTGAAAGTCTGGATTTGTTTTTTTAAATTAAATGGATGTAAAATATATGAGCCAGATCCTGGCCCCCGCGTGCTTTTATATTATAGTAAAATTATATTTTATATTATAGCACTGATTGTAATAATAAGATAAACAGCTGAGTCAACTCAAATATTCATTATGTTATACCGTCAGTTTTGGACAGCTTTGCCAATAGTGAATCAATGTTAAATATTATTTACTATATAACTACACAATGCTTCATAAAGAAATAAAAATAATGGGGGTACTCTGTAATCAGTAGTGTGTGTGTGCATATGTAATGAATAATAATATTATAAATTAAGTGGGCATCACTAAATCCCACTCTTAAATGACATCAAACCAACATCATAACACAATCAGCTCAGATGTTTGTTATAGTAAATATTTTATTTATTTATTTAACCTTGATTCCATTCCCTATTAGAAATGCATTTGAAAACAGACAGTATACTAGCCACTCACTTCTCTTCCCGTATTGAAGACAATCTATTTATATGTGTGAACAAAATATTTCAAACAAAAGTTGTTTGTTTTGATTAGATAAACATATTTTGTATTTAAAAGATTTTCTCTATCTCGCACCTCTTAAAAGATACCTTTTCAACACATTCAATCATGTCATGCACTGTTGCATGGAACAAAAAATTTGTACTGCCTATAAGTTATCCGTCAAAATGTAAACAGGTGATCAACGAGTGGACGAATGCGAAGCATTGTGATCACTGGGAAAAGCAGCAAAAGCTTCGGAATGCATCCAAGAGACTATCCCACAATGCACTGAACCTGAACAGGATACAACTGCCGAAGGTCACCGGATTTATCACCGAGCATTATAACCTGCGGTAGCATATGCACACAATGGGACTCCATAATGGATTCATTGTGTGCAGACTGTGCAACGAAGAGAAGGAAACATCCAGCCACATTATCTTTAACTGCGAATATCTCGGTTACAGCAGATACAAGATATTCGGTGCATCTCACCTCGAATATATAAACCTTCAGGAAAATCTGATCAGCAAGCTATTGCCCAGATATGGAAGAAGCGAATCTCGTCAGACTGAAATAGAAGGCGGAGCACAATGGGCCATAAGATCGAAGTGCAGTACTTTTTACACCCCAAGATATACCTATCTATCTATCCATCAAAATCCTCTACCATCCGCATCATAATCGGCTCAGCCGTTTTAAAGTGATGCGGGAACAAACATTCAAAAATCGTATTCAGATTTTCGAATATGCTTGCTGTAAAATGAGACGATGAATAGGGCATTATTTTTAATTAAAACAGGTTTGTCTGTTCCCGCATCACTTTAAAGCGGCTGAGCCGATTATGATGCGAAATAGCGAGAAAAATTTTGGTGCAGGTTTGGATTTAATCGAAAAGTTGCCTGGTACCCCAGATTAACATTGACACTTTTAACTGTGTTTTTTTGTTTATTTTTTTGGCACGCTTGTGATAAATATATTGAATTTACCAAATCAACGACATAGTATACATTCATTTATATAGCGTGCTAAATAACAGACCGATTTTGTGTTTTGACTTCCACATGCAACTTTATAAAACACATTCAATATACTTCTGAATGAGCAACCTTGTAAACAGGTTGGTTAATAGTAAACTTGTAGCTAGAACGACAGTGTCAAAGATGATCATGTGTTTTAGTTATTCAAAAAAGATAATATTACTATTATAAATAAGTTTGGGTATTTGTTAGCCTGGATTCATTTTACGTCTGTTAGCACCGGAATTCTATAGTATCAGATGTCGCTTTGATTGTATACAATAAAAATACCACTTTGAAAAATTACCACTTTGAATATTTATTGAATAAACCATATTTTGACAAAATGGAAACCCGACTTCATAAATCAAATATTCTATAACAAAAAATGCACTGAAAAGTAAAAAAATAATTGCATATTCTTGTGCCAATTTTAGTTCACCTAAGCAAACATTTTTAAATATATATGTACAATTATTGTTATTTTTGGAGGCGGTGTCAGCATAGAGAAATTCACATAACTTTTGGACACCGCCTCCAAAAATAACAATAATTGTACATATATATTTAAAAAATTTTGCTTAGGTGAACTAAAATTGGCACAAGAATATGCAATTATTTTTTTACTTTTTAGTGCATTTTTTGTTATAGAATATTTGATTTATGAAGTCGGGTTTCCATTTTGTCAAAATATGGTTTGTTTCTCGCTTTTTAGTGACTTTGAAGTTCTAAAACTGATTTTATTTGTCTAAATATGGGTAGACCTACTAAACGACCTACTAATTTTTAGTGCATTTTTTTATAACACATTTTTTTTCTACCCGTTTTTTTTTTTTTTTTAATTTTAAGTGCATTTTTTTATAACAGATTTTCAGTTTTTTTTACATACATTTTGTTTTTTTTTGTAAAAATTTTTTTTTGGCGTCGGTTTTTTTTTGTAAAAAATTTTTTTGAAGTCGGTTTTTAAAAAAATTTTCTTATTTTCCCATTATGAATGAGTATACCCTTTCAAAAAAAAAAAATTTCGCAGAAATGGGTTATCACATATAAAATGAGGATTTTCCTCGATTTCCAGGGGATTCCCTCATCAGAATGCGATTTGGTGCCAATGGGACCAATGGGAAGCCAAACCCTTTAAAACAAAAAAAAAATTCAAAATCGGTTCATAAATGACGGAGTTCTGAGATAACACACATAAAAAAAAAAATTAAAAAAAAAAAAGCAAAAAAAAAAAAATACAGACGAGTTGAGAACCATCCTCCTTTTTGAAGTCGGATTAAAAATAAGAGTACGTATTGTCGCTTAAGCTTAGTTAGTTTAAGCACTTATCGGGAACACAGGACATTTCAATTAATTGAAGTCTCATGACAGCGACTGTCAAGGTTATTTCACAAAATTTGTGTAGGTGATTGCTATTTTAAATTATATGATTCGTTCGGTTATAAGATGTCGAAAACTAAAAATGGTGCAATACCCTAAGAATACGCACTGTTTTCTTTAGTGAGTAGTCTTGGGTCAAATCGAGATAATAAACGACAATGACTTCTGGCTCCTTCTAAAAGACCCTCTCGAGGTCGATCTTGAAAGAAGAACAATCTCAAACTAGCAAGGATTGGATTCAGTGGCAGAGCTGCTAATTATAGGCTCACACATTTTGGCTTACACATTTATATCTAAATATGTCTGTTCTTCGAGTTTTAAATTCAATATTGCCGTAATATTATTTCTTTATAGCTTTCGAAATATCTTGTTAAAAATAGATTGTTATAAAATAATGACTAACAAACTTTCCTATGTAGAAGCTGCCACTGGACCATTTAAAGCGATATGCAGCGATATGTGTTTCAATCAAAGTCAAATTTCACGAAAACAGGTAGCTTTAAATACAATTATCAAGACACAAAAGTTTTCATTGGAAGAAATTTATTTATACAAGTTTCTTAAAAAACTATAAAGCCAAGCGCACACGGTGCGACTGTTTCGGAACAAATGTTGCAAAGAATTTTCACTCTTCAACAAAGATAAAAATTCTGTTTACACACGGATAAGACTGATTGTATAATCAGTTGGTGTTATATATTCAAGTAATGCAGTTCAGTTAACCTAAGTCGAATAACATATTCAAATGAGGAAAAAATTTTTTGTTATACTTTCTCTATCACATCCTTCCTTGAGTACCCAGGAAGTTTCTCCATCTCTGCAACGAATTTTAATAAAATTTCAAATTCGTCCCCTTTACCTAGATCAGTTTTTTGTATTATAAATACGTATTTCGACTACAATGTAGTCATCATCAGTATAAATTAGCTAGTCGTACTTTACTCTTTGACAATTAGAGATAGTTATAAAGTCGAGATCAACAGACAAAAAAAAATAAATAGAAATTAACTAGATTAAAATGTATACTAGATTTAAAATATAATAAATTTTAAATTATATTGAAATTGCTCTTGTTAAAATTTCTTCATTCACATTTGTTCCTGTTAATTTTACTCTTATTAAAATTACTCTTATATTGTCGCAGGATATGTTACTTGTTACTAATTTGGTGACAGTATTTTGTATTTATAATACAAAAAACTGATCTAGGTAAAGGGGACGAATTTGAAATTTTATTTCAAAAACCTAGAGTTCTCACTAATTATCATTCGATAATATAACGTTTAACGAATTTTAAGTTTAATTCGCGATCGCACATGTTGAATGGTTCAATGTTAATCAAAAACAAGGATACAAACTCAAAACTCTACTAAATTAAGTAATAAATAGAAATAAATTTAAAAAACTAAAACTCGACTCCATAAAAGCACGAAACAAGTTTAAAGAGCTATATAAATATTCCTCGTAGTCGAAGGCCTAACTGCGATGTACAAAGCAAAACTGTAACAATTCATGGTCTTTGACTACGAGAATTATTTACAAAGCTCTTCAAACTTGTTTCGTGATTTTATTTAGTCGGGTTTTAATTTTTTAAACTCATTTAATTAAGGCTTTTTAGTATAATATTAAGAAAGTTTTAGTAAATTAAAACCTTTCATTTGATACCAAACTCGATGCATTTGTACGGTTACCAACTCAAAATTTTAGAAAATCCGGGGATTGATCTCATCAGTCCGGAGATATTTACTGACGTACGTAATTACTATAAAAAATCTATATTTACAAAAATCAGACAAACTAATTAGCTATTTATGTACGTATGCGCAAGCGTAAACATTCAAAATAACGCTCAGTAGCTCACTCTGTGTAAAAAGTTAGTATTCTAACTATATTATTATGCGCAACTTTCAATAGTGAGAACACTATAAATAAAAATAAATTTCTCGCAATAATAAATTAAATAATTATTCATAAAGAATTAGTATTTTCTTTTCATACGAATGAAATGATCCGGTGGTAACCCTTAACAATTGTGAAATTTTTTGTTGGTTAGCGTATTATGCAAGTCATATCCGCCATGTTGGATTTAATATGACGTCTCATTTGTCAAAATATGACAAGTAGCTTAGGATCTACACGTGAACATGTCAGGCTAACATACAGATATAGATTGTTAAACACATAGCCCTCCGTAGTCGAGTAAAATTTATGAGTCGAGTGGCTCATAAATTGGTTTGCATATTTTATACCAAATCAGTCGCACCGTGTTGAAGGTACTTATGGAATAGGAACTGAAGGATCTCACATATTATACTCAGAAAAGCGCTCTACTTGTGTATTTTATCCCATTGAAAAACTTGTTCCTATAGAAAACTTATCTCGGTCTCTCCGGTAAAAGTTTGTTAGAAATGTTTTAAAATTAAGTTGTAGAAAAAAATTGTATCCTGACAATTAAAAAAGATATACTGCAAAACAAAACAATAAAAATACAAAACAACCAAAAATAAAAATTTTAAATTTACAACGTGAATGGAATTTTTTCAATTCTCATATATTATGCAAACATATGTGAATATTTGGCATGATTTCTGATATGTTGTGTATGCGTTGTAATGAATCACCTGTAAATGATTTTAATTATTATAAGGTGAGGTGCCATACAATATTTTTTTATTTTCCGCTTATACTCTCCTTCCCCCCCCCCCCCGGCGTCTTCTAACTTTTGCACCCACCATTAGGATGCGGCAATATTTAGCTATAAAATTAGTAACACATAACAACAGTATATATACCTTTGATAATATTTATATTTCATGTTTATAAAATAAAATGCAGTTTTTTGTGTGTGTATATTTCAAATAACCTTGAAAATGTATAAAATAATAAATATACAATGTATTATAATTTGTTGAAACACTTTTAGAAAAGGCTTTGTAAGTACAAAGGGTACATAACAAATGTTACTTTTTATTTATTCTACGGTTGGATAACGTAGAGGTCGTAGAATTCAAAAAATACCTCATTACATCGCGTATTTTGTTTGGCAACGATTTTATATATTTATACCCGTTTTTACACATGAAAGTTTTCAATCGCAATAAAAATAATTGATATAACTATAGTTACATTATTACTGTCCACGCGACTAAATTGACTTGAGAGTATACCAATCACAAGGAAGTAGGATATAAACATATCGTACACACTCTATTCTTATGGTCTAAGATCCGGCATTAGAAAAAAACCGTCCCTCATCTGTTAATTGAATGAAATAATTTTTAAAAAGCAGATAACAATATTATAAATGTAGGAGTGCAATGTCTGCCACCGTAGTCCTGCTGGCTATATCATTTTAATTAATTAATTAATATGATATAGTGTCTTTGTTTGTTGCTCGAACAAATATATTTGTCTCTCTCTCTGCGTAGAACACATTTTTTGAAAATTTTATTACTTAAAAATTTTTTTATATAGGTTGCAAATAATTTAATTTTATATTTATTATACAAAATATATTTTATAATATCACAGTAATAAAATTTTCAAAAAATGTGTTCTACGCAGAGAGAGACAAATATATTTGCTCGAACAACAAACAAAGACACTATGTCATATTAATTAATTAATTAATATGATATAGCCAGCAGGACTACGGTGGCAGACATTGCACTCCTACATTTATAATAATATTGTTTTCTGCCTTTTAAAAATTATTTCATTCAATTAACAGATGAGGGAAGGTTTTCACTAATGCCGGATCTTAGACCATTACATAATACGTTACATATAACATTTCATGAAATAAATCGTCAAAATAGAATTAACTAATCTCTGGTATAAGTACGATTTTTGTGTCACTTAAAATTTTTAGTACGTATGCTGACCACTAGATGACAATAGCTGTTCGATTTCGGTATTTAGTGCCATTAGCAGCACAACCAACTGTATTTTTTGTGTATATTGTATCCGACCAAAAACATAAATGTAAGAAAGGGTCAAGTATTCGGGAAAATCCTTAATGTAATAGTTCCTTCTTATAAAGTGATGATATGAGAGTAAGGACGGAGCTATTTACAAAGTAAATCGTACTTATAAAAATCGTACTTATACGCTTCTATCTATATTGTATTCTTTGCTTATACACTTCTATGTATATTGTACCGAATGTCTCCCTTAAAACTCGGCCACGCACTACCGTGCTCTAGATTCTTTGCTTATACACTTCTATGTATATTGTAATCTTTGGTTCTATTAACAGTAAACAGAGCAATAGTAACATAATAACGAAGACCAAGTGTTTTTTTTATTACATATCTTATTTATAGTAAACATAATAATCGTTATCTCGTATCTTATTTATTAATAAAGGCACAATGCGAACAACGTACAAAAACATTTAAATAGGAAGAAGACCGGGTTGAGTCAGCGCTGGTGTATCCAAAACTATTAGAAAAAAAATTGTTTTTATACCCGATATATAATATATATCAGGGTATATTCCGAAGTTAAGTTCCGACTTTGTAACGGTTGACAATATTAATCACAGAAAAAAAAACTCTAGTATAGGTGCTCATAGTCCTAATTAGTCCACTTCCGAAAAATTGTCCGTCCGTCCGTAAACACGATAACACAAAAAAGGAAAAAGGTAGCGAGCTGAAATTTCGTATGTGTTCTAGAGCTAAAAAGTAAGGTCAAGTTCGTGAATAGATAAAATCGGACCATGATTGAGCAAAATGGGCAAAACTGCCTATCTTTGAAACCGTAAGAGACAGAACAAAAATTTATAGAAAAAAAATGTCCCTCTTTTAAAAATAAACAACTTTTGTTTGAAACTAAAACTCGACTCCATAAAAGCACGAAATCTTTGGTTCTATTAACAGTAAACAGAGCAATAGTAACATAATAACGAAGACCAAGTGTTTTTTTTATTACATATTTTATTTATAGTAAACATAATAATCGTTATCTCGTATCTTATTGATTAATAAAGGCACAATGCGAATAACGTACAAAAACATTTAAAAAGGAAGAAGACCGGGTTGAGTCAGCGCTGGTGTATCCAAAACTATTAGAAAAAAAAATTGTTTTTATACCCGATATATAATATATATCAGGGTATATTCAGAAGTTAAGTTCCGACTTTGTAACGGTTGACAATATTAATCACAGAAAAAAAAACTCTAGTATAGGTGCTCATAGTCCTAATTAGTCCACTTCCGAAAAATTGTCCGTCCGTCCGTAAACACGATAACACAAAAAAGGAAAAAGGTAGCGAGCTGAAATTTCGTATGTGTGTTCTAGAGCTAAAAAGTAAGGTCAAGAATAGATAAAATCGGACCATGATTGAGCAAAATGGGCAAAACTGCCTATCTTTGAAACCGTAAGAGACAGAACAAAAATTTATAGAAAAAAAATGTCCCTCTTTTAAAAATAAACAACTTTTGTTTGAAACTGTTTTCATAAAATCAGTATATACCGGGTATTTAAGCAATTAACTCAGTTGGTTGTTATTTTCACGACCTAAATTCTGAACTAAAAATATTATCGAAATAATAGAAAGACAAATAATTCAACTTGTTTTTTATTGAAATTTTCCATTTTCGTTTATAAAAAAGTAGACATATGTACACTCCCGTTCAAACAAAATGAACAGACCTGAACCGAATCAGTCTCTCACTTATTCTTGTAGTAAATGTTTTTGTTTACATAAGTTGTTTACATAAATAAAAAATATAAAACTTCCATTTCTTTTTTCACATTTAAAAAATATACTATTTATCTTTGTTTATAAATAAATAATATATAAATGTAACAAAAATTAACATTTCAGGTCTGTTCATTTTTTTTGAACGTTAGTCTTGGTATAAGAGAGACTTTCTTAGCCAAATACTCTTGCAATTCTTTAGTCAAGGATTAAACAAATGTATATTTTGGTCCGAAATTTTAGTATCTTGGTCCAAAGAAATCATTTCAGTTTAAGAATTTCGAGATTCTTGAGTCAAGAGTCAGTTTATCTTTAGTTAAGATAATTTTCTCAAGTCAAAACTATAGATATCAAGATATTTGTTTTCTTATACCAAATATATATTATCTTCCCTATAAATGAGAGTCAGAAATTCTTGGCTAAAAAAATTTTTCTTACCGCAAGGAATTACTTCTATCAGTGTAACTTTTATTAAATTTCCAAGAGCTAATTTTATTCTATTCCTTTTAATGTTTATATCATGAAGAATAGATATATTAGGAGATCGAACGTAATGTTAAATAAACGGCCACGAATTGGTGTAACTATCTTTATCAGTAGGGGTCACTGGTGTCAGTGCCGTACGGAATTTAAATGTTTAAATGTAGGCGCCAAGAAATCACTTTCATATTCAGTTTATAAGAAATCATAGTTTTATATATAATAAAAAATTGTTTTCGATTATCAAGTAATAATTAAATATATATTAATAATAGAGAATTCTTAATAATCTGCAATAAATAAAAAGATGAAGAATCTTAGTGATCATTTTGCAATTAATAATAATAATATACAATATATGTTTACAATAACTGACATATATTAGATAAAGAAAGAAGATGACAAAACCAGTAATTACAGACCATATTCCTTTCGTAAATGCAGACACGCATTCCTAACTTTAAACAACCTTTCACTCATAGATATATAACAGTATATCTATGCTTTCCCTGTACAACATCGTCCCATTTTTTCACATTTATAAAATTAAACAATTTTTATACTTACAATTTTTATTTGTAAGATGTGATAACCGTTGATTTTAATATGTAATAATAATAATTCCGTACGGGCAGATTCGCACTGCCGCTAGTGGCGAAAATAATAACTATGATCTCTACACGTTTTTGAGGACGAAAAAACAGACGAATTGCCTATGTCGTTCAATCTCCTATTTATCTATTCTTCATGGTTGATATATGCGTATTTAGTCTTGTAACTTGTTCTCATCTTATGCCTTATAATAGTTTATTCTGGCGTTGCCAGCACCGTCTTAAACTGCGCTATAAATATAATAATGATCACCAACTGAATACTGAGTGCATTATTATTATACATATAGACATAGATAGTTTGCACAATATGTATGTATGTAGAGTATTTATTGAAGTGAACTGTAAAAGAAGAACCTTGAAATAAAAACATATATATGTAAACAAATAGTACGATATAAATACAATTATGTTTGTTTTTGTAATAAACATATGTTTTTGATCTTGGTTAAGAAAAGATCTGTCTATTCTATATTTCTCTATGTAGTATGTTTGATTGTATAAATACGTTTTTATATACAACGATCAATAATGATTGTATACAATATTTCTCTAATAGCTGTTTTAGACTGAATAGTCTCTTGTACTTACGAAAATTGTATAAAAAATGTTCGTGGTGAATATTTCAATCATTTGAAAAAGTTGATTTTAAATTAAAAATTGTATACTTTTTAAACAATTTAAGTTGTATCCAAAAGTGTCAAAAATAAGAAAAAAGGATAGACCATTTGTTAAATCGATTTTCCGAGCTGTCAAGCTAACGTCATTTTACAGACTGCTACTGAGATGGATTATATCGAAGTGATACAAATCTCAGCTCGGTAAATACAAGCAACAAAAAAATGATAATAATAGCGCTATCTTTGTTTAAAATCACTATTTCTTAGTTTGAGAGAGATACTACACGCCAAATAGTCCCTTCTCGTTTTATGAAAAGTACACTCCCCGTTCATAAAAATTGAACCAGTTGATACATTCTAACTGTAACTGTATGTAATATTATACCGTCTGTTTAGTTCAAATATATTACATCTTCGTATAGTAGATCTCCCACGAGTATGAGAGAGTACATATGTATACATTAAGCAATGTGTATGAGAAGGAGGTCTAATAGGTTTGAGTGGTTGGTGACCACTCGAACAGTTATGAAAAATATGCTTGTTTATCAAACCTATAAGACCTCCTTCTCATACACATTGCTTAATGTGTACATATGTACTCTCTCATATTCGTGGGAGATCTACTATACGAAGATGTAAACTAAACATAGTGTATATATATTTAGTAATATATACGCTAAGAATGTGATTTACTGGTTCATTTTTTATGAATGAGAGTGTATTCTTCTACCTTTCAGCATAGAGTTTATCCACCTGAAAAAGGTGTCTTCTACTCTGTACTGACTTGTAGAAGTAATCATGGAATTGTAAGAGGCATTGTCAGTGCCCCCTCAATGTCAAGAAACACGCACAAGGTGGTCTGCTTCCTTGCAAATCTCTCCTCAATCCTGTATATTAGGTTGTGGAGGGCTGATTCACAGCGGATTTCACGACAGTGCCTCTTGAGTTAAATGAAGTGCTATTAGTCTTTCCATTGCCTTTAGTAGAAACGATGACAGACTAATTGGTCTAAAATCTTTTCCCGTGGAGTAATTGAGCCTCCCCGATTTTGGTAAGGTCACTCTTACCGGTTTTCATATTATTGGGATATAACCTGTAGCTAGGCTTGCCCTGAATATGTGACCAAGTAGAGTTAAAAGATGCTCTGCTCGTTTTTTCAAAAGCACTGGGTATATCCCGTCCCCGGTGCTTTATAGATAGATAGATTGTAGAGGCTGCCCTGGACGGGCTACACTTCGACCATAAGGTCCATTGTGATGCCTAAGGATGTGAGGATGTGAGTGGAGTGGAAGGAATTTGTGAGTAGACTAGGAGTTGGTAGGATATGCGGCTGCAGTCGACTCTGATAGGAACTATGCCGATATTGATCTGGAGTTCGTGAAGGAAACTACAGAAAACCTTCTCAAGCATAGCCGGTTACTCGTTCTTGTCCATACACCGACAGTTTAGTCAATTAACCGCCCTTTTTTTTCTTATTAATTGAAAAACTGCCGATGTCGGGATTCGAACCCATAACCTCCCAGTTTCCAAGTATGCATATTGCGCAGACATAACGCCTTAGACCGCTCGGCTACTTGGACTGGTCCGATGCTTTATAGGTACTTTATAGAATGCGTTTATTGCCCATTCGATCTTTGAGTGATTAATGGTAACTGCCGCTCTTCTCCAGTCCTCGCTTGTCGCTAGGAGGCTTTGGTTAAACTGCTCTTGAGAAGGATTTTCACTGTCCATTGTCACCGGATCAGTGTCTCGAGTATATCCTTCCCGGAGCTACTGTACTCACCATCGGGCTTACGTAGTGACCCAATGGTGTCAGTGGGTTTCTTAGCTAAGATACGATGAAGTCTTGCTCCCTCAGAATGATTTATTAATATTGATTGTTACCTAAGGCAGAGGTGGGCAGGAGATGACTCGGCCAAGCTCTGAGTGAGAGGTAGGGAAGAGAGATAGAGTTAATACAGGGTACCTACCAATTATTAATATTTTCTTTTTTTAATTAAAATATTTTCTGAAAAAAATATAATAATACCAAATCTTTTTTATGGTCACTATTATACAAAGTAAATAATACAAGCAATCATTCAATACATACTCTGGAATTTTGGGCTGGTAATTAGGGTCATAAAATGTACCTTTTTAGTATATATCATATTTGTGTATGAATAAAATAAAAATATATAAAAAATATATATAAATCTTTTGAACCTTTAAGTTTACCGCTGGACCATTGTAATAAAAGAGGGAAATTTTTGCAAAGGATAATTTAAATAGAATTAAAGTTTTGGAAATTCCAAATGATTTGTCTAAATATTTTACTATTTATATGCGAGAACTAATAAAGAATTATTTACCTGATTTAATTATTTTTTCTTCGTATGGAGTATGCTCAGTATAGTGTCATGGGAATTTGATGAATTAAGTTAAATTTTACATAAAGTGGGAATTTGAGTTCTTCGAGTTAGTCTACTTTGAATTGAAAAAGTGAAAAGTACTATTTGTAGTAGTGGAAATTATTTTTCGCATAATTTGTTTTTCAAAAAAAATAAAAGTAGTGAATTTAATAATGGAGAAGACATCGCAAGCAGTCTTGGATAAGTTCAGATTATTATTATTATTATTGTTATTATTATCATTATTGTTATTATTATTATTATTATTATGTTTTTTGGTGTATCTCTCCATACTGTAAAAGATATTATTTAAACAATAAATATTTTATAAAACTATTTCTAAATTGATTGAATAAATTATTGGGCAATAATCGGTAGGACAACCTGTATTGAAACATCGTTCCGTCTTGCTTCAAAACATACCTTCTTTACTTACTCTCACCCAGCTTATGGAGAGCTCGTAAGGCTCAGACGAGCTGTCTGTGCCCACCTCTGACCTAAGGTATTCAAATATGTCGGTGTTTATTCATAAAAATACAAAATTATTAAAATTTATTTAAAATTGTCGTAAATCGTAACGTCACTGTCATGATAAATTATATGTATATATAAAAAAGTGTAAAGTAATTTCACGACTTAAACATTCATAGTCAGGCAGCGGGTTCGTGTGTTCCTAAAAATTTAAAAAAAAATCTTTTGCGTCTTTGAGCTACTTTATAAAATGCATATTCAATTTTGGTCATTTTATTAACACATTACAAATAAAATATGACTCATTTCAAACAAGTGTCCACTAGCCTATTGATAAAACATATGACGTTAGGTAATTTTAATAAGCTAGAGCCTAGACCTTCCCTAGGACCCACGCTTCCCTCTCCTCTTTAAACTCCCGGGATTGATTGATTTCTTGTAATCTTTAATTTACCAAACTTACACTATATAGGTATGTTTTGTTTCTAGGACGCAATCCCAAGGCCGAAAGCCGCACCGAGGCGGAGCCTCCTTGAGAGCATTGCGAGTAATTACATATACAGTAACTTGTATATGAAACAAAAGTAATATTTTTTACGCCTATGTGTGTCGATGTAAATTAAACAGTAAACGCACTGGTAAAGATCTAATTATGTTTTGTTTAGGCACACGACTTTAATAAACTTATCCGATTTTGTTTTAGCTCCCGATGGCAAGAACCATTCCAGATAATTATAATAAGTACAATTTTGACCCTAATTTCCAAACTAAATAGCCAAAACTTGGAGCAATATAATTACCTTGAAATGTGAAATTTCTTTAATCTTTAATGTGCTATTTTAATTGTTTTTATATTTCAATTTTACAGCTTTCAAATATATGTGTATATGCCAATCAACATATGACGAACATTATATTATTTATTATTCTGGAATTACGCATTTTACAATTGTACAATTAAAATAATTTGAACATTACTTTTTCATGGTATAGCTTTGCAGAAATTTAAAGTTATTTTTAAAAGACGTACTTCTTGTAGTTAGTAACGTTGCGTTCATGTGTAGCAAGTTCTTCAGTTTTATATGTACACTCCCGTTCAATAAAATTGAATAGATCTGAACAGAATCAGTCTCTCACAATTTTGATTATTCTTGTAGTAATAGATACAACATTTTATTTAATTTTTAAACGTAAGAGTAAGATATAACACTTAACACAGAGGTGGGCGCAGACGTCTCGCCGGAGTCGAACGACTCTCCATAAGCTGGGTGAGAGTAAGTAAAAAAGGTATGTTTTGAAGTAAGACGGAACGATGTTTTAATACAGGTTTCCTACCGATTATTGTCCAATAATTTATTCAATCAATTTAGAATTAGTTTTTTAAAATATTTTTTGTTTAAAAATTATCTTTTACAATATAGAGAGATACATCAAAAATAACAACCACATAATAACAACAATAATGATGATAGCAATAACAATAATTACAACAACAACTATATGTATTCCCACTTTATGTAAAATTTAACCATTTAGAAATTAGTAATAAATTAACCAACCTGCCCCCCACCCAACATTGGCATCTTTTTTGTATCCAGTGTCATCAAATTCCCATGACACTATACCCCACTACTAAGAAAAAATAATTAAATCAAGTAAATAATTGTTTATTAGTTCTCCGATATGAAAAGATTTATATTTTATAATTTATATAACATTTATATTTTATTCATACCCAAATATATTAAAAAGGTACATTTTATGCCCCAAATTACCAGCCCAAAATTCCAGAGTATGTATTAAATGTATTGTATGTATTGTATACTTTGTATAATAGTGACCATAAAAAATAGTTGGTATTATTATATTTTTTTCAGAAAATGTTTTAATTAAAAAAAGAAAATAATAATAGTTGGTAGGATACCCTATATTTACTCTATCTCTCTTCCTACCTCTCACTCAGAGCTAAGTGCAGCAAGGTCTGCCCACCTATGACTTAAAATGTATTAGCATTATATATATTTTTTAAATTCTCACTCTGTCACTAACACCAAATATACAAATAAAAAATATAAATTCAGTTTATACTTACATTTCTTTTGTACACACTTAAAAACTATACTACTTATCTTTGTTTATAAATAAATAAAATTATACATTATACAGAGAGTTACAAAAGTGACGAATTTTATGAAATGCAAGATAATTAACATTTCAGGTCTGTTCAATTTTTTTGAACGGGAGTGTATGTACATAAAATTATTAAATAAACTAAATTAATTGTGAGTATATTTTATTACATTTTTTTATATGTATATACCTGTAGAAGTTTAATAAATGAACGAAACGTTGCTGACTATAGTTTTTTTTTAAAGAAATTAATCAAATTGCATGCGAATATTTACAATCTATAAATATTCACATTACTAAAACGATGAGTGTTGTACTTTCTAATTATCTAACCAAAGGTTACTGAAATATTAGGGTAGTAATATTTAAATTGAATCATTAGTAAAGACGGTATTGAAAGAAGGGACCGCTTAGGTTTTAGAGAGCGAAACACTTGCGCATTCTTTTTGGACATCCCTAGAAACGGAATAGTTAAGAAATACAGGTTAATGGGAAATTATCATAGAGGCGAGGAACAAAAATGGATGGAGCGATGAAATAAACATGCACTCTCATTAAAACACTGACACATTAAAACACACCGAGGGAATTGGTGTCGTGCTATTTGACATAAACCCTAGTATCTCCCAAGCCGAATGTGAACACAGTGTTCAGCGATAGCCAAGCAGTTCTCAGAGTGCTGAGCTCCTATACCTTCAGCTCTAAAATAGTAGAGAAATACCTTACAAATCACATTTAACCAAGAATAATAAACTCTCCGGGGCCAGGGCAGGGTAAGACATACAGGGGTAAAGATAAATGGGCAGTGAACGACCCCGCAAGAAAATAGCATCCAAATCGAATGCAAAGTTGGAGTCTTTGGATAGACTTCTCTCCAGAAGAGATGAAAAGAGACTCGCTTTGGAGATCTGTTTCTGAACTGAGGGTGTTAGTCGAAACAAAAGTAGACTATGTCTATTGACGGGTTTCCTCACGGGGTGAGGAGCATCTCTGGCAAAGGCACATTCTACGGAGAAATTCCGAAACACTTAATGGCGGCTATATCACCCTGTGTAGAGAACCAGATGCCTATCAGGTATCGTTAGGGAACATATAACCCCTAGATCTTACATTTTCTAAACGGGGCCTCTCTAGGCCCCCACCTAGAGAGGCCTATATCTGAATGGGGGCATAAAATGGACGTTTCAGGTCACTTTGTGATATCACCCCTCATTGATTCACTCACCACTACGTCACTCAATAATAATAAAGTTCATTTTATATGTAATAAATAATAAATTAGAACATAACCATAAAAACTGTATACAAAATTTTGTAAACACATTAAAATGCAACTTTCAATTAATAAAATTTATTTATATTACTATTATTTATTTATTTATATTTTTTGTTAAAATATATTTTAATATTTATTATTTATTTAATTTAACTTTTTATGTGATAAAGATAAATTTCATTTGATTTTTTAATTATTTATGTAGTGGTAAAAATACATCGTCATGACCTACGGTAATAATCAAAATATAAATTAGTTTGTTATTTTATTTAGAATATTGCATTATATATTATGTTGTACCAATGAAATGTAGAATGTATTTTCAATATATTGACCGGCCAAGTAGCCGCGCTTGTTAAGGCGCTCTACTTGGAACCGGAAGGTTATGAGTTCGAATTCCAACATCGGCAGTTTGCCAATTTAAAAAAAATAATGGGGCGGTTGATTGACTAAACTGTCGGCGTATGGACAAGAACGAAGTAACCGGCTATGCTTGTGAAGGTTTTCTGCAGTTTCCTTCACGAACTCCAGATGAATATTCGCATAGTTCCTACCAAAGTCGGCTGCAGCCGCACAACCTACCAATTCCTAGTCTGCATATGAATTCCTTATCCTCCACTCACATCATATAAAATGTATAGTTTAAAAAATTAATAAAGGTTGAAAAATAATGATATGGGTGGCCTCTGTTATAGACCGTGGTGTCTCAGAAACGGAGGTAAAACCCCATTATTATTATTATTATTATTTTCAATATATTCTTAAAGAAGTTCACTCTCAAATTTATTTCGTAAGTTTTCCCTTAGTATGTTTTTTAAATTTTATATAACGCGGAAACTTTTTAAGAAGCAACTATTATATGAAGTCTAGAGCAATTTACTTTGTAAATAGCTCGGTCCTTACTCTCATATCATATCCGCTATTTTACTGTTTTTGAATCGAAATAACTCTTTAACGATTAATTCGTTAACGAATATTGAAAAAACAGTCTCTTATAATTTCCCAAATAGCTTATATTCGGAAAATCAGCACTGTGGCAACGAAAAGTGTAAAATACCTTACGATAAACTTACTTATTATACTTGTACAAATTGATCATATCTAGTATACCATATATAGTGCTTTAATGTTCATATAATGATACTAAATAATGTTGTATATATCACCTTTAACTATTATTATCTTTTAAATATGTTTTTATAAGTTTAGTTCTGACTTTGTAACGATTGAAAATATTGTCCGCAGAACAAAACTTTTGGTATAGGTGTTCATAAAATAACAGAATTAGCTCATTTCCGCATGTCCGTGGACACGATAACTCACAAACGATCAGAGATAACGAGGTGACATTTTGTAACTAAGATCAAGTTCCAGTGAATGCTCAAAATCGGACCATGTGGCAAATTGGACAAAATTACCCATCTTTGAAACCATAAGAGATTGAAAGAAAGAAATGTTCTTTTTTTAAAAAACAACTTTTGTTTGATATTTTTTTTCATAAATTCAGTATATACCGGGTATTTAAGCAATTAATTCATTTAGTTGTTATTTTAACTTGTTTTTAATTAAATTTTTAAGTTCAACTTCAAGTTTGCGTAGTTTGTCCGCCGCAAAAGGCGTTATATACAACTTGTATTTTAAAATAGACCCAATCTGGAAACAATGTATGTATCTAGCGCTGTCCATATACAGCGCACCATGATACGGTGCACTCCGTTACACCCAAACTCACAGATATTTGTAGAGTGCAGTTTGTGTGTAACAAAACATATCACATCATGGCACACTGTGCACAGACAGTGATATGTATACAGGCAGTGATATGTACATCACAGTCTGTGCAGTGTGCCATGATGTGATGTGCACATGCGGGAAAAATTACCACTGTAAAAACAATTCTGACAAAGAATAACGTTAGATAGCGGAATATATATATAGAAGTATATTAATTTGTAAAGAAGCCTCGAATATCGACACAGTTTGAGTGGATCAGTCTATTTTCAAAATGAATGGGAGGAAACATATATTTAATACTCAGTATTGAACATATGATTAAAATATGGTTTAAATAAGTTGCTCTTCTACTTTTAAATAAGTTCCCCTTACGCGCATATAATAGTTAAAACAAAAAAATTCGACTATATATATATATATATATATATATATATATATGGAGTTTTTGAAGGGGTGGCCAGGGGACAAAATTCTTGAAGATGAAAAGTCCTTGGAAATTTTTGATACCTGACCCACAGTTAATTAGATATTAATTAAATAAATTCACCAATTAGAGAAGCGCGTTAACGGAATAAGAAATGGTGAGGAATGAACGCACCGGTAGCAGAGATACGTGAGGAGAGCAAGCTCTCCCCACCACTACTGTAGAGCGAGTCAATCTTATGTGTTTCAAATGCGGTACAGTTTTTATAGTAGTTTTGAAAAATTTTAGAAAAAAAATTTAGCATTTTTTTTCCGAAAAATCTAACTGAATTAATCAATTTTTATTCGATTTCTTAAGATGAAATTTCATTAAATAAATGTTTATCAATTTTTGGTTTACACAGAAACTTAGTCACCCAAATTATTTAATTTTTATTGAATTGTTTTTACCGAAAACTTGTTTTCAATAATTATTGGAGTTAAAAATAATAATAAGAGGGTTGCCGCAAATGGGTCCCTAGTACCTAGACAATTATTGGAGTTAAAATAATAATTGTTTTCAAATTTTAAAAATAAAAACTGAATAATTCAGTTAGTCAGATTTTTCGGAATAAAAAATGGTAAATTTTCTTTCCAAAATTTTTCAAAACTCTACTTTAAAAACTGTACCGGATTTGAAACGCATAAGATTGACTCGCTCTATGGTAGTGGTGGGGAGAATTCGCTCCCCTCACGTATCTCTGCTGCCGCTACGTTCATTCCCCACCATTTCTTATTCCGTTAACGCGCTTCTCTAATTGGTTACTTTGTTTACTAATTACTTTATTTACTATCTACTTAACGGTGGGTCAGGTGCAAAAATGTCCAAGGACTTTTCATCTTAGAATTTCATCCCTTATCCACCCTTTTAACAAACTCCATGACTTTTGACTCACCTGTATACGAACAAAATAAAAATACGGCTGAAGAGTTTTAGAAAAATAATGATAATATATGAGATAAAAACATTGTTTGAAATGGAGTATATATACTTGAAGATGTACTGCTTGACCCATTTCTTTTTCAAAATAACTATCAATGTCATTTTGGCACGAGTCTAGTTTAGAATTAACATTGAATGGAGCATACAGACTGTTTTGGACAACTTTTCCTATAGTGAATCAATGTTAAATATTATTTATTACTGCCTGGCCGTCTGGTACTGTATGAAGTCAGTCAGTACACATGTAAATAAAGTCAGTCAATTATACTGCATAGCTATACTGTATGCGTATGGTTGTTTATTTGTTTATTTGTCATACACAATGCACATACTAAAGTGTACACTCATCACATGTGTACTGACTGACTTCATACAGTACCAGACGGCAATAATAATATTTAACATTGATTCACTATAGAAAAAGCTGTCCAAAACACATAGTATATACATTATCACAAGAAATATTTTCATATTTTACAACTGATAAGAATCAATGATATAAGTACTAATCGGGAGCGTGTGAAACAAATCGCTTGTCTACACATTTAATTCATGAAACATATTACTTTCTTTCCCTGTAGATATTAAAAAATCTTATGTCAACACCACATAACCTTTAGGGACGCACTCACACACAAAATCTGAGCATGGTGCCAGCAGAATCCGACCAAAGTGATTGTAGATGTAAGATGCCTGCAACGACACCAGCCTGTAAGTATTTTCACAGACACACAACGGCGGCAAAATCGGAGATAATAACGGTGTCATTTGATTATGGTTTACTATCTGGAACTGAGGTCACCTCAAGGGTAGTCAAGGATTGTCTGGAGGAACTTCTGAAACTGGCAAAACGGAACAATGTTAAATTGATCTGGGTGCCGGGTCACAGTGGTTTCGAAGGAAACGAAAAAGCGGATACCTTAGCAAAGAAGGGAGTCGGAATGCCATTCATAGGCCCAGAGCCTATTTTAGGAATTCCAAAGACTGCATGTAAACAAGTGATCAACGAGTGGTCAAATGCTAAACACCGTGATCACTGGGAAAAAGTACCGCGGCAAGAGCTCGGAAAGGTTCTGCTTCAGAGTGCAACAAAGAGGGTATCTCTCGATGCGCTGAGGCTGAACAGGATGCAACTGCGGAGGGTTACTGGGTTCATTACCGGGCATTATCCCATGCGGAAGCATCTGCACACAATGGGACTCCATAACGGCTCCATTGTGTGCAAATTGTGTGGCGAGGAGGAAGAAACATCCAGCCACATAATCTTTGACTGCGAACCTCTGGGTTACAGCAGATACAGAATATATGAACCTTCGGGAGGACCTGATAAGCAAGCTCCAGGCTATTGCCAACATAAGGGAGAAGCGAGTCTCGTCAGACTGAAGTAGAAGGGGGAGCACAATGGACCATAGGGTCGAAGTGCAATAATTTTTACCCCGATATTAATCAATCAATCAATGGTTTACTATAGTTTACCGTGTCAACCAAATGACTGTGGTCCACATACATGTGGTTTAATTTTTAGAAACTCTAATTAGGCTCGTCAATACTTTGCACTCAATCGATTTTTCAAAATAAAGAAAAAAAAAATTGAAAGAAAAATATTTGTTACATATGAGCTACGCACATTAAGTTTTCTAAGAAGGAATAATTTTCTTAGAAGAAGGAATCATAATGAATATCAAATTAAGTTACCATAGTGATATAGTTGTAACACTCATTATTACCAGTATTAAAATATTGAAATTGTAAATTTTATTGTATATTAGATAAAAATATTTTCAGGTTATAAATTGAATGTAAAATCAGTTCTTTTGTATGGTTGCCAGACGTGGAAAGTGACAAAAACGATCGCAAATAAATTACAGATATTCACAAACAAATGTCTCAGAACAACCTTCAATATACACTGACCAGAAAGAATTACGAACGAGGAATTGATGAGGAGAGCAAGCCAAAGTCCTATCAACGAAACAATAAAGAAAATAAAGTTTGGGTGGATAGGCCACACCTTAAGAAGGCTATGTAACACCATCAGCAGACAAGCCTTAGGCTGGAATCCCCAAGGAAGCAGAAAACGTGGAAGACTCAAGATAACCTGGAAGAAGTCAGTCGAGAATGAGATAGAAGAAGGAAAAACCTGGAGAGGAATAAATCAAATGGCCCACAATCGAGTACGGTGGAAGGCATTTGTTGCGGCCCTACGTCCCCCAAGGGAATATATATATATATATAAATTTATATATATATATATATATATATATATATATATATATATATATATATATATATATATATATATATATATATATATATAAATTGAAGTAAAACTAATTTTGAAGTTTTGAAGACGATTTTCCTACTTGATAATTTTTGCCAATTCATGAACTTGGCCTTTCACATACCGATCCAGACACTGAAAGGAACATCGACACCTTGTATATGACCAGATACCTTCTGTAGACTCGGAGATCATATCAACCGAGAAGAGCTCAAGAAGAAAGAAAAGATTGATAGAACATCGTTCTTGAGATCTATCCTGGGGCTGAAAAACACTAAAAATATTTTTTTTATACCACTACTAACGGATTTCTCCACGGGGTATTGTAAACTAATATTTTCAGAAACTTGAACATCGACGCCAGCTACGGCGAATCAGAGAGAACTCCAGAATACTTGCTTACGAACTTATCATTCTGATACGCAAGAAAGTCAGCAATGTACAATCCCTAGGTCTAATCCAGATCATATACTTTTCTGCATCTGATATGGGGAATACGTTTGATCTTTCAGGTCGCAGTGTGATATCATTCCTCATGTATTAGGTAGGGTTGGTGGGAATTAGTGTTTCATTGGTACAAACCAATAGTTAAAGTTTCTTAAGAAAGAAAATTCACTAAAATAAACCTTACCGGAAAGTGTAGTCCTGTGTAAAATCTTACATAAGAGAATATTGAAATCAACTGAGATTCGAACCGGTATACAATATGTATACCGGTTCATCATAAGCTGCATTTATCGGAGGCAGAAAAATTTCGTATCAAACTACGTACACGGATTTATTAAAAAAGGTTAATTTACCTTTCAAATAACAATGTAAAACTATTTATTGACAATTTATTTTTATTTACAATTACAATTTTTGTTACACCCCGTATTCACTCCTGACAACAACAGTCATTATATTATAATGTATTTTTTTATTTATATAAGACATCGTTTTTTTTTATTCTTTTTATTAATTAAAATGATACACAGTCAAGGTAATTGTATTCATAGAGTGTACTTAAGTTACAATTGAATTACCTTGAGATTTAATGAACGTATAATTGTTACCGAGATCAGAATTTTAAAAAAAAAGTAGAGATTGTTTTTTGTTTCTATTCTTTACATTATTATTTTTATTTTTTTTGAAAGTTTGAAAAGCAAACATGGTTTAAAAAAAACCATGGAAAATATCTCTAAAATATAAGGACTCTACAAACATTCTTAGTAGAAGCAAATTACGATTTTTCAGGCAGGTTGCTTGAAACCGCAATTTTTTTAATCGATTCATCTTGACGTCCTGAATATGTCCCTAAATTTTTACGGCCCGACTCGTGACGGAACAGGGTCAAAATTTAATTTGTTTATAACAAAAAAGCGTTTTTTCTTAATATCTTTATTAAAACTAAAAATTTTAAAAATGACAAAATATTATTCAATTCTATATAAAAAAAGAAAAAAAATGAGCCCATAAACATTAAAATCGGTTTATTAGAATTCTAGGAAAAAATTCCCAAAGTTCGAAAAACGCAAAAATTATAAATTAAAATAAAAAATCTAAAAATTACTTAATCTTGTTTTAAACAATGGCAAAGTATGCCTTTTATATGTTAAAAATAATGGGCCCAATTTTAGCCCTTAAAAAAAATTAGGCCCCCGACAATTATTTAAATACCGATTTTAGCGAATTTCCTGAAAGGAAATAGAGCTATTGGTCTCGTACCGACTTCAAAATTTTGCAAAAATTTTTGCAAATGTCCATCGATCCTACCTAGTAAGATGTCGAAAATCACCATCTGTGAAATTTGTATATATATATCTATGGACATATATATATATATACATATATATATATATATATATATATATATATATATATATATATATATATACATATATGTGTCTGTAATCACTCTAGCGGTCACAATTTTGATCTGATTGGAATGCCATTTGGTATTTGCGGCCCTTTTGGTATTAAAAAGGTCAAGTTCGTTATTGGGTAAAAATGGATAAGGGGAAAGGGGGGTTTAGAGGGAGGGAAAAACACAAAATTTAACATATCTTCCTTAATATTCGAAAAATCGAAAAATTTATAAGAAGTAAAGTTGTAGGCACTAAATTTTACTGTAATTTTGTTTCTTATCATTTTTTCTGTTACCCTAATATTTACAGAAATATTAATGGTTTAAGACTTCAAATTAAATTCCTCAATATATCTGTACACATTAGAGTTTGAGCGAAAATGATAAGGTGATGAATTGCAGCAAACATGATTTTCTACAAGTTTATTCCTAACGCATTTTTCGATTGTTCTAATATTAAGAGAGATATTTTATATTTTGTGTTTTCTTCTTTTTTTATGCCCCCATTTCCCCTTGACGTATGTCATTTATTAATAAAATTAGCCATGCAAATACTAAAATCATTTCAGAACGACATTTCATTTTGATTAAACTAAAATTGTGACTGCTAGAGAGTGATTTATGTATTCTAAGGAAATTCGTTGAAGCAGCTCCTGCGTAACGAATTTTTATAAATAAAAAGGGTGCATTCCATTTTAGATGAATACAATTTTTTTAAATGAAAGGTCTTAAAAATATCTATAAAATGAAAAAGAAAATTATTTTTTTAACTGTATTTTTACCCAAAATTTTTTAATTTGTTTATAACGCGCTATAAACAAATTTAAAAAAAAAACAGTTAAGAAATGATTTAAATAAATTTAATTTTCTTTTAACTTATAGATTTTTTATAGACCTTTAATTAAAAAAAAAATATTCTGATACGTTAACTGTTTAGAGAGTCATATATTTTACCTTTTGCTAATTTACTTATAAACAAATTAATATTTTTTAGGTTTTATAAGGCTTAATCGAAAGCTAAACACTAACCTATCTAACAATAAACTCAAGAAATTTTCCGATCAATATGGTATATTTGTTAAAGAAAACCAATTTAATATCTGTCGGTTTTTAATTAGAAAATATTATTTTTATAATTAAAATACAGCTTGATTAAATTTATCAAAAAGAGACACAAATATATGTGTCCCTATATTGTGTATATGCTTGTCTCGTACATCCAATGTTTGAATGATTGGACATGCATAAAAATATACAATTGGTACAAGCTTCTACAAATTATTTGCAAATTATTTGGGAGTGTAGAAATTATTTGCACTGAGAATTAAATATTCTCTCATATAAAATTTTCCATTAATAGTTCCGATATACTTTAAATATTATTACAAATAATTAAATTAAATTTACCTCAAATTCGACAGGTTGTACTAATTTACATTCAACACGTTTCTCAGCTTCTAATATCCTTTCAACAGCCATATCAAAATGTGTACCACTTGTACTACTTTCCACTTCACCAGTGTCACCACCGCTGCCACCACGTTCGTGTTTTGTCCGTTGTCGTTCCTCCTGTGAACCCATTAAAAATAGTAGACGAATGTAAATAAAAATTTTCAAATATATAATATTGGTTTATACCGGATCTTGTACCTGGACAGCTTCCCGTTTCATACCCATTGTTAAACATTTCTGATAACGACAATACTGACATCGATTTCGTTGTCTCTTATCTATAATACAATTTTTCTCTTCACGGCATGCATATGATAAATCTTTGCGGACGGTACGTTTAAAAAATCCTTTGCAACCTTCACAACTGCAACAAAAACGGAATTGAAAATTATTATCTAGTTTAGGAGATAAATCAATTGAAATCAAACAAATAATTATAAAATATTTAAGTAGTTGAGTAAGTTTTCCAAAAAATGATATCAGGTTTGGGCATAATTGTAACGAGAAAATGGTTAAGCACGTTTATGCATGAGGCTTGATAGTAGATAACAAATTTTTTAGTGCATTGAATAGCTCAATTAAAACCTGCTGACAATCATTTCAAAGAGCAATTATCGATTAAAAATCAAACTTTTAACACAGTGTCTTATGGAGAACATAATTTTTTTTGTACTTAAAATTATAATAACTATATTATTAAAGTCGACACTATAACAAATAATGTTTATAAATATTCTTTGAAATATACAGTTTATATAATTGCATTAAAAAATGGTGTTGACGAACGTTTGAATTAATTATTTAATAAAATTAAAACTGTTTTATTAGGTTTGTTTTTGCCACCATATTTTGAAAACTGGTGACAACGCACATTAAAAAAATATACACATATACACTGTCAAATCAAGATCTGTCAAATCAATGTCTAATTTATTACATTTACTGATATTTTACCATAAATACTTTTAAAATATTTAGGACAAATAAAACAAGGTTATAAATCGTTGTAAGATTATTAATACACTTTACAACTTTTTTAAAATCCTAAATAAATTTTATTATAGATCATACTCATTTGACTCTAGCAGTCTAGCACATGAACGTCCATAAATAATGAGAGCACAGCTAAACAGAAGCCAAAATATAAAATTAGAAAATTGATTTAACCAAAACCAACTGGTAAATCGTTTCGATATTTTGTCAGTAAACGTACCCAAATATCGTTCTATTTATTAAAAAGTTTGTTTCTTGGAGTCGAAGTGTGCCAGTTTTTAAAAAATCATAAATTTTCGACCTCTTTGAATAAAGAAACTCATAAGAAATTGTGCAATTTTACATAATTTTTATTAATTATATCTCTTAAAAAATTCGTTACGCAGGAGCTGCGTCAACTTAGCGAATGTCCTTAGAGTACATAAATCACTCTCTAGCGGTCATAATTTTAGTGTGATCAAAATGAAATATAATATCTGATGACTTTAGTATTTGCAAAAATTAAATTTATTAATAGCCAAAATAGAACGATGTATAACGATTATAGTTTATAGTTACTATATGTAAACGACAATCAAAATTTTTTACAATAAAATATATTTCATGTATTTGTGTCAAACAAACACAAAATATTAAATATCTCTCTTAATATTAGAATAATCGAAAAATGTATAAGGAGTAAAGTTGTAGAAAATAAAGTTTGCTACAATTCATTACTTGATCGTTTTTCTCAAACTCTAATGTGAACAGAGATATTTAGAATTTTAACTTTCAATCTTTAATTGTAAATATTTCTGTAAATATTAGTGTAACAGAAAAATTATAAGAAACAAAATTACAGTAAAACTTAGTACCTACAACATAACTCCTGATAAATTTTTCGATTTTTCAAATATTAAGGAAGATAGTCAAATTTTGTGTTTCCATTCCGTTAAGCGAAATGATAATCCTACTGAAATATTTAACGATGGCCATTTTCGACGTCTTCCAGGCAAAACAAATGTTTAATTATTTAGTTAGACAAAAGTATGAATGTAGTTTTATAGACTTTGAATATGTGTATCAATCTTCCTCTGAAATCATTAACGAATTTGGCCTTTCAAATACCGACAAGCAGATTGCATACCAAATTTCTTTAAATGCTCACCATTCCTTTACCTAGTAACATTCGAGAAACACCATATCGTTAAAATTCATTTATAAATAAATATATTATGAAATTATTTCAAATATGAATTGTAAAATCAAACGTTTTGATTAACTATTGAACTAAATTTCATAAACATAAAAATTAACTTATAATTAAATAAAACCTATTTTGACAAAATGGAAACCCGACTTCTAAAATTAAATAAACAAAAGATGCACTAAAAAGTAAAAAAATAATTGCATATTCTTGTGCCAATTTTAGTTCACCTAAGCAAAAATTTTTAAATATATATGTACAATTATTGTTATTTTTGGAGGCGGTGTCCCAAAGTTATGTGAATGTTGACACCGCCTCCAAAAATAACAATAATTGTACATATATATTTAACATTTTTGCTTAGGTGAACTAAAATTGGCACAAGAATATGCAATTATTTTTTTACTTTTTAGTGCATCTTTTGTTTATTTAATTTTAGAAGTCGGGTTTCCATTTTGTCAAAATAGGTTTTATTTCTCGCTTTTTAGTAACTTTGAAGTTCTATAACTGATTTTATTTGTCTAAATATGGGTTATTTGTCTAAATATTTTTTTTTATAACACTTTTTTTTTTATCCGTTTTTTTTTTTAATTTTTAGTGCATTTTTTTATAACAGATTTTCAGTTTTTTTTACAAGCATTTTGATTTTTTTTTTGTAAAAATTTTTCGGTTTTAAAAAAATTTTTTTATTTTCCCATTATGAATGAGTATACCCTTTCAAAAAAAAAAAAAAATTTCGCACAAATCTATTATCACATATAAATTGAGGATTTTCCTCGATTTCCCGGGGATTCCCTCATCAGAATGCGATTTGGTGACAATGGGACCAATCGGGAATCAAACTCTTTAAAACAAAAAAAAAAAATTCAAAATCGGTTTATAAATGACGGAGTTCTGAGGTAACAAACATTAAAAAAAAAAAAAACATACAGACGAATTGAGAACCATCCTCCTTTTTTGAAGTCGGGTTAAAAAATACGATTTTCGTAATAGAATTGAGAATTAGACAGGGGCTATTAAACGAACTATGTACTAATTTTTCCGCTAAATTAATAGCAACAACAACAACAACAGCAACAAATGTATGTTTGTAAAACTTGGAAAGAATTTTATTAAGATAACACACATCATTATACACATATTACGTGATTCTTTCTCATAATTTTGCAATTAGATCTGTTGAATTGCCAATAATTTATATTTGCAAACCAACAAACAACCAGCAATCGTCGTCCACTTAAATAAAAATATCATCCATCCATCTATGTTTGGGATCTGATCTCATTTAATAAAACATAATATATATTTGGCGTCATTGCCAAAATAATAATTTGTGTATAGCATGTCGAATATGATTAATGATCATATTACAATTAGATGACATACACATTTTTATTTTCAACAAGCATTTAATTAAACTTTAACCCTTCGGTGTATAAATTGAGTCCTACGAACTCATTACAAGATTTCATTTTGCATTTTAGCGTATTTCCTGAAAGGAAATAGAGCTATTGGTCCCGTACCGAAGTCAAAATTTTGCAAAAATTTCTTCAAATGTCCATCGATCCTATACCTAGTAGATGTCAAAAATCACCATCTGTAAAATTTATATATATATATATATATATATATATATATATATATATATATATATATATATATATATATATATATATATATATATATATATATATATATATATATGTCTGTAATCACTCTAGCGGTCATCACAGTTTTCATTTTATCGGAATGAAATTTGGTATTTAAGGCGCTTTTGGTATTCAAAAGGTCAAGTTCATTAATGGGTAAAATCGGACAGAGGAAAGGGGGGTTTAAAGGGAGTGGGGAATTTGACATATCTCCCTTAATATTTGAAAAATCGAAAAATTTATAAGAAGTAAAGTTGTAGGTACTAAGTTTTACTGTAATTTTGTTTCTTATCATTTTTTCTGTTACACTAATATTTACAGAAATATTGACGGTTTAATATTGAGAATTAAATTCCTCAATATCTCTGTACACATTAGAGTTTGAGCAAAAATGATAAGGTGATGAATTGTTGCAAATTTGATTTTCTACAACTTTATTCCTTACGCATTTTTCGATTGTTCTAACACTGAGAGAGATATTTTATATTTTGTGTTTTCTTCTTTCTTTATACACGCCCCCCCCCCCATTTCCCTTCGACGTATGTCATTTATAAATAAAATTGAGCTTGCAAATACTAAAATCATATACGACATTTCATTTTGATCAGACTAAAATTGTGACCGCTAGAGAGTGATTTATGTATTCTAAGGAAATTCGCTAAGTTGAAGCATGCGTAACGAATTTTTTTTACTGTCGAGATTCTATTCAAGCAAGATGACTTTTTATGCTCGGTACTTATATATATAAAAATTTAATGTTCGTTTGTTCATTATCATCTTCTAGAATTCTTTACCGATCGTTTTGAAAATTTTACACAACGTTATATTCATATAAGGAAAGGTTTTTATTTTTAAAAAAACACTACCCCTAAAGGGGGTGAAAGGGATTGAATTTTATCCACCGCGACTTCGTCCGCATTATATAACGATTCATAGAGTTGTGCGATTATAGTTTATTACTATGGAAACGACAATCAAAGTTGACATTTCAAAATTGAAACAAAATTTCAATAAAATAATTTTATAGTTATTTTTTAGAAGTATAGTTTCTGTGGAATTGACAAAATCAACAATAATCTATATAAATAAAAATTTAATGTTCGTTTGTTCAAAATCGCAAGCCTCCTAATGTTCTTTACCAATCGTTTTGAAATTTTTACACAACGTTGCATTCGTATAAGGGAAGGTTTTTATAAAAAAAGAAAAAGAACACTATCCCTGAAAGGGGGTGAATTTTGTATAAAACTTATTAAGTCGTTTAAACTTTGTAGAAATATTTTCAAATATTATTTGTTTCTGCAAAGAAACAAATAATTAAAGTGTGCGTATTTGTTTTTTTAAACTATACTTAAAAGTGGGTGGAATGGGGTTGTAAAGATAATATGGAGAAATTGTCTTCATGAAGCTGAAATTTGGTAGATAGATAGTTTATAGATAGTAAACGTTAGCTAAGAAAGGATTTCTGAAAATCACATTTAAAGAGGGAGTAATGAGGGGAGGGGAGTTGTTTTATTCCTTAACACAGCAACGCGTGGCAGAGAAAAGCTAGATATATACCAGGGTATAGTAAGTTTAGTTTCGACTTAGTAACGATTGAAAATATTGATTGTAGAAAAAAACTTTTAGTATAGGTATTAATAAAATGTCAGTTAACTCGATAACTCAAAATAGTAAAGATATAACGCGCTGAAATTTTGTATGTGTATTCTAGAGCAACAAAGTCGGGTTAAGTTCAAGTGAATGGGACCATGTTTGGAGAAAATGGCCAAAACTGTCTATCTTTGAAACCGTAAGAGATCGAACAAAAATGTAAAGTAAAAAAATGTTCCTTTTTTACAAATTTGATTGAAATTTTTTTCATAAACTCAGTATACACCGGTATTTAAGTAATTAACTCAGTTAGTTGTTATATCACTGGTATAATAAGTAACTTTTCCGTAAAAATAATATAAAACAAGTGAAAGTAACAACTAACTTAATTGCTTGAATACCCGGCATATACTGAATTCATTATTAAAGCGTGAACTATTTATTTTACTTTTACACACATATGTACAATATTACAAAATAATGTATACAGGTGGTGTATATACATATATGCTCAATATATGGATATATGTTTTCAGCTCAAACATTTGGAATTACTCTTGATTATAAAACCATATAAAGTGTATAGCATCTTTCTACACTACTTAGTACTTTTATACATTTGTGCGTGTGTAAGAAGTAAAGTACACAGTTTACGCACTGATAATGAACTCAGTATATATGAGATATTTAAACTATTAATTCAGCTGTTATTTTTATAAATTTATTTATTTGTATTTAACTGTTTTTGTAAATATTTTGTGTCTGTCCATCTACTGTTAGTATGGGCGCCTTTTAGTTAAGTTATACTAAGGGAGATGGGCTGCGCTTTGCTATCTGTGCGGCCAGAACAGAAATGATTTTAAATTGAAACTTAAAATAGTAAACGAACGATAACTTTATTGCCCTCAGAGCCATAGAATTTAGGTGAGGTCATATTTTCAATAATCGAGATTCAAATAGTATATCCTCATAATAATTTCATAGCAATTCATAATAACACCTAAATTGTATGACTCTGAGGGCAATAAAATTCTCATTCGTTTAAGGAAGTTCCAGCACTGTCTTGTATAGTCAGGACAAAAAATGTGTTTGCTTTAGTTATAGAACAAATACATATAAACACATATATTATATTTCGAAAACAAAACGGTAAAACACGATTTAAAAAAAAAATTATTTAATAAATATTTATCTTTACCATCCTAGTTTTTTTTAAATTCTGTCGAGTATTTTTTTTAAATACAACAGATATTAGTTGGGCGGGCATGAAGTGTTACATGCTTCTAATGAGAGAGAGTGAGAGAGAATGATTACTTTGTTATTAATTATCTCGCGTTCTAAACGGTCAAAAATTCTGAAACTTCGGGATTTATTACAAAACGTTATTTTTAGCCTGTGAAAAAAATAGGCAAAATCTGTCAAAAAGTAATTTAATGCTGGAACTTCCTTAACCTTTGTAAGTTTTGTGTCTATTAGTCCATTGTTAGTAAGGTTGCCTTTCTGGTATGCTAACGGAGGTTGCTAGCGTTTATAATATGCCTGAACATTTGTAATATCATTTAGACATGAAAAATCTTACACATCTTGGCTGTGGATTGAACCCAAGACTTCTGGCAGACCAGTGCTCTGTCATATCCATCATGGATTTTTTTAACAAAAATTTACTTATACATAGAAGGGTTAAAGCTCACATCATCAATAATTAAACTAACTAACTTTAAAATATGACATTGTTTATTGACTTAAATATTCATTCATCATTATTATTAAGCAGATGTCTTTCAAATGGAAGTGTACCAAAAAAATTTGGTGTAACCTCCACAGAATGTATAACTATAATTCACAAAACTCGTCAAAATTAGTAATAACTTTCTATTAAAAAAAACATTATTAAAAACAAGCTTTCTATAGTAAAACTAATTTTCTACAACTTTACTTCTTACGTGTTTTTCGATTTTTTCAATATTAAAAGAGATATACCAAATTTTGTGTTCCCACTCTCTTTAAACCCGCCTTTCCCCTTGTCGATTCTTGTCATGCTTACCATAAAAATGCATAGTCATCGAAACTGAACCAACATGTAAAAATTCAACTCCGTAGGGTAAGAGGAAGTGGTTCTAATTCAGCTTGTAAGATTTGACTCGAACATACATACATTGTAAGTTAAATAAAAACATGTAAAATAGTTCACAATATTGGTACGGAATTATTCTATTTTCGAAACATACCTCAAAAGTAATGACGCAAAAATACTTTTAGGGCTTGATTAACCGTAAGGAAGAAAATTGTGCGTGTCAGCTACGACGCGCGGTGGAGTTTACTCTTATACTTTATTTAATTTTGAAATATTCTTCTTAGATAGCGCTAACAGAATAATACATGTGCTTCCATCTATTGTCAGGTAACATGCCATCATGTTACCTGGCATGTGCAGGTAACATGATGGCGCTAACATTAATTCATTTATAATAATTTTATAGTTATTTTTTGGAAGCTAACATTTAATATACAATTCAAAATATTATTTAAATTTTTATAAAAAATTAGTTTAATATTTTTTTCTTAAAATAAATTAATGGCCTAAAGGAAAATTTAATGTAAAATCATTCTGAAAATATATTGGAAAATATCATAAATTTAAATTGAATACCGTATAGTGTATAAGGTATAAGAAGTTTGTAAAAAAAACATATTAATAATTATAGTTTCTATGGAATTGAAAACCAACAAAATTTCAATAAAATATATTTATAGATATTTTTTAGAAGCTAACATTTAATATACAATTCAAAATGTTGGATATTCGTTTTACATCATAAATTCAAATTGAATATCATAGCGTATAATGTGTCAGCTTGTAAAAGAAACATAATATGTAAAACATCATAAATTCAAATTGAATATTATAACGCTTTTTTTAACACTTGAATTCACTACTTTAAATTGAAATCGATTCTTAAGGAGTAAACTCCAAAAAAAAAAAATTCATTACGCAGGAGCTGCGTCAACTTAGCGAATTTCCTTAGAATACATACATCACTCTCTAGCGGTCATAATTTAAGTGTGATCAAAATGAAATATAATATCTGATATGACTTTAGTATTTGCAAAAATTAAATTTATTAATAGCCAAAATAGAACGATGTATAACGATTATAGTTTACGGCCTGTCGCGCTACCGTGCTCTAGAAAGTTACTATGGAAATGACAATCAAAATTTTTTACAATAAAATATATTTCGTGTATTCCTGTCAAACAAACACAAAATATTAAATATCTCTCTTAATATTAGAAGAATCGAAAAATGTATAAGGAGTAAAGTTGTAGAAAATCAAGTTTGCTACAATTCATTACTTGATCATTTTTCTCAAACTCTAATGTGAACAGAGATATTTAGAATTTTAACTTTCAATCTTTAATTGTAAATATTAGTGTAACAGAAAAATGATACGAAACAAAATTACAGTAAAACTTAGTACTTACACTTAACTCCTGATAAATTTTTCGATTTTCCAAATATTAAGGGTGATAGTCCAATTTTGTGTTTTCCCCCTCCCTCTAAACCCCCTTTCTCCTCGTCCGAATTTACCCATACGAACTTGACCTTTAGAATACCAAAAGCGACTCAAATACCAAATTTTATTCCAATCGGAATACAACTGTGACCGTTAGAGAGTCTACAGACATTAAAAAAGTACATATGCATATATATATATGCATATATATATATATATATATATATATATATATATATATATACAAATTTTAGCGATAGTGATTTTTAACATCTAATAGGTAGGATCGATGGACATTTGAAGAAATTTTTACTAAATTCCAACATTGGTGCAAAAACAATAGCTGCATTTCCTTTGGAGGAAATTCGCTAAAAACTCCACTGAAAAACTTTGTTGTTGCAAAAGGTTGTGTGCTTTTTTTTTTAAAATTTACACAGTTCTATAACCTTTTTCCATAAGTAAATAAAAAAAAAGTATTACATATGATTGCGAATAATAATTTTAAAATAAAGTTTTTTTTTTATTGCTAAATCTGATGTATTTTCTAAGAATTAAATATGTGACATTGCAACTAGTATTTATATTTTTTTTTAAATTTTATTAGCTATGGTAATTCATTTAAATTAATTCTGATGTTTTGACCAAATATAATAAATTTTAATATGTAATAATAATTGTAATTCATATTTAAAATCAAAAAAACTTTTTTTTATGGAATAATTTTTTTACCAATATAATAAATGCTTAATTTACATATTATTATGAAATCGTTTTAGTTTTTTTTATAAATGTTGCGTAGTAAATACTTCTATTACACTGGTGGACAAAAAAAATCGAGTTACTAAAATTTTCTAATACTTTGCCAATATCCGATATTTATAAATTTATTTTTTATATTTATTATATATATATATTTATATATAAATATGAAAGCACTATATATGTTATAGTAGATATACCGGATATTTAAGCAATTAGTTGTTTTATCACTTGTTTGTTTTAGCGAATTTCCTGAAAGGAAATAGAGCTATTGGTCTCGTACCGACTTCAAAATTTTGCAAAAATTTCTTTAAATGTCCATCGATCCTACCTAGTAGATGTCGAAAAACACCATCTGTAAAATTTATATATATATCTATGGACATATATATATATATATATATATACACACATATATATATATATATATATATATATATATATATATATATATATATATATATGTCTGTAATCGCTCTAGCGGTCACAATTTTAATCTGATTGGAATGAAATTTGGTATTTGAGGCGCTTTTGGTATTCAAAAGATCAAGTTCGTTAATGGGTAAAATCGGGCAGGGGGAAAGGGGGGTTTACAGAGAGGGGGAAACACAAAATTTGACATATTTCCCTTAATATTTGAAAAATCGAAAAATTTATAAGAAGTAAAGTTGTAGGTACTAAGTTTTACTGCAATTTTGTTTCTTAACATTTTTTCTGTTACACTAATATTTACAGAAATATTGACGGTTTAAGATTGAAAATTAAATTCCTTAATATCTCTGTACACATTAGAGTTTGCGCAAAAATGATAAGATGATGAATTGTAGCAAATTTGATTTTATACAACTTTATTCCTTACGCATTTTTTGATTGTTCTAATATTAAGAGACATATTTTATATTTTGTGTTTTCTTCTTTTTTTATACCTCCCCCCATTCCCCTCGACGTATGTTATTTATTAATAAAATTGGACTTGCAAATGCTAAAATAATATATGACATTTCATTTTGATCAGACTAAAATTGTGACCATTGCTAAGTTGAAGCAGCTCCTGCGTAATGAATTTTTTTAATTGTTTTCTGACTCGAGTATATATATATACTCGAGTAATATATATATATATATATATATTGATTTATTGAATAAGCTGAATATACTCTAGTCAGAAAACAATTAAAAAACAAACAAGTATAAAATTTCTTGACATTTCCAGGTTTTCCAGACAACTAGACACCCTGTCAATTCATCTGTTTTTTTTTTTTAATATGTGTTACCTCAGAACTCCGTCATTTATGAACCGATTTTGAATTTTTTTTCTACATACTTAATATTTTTTTAAATTTCGGTTTACGGGCCAGCAAGTATTATTATAACATACTTTGCTTATGTTAACCTTCGTATAAGCGGATTCTGCTCTGCAAAATTATCTCGACAGATACAATACAATAATAAATTGATTAAATTTAGTTCTACGGTTACACTCAATTTCTGAATTTTTAGCGAATTTCCTGAAAGGAAATAGAGCTATTGGTCTATATATATATATATATATATATATATATATATAGACCAATACCAAGACCAATGTATATATATATATATATATACATATATATATATATAATCACTCTAGCGGGTGTCTGTAATCACTCTAGCGGTCACAGTTTTCATTTTATCGGAATGAGATTTGGTATTTGAGGCGCTTTTGATATTCAAAAGGTCAAGTTCGTTAATGGATAAAGTCGGACAAGGGGAAAGGGGGTTTAGAGGGAAAGGGAAACACAAAATTTTACATATCTCCCTTAATATTTGAAAAATCGAAAAATTTATAAGAAGTAAAGTTGTAGGTACTAAGTTTTACTGTAATTTTGTTTCTTATCATTTTTTCTGTTACACTAATATTTACAGAAATATTGACGGTTTAAGATTGAAAATTAAATTCCTTAATATCTCTGTACACATTAGAGTTTGAGCAAAAATAATGATGTGATGAATTGTAGCAAATATAATTTTCTACAACTTTGTTCCTTACGCTTTTTTCGATTGTTCTAATATTAAGAGAGATATTTTATATTTTGTGTTTTCTTCTTCTTTATAACCCCCCCCCCCATTCCCCTCGACGTATGTCATTTATAATAAAATTGGACATGGAAATACTAAAATCATAAACGACATTTCATTTTGATCAGACTAAAATTGTGACCGCTAGAGAGTCATTTATGTATTCTAAGGAAATTCGCTAAGTTGAAGCAGCTCCTGCGTAACGAATTTTATTTAATTTTAATCATGTAAGGTCATAGAATAATTATCAATTCACAATAATTTATTTGAACTTTATAATACGGAAATTAATTGAAAATAAATCAAATATTGTTAAATTATTTTTAAACAAAAAATAAAATATCATAAACCTTTACAAAAAAAAAAAAAAAGTATTTAAAACAAATTTTAATTATGCATGGTATTTAAAAAGTCAATGTCAATATACATAATAATAATTGAATATGGTATTATAAAATTTAAAAAAAAAAAACGTAATAAAAACGAAATTAAAAGTGAAGTGATACGACCTAAACAAACCACACTGTTGTTGGTTGTCTGGTCTAGTGGCCTAAGCACATTCTAAAATAACACAGAATAAATACATAAAACATAAGTCATATTATTTACCTACATAATAATATAAAATATAGTTCAAATAACGCCACTCCACCTCTATACACAGGCTACATTATTCAATTTATTTTTTATAGAACCACCGGCATAATTAATTTGCTGATTTGTCTTCGTCACTGAACATGCGTTTATTTAAACATTATATTATCGAATGATAATTAGTGAGAACTGTAGGTTTTTGAAATAAAATTTGAAATTCACCCCCTTTACCTAGAGATCAGTTTTTGTATTATAAATACGTATTTCGACTACAATGTAGTCATCATCAGTATAAATTAGCTAGTCGTACTTTACTCTTTGACAATTAGAAATAGATATAAAGACGAGATCAATAAACAAAAATAAAAATAAATAGAAAATTAACTAGATTAAAATATACTAGATTTAAAATATAAATTTTAAATTATATTGAAATTGCTCTTGTTAAAATTTCCTTCATTCACATTTATTCCTGTTAATTTTACTCTTATTAAAATTACTCTAATATTGTCGCAGGATATGTTACTTGTTGCTAATTTGGTGACTGTCACCAAATGGTTATTTATTAAAATGATTCATTTAAATAAATGGTCACCAGTCCAAGTAGCCAAGCGGTCTAAGGCGTTATGCCTGCGCAGTATGCATACTTGGAAACTGGGAGATTATGGGTTCGAATCCCGACATCGTCAGTTTGTCAAATATAAAACAAACGCCGACAAACATATGTTTGTCGGCGTATGGACAAGAACGAAGTAACCGGCTATACTTGAGAAGGTTATCTGCAGTTTCCTTCACGAACTCCAGATGAATATTGTCACAGTTCCTATCAGAGTCGGCTGCAGCCGCAATCCTGTCAATTCCTAGTCTACGCACAAATTCCTTCCTCTCCACTCACATCCTCACATCCTTAGGCATCACAATGGACCTTATGGTCGAAGTGAAGCCCGTCCAGGGCAGCCTCTATAATCTATCTAAATAAATGGTCAACCCATCTTTCGAAAAAAATCACCGGTGTACTTTTCGCCAGATAAGAAGAGACATACAATATCACTCCAATTATCAGGGTCGCTTTGAGGAAGAAAAGGCGTTTTTAAGTAGTTTTTAACCTCCCAACGCAAAAAGGGGCTGTTATAAGTTTGAAGTATATGCCTGCCTGGTTGTCTGTCTGTGGCATCGAAGCTCTCAAACGCGTGGACCGATTTTATTAGATAGCATGTTTCCTCACGGTAGTTCTTAGCTATGTTTGATAAAAATTTGTTCAGTTGTTTGAAGATTATCATATCTTTTCCAAGATGATGGGGTTTAACGTTTCTGAGACTCCACGGTATATAACAGAGACCACACACATCATTATTTTTCAACCTTTATTAGTTTTTAACGATACATTTTTATGATATGAGTGGAGGAAAAGGAATTCGTATGCAGACTATGATAGAAACTATGCCGATATTCATCTGGAGTTCGTGAAGTGAAACTGCAGAAAACGTTCACAAGCATAGCCGGTTACTTCGTTCTTGTCCATACGCCGACAGATTAGTCAATTAATCGCCCCATTAATTTTAATTGAGAAATTGCCACCACCGGGAATTCGAACCTGTAACATTCTCATTTTACATATAAATTTGGTGGAGATAAGAGGAAGTTGTTATACCCGGTATATATAAATATACAAGGTATATTAAGTTTAGTCCCGACTTTGTAACGCTTGAAAATATTGACCGCAGACATAAATGCTTGGCATAGGTGTTCATAAACTGGCCTAATTCTGCTATTTCCACATGTCCGTCTGTAATCACGATAAGTCAAAAACGAAAATAGATAACGAGCTTCAATTTTGTATGTGTGTTCTAGAGCAAGTTCGTGAATGGGCAAAAACTGTCTATCTTTGAAACCATAAAAGATAGAACAAAAATGTAAAGATAAAAAATGTTGCTTTTTTAAAAATAAACAACTTTTGTAATAAACTTTTTTACATAAATTCAGGATATACTTGTTTTTTTTTGTTAGATTTCTAAATTTTTTGAAATTCTTTTGATGAATTGAGGGTTTTTTAAATTTTTAATTTTACTTGTAATTTGTAATTTTCCACTTATAAGAAGTGGTTTTTGAGAATACACTTTTTTTTAAATAAGAAATGATCTTTTTTATGCAACTGTCCGGATTGGGTCCTTATGAAAGTACATATATTGGCGATCTGCCATTTATCTTTTTTTCTTCCGTAAATTAAAATTTTTTCCATTTGACAAAATATATACAAATTTATAAATATTATAAATTTAAATAAATATTTTTTCATATCTACAAAAACATATACAAATTTATATAAATGTAGTTGATATGCAAAAACATTGCAAAGAAAATGTTCCAGTGTTCCACATTTTTTGCTGTATATAGAGGTAAAAAATATTTTATTTATTTAATAGTATGTAAATATATATTTAAGAATTTATTTCAAATAAAGAAATAAGAACACTTGCTGCAAATGTATTATTGGAACAAGAAACTAAAACTCGGTCGAATGCATTCATTGTTATTAATTTTATTATTTTACTCGTAGTAGAGTTACTTTGTTGTGAATTTCCATAAGAAAATTATGCTATTGATTTTGTACCAATGAAAGAATTTCGGACATACCCAGTAGAAGTCGAAGTTTTTATTGATTACCCGTCGCAGCTTCTCCCGCAAAAATTTTGTAACGTCCTTATAACCAAGTAACATAATATTTTCTCCCATCAAGGACTGATAAATTATACACCTATACGTCTGCATATGAACAATGAACTGTATTAATATATTATCCACTGTTACATATCAATCACTTTATGCAGACTGCTGTCTGTTGCATGCTTGTATAAATATGTCTACATCCCCACTCCTGACAGACAATGTATAAAACACAGCACCTAAGCAACGAACATCTGTTACTATGCACTGATAAATTATACACCTATACATCAATAAATTATACAACTATACCTTTTTTATTATATGTAAGTACCAATTTATACAAAAACTTGACAAATTATATACTAAAACCTTCCTAGAGAACCACTCTATCCATTAGTGAAAACAACATGAAAATCGGTGCAGTAATTTTTGAGTAAATCGCGAATAGACAGACAGGCGCGGCTGGGGATTTTATTTTATACTATGTAAGGATGTAAGGATAACTATTTGATCGATAAAGAAGGAAAGTTATTTCATGTTAATTCGAAAGCTTAACTCTCATAGTTTAGTTTAAGACATAGTAACACAAATGAAGAGTAAACAAAGCATTAATCGCAAATAAAAAAGCACATGACGGGAGATGCAATTAACTTCCCTGGAAGTAGTCAGTTTTATCATTCCCGGCGTACATAACTGGCACGTGTTGCGCCCTGTACGTATTACGTCGTACGCCACGCAATAATGCTGATTGAAAAGGATTAAGAATTTGATCCGCTGAATGCTTCCATTTCACTCGGAGACTTGTGGTCCATTGTGCTAAACCTGATAGAAAAATCCAGTTAAGATGTTTAATAACTAGGCAACGCATTAGTATGATAGAAATTGCGTTAAGAGATTTCCATGATGTTACTTAACCATAAAGGGAACAATGTTCTTCTAACCCTATTCAACTAAATACAGCTCTTATTTCAATAGCAAAAATTTTGGTAAATACTCCTTTGTTACGGAGTTATAAGCCCTCTAAAAATTTGGTACCAAAATCATATGTATTATATTTGACATTGATTAAATTCATTTTAATTTTCAAATTTTTGTTTAATTTAATAATAATAAAAGCTTTCGTCTATACAAAAATGCCAGTACAAGAATTAAGGACGTTCATACATGAGGCTTGATAGTAGATAAAAAATTTTCTTAGTGAATTAAATAGCTCAATTATGTAGTTATCCTCATTTAAAACCTGTTGACGATCATTTCAAAGAGTAATTATCGATTAAAAATCAAACTTTTAATACAGCGTCTTATAGAGAACAGAATTATAATAACTATATTATTAAAATAGACACCATAATAAATAATATTTATAAATATTCTTTGAAACATGCAGTTTATATAATTGCAGTAAAAAAATGGGGTTGACGAACGTTTGAATTAATTATTTAATAAAATTAAAACTGTTTTGTTATTAGGTTTGTTTTTGCCACCATATTTTGAAAACTTGCGATATACACATATACACAAATCTACACATACATATACATGTATAAACGTGATATCATAACAACTGTCAAATAAAGTCAAATCAATTTCTATTTTACAAAAAACTGATATTTACTGATATTTTACAATAAATACTTTTAAAATATTTAGGACAAATAAAAAGTTATAAATCGTTGTAAGATTATTGATATACTTTACAACTTTTTTAAAATCCTAAATAAATTTTATTCAAAAAAGTACTCATTTGATTGACTCTAGCGTAGTAACGTCCTTAAGGTCTCACAAACGTACACACTTTTTAGTTTTGACCTTGTTAAAATCAAACAACACAAGTGTTTGATTTGACATTTTGCAAACATTGTTGACAACGTCTAACGTGAGTATAATTTGAAGTATTAATTTGACAAGCAATGCTAAAGTATATAATTTTTTTTATTAGGAAACTTTCACGTCTCTGTCACGTGTTTTACCAGTTGAGAGTAAAATAGAAAGGGAAATAATAAGTAAATGTATAAAAAGGGAATTCAAATATAAAATTGTAATACTAGGTATTATAATAATATAAATGTTTTGTTATTTTCGTGATGACGCAATATGCTATTTATATTCGCTTTTGATAACTAACTACACTATAACTAACAGAGTCAAGTTCAAGGTGGTGGTGTGGTGGAAGGGAACACTAAACTACTAAACCGCATCACCATCACCACCAATCATGATCATAGACTGAAGCACAATAATAAAAGTAGAAGAAAGCAACAAACAAGCCATGGAAACTAAACATGCAGTGAAGTAGTCAGCAGATATCATTAACAAACTATTCAGTCATACCTACATAACTAGAATAGCACTCACTATTCACTACTACTTTATACTTAAGCTACGTACACACGAGATAGAAAACTAGCGTATAGTTTTTACTATAGGTTTAGTAAACTAGCATTTATGTCCACATGAGCTCTAGCAAAGAATACAATATACATAGAAGCGTATAACATGAAGAATAGATATATTAGGAGATCGAACGCAATGTTAAAAAAACGGTCAAGAATTGGTGTAACTATCTTTTATCAGTAGGGGTCACTGGTCTCAGTGCCGTACGGAATTTAAATGTTTAAATGTAGGCGCCAAGAAATCACTTTCATTCAGTTAATAAGAAGTCTTAGTTTTATAGATAATAAAAAATTGTTTTCGATTATCAAGTAATAATTAAATAAATATTAATAATAGATAATTCTTAATAATCTGCAATAAATTAAAAGATGAAGAATCATAGTGATAATTGCAATTAATAATTACAAATATATGTTTACAATACTAACATATATTAGATAAAGAAAGATGACAACCGGTAATTACAGACCATATTCCTTTCGTAAATGAAGACACGCATTCCTAACCTTAAACAACCTTCCACTCATAGATATATAACAGTATATCTATGCTTTCCCTGTACAACATTGTCCCATTTTTTCACATTTATAAAATTAAACAATTTTTATATTTACAATTTTTATTTGTAAGATGTGATAACCGTTGATTTTAATATGTAATAATAATAATAATTCCGTACGGGCAGATTCGCACTGCCGCTAGTGGCGAAAATAATAACTATGATCTCTACACGTTTTTGAGGACACAAAAACAGACGAATTGCCTATGTCGTTCAATCTCCTAATATATCTATTCTTCATGCGTATAAGAACGATTTTTGTGTCACCTAAAGTTTTTAGTACGTATGCTGACCACTAGATGACAATAGCTGTTTGATTTCGGTATTTAGTGCCATTATCAGTACAACCAACTGTACTTTGGCAGAACTTTGTATCAGTTGCCCGGATCACATCGAAGCGGAGATGTACTTCAAATTTATATTAAAAGGGAATCGACCAATATTGATAAAATTTTTATGAATTTTTAGAATTAGTCAAAATTTTTAATTTTTTTTTATAAGCTGTATAAAATATTAATAAATAAAAAATATGATGTATTACTTAATAAAATTTTATAAAATGTTCGATAGTTAGAACAAAATTCGACACATAGGAAGAGGGAGCTGTGTAGATTGTTATAAGTATTTGAATATTAAATTGCAAATATTTCTGTAATTATTACAGTTACAGAAAAATGGTCAATAGATAAAATGTGTTTACTTTTGTTAAATTTTCTCATTTTACCAATATTAAGAGAGATATTCCAAATTTAGTGTTTCCACCATCCTCTAAGCCCTCCTCTTTTACCTTTGACACTGGTGACCAATATAACAACTTCCCTATACTGGGAAATTAAAAAATATTTTGTTAAATCCTTTTGTTTACTAGCGATCAACATTTAATGAATCTATACATAGTATAAAAGGAAGTCGCCCTCCGCGTCTCTCTGTCTGTTTATCCGTTAACTCCTTCCAAACCACGCAATGGATTTTGAAACGATTTTCACTATCATGTAGATAATTTTTTCCAAAAGGTTTATATGTTTAGTACATCCTAATTAAAATTTCCGTGTCGGGCCGCTAGTTTAGTATATTTCTAAAGATATTGACAGATGAATCCTAATAATTCAAATAAAAGTACTGATTATGTCTATATTATTACATTCAAATATTATAATATTATTATGTCTCCTACACCATAGGTGGGCAGACTATGACTGCACTCAGCTCTGAGTGAGAGGTAGGAAGAGACATTGAGTAAATATAGGGTACTTACCAATTATTATTATTTTCTATTTTTAATTAAAAGATTTTCTGAAAAAAATATAACAATACCAACTATTTTTTATGGTCACTATTATTCAAAGTATGCAATACATTGCATACATACTCTGGAATTTTGGGCTGATAATTTGGGGCATAAAATGTACGTTTTTAATATATTTGGGTATGAATAAAATATAAATGTTATACAAAATATAAATCTTTTGATCTTTTACATTTACCGCTTGTAAATTATTTGATGATTTAGCTTTAGTTTAGATTTTAGAATTAGATTTTTTAGGAAATTCCGAATAATTTTCCTAAAATATTCATATCGGAGAACTAATAAACAATTATTTACTTGATTTAATTATTTTTTCTTAGTAGGAGGTATAGTGTCATGGGAATTTGATGCCACTGGATTCAAAAAAGATGCCAATGATAAAGATGTGGGGGGGAGGGTTGGTAATTTGTTACTAATTTCTAAATGGTTAAATTTTACCAAAAGTGGGAATACATATAGTTGTTGTTGTTGTTGTAATTATTGTTATTGCTAGCATCATTATTGTTGTTATTATTGTTATTATTATTATTATGTTTTTTGGTGTATCTCTCCATATTGTAAAATATATTTTTTAAACAATAAATATTTTATAAAACTAATTCTAAATTCATTGAATAAATTATTGCGAAATAATCGGTAGGACAACCTGTATTGAAACATCGTTCCGTCTTACTTCAAAACATACCTTTTTTACTTACTCTCACCCAGCCTATGGAGAGTCGTTCGACTCCGGCGAGCCGTCTGCGTCCACCTCTGTCCTACACAATTCTAATTATTATTGGTTGATAATATAACAATAATTACCTACTAATAAAGTAATCACTTCAAGTTTTTTATTAGTTTATGACTTTAGTTTTTTTTAATAACCGCGCTGCTCATTTTGGTAAATATTTTTTGTGTAAAAAATTCAAGGTTTTCTTACAGTTTCAGTTTTTTTTGTGTAGACAAAATGTTGCACAATAATTGCATTTACAAAAAAGATAAATGATTTCGTCTGCTATTATATACATAGCAGAAAGATTAGTAATGTGTGAATTGACTCATTTTTTTTATTGATGCGCATTTTGTTCACTTTGTTGTCTAAGCGTATAAAAAAATCATCGTGTAGGAGCGAACGTAGACTAAGTGAATTTTCTTACAGGATACGATTATAATGAATATTAAGGAGGTTCATGTGCTACGCTAGATTCAAATGCGTACTACCTTTAATAAAATTTATTTAGGATTTTAAAAAAGTTGTAAAGTATATCAATAATCTTACAACGATTTATAACCTTTTTGTATTTATCCTAAATATTTTAAAAGTGTTTATTGTAAAATGTCAGTAAATAAAAATCAGAAATTGATTTGACAGAGTATATGTGTATATTTTTTACTATACACTGTCGCCAGTTTTCAAAATATGGTGGCAAAAACAAACCTCACCAAGGTCGGACTGGGCCGAAAGGGCCTGGGTGGCTCCACACAAGCCCGGGGCCCGGAACGGGATTATGGTAGATGGGATACTATCGGAAAATAATGAAATATACAAATTATTCATTAAAACTATATATATTATTAGGTAAATATAGTTCCAATTACTTATAATATAACAAATCGCAAGCTAGGCAATCAACATTTTTTTTAAAAGAGGAAAAGTTTCAGCTAAGCTGTCAATAATTCGATCGTAAAACCGCTATTCTCGTAATCCTTGATAAGATCCGATTCTGTGTTTAATATAATCAACGAATCCGACAGTTCTTGTCCCAATAGAGAGTGAAGTCTCGTTTTAATGCGCTTCAGCCGTGAAAATCGTCTCTCACAAGTCACTTGCCTGAACGAAATTGTGAGAATTACACAATATGCAACATATAAGGTGATGTACGTGCTGATGTGCATGTTATATTGTGATAAAAGTTTACATGCACATGGTATGCAACTTTGGCAGACGTCTGAACCGCTTCGGGAAAATAACATGGCGTCCTTTGCAGTTTGATCTAAGACATTTTCGTCGTCATTTTTCTCACTGAGAATCTGAGTCATTCATGTCTTGCTGCCTAGGTGGAAGTGTTTTAGACAGTTCAAAACATAAATAATTTTATTAATGCATCTCTTAAACAATGTAAAATGTCGTGTATTATGATACACGTCAAAATCGGTTGATTCGTTCAAAATTTATCCCCGTTCAGAAATTTCCAAAACAAGTTTTAATTTTTCTATTTCATTTCTAAGTATGTATGAACTATCTACTTTACATGTAGGACGCAAGAGTCAGACCCTAGGCTTCGCGGAACCCCCTACCGCTTGGCTTGTGGCAAACCCCGCAAGCGGATGGCAAACGCCAGCTCGACTATATGGCCAGTCCGACGCTGAACCTCACAAAACAGTTTTATTTTTATTAAATAATTAATTTAAACGTTCGTTAACACCATTTTTTTAATGAAAATATATAAACTGCATATTTCAAAGAATATTAAATTTTTTAAATTTATTATGGTGCCTACTTTAATAATATAGTAATTATAATTTTAAGTACAAAAAAATCTGTTCTCCATAAGACGCTGTATTAAAAGTAAGATTGCCTTAGAAATGATCGTCAACAGGTTTTAAATTTTTTTAATTCAATTCACTAAAAAACAATTTTTTATCTACTATCAAGCCTCATGCATGAACGTCCTTAAATCAAGTAAGTTACTCTTGTAATAATTTTAATATTATTAATTATGTATTAGAACATTCAATTTTGCAAATATTTATGAAAAAATTATAAATACTAAACATATGGTCAGGCGATTTATTGTAGTTTCGATATACTGAGCTTGACCTGGAACATATTAGAGGAGTATTCTATACAAAGAATTAGAATCAAAGATGTGACTGTTTTTAATAATCGATTATGCTGGAGGTGGCTGGGACACCTCTTGCGCCACAATCCACCATATGTACACGATACAAAAAAAGGATCATTCTTGCGAAGATTGACGATTTTCAAAATTTTACCAAAATAAGCTGGACATCTTTTTGAAATTGCATTCGGAACAAATCAACTATGAATTTTACAAAGAAAAAAGACGACACTTATTCCCAACAAATACAATCTAATGCAAACCAAGTTCCAAAGCTTTCTAAATACTTTTTTATTTGTCTTTTACAAGAATGATTCAGCCATGCAAATCAAATCGTCTGATTCGTAAAATATGTACGAGTATATTATTTTCTTAGCGTCTTAAGGATGTACGAGCACTGGAGCTTCAAAAAGATTGAGGGTTGATATTTTTTTACACGTAGTTGAAGTGCATATAAATCAATTATAAAAGTTTCAAAAGGGGGGGGGGGGGTACGGGGACTTGAATTATTTATTTAATTTAATTATTTATTTATTTTTTTTCAAGTGAAAATTATCAAAATAAGTCGACGCTCACGGGTTTCTTCATAAGAGCAATGCATTAAAACTCGAACTTTAACATTTTATTTTATAATTGATTTATGTGGACTTTAACTGCTTGTAAAAAAATATCAAGCCTCAATCTTTTTGAAGCTCTAGTGCATGTACATCCTTAAGTAACAGCCGGGATAGGGTATTAATTTCAGCTGGAAACGGTACAGGTCGTTTCCTCTAATGAGGAAAGTTTTGTTTATTTACACTAATTTTAAGCGGTATAAATTACAATTTCATGTTGTTCAAATTGAAAAATTATACGGGTAGTTTGGGACTGAGGTTCCTTGTCTGGTTGTTAGCATCTGTTTTATACATGTCATAAGACATCCACAACATATAACATTGAAATTTGGCCTATTTTGTGTATATTTTTTAAATGTATACAAAATTGGCGAAGTTGTGTTTTTTGAAAAAAATTAATCATTATCCTATCAAAAATATAAAACTAATTACAATCAAATTTAAATACAATTAAATAACTATTTTTTTTAAATATTTGAAATGTGAATTTATATCAAATATTTGACAAAACACATAAATTATGTGCCAACTTTTAAAAATTAAAAAAAAAAAGCAATATTGGCAAATAGTTTTTTTCTTGATTTTTATTAATAAAGAATTTGTAGTCCACATGAACAAAAATAAATTAAAATAATTATTCAACGGCTGCAAGTAAAGTTCTTCCGTCTACCTGAAACTCTATTTATACAGTGCAGTGTCCTTCACATATTGTTTTATTATATGCCAAAATGGTTCGCGTCTCTTTTTAATTTCAACCTGTCCTTAGTAATTCAAAAACCGTTGAGAAATTATAAATATTAAAATCTTTATTTTTGTCTTTGGTTCAGCATTATGTATTTTAGTTAGCGAATACTTCTCTCAAATTGTATGAAAAATGAAATTCGATAATTTCTAAGTAAAAAAAACTTCGGAAAAACAGAAGTTTAAAGTTTCAAACCGTTCAAAAGTTATAGCCGATTTCTGACTACCCAGATATCCACAAGAAATGCGCAGGGACTAGAGACTCCTGAAGACTCGGTGGTGAAGAAAGAGTGAACATAGATATAAGTCTCTCAGGAAGGACCTTACATACCATAGCGATCATGGGAAGGACATTACAAATTCCATTTTTTAACATTGATTGAAACGACACATGTATTTTTAACAAAAAATGTTTTAATTATTGTTTTGTTTGTTGCAACAAAGTCAGGTTCAAAATTGTCATATGACCTCTATATGCAGTGTTAGAATATAAAACCACTTCACCTAAGCAAAAATTTTTAAATATATATGTACAATTATTATTGTTATTTTTGGAGTCGGTGTCAGCATAGAGAAATTCACATAACTTTTGGACACCGCCTCCAAAAATAACAATAATTGTACATATATATTTAAAAATTTTTGCTTAGGTGAACTAAAATTGGCACAAGAATATGCAATTATGTTTTTACTTTTTAGTGCATTTTTTGTTATAGAATATTTGATTTTTGAAGTCGGGTTTCCATTTTGTCAAAATAGGTTTTATTTCTCGCTTTTTAGTGACTTTGAAGTTCTATAACTGATTTTATTTGTCTAAATATGGGTAGCCCAACTAAACGACCAACTAATTTTTAGTGCATTTTTTTATAACACATTTTTTTTTATCAGTTTTTTTTTTTTTTAAATTTTTAGTACATTTTTTTATAACAGATTTTCAATTTTCCATCCTCCTTTTTGAAGTCGGGTTAAAAATTAAGAAAAAGCCATCAATTGAAATTATTTGAGTTTGAAAATTTTAACCTTGAATAACTTCTGAAGAAGTACATCAAAATATTACAAGAGACCTTTTTTGTAGAATGTTTAATTTCCTACAAGAATATGCTCTGGCCTTATAGGTCGGATAAGTCGTTCAGAAGCTACAAAATTCCAAAGGTTAAAAAAGAAATTTTCCCATGTTAATTAAATGGAAAATGGAAAATCGCGATGCTAATGTTAAAATTAAGAGCTACCGTTTTAACAATAATTTCATAGTGCTTTTTGAAAAAAAAAGTCGATTTTTTTGATACAGCCTAATATATATATACGTTTTTGTATCTGTGGAATCTAGCGGTCACAGTTTATTCGATTGTAATTAAATTTGGTATCTGAGGCGCTTTTGGTATTTGAAAGGTCAAGTTCGTTAATGGGTGAAATCGGACAAGGGGAAAAAGGGGTTTGATGGGTAAAATCGGAAAATTTATAAGTAATAAAGGTGTAGGTAATTAATTTTACAATAATTTTGTTACATATCATTTTTTCTGTTACACTAATATTTACAATTTAAGGACGTTCCCAAAAAGCAGTTGGGTTCAACCTAAAAAAAATCCATTATGTAAACTACAATAGATCAAATAAAATATATTTGAGGTACACTGTTACTTTTTGCTGTAGTGTTACTATATTTTATTTGATCTATTGTAGTTTACATAATGGAATTTTTCTTTAAATTGAGGACTTAAACAATATTTATAAGATAACTAATACCGCTTGTTTTTGTTATTTTTGTAGAAAGATATTTGTTATATCTTCAATTACTTATTCTCAGTTTTTTAAAGGAATCTAAAGAAAATTACTATTAATATTTAATAAAACGTGTGTGACAAGATTAATCGGGCTAAGTTTTATATGATAAACATACAAATTTTAACTGTCAATTTTTACAAATTTAGTACCGTAAGGACCATTACAAAAATTCTACATGTAGAAGATACTTTTATCTACACATATTCAAAATTACAGAAGAATCGTAAGAAAACTGATTTTCTTGGGAACGTCCTTAAGATTGAAAGTTAAAATTGTAAATATCATTGTATACATTAGAGTTAGAGAAAAATGATAAGGTAATGAATTGTAGCAAACATGATTTTCTACAACTTTACTCCTTATGCATTTTTCGAATGTTTTAATATTAAGAGAGATATTATTTTATGTTTTCTTCCTTCTCTGTGCCCCCTTTCCCCTTGACCTATCAGACAAGATATTTTATTTTGATGACACTAAACTTATGACCGCTAGAGAGTGATTTATGAATTCTAAGGATATTCACTAAGTTGAAGCAGCTCCTGCATTACAATTTTTTACAAGTGTCGTTAAAATATACAGACACATTTCACGTCTATATAGAGGGAATAATTTTTTATAATATTATATATTTATATACTAAAAACAGATAATTTATATCCATACCAATTTTAAAACAGTGGTAAAAATTCTCTGTTACCATTGTGAACAGCCCATAAACATGCAACTATATTGCAATTTTTAAATTGATTTTTTGAAATAAATTTTTAACGATGTTGTTTGTCATGAATTTATGTTTTGGCCTGTCTAACGTCTATGGAAATTTTTATTACATAAATTATTGTTTCTGTAAAATTTTTACGGTTTGCAAAATGACGCCAAAGATATAATGGTATTTATAAAACATACATTGTCCCCTATTAACATAATGTAATCTTAAAATAGGGTTACCAACTCAAAATCAGTCCGGAGATTTTTACTGACGTACGTAATTACTATAAAAAAAACTCATTCCATGTAGATATTTAAAAAAATCAGACAAACTAATTAGCTATTTATGTACGTATGCGCAAGCGTAAACATTCATAAAACGCTCAGTAGTTCATTCTGTGTAAAAAGTTAGCATTGTAAGTATATTATTAGCAACTTTCAATAGTGAGAACATTATAAATATCTCGCGATAGTAAATTAATTAATTAACGAATTAGTATTTTCTTTTCATAAGAATTAAAAAATTCGGAGATTATAATTTTTTAATCTGGAGTACGGGAAAACTTAATTTTTCCGGAGTCTCCGGTCTAAAACTGGAGAGTTTGCAACCCTATTTTAAAAACAATTTTAAAATCCCATTTTAGCGAATTTCCTCCAAAAAGAAATAGAGCTATTGGTCATGTATTGATGTCAAAATTTCTCAAAAATTTCTTCAAATGTCCATCGATCCTGTCTAGTAGATGTCAAAAATCAGCATCTGTAAAATTTATACCGCTAATAACTCGTAAGGGAAGGCCCCGAACGAAAAAATGGTAGAGACAAAAGCTGTACGATATCGAGGGGGAAGTCGGATGGGACCCTGAACTCGATTTTTAAGGTCATTTGAAGGTCAACTTTGATTTTTTAAATAGAAATCCTATTTTTTATTGCGGGAATGAAAAGAGCGAGAAATTTGACATCAAAATGATATTATATTTCAAATTTTGCCCCTATTTCTAGAATATTTGTTTGTATTTTATAAATACGTATTTCGACTACAATGTAGTCATCATCAGTATGAATTAGCTAATCGTAACTATCTCTGGGATATGGATTCAGAGATATGTTGCTTGTTGCTAATTTGGTGCCTGTGTCACAATGAGATTAAAAAATTCTGTCGTTTTATACGATTTGACTGAGGGTATAATCTGACTTGAGGATTATTTAAGTTACCTGACTACTGGATTAGGTGTGTGGAATGCCCCACATATTTATTGGCGGTATTCTTTGGTGACTATGCGGCGTTTGTTTTGTCACTAAAGTGAGTGTATCACTAAAGTCTAACGATGACCCAACTTAAACGAGCATAACTCGTCAGGGAAGGCCCTAGTCGAAAATATGGTAAGGACAAAAGTTGTAGGATATCGAGGGGGAGTCGAATGGTCGAACTTCATCAAAATCGGTCCACCTGTTTCGGAGTCCATAGAGAACATACATACACACATCGATTTATATATATAATATCTATATAATATTTTAATATCTATTAGGTAGGATCGAGGGACAATTGAAGAAATTTTTACGAAATTCTATCATCGGTACAAAAACAATAGCTGCATTTCCTTCGCTAAAATTAAATGGTAAAATAACTTCACCCACCTATTTGATAATCTAACATTGAACACAGCACAATGAACTAACTAACTTATCAAAAATCGTAATTCATTAAAAAAAAAATGATTTAATGAACTGGTTAGTAACATAATCAAAACATATTGATGTGTATTATGTGCTATACTATATGTTCAAGGTTTTTTTTTTTTTTTTAAATGATAAAAAATATTTTATGAATGTAGGTTATTGGGTAAAGCAGAATATTATTATTTTTTTTTTAGATAATCACTACAATTTTGTACAAAGGCCATAAAATTTATTAAATAAATAAATATTATTTTTTAGTGTACCGTACCATTCAATTAAAAAATAAAGTTTGATGTGAATAACCAAGCAATTTTTATTAGTCTAAGTCATAGGTGGGCAGACCTTGACTGCACTGAGCTCAAGGTCTGAGCTGAGTGACAGGTAGGAAGAGAGATAGAGTAAATATAGGGTACCTACCAGTTATTATTATTTTGTTTTTTTAATTAAAACATTTTCTGAAAAAAATATAATAATACCAACTATTTTTTAAGTATACAATACATTGAATACATACTCTGGAATTTTGGGCTGGTGATTTACCGCTTTTAAATTTTTTGAAGATTTAGCTTTAGTTTAGATTTTAGGAAATTCCGAATAATTTGCCTAAACTATTCATATGGGAGAACTAATAAACAATTATTTACTTGATTTAATTATTTTTTCTTAGTAGGGGGTATAGTGTCATGGGAATTTGATGACACTGGATACAAAAAAGATGCCAATGATAAAGCTGGGTGGGGGGGAGGGTTGGTAATTTGTTACTAATTTTTAAATGGTTAAATTTTACATAAAATGGGAATACATATAGTTGTTGTTCTTGTTGTAATTATTGTTATTGCTATCATCATTATTGTTATTGTTATTATTATTATTATTATTATTATTGTAATTATTATTATTATGTTTTTTGGTGTATCTCTCCATATTGTAAAAGATATTTTTTAAACATAAATATTTTATAAAACTAATTCTAAATTGATTGAATAAATTATTGGGCAATAATCGGTAGGGCAACCTGTATTGAAACATCGTTCCGTCTTACTTCAAAACATACCTTTTTTACTTACTCTAACCCAGCTTATGGAGAGTTCGTTCAACTCCGGCGAACCGTCTGCGCCCACCTCTGGGCTCTAAGTCTAAGAGAAAGAGCACCCCGTAGACTAATGGTATTTTAGCAAGGTTCATATTGAGTTTTCCTTGTTAGTTAGGTTAGACTTGTATCGTATGGAATGAGGATTACGAATCTCGATTGGTGGTACAATACAGGCGCGGATCTAGAGTTAAAGTTGGGGGTGGGGGTAGAGGCTAAAAATAAATAAATTTAAATAAGTAAAAAAAAAACGTATTTTCTTAAAAATTGTAGTAAATTATCCATTAAAAAAATTTTTGATTATGAAATGCGTATTATTTCAATTACTAAAGCACTCTAGAAAATAGTATTTATTAATCTTGGGAAAATAATTTTTATTATTATTCTTGAAAAACTTTCAAATTAAGAATTAGAATTTCAGAAAAATAGTTTTTTTTAAACTAATTAAATATTGAATGGTCTATCTTTATAACTGGAAATAAAATATTATTTGAGTTTAAAAAGTGCTTTGAGATATCAATATTCGAATAATTGCTACAGATAATTTAATTCAATTGATAATTGAATTAATTTTCTTCAGATAGTTATTTTTATCCATCATTTAAAAAAAAATATCATTGAAAATTATTATCTCAATGTAAGATTTGAGTAAGAAGCAATAAACTTGAAATAAAAATATAAATCATATTTAGTTTGGGGTGGGGGGAGCCATGGGGAGTCGCGCTTGGTTCATTTGGCGCCAAAAGTTGATGTTAGTTTTTAAAATTTTATAATCGATCTGTGAGTCTTATTCATTCGGTTTTCGAATAAAAGCTGTTAGTTACTGTAGAATCAATCAAATTTGTAGAATCAAATTATTCAGTTTTGCTATAAATAAATATATAGCAACGGCATACAAATGTGAAAATTTCACAGTAAAATTGCACGTTAATTTTACAATTCTCATTACATTAAACGTATTACATTAAAAACAGGTTTTTCAAAAATATTTCCTTGCCAAAATATATATGTAGAAAAATAAGGGTAAATTAAACTTTTAAATTATAAAAAAAATTTATTTAAATATAACACAACTAGCCCAATCAATAATAAATAAATAATTTTCGTAGTAGTCTGATTTAATAATAAATAAATAATTTTCGTAGTAGTCTGATTTGTTAAAGGGGTGTATTCTGAGCATAATGACGGATTTGAGAGGTCGCCCGAGTGCCAGTGGCGCCACTATCGCGAAAAACGCGTTTCATTCAATATATCGAGAATGGTTTACTATATTCGAAAAACTATAGAGACCTTTTCTCTTATAAATTAAATTTCCTAACTTTTTTATTCGAAACTTTTTTTTCAAGCATCAATATTTTCCGAGTTATTTTGTTCGAAAGGCACAATCTTCACTATCTTCATCTGTTTTTCGCCTTTATCTCACTAACCGTTAACTTTTATTGAATTATACCCATTATCAAAATTATACATCATTTAATTATATACAACTTTTGCTACAAACTTTTTTCTCTACTGGCAATACTTTTGTAGTTATTGTTTAGTTTATTGATCGAAATCCGCAGTATATAGCACTAACACAATGTAACAGCGCCATGAACACGAATAACGACGATAGCGCGGAGTTCGATCAATAAACTAAGCAATATCTACAAAAGTATTGTCAGTAGAGAAAAAAGTTTTAGACAAAGGTTGTAGATAATTAAATGATGTATATGTTTGATAATGAATAAAATTCAATAAAATTGCCCGGATAGTAAGATAAAGGCGAAAAACAGACGAAAATAGGGAAGTTTGTGCCTTTCGAACAAAATTAATCGGAAAATATGGATGCTAGAAAAAAAAGTTTCGGATAAACAAGTTAGGAAATTTAACTTATAAGAGAAAGGTTTTCATTTTCTTTTGCGTTAAGTGAACCGTTCTCGAGATATTGAATGAAACGCGTTTTTTCCGATAGTGGCGTCACTGACAATCGCGCGACCTCTCAAATCCGCCATTATTCTCAGAATACACCCCTTTAACAAATCAGACTATTACGAAAATTACGCTATCTCATGGTAGATTGATTCACCAATTGCTTGGCCTAAAATAATATTTGGATGTATTCTTAATCTTATATACTCAGGGCAGTCTTCAGCAAGATATTTCCACCACTACGCTCAGCAATAATTTCCTTCTTAGTTATTTTGTTGGCTCTTGTAAATAAATTCACGTACGGAACTTAATCTCTATACATACTCTAAGTGGCATACAGACAGGGAACATTGTGCAGCAACATACTAAGTTGCAAATGTGTATAGCGGTTGCAGCAACAAAAAGCATGCCCTTGAACGGTTGCTGTAAAAATCAAAATTATTTGATATTTTGTAGGAGGAATTAAATGTTCCTGTAAAAATTGGTCATATTATCTAATATTTTATGCTTTCCTAATATTTTATTATGTTTTATTACCTAGATTGGTTACAATTTACATTATATATTTTATTTTACTTTATATTTTGTATTGATTTTAATATATTTTTGTAAAAATTTTTTTAAAAAATACAAGCAACAACTAATTACTTGAGATACATACATATAAATAAACTATACAAATTAAATGAGATAGATAGAGACAAGATGACAAATGATTGAATTTTTATGACTAGCGTCATAAAATAATAATTTTATGTTCCATAATTTTGGTTGCACGTCTGTACAGAAAATATTTTGTAGGCGGAGTTCAATGTTGCTGCACAATGTTCTGCGTCTGTATGCCACTTTAAGTATACACAGGGTATAAATAGAATATTATTTAACATATATTTAACGGTCAATATTTTCTTAAATGATTAAAAATAAACAGACAAGTATGATATATGTCCTTGTTATTCAGAACGAAACTTAATTAACAAGTTATGTATGTATGTATATATCATTCAAGGATATCATCGAACAGTAAATGACCCGTGTTCAGAGTTTTGGCGAAAGTTCTAAAACTTTTCTAATATTAATAATACAAATTGAAAAAATTGTATGTCTGTCATCACATGTAGCAACGATAAATGATGAATTTCAAATTTTTTTCGTTACGAGCCAAATAATAATTTGTAAACAGATATCTTATCTATCATATCTTTACTATTCACTAGTGAAACCTATATAGTTGGTTTTTTATATTTTGTAGAATATCAATCTGATGATACTTTTTCAAAACATTTTTATTTTAGTGAATTGATTAACTCAATTATGTAGTTATTCTCCCTCAAAAATTTAAAACCGATCATCGATCATTTCAAAGAGTAATTATCGATTAAAAATCAAACTTTTAACACAGCGTCTTATGGAGAACAGAATTTTTTTTTACTTAAAAATATAATAACTGTATTATTAAAGTAGGCACCAAGATAAATAATGTTTATAAATATTCTTTGAAATATGAAGTTTATATAATTGCATTAAAAAAATGGTGTTGACGAATGATTGAATTAATGATTTAATAAAATTAAAACAGTTTTTTTAGGTTTGTTTTTGCCACCATATTTTGAAAACTAGCGACAGTGCATAGTAAAAAAATATACACATACACACTGTGAACGTCATAACAAAACATAGGATATTGTCAGATTCGTCAAATCAATTTCGAATTTACATTTACTGATATTTTACAATAAATACTTTTAAAATATTTAGGACAAATAAAAAAAGGTTATAAATCGTTACTTTACAACTTTTTTAAAATCCTAAGTAAATTTTATTAAAGATAGTACTCATTTGAGTCTAGCGTAGCACATGAACGTCCTTAAACATGAAAATTATAAAATTCATTTATTGCATAATAGACAATAATTGCCTCAATTATTTATTTCAAGTTTATAGCTATTGCGATAAGGCACTCCTGTGAAAGTAAACGAGCGTAATCTGTACTTTGCCTCTTAATAGTTTTTATAAGGTCCAGAGTAATTCGATAGATCAGTACCCGTGTACAATGTACAACTCGAATAACTCTTCTCAGACAAAAAAAACACCCAATTTGTAAACTTTTTAGTGAATTTCCTCCAAAGGAAATGCAGCTATTGTTTTTGCACCAATGTTGGAATTTCTTCAAAATTTTTTCACTATCGCTAAAATTTGTATATATATATATATATATATATATATATATACATATATGCATATGTACTTTTTTTAAATGTCTGTGGACTCTCTAGCGGTCACAGTTTTATTCCGATAGAAATGATTTGGTATTTGAGTCGCATTTGGTATTCTAAAGGTCAAGTTCGTTAATGGGTAAAATCGGACGAGGGGAAGGGGGTTTAGAGGGAGGGGAAAACACACAATTTTACTATCTCCCTTAATATTTGAAAAATCGAAAAATTTATCAGGAGTTAAGTTGTAGGAACTAAGTTTTACTGTAATTTTGTTTATCATTTTTCTGTTACACTAATATTTACAGAAATATTTACAATTAAAGATTGAAAGTTAAAATTCTAAATATCACTGTTCACATTAGAGTTTGAGAAAAATGATCAAGTAATGAATTGTAGCAAACTTGATTTTCTACAACTTTACTCCATATTCATTTTTCGATTTGTCTAATATTAAGAGATATATTTAATATTTTGTGTTTGTTTGACATGAATACACGAAATATATTTTATTGTAAAAAATTTTGATTGTCGTTTCCATAGTAACTATAATCGTTATATATCGTTCTATTTTAGCTATTAATAAATTTAATTTTTGCAAATACTTAAGTCATATCAGATATTATATTTCATTTTGATCACACTTAAATTATGACCACTAGAGATTGTTTATATAAACTAACATTGGTTTGTATATGTCAACAGGGGCGTCGGTAGAGGGTATGTTGGTTCATCCCAGGCCAACCATTTGGCCCACCCAGTCTTTTACTTGTTTCTTGTTTTATTATTATTTTGTTCTCATTATTGTGTGTAGCGTGTAGATTTTATGTTGATTAATACTTGTAATTTGGATTTTAAAAAAAACTAAAATAAAAATAGTTGGCCCAATACGAATAAGTAACCCCTTGAATAAGTAAGACTCGCGACACCACTGTTAGTATGGTTGCCTTTCGGTTATATTATACCAACGGAAGCGACTAGCGTTTACTTTATTTGACATTTAAGTTATATGTCTGAACATTGATACCATTTTTTGACATAAAATGCTTGATATGAAAAATCACATACATCTAGGGATGGGGATTGAACCCACGACCTCTGGCATTATAGACCAATGCTCTACCAACTGAGCTACCTTAGATGTTATGGTATTGCTATGCATATGATTTTTCACTATCATTTCTGATGTCATTGTATTATTAATTTATATTTACTATTTACATTTTTTTAAATTGTTTTTTGTAAACTAACGTCGATTTATTTCCATTGTTAGTATGGTTGCCTTTCGGTTATATTAAAAGTTAAATATTAAAGTTTTCCGAGAGATCTCTAATATAGTTTATAGTTTCTCAGAAACGCATTAACAAAATTATTTCTAAAATTTGTAGATTTGCCATAATATCAACACAAAGCGTTGCATAACACAAAGCATTACATAACGAGCGTTAAATAACATAAAGCATTACATAATTAATATATATAAAGCATTATATATATAAAAAATAAACTACTCTTATGTGTATCCTTGAAATGTCTGTTTGGAGAAAAATAGATATTAAAGACACCAATCACATTATAATGATTCCCCACATTTGCTGTCTTGTCCCATTACATTGGTATATAATATGTTGTTGTGTGAATTTTTATTTAACATACAAATATTTTGTTTGTTGTTCAAAAATAAATAAAAAATGACATTTTTTTATAATTATATTGTATTAGTTTTCAATTTTATTTTTATGTTGAAGGTTTTCTTTCATTTTTCTTTTGAAATTCAACAATGATTTTTGATTGGTTTTCTGAGGTGTCGTATTCAAATAGAGAACCATTATAATAATTTGAAATAACTTTTTAGCTTTATGGTATTGAAACTTTTGGCATGTAGCACTTTCTTTAGTCAAAAGAAATGCGTTTAAAGTAAAAAGGAATAAAATATTTCATTTTCCATTCCAGAGTAATATTGTAATATTGTAGTGTACTGTGCAGTAGATCTTGCACCAGTGTTACCAACTCTTTCGGTAGATCTACCAACTTTTGGTGTCTAGTACTAACTTGCAATTTTATAATCTACCAACTTTTTAAGTTTTTGAAAAATTTTAATTTAACTTCCGTAAAAATCAGCTAACAATGCCTTAATTTTTTTTTCACTAATCTGTCTTTCTATTTCCTTTTACCCTTTAGGCCGGGTACACACGTTATGATATACCGGAGAGGATACTTATACAGGTCACCTGCAAAGGCAAACCGGAGCGTTTGTACCATGAAGACCTCAGCGTCTATATGAGTCACTCCGGTATGCCTGCACAGTTTTTATGTTTTTGAACGGTTTTATTAGTTGCATCTAGTTTCTTGTTGACAATAGAGTGAGTCATTTTTGTATTTACAACATTCTTGTGTGTACATAGTAGACATGTTCAACATTATTACGTGTACAACAATATACTTTTGTGATCATCATGTCAATCCGAAAACGTAACCAAGTGATTGAAGAATTTATTGATATATATATATCTATATATATATATATATATATATATATATATAGGTCGGAACCTTACTAGTGGCGGGTTAAGAGTAAAGACTACCACGACCGTGACGAGAAAGATGCAGTCTATGAAAGACTTATCATAAAATTAAAGGAGAAAGAAGCCAATGCTTCAAAAAAATCAGTGGTAAAAACCGTATACCTTTGCAGGTTTATTTGCACAGGTATACCGTAACCTGTGAGTATTCTAGGCCTGCACAGGTATACCTTTCCAGTATACCTGTGCAGGTTTGTGTGTACCCGACTTTAGTGGATTTCTTAAATAAATAGAAAGAGGGCGTTATGTACAAGCGTTATTTACTTTTTATGTGTATTGGCAGCATTAATGAATTAAATATTTATAATCAAGAAGTATTAAATTATGATATAGTAGACTTATCATGACTCGTTCTTTAATTTTTTATTCCTATTTTGAACATTGGTAATCTGCAATTGAGTTTATCATTAGTTCCTAATAAAAATAGGCGAAATATTTCTAATCCAATCGAAAAATGAACAAAGTGTCATCACCAACTTTTTAAAGTAGGACTGGTTGAAAACTACCAACTTTTGAAATGTTATCTCCTCCTAAACAGAATTCGGGTTAGTAACACTGGTAAATATTTCTTATCCGATCGAAAAATGAACGTAGTGTATCACATTTTTAATCTAGTCTCTAGAAAATTCAAAAAAAATATAGGTGGAAGACCTACCAACTTTTCAAAGTAGGACAGGTTGAAAATTATTAACTTTTGAAATGATATCTCCTCCTAGACAGTATTCGGGTTGGTAACACTGTCTGGCACTTCAATATTTTCTTAGTGCAATACATGCGTCGCCAATATGTCCATTAATAAAATTTGTATAATCATATTTAGAACAAGGAAAATATAATAAACATTGATTTTTAGTTCATAAATTATCTTTTTATTTAATATTTTTATAGCATGTTTCAGCATTGAATATACCAGATTATCTTGTTATATTCCAACAGTTATTGGTAGCAGAGCGTGTATTATTCGCCTTAGTGCAACACAATATCAAGCTCTCTTTCAAGGCTTACAAGTAATTCATATTGAAAACTCTGGCAGAGGGCGGAGCTTAATATTTCAATCTACTATCAGTAGTTACTAAGTTGTTCACCTGAGTGCGGCCATAAAACTTGTAAGTCGAGGAGTATGTCACGGGAGCCGGACAAGAAACAACGACCTTTTAGCTCTAGTTTATAATTTACCCTCCAAAGAGCAAATCCAAGGATTAGAGTTTCCAATACAATGAGGATTTTGTTGAATTTCATACATGACCTATTCGCATTGCAACCAAACAATACCATCAAGCACCTTAAAGAACAAACGGTTAATCAGAGTTTTATAATAAGTTATGTTCTACACAGAAATTACTCTATAAAGATCAATAAAATACAATTAGTATATTATGTACTAGCTGTGACGCATCGGTTTGCAAATAAAGTGTGCCTAAACTATTGGTTGTATTAAATTAAATTAAATACTGATATGAAAAAATTAACTCGTCAACCAGGAATCGAACCTCGGGCCTCTGGATAACTAGTCCAGTATGCTTCCGATACACCAAAGACGATTGTGACGTAGTAGCCAACTTTTTCATATTATTCTAATTTCTTTTATTTATTTAGACAGTATTGCTTCTGTTGAAGTGATCTATTTATTTAATATTTGTTTATTTGTGTATACTTTCGCGTCAACATATTTTTTCATATCAGTATTTAATTTAATTAAAAATTCAATGACAATGAAATTTGTCGGAGTATACGCTAAAGTCTTCTACAGTTTGTCATACGTAACCGAAAGGAATTTGGACAAACATCGTTATGTTGACGCGAAAGTATACATAAATAAACAAATATTAAATAAATATTGGTTGTATGACAAATTGTTTTAAACAAAAGTTGTTTGATTTTATGTGATAAAATATGTTTTGTATATAAAGACTTTTCAATCTCATACCGCTAAAATATTAGGCTTTGGGCAGAGCTCAAAGGCTTACACAGGGAATAGTTACTCAAATTACTGAAAAACCATTACTTAAAAATACAGTTTCAATTTTTATGATGACTACGGAATCTCTTGCAAAAGACTGTTTTGATGTTCACTTGGCAAAGCTTTTCTATTTTTTTTAGTATGAAATATTATTGACATCGCCAAATCCTTGTAGTTTTTATCTTATTTAAATAAAAGTCAAAATAAAAAAAAGAATAATTAAATTTTTTTGACAATAGTGGAGAGGACATTGGCGTTTATAATTTAAGATGATAGATTTGAAGATTTTCATAAACTAATTGTATTTGTGTAAGTAAACAAATTTCAATAATTTTATTTTTAAAACTGCTTTGAACTTTTTAAAGTAGTCCGACTAAAAAATAATTTACAGATAAATGATAATAGATTATATCTATCTATCTATATAAAAATGAGTGTATGCATGTAAATGGGTGGACCCTAAAACGGGACTCCAAAACGGTTGGACCGTAAAGTTTGGTAACGATCAGATCAAAAAATTTTTTTTTTTGTTTCATCCAACAGAAGTCATCTGGCTATAGATAATTAGTGCTACCCGTGCGAAGCCGGGGCGGATCGCTAGTTATAGATAATAATGAAATTTGACGGTGAATTTAAGGTTATGAAGAAATTCAATTTAATGACAGGTTCTTCAAAATTTGACAGCTTATTATTTCAATAATACAGAATATCCTGTCAAAGTTTGAACTTGATCCTGTTTTTAGTTTTTGAGTAAAAAAATGTTAAAGTTGCGATTTTTAAGAGATTTTTACATAGCTTAAATGGACTCAGCGGTAAAAAAAATGAAAACGAAAATCTATATATCGATCAGCAGAAATGTCAGGTATATGAAAAACTGTCATAATAATAATCAAAGTCTTATAAATACCTGGACCAAATTTCAAAACAATCTTATGTTTGGTTTCTAAGAGATAATTAAATTTATAGATCGAAAAATGGTACTAAAGCTACTTTTATATTAGATTGTCACAGTTGGTTTGGCAACGCCAATTAAATTATTATTAAAATAATTTTTTTTATTTTAATGTTATTTTATTAGATAATAATTTTATTAATAATTAATTTAAAAAATCTTCTAACGTGACTAGAATTCGTGTATTTTTAGTTACACGAACTTTACCATTAATTTTGGTTGATTTACCCCCACCACTTTCATAACAACCTTAACAATATTACTGAAAAAATTGGAACATTTATGTTTGAACATTTGAATTCTCATAGCTATAAAACCAACGTAAAATAATATAATAAAATATCTTCCCAGCGCTTCCACTCTTTGAAAATCCTAAATAGCTCCTATTCTAAAAACCCATCTCGATTAAACCAGCCTTCAAATAAAAAATCACATTGAAATCGGATTCCAATGGGGTTTTATTTAGTTTGATGATAGATAATCACTTCATTGTGCCGGAAGTTTTATAAATTTTAAAGAAAATAAAAGTTCACTTGCTTGTAAATATTTCCCGACTGGCCCAGAAGGAAGGTAATGTTTTTCGGGTGTATCTATATATGCATATATGTCTATTTTAACGCTATGAAAATTACATTTTATAAATGTTATCAATATTTTATTGGTGGTTTATTAGAATTTTTAACCCGACTCCAAAAAGGACGGTTCTCAATTTGTCTGTATTTTTTTTAAAAATGTGTGTCACCTCAGAACTCCGTTATTTATGAACCGATTTTGAATTTTTTTTTGTTTTAAAGGGTTTGGTTTCTCATTGGTCCCAAATCGCATTCTAATGAGGGGATCCCCGGGAAATCGAGGAAAATCCTTATTTTATATGCGATAACCGATTTCTGCGAAATTTTTGTTGTTAAAGGGTATACTCATTCATAATGGGAAAATAAGAAAATTTTTTTAAAAACCGACTTCAAAAAAATCTTTTACAAAAAAAAACCGACCGTAAAAAAAAAATTTTTGCAAAAAAAGAACGAAATGCATGTAAAAAAAATTCGTAATGCAGGAGCTGCTTCAACTTAGCGAATTTCCTTAGAATACATAAATCACTCTCTAGCGGTCACAATTTTAGTCTGATCAAAATGAAATGTCGTATGTAATTTTAGTATTTGCAAGTCCAATTTTATTAATAAATGATATACGTCGAGGGGAATCGAAGGGGGGGGGGTATAAAGAAAGAAGAAAACACAAAATATAAAATATCTCTCTTAATATTAGAAAAATCAAAAAATACGTAAGGAATAAAGTTGGAGAAAATCATGTTTGCAACAATTCATCACCTTATCATTTTTCCTCAAACTCTAACGTACTGAGCTTTTCCTCAAACTCTAACGTGTACAGAGATAGTGAGGAATTTAATTTTCAATCTTAAGCCGTCAATATTTCTGTAAATATTAGGGTAACAGAAAAAATGATAAGAAACAAAATTACAGTAAAACTTAATACCTACAACTTTATTTCTTATAATTTTTTCGATTTTTCGAATATTAAGGGAGATATGACAAATTTTGTGTTTTCTCCTCCCTCTAAACCCCCCTTTCCCCTTGTTCGATTTTACCCATTAACGAACTTGACGTTTTGAATAACAAAAGCGCCTCGAATACCAAATTTCATTCCGATAAAATGAAAACTGTGACCGCTAGAGCGATTACAGACACATATATATATATATATGTATATATATATATATATATATATATATATATATATGTCCATAGATATATATATATAAATTTTACAGATGGTGATTTTTGACATCTACCAAGTTGGATCGATGGACATTTGAAGAAATTTTTGCGAAATTTTCACTTCGGTACGGGACCAATTGCTCTATTTCCTTTCAGGAAATTCGCTAAAAACTGAAAATCTGTTATGAAAAAATGCACTCATAATTTAAAAAAAAAAAAACGGATAAAAAAAAATGTGTTACAAAAAAATGCACTAAAAGTTAGTTAGTAGGTCGTTTAGTAGGTCTACCCATATTTAAACAAATAAAATAAGTTATAGAACTTCAAAGTCACTAAAAAGCGAGAAATAAAAAATATTTTGACAAAATGGAAACCCGACTTCAAAAATCGAATATTCTAAAATAAACAATGCACTAAAAAGTAAAAAAATAATTGCATTGTCTTGTGCCAATTTTAGTTCACATAAGCAAAAATTTTTAAACACATATGTACAATTATTGTTACGGTGTCCAATTGAATACTATGCTGACACCGACTCCAAAAATAACAATAATTGTACATATATATTTAAAAATTTTTGCTTAGGTGAACTAAAATTGGCACAAGAATATGCAATTATTTTTTTACTTTTTAGTGCTTTTTTTTTGTTTTTGAATATTTGATTTTTGAAGTCGGGTTTCCATTTTGTCAAAATATTTTTTTTATTTTCGACTAAGTGACGCGATGTCCTTAAATACGTTTCACGTTTAGGTATGTTATAAAATTCCATTATCAACTTTTGATGTTGCAGATGAATTATTCCGGATCGAGTCCGATTCTAATTAAACCGAATAATTGGAGTTCTGGAGTTCTACTTATGATATAAGTATTTCACGTTACACTAATAAACCAAAGGAAAGAAATTTTTATTTGTAAATTACTCAACTTACTCAACTAAACAATAAACGCAAAAATAAATCGTAAATAATTCTTACCTGTATACACCATAATGTTTGCCACTAGCGCGATCACCACATATGGAACATAAATGTTTTGAGCCACTAAGCGGATGATTTGGTGGATACGGTGACGTAGTACCCTTGCCACTACTTGGCGTACCACCGCCGCTACCTGGACTTAACATACCACTTTGAGATCCACCACCAATACCACCAAGACCAGCTGAACCAAAACCACCTGGACTATGAGGACCACCAGTCGGTGAAAACCCACCAGCATTTATTAATGTTGCTGTGTCTGGTTTCATATCTAACGGTGATTGTGGACCCATCGAGCCCATTGATAAATTTTGATCAAGACTTAGGCCTGTAAAATAAAAATATATAAATTAATAATGTACGTTTTATCAATTTTTGTTTGAAGTGAAATTTCTTTAGCAAGACTAGTGAATTGTAATGACCATGACACAAAAATCAAACATAAAGATATTTTTTTATATCTAATGTAAAAAAAAGAAGTCTACTATCTTTGTACTGTATGTAGTGTTATCTTTGCCAGACAGACACCTTTTCATAAATAATATTAAAGAGAACTCAAGGATTTTTCGAAATAAATTTCGATTATTTGCCCCAATTTCCTAGATCAAAATTTTTGTATTTTATAAATACGTATTTCTACTACAAAGTAGTCATCATCAGTATGAATTAGCTAATTGTAATTATTCTCCGAGGAGATGTTACTTGTTGCTAATTTGGTGACGGTCTGCACCTAGCTAATTCATACTTATGATGACTACTTTGTAGTAGAAATACGTATTTATAAAATACAAAAATTTTGAGCTAGGAAATTGGGGCAGACACCTTTTTGTTTATGGCTAGCATTGTTGTATAAATGTATTTATTATTGTTTATATTTAATAAATTACGTGTATTTAATATTTCTCTAAATAAACAAATTACATTTTTTTCTTTACTCACTGTAAGAAAAACGTCAAAATATGTTTTCCGATATGACGGCGAAAAACCAAATTCGAGTGTTCTTCAATTGTTTTCCTCGAGGATAAGGTGCGAAATCATTTAGATGCTTTGCTACGCTAGAGTCAAATGAGTACTATCTTTAATAAAATTTATGTATAACCTTTTTTTTATCTGTCCTAAATATATTAAAAGTATTTATTGTAAAATATCAGTAAATGTAAATTAGAAATTGATTTGACTTTTTGTTATGACGTTCATGTGTATATGTATGCGTATATTTTTTTTACTGTGCGCCGTCGTCAGTTTTTAAAATAAGCAAATTTTATTAATACCAATTTTTTATTATATTTTTAAGTACAAAAAATTCTGTTCTCCATAAGACGCTGTGTTGAAAGTTAAATTTTTAGTCGATAATTACTCTTTGAAATGACCGTCAACAGGTTTTGAGGAAGGATAACTACATAATTGAGCTATTCAATTCACAAAAAAAAAATTTTTTTATATACTATCAAGCGTAATGCAAGAACGTCCTTAACGAATTAATTGTGAAATTCAGTACTTATGCGCACATCGTAAGGCAAGGCAACTGCTATTTTTCTACACAAATGATAGAAATCGTTAAACGATGGTATTTAACATAATTACATACTTAATAGACTAAGAACTGGCTACATAAAAGTGAACAGATAAAACATAGTCGTGATATCCCGACTATCGTAATATCGTATATAGTCCCAAGATATCGTCAAAGCAAGAGCCGCATTTTACAGAAGTCTCAGGTGAGGCGGAGAGTGTGGATGGGGGTCAAACGTGTAGAGTTTCGATAAAAAAAAATCGAACATAGTTCTGCAAATTTGTTTACTGCAAGTTTAAGAGACAATTAGCCTTTTCAATAGAAAATAGAAACTATTTCGTTGTATTTTTACAACGAAACGTTGATTCATTTTTAGAACTGACTGTGTCCAATGTCGCTTAACATTATAAGTAAACAAGCACGGTTTTATTAACCCGACTTCAAAAAGGAGGATGGTTCTCAATTCGTCTGTATTTTTTATTTTATTTTATTTTTTAAATGTGTGTCCCCTCAGAACTCTGTCATTTATGAACCGATTTTGAATTTTTTTTTGTTTTAAAGGGTTTGGTTTCCCATTGGTCCCATTGTCACCAAATCGCATTCTGATAAGGGGATCCACGGGAAATCGAGGAAAATCCTCATTTTATATGTGATAACCAATTTCTGCGAAATTTTTTTTTTTTGAAAGGGTATACTCATTCATAATGGGAAAATAAGAAAATTTTTTTAAAAACAGACTTCAAAAAAATTTTTTATAAAAAAAAACCGACCCCAAAAAAAAATTTTTACAAAAAAAAAAACAAAATGCATGTAAAAAAAACTGAAAATCTGTTATGAAAAAAGGCACTAAAAATTATAAAAAAAAAAAAAAACGGATAAAAAAAAAGTTATAAAAAATGCACTAAAACTTAGCTGGTCGTTTAGTAGGTCACCCATATTTAGACAAATAAAATCAGTTATAGAACTTCAAAGTCACTAAAAAGCGAGAAATAAAACCTATTTTGACAAAATGGAAATCCGACTATGATGATGAAATATTCTATAACAAGAAATGCACTAAAAAGTAAAAAAATAATTGCATATTCTTGTGTCAATTTTAGTTCACCTAAGCAAAATTTTTTAAATATATATGTACAATTATTGTTATTTTTGGAGGCGGTGTCCAAAAGTTATGTGAATTTCTCTATGCTGACACCGCCTCCAAAAATAACAATAATTGTACATATATATTTAAAAAATTTTGCTTAGGTGAACTAAAATTGGCACAAGAATATGCAATTATTTTTTTACTTTTTAGTGCATTTCTTGTTATAGAATATTTCATTATTGTAGTCGGGTTTCCATTTTGTCAAAATAGGTTTTATTTAATATACTACAAAATATTCAATGGGTAAATAAATAACTCATAATGTTTAATATATATAAATTTTTTGCGAAAGTTTTTTTTGGTATTTAACCTCACTTTTAGCTTCTGCAAACCTGTGGAAAAGTCCAATTGTATCGTAAACTTGCAGTGAACAAATTTGCAGAACTATGTTCGATCGGTTTTTTTTGGATCAAAAGTCTACACGTTTGACCCGTCACCCACACTCTCCGCCTCTCACCAGAGACTTCTGCAAAATGCGACTCTTGCTTTGACGATATCAAGGGAAACTTATGAGAAAAAATCACGACTATGTTTTATCAGTTCACTTTTATGTAGCCACCTCTTAGACCATAATAAATTGAAATAACTAATGGCCATAAAATATATATAAAATGTTACTTTATGTAATTGAAACGTGTAATTAAATATTGTCCCAATTTTTACACCATCCTAAATTCAATTAAAATGTGACCCCATTAATTTGATTGACGACAACACACGTATGTGTGTGTACTAATCTAATACAATCATTACAGTTGAATTCGTTTATAAGTTCATATATATCATGACAAACGCTTTAATGTTTTACATACGGGTCAAAAATCGATCAAAGTCACACAAAATTCAAACAATTTTAAATAAGAACAAGAAGTGTAACAACTAACTGCATCAATTGATTAAATATAATTATTGTTAGTGAGTTCTTTTGTGGCATGTATACTGTTTAGTTTACTTTAGTTTTTGCAAACGTATAGGTGCAAGCGCGGATCCACCGTTGTGGGCACGATGTCCCCACATTCCTAATAGACTTGTGACGTCACACTTTCACGGTGAATTGAGGTCGATAAGCTGATGATATTATATCCAATGTCTTAATAAAATAAAAAACAACAATGAATCGTGCGTGCTTCGGAACGCAGCTAAGTACTTAGTCATCATAGACGAACGATATGCTGACACGTTATGTCACAGTTTTGATAACATATTATCTGTTTCTTTTTGGCACATGAATACTTAAATCTACTTTATTTAAAAGTAGATAGTCGTCTACTAATTTAAAAGTAAGCGTGTGTTGTATGCACATATACAATGGCACCGGAAAGATTATCCGGTCTAGCTCTCTTAAATATACACAAAGATGTGAACCCGGGTATCGATGATAAGCTTGAATTTGTAATTTAAGTAAGCACCTAAATAAAATTATTTAATGTAAAAATTATTTAATGTGATTTTTGACATTTACTAGATAGGATCGATGGACATTTACAGAAATTTGTGAGAAATCTTTTCATCGATCGATACAATCCATCAAATTTTCTTATGAAAGAACATTTGGTTTTCTTTCATTAGCTAAAATACTTATATGGAAAGACATAAAATTAAGAATCGAAGACATGGCTGAATCCAACCTAATTACTGAATGGGCATTAAGTTTATTACTTGGTATTCAGCAATCCCAACTTAACGATCACGCACTGTATATATGGTCTAAGATCTGGGACTAGAAAAATCTTCCCTCATCTGTTAATTGAATGAAATAATGTTTAAAAGACAGATAACAGTATTATAAATGTATGAGTGCAATGTCTGCAACCGTAGTCCTGCTGGCTATTAAGACTAATTAATTAATTAATTTGATATAGTGTCCTTGTTTGTTGCTCGAACAAACATAATTGACTCTCTCTCTCCGTAGAACGCATTTTTTGAAAATTTTATTACTTAAAAATTTTGTTATATAGGCTGCAAATAATTTAATTATATATTTATTATATAAAATACATTTTATAATAATATCACAGTAATAAAATTTTCAAAAAATGTGTTCTACGCAGAGAGAGAGACAATTATATTTGTTCGAGCAACAAACAAAGACACTAAATCATATTAATTAATTAATATGATATAGCCAGCAGGACTACGGTGGCAGACATTGCACTCATACATTTATAATATTGTTATCTGTCTTTTAAACATTATTTCATTCAATTAACAGATGAGGGAAGATTTTTCTAGTGCCGGATCTTAGACCAATAGAGGAGAAGATAATTCATAAATATTTTAAAACTATGCTGTACGCATCATATACTGATTGTATTTTAAAATACTCCCAATCTGGAAATAATGTATAGTGTATCTATCACTGTCTATATGTAGTGACTATGAAATAGTGTCTTTGTTTCATATACATGTAGGCACACTCACACGACGGACAATAACGACAATGAATACATGCACGAGTAAGATGCAACTATATATAAATGATTGTAGTTAGAGAGTGATAAGTATAAAAGTTATATGTTATAAATACGGATTTTAATACAGATTAAGTCTGACAAAGTAAACCATATCATAGTACACTACATATAGACAGCGATAGATACACTATACACTGTTTCAAGATTGGGTGTATTTTAAAAATACAACCTGTATCGATAAAAATTTACAAATATTGTGCAATATCCTAAAAAACCGCCATAAAGTACACCATATTAATTGAGATATTTATTTATGTATCTTAATTTTAATAAATGACAAATATATCAGAGTCAATATAAGTTTATTTAGTGTCTAACATTGACTTGACTTGAAGTCACTTTTATTTATTACATACAAATATTTACTAACTAGATAATAATATGATTTAAATGAATATTTAAATAGAAATTTTTATTATTATTATGCAAATATTTCATTTTAATCCGCATGATACAATTGATGCACATCCTCCTACTTATGTCACATCCCATACGTGTCACAATCACATTAACATTTATATTTGCTAAAAATATATTATTACCAAGTTGTGTGTTGAGGTGATTCAGAAATTTATTTTTGAGAAACGAAAATTTTGTTTCAGTAGATAAAATTTAGATTAGTTTGAATGTAATAAGGTAGGGTGGCCATATCAACAGTCCAGAAAGTCTGGAGATCAACATATATAGTACAATCAATATAGAAGCCCGTTACTCTTGCCCGCATTGCATTAAATTACAGGAGTTATTTTTAAAAAAAATTCGTTACGCAAGAGCTGCGTCAACTTAGCGAATTTCCTTAGAATACATAAATCACTCTCTAGCGGTCATAATTTTAGTGTTATCAACATGAAATATAATATCTGATATGATTTTAGTATTTGCAAAAATTAATTTTAATAATAGCCAAAATAAAATGATATATAACAATTATAGTTTATCGTTACTATGGAAACGACAATCAAAATTTTTTACAATAAAATATATTTCATGTATTTGTGTCAAACAAACACAAAATATTAAATATTTCTCTTAATATTAGAATACTCGAAAAATATATAAGGAGTAAAGTTGAAGAAAATCAAGTTTGCTACAATTCATTACTTGATAATTTTTCTCAAACTCTAATGTGAACAGAGATATTTAGAATTTTAACTTTCAATCTTTAATTGTAAATATTTCTGTAAATATTAGTGTAACAGAAAAATGATAAGAAACAAAATTACAGTAAAACTTAGTACCTACAACTTAACTCCTGATAAATTTTTCGATTCTTCAAATATTATGGGATATAGCCAAATTTTGTGTTTTTCCTCCCCTCCCCCTAAACATCCCATTTCCCCCGTCCGATTTTACCCATTAACAAACTTTACCTTTAAAATACCAAAAGCGCCTCAAATACCAAATTTCATCCCAATCGGAATAAAACTGTGACCGCTAGAGAGTCCACAGACATTTTAAACAATCTTTAATTGTAAATATTTCTATAAATATTAGTGTAACAGAAAAATGATAATAAACAAAATTACAGTAAAACATAGTATCTACAACTTAACTCCTGATAAATTTTTCGATTTTTCAAATATTATGAGAGATAGTCAAATTTTGTGTTTTCCCCTCCCTCTAAATCCCCTTTCCAATCGCCCGATTTTACCCATTAACGAACTTGACCTTTAGAATACCAAAAGCTACTCAAATACCAAATTTCATTCCAATTGAAATAAAACTGTGACCGTCAGAGAGTCCACAGACATTTAAAAAAAGTAATTGGTGCAAAAACAATAGCTGCATTTCCTGTAGGAAATTCGCTAAAAATTAGGTTCAGTATCACGTACTGAATATAAATGATCAAAATCCTTACAAATTTCGACCCCGGAAGTGCCGCCATTTTGAGAAAAACTGTATTCGCCAATATCTCCATTACCGTGCACTTTAGGCCAAAAATGGTAAGAACCTTTCTTGTAGATAATTGAATTTCCTTTGTTTTTTGTTTATTTATTTTTTGTATAACTTACCGTTTACGACTTATACGACTATTACTATTTATTGACTTTTTGACCAATATCTCTTCTTATAATTGTTTAGAAAGAAAATCATTTATTATTAATTATGTCACTCATTTATATTTCTTAACATATCATTTATATTTCTTAACTAATATTTATTGAATTTTCGTCATTATACCTCGTTTTTATTAACCTTGCACCCGGTGTAGTGCAACAGTAAACGCGTTATAACTTTAAAAATATTAATTTTAGACAATAAAAGTTTTAAATAAAAAGTTATAGGTAATTTGTAGATTTTAAAAGTTAAATTATTAGCATTTTATTGTTTAGAAGAGACAATTATTAGAAGAGATATCGGTCAAAAAGTCAACAAATAAATAGTAATAGTCGTATAATAATTTGTAAACAGTAAGTGATACAAAAAAAATATAAAAAAAACAAATAGAAATCCAATTATCTACAAGAAGGTTATTACCATTTTTGGCCTAAAGTGCACGGTAATGGAGCTATTGGCCTTTATCTACAGTTTTATACAGTTTTTCTCAAATGGGCGGCACTTCTGGGGTCGAAATTTGTAAGGATTTTGTTCATTTATATTCAGTACGTGATACTGAACCTAATTCTTGTAATTTACTAACCTAATTAGTAAAACCTAATTAAAAAAGTCCTGTTATTTAATGCAGCGCAATATTATCTTTTGACTGTACTAATATTAGGTCGATCTCGTATGGAGATATGAGGAGGTCAGTACATTCTTTTGTAATATGCGCTATAATTTAAACAAATAACTACTCAAGTATTAACAATTATGTATTGTTGATGAATTATTACGCGAAAATAAATAACAATAAATAAGTTGGCTCTTACGTCAGAGTCGTCTATGGTGTGGCGGTAAGCACGCTGGACTAGATATCCAGAGGGCCGAGGTTCGATTCCAGGTTGACGAGTTAATTATTTCTTATCAATATTTAATTAAAAGTTCAAGACATTTATCTTTAAAGTATACGTTAGTTCTCTCATATTTGTCTTATGTAACCGAAATGGAATTTGACAAGTATTATTGTGACGCTTAAGTATACACAAATAATAAATATATGCATAATAAGTTGATATTTGACAACAAAAGTAATACCGTCAATGATATGAAAAATTTGGCTATTGCGTCAAAGTCGTCTTTGGTGTTGCGGTAAGCATGCTGGACTAGATATCCAGAGGGCTGAGGATCGATTCCTGGTTGACGAGTTAATTTTTTCTTATGAATATTTAACAATAAATAAAATTAAATAAATCCCCACAATAAATTACAAATCTCTAAATTTTTAATCTATGGGACCAGTATTTATTTTTAGCTAAAATTATTTTTATTATAAATATTAGTGATAAGCATTAAAAATTGTTTCTAAAGGAGATAAATTGGATGCTTGTTTCTAGAGGAAGTTAATAATATAAAATATTTTCATAATACTTACATTAATATAAATTAAAATAATAATCACATTTGAATCAGTTAACGATAGGGTTCCATTGTAAACAAATTTTAAAAATTAAGTGACTGGCTTTTGTTTACGTCGATTTTAGGAGAAGTCAAATTGAGGACAGCTAGCGCTAAATGCAACATATGATAATATGACCTGACATAGGGACAGTTTTTTCGTCAATAGGGAATATGCATGAAAATTTTTTTTCACATTTATTTTCAGAATATGAAAATACTGTTAATACTGTAATAATATTTAAAAACGAAATTAAAATCCGACAAATATCAAGGAAGCTATAAGCTTTTAAAGATTATTATCTGCTTCTTTCTTGCAAAAATACTAAAAACGGAGTTTTAAGTGTATTTTAAATGGTCAAAGTGTAATATGACGTCACATAACATATCAAGAGGGCGATCACCCTCTTTGTCTAATCGGGAATTTCAATCATTCATATCTCGCTTATTTTTAAAGTTATTTAAAAAGTAATTTTACCTTGATATTTGTCAAGTAAACATGCTTCAATTCAAGTGAAAAAAAATTTCCATGCATATTCCCTATTGATTGTCGCTTCGTATGAAAAATGAATCCATTGTGCTTTTAATTTATTAAATGTACAGTCCAGGTTCTCTTTAATAATGCTTCAGAGATTGATTCGTGTTGGATTACAGAGTCTTTTTGCACATGGATGGATTCGTTACCAATACCCAAAACTGGCATTTTTGTCAGAAGATAATACCAAAACTAAAGATCCGGGGAAAATGGAATCGACATTAATATATTCTTTATATTACACAGTAAAAAAATTCGTTACATAGGACCTGCGTCAACTTAGCGAATTTCCTTAGAATACATACATTACTCTCTAGCGGCCACAATTATAGTCTAATTAAAATGAAATGTCGTTTGGTATTTGCATGGCCAATTTTATTACTAAATGGCATCGGTCAAAGGGAAAGGGGGACATAGAGAAAGAAAAAAACACAAAATATAAAATATCTCTCCTTAATATTAGATAAATCGAAAAAGTATAAGGAGTAAAGTTGTAGAAAATTATGTTTGCTACAATTAACTTCCCAATCATTTTTGTAAAACTCTAATGTGAACAGAGATATTAAGAATTTTAACAGAAAAAATGATTTTAAGTAAACAAACAAAATTATAGTAAAACTAATTACCTACAACTTTACTTAAAAATCTCTTACGGTTTCAAAGATGTATATTTTTCCCTCTGGCGTTCCGATTTTGCCAATTAACAAATTTGACCTCACTTTTATGCTATAGAACACACATACAAATTTTCAACTCGTTATCTCTTTTCGTTTTTGAGTTATCGTGTTCATGGACAGACAGACAGACGGATGGACATGCAGAAATGGCTGAATTAGGCCATTTTATGAAAACATATAAATTCTCTTTGCACTATACATCAATGACGTTCCAGACTATATTACAACTATCGAAACGCCCTCGCCATCTTTGAACGGTAAAGATGTTAGTATACTTTTATACGCCGATGACATGGTACTAATATCACAAACAGGGATTGGGTTACAGAGAGCAATTAACCAGCTGCAAGTATATTGCCGGAACAATATGTTGGTAGTAAATAAATCTAAAACCAAAATTGTAATATTTAGAAATGAAATTAAGCTTGGTTTGCGAGATGTATGGAAATATGATGAAACGGAGATAGAAAATGTTAATAGCTTTAATTACTTGGGAGTCTGCTTCAACTGGAATGGAAAGTGGAATAAACATTTTGAAGAGGTTACAAAAAAAGCTGACAGAGGCACTCGAACTATTGTGAAATTTATGTATTATAATCAGTGGATACCTGCGGACGTTATAATGAGAATGTTTAATGTCTTAATAGAGCTAATTCTGCTATATGGTAGTCAAATATGGGGAGCCGATGGAAATTTTGATATAATCTCTCAAGTGAAAAACAAATTTTGTAAACAAATACTAGGGATTAGTAATGCTACCGCAAATTGTGGAGTTCTCTTGGAACTAGGACAGATGCCAATTCATTGTTATGTATATAGAAATGTCATCAAGCATTACAATAAATTATTAGCCAATAAAAATAAAATTCTTCAATGGGTGTGTACTAACGAAAAAAGGATAGGGAGTTGGGGAAGTAAGGTGAAACAAATACTTCGAGAGTTAAATATTGGGGATGACATTTGGCAGGTAGTCTTAGATAGGGAGTTTGTTCTTTGTGAAAAAATAAAAGAGTGGGGACTTATATATTTGATGCAAGATATTGATAAAAAATCTTCGTTATCCTACTTCAAAAGCCTGGCACACTACGACAAAGGTGCAAGATATACACATAATCTAGAGTTGGAGTGGAGAAGAGAGTTGGCAGCATTTAGATTGGGTAATTGGAAGTACACAAACAAAAAAGACATGTATGGGAACAGGATTTGTTTAATTTGTGAACAAAATATAGAAACAGAAGTACATCTGATCTCAGAGTGTATAGGAGTAGAAGACCTAAGGACAAGAATTTTTAAAAATAATAGGGAGTGGGAAAAGTTAGATTTCTCTGTAAAAGAGGATCAATTAGTGATGGCAAAGTTTTTAAGGGCTATGATGCAAAAAAGAAGAGATAAAATATAGTCAATTTAAACTCTGGGAGATGTCATACTCTAAATATGATATGTATTATTTTTGTCATTTGATTTATTTATTTGTTTTTTTTTTTATAGTTCTTTTAAATATTGTGTTGCATAGATGCAGATTAATTTTTGTTTTTTTTTTGTTTGTAATATATTGAAAAACCCAAACGGGCATATCAAATAAACGTAATAATAATGGAAAACATATACCAAAAATTCATGCCTACGATCAATATTTTCAAGCGTTACAAAGCGTCGGAACTAAACTTAATATACCTTGTATATTTACATATACTGTGTATAATAAAAGGAAAAGTGGAAAATTATGAAATTTGTTTCATATCCTTTATGAAACAAATCAACAAGTTTATCGCATTATCATCACATAGACCATTATTATCAGATAATGATGTTGATAATCCATCGTTATTATAATGATCATGATGATGAATTAATAATAATACGATGATGATGTTATACTTTTTTATTATGTATTAATTTGACCTGTAGACAACATTCATAATTCAATTCAAGGATTTTTCATCTGTCTTGAAAAGAAAACAAAACAAAAAAACATACCTCATTAAAATATTATTATTATTATGCTCCTTAATAATATTAAAATTTATGCTTTTAATATTATTTTAATATCAATTTCAAAACAGTCATATAAAAAGATGATACAAGTTATTCGACACATTATTTTATAATTGACTTGCATTACCCGTTACGGCTTCGTCCGTAAAAATTGTAATTCCAAAGAACTCATAACTGAATAACATGATATTTCTACCCACCAAGGACTGATTTTCTTCATAAGCAAAATATCAATGTTTATGTCTCTGGAAAAAAGTGAACTTCCATACAAAATCTCACCCCGTGTGTCACTCCCTTGAGGGTCCATTTTGGAAAAACTGCGAAACATGTATTTTATCGTGTATAAGTTAAATAACAATTTTCATGTCTCCAAAAAAATGGAACTCTGGCTCCCTATTTTACCTCATTAAGAGTTGATTTTCAAAAACGCTTAAACACATTGTTTATTTATTATTAACAGTCTAAAACCAAATTTTCATGTTTCTAACCTTAAAAAAACAAAACGGGACCCCAATACAAACTTTACCCCGAATTTAATTTCTTTAAGAGTTGATTTTCGAAAAATCCTTTCTTAGTACACCTCCACACTCTCTAAGGAATATATCTTCCAAATTTCACGTTTCTAACTTCAATAGTTTTGGCTGAGCGATGAAGAGTCAGTGAGTGGTATTTCATATCCTAGATAACATGTCATGGAAGTTTTATTAATATTGATATGAAAACAAAAACAACTCATCCACCAGGTAGCGAACCCTGGACCTTTGATTTTGATTCCGAGTGGGCTAACCGTTACACCACGCATGATATAGATAAGTGAGTCAATTTTTCCATTTCGTTGCCAGAATTACTTTGAAGTCAACATTAACTTATTATTTCACATATTTAATGTATGTTTAAGAGTAAAGTACACTTCCGTTCAATAAAATTGAACCAACCTGAAATGTTAATTTTCTTAAATTTCATAAAACTCCTCACTTTTGTAACTCTCTGTATATTAAAGTAAGTAGTATACTTTTTAAATGTGAAAAAAGAAATGGAAGTTATCTACCTTTTACGTATAAAAATAAAATAAAATGTTGTATCTGTCAAAAACATTTACTACAATTATAATCAAAATTATGAGAGACTGATTCGGTTCAATTTTATTGAACAAGAGTGTATATGTTTTGACGATCTTAATACACAGAAAATAAATATCTTTCTGGCAACCCAAGTAGCCGAGCGGTCTAAGGCGTTATGCCTGCGCAGTATGCATACTTGGAAACTAGGAGGTCATTGGTTCGAATCTCGACATCGGCAGTTTGTCAATTATAAAAAAAAGGGGGCGGTTAATTGACAAAACTGTCGGCGTATGGACAAGAACGAAGTAACCGGCTATGCTTGAGAACGTTTTCTGCAGTGTTCTTCACGAACTCCAGATGAATATCGGCATAGTTCCTATCATAGTCGGCTGCAGCCGCATATCCTACCAATTCCTAGTCTACTCACAAATTCCTTCCACTCCACTCACATCCTCACATCCTAAGGCATCACAATGGACCTTATGGTCGAAGTGTAGCCCGTCCAGGGCAGCCTTTACAATCTACCTCTTCTGGCAACCCTCAAACAAGTGTTGCGAAGAGCAAATAAAGCAAAACCCTACTTATATATGTTATGAGATGTGATATCAAAATAAAACCTTATTTTTACTCTTTTATATAGTAGGTGTACCTATTATGAATCACTTTTCGATATACCGATGAAGTTTTTAGTGTTACAATAGTGGAATCGTATAGATTAAATTAGCATACTTTAAGAATATTTTTAAGAATCAGATAATGGAAATTTCACAAGAGAACCTTAACATCTACACATGAAGGTCATTTGAGGTGTCTGATATATGTTTTTTATTTTATTGTATAAGATAAATCTCTTCAATATACCTGTGTTAAAAATATCTTCTTTTTTTTAATATTTCAATGTTAATATAAATTAGTTATTTGTGTTTATAGTCAGTGTTGCTTTTTTTTGTTTTTTGTATGATGTTGAAATATATTTTTGATTTTCAAAATGATAATTAATTATCCATCATTTTAAATATAATTACGATGACGGCATAATTTTGAAAATATTTGTATTTTCCTTTTAATAAATGTGAAAAAAAAAACAGATAAAATATGATGAAACAAGGTTCTAATACACAACACGTGAAAAATGATTGAATGTTTTGTGTGTGTTCCGTCAAGTATACGTATATATAAAGTGTTCCACTTCGTTCGATCGATGCGAAACGTAGCAGATGCGAAAAACAACCCATTTTCGATTGTCAATTTATCACATTTAAGCATCCGAGAATGATTGATGTAGATATGAAATGTTGAACTTAGACTATTTTTAGCAAAATTAACTACACAAATTAAACGCATTCGAGCTTTGTGCGGTAGTTTCGTTTTTAGTCTATAATTGGTGTACAAACAAAAGTGGTGCTCATTTTTCAAAATATTTCGGTTGATTTGTACCTTATTCATTCGGTTTTGAGGAAAAAAAAAGTGAGTGCGGTCGGAGGACCCCGTCAGGAATGAAGTTCTTTGCGCTTTTTCTACAACTCCGAATGTAATTCGAAATAAATTCTTTAAACTTTTATTATTCACGTCTAATTTAAGAAACTAAATTCATTAAATTAAAATGCGCGTGCAGCACCGTACACGTGATAGAAGTGAAACTTATTAAAAATAGCCAAAATACAACGATATACATAAAACGATTTATAGTGTGCTAGTATAGTTTATAGTTTCTATGGAAATGACAATCAAAATTGACATTTTAAAATTGAAACACAATTTTAATAAAATAATTTTATAGTTATTTTTTAGAAGTATAGTTTCTGTTGAAATAACTTTTTATTATACACACACTAAACACACTAATACACACACAGAATACCATATTTTGTTACGTGACGATTTGTACCCATTCACACCACCCGTAAGCCGCGTTTAGGAACTTCGTTCCAATAATTCGAGTAAAAGTCGTTAGTATATTTATAATGAACTAAAATTTATCAGAAGCATTTCTTCGAAAACCGAATGAATAAGGTACAAATCAATTATAAAATTTTGTAAAATGATTGCTATAAACAGTTTTTGCATTAAAGGTTTTTATACCACGCGAAGACAGATGCGTGTAACAAAAATATAATTATTGCATTCAGTTTCCCCCTTAAAACTTAGCAACTATTGTTTGAAATATTTTTTTCTAAAATGTATATTTTACTCCGTATAAATATTTTAGTAGTTTGATTTTTTATAAATAACCTAATTGTTGAAACTAATTAATATTCACATAATTTAACATACAAAATGACGACATTTATTTAATTCAAAATCAGGCTGATGATGTGATATATTTTGACTATAAAGTGGCCCAGAATCGATTACTGATGGCTTCAATATATACAGGTGCAATAAAAAATAGGTTACCATCAACGTAATCATGTTTCCTACATGGAATATTATATATACAAAATGGTCCATCTAAAATCAATATTTTTTCATAAAAAACTACGCCGTATCATTTACATTGTTTTTTACCCGAAGGATTAGATGAAGGGTTTTGTTTTTTAGGCGAATATTTCCACGTAAGATTATTTATTGTCTTATGGTACACTGATAGAAGTAATTCCTTGTAGTAAGAAAAATTTTTTAAACCAAGAATTTGTGACTTTAATATATAGGGAAGATTATATATATTTGGTATAAGAAAATAAGTATCTTGACATCTATACTTTAGACTTTAGACTTGAGAACTGACTCTAGACTCAAGAATCTCGAAATGCTTAAACTGAAATGATGCTTTCTTTGGACCAAGATGCTAAAATTTCGGACCAAAATACACATTTGTTTAATCCAAACAAATGAAACTTTTTATAGAATTAATGATATACTACAGTTAAATATATATACTTCAGTTAAAGAAGCTGCATAAACTTTCTCTTCTTACGTTTTTTATTTTTTTTAAATAAGAAAAATACTTTTTTTTACAAGAATTTCATTTTCTTGACTAAAGAATCACAGGAGTATTCGGCCAAGAAAATCTCTCTTAGGCCAACACTAACGAACTCTACTATAAGAATTTTAAAAACCGTTCAAGAATTTCAGTTTCTTTGCTCCACTAAAGATATATTTTTGGTTCGACTGCGTAGTCTTGAATGAACACAAAGGTTTTATTATTGAAGCAAATATTTTGAAGAAAATATTTTTTCATGAGGAAAGAAATTCCTTCTATCAGTGTATCTAAACAACTAAATGGATTTTAATTATTGAGATATCGTAGGATGATGTCACAAAAGAGTAATTATGGCAGTCGTTAGACCTCATTTTGTCAAAGTGGAAAAAATTAATTTTAAGGATTCCAATTCTTTCTTGTTTCTAAAGTTGTCAAATAATCTGTAACTTGACAATATATTGTTTCTAAGCTGTTATATAATTGGTCAACTCCACTAATAAGTTCCGAATAACTGTGTACTTAGCAGTAATGGCCACTTATTTGCTTCGAAAGCTGTTAAATACTTTGTAGCCTTATAAACTTTACTCGCAAGTGCCTAATAACGATATTAATTGATAGTCACTAGTTTCTGTAGCTATTATTTATAGTTTCAATATCTTCACTTGCAAATAATAAAATTTAAATGATTTACTAGCGCTTAGAAGCATTTTTAAATTTGAACCCTAGTTATTGGTCCAGTCAAGATGGGTGCAGGCAAGGAAGTACACTTTTTTATTAGAAATGCGAAAAAAAAAATGGTTGCACAAAAATCTTTCGTATTGTTGAACCATAGTTTGGCTTATAAAAGCAGTAGGTTTTCGCATCTTGATATAGTTTTTGTGGCTGTAAATAGCTATAAATAGGTTACATATATACAGTAGATTTTGTTGGGATCTGATATATGGGAACTGCCACTTTAAGGATGTATAATCCATTTATAAAATTCTTCTTATATAGTACATTCAAAAAAGTCCACAATAATGTTTATTATTTTTTGTCGTAAGTTAAAATTAAAATTTAATTTAGGTCCGTCATACCGAGCCTAACAAAAAATATATTTAAGAAAAAAACCTGAGATTTGTTTACTTAAATATCTTTTTTTAGACCCGTCATACCGTCATTTTATTGGACCAATCTCTTTATTAATATTTCTATTTTCTATTGCGTAGTTTTTTTTATTCGTTCTTATTTTATTCAAAATGAAAATTATCAGAATATGTTAATATATGTATTTTCCATAAAAGCAATACATTAAAGCTCGAACTTTAACATTAAATAATTAATTCAAAACCCCCGCAACCCCCTGAAACTTTTATAATTGATTTATATGCACTTCAACTATACATGTAAACAAATAAACCATATTTTGACAAAATGGAAACCCGACTTCAAAAATCAAATATTCTATAACAAAAAATGCACTAAAAAGTAAAAAAATAATTGCATATTCTTGTGCCAATTTTAGTTCACCTAAGCAAAAATTTTTAAATATATATGTACAATTATTGTTATTTTTGGAGTCGGTGTCAGCATAGAGAAATTCACATAACTTTTGGACACCGCCTCCAAAAATAACAATAATTGAACATATATATTTAAAAAATTTTCCTTAGGTGAACCAAAATTGGCACAAGAATATGCAATTATTTTTTTACTTTTTAGTGCATTTTTTGTTATAGAATATTTGATTTTTGAAGTCGGATTTCCATTTTGTCAAAATATGGTTTATTTCTCGCTTTTTAGTGACTTTGAAGTTCTATAACTGATTTTATTTGTCTAAATATGGGTAGACCTACTAAATGACTCACTAATTTTTAGTGCATTTTTTTATAACAGATTTTCAGTTTTTTTTACATGCATTTTGTTTTTTTTTTTGTAAAAATTTTTTTTTGCGGTCGGTTTTTTTTTGTAAAAAATTTTTTTGAAGTCGGTTTTTAAAAATTTTTTCTTATTTTCCCATTATGAATGAGTATACCCTTTCAAAAAAAAATTCGCAGAAATCTGATCACATATAAAATGAGGATTTTCCTCGATTTCCCGGGGATTCCCTCATCAGAATGCTATTTGGTGCCAATGGGATCAATGGGAAACCAAACCCTTTAAAACAAAAAAATTCAAAATCGGTTCATAAATGACGGAGTTCTGAGGTATATGTGTGTTACCTATATATATAAAAAAATTTAAAAAAATACAGACGAATTGAGAACCATCCTCCTTTTTGAAGTCGGGTTGAAAATCAAGCCTTAAACTTTTTGAAGCTTCAGTGCTCTTACATCTTTAATAGACAGACCTAACTACAATTATTTTGCACATCCTGTATTTCATGTGTATGGGTAGGTAAATGTTTATATTTATAGTTCAGCTTATACATGTTTATTAGTTGTAAATAAATTAGTACACATGTTCTAATTGTTTAATAATTAAAATGAATTATTTATGTATAAAATGATTTAAATGAAAAATAAACGATTTTATATCAATATCAGAGAGACAGACAGACCTATACTATAGGTATTAATAATATATATAAATACTACGATTGAAAAGTTCATATTATACTTAAAAGTGAAAGGAATTTATAATTACGATTTAATTTCAATTATAACGATTATATATATTATACATATACAGTTGAACCTCGATGAGCGAAAGTTCATAGGACTGGGAAGTTTTTTCTCGCTTATCAAGGTTTTTCATTTAAGCAGTTTCTTACTTATAAAGCGGAAGAGAAGATAATTCCATCTATGATAATGTTTATTTAATCTTAACCCACTCTGCGAGAAAATGCATGAATATGCATGAAAATTTTTGTTCACTTGAATTGAAGCATGTTTACTTGACAAATATCAAGGTAAAATTACTTTTTAAATAACTTTAAAAATAAGCGAGATATGACTGATTGAAATTCCCGATTAGACAACGAGGGTGATAGCTCTCTTGATAAGTTATGTGACGTCATATTACACTTTCACTATTTAAAATACACGTAAAACTCCGTTTTTAGTATTTTTGCAAGAAAGAGACAGATAATAATCTTTAAAAGCTTATAGCTTCCTTGATATTTGTCAGATTTTAATTTTGTTTTTAAATATTATTACAGTATTAACAGTATTTTCATATTCTGAAAAAAAATGTTCATGTATATTCTCTATTCAGCAACTGCCTTGATATTTCCGTGCCCCTCAAAGCATTACATTCGTTGTATGTTCATTTCGCGATTTTCCGCACTCGAAAGCATTCACACTTTTAAGGTTCATGCTCAACAAATTTTTCACATACTTAAATTTTTCGTTTAGACACATTTTGAGTACCTTCTTTAACGATTAGCACTTTTCAACTGTAGTAAATGTGTTCATGACAAGTAGGTGGATGCAGACGTATATTTGGTCACTCCACGAAATGTATTATTTTTTTGGGCATTTTGGGCTTCTTTTTTTTAAATATTAATTCTTAAAAAAACTACAAGTAGATAAAATGACTTCAGTCTATTAAGAAAATCTTTTTTGTCTGCAAAATTGATTATTTCGGTCTTTGGGTGCCGTTCGAGAGCAGTCATCTGTCAGTGAACCGCAAAATTTCTTAACGCACTGTGGGCTGTGCGAGACTACGATGAATGTCGTCGTTACGCGCATAAAAAGTATTGCACTTCGACTTTATGGTTCATTGTGCTCCCCTTTCTACTTCAGTCCGACGAAATTCGCTTCTCCCATTTTTTGGCAATAGCCAGAAGCTTTCTGACCAGGTCCTCCTGAAGGTTCATATATTCGGGGTAAGATGCACCGAATATCTTGTATCTGCTGTAACCTAGAGGTTCGCCGTTAAAGATAATGTGGCTGGATATTTCTCCCTCCTCGCCACACAATCTGCACATAATGGACCCGTTATGGAGTTCCATTTTGTATAGATGTTTCCGCAGAGTATAATTCCCGGTAATGAATCCGGTAACCTTCCGCAGTTGTATCCTGTTCAGCTTTAGTGCATCGAGAGATAGCCTCTTGGTTGCATTCCAAAGCAGTATTTTCCCGAGCTTTTGCTGCGGTACATTTTTCCAGTGATCACGGTGTTTAGCATTTATCCGCTCGTTGATCACCTGTTTACGTGCAGTCTTTGGAATTCCTAAAATAGGCTCTGGGCCTATGAAGGGCATTCCGATTCCCTTCCCTGCTAAGGTATTTGTTATTTCATTTCTTTCAATACCATTGTGACCCAGCACCCAGATCAATAGTCTCACTTATTCAAGTTTCACTGTATTTTACAGATTATTATACATAAAATTACATATTTTGCATTATTATCAATCGAATGCGAACTAATTTTAATTCATTAAAACATGTATTAGAAAAAATTGGATACTACTTATATCTATATATTTAGTATCTATATATTTAGTCATAAACAGACTACAACGTAGTTTGTATATGGCATAACATAGTATTTGATATGGAGGTAATGTATTTGGGATTCAAAATCAATATTGAGTTTTTACCGGATCTTTACGTTTTGTGAGGTACTTTTGTTTGAAAAGAGACACACATAAAGTAGTAGAATAATTCACAAGAATTAATTTAAAAAAACTTTATCCTAGGACTATTTGTTCCTGAAATAATGCAATTTGAAAAAAAGACTAAATTTTTTGTTTTCATCTATTTAAAAAACACAGAGCATTAAAACAAACAAAATGTATCATATCTACTTTGTTCTCATTCATTCGGATAAAAGGGGGGTAAATTTGGTTCTAAATCGAAAATACAAAATCGGGAAAATTTTTAAAAAGCTTCAAAATACATTTTAGAATTATGAAAAATGTATATAAAAATGCTTAATTCTGTCAGTACAAACTATACTTGCACACACGTGTTCCGAGAAAAAAAATAGATATAAAATTCATTTTGAAAAAGGCAACTCGCATTACATTAGTATTGTTTTGTATGTAAGTGTAAAAACTAATTTAACAAGAAAATACAAATGTTTATAACAATTGATGGCGCTAGAATTTTCTTATCGTGATAATTTTGGGATCATTTTTCTGACTGTTCATGATTTTTAGTTTATGAGGGTGCAGTAAAAATCAATTTTTAACCATTCTTGTCAAAAAAATGTTTAAAGAAATTATTAAGAAATAAATTACATTCCTGCTTCATTTCCCGTTTCAACCACCAAACTAACCCTTTAACTAATAAATTCTAATTTTAAAACTCATGTGCGTATTTGAATGTGACCAAAAAGATCTTTGATACATTGACTGAATTTTGACAAAAAATGAAATTCGACGCAATATTTTAGATGTTTAACCCTTATTAACTGGTGCTACGACACATAGGTAACGATCTTTAGTAGCTTTTATGTAATTTGAAATTAAACACATTAAAAGATACTTTAATTCTTATTAAAAAATAAAATTTATGTTCTTGAACTTTGTATTTTAAGTATTTAATGGTAATTATTTAATATTTTTTTAAATATCAATCTTTTCTCAATCAAAATATTTTATTTATTTATATTAATTTGACATTTTTCAAGCTATAAAAAAATATATTAATAATATCGAATTACAACAAAATTTTTTTAAATAAAATCATTCATTGAATTAATTTTAATATTTACACTTGGCCACTAAAGTTAATGTCATTTTTTTAGATTTTATATTTTAAATTTGTGCTTTATTCATTAGGATTTTGAGAAGTTTTATATTTCTAATGAGCAACTTTTATCCGCAGCTTTTTTTCGAAAACCATATCAATAAGGCACAACGAAATTAATAAATTTTAAAAAATGACATGATCCATAGTACTGTGCTATTGAACTTAATTATTTAACACGGTAAACTTTGCCTCGTAGAATACCTGTGCAGTATTTATAAATATTTTGTAGAACACAAGTTTAGTGTTTCACCGAGGCTACGAGGTAACCTCGCCTCGCCTCGGCCCTCCGTTACGAGGCACGAGGCGAGGTTTGAAATTTTAATCCTCGTTACTAACCGAGGTGAGGTATATTGTCCCAAAAACCTCGCCTCGGCCGAGGCAAATTTACAAAAAGTAAATTTAAAAAAAAATAATATAGTGATACATGAAGCAATAGATAGATTATTTGGCAAATATTTTTCAAAGTCATTCGAAAGTCATCATCTCTAAAATTTATATACATATATATATATATATGATTTTTTTAACCATATTATGTACATTCATGCAAAATAAGTCAAAGTTAGTAAAAATTTTCCCTCGGCCGAGGCGAGGCGAGGTTGATAGCAGACCCAACCGAGGCGAGGCAAGACTAGCCAACATTCTGCCTCGGCCGAGGCGAGGCGAGGTTGATATTTAAAAAAGCGAGGCGAGGCGAGGTGATACCAAAACCTCACCTCGCCTCGTGCCTCGTGAAACACTACACAAGTTACACGACCGTAAACTTAATATCGGTGCAGAAGAAAGAAAATCCAACATATTCTTAATTAAATTAATAACGTTAGATAATTTATTATAAAAAACACCATAAAATACCATAATTAACAGAATTTTGGATTAGTTTCATCTATCTTAAACAAGAAACCGCTACACCCCTACGAAGGTGAACTTGCTGCCTTTATTATTTCAGCTACCTTGCAAAATATCTCATTGCCTTTTAAAGTTTCAAGGCCCCTCATGGCGAATACATTAGTCAAATTTCAAAACTTGATCATAAGTTTTGAGAGGCCACCATAACAACATAATTAAAACGAGTGGACTTGAAAAAGCTTTGAAAAAGAAATGGGGGATGTATCACGTTTAAGGCAGTTGCAGGAATGGATGAAATAAGACAGCAGATAATCTGGCTTGAAAAGAGACATCAGCACCTCCTACAGGACTGGAGTCTCTCTGTGGCGTCCTTCGGTACTAAGAAACGGATTCTTCTGAAATCCAAGATGATCAAAAAACTGTGTCAACCTGATCAAAAGTAAATTACGGCTACTGACGGGTTACTCACGGGAGCATTGTGAACTAGAGTGACATCTCCGGTTAGATGGGATTAGAAATCACCGGCCCTTGGAATTTTTTGGAGAGCTGGAGAAAACAAAATACCCGCTGATGGTCCTGTAGCTCTGATACAACAGAGACTAAATAGCTAGATGTTAACAGGTATGGAAGGGAAGCCGTAGCCAGGAATCTCCTCGGCCTAAGGGTAACACAATAGATTTCTCAAGTCGCAGAGTGATATTCAATCATGTATTTAAGTATCACTGAAAAACGCATTCAAAATCAAACAAAATAGGGCAAACGAACCTCCACTCAAAATGATGGGGGAAAATAGTAAAATATCGTTTTTTCCACATTTATTTCTACAACAGAAAAATATTTCAAATTTCTACAACGGTTCAAAAACGGACATATTAATGGGCTAAAGGGGCGTAATTCTGGACACATTACTGATATAAATTTCATAATGCTTAATTAATAATTAACCTATTTCTATTGTAATTTTTCCCAGGTACTTGGACAACATACTTGGACTATTTATCGTGGACCATAATTAGGAACCTGGAAATCGATGATCAACAGAAAAAACATTCTTGTACAATGCTGTTCCACTTTCGTTGCTAGTGTTAATTATAAAGTAATGAATATGTCATATGAGCTATGCACAAGAGTCACACATTTCACTTATTATAAATCGTATATTAATAAATATAAAAATTATAATAATCCCATTAGTTTAGTTTTTTATAAGGTTACGTATGCCTTAAAGGTATAAAAAATGTAGATTTTTTATACAACTCACTTTGAAATACACCACAATACTTTTTTTTCTCTATATTATAAAAAAATAAATCTTATTACATACAATAAATACTAAATACATAACAGATTTAGGTGCAGTTTTTTTTTCCACTCAATAAAAATGTAATTAATTATAAGCATTATTGTTACATAAATCACTCATGACGAATGATTACCACCTATTTACATATTTCACCCACAATTCGATATATTAAAATCATATAAGATACATTGAATATAGTTGTATATCAATATGTACAAGGTCTTTATTTAGTTTTTATTATTTTTAAATGTAGATATACATCTTAACAGTACCTCTATATACTGTCTACGATTTACGTTTAAAGTAGCTAAAACAAATTATAATTTACGGAAAAATGATAATAGATTTTATGGTAATTAAGGATGTTCCAGCATACCACCACATTTCGACAGATTTTGCTCATTTTTTGTTCACAGGCTTAAAATAACGTTTTCTAATAAATCCGAAGTTTCAGAATTTTTGACCGTTTAGAACGCGAGATAATTAATATCAAAGTTATCATTCTCTCTCACTCTCTCTCATTAGAAGCATGTAAAACTTCATGCCCGCCAAACTATTATTTGTTGTATTAGAAAAAATACTCGACAGAATTTAAAAAGAAACTAGGAGAGTAAAGCTAAATATTTATTCGATGAATTTAAAAAAAAACGCGTGTTACCGTTTTGTTTTCGAAATATAAAAGTTAAAAATTATTCCTTTTCTTCAATATAACATTATTTTGTATATGTGAACAGTGTTTTTGTCTATGTGTTGTACATGTATGTTTATGCATTGGTGATATAATAAAATTAAACCGGTTTGTAGTACTGATTGCATAACACAGTGCTGGACCGTCCTTAATACTTTTATGGAATATTTTTAATGATTAATAACTTCAATTGGCCTCTTTGACCTTGAGATTAGTCAATAATACCAACATTAGACGTTACCCATCAGTCTTACAACTTTTGGCTTCAAACATTTTTCAAATGGAGCAGATAAGTTATGGCACCCTGTAGCGGGAGAACGCAGCGTTTTTAAGAAAAATGTTTCTTACAAAACTTACGTATTTTCATTTTATTGCTGATTTTATGGAAATAAGAATCAGCAATAAAAAATATGGGTTTTTATTTAAAAAAGAATGCTAACCTCAAAATAACTTTCAAAATAACCTCGGAAACTTACGAAATAAATTTTTTCAACCAAATTTTTTATTTTTATTTCACTTTGCACTTACATTTTAGTTTTCGGTATTTACTTTATAAATATCTCGGCTCTTTAATGGAATATCATCACTTTTTAAGGATCAACTATTATATGAAGTAATCTCCCCGAAAACTCGGCCCTTTTTTACATTTATGTTTTAGATCGGATATCACTACTTTTTGAAAGGTATATATATATATATATATATATATATATATAAATTTTAGCGATAGTGGTTTTTAACATCTAATAGGTAGGATCGATGGACATTTTTACAAATTTTTACGAAATTCCAACATTGATGCAAAAAGAATAGCTGCATTTCCTATGGAGGAAATTCGCTAATAAAAGCTTATAATATTTGAATAAATGTACTCATATTGAGATAAACTAAACAATGGATGGAAATTTTTATTCGAATTGTTCAATGAACATAATAGCATATTCAAAATCGATTGCCTATATCTGATCAAACTACCATGTAGAAATTTTTTTTCCCCATTTTTTCGGATGTTGCGTTGGGAAAATTGAATTTTTTCGATCTACAAGTAGGTTTTGAGATATTTCGCGTCGAATGCGAAAAACCGCATCCTTCTCAAATGTCTGGAAGTGGCTTAAACTTAAACACATAAATTTAATTTTTGGTTTTCCGTATGTTCCGTTGGGAAAATTAAATTTTCTCAAAGATTCTTATTTAAGGTTTCAAAAATTCTGCGTCGAATGCAAAAAACCGCATCTTTCTAGCATTTCTGAAAGTGGAGCAACAAAGTTTTAAAAAATCGTGTACAAATCTCACAAGTGGTGTTTGTTAAATTTTAAGTATATATAGAGAAATTATGGACCAATCATAGAGCGAGCAGCAATATTTCTTATGTTAATTTTATCAAAACAAAAATACAAACATTTTCCATTTCCCTATTTTACTAGCCCTAACTGTATGCCAAATATCATCTTTAAAGGATATCTGGTGTAGGCCCTACGTTTTTATCCTGTCTAATGAAAATTATGGGCGTACCCGCTATTTTACGGTCTTTAAACCGAAATAACTTTTTAACGGTATATTTCTTAACGAAGATCAAAAAGTTGTTCTCTTAAAATTCCCAAAATAGCGAATAGCTAATTTTCGAATATAAAAAACCTGCACTGTAGCTCATTTCGTTCAGAAGATATTCCGGAATCAAATCGGCTCTGATTTATCGTATAGTAATAGCACTGTAAGCGCGAAGGCAAAAAACCCCCTAAAACCCGGCCTGTCGCACTACCGTGCTCTAGATTTATTTATTTTACAAAATGAATTGATCATATCACATTCAAAGTTTTTGGGTACCTTGTTTGAATGCTTATCGAGTTCATAGGTAGGTAGAATCAAGCAGGTTAAAAAACATAATTTTACTTCGTACATAACACCCACCCAAAAATTATAAAATTTCAAAATTTCTGTCGAAACTATTTCGAACAAATCCGTTATTATTTTCTGTCAAGAACATCTTAGAATCAAATCAAAATTATCAATATTTAATGTTCTTTCATTTTGATAATGACAATCTTTGCGATGCCATCGTAGTTTCCGAGATATTTTATGAACCGATTTTTTATAAATTGGCCGCATTCTTTCAAAATGGCGGTACCAGCTACACGTTTGGAAGGTGGAATTGTTTGTTGTCATAATATATACTTTTTGGCTAGAATGGTCTGACTAAGTGGAGTGTGTAGAAGTATACATTTAAATATATCAGTATCTAGAGGTCGTATGAGTTTTTCACGCCATATTTTTTAAATGCAGATATGAATATTTTTTAATATAAAACATAAAAAAAAGATTTGTATTCTTTGTGTACTTCGAACATAGAGTGTGTGTGGGTGAATTAGATGAAGAGAGGAAGATATTAACAATAGAGATAAAAGTCCTTCATCTGTATTTTATGGTTAACGGACCTAGGGATATTTCTGCACTTGTTTTATTATCCGATATGATTGACTTATGTATTTATTTAAATATTACACCTTTTAGCGAATTTCCTCCAAAGGAAATACAACTATTGTTTTTGGACCGATGATGGAATTTCGTAAAAATTTCTTCAACACAAAATTTGGCATATCTCCCTTAATATTCGAAAAATCGGAAAACAATTAAGAAATAAAGTTGTAGGTAATTAGTTTTATTATAATTTTGTTTCTTATCATTTTTTCTGTTACACTAATATTTACAATTTAAGATTGAAAAATTCTTATCTTTGTTCACATTAGAGTTTAAGGTATTTCCAAACTGTTAGTAGGTTGTCAAGAACTTCACGAAATTCACAATATTAGTAAAATGAATCCTCAGAAATCAGCTGACTTTTTTTTGAGAATTTATCACCATACCGTTTTTGAGAAAATCGTTATGTAAGTTGGAGAAATTTAACATGCATCTTCTTAAACATGGTGAAATAAAGTGCACGATTTCGACTGTTTTTACTTCGAACTCTCTCAGTATAGTCACGATTGTTCTGGAATTCGACACATACTTTTCTCAATTCCTTAGAAATATTTTTCCTTAAAACTTTGGGAGAATGTCCATCGGGTTGTTAAGTTTTTTGATAAAATATGCGTAAAAAAGTGCATTTTTTTCATGTGCGCATCAGAAGGTTATTTTTTATGGTTCAGTTGGCATCATGAGTACCGGCGCGCTGTTTGAATGTCGTTTGGGATTATATAGTAGTACGAGATATGTCTGATGACTAGTATATGTATGATATGTTATGTGACGAATGGGAACACTGACGACAACGGCCAACTGTTCTCAACAACGCGCAGGACTACCAACATATTTTTTTACACATATAATTTTTTATATACTTTTCGCACGGGTACCTCGCTGATCGGGTACCCGTGCGAAAAGAAAAATGATCGGGAAATGAATTGTAGCAAACATAATTGCAACAACTTTACTCTTTATACAATTTTAACTAATTTTTTTAAAGGTTATTTGATTACTAATATAAAATATTTATATTTCATTGTAAATAATAGGGAATATGCATGAAAATTTTTTTTCACATTTATTTTCAGAATATGAAAATACTGTTAATACTGTAATGATATTTAAAAACGAAATTAAATTCCGACAAATATCAAGGAAGCTATAAGCTTTTAAAGATTATTATCTGTCTCTTTCTTGCAAAAATACTAAAAACGGAGTTTTACGTGTATTTTAAATGGTCAAAGTGTAATATGACGTCACATAACATATCAAGAGGGCCATCACCCTCTTTGTCTAATCGGGAATTTCAATCATTCATATCTCGCTTATTTTTAAAGTTATTTAAAAAGTAATTTTACCTTGATATTTGTCAAGTAAACATGCTTCAATTCAAGTGAAAAAAAATTTTCATGCATATTCCCTATTACCGAAACAATACTTGCTTATGCAAAATTAGCCCAATATTGCTGGAAAAGGTGTATGCTATTATTCGGATGTTACATGGGGGAGGGGGGATAGGTGCAGGTCCGTATAACGTAACACAGAAAATATCTAACAAACATTAAATAAAAAGAAACGAACAATACAACTGACGTGTATCAAGACCTTACCGATTCCCAGTGGTAAGACACAGCCAACTGCTTCGATTCCCGTAATTGTTTCAACCAATTATTGGTTTAGTCCCACGTGGACTGACAACATGGAGGTTTGAATGTAAATTATTTTTATTTATGTTATGTCTTTTTTATTCTTACATTAAATAAAAGTTTACACAAATTATACAATAGGAAAGCTGCTGTTGCTATTTATCTTTTATCATTCTGCTATTTTAAAAGTTTTGTTGGTATAAAAAGTTACATAACACAAAACAAGCAGAACGAAGAATAAACTAAATATCTTCATAGCGTAGTTACATGTAGTGGGAGGGCCTCTTGCTAAAGCCCCAGTTCGTTTGCTTCCAGCCATATTGCAAATTTTGAAAAATATACATGAAGTCTCTGTATATAAACCAATACAAAGAAAGAAAAAACACAACGGGGTACAAATTGGGTGATTAAAATATTATACAGCTTGAATTTAACCTTGAAAGTAGTTGAAGTTTATTATAAAAAAGAATTCTTTTTGTTAAATGTTACAAGAAAAAATAGGTATTATTGTCTTGTTGATCTATTGCTGATTTCAAGTTATATAAAAATGTTTATTGTGTTTTGTTAATTTTTTTTCTATAAGGTTTGGTTTTAAGAATCGTATTGAATGATATTAAATGTTAATAATAATTACTTCTATATTTAATTATGTACATATTTTGTTAATTACGTAATTGATTTTTATCAGATTATATGTAAAATACTTATAAACACTGATTGCTGCTCAGTAGCGTAGCGTCAGTCATTACCATCTGGCACGCATCCGAATGTTTGTCGGATCTTTCTCGTGTTTTTGCAACATAGGAGATTGTTGTTTAAAAACTTCCATTATCCAATGGCGATGATAGATGCATTCACTGTAACCTTCTCACAAACTATCAAAATTGATTAAACCTCTCTGATAGTCTCAAATATGAACTGGGACTTCTTTGAGAAACTTAACAACTTTAAGGATGTTCCAGCATACCACCACTTTTCGACAGATTTTGCTCATTTTTTTCACAGGCTAAAAAAAACGGTTTCTACTACATCCCGAAGTTTCAGAATTTTAGACCGTTTAGAACGCGAGATAATTAATATCAAAGTTATCATTCTCTCTCACTCACTCTCATTAGAAGCATGTAAAACTTCATCAAACTATTATCTGTTGTATTAGAAAAAATACTCAACAGAATTTAAAAAAGAATTAGGAGAGTAAAGCTAAATATTTATTATATAAATTTTTTTTAAAAATCGTACTTTCGAAATATAAAAGTTTAAAATTATTGATTCAATATTCGTATCCATAATATGTAATAATACTCAATTCGTAGGAAATAGGATTTGGAAAAGTGAATGAATTAATTTAAATAAATTGGACGTTTCGTCATTTATTTATGACTTCCTCAGCAACTTATTTATGTAATTCAAATGTCTAACATAAACCAACTATGGAGAACGACTTTAATAGTTACATTTGATGCCACAATCATTATTGTAACTCAATAACTTAATTTTGATTTGAATTTAAAGTATTTTTTTATTTATTTAATATTTGAATTAAACCTATTTTTAATTGAAAGTATGTATTTGTTAAAATTATTATTTTTCTTCAAAATAACCTTATTTGTATATGTGAACAGTGTTTTTGTCTATGTGCTGTATATGTGTGTTTATGTATTTGAGCTGTAATAAAATTTAACCGGTATTTGTCCTGATTATATACCACAGTGCTGGAACGTCCTTAAATACTCGTAAGAAGACTAGAACATGTAAGAAGTATTCATGAATCTGAAAGCAAATGTAATAGCAGATACTCAGAGAAGAAAAGTGATACTAACACTCTTTATAGGGCGACCAGAATTTTTCTGCAGTTAAGGAAATCTTTTGTACTACAGGTCTAAAGGAATAATCCTGCAAATTTACCATCTGAAGTTACCTTCCAGGTATCAGGCAAGCAAAAAATCTTCTTACGAGTTTCAACCGAAAATTAAAAAAGAATTAAACAATATTTTTAGTAACTGAACATGGGCGGATCACCTGGACAAAAAAATTCAAAATCGGTTCATAAATGATGGAGTTCTGAGGTGACACATTTAAAAAAAAAAAAAATACAGAATTGAGAACCATCCTCCTTTTTGAAGTCGGGTTAATAAACTAATGTAATAGCATGTTCCGTTTGGTATTATTTTAACGAAAAGCACCTCAACTGGGCAAATTTACACTATTAACATAGTAGTGTGTTCCGTTTGGTATTATTTTAACGAAAAGCAGCTAATTAGAAAAAATAATATTGAAAAGTAATAAGTTACAATTTTCAATCGCATTGAGTAAAGTCTTGTTTCTGAAAAAAATTGTTGGTTTCGTCTAAATATTATTTATTGGGTACTTGGACAATAAAAAAATTCAAAATTACAACTTTTCATTGATAATATTTCAACTTTATCATGCAAACTACAAAAAAATTCTATAAAAAATTTTTCGATAAGCTTGATTTCTTTAGCTGGAAATTTCTTAATATTTTACTCCCAGTGATATGCCATCGTGGTGTGAACCGCACCTTTCAGACCTGTCTACGCTATTGCTACTGTTACTAAGATCATTAAATAAATACTTAATATTTTTATAATTAATTTCCGTTTTAATTTATGGATTTTTTTAAATTAAAATTAATTAACTATTAATTTTAATGAATCCAATATCTGTACTTAAGTAAAAGTCATTTTTGATCCTATTAAGATAAACGGTTAACCAGTTACTATAAGTATATCATACCCTAGGAACTGATTTATCCCATTTCAAGTCTCATGAAACATAATAATCAAAATTCAAATGTAAATGAATGGATACAATGAATTGACCTCGTTTATAGATCTACATTTTAATGCGAGAGGCTTTCAACTTATTTGGACAGGGAAAAATATTTAATTAATTTTAGTTCTATAACATCAAATTTCGTTATCTGCCTTCGTTTTTGAGTTATCGTGTTTATAGACCGACGCGTCGGACGGACATTCGAAAATGGACTTGCTAGGTCATTTTATTTTTTTCTGCCATTAATATTTTCAACCGTTACAAAGTCGGGACTAAACTAAGAATACCCTTCTATATTCTATAATATATACAGCTGTTTGTGTAATTGACTGACTGACTAACTCATCTATACGAATTCTAACCCACTTCTAGACATGGTTGAAGGATGCGGTTTTTTGCATTCGACGCGGAATAACTTCAAACTTACGGGAAAAATTAATTTTCTTAACGCAATCCTCCCAAAAATAAGAAAAATTCCTCAAAAATATCTTGTTTACTTCTATACATGCTAGAAGGGTGCGGTTTTTTGCATTATGTCAAAGACGCGGATCCAAGGCCGATAGCCGTACCGGAACGAACCTCCTTTGCGAGCGTAACGAGTCTTATATATATAAACCTCCTGGTATAAAAGCAATACTTTTTGTTGATCATATTAAAAAACATTCTCGAACTAGACCTTACTTCTTAGCCATATAATACACACAAAATTTCAGCTTGTTATCCCTTTTCGTTTTTGAATTTCATTTGTCAACGGACAGATGAGCACACAAATAGACGGATATGCGGAAATGAACTTTTGAAAGTTAATATAACTCCGAAATCAGGCTAAAATGTCGTACTAAACTACGTATCAAACGCGATCTGACTATTTAACAAACATTCAATTTTGGTACGGAATATTAAAGATTAAAAAAAAGACACATGTTTCTGTGTTTAATAATATGTAAGATCAGATGTAATATTATTTAAAACGCCCCGATATCAAATATGAATTCGATCACAGGTAATAATAATTTGTTTCATATTATTTTATTTGTTTTAATAATAAATGTATTTATATATAAATTCATGTTTGTGAATTATTAGTTCATATTAATATTCATATTTTATTAATACAGTCGAACCTGGGTAAGCGAAAGCTGAAAAGACAGGGAATTTTTTCTCGTTTAAGATGTTTCACTTACGTAGTTTCTCATCTAGAAAAGTGTAGATATAGCTTCTGACACTTACGGAAGGAGGTACACGAATTCACAGATTATGGTACTTATTTAGCCAAAGGTCTTGGATTCAATTCCCATCCAAGATGTGTTTGATTTTTCATATCGAGCGTTGATGTCAGAAAATGTTAATCTGGTAGTGCTTTGTTTGTTAGTTAGTTTTAATACGTCTTTCAAGCTCATAAGTATTAAGAAAAATTGAGTTATCAATATTCGCTGACAACACAAAAAAAACTTCTTGCTTCTTTGCAATGGGATTAATTTCTGTATAAAAACTTTCGTCTTTGTCGTCCTCTTCAATGTCATTTGGATCTGTGAGTACCAATTCCCCTAGTACACAAAAATTCCTCCCCTCCACTCACATCCTCAAATCCTTAGGCATCCAATGGATCTTATGGTCGAAGTGTGTCTATCTAATTACATGTAGAGTTTGTAGTTTATTCAGTTCAAAATTGATGTTATTCCGATGAAGTCGGGTTCCAGGTTGACAGACCTAGATTTATTCTCAGCACTATTTTTCTTTGGATCTACCAGTCCAAGTAGCCGAGCGGTCTAAGGCGTTATGTCTGTGCAGTATGCAGTACTTGGAAACTGGCAGGTTATGGGTTCGAATCCCGACATCGGCAGTTTGTCAATTATAAACAATAAAAAAAAGGGGCAGTTAATTGACTAAACTGTCGGCGTATGGACAAGAACGAAGTAACCGGCTATGCTTGAGAAGGTTTTCTGCAGTTCCCTTCACGAACTCCAGATGAATATCGGCATAGTTCCTATCAAAGTCGGCTGCAGCCGCATATCCTACCAATTCCTAGTCTACTCACAAATTCTTTCCACTCCACTCACATCCTAAGGCATCACAATGGACCTTAGGGTCGAAGTGTAGCCCGTCGAGGGCAGCCTTTACAATCTACCTCTACCTCTTTCTTTGGAGCTTATTATTCGCACCGGTTCTTAAAAAGTAGATTTGTGTTCTTATAAGCTCAATTTTTGGTTATACAGTTTAACTCGGCCTTGCGCACTACCGTGCTCTAGACACAGAAAGAAGCATTTTCAGATTCAGGTGTGAAAAATCATATAGGGTTTTTGAGGGTAAAAATGACGGGATATTAAAAATTAGTCTTCCTTAAAGAGTTGTCTTAAATCCAATTCTCGTTTATTCAGGTTTGACTGTATATATTATTGTAAAACAATTATTTGTTAGGCTTGTATCAATGTAATATATCATATTATTATATTTATTGTTTATTTATATTAGAATTATATTAATTTTTTATTATAAATGTCTAAAGTATTTGTACAATAACTTTTGGTGTTACGTTATAAAAATTATACAAATTTGTAGATATTAACATCACGGACTTGATTCTATTCAAGATATCGTCACCCCACATTTTCTCCTTTGTTTTGATATGTAAAATTTGAAAATTAATTAGCAAAAAACCTTTTACGGAATACTAAAAGGTTTTGCATATGTCATAGTCACTAAGAATAATCAGTCATAGCTTAATGGCGCCATAAATATTGTGATTAGACAAAACAATAACGGTATTTAGTAAAACGAATGAATTATATCAACATTCAAAATATTCATCATTCATTTTATTGACTAAATTAAGACGCATTTACTATTCACAGTATTTAAAGCAATAATAAAATAAGTGAAAGTAACAACTAACTGAGTTAATTGCTTAAATACTCGGTATATAGTGAATTTATGAAAAAAAGGTTCCAAACAAAAGTTGTTTATTTTTCAAAAACGATCATTTTTTGTCCTTAAATTTTTGTACTATTTCTTACGGTTTCAATGATACGGGTAACCGCGCGAAAAGAACTATATAGAAATTTATATGCGTAAAAAAATATGTTGGTACTCCTACGCGTTGTAGAAAACAGCAGTCTGTTGTCGTCAGTGTTCCCATTCGTCACATAACATCATACATATACTAGTATATAATTTCAAACTACTTTCAAACAGCGCGCCGGTACTCAGGATGCCAACTGAACCATAAAAAATAACCTTCTGCTGCGGACATGAAAAAAAACACTTTTTTATGCATTATTTTATCAAAAAACTTAACAAACCCAATGGGTATTCTCCCAAAGTTTTGAGGAAAAATATTTCTAAGGAATCGAGGAAAGTATGTATCGAATGTCAGAATAACCGTGACTATATTGAGAGAGTTCGAAGTAAAACCAGTCGGAATCGTGCATTTTATTTCACCATGTTTCTGAAGATGCATGTTGAATTTCTCCAACTTACATAACGATTTTCTCAAAAACGCCATGGAGATAAATTCTCAAAAATATTCAGCTGATTTCTGAGGATTCATTTTACTAATATTGTGAATTTCGTGAAGTTTTTGACAACCTAATAATAGTTTGGAAATACCTTAATCAATGTAACGAAAAAAACAATTTTAAATTAAATACATTTTTCCATCATACAGTGGGCACAAAAACCTGTGCAATAAGTAATGATATCCGACCAAAAACAAAAATGTGAGAGCAATAGCCAGAAGCTTGCTTATCAGGTCTCCCTGAAGGTTCACGTATTCGGGGTGAGATGCACCCAATATCTTGTATCTGCTGTAACCGAGAAATTCGCAGTTTAAGATAATGTGGCTAGATGTTTTCTCCCCCTCGCCACACATTCTACACACTATGGATCCGTTATGGAGTCACATTGTGTGCTGATACTTCCGCAGGGTATAATGCCCGGTGATGAATCCGGCAACCATTCGCAGTTGTATCCTGTTCAGGTTCAGTGCATCGAGGGACAGCCTCTTGGATGCATTCCGAAGCAGTATTTTCTCGAGCTTTAGCTGCGGTATATTTTCCCTGTGATCACGGCGTTCATGTAGTCTTTGGAATTCCTAAAACTGGCTCTGGGCCTATGAAGGGTATTCCAACATCCTTCTTTGCTTATTTTTGCCTGGTCCTCTTGAAAACTTGGTCCTCTCACATGTTTGTTTTTGGTGGGATTCAATATACATTGAAAGTTAACTGTACAATATTTATCTAATAAAATATAATACATTTAAGTTTTATTGCAGGTGTAGGCTTTATAATAAGTAGTTTCTCCATAAATATGAATTTATATTGCTTTAAGTTACATACAGTATGAAAATAAAATCATTGTATACATTGCCTTAATTAACACATTTATTTATTTGGTTTCCATCTACAAATAAATAAAATTTAAGTGTCTGTTTGTAATGTCAAAATAACAGCTTTTTACTAAAGCCCGTTTTTACACGTGAAAGTTTTGATGAAAGTTTTCAATCGCAATGAATGTATGTGATATAACGAGACTTACATCTCTTTGTACAAGCAGAAATCGCATCAGAAACAATCAATCGCATGTTTTGGTAATAGCTTATAACTCTCGTCTTGCTAAATATTACTTGCTTATAGAGTTGAGACACTTATAAGAATATAATAGTTTATGAGCTGATAGAACTCATTGAAATGAGAAAAAATATCATATGAACAGTGGTCCGGAAATGCTTTATTTTATAAAACCGCGAGAAATAATGACGAAAGAGTAGTTTTTTTATGAATAAAATCTATTATTCACCAAATAGGAAATATAGTTCATATCATTTTAAATTAAGTAATATAATAATCTATTAGATTTTAATCTATAAGATTTTGAATATACACTTAGCTCACCGAGCCCCTAAACTCGCCAGTGAGCTTTAAAAGGAGTGGTGTCGAACCTACAACAGATTCCGATACTCAACACAAAACGAAAACACAATATTAGTAAAATTTTACTAAATCTATGTCAAATTAGCCAACACGCGCCTTTTTGAAAAAAAAATTAACTAACAAAAATTTTATGAGATTCAAACCTGATTTTATGATTTAAAAAAAGAATTTGAAAAAAAGATGTAAGAATTATTATTGTTTTTTCATAAAATAAATCATCTGATTTTTTAATTAAAAGGAAAAACTTCTTTTGAAAGGAAAAAATTCAGAATCAATTTTTAATTTCCTTGCAATTACTTGATTTTAAAAAAAAATTAAAAAAATAAAAATTTTTTAAATATTAAAAAAATAAATCGAACAAATTCTTATTATTTTCGTTTTACAATTTTACTAGGAAAAAAATATTCTCATCTTGAATATTTTTCTTTACTACTTTTAATTCCCGAAAAATTTTTCTTAAAAATTTTCAATACAACAGTATTCACCTGAATATAACGGTCAATAGGGAATATGCATGAAAATTTTTTTCACTTGAATTGAAGCATGTTTACTTGACAAATATCAAGGTAAAATTACTTTTTAAATAACTTTAAAAATAAGCGAGATATGAATGATTGAAATTCCCGATTAAACAAAGAGGGTGGTAGCCCTCTTGACATGACATGTGACGTCATAATACGCTATCACCATTTAAAATACACGTAAAACTCAGTTTTGTTTTGCAAGAAAGAGACAGATAATAATCTTTAAAAGCTTATAGTTTCCTTGATATTTGTCGGATTTTAATTTCGTTTGTAATATTATTACAGTATTAACAGTATTTTCATATTCTGAAAATAAATGTGAAAAAAAATTTTCATGCATATTCCCTATTGTATAAAATAGATGTGACCCGAGTAGTAAATATTAACAATGGAATTTTTTTTGTCTTTTGGCGTGTTTTGAGTATCCGATCAGAATGTATTTTCAGCATGTAAACACAGTATTCTATACTGCTCAATTGCACAGTGTTTGAAACACATTCAGTAAAACATTTGTATATACACTCCCGTTCAATAAAATTGAACAGATCTGAACTAGTCACTCACAATTTTGATTATTCTTGTAGTAAATTTTTTTTACTCTACTTCCATTTCTTTTTTCACATTTAAAATATATACTACTTATCTATGTTTATAAATGAATAATTATACAGAGAGTCACAAAAGTGAGGAGTTTTATGAAATGTAAGAAAATCAACATTTCAGGTCTGTTCAATTTTATTGAACGGGAGTGTATATACATTAGTTTATATATACATACATTATATGCTTAAACGATGTAGACAAAAGTCTGTCTGTTACATAAGCAGTGTGACTACACTCTGCAGTGGACAATAATTGTTTGTGCGTTTGCTATGATTTGTGTATGTTGAAAGACAAGACAATTTTATACATTATAGAACGAAAGATGAATTATCTTTTATATTTTGGTAAATATCTACGCCGCCAGCTCTTAAATTAGAACATTTAAATTTAACTGTACAGTTGAAAGATACAGGAATGTCTTCATCATTATTGCGCCATGTTTCTAACAATAGAAGATATTAAAATTACGAGCCGAGCCAATGATATCATTTTTATAGGTTCGTAAACTTTGTATATTAAATGTATATATTGATAAACGTGACCTGGTCTTGATAAATTTCACAAATTCTGATTATGATGTAAATAACGGATTTAATTACAGTCTTTCAAACTCTAATTTGAACGTAAGAAGTGGCGCTGGTTCTGTTCTACTATGATGAAATGTAGTATCATGGGTTTTAGATACAATATATAATTTTTCTATTGTAGTTTTTCACTATCATATCATTTTATTAAACTTTTGTTTCTTAATAGAAGTGTTGTTAAACTTATTAAATATAATTTTAATAAATAATTTAAAAAGTATAACTTCTTACTTGCGTACATGAGTACACACATACACTTTCATTGGAAAGATTTAAATTAAGAAAGGTTACAAGTGATTATAATGACGAGAAAAGTCAAGTGCATAAAAATGGGATCTTCCGCAAGCTTATTAGACGTTTAAAGTATGGAACAGACGCAGAACATTGTTGCAGCAACATTGAACTCCGCCTACAAAATATTTTCTGTACAGACGTGCAACCAAAATTATAGAACATAAAATTATTATTTTATGACGCTAGTCATAAAAATTCAATCATTTCTCATCTTGTCTCTATCTATCTCATTTAATTTGTATAGTTTATTTATAGGTATGTATCTAGTTTATTTATATGTATAAAACTAGTGTTGGATAATATCAATATATTATTATTACAAATAATAAAATATATAATGTAAATTGTAACCAATCTAGGTAATAAAACATAATAAAATATTAGGAAAGCATAAAATATTAGATAATATGACCAATTTTTACAGGAACATTTAACTCCTCCTACAAAATATCAAATAATATTGATTTTTACAGCAACCGTTCAAGGACATGTTTTTTGTTGCTGCAACCACTATACACATTTGCAACAAAATAGGTTGCTGCACAATGTTCCTCGTTTGTAGGCCCTATAAAACAGAGAGTTTAATAAACTAGTTTGTCCATTTGAAACGCAATTCGAATGAGTAATCCAAGTTTTATTACCTTTTCTAAAGGATTATTGTTAGTCTTTCTTACTTCATTTCAGTAGTAGTTGTTTTATTACTTAGTCTTATTGCGAATGAAATATATCACGTTTTATTTTCAGTTCATAACACTTCAAATTCATTTTTATATTACTTTTCTATAATATTCTGTCGACTATAAAATACTTATAATAATAAAATACGTATTGGTTTCAAAACAATTGTCGTCAATTGTAATATGTACTATGGATCACAAAAGTTGATGTCATTTTTTTAAATTTTATAGTTGATTTGTGACTTATTCATTCGGTTTTCGCAACAAAAAAAAATTTCGAATAAAAGAAGCTTTGGACCCTCTCTGGCGCATTAAAGCTTCTTGCTCCTCTAGAATAACCTTTATTTCTGTATACAAACTTCCGTCGTCATCATGTCCTTCTATGCCATTTTTGTCTGTGAGCAATGTCGTGATCCGTATGTTCTCCAGCAACAGATTCGTCACGGAAACTCCAATCAATCTTCGAAGTTGGTGTTAGTATTTCAATTATATATACAAGTAAATCTCGCGACAAGCTTTTATATCATATAAATTGTATAATGTAATATATTGATGGGTTTGATTTAATTTAAAGTTTACTTTTTTCTTTTTACAGCATTTAAATAAAAGCATGTTTTTTACTATTAATTTATTTACAGTGCTCAAATTAGAATCGTAATATTATTCACAAAACATTAACATATAAGCTACTGACTAGTTATGTCGCGAGACGAGATTAGCATGTCTCTTGTATTGTATTGACTTAATTTTCGTGAAATAATTATTTTTCTAATTTAATTAATTTTTTATATTTTAATTGGAACAATAATAGTCCACAGTACAGCACGGTATTTTTATAATGATTAGTAACAGGCTAAATTTTTATCAGTAGCTTCCTTTCGACGAGACGCCCAACTTATCTCTCGCGAAAATTCTCGATAATAGTGACTAACGAAGCGCGTAAGAGAGTAACTTGTTTGTTTGACGGTAGCAAAAATTTTATCAGTAACAGATAATTTGTGATTTAAATTGAGAGATAATGTAATAAAGCCTTCAAAAAAACGTGTATCCTACAAAATGGATGGTGTGACAGGCAGGTCCCCACCCCAACATGTTCAAATAACGAGGTATAGATAGTTATTAGTACCAAGCTGATTTTTATGCTGTTAATTAATAATGGTATATATAATTTGATGGCCACCTTGTCCTACAAATTTAGTGGTTCAATTTCCCAGTCCAACGCTCTGAACATGCCAATGTAAAATTTTCATTTATAAATTAGAAAAATATTTTCTTATTTCAATGACACACAACATTTATATATATTGTAGGTGTCAGTTCTTCAATCTTTAGTTCATAAAAGAATACTAATATTGTTTTTATCGTGAATACACTCAATCGCGCCAAGTAACGGTTATTTCATTAGCGCCAAGTAATAACTATGTATACCCCGTTATTTGAACATATTGGGGGTGAGGGACCTGCCTGTCACACCCTCCTCTTTTTTAGGACACAAGTTTTTGTGAAGTCTTTATTACATTATCTCTCAATTTAACTAACAAATTAACTGATAAAACATAAAAATTTTGCTATCGTCCAACAAAGAAGTTACTCTTTTACGCGCTTCGTTAGTCACTATCATCGAGAATTTTCGCGAGAGAAAAGTTGGGTGTCTCGTCGAAAGGCAACTACTGACAAAAATTAAGCCTGTTACTAATCATTAAAAAAAACCGTGCTCTACTGTGGACTATAAAGATTATATAGTAAAAATTCAATCATTACCACCCAAAATGATTTACTGTTTTTTTTTATTAGTACATTTTTACAGATTAAAAATCTATAGAGATTGAAAGAGTACTATCGCCTGTCTCTCGAATATTTAACGAATGTCAGGATTCTAATTTTTGTCTCGTCATTCGTTGGATAATTCTCGCCTCGCTTCGTTTCTCTCATCTCTCGTGGCATCACTACTAACGACGTACGTAGTAATGTCTATTTACTAAAATTTGTAAATGCCTACGATATTATAATGTGTGATTCTGTAACGCATGACAAGATTTAGTGACATTGAAACAATTCGCTGCACGCAACCAACACACACAAAACATTACAACCAATTTGATATAACAATAAATTATATGTAATTTATATATACCGGGTGCGTCATGTCAAATATTAAAAGAGTCTTACCGAGAAATTGTTTGTCGTATAAAAAATGTATTGTAAAAGCGTTGTAGGATTCTGAAAAAGGTGAGGCACATGCTTGCTGTAATTGATATAAATAAAGGTATAAGAGTCTTATGATAGTCTTAACTTTCATTAATTACCAGGAAACTATTTTAAAGGAAATTTTTTACTAAAGCCGAATCTGCACTGTAAAAAATAAAATAGTGGACGCAACAACGCTAGGTAGTTAGCCGATATTAAATACTGATAAATGATTAACACTTAAGCTAAACACCTAAAAATTGAAGTAATAATAATAATTTCTATTGCAAAAAAAAAAGAATCACAACAAATCATTAAAATTGTATGGCAATAAATTTAATAAATAACTCTTAACTAAACTTTTAAATTTTTTGTAGTTTTCTTCATATTTTATATTTTCTGGCAAGTTCTATAGGGTTTAATAATTTCACTCTTTCTTATGTTGTAACAGTTGTTGTACCGGCCAAGTATCCGAGTGGTCTAACGCGCTCTGTCTACTTGGGACTGGGAGGTTATGGGTTCGAATCCCGACATCGACAGTTTGTCAATTATTAAAAAAAAGAAAAGAGGATGTTAATTGACTAAACCGGCTATGTTTGTGAAGGTTCTCTGCAGTTTCCTTCACGAACTCCAGATGAGTTTCGGCATAGTTCCTATCAAAGTCCAATGCAGCCGCACATCCTACAAATTCCTAGTCTACACACAAAATTATTTGTCCTCCACTCACATCCTCACATCCTAAGGCATCACAAAGGACCTTATGGTCGAAGTGTGTCCCGTCCAGGACAGCCGCTACAATCTAAGAAGTTACTCCAAAAAGAAACCTCACTTTTGGAGTCGACAGTACATGAATAAATTAACCTGTAAAGGTTTTAACTTACAATACATTAGATAAAATATGTACCTATATAAATGTATATTGACCTCATACTATTAACAATTATTAATATGTTTCTGTTATAAAATATTCAATTCACCTTTTTTTTTGGGTGGTATGAACTTTTCAAGGTGAATGTCACTCAAAATTTGACATTATTTTTATTAAAAATTAATGATATCCCACACAAAAATCAATCATCATTATTTGAAATGTATATAGATACACTCGCGGACAAAATACTGGGGTCAGTGATAGCCTTGAAGACTTTACCGTGTGCAGCGAAATTAACGAATCCACTTCTGTGGTATTAAATGACGTTTATGAATTATCGAACTGAGTATCTTAAGAATAAAAATTTCTTTACGTAGGAGCTGCGTCCCAGTTGTGTAGAAGTAAAATGAGTCAATCCATAAAATGATAATGAAGTTAGTTTATACAGGATATTTAAGCAATTAACTCGTTAGTTCTTATTTTCACTTGTTTTATATTACTTTAATATTTACAGAAATATTTGCTATTAAAAAATAAATAAATAGCATTATAACTTTCATGGTAACTTGAGTTGATATAAAATATGATTTCTTCTTTTGAGAAAATTTGCTAAGTCTACGTAGCTCCTACATAAATAATTTCTTTACTTGGCTTAAGGATCAATCTATTTCAAATCAACGAACGATGACCTCCAAAGTTAATTTTTTGTTTACTTAAACATTGATGTTTAAGCTTCTTTTAACTTTATAAAGTGCTTCCTTTATTTCTTAGATTTGGACACAATGATTCATTCATCTTTAGATATAAGTTTGCGTTGCAGAAAAGAAAGAGGCTGATAGATTGGCCAGACAAGGAAAGTCCTTTATACCCGAAGAGGCTGTACCGCAACTTGGATTATCTCGATGTATCTCGTGGGCTAAAATTGCGAAGTGGAGAACAATCGAGCATTATAAAATTTGGTTTAACACTACGAGTTAAATCAACGCGAAGCAGATGAAAGGCGCTCCAATCGTTAAAATGGCAGATCAACTTCTGGATCTCAGCAGACAAAAGCTCAAACAGGCAATTTCAGGAAGTACGTGTAAGAGTGCATGGAAATAAAAACACGTGGCAATCTTCAACAATGAACGAACCATTATGCAGAATATATGGTGAGGATACTTATCACTTAATTTTCGAGTATCACATAAAAAATATTAGAAACTCTAAGCTCTATGGGAAAGTCAACCTAGAGTTCGAAGATATCAAAGTTACTTGAAGGAAACGAAGATTCAACAATTCAGGAGCAGCATAATAGACCCATGGTCTTCATGGCCTTCGAGATGCACAATCCGACCTGACACGCAATCTTTCAATCCATTTGTACATAGAGAGTAATTTTACACGAAAGTAATTGACTTTAAAGTGCATTTACTGGACAACATTTTATGTTCGGTAAACCTTTAAGTCAACAGTTTAAATAACGAAAAGCCCCATATCTAATGGTAAATAAGACACATAGATTGTTTTCGGGATAAACGTTTAAGAGTTGCTACTTCCTACAAAAGTTGGAAACCTAGAAGTTTCTTCTTTTTAATGTGGAGCTTCAAACATTTAGATTTTACTAAATTCGATTATATTAAATTTGAATATAATCTGGCTTAGTATAGGGTGTTTTTTTTAATATTGATAGAACTTCCGATAAGGATAAATTTATTAAAATAGGAATAATTTTATTCCAATTTTTTTTATATTCATGAAAGTTTACCATTTTATCCTGCAAGACTCTCGCCTCAATAACGCTTTGAAATTATTAAAATTTACTTTGGAAATCATGTTTCAAAATCAAAATATTTTATCGAAAAATTGTGTTTAGTGATGAAACTCATTTTTGGTTGAATATTTTTGATCAAACAAAATTGTAGATTTTGGAGTGAGGCAAATCCAGAACAGATATTGGAAACAACATTTCATCCAGAACACTATTTGGTGTGGATTGCATGCTGGCGGTATCATCGATCCTGATTTCTTTAAAAATGATGCTGGAGCCAACGTTAACGTCAATGGATCACGATCACCATGATCAACCATGATTTTTTATTTGAAAACATGGAAAACATCGATCCAGACGAAATGTGGTTTCAACAGGATGGAGCTACAGCCCATACAGCACGTGAATCCATTGATTTGATAAAAACAAAATTTAATGAGAACATTATCTCTCGAATTTGGACCTGTTAACTGGCCTCCTAGATCACGTGATTTAACACCACTCGATTATATTCTGTGGGGATATGTTAAGTCATTGGTGTACACTTACAAACCAGGAACAATCGACAACCTGAAAGCCAACATAGAACGAGTTATAGCAGAAATAAGACAAGATTTGCAAGATTACAAGTTTATTTTATATATCAAACACATCCCGATCCGATCTCATCCGATTATTTTGTGAGGAAACCAAATTTTTTGCACCCTCTTAATAAATTCCGATCAGGTTGCCAAGAAGTTCTTACTATCTAGACGTTAATGCCAAACTGCCTAAACACTCATTTGATTCAATAGTACCCATGAGGGTGGAATTTTATTTGTTCGTCCTCAAATTTTGCGACGGGGGTTAAAAATGTTTTTTACACCATTGCATTTTTCAATCAGAAATCTTCGCCATGCTGAGAGGTGCCCAGATTTGTAACACGAAAGGTGACAGTTGGTCTAGATGACCAATGGGCCCTCCTTGCCCTCCTTGAGAACAACCTGCTACCCGAAGGCGAGACGTCTCCGGGTAAGAGGTGCTATTTATGGGTTAGAGGTGCTGTGGGCCACACAGAAGGCCCACAACTTCTCCGTCGGGATTTCTCCCAGGATTGATGGATCCAAAGTTTCGGACCCAAACATTCTATATCTCACACTCTGCAGGCTTCTGCAGGTGCATACAACATGTATGGAAGTTTCATCGTCCAACCAGCCAAGTAGCCGAGCGGTCTAAGGCGTCATATCTGCGCAGTATGCATTACTTGGAAACTGGGAGGTTATGGGTTCGAATCCCGACATCGGCAGCTTGTCAAATATAAAAAAAAAGGGGCGGTTGATTGACTAAACTGTCGGCGTATGGACAAGAACGAAGTAACCGGCTATGCTTGAGAAGGTTTTCTGCAGTTTCCTTCACGAACTCCAGATGAATATCGGCATAGTTCCTATCATAGTCGGCTGCAGCCGCATATCCTGCCAATTCCTAGTCTACTCACAAATTCCTTCCACTCCACTCACATCCACACATCCTAAGGCATCACAATGGACCTCATGGTCGAAGTATAGCCCGTCCAGGGCAGCCTTTACAATCTCTTCATCGTCCTCCATACAGGCTACATTAGAGATCCCCAAGTTATGAATGTGGTACCACCCTTCTCAACAGCATTCTATTGAGTTTCAACCGAGCACAGTCGAACGGCCTAGCTGTGCTTATGCAAAAATTGGCCTGTCACATGCCCAAAGTCCTAGTCATCGAGATGAGCTTGTCCAGCCACCTTTGATTCGGTAAATTACGGAGCATCTTGCTATGGGAATGATAGGCTCAGGTGAAAGGATCGTTTGAGATGACCCCTCTCGTGCCAACGAGTCCGCTACTTCGTTCCCTTTAACGCCAGAGTGACCCGGTACCCAGATCAGTCTGACTGTGTTACTCAGTGTCAGGTGGTTCAGTTCCTCGAAGCATTCATAGACTATCCTCGATTGGAATCTTGACGCCTCAAGGGCCCGAAGTGCTGCCTGGCTATCCGAGAAGATGCTGATATGTTTGTTTAGGTGCTAAGGACCCGTTTGCGGTATCCCTCTTTCTAATTATTATTATTACACCCTTGCATAAGTTTATTTTATATATATTATGTATATATATTTATATAAAATAAGCTAAAATATAAAACGCACTTAGTACGTAAGTGGAGATCACATATGATTGGGGCGCGTTAAATGGACATACGTTTGTAATAAACGGCCTACATAATAAAAAACTTTGCGTGGTATAATCACCACTTGACCAACAAAGACTGTAAACAATACGACCTACATTTTTTATAAACCTTGATACAAATAGCGTATATGGATTTTTTTTATACTACAACGAAAGTAAAACAATAACGGTATTTAAAAAAAAAACAACTAAAAATCACTGCAAATATCATCTATACGATAAAATTGAATACAGCAGAACCCGAATAAACGAGAACAGGGAAAGTGAGGCCTCTTTTCTTAAGACCAATTACTATGCCCCAGCATTAGTATCCTCAAAACCCTCTAAGTGTAAGAAAATAGAAAGTTCTTTACGATAGACTTGCTTTTTACGTCTGCTTCTCTATGGTCCGTATTCATAGTCCGGTCTTAAGCGTAAGTTGACCTTAAGTATAATCTTAAGGCAGCGTTTAGATTCATAGGCGAAATCTTGAAGCAAGCTTGAAAGTTTGATCGTTGTTAAAATATGTGTAGTTGGATGAATCTTCATATTCATAGCTTAGATAGATTGTTGCGGCTACCCTGGACGGGCTACACTTCGACCATAAGATCCATTGTAATCCCTAAGGATGTGAGGATGTGAGTGGAGTGGGAGGAATTTTGTGTGTGTAGACCAGTAATTGGTAGGATTCTGATAGGAACTATGCCGATATTCATTTGGAGTTCGTAAAGGAAACTGCAAAAAACCTTCACAAGCATAGCCAGTTACTTCGTTCTTGTCGGGATTTGAACCCATAACCTTCCAGTTCCAAGTAACCATAACGCCCCAGACATACGCCTTAGACCGCTCGCCCACTTGGACGGTATATTCATAGCTTAAGGTAATATTAAGAAGTGAAAATTCACAGTCATAGAAGACACTGTTATTAGACAATTATAGACCTTATCCTTACTTTTTATTAAAAAAGGAAGATTTTCTAAAGGAAAAGGAAGTCAGCATTTTAGTAGACGGAGGTAAAACTCCATTACTATTATTATTATATAACCTTCAACTATAACTTGATTCACTTCCACGCCGTATATATTAAAAATGAGAAAAATGTATAATCACAATAATTACTAGCAATATAATTGAAGAACGTAAATTACAATTATATACTATCAACTTCAAAAGTGGTGTTCCGTTTTGAAATATTTGCTGTCAATTTGTGTCGAATCTATTCGACTTTCGAAATAATGTTTGGAATAAAAGTTGCTCTTTTTAAAAATACTAACACTTTTTCTAACGTTTTCTTAAATCGGATGGATTCGGCACAAATTAACTCTAAAGTTGTTGAAAAAGAAAGGGTATTTATAAAGCCGATAGTACTAAAAGGTTTATACTAATAATTATGTATAATTATATTCGTTAAATACTTTTCCATAATCACTATTATAATATTATCTATCTAATGGACGCATTTTTTATGCTAGAAGGTAACATTACTATGGCACTTGTAGAATTAAATGGAAAGAAAATATACTTAAGGATGAACCAGCAGTGTGTTATGCAATCAGCACAACAAACCGGTGTGATGCACAAATATATAAAAACACATATACCAACACATAGACAAATACACAGTTCACATATACAAAATAATGTTGATTTGAAGAAAATAAATATATTTAAACTTTTATATTTCGAAAACAAAACGGTAACACACGATTATTTTTTTTAAATTTATATAATAAATTTTTAGCTTTACTCTCCTAGTTTTTTTTTAAATTCTGTCGATTATTTTTTCTAATACAACATATAATTGTTGGACGGGCATGAAGTTTCACATGCTTCTAATAAGAGACAGTGAGAGAGAATGATAACTTTGATATTAATTATTTCGCGTTCTAAACGGTCAAAAATTCTGAAACTTCGGGATTTATTAGAAAACATTATTTGTAGGCTGTGAAAAAAAAATGAGCAAAATCTGTCGAAAAGTGGTAGTATGCTGAAACGTCCTTAACAAGAAATGTATTGTAACTAGCTGGGTTAGTTGTTTAAATACTTGGTATATACTGAATACTTTTTATTTTTAAACTTTCCTTTTACGGTTTACACGATGAAGAAATTTTAATTTGTGATTTTTTTCGTGTTCGAGTTATTTTATTGACAGGCAGAGCGTTACAACGCGTGGCATCAAACCTTTTAAATTGTTTAAAGAGAAACAACTTTTGTTTGAAACATTTGTTCATGCACTCAATAGTTAGGGCAAAAAGACGGAGACAGCTAGTATGCTGTAATCATTAGGTTGCTCTTGTAAGGTACTCGATTCTAAATATTCATTTTCTTTCATATTGAGATACCTTTGCGTACCTTCTTCAATTTAAATATTCATTTAGTTCTACTTTTTGTTCATTAAGTTTGTTGGCTTTTCTGTTGGTCACCATTCAATAAATTTTCAATTTTCTTCCATATTAGATACCTTTGCATGCAGTAAATATTTCATTGAGGTACCTGGGTAACTACAAACAAACTCGCTATCAATCATTATTTATCAGGAGCTAGAGTAGGTTTTAAAATTTCTTGGAATGAAAATAAATTTCGTTACGTAGGGCAACGTATAAAAGCGAATTCCAGAGAAAGGAATCATGATGAATATCAAATAAAATTGAACAGACTTGAAATGTTAATTTTCTTGCATTTCATAAAGCTCCCCACTTTTATAACTCCCTGTATAATAGTTCATTTATAAACAAAGATAAGTAGTATATATTTTAATTGTGAAAATAGGAAATGGAAGTATAGTAAAAAAACATTTACTACAAGAATAATCAAAATTGTAACAGTTTATTGAACGGGAGTGTACATTTGACAAAAATTTTCCAAAATCGCTTCATAAGTGGAATTTCTTTAGAAAGAAAAATTTACTAATAGTCGAAAATATATTGAATGAGGCATAAAACTCGGTATAGTACGTGGTAACCTGATATATGAAAATTGTGTGAGTTTTTTCTAAGCTTTCGCTAAATATGTCGATGTAAAATGTAGACTACAATTAAAAACAATGTTATAAAAAAATACCTGATTTTTATGTTTTAACTTAAACTGGATGATTTTGGATTTGAACTGTAGCTTACCTGAAAATAAAAAGGAAAATTAATTTTGGATGTAATGTTCTTTTCAAAAATTTTTGATTTAAAATTAAATACAGAACTGATTAAAGTAGACTTATGCTCAATTGCACCGAATCATTTAAGAAAGGCTCACTTTTAAGTAATTTTCAAAATGACAATTTGTATTACACCGTTAGATAAGCTGTTCTTAAACAGGTAAAGTAGTTCTTAATTTTAAGCCCCCAGTGCTGCTGCTTAAATGATTCATAAAATTTAAATTATGTTAAGAATGTTTTAATCAATAATTTTTATTATTATTATTTACTTTGAATTATCAAAATAAACCCAGAAAAAATACTACCTAGGCCCAGTTTTTTAAAGCATAAACCTAGTTAGTTAACTCGCGTGGTTTAAGTTAAGCTCCCCCACCTAGATCCCAAAAATAGTAGCGTTGATCAGAAGAATAATAATATATATAATATTAATATATTATTATATTTTATTATTATCATATATATTATTATAAGATCTGAATAATAATTTCTTATATATTATCATATAAATTATTTATCATAACCTCAAATATTTCGAATTCAAAGTGTTAAATATTTTATGCAGTGATATCAAGTTATTAACAAAGAGTGATTTTTGTGTCATTGTCTCTAAATTGTAAAGATTGCAACCATGGAGACTATATAAATTTCAACGTTATTGACACGTGTACATTATGTCATCAGGGGAAGGGACTCGAAGTGGGGGAACTTAACTTAAACCACGCGAGTTAACTAACTAGGCTTATCCTTAAAAAAACTGGGCCCTAAAGTCTTTGTTTTATGCAATATAAATGATACAAAAACAAATACTATGTAAGAGTTTCAACTTAAATATTGACACATCGTGTTGGTTTTCAAATATTATTTAATTAAGAATATTGACTTAAGTAATAAAAAAAGGCGTTACGAAGGAGCTGCGTCAACGAAGCGAATTTTCTTAGAATGCATAAATTACTCTCTAGTGGCCACAATTATAGTTTAACCAAAATGAAATATCGTATCTGATATGATTTAAGCATTTTCAAAGCCAATTTTATTACTAAATGGTTAGATCAAGGGGAAAGGAGGGCATAGAGAACGAAGAAAACACAAAATATAAAATAACATTCTTAATATTAGAACAATCGAAAAATGCGTAAGGAATAAAGTTGTAGAAAATCAAGTTTTCTGCAATTCATCACCTTATCATTTTTGCTCAAACTCTAATGTGTATACAGAGGTATTAAGGAATTTAATTTTCAATCTCAAACCGTCAATATTTCTGTAAATATTAGTGTAACAGAAAAATGATAAGAAACAAAATTACAGTAAAACTTTGGATCTACAACTTAACTCCTGAAAAATTTTTCGATTTTTCACAAATTAAGGGAAATATGCCAAATTTTGAGTTTCCCCCTCCCTCTAAACCCCCTTTCCCGATTTTACCCATTAACGAACTTGACCTTTTGAATACCAAAAGCACCTCAAATACCAAATTTCATTCCAATCGGAATAAAACTGTGTCCACTAGAGAGTCCATAGACACATAAACTTATAGATGCTTATATATATATATACATACATTTTAACGATAGTGATTTTTGACATCTAGTAGGTAGGATCGATGGACATTTGAGGAAAATTTTACGAAATTCCAACATTGGTTCAAAAACAATAGCTGCATTTCCTTTGGAGAAATTCGCTAATAATTTCAAGCAGTAATTTCGACAAGTAAAATATCGTTAAATTTTATTTTATAGTTTATATCCAAAAAGCATACAACAAGTGTAATTTATTGTTTTAATTTTTTTCCATTCTTTTTCTTTAATTTTTTAATCAAAATTATAACTGAAATCAAAGTTCATTTGCTTGCATTTAATTAATTAGGAATTTAAATAATTTAATTTTGGAAGGCAACCCAAGAAAATAAAAAGTTACTAGAATTATATTTTATTTATATACGTTGAATCTTAAGCATGTCTTTATATAATAGCGGTGCAACCACTGATATAATTAAGAAAGTCTTCAATATATAAGTATTACCAAAGAATACAATATACATAGAAGCGTCACTTAAACATATGAATATTTCATTAATATTAATATTTTATGCAGCTTGTAAAAAAAATTAAAAAATGTTCACTAATAATTCGAAAAATTCATAAAAATTTTATTAATATTGGTGGATTCCCTTTTAATATAAATTTGAAGTACATCCCCGCTTCGATGTGATCCGGCCAACTGGTACTTTGTTCTGCCAAAGAATACAGTTGGTTGTGCTGGTAATGGCACTAAATACCGAAATCGAACAGCTATTGTCATCTAGTGGTCATCATACACTCTAAAAATTTTAAGTGACACAAAAATCGTACTTATACGCTTTTATGTATATTGTATTCTTTGGTAATACTTAGTAAAGACACACTTAAATAAAAAACTGTGAGGACGGATATTAGAGGAACGAATTATAATGAATATCATTGATAATCGTATCATCATGAAGACTATTACAAAGATATCTGTTTCAGGAAGTTCATGCGCTACGCTAGAGTCAAATAAGTACTATCTTTAATAAAACTTATTTAGGATTTTTAAAAAGTTGTAAAGTATATCAATAATTTTACAGCGATTTATAACCTTTTTCATTTGTCTTAAATATTACAGTATTTATTATAAAATATCAGTTAATATAAATTAGAAATTGATTTGACTTGATTTGTTATGATGTTCACAGTGTGTATGTGTATATTTTTTTATTGTGCGCTGTGGCCAGTTTTCAAAATATGGTGGCATAAACAAACTTAACAAAAAAGTTTTAATTTAATTAATTTTAACATTGGTCAACACCATTTTTTTAATGCAATTATATAAACTGCATGTTGCAAAGAATATTTATAAACATTATTTATTATGGTAGCTACTATAACTACATAATTGAGCTAATCAATTCACTAAAAGAAATTTTTTTATCTACCTATCAAGCCTCATGCATGAACGTCCTTAAAAGAATAAAAAGTAAATTTTATATTCTACAACTTTATTTATGATAAATGTTTTCATTGTATAAAATATTAATTTTACGAAAGAAATTAAGATTTGGTGTTTCACCCTCCCATTTTCCTTGACCTATTTTACTCAGTAACGAACTTGACCTTTCAAATACAGAAATCACACACACACTCAAATTTCATTTCGAATAGACATTGTAGAATTGTTTCATCCGTAAAATTGCAATAGCTGAATATTCTGAATAAAACTCGCTAAAAAAAACAAGCTAAAAACTTATGTACTAAATAATAATATAATGATTTTTTATTATTATCTGCTAAAACTAAAATTGTTTATGTCTTAAGGATGTTCCAGCATGAAACCACTTTTCGACAGATTTTGTTCATTTTCTTTTTCACAGGCTACAAATAACGTTTTTTAATAAATCCCGCAGTTTCAGAATTTTTGTCCGTTTAGAACGCGAGATAATTAATATCAAAGTTATCATTCTCTCTCACTTTCTCTCATTAGAAGCATGTAAAACTTCATGCCCGCCCAACAATTATCTGTTGTTTAGAAAAAAAACCTGAAAGAATTTAAAAAAAAACTAGAATAGTAAAGATAAATATTTATTACATAAATTTTTTTCTAAATCGCATTTTACCGTTTTGTTTTTGAAATATAAAAGTTTAAATTTTTTTTTCAAATAACATTATTTTTTTTATATGAATATTGAATTTGTCTATGTGTTGCGTATGTATGTATATGTATTTATTCTATAATAAAATCAAAGTGGTTTTTTGTCCTGATTATATAACACAGTGCTGGAACGTCCTTAAGAAAATATGTATTTTTGTGTCATTTATCATACATACATAGATTTCTGACAGTTGTTTTTTCTTTTAGTTAAAAAAAAAAACTATCTGTAAACACATTTTTTTTTGTCTTTTCATATAAAAGTTAGTTTTTATCATATTTTTATGTTTTTTATCGACCATGTTTTTTTTTTGTTTTTTAACCATAAAATATTATATATAACGACAAAATACAATGTATAACCGCAGTTTGAAACGATTATAAACTTATTGTTTACTATACGCGTAAATGAAGCCAAAACTACAGAGTGTATGACAACACGATCAAACAAAAGTTGTTGGGTTTCATAAGAAAAACACGTTTTGTATAATCAATACAAAACGTGCCGTTAACTCGTACCGTTTAAAATATAAGATTTGGGCATAGGCTACCACGCGAACGCAGATGCATGAAACAATAAATTAAGGGTGGGGGTGTGATAGTTCTTCGTGACATAATACTTGTGGTAGGATTTCAATGTGTAAATAAATGGGGGACGGACGGTCAAATATTCTCAAAGAAGGTGTGACATCATATGTAGACTTGAATAATTAGATCACTGTTTCAGAGCATATTTTACCTATTTTTTTCTTCCACCATTCTTCTTTCTCAAGTTGCTATTCTTAAAAAAAAACTATACCGAAAATGAAAACTATATATTCATTAAAAAAATCATTTTTCTTAAATAATGAAAAATCTAAATAAAAAAATTAGAACAAACACGACACTCGGTAAATAATATAATTCGAATGCCCTTCGATAACGATTTACAGAAGCTAAATACAACATATATATATAAATATATATTGAAGGTCACACGTGTACCATTTATAACACACATAATAGGCCACAATATTTAAATTGTCATACTACAACTACGTTCAAGTAATAATCATCACTAGTAAATATGATAGAATGCCTCGACCCGGTCTTGGTCGTGGTTGTTGTACTATGAACGAGCTATCATTATTTAATCATTTTCTTCTAGGTTATGTGTAGGCGGTAATATCTACTATATACGCATTACTACTAACTCATCCTCTCCCGTACTTGAACCTTTTACCATCTGACTTGTATTTCACTATATATATATGTCGCAGATGGATCGTCCAATCCGCTGATTTACAAAACCGCTAATTGTTTTACATAACAACTCCGTTATGCAACGCACGTTTAGACGTAATGAAGAAGAGCTTATCTGTAGTAACAAAGAGCGTTTTGATATAGGGAAAAATAGAGAACGCCTTTTAGTGCGGGGCCCAAAAACACGCAAACCCGACCAACTCGGGGTATGACCGATGAAGTGAAAGATTGTAGTACTCGGTTGTAATAGTTAACTTATTTAATTTCAATAATTTGGACACTATATCTAAATATATAGAACTTGTTAGGAAAAAGGACCTTTAGTAATGGGAATAATTCTAAGCTATGTATTTAAGACTTAAACAATATGCTAGGTAATATAAATAGTAATATTAATTATAATAATAATAATAAATGCCAAAAGTCGATGTCGCAGAACACAACAAACATACATACATTTATACACAGTACAAGAACATAAACACCCTTACAAATATACACGTACACTCACACACATTCTCCGGTTCACATGACAGACTAGAACAAAAAAAATAAAAACACAGTTTACCGTCACTTGACTATGTTCGTGTGGTAAACTAATCGGGCTCAGCCTTGAATTAAAAAAGAAAACAAAATAATAATGATATAAACTAAAATCTACAATCTGACGTTTTATTTCACGCTGTTTTACATAACGTCTAATCGTAGACCCGCTGCATTGATAAATGCAAAACGTTTCAGCAATATTACGTGTTACAGTTCAGTAATTATGTAAAACAGCTAAACGTCGTTCAGTTGTTTTATATAACGAAGTTGTTATGTAGACTAGCGGTATTGTAAAATATCGGATTTGACAACCATCTTCGACATATACAAGCATATAAATGTATTTTCATTTCTATGTAGGCTACTTTTAATACCGATTATTTTTTAAATCATTTTATACAAGGATTGTTGTATAACGTAATATTACCTTATATCATAAAAAGTTTATGAGAGCTTTGCTAATGTTGAAATACTATTTTACGCAGAGGTGGGCATGGGTTGTTAATTTGAGCAACTGGACTCTCCATAAGCTGAGTGAGAGTAACAAGAAAAGTATGTTTTGAAATAAGACGGAACGATGTTTCAATACAAGGTGTCCTACCAATTATTGCCCAATAATTTATTTGATTATATGTTTCATATGTGAAAATCCCGATTCACATAGATAAGAAGACGCGAAACAACTATTAAGTTTTTTATTTATTTATAATAATTCCGGATATTCAAACGAAGATGGATTTTCTTCGACGATTTCCCAAATACTTTTTGTTATCGTGTTCATGGTTCCTGATAAATTATAATTTGTTGGAATGGTAATCATTTCGTTTAATAACGCGCAATCATTGGAATCCGGAAAAAAATTGAGAAAAATTTCTATTAAAGCGGGAACTTTATATTTTCTATTAAAAGGAGATTAACTCGAAGAAACTCAGTCAGGTTGAGTAAGCTAACATAAAATTCCCACTTTATGTAAAATTTAAACATTGAAAAATCAGTATCAAATTTACCCCCCAGCCTTATCATTGGCATGTTTTTTGTATCCAGTGTCATCAAATTCCGATGACACTATATTATACCCCCTACGTAAAAAAATAATTAAATTAGGTAAATAATTGTTTATTAGTTCTCCAATATGAATAGTTTAGGCAAATTATTCGGAATTTCCAAAAATCTAATTCTAAACCATCAAAAAATTTTCAGCTATCTCGTCTAAAAGTCTAAACTAGTTTTCAATTCTATTCAAATTCTAAGAAAAATTTACCTCTTTTATTATAACGGTCCAGCGGTAAACGTAAAGGTTCAAAAGATTTATATTCTATAATTTATATAACATTTATGTTATATTCATACACAAATATATTAAAAAGGTACATTTTATGCCCCAAATTACCAGCTCAAAATTCCAGATTATGCATTCAATATTGTATGTATTGTATACTTTGTAATAATAGTGACCATAAAAAATTGTTGGTATTATTATATTTTTTTCAGAAAAAGTTTTAATTAAAAAAAGAAAATAATAATAATTGGTAGGTACCCTGTATTTACTCTATCTCTCTTCCTACCTCTCACTCAGAGCTGAGTGAAGTCAAACTTTGCCCACCTATGATTTTACCTAGTTTTAAATACTATAGGGTAAACCATTTGATGATTTCTTTTTGAAATTGCTAATAAAATTATACCGTTTTAAATGATTGTTACTTTATTCAAGAAAGTATATCTTTCCAACTATTTATGAAAATATTTACGCTAGCTTGATAGTAGTCCATCGTAGTCACTCAATTTTAGAATACATTTTCGATTGTTTGTGGTCTTAATTCACGAATAGGACGATGAATGTTGCATTGTGTCAATGGTTTCAGGATCGTTGGAACAGCAATAATCTTTAACATTTCCCTACAAAGAATAGTTAAACATGGGACTAAACTTATAATACTCTTATATGGATGTAATACCAGTACGTAAACATTTTAACTAAATAAAATACTAATAGCAAAAATCTTCTAGCCATAATAATAATAACAAATATTTGTAGTCGATTTATCAGGTTCCAAATTCATTAGGTTCTCGAAAAAAATGTTTCGAATAAAAGTTGTTTGCTATGATTCGACACAAATTAACTCTAAAATTTTGAAAAGGCCAAACGATAACAACGGTAACGGTTTTATGTTCATTTTTTACGGTGGGTGTTTTAGCCCAGAGGTGGGCACAGACAGCTCGTCTGAGCCTTACGAGCTCTCCATAAGCTGGGTGAGAGTAAGTAAAGAAGGTATGTTTTGAAGCAAGACGGAACGATGTTTCAATACAGGTTGTCCTACCGATTATTGCCCAATAATTTATTCAATCAATTTAGAAATAGTTTTATAAAATATTTATTGTTTAAATAATATCTTTTACAGTATGGAGAGATACACCAAAAAACATAATAATAATAATAATAATGACAATAATGATAATAATAATAATCTGAACTTATCCAAGACTGCATGCGATGTCTTCTCCATTATTAAATTCACTACTTTTATTTTTTTTGAAAAACAAATTATGCGAAAAACAATTTCCACTACTACAAATAGTACTTTTCACTTTTTCAATTCAAAGTAGACTAACTCGAAGAACTCAAACTCCCACTTTATGTAAAATTTAACTTAATTCATCAAATTCCCATGACACTATACTGAGCATACTCTATACGAAGAAAAAATAATTAAATCAGGTAAATAATTCTTTATTAGTTCTCGGATATGAATAGTAAAATATTTAGACAAATCATTTGGAATTTCCAAAACTTTAATTCTATTTAAATTATCCTTTGCAAAAATTTCCCTCTTTTATAACAATGGTCCAGCGGTAAACTTAAAGGTGCAAAAGATTTGTATATATTTTTATTTTATTCATACACAAATATGATATATACTAAAAAGGTACATTTTATGACCCTAATTACCAGCCCAAAATTCCAGAGTATGTATTGAATGATTGCTTGTATTATTTACTTTGTATAATAGTGACCATAAAAAAGATTTGGTATTATTATATTTTTTTCAGAAAATGTTTTAATTAAAAAAAGAAAATATTAATAATTGGTAGGGGTTACCCTGTATTAACTCTATCTCTCTTCCCTACCTCTCACTCAGAGCTTGGCCGAGTCATCTCCTGCCCACCTCTGTTCTAGCCAAGACCTCAAAGGTTAGAAAAAACAGTATGTAGGGAGTATAAGGTCCCGTCTTACAAGAGATTTTGGAACATTGACAAATTTTAAAAACCCTGAAAATTTATTGAATACAATACTTTTTAAGATCAAATTTAAAATTGGTTATTTTTAAGGTATTTCCAAACTATATCAGCTGATTGGGTACCCGCGCCTAAAGAACTAGATAAAAAATAATGTGTAAAAAAAAAAGTTGGTACTCATGCGCGTTGTTGAAAACAAATGTCCGTTGTCGTCAGTGTTCCCATTCGTCACATAACATATCATACATATACTAGTCATCATACATATATTAGTATATAATTTCAAACGACTTTCAAACAGCGCGCCGGTACTCAGGATGCCAAATAAACTATAAAAAATAACCGTCTGCTGCGGATATGAGAAAAATGCACTTTTTTACGCATATTTTATCAAAAAACTGAACAGCCCGATGGTCATTCTCCCAAAGTTTTGAGGAAAAATATTTCTAAGGAATTGGAAAAAGTATGAGTCGAATTTCAAAACAACCGTCACTATATTGAGAGAGTTCGAAGTAAAAACAGTCGGAATCGTGCATTTTACTTCACCATATTTATGAAGATGCATATTAAATTTCTCCAACTTACATAACGGTTTTCTCAAAAACGCCATGGTAATAATTTCTCAAAAAATATTCAGCTGATTTCTGAGGATTCATTTGACTAATATTGTGAATTTCGTGAAGTTCTTGACAACCTAATAACAGTTTGTAAATACCTTAATATCAATATAAAAGTAATAAATTTTATTCTATCAGAATTTTTGTTTGCTTATTGCTTATAAAGATTTTCTTATTTTCAAACAGTACGTGTATAAAATTTGCAGTCAATTAATCGTATGGCGTTTTCAAATCCGAACTAATTATTGTACGAATACTTAAACAACCTCTCAAGACGAGTCAGAAATAAAATTCGCTCACGAGTCTGTGCATACCCAATCCCGTCTATTTTATCAGGAGAGGATCACATACAATGTTTCATAATAAATGCATGTCAAATATTGCTAAAATACATTATAAAAATTTACCAATAGTAAAACTGTGCCAATCTTTTCAAATATATTACACGCTTTATAAATACAAAAATTTACCCAATAAAAAGCGTTAAGTTGTCCACTTATGTGAAGGGAGAATTATAAAATGCAATACCGGCATATAAAATGAAATTATAGTGCGGAATTTAAAATAAAGCCCTTCATATACAAGATGAATTGTATGACCCTTCTAAACAGGAATCAAAATGGATATGCTTCTTTTATGCAAATATTCAAGGTCTCATAAATTTAATTAATTCAAATATTCGCATCATGCAAACTATATTTAAATCAAAAGTACAGTTTTATAAAAATTGATATGTTGATATGTAAGATATAGAGGAAAAAATTAAATTATTGCCCATAAAGATTCTTCAAACACGTAGAAACTTATTCTTCAAATAATTTGACTATAAATATTCGGATCAATAAAAAGTATTTTGACAAAATGGAAACCCGACTTCAAAAATCAAATATTCTATAACAAAAAATGCACTAAAAAGTAAAAAATAATTGCATATTCTTGTGCCAATTTTGGTTCACCTAAGCAAAAATTTTTAAATATATATGTACAATTATTGCTATTTTTGGAGTCGGTGTCAGCATAGAGAAATTTACATAACTTTTGGACACCACCTCTAAAAATAACAATAATTGTACATATATATTTAAAAATTTTTGCTTAGGTGAACTTAAATTGGCACAAGAATATGCAATTATTTTTTTACTTTTTAGTGCATTTTTTGTTTTAGAATATTTGATTTTTGAAGTCGGGTTTCCATTTTGTCAAAATAGGTTTTATTTCTCGCTTTTTAGTGACTTTGAAGTTCTATCACTTATTTTATTTGTCTAAATATGGGTAGACCAACTAAACGACTTACTAACTTTTAGTGCATTTCTTTATAACACATTTTTTTTATCCGTTTTTTTTTTTTAATTTTTAGTGCATTTTTTTTTTTTTTGTAAAAATTTGTTTTTTTGGGTCCGGTTGTTTTTTTTGTACAAAATTTTTTTGAAGTCGGTTTTTAAAAAAATTTTCTTATTTTCCCATTATGAATGAGTATACCCTTTCAAAAAAAAAAAAGAAAATTTCGCAGAAATCGGTTATCACATATAAAATGAGGATTTTTCTCGATTTCCCGGCGATCCCCTCATCAGAATGCGATTTGGTGCCAATGGGACCAATGGGAAACCAAACCCTTTAAAACAAAACAAAAAATTCAAAATCGGTTCATAAATGACGGAGTTCTGAGGTGACACACATTAAAAAAAAAAATACAGACGAATTGAGAACCATCCTCCTTTTCGAAGTCGGGTTAAGAAGACAGTCAAAGGAGAGATATAATTCCCAACAAAAGAAAATTTTCTATGATTTCATTAGAGTGCTAAGATTTATATTATTTTCTTTTAGAGTAAATCATCGATTGTATAATAAAATCGTTTTGCACAGAAATTTTTTGCTGGATAACATATAAGCAGTGATGTTCAAACTTTTTTTTTTATCGCGACACACTTTTAACGATTTCAAAACTTCATGGCACAAAAAGAAAAATATAAGTTTGAAAGTTGTTTATTTACCTATGTAATACACTGTGCAAAATAGTTTATGATAATAATTTTGAATGAAAAGTAAAATAATATGTACTACAAAAACATCAGTACGTTTATTAAGGGATTAATTACAAGTTAATAATAAGAATACTTTTAATGAGAAATTTGAGCTTGATGTTTTTTGATAATTTCATTTATATTTGATCGTAAAAATGACAATGCTACTCTCATATCGTCTTCTACATTTAACAGTCTGGATCTTTTTTTTCGTTTTTAAGTTGGTTAATACTTTACTATATATATATATATACACTTCTAAAATTTGACGGCACAATTTAAGAATTTTCAAATATTCTTAGGTCAATTCAAAATTCAGTAAATATCCTTTTTTATAGCTATAATTCGAAAATATTCGCTGAAATACAAATTTACAAGTGTCGATCGATATTTGAAGTATTGGAAGCGGTGGGAAATTAAATTCCTATCGTTTGTGATTAGAAGTTTTTGAATCTTAATAAATTAATTTTACAAATAATTTTAATATAATAGACTAAAAAGTAGAAAATAAAAGAAATCATTTTTTTAACAGGTTTTTATTTATTGAACTAAAAAGTATAAAAATTTTCCCCGAGTCAATATTTGATGGCGCTCAGGTTTTATATATTTGCCCAAACTTTTTTAGTACCCCAAGCTTTTTTTATATATACTCACATGTTTTCTGGAGGAAAAAATTGTATTTTCTACTTTTTAGTTGATTAAATCAAAACTATGTCTTATCATTTTATCTTTTTCAAAATTTCACCGTTAGTAACAATAAACGAATTATATATAAACTCAAAATTAATTAAAATATTCATGAAAATATTTTTAGCCATTAACCAAACACATGAACAAAACAAATAAAATTTAATTTTACACAAAATGTTTAATGTTATTGTTTACATACAAACAATAATTAAACGTTGTACGAGCACTAATGTATAGTCCATTTATAAAATTCTTCAAACTCTTATATAGTACATTCATAAATGTCCACAATAATGTTTATTATTTTTTGTCATAAGTTAAAATTATAATTTAATTTAAGCCCGTCATACCGGGCCTAACAGAAACAATATTTAAGAAAAAAAACCTGAGATTTCGGGTAAATAAGCTACCGCCGACAGAAATAATATTTACCCGAAATCTCAATTGTTTTCTTAAATATCTTTTTTTTAGGCCCGTCATACCGGAATTTTATTGGATCAATCTCTTTATCAATATTTCTATTTTCTATTGCGTAGTTTTTTTTCATTCGTCTTATTCCATTCCAAGTGAAAATTATCAAAATATGTGTAAAATTATGGATTTCTCCATACGAGCAATGCATTAAAACTCGAACTTTAACATTAAATAATTAATTCAAGACCCCACCTGAAACTTTTATAATTGATTTATATGCACTTCAACTACATGTAAACAAAAAATCAAACCTTAATCTTCTAGAAACTTCAGTTGTCGTACATCCTTAACATTATACAAACAATTATTGTTTTGTCATAATATAATGAAAAATTAATTCTTCATATTTATAAAATGTTTATTTTTATTTATTAATATTTGGATTGAAAACAAGAGATTATTTAAATTGTTTCTCTTTGTTTTAATATTTCACGGTATGCCATAATAAATTATTATCCCACATGGTATAATTATTACATCAGTCGATGAATTCGTTAAGCTTCTGCTACAAATCGTTAAGGAAATTCTTTGTTGCTATGTGAAAATACCAACTATAGTAAACTAACTCTAGAGAGTCCATCCATATGAACAGAATAAATCGCGTGATCATACCACATGGTCTATTATTATTGGATTTTGTGATAACTTAAATCTGAATTAATATAAATTTCAGTTCATTCGTATGCGAATTGTGTTTACTGCTATCGATTGTTTAAAATGACAAAATAATATGAATAAAAATTGGAAGAACGAAGTCGGTCTGTTTAGACATATGCTCACGTGTTCAGTGATTGTATTTGTTTATAACGATAGACTCTTCAGCTTGAGTGTACTATAGATAGATAATTTCTCTGCAAATATAACTAGTCACGTTTCTTGTCTTTTATTAATAATCATATATAGAATACTATTATGATAGATAACGAATCCATAAAATCGGTTAAAAATTGCGACCTGTACATTGTTCTCATATACGCATACTTATATAAATACAGACCAATGGGTGGAGATGCATGTCGCTTTTAAAAAACGTATTCAAATTACAATGTAAAAAACAAAAAGTTAGTTGTAGTATCATGTATATACTGAGATCATTATTAGCATGAACTGTTAATTTTACTTCTACACATGCGCATATGTTTAAAAATATGAACTGCTTATTATACAAATGTCCCACATGCATGTGTTGTACTTACAGATGGCATGTAGTAATTACAGATGGTTAAGTTGAAATTGTGGTAAAACAAAAATTGTTTATTTAAAACAAAAAAAAACATGTTTTGTCTTAAAACTTAGAGGATATTCGGTGTATCTCACCCCGAATATATGAACCTTCAGGAAGACCTGATAAACAAGCTCCTGGCTATTGCCAACATATGGGAGAAGCGAATCTCGTCGAACGAAAGTAGGAGGGGGCGCACAATGAACCATAAGGTGTATCTATCTATCTAAGAATGATGAAGACATTCCTGTACCTAGTTTCCACTGTATACTTAAATTGAAATGTTATAGCTAATGTATAATATTATTATTATAATTCTTTTCTCTGGGAAAATTCGGTTAATCTACGTAGCTTCTACGTGACGCATTTCTTAATATATTTGAAAACATTATGTAGATATTTTACACACATAATTATATTATGAATAAATAATCAATTAAATAAATGAATTTTAAATAATTGATAAAAGGAATTTTATAGAATTTTCGTAATAAGGCTCTTTTGTTATTTTATTATAATACATTATTGACGTAGATTATTATATAATACATCAAATAAAATTACATTTTCATGAATTATTTTCAACAAAATTATATTTCGTCTATATATAAGTAATCGTAACAACCTTGATCCATGAACCTGTTTGGATTGTTGTACTATAAATTAATTATGAATGTTTTCAACCATTACTAATTAATTTATTTGTATTTATAATAAATACACATTTTAAGAAGAATACGTATATACGTTTTAATTAATTATTATTTCAGTGTTAATTAAATTAATTTGTTATTTGTTCTCCTATTCAAAACTGTGTAAATTAATACGCTGTCAAGTTTTTGTTTGTTTAATTTTTTTTATTTGGAATTAAGGACGTTCATGTGCTACGCTAGAGTCAAATAGTATACTATCTTTAATACAATTTATTTAGGATTTTAAATAAAGCCTATTTTGACAAAATGGAAACCCGACTTCAAAAATCAAATATTCTATAACAAAAAATGCACTAAAAAGTAAAAAAATAATTGCATATTCTTGTGCCAATTTAAGTTCACCTAAGTAAAAAATTTTAAATATATATGTACAATTATTGTTATTTTTGGGGTCGGTGTCAGCATAGAGAAATTCTCATAACTTTTGGACACCGCCTCCAAAAATAACAATAATTGTACATATATATTTAAAAAATTTTGCTTAGGTGAACTAAAATTGGCACAAGTATATGCAATTATTTTTTTACTTTTTAGTGCATTTTTTGTTATAGAATATTTGCTTTTTGAAGTCGGGCTTCCATTTTGTCAAAATAGGTTTTATTTCTCGCTTTTTAGCGACTTTGAAGTTCTATAACTTATTTTATTTGTCAAAATATGGGTAGACCAACTAAACGACCTACTAACTTTTAGTGCATTTCTTTATTATCCGTTTTAACACATTTTTTTTATTATCCGTTGTTTTTTTTTAATTCTTAGTGCATTTTTCAGATTTTCAGTTTTTTTTACATGCATTTTGTTTTTTTTTTGTAAAAATTTTTTTTTTGGGTAGGTTTTTTTTTGTAAAAAATTTTTTTGAACTCGGTTTTTAAAAATTTTTTCTTATTTTCCCATTATGAATGAGTATACCCTTTAAAAAAAAAAAAATTTCGCATAAATCGGTTATCACATATAAAATGAAGATTTTCATCGATTTCCCGAGGATCCCCACATTAGAATGCGATTTGGTTCCAATGGGACCAATGGGAAAACAAACCCTTTAAAACAAGAAAAAAAAATTCAAAATCTGTTCATAAATGACGGAGTTCTGAGGTGACAAACACATTAAAAAAAAAAACAGATGAATTGAGAACTATCCTCCTTTTTGAAGTCGGGTTAAAAAGTTGTAAAGTATATCGATAATCTTACAATGATTTATAACCTTTTTTTTTTTATCTTTCCTTAAAAGTATTTATTGTAAAATATCAGTAAATGTAAATTAGAAATTGATTTGACAGTGTATATTTTTCTACTATGCGCTGTCGCCAGTTTTCAAAATATGGTGGCAAAATCAAACCTAACAAAACAGTTTTAATTTTATTAAATAATTAATTCCGTTCGTCAACACCATTTTCTTAATGCAATTATATAAACGGCATATTTCAAAGAATATTTATAAACATTATTTATTATAGTGACTACTTTAATAATATAGTTATTATAATTTTAAGTAGAAACAAATTCTGTTCTACAAAAGACGCTGTGTTAAAAGTATGATTTTTAATCGATAATTACTCTTTAAAATAATAATATTTATTAGACTTTTTCGATGATACAAATAAGTATAAAAAATAAGTATATAAGTATATGTCATGTCAACAAGAAAATACAACAAACAACAACAAAATTTTAAGATCATAACAAAAAAATCCTTAAAATCATAATGAAATTCCTCGAGTAACAATCCCTTACAGGCAGTTTTAAATTTTTTAAGCTCGGATATGTTTTTAATTCTATCAGGTAACCTATTATAAAATTTATGTCCCCAGTAAGAGGGATATTTTGTTCATATAATGTAAGATTGCGTGGTGGTGCTCTAGGTCATTTCTATGACGTGTGTTGTAGTCGTGGTACACACTGTTCTGCTCAAGGAGATGCAGTATGTATACTGCAGTATGTATACTTGGAAACTGGGAGGTTATGGGTTCGAATCCCGACATCGTCAGTTTGTCAATTATTAAGAAAAAAAAAGAAGGGGCAGTTAATTGACTAAACTGTCGGCGTATGGACAAGAACAAAGTAATCGGCTAAGAAAGTTTTCTGCAGTTTCCTTCACGAACACCAGATGAATATCGGCATAGTTCCTATCAGAATCGTCTGCAGCCACATATCCTACCAATTCCTAGTTTACTCACAAATTCCTTCCACTCCACTCACACCCTCACATCCTTAGGCATCACAATGGACCTTATGGGCGAAGTGTAGCCCGTCCAGGGCAGCATCTGCAATCTATCTATCTATCAACGACTCATGTCGTAGGGACACCATCAAATTTCTAATTGCGTAGCAAAAAGCTTTGAGTTTATTACACAATTCGTGGCAATGCTTCGACCACGCAAGTCAAATGATTTATACAAGAAGCAACTTGATTTGCAAATGATAATGATTTGCAAATGATCGTCAACTGCAGGTTTTAAACTTTTGAGGTAGGATAACTAGATAATTGAACTATTCAATTCACTAAAACAATTTTTTTTATCTGCTATCAAGCCTCATGCATGAACCGCCTTAATCGTTTGTAAATGTGTGTAAACTATTGTTTGTGAAATAAATTTTTTTTTTTAATTTGTGTGTGTGTGTGTGTACTTATGTACGCACGTAAAAAGTAATACATAGTTCTTTTTAAATAATTTATTAAAATAATATTAAATAAGGTCAACACTACTATTAAGACATAAAATTTTAATAAAATGATATAGTAGTGAAAAACTACAATAGACAAATTATATATTGTATCTAAAACCAATGATTCTACATTTTTAACCCGACTTCAAAAAGGAAGATGGTTCTCAATTCGTCTGTATTTTTTTTTTTTATGTGTGTCATTTCAGAACTCCGTCATTTATGAACCGATTTTGAAATTTTGTTTTAAAGGGTTTGGTTTTCCATTGGTCCCATTGGCAAAAAATCGCATTCTGATGAGGGGATCCCCGGGAAATCGAGGAAAATCCTCATTTTATATGTGATAACCGATTTCTGCAAAATTTTTTTTTTTGTTTTTTGAAAGGGTATATTCATTTATAATGGGAAAATAAGAACATTTTTTTTAAAAACCGACTTCAAAAAAATATTTTACAAAAAAAACCTACCCCAAAAAAAAAAACAAAATGCATGTAAAAAAAACTGAAAATTTGTTATAAAAAAATGAACTAAACATTAAAAAAAAAAAACAACGGATACAAAAAAAAGTGTTATAAAGAAATGCACTAAAAGTTAGTAGGTCGTTTAGTTGGTCTACCCATATTTAGACAAATAAAATCAGTTATAGAACTTCAAAGTCACTAAAAAGCGAGAAATAAAACCTATTTTGACAAAACGGAAACCCGACTTCAAAAATAAAATATTGTATAACAAAAAATGCACTAAAAAGTAAAAACATAATTGCATATTCTTGTGCCAATTTTAGTTCACCTAAGCAAAAATTTTAAATATATATGTACAATTATTGCTCTATGCTGACACCGACTCCAAAAATAATAATAATTGTAAATATATATTTAAAAATTTTTGCTTAGGTGAACTAAAATTGGCACAAGAAAATGCAATTATTTTTTTACTTTTTAGTGCATTTTTTGTTATAGAATATTTGATTTTTGAAGTCGGGTTTTCCATTTTGTCAAAATAGGTTTTATATCATGGTCGAACAGAACCAGCGCCACTTCTTACGTTAAAATTATAGTTTGAAAAACTGGCACTAAATCCATTATTTACATCAAAATCATACTTACTGAAATTTATCAAAACCAGACCTGGTCAATCAATATATACATTTGATATACAAAGTGTACGAGCCCAAAAAATCACAAACATGGAATTTAAACAAGTAACTCAGCTAACGTATACAACTACTGTGTCGATCAAAACCAACACGTTTGTTTAATAAAGTAATCTTAGTCATATACATATTTTTTCCTCAAATCATAAGTAGAATATTTAGAGTTCGGATAATTGAAGTCCTATTATAGTGATGAAAGATTTTTTCTAAACTCAACTAAGCGTATTCTTCTGAATCAGAATTGTAATAATTAAAGATTTAAAAATGAGGATTCTGACGTATTCTACTTTTTCATATCATTGACAGTATTACTTGTGTTATAAAATTTCAAATTCGCCCCAATACCTAGATCAGTTTTTGTATTATAAATACGTATTTCGACTACAAAGTAGTCATCATCAGTATAAATTAGCTAGTCGTAATTTACTCTTTAACAGTTAGAAATAGTTAGAAAATCGAAATCAATATACAAAAATAAAAATAAATCAAAAATTAAACAAAATTAATTAAAATTTAATAGATTTTATTGAAATTACTCTTGTTAAAATTAGTTTCATTCAATTTACTCTTGTTAAAATTACTTTTATATTGTCTCAAGATATATTATTCGTTGCTAATTTGGTGACAGTCTCATCCAAGACATCCTGAGACAATATAAGAGTAATTTTGGCCAGTTAATTTTTTCTTATCAATATTTAAATAAAATTCAATGACATTTATCTATAAAGTATGCCAGTTCTCTCATATTTGTTTTACGTAACCTAAACAGAATTTGGAAAGTATTGTATTGTGACGTTTAAGTATACACAAATAATAAATATAAGAATTATAATTGTTGAATATTTAGTGAAAAATCTTTGCAGATCAAAAATGATGATCGAATGTTTTTATAATCAAGCAATGGATTGGATGAATAGAACTGGAAGAGATGAATATTTAATGAAAAATTTTTGCAGATCAAAAATGATAATCGAATTTTTATGTTTTTATAATCAAGCATTCGACGGATAGCCATAAAACATTTACATATTTATAATTTTATTTAAAAAATAACTAAATAATCTAACCAAATAAGGCAAATAATAAAAAAGCAATTAAAACAATTGTAAAAATACATCTTTTGATGAATGTTTAAATAAATAGCTACATATCAGTTTTTTATTTAAAAAAATAATACTTGTTTCGATTTCATGTTAAAAAGAATCGCATGTACCGGGTGGTCAATATATAAAACTTAAATAGGGAATAGGAATTTGCCAATAGGGAATATGCATCAATTTTTTTTTTTGTTTAATTCACTGTTTACTGCGTTATAACATAACAAAAAATTAACATAACAAAAAAATTCGTTACGCAGGGGCTGCGTCAACTTAGCGAATTTCCTTAGAATACATAAATCACTCTCTAGCGGTCATAATTTTAGTGTGATCAAAATGAAATATAATATCTGATATGACTTTAGTTTTGGCAAAAATTAAATTTATTAATAGCCAAAATAACGATTATAGTTTATAATTACTATGGAAACGACAATCAAAATTTTTCATGTATTTGTATCAAAGAAACACAAAATATTAAAAATCTCTCTTAATGTTGTATATATGTATGTATGTGTATATATATATATATATATATATATATATATATATATATATATATATATATATATAAATTGTAGCGATAGTGATATATATATATACATCTAATAGGTAGGATCGATGGACATTTGAAGAAATTTTTACGAAATTCCAACATTGGTGCAAAAACAATACCTAAATTCGCTAAAAATATAAATACTGTTGAAAGTGTTTAAATAATATTTTAAAATAATATATAAAGTACCGATTAAATTTGACCTGTTTGAACCCCATTTTTCGCGCGCTTTGGATGACGTCACAGTACATATTCAGTGTTGTTTACTATATACATTGACAGTTATTAGTCAAGGATTTTCAGTTTTAATCGATATTTCGATAATGGAAAAAGCTAAAGAAACACTTTATAGATATTGTCTAGTACCCGAATCCAAAAACACTACTATAAGTATACCAGATAAACTATTTTTTTCTGTTCCAAGAGATGCGAAAATACGTAAAAAATGGTGTAAGGTTATGAGAAGAGATGAAGTATCTCCAATATCGCGTTTACATTTTTGTGAGATCACTTTAATGAAAGTATATTGTATTAAATTATTATATTATTAAATTATTGTATTATTATTATTTTTATTATAACAACATTTGAGGATATGTTTAGGTAAATACTGCTGAGTACATGCATACATGAAAACCTATTTAGTAAATTATAAAATATCATGTATTACAATATTTATCTTGCAGCTTACACTCATTTGACCTCAGCGGACGTAAAATCTGGATTCGATACAAAATATGCTGTCATCATAAAAGCATCTATTTTTGGTAGATTGTCCGATTGTGCTTTGACAAAACCACTTTCAGTAATTCTTCTTGATAATTTCTAATGTCACTATATACCAAAATCGCACTAGGTAATGGACAATACTACATAAATATAAATAAAAACAAATTTTCTTTCAAACACGACTAACACAGTATGAATATCGACCCCGATAAATCTCCTAATATGTCATGTGACGTCAAGCTTCGATTCAACCAATGGTGATGCGTTTCGCAAATTTGAATTTCGCTCGCTTATTTTACACTTTTTGATTAAATGGCACAAATTTAGGGTAATCGTTTCTTCCCGTGAGGAATGGGATCGAGACGTACCTAAGTTTTCACCCCCTGCCGAATCATATTTTTGTACGGATGGGTCAAGGGCCGGTGATCTATCTGGTGCGGGGGTTTATGGACCTTGAATAAAGGAATCGATTACTCTTGGTCAATATGCGACGGTTTTTCAATCAAAAATCTTAGCCATGCTGAGAGGTGCCCAGATTTGTAACACGAAAGGTTACAATGGGGCACATATCAGCATCTTCTCAGATAGCCAGGCAGCCCTTCGGGCCCTTGAGGCGTCAAGATTCCGATCGAGGACAGTTGAATGCTTCGAGAAACTGAACTACCTGGCACTGAATAACACAGTCAGACTGATCTGGGTACCGGGGCACTCTGCCGTTAAAGGGAACGAAGTAGCTGACTCGTTGGCACGAGAGGGATCATCTCAAACGCCCCTTTTACCTCAGCCTGTCATTCCCATAGCAAGATGCTCCGTTATTTACCGAAAAAAGGAAGGTCTCGTAATGTATAATTATTTATTTTGCAAGAAAATTTCGATAATATACACAATGTCTAGGCATTAAAAATATATAATAAAAAATAACATTTTAACAGTTTCATTCTACACAAGGTAATGTGTAGAAAAAAGCAGTTGTTATACTTTGACGAATTATGAATGGTATTTTATAAAATGCCTAGACATTGTATAAATTGACATATAATCATACTTTGCCAACATAATATATTGTATATCGCTACAAAATATGTAACATTTATAAGAAATATTTGTTTCTTGTAATAAAAGGCTCCTGATCAAAATCGATAAAAATGCTTTTATGTAAACCACTTTGCACAAACATAACTGAAGCATCAAGCTAAAATTAACAGTGTACTATTATAATACTACAAAAAACATATCGATTGTTTGACTTCAATTTTATAAATATATAGTACCTATATACATACATATATGAAGAAGTAGATTATTGCTGATTTTATGTCCATTTATGGCTACAAAATGTTATTTATAATTAAATTGTGTCTTTGTGTACAAAAGATCAAGTCAAGTTTTTTTTTTCATTATAAAATGTTTCTGTTTCTTTTTTGCTTCTGTGTATATTTAAAAAAAAAAATTTTTATTTGACGAGTAAAAGAATGGTTTGGTTTATATGTAATATGTTGTATTAAGGCTATTCGATTAAGTTCATCAAAACATAAATTAAAAAATATTTTTTTTAAGGATGTACGAGCACTAATGTATAAGTCCATTTATAAAATTCTTCAAAATCATAAATAGTACATTTATAAAAGTCCACAATAATGTATAAAGATTATTAAAATAATCAAAGAGAACTCTAGGTTTTTTTGAAATTATATTTAAAATTTTGCCCCTATTCCTAGAACATTTGTTTGTATTTTATAAATACGTATTTCGACTACAATGTTGTCATCATCAGTATGAATTAGCTAATCGTAACTATCTCTGGGATATGGATTCAAAGATATGTTGCTTGTTGCTAATTCTTATATAGTACATTCATAAAAGTCCACAATAATGTATATTATTTTTTGTCGTAAGTTAAAATTAAAATTTAGATCCGTCATACCGGGCCTAACAAAAAAGATATTTAAGAAAAAAACCTGAGATTTCGGGTAACCGCCGACAGAAATAAAATTTAGTCGAAATCTCAGTGGTTTTCTTAAATATCTTTATTTTTTAGGTCCGTCATACCGGAATTTTATTGGATCCATCTCTTTATTAATATTTATATTTTATATTGCGTAGTTGTTTTTTATTCGTCTTATTTTATTCCAAGTGAAAATTATCAAAATATGTCGACGCTCACGGGTTTCTCCATAAGAGCAATTTAACATTAAATAATTAATTCAAGACCCCCATAGCCCCCCTAAAACTTTTATTTTTAACTGCATGTAAACAAAAAATCAAGCCTTAATATTTGTGAAGCATCAGTGCTCGCGCATCCTTTTAAAATTAAAATAAACCATTAGACGACGTTTATAAAATATTACCGTGAATTAAATATTGATATGATAAAATTAACTCATCAACCAGGAATCGAATCTGGGACTATCTAGCCCATTGTGCTTACCGCTACTATTACCGTTGCTCTTATGTTCAGCTTACACTCCATAAAAAAACCGACCGTGGCTGAAAAGTAATTAATTGTTCTGGAAGAATCTGCAAAAATGTTTTTCAAAAACATTATTTTCGATTAGTTGAAACAATTATTCTTCTAGAACAATCCACGGCCCTATATAAACAGGAAAATTCACCGATTTTAAGCCAGTTTAAGATTGACATTCGATCAATTAAAATCAAAGTTTAAAACTAACATTTGTTCAAGTAACATCATTTTAATATTGACATTGGATTGTTAAAGTCGAAAATCAAAAAGTGTTGTATTGTATTATAAAGAGAAATAGACTCAGATAATTGTGGAATTAAATTAAATTCAATTTTTTTTTGTCGAATCAAATAAAACCAGGTTTGAGTAGAATCATAAAGTTTTTTTTTTTAATTTAATTTTTTTTATTTCAATTGCGGGTTGTTTTAATTGAAATAAATTTAAAAAAATTTTACTAATATTTTGTGTTTTTGTGTGTCGAGTATCGTAATCTGTTGAAGGTTCTACAGCGCTCCTTTGGAAGCAAAAGAGAGCCAAGATACCGCGACACCATATGTCAGATCATCTTTGGTGAAGAGGTAGACACGTAGGGCTAGAAATCCAAGGGTTCGATTCCTGGTTGATAATTTAATTTTTTCATATCAATATTTAATGTAAAAATAATATATTTTTGTGTTTTAATCTAATTATATGACGTTCTCCTCAATTTCATGATGAGTAATGGTAGTATGTTCCTCATTGTAGTGCATTAAGTACATACAAAAACATAGTACGTCAGATGTGCGTGTAGCATGTATTTCATATCCTTGCATAGTATAAAATAAAGTCCCCCAGTCGCGTCTGTCTATCTGTCTGTTCGTGATAAACTAAAAAACTACTGCACCGATTTTCATGCTGTTTTCACTAATGGATAGAGTGGTTCTCGAGGAAGGTTATAGCATATAATTTGTCAAGTTTTTATATACATGGGTCCTTACATATTATAAAAATTATTCATGAGGAAGGTATAGTTGTATAATATATTGATGTATAGGTGTATAATTTATCAATGCAGAGTAAAAGATGTTCGTTGCTAAGCGTAGCTTGACTAGGTGCTGTATGTTATACACTTCTTACCAGGAGTGGGGATGTAGACATTTTATACATTTTTATACATTTTATTGATTACCATATGATATAATAATAGCTTTTGATTTTCATTGATGGATGGCAGTGAAACTATATTCCTACACATTAGTTCATAAACTTACAATAGATGGCAAAATATCAGTGGTGTATATATTATGTGGTGTATATAAATGGTGTAGAAAATATTATGTTACTTGGTTATAAGGGCGTTACAAAATTTTGCTAGCATTACCCCGCGACGGGTAATGCTAGTTACATTATAAAGTGAAAAAATCTGGTGAGATACACTCACACGACTTCTATATACACAGTTTAACAAATGGTTCAAACATATGTCAACGAATTCAACATTGGAATAGAGTATATACATACACTCCCGTTCAAAAAAATTGAACCAGCAGTCAGTAACATTCTAAGCGTATATTTTATTAAATATACGTGTATTACATACAATAAGACTTAGAATGTTTTAACTGGTTCAATTTTTATGAACGGGAGTGTACATAATGATGTACTAATAAACTTGAATTTGAAAGAAAGTATGTAAATTTGTGAGCTTAATTTATTTCGATTACAAAAAAATGCTTGATACGGAAGGTGTTCATAGTTTTGTCAGGAATAATTTTATAATTTAAATTTGTACTCTATACGCGCCAAGTAGTTTTTGAGAAAATTTTCAAAAACAAAAATACATCCGATTTGAGGATTTCAAAGTCTAAACTTCACACTCCTCTAAGGCTATTTATTATATCTAAGTTTAAAATTTTAAATCTCTAGCTCAAACTTTTTTTACTTCGCTCACCAATAAACGACTTTTTCTAACAAAATTAGAGTAGAAAATCTAGGTATTAAGATTTGTCATCAAAGTATAAAATTTTTCGGTTTAATTATTTCCGCTAAAATATTGCAGTCGCGTGAGATAACAATATTAAACTTGCGTTTATATAGTTCCATATCTCTCGATTCATATCTCCGTTCATGAGATATTTTGTTCTCAGACGCGTATACTTACACACACAGTTCCACCAATGGACAAAATGGGTTTTTTGGTATCAGGCATTTCAGCAGCAAAAAAACCTTGATATTTTACGCACACAGAGATAAAATATCCTTTCATTCAAATTTCCAGTTTTCTAGGTATGAACTGTTATCTTGACTTTGCTTTAGTGCTCGAATAGCCTTAATATGAAAATGTAGGCAATTAGCTCTGAGTATTGTATGCAATTAGGTCTGGTTATTACGGTGTCTGCAAGTTTTTTTGCTCGTATGCATTGTTATAATACTTTCGATGCCATACATGAAAATTAAATAATACACACAAAATGTTTAGCAAATGCAAAATCTATCAGTTTGAATTTTAGATAAGCATTTGTCATAGGCATTAGGAATTAATGGCAGCAACAAAATACTAAAAGAGCTACTATTCGCTGATTTAATATTCTTTCCAATTTTGATTTCCTTAGAAAAAGCACTGTAGACAAAAAAGTAGACCCAACATGTGTAGATAGTTAGCCGATACAGCCTAGAGGTAAATTAATAGCACTTAAGCTAAATACTTAAAAATTGAAATAAGAAACTTATTTCGTTGAAACAATTACATGGCATAGCTGTGATTGTCTGTAATTAAAACCCTCAGCGATCGGTGACCGCTGTTTTAAACTATAAAATATGGAGAAAAGTTCACAATAATTTTTCCATAATTCCGGATCAAACATATGTATTTAGATAGATAGATAGATTGTAGAGGCTGCCCTGGACGGGTTACACTTCGACCATAAGATCCATTGTGATGCCTAAGGATGTGAGGATGTGAGTGGAGTGGAAGGAATTTTTGTGTATAGACTAGGATATGGTAGGATATGCGGCTGCAGCCGACTATGATAGGAACTATGCCGATATTCATCTAGAGTTCGTGACGGAAACTGCAGAAAGTCTTCTCAAGCATAGCCGGTTACTTCATTCTTGTCCATACGCCGACAGTTTAGTGAATTAACCGCCCCCTTTTTTTTCTTAATAACAGACAAACTGCCGATGTCGGGATTCGAACCCAAAATCTCCAGTTTTCAAGTAGGCATGCTGCGCAGACATATCGCCTTAGACCGCTCGGCCACTTGGACTGGTAACATATGTATTTAGTGGCTATTCAAAAAACCAAGTAACATTGTAGACGGAGTAAGGGCTATTATGTTAAGGTACGCTATTTTGGCACACTAATAGAAGAAATTTCTTGAACCAAGTAAATATGTTTTCTTCAAAATATGATACTCTGAGAAAGAAATCCTTGTTTTCATTCAAGAATTTGTTTACTTGACTAAGTATCTTCAAGTAAACAAATTCTTGAATTAAAACAAGGATTTCTTTTTATGTATATGAAGTTACTTGGGAGGAGGATAGATGTAACTCCGTGTTGATACAAATAATATCTAAGAAAAATTAATAAGAAAACGGACAATAAAACTGACAAGATTCAAAGCCTGACGAAATGAATTTAATCTATATACTATATGTCGTCTGTATGTCCGTGTGTTTATCCGCTAACTCCTTCTAAACCACGCAGCGGATTTTGAAACGGTTTTCCCCATCATGTAGATATTTTTTTCCGGAAGGTTTATATGTATAGTACATCGTAATTAAAATTTCGTATGTGTAAATAATAAAGATATTTCGAAAAAAGTACACTATTATGGCTTATACGTACTTAATTTTAAGTGAATACACTAAAGTTACATATCACCTTAGTAACATATTATACAATTTTTTTTAAACTCTCACATGTGAGAAGTTGTAATAGTATGGATGTAACCATATATTTGGCTGTTGTATATTTCTTAAAGTGACTAGTAGTGGGTTGATGGGAAACAAAATCTTGGAGATTAAGGAGTAGTCGAGCACTAGAACTGATACGTTGCTTTTAGAAACGCCGTTAAAAAAAATTATATTTTAAACCGTTATGTAACACAAAACAAACAGGACGAGAGGAGTGAACTAAATGTCTTCGCAGTGTAATAAGGTAAGAGAAGGGGCATTTAAAAGTAGGAAAAGCGCAAAGATGGTTTATGGATTTACTTGTATTTAAAAAATGATATTGGTTTAAACCGTTACGTACTTTGGCTGCGACAAGCTCATCTCGATTACTGGGACTTTGCGCAGGGCATGCGACAGGGCATGCGACAGGGCAAGTTGTACATAAACACAGCTAGGCCATTCGACTGTGCTCGGTTGAAACTCAATAGAATGCAGTTGATAAGGGTAGTGAGGATCCTTCATAACTTGAGGATCTCTGATGATCCTACTTTGTTTTGCGAAAAACGCAAAACATGGTCTTATGGATTTACTTGTAGATTGCAAAGCGTATGAATACTTTATTTCTAAACTACCTTTTCTATATTCAAGCGTAGCATTCTAGCCTGTACATAGAGGTAGTGAGCTGTTTTCATAAAAATTCAATTTAATATTGTAAGAGTTCGTATTTCCTCATTCGTTCCTTGAAATGTTTTTCCCCGAATTTCCGATTCATTCAAGTTTTATTCAAAGTTTTAACATACGATAAAATACTTTTTTTCAATATCCGTTCATAAAATTTCTAAAATTCTATTAAAATTTTAATAATGAAAATATGAAGGAATAAAATGTATTGAAAAAATCAATGATATTACTTACATAAAATGTTCTATAATGTAAAATAATAATTTTATAATGTAAGTCGCAATACCTACATATTAGCAGGCGAACATGTAGTATGTAATGGCGCTCTGAAGTTAGCACATCATATATTAGGAATTTCTAATTAAGGTATCTTAGGGTAAAAATATACCAATTTATGTTAAATATTTGTCATAATTGAACAGGTATTCTCATTAATTTATTTTTTTCAAGGTTACATAAAATTGTTTCATTAAATTCTTTTAAATTATTATACTATCTTCACTTTCCGAAACTTTCTATATGTTACGCAAATTTTTAAACACATCACATAATTTGATATTTAAAAACAACTTGACATGTAGGAGCTATGTTGACTACAGGAGTTTTTGATAACACAGCGTCTTATGGAGAACAGAATTTTTTGTACTTAAAATTATAATAACTATATATTAAAGTCAACACTATAATAAATAATGCTTATAAATATTCTTTGAAATATGCAGTTTATATAATTGTATTAAAAAATGGTGTTGGCGAACGTTTGAGTTAATTATTTAATAAAATTAAAACTGTTAGGTTTGTTTTTGCCACCATATTTTGAAAACTGGCGACAGCGCACAGTAAAAGAAAATATACACATACATATACACATACACACTGTGAACGTCATAACAAAACATAGTTTTTTGTCAGATCTGTCAAATCAATTTCTAATTTACATTTACTGATATTTTACTGATAAATACTTTTAAAATATTTAGGACAAATAAGAAAAAGGTTTAATATTTGTTTATTTGTGTATACTTTCGGAAGTTGGAGGTTATAGGTTCGAATCCCAACATCGACAGTTTGTCAATTATTAAGAAAAAAAGGGGGCGGTTAATTGACTAAATTGTCGGCGTATGGACAAGAACGAAGTAACCGGCTATGCTTGTGAAGGTTTTCTGCAGTTTTCTTCACGAACTCCAGAAGAATATCGGCATAGTTCCTATCAAAGTCGGCTGCAGCCGCACAACCTACCAATTCCTAGTCTGCACACAAAATTCCTTCCACTGCAGTCACATCCTCACATAGATAGGGATCACAATGTATCTTATGGTCGAAGTGTCCAGGGCAGCCGCTTTAATCTATCAATCTATGGTACGCTTTTCTCACTAAGACGACTATCACGGTGATCGTGCAACGATAATCGCTAAGCACTATTTTCTTGTATTTTTCATATGAAGCTGTTTTTCATATGAAGCGACTTCGCTTAGAGTCGTTAACGACGATCGTAAATCTTAAATAGTCGTACAGAAGAAGATTGAATATAGTCACCAATCGCCCACGTTTTTTCTTGTGAGAAAACCACGTTCATCATGACTCTTTCGTTTATTGACGCGGATGATGATATTCTTTTTGAGGATTTGGCGAATCGTCCCTTATTGTTATATCTGTTACATGCGTCCAACAATAATCAAAGTGTCAAGGACAAAATATGGGCTGAGATTGCTAATAAATTTGGAATGCAAGCTTTCCCTTTCAATCAAAAGTCATTTAAATAATAATATTTTACGAATATTACAGGTATGCCCCTGATACTGCGAAACCTATTCTTCATCTGCTCTCTCAGCCGGGCAATATTGTTTACAGGTGTGAAATATATTATTTATTCCATACCTGTAAACAATATTGCTCGGCAGACAGAGTGGATGAAGAATAGGTGTCCCAGGATTAGACATATGTCTGGAATGTTCGAGAGACTGAGGTGGTGCATGGCTACCGACTGGAGCAGTGCATTGTCGTCAATGGCGGTCTTCGAAAATTTACTTTAATGAATGTCAATCTCAGCGGATTAAACTAAACAATTGGATGCTTTCACAGGAACCACATCAAGCAATTTTTAAGCATTTTTGCAGGAGTAAAATTAAGGACGTTCATGTGCTACGCTAGAGTCAAATGAGTACTATCTTTAATAAAATTTATTTAGGATTTTGAAAAAAAAGTTGTAAAGTATATCAATAATCTTACAACGATTTATAACCTTTTTCTTAATTAAATTAAATACTGATATGAAAAAGTTAACTCGTCAATCAGGAATCGAACCTCGGGCCTCTGGATAACTAGTCCAGTATGCTTCCTCTACACCAAAGACGATTGTGATGCAACAGCCAACTTTTTCATATTATTCTAATTTTTTATTTATTAGACAGTATTTACTTCTGTTGAAGTGATATTTATTTAATATTTGTTTATTTGTGTATACTTTCGTGTCAACATACCGATGTTTGTCCAAATTCCTTTCGGCTACGTATGACAAACTGTAGAAGACTATAGCGTATACTCCGACAAATTTCATTGTCATTGAATTTATTAATTAAATTAAATACTGATATGAAAAATCAATTCAATGACAATGAAATTTGTCGGAGTATACGCTATAGTCTTCTACAGTTTGTCATACGTAGCCGAAAGGAATTTGGACAAACATCGGTATGTTGACACGAAAGTATAGTTAGAAAAATTTTCCATCGCTGACCAATTAACGGGAATACTTGGCCAATGATGATCAATTTCTGACTTGTAGGTGGTATAAATCATATTTAGGAATTTCGAAAATGAGGTGCTAACATGGGAGAATCTATGTGGTATTGACTATGAAGGTAAAATATAATGTCTCACAAAACACGATTATTATATGTTCTTTAAATACTTACACGCATTGTGGAATATGAATCTATATGCACGATCTGTAAGTGGCGTCGCTTTTTCGTTTTACAGTTGATTTATGAACAAATTCTTTCGGTTTTCGAAAAAATAGTTGGTACAAAGGTGTTAGTATTTTTATAATGACCAACTTTTATTCCAAACATTTTATCAGAAACTAAACGATTTTGGCAGAAATGGACGGCAAACGTTTTTTATACTGGAAAGCCACTTATGGTGTTGATAGTACCTATATGACAGACAGCACGCTACATCTACATATGTATGAATCGATATTATGTAAAATCGTATAAAACGAAGATAAAATTATTATCGATATTAAAATTTTTATACTCTGTATTATTCGAACATGAATAAAATACATAGAAGTGGAAGTTGATGATTGAATATTTAAGTACATAGAAAAAGAATAGGCGGACACGAGTCCAACCGTTCTTGGGTAAATACTCCAGGGCCAGAATCGTTAAGCCATATAAAAAGCTTCTCCTAGAAAAAGGATTCTAAACGTATGCAACTGGAAAAAAACCAATTGAGGATATTTACTAGCCTTCTAACTGACGACTGCAAACTCAAAAACATATACACAAAATCAAACTCACTGGTAACGATTTCTGGAGACTTTTTAATGGAAAGGGGAAGCCGGAATTCTCATTTTTAACCCGACTTCAAAAAACGAAAGGGTTATCAATTCGTGTGAATTTTTTTTTTTTAATGTTTGTTACCTCAGAACTCTGTCATTTATTAACAAATATAGTTTAAAATCACTCCACCAATTACAGAGTGGAGTAGGGCGGCCACAGTACAGCCTGCTACAATCAGAGTTCTTAATAAGTGTAGCGACACTCACAAAATCTAGAGCACGGTAGTGCGTAAGGCTGGTTGAATTAATTAAATATTAATAAATTCAACCATTTCGTGGGTGTTGCTACATTTATTGAGAACTCTGATTGTAGCATGTTCTACTGTGACCGCCCTACTCCACTCTGTAATTGGTGGAGTAGTGTAGCGACACCCAAAAATGCAAATGTGATTAGTTGAATTTATTATTAATGTTTAATTAAAAACTAACCGTCAAATCGAAGAACTTTATTAAACTTTTTTGTTTGTTTTTTTCCAAAAGCTTTATTAAGCGAAATACCACCCACTGACTGACCCTGACCATCATCGCCCAGGCATCTAGCCCAGGCATCATCGCCCAGGCTAGAAGATATGTTAATTGAAATTTAGAAGATATGTTTCTTGGAAAGTGTGGAGGTACACTAAGGAAGGATTTTTCACTAATCCTAAGGGGGGTGAAAGTTTGTATTGGGGTCCCGTTTTTTTTAAGTAAGAAACATGAAAAATGGTCGTTAGGCTATCAATAGTAAACAATGCAATATGTGCTTAAGCTTTGTTAGAAAATCAACCCTTAAGGAGGTAAAATAGCGAGTCAGAGATTCCATTTTAACTATTGGAGTCAGAAAAATGAAATTTAGAAGATATGTTCTCTAGAGAGTATGGAGATGTACTAAGGAAGGATTTTTCGAAAATCCAGTCCTAAAGGGGTGAAATAGGGGGTAAAAATTCCATTGAGATCCCGTTTTTTAGGGAGTAAAATAGGGAATCAGAGTTTCCATTTTGACTATTAGAGTCAGAAACATGAAATTTGGAAGTTACGTTCTTTACGATGGTAAGAAACATATCTTCCAAAGTTTACGGTGAAAAAAAAAACTACATAGCTTAGACACAAACGTGGCCCAGCATAACTTTTCATTGCACCCTGCTCCTACGCGGACCACGTAGTTTATGAACGCTCCCTAGACAGAAAATTGAAACGTAAAACAGCATAACAACAAAGTAATTAATTATAAATCAAAAATAATAGTAAACAAAGTTAGACTAAAATTTAATTATAATTAATACAGTAAAATTAAAATGTATTTTACGAATTTAATTTTCAACAACGTTGAGTTAGACAACAACGTCTGTCTGTATCTAAAGCCTGTAGCTACAAAAGTCATGTACATAAAATGAAAGATAAATACAAAGATGTTTTTTTGTCACAATATAATTATTATTATAATAAAATACATTAACAATTATTTTATACGATCTGTTTTCTACTAGAATCTACTACAGTAATCCCTTGAAATTTAAACACTAAAAGTAAAAGTTTTTTGAATGTCAAAACAATAAACATTAAATCATCAAATGCTTTTAACTTAAGTGAAAATCTATTTTCTTTTTGTAATCTTTTATAAAGAAAATGTAAATTGAGTGAATGTGTTTATGTATGTGGATTATTATACACAGCAATCATAAAAGTCAATATCTTAAAGCTGATTTTTATCAAACAAAGAACCCCGCACATTTCATATGGGAAATCAAACAGTTGGAAAATGGACAGCTTTCCAGACACGGGGGGTGGATTTTTCGGGATTTTTTCACTAAGATTATGGACTAGGGGGTTATGGGTTCGAATCCCGACATCGGCAGTTTGTCAATTATATAAAAAAAAAGGCGGTTAATTGACTAAACTGTCAGCGTATGGACAAGAACGAGTAACCGGCTATGCTTGAGAAGGTTTTCTCCAGTTTCCTTCACGAACTCCAGATGAATACCGGCATAGTTCCTATCAAAGTCGGCTGCAGCCGCATATCCTACCGATTTCTAGTCTACTCACAAATTCCTTCCACTCCACTCACATCCTCACATCCTAAGGCATCACAATGGACCTTATGGTCGAAGTGTAGCCCCTAAGATTATGGAGCTATGATCCATTCACCGCGTCTTCGATAGTTTTCTACCCGAAAAACGGACCATAGTTCCATTCTCAATAGTGAAACAAACCCGAAAAATTGACTTGACCACCCTCCATATCTGGAAAACTGTCCATTTTTCGACCGTATGACCATGAGAAATTCTTATCAAGAACTCAAAAGGAATAACATATATCGATTCCAGCGAATTTCACCGAGGACAGCTTCCTATAAGAAATTTGTTGGGTTCTTTTAACGTTTGGGGTAGGCCAACTGCTGGTATCTATTTATACCCGGTCCAAACTTTGTAACGGTAGAAATTATTGATCGCGGACAAAATATTTTGTCCGTTTCAGTCTGCCTGTCTATCAACACCATCCCTCAAAAATTCTTCTGTAGCTAAAATAAGGTTAAGTTCGTGACTGGACGAAATCTCCCGCCAGGAAGGACGGGTAATATGCATCTTTAAAACCGTAAGAGATCTTCCTTTTTTTAAAATAAACAAGTTTTACTGACTAGTTTCGCTACAACTTTAGATCAAACATCTGTAATTATTCTTGTTTACAACATGAATGTATATAGCTTTGTATTATTATACATTTGTGTGTGTGCTAAAAGTAAAATAAACAGCTCACGCATTGATATTGAAATCAGTATACACCGGGTATTTGAGAAATTCAGTCTGTTCAATTTATATAAATTTTAATATCTTTTAAATAAATCCGCATGATACTTTTTTATTAATTTTTTTAATTCAATTTTGTAAAATAATTGTTTTTGAAATAAATTTATGAGAAAGTTTTGCGTATGCTCTAAACGTTTACCAATATCGCGCATGTTAAAAATCTCAACTTTGATTGAAAATATCACATTTCACAATCAGTAAAAAAAATTTATTTTTGCACTTTCGGGACTAAAATGACAACTTTACTCCCTCCAAATAGGTACTTAAGTAGTACTTAAATTTAATACGTATCCTAGCAACAAAATAAAAATGACATTTCTATTTAACAAATTTTTTACTTTTTCTCCCATGGGAAACAAATATCTATTTTCTCCCACGGGAGAAAAAGTACTACTTTAGTACCTATTTGGAGGGAGTAAAGTTGTCATTTTAGTCCTAAAAGTGCAAAAAAGTACTATTTTAGTACCTATTTGGAGGGAGTAAAGTTGTCATTTTAGGCCCGAAAGTGCAAAAAATAGTATATTTACCGTGGGACTAAAATACCTATAATCCCTTGAGTGGTTGTTCTTTCGGACGGAACCCTAAAGAACAAACTCCACTCGCGGGATTAAAAGAGTCACTTTAGTCCCATGGCTAATAATATATTATTTTTAAATTAAATAAAGGATACTGAACTTAATGTTATAATTTCAATTTCATCAAATTCTTAAGAAAAATGACAGTTAAAATAAAATTTTCACCGTAATGGGTGAAAATAATACTCGGTCCTTTCATCTCTTTATCCTCTTATTTAAGGTTAGGCTGTAACCATGGAACAATAATAATAAATTAAATATATATAATCCATTTATAGTTCTTTATAATCCTTATAAATCACTCTGTAAATAAATATTTGCAAAAAAAGTAAAAAAAGAATAAAAAAAAAGCCGACGGCATTGAACAAATTTAATCTTATAAATTTTAAATTATATTTATTAAAAAAAAACACTTATCCATATATAATATATACATAGTATAAACAAACCTGAAAATCCTCTTGCCCAATGTTGCGCTTGGGTACCCTGAATTATTGCCGTTACGGACATCATCGGTTTCTCTTTCTTCAACATTTTGACTTTACGTATATATACTTTTTTTTTAATTTAAAATTATAATAAATTCAATAAATATCACAGACGTATCTATCACAATTAATAATAATTTAGTTATTATTATTATTATTAAAGTCTCACAACAGTTTCACAAATTTTATATTTTTATTCACAGAACTTTTTTTTTCGTTATTACGTTTCGTTTTTTCAATTACGTTAAATTAACGTTATTTGTTAACATTGTTTATGATTTCTTTTTTTATAGCGACATATAATATTATTCCTACGTAAAAAAATTTAATAAAATTATACATATGGGTTTTTTTCTAAATATATGCACCAAATTTTAAGAACTGATTGTTTGAGCCACTTTATAAATATAAGCCCTTTTCAAGTATCTTCAAATTTCATTTCGTGAAACAAATGAAAGACCGTTGTTTAAAAAAAATTATATTAGGATTTTTATTTAATCATATTTATACTTTTATTCAATAATATCTTGTAAACGGTGCAAACTATGGAAATACGACCACAATACGACCATGTTTTTTGTGAGATAAATGAGAAACCACTTGTTTCCGGCACTAAAAACTGTTACTTTAAATCTGCGCCCTGATAAACAAATTTTAATTCTTTTGATTGTTTAACCTCATTAACCCTCAGTGAAAGGAGAATAAATAATCCTGAAATGTCTCAAAAAATCAGTTCTTGAAGTTTGTTGTTTAGAATACAGTTAGAAACACTTCATTTAACAATTTGGAAGAAATTTGATTTGTATTCAAACTTTTTGATCCAGCATTTCCGGAATGATTTGCCCTATTTGTGATATTTTTTCTTGCATGTTTAATATTTATGATCAAAATCGGTAACATGGTGTCATCATTCTTATATTCCACCACAATCAGGATATCATTTGAAATGACTTTTCGTTGGCATAATAGAAGTATATTAATTTGTAAAGAAGCCTCGAATATCGTCACAGTTTGAGTGGATCAATCTATTTTCAAAATGACGGGGAGGAAACATATATTTAATACTAAGTATTAAATATATGATTAAAATATGGTTTGAATAAGTTGCCCTTCTACTTTTAAATAAATTCCCCTAACGCGCATACAATAGTCAAAACAATTTAATTCAGCTCTAGGAGCGAACGTTTGTCAGTTATCTTGGTCTAGTAAAAAAACCTTACGAAAATATGCATACATGATTCAGTTATAACTTCCCATTTGTGGAAGAAATTGTCGGTCATTGGATACCATTCTTTAGGACAGAAGTATTTATTTACAATAAGACAACCCTGAAATTCAATATTCCATGTTGTGACCAAATTCTGATATTTGAGTTATCCATATTCTGTTTTCAACGAAACTTGATAATATAAATGGATCTAATTTTACAACCAGTCACAGTAGGATAGAAAGGGGCGCTAAGGCTATGAAAACAGAAAAATACAATTGTGAAATGTTCTCCTTTCGTATGATTTTTTATTTTGAATTAAAATAATATCAGGGACAAAGAAATTATTGCCCATAAGTGATGGACAGTGGAGACTTTTTGAATCACCGTTAAGAAGAAATCTCTCTCAAACTAAAACAAAAAAATATAAAATGTCAGGAAGAAGTCGTTAGAGTCTAAGTGAATCAAAAATGGTGTTTTGCTTCTAAAAGAACTAAATGGAAATACTTCAAATAGTATTCACTTCAAAATTTCGCAAACATGATATTTTGGTACACCTAAATTGTAACGCTGTTATATTAAAAATATGAACTATGAATATTATTGGTGTTTTCAATTCTACTATTGTAAATCACAATTTCAAAGACGCAATTTTTCTTTAATCATAGTTTAATTATGTTGTTTCAGGTAACAACGTAGAGAAATAATTCCCACAACTCTAAATGAAAGACTCTAAAGAAACAATTAACATTCCTTGGAATTCAAAGCGCCATCATCCGCTGAATGATAAAGCACTTTTCTAAGCAAAAGAACCTCAGGGGTAGTCAAGGATTTCTAAACAACTGGAGCAGGCAAAACGGAACAATGTTAAATTGATCTGGATATCAGATCACAGTGGTTTCAAAGGAAACGAAAAAGCAGATACCTTAGCAAAGAAGGGAGTCGGGATACCCTTCATAGGCCCATAGCCTATTTTAGGAATTCCAAAAGCAGCATGTAAACAGGTAATCAACGAGTGGATGAATATTAAACACCGTGACCACTGAGAAAATATATCGCAACAAAAGTTCGGAAAAATACTGTTTCGAAATGCATCCAAGAGGTTATTCCTCGATGAAATGAACCTGAACAGGATACAAGTTCGGAAGGTTACCAGATTCATCACCGGGCATTATCACCTAAGAAAGCATCTGCAAACAATAGGACTCGCAGACTGTGCGGCGAGGAGAAAGAAACATTCAACCACATAATAGTTTACTGCGAATCTCTCAGTTACAGCAGATACAAGATATTCGGTGCATCTCACCCCGAATATATGACCCGTCAGAAAAACCTGATAAGCAAGCTCCTGGCAGGCTCCTACTTTGTAGTCAAAATACGTATTTAAAAATAAATTTAAAAAACAAATAATTATTTTAAGAATTGGGGCAAAATTTGAAATTTAATTATCAATTATTGATTGCAGGAAACTTTTGGAAGGATCTTAAAGCTTATTTTTTTACTTCGATTTCTTATAAAACATATCAACCGACCAGTAGTAATAATTATTTTTACGTAAGTACAAACTTTTTACTTAAACTCAACTGTAAAAACGAGACGAAACGATATAAAAGTTTTACAAGTCAATACAATACAAGAGACATGCTACTCTGGTCTCGCGGCATCACTAATTCAAATTCTCTTCAAGACAAATTTAAGTATTTCAAAAATAATAAAAGTCAACAAAAAAAAAAAACAAATATTATTAATCCCACAAGAATTTCTTTTTAGTTAAAAATAAATCGCAAAATCGCATCATAAATAAAACTTTAATCGCATTTAGCACATTGCAATGAAAGAATAATAAAATGACACGATTTAAATTTTTTTTTAAATTGTAAACAATCCAAATTTATGTTTACAGTAACAAAAAATATTTTTTTTTTACTATTTAAAAAAAAATTGATAACATAACTTTTTATGACTTGTGTGTGATAACAAAATATGGTGATAATTGATTTCTTGCTCCTGACTCAATTACTTCACACATTATCGTCTGGTTTGCCCGTTGAGATAGTACATTTTTTTTAATTAGTATTTATCTGACAAAAAAAATTTTTAAGGGGTTACGTGCAACTTAGAATTTAAAAAAAAATGAAAGTTTTTGTTGCATTCTTTTCAAGTACAAAATTCAAAAATATTCTGTAAAATTTCAAAGTTAATCCGATTAACAATTTTCAAGATAATAAACGCAATGAGTGTGTTAATAGGGCATCAGTTAAAAAATTTGCAATGATGTACCGGAAGATAGCAATATGGAATTCCGAACTCTATTATGGTATTTGATGCGATTTCTAACCGCGTGAAGTTTAAACAGTGTCAATGGAATATGAAATTCCAGACAGCAAGTATGTAATTTTATAAAATGTATTTGTATTCATAATTTACGCGTCCTACGTTTTTAAAACGGTGACCATAGTATTTTAAAAACTACTCGACGGATATTTTGAAACACAATTAACGAGGCCGTCCGTCATTTTAAAAATAGAAGCTACGATTAACATCTACACAAATAATTTTTTTTATTGGTTACGGATAAACCATTAAGAAGTACTGATGATCACTGCGAGGCACAATTTGTAAGAGAAGGTTAAACAATCGATCTGATAACTTGGTCCAGAACTAAAATTTTTATACCCGGTATATATAATATATACAAGACTATTTTAAGTGTAATTCCGATTTTGTAACGGTTAAAAATATTGATCGCAGAAAAAAAAATTTTCGTATAGTTGTCCATAAAATTACCTAATTCATTAATTTCCACATGTTCGTCACGATTACTCAAAAACGAAAAGAGATAACGAGCTGAAATTTTGTGTCTTTCAAAGCTAAGAAGTAAGGTCAAGTTCCTGAATGGGCCAAATCGGACTGTGCTTTTCCCTGCCAAGAACATATTTATATCTGAAACCGTAAGAGGTAGAACAAAAATTTAAAGACAAAAATATTATTTTTTTTATAAATAAACTAAATTTTTTTGAAACTTTGTTTCATAAACAATTGTTATTTTCAAAAAGATTCTTCAAATTTAGTGTAACTACTTTCTATTATGAATTAAAAAAAAACGTAGCACGTAGCCCCTTAATAATTATTTATTGTTTTGTAGATACCTTAGTTAGCCAATACTTCATAAATATTATTTAAGATACATTATTTTATTTGACATTTATATTCTTTAAATTCATTGTAATTTTGGAAATCGATCCAGTAGTATTTAAAAACTTATAAGCGAGCTAAAAATCTAGGCTAATAAAATTACCTGTGGAAAATTATTCTATTCAATTTGCGTTTTATAGTCACAAGAAAAAAGAGATGCCAAAAAGTGTACGCTCAATTTTAACTGAATGTTGTTTAAACAATTTATTACCAAAAATGTCTGAGAAAAAGAATATGAAACCTAAACAGCTCGAAAAATGAAAAGCAAACACAAAAGAAGAACTTTTAAACCACTAAGTCGTCATTAAATCGCAGGAAGAACCATTAAGTCGCAATAAGATTTTTAAATAGTTATAGTTAAAAATAAATATTCATTTAATCAAAAAAAAGTGTTATTCGAACGAAAAAAAAGAACCAAAAACAGGTTTTTCCAAATCTTCAAACTTCATTTTACAGCATAAGAAAATTTCGCTCCCGCTAAACTTTAAATCTTATATACGTAAATATAAGTTAAAAATATTTAACACAAAATTTACTTATTCACTCGAATTACTTTCAAAATTATTTTTAAAAAGAAAACCACACATGATGCTTCTATTAAAAGCTCGAAGAGAAATATTTTTAATACAAAAATAAATTTCATGCAAGAAGTATAGATATATTATACATATATTTCTCATGAAAGGAATCAAAATTTTTCCGAAAAAGAACAAAAAGGATTTTTCACAAGTCAATTTTCCATTAAAAAATAGGACAAATTTAACATATATCAAAAAAAGCACAAAACACAAAGAGAACTTTTCAATTGGAACACGCTTCAATTTTCTTAATTAAAACATCACTAACAAAAATTTAGAGAGAGAGCTTATAACAGCATTTTAAGAGAAATTTTCACATTTCCATTTTTAAAACATCACAAAACATAAATAAGGGCATTGTATAAATTTAAGCAACTTTTAGCTTCAATACAAAATCAAATTTCTTTCAAAACTCAGGATAAAAAAAACACAAAAAAAGAGCTTTATAGAAGTCACTTGTATCTATTAATTTACCCATTTAAGTCACATAAAAATAATGTTTATTATAAATAAAAACACCGGTATGTTTAGTTGTTAAAATCGCGCGCGGGATTTAAACACAGTGAATGAATTTTGATAGATGTGTTTGAGAATATTATTATTATGCGACTCTGTTATTGTAGTTGCGCAGATAAGCACATGCAATCACTACAGTGTCACGCTGACAACTAAACTACAACAGTCTAAAAACAGTGGTGGTGGAGCTACTGCTAGTTACGAGTGCTGCTCCACCGTTGACGTCGTCCATCATTTGTTATTAGTTTCATTTAACATACAAAACTACTAAACATATTCACGATGTTGGTTATATGAATATGTACATTCATTGAGTGAACATTGTGTGTGTGCTGTTGCTGCATGCATACATACCTACACCAACACCGTCGTTGATGCGAATCAAGACATCGCATCGCCGCGTTTAGTCGCGACGATATACAATATTTATATATTGACTATACCTACAAAGTAATGTGCATGCACCCGACAACAGTTTTTTCCTAGTATCCGAAATATATATACATAACTAGAATTGAAAAATTTTTATACCCAGTACATTTGTAAATATACAAGGTATATTAAGTTTAGTTCCGACTTTGTAACGCTTGAAAATATTGATCGCAGAAAAAATTTTTTGTTATAGGTGTTCATAAAATTACCTAATTAGTCCATTTCCGAATGTCCGTCCGTCTGTCTGTCTGTCGGTGAAGCCGATAACACAAAAACGAAAAGAGATACCGAGCTGAAATTTTGTGTGTGTGTTCTAGAACAAAAAAGTAAGGTCAAGTTCGTTAATGGTCAAAATCGGAACGTATTTCCCCCCGCTAGGGGTGGAAACTTATATCTTTGAAACCGTAAGAGATAGAACAAAAATTTGTTAACAAAAAATATTCTTCTCTTTAAAATAAATAACTTTTATTTGAAAACTTTTTTCATAAACTCAATAGTTTTCTCATAATTTGTGCTCAATATTGAAAATGAGAAATACAATTGATAGGTGAACGAAGGCATGCATGTATACATGTACATATCATCCATACATACTATTTTTATACCCAGTATATTTGAAAATATACAAGGTATATTATGTTTAGTTCCGACTTTGTAACGCTTGAAAATATTGATCGCAGGAAAAAAAATCCATATCTTATAAACTTTGAATTTGAAAAATTGTTCAAACATTGATATACAAACTCAGTATATACTGGGTATTCAAACAATTAACTCAGTTAGTTGTTACATTACTTGTTTATTTTACAAGCTCTTGTTAGTAGGTAAAACACTAAAAAGCAAAAAAGAACATATTACGCTCAATCATTTACTTCTTTTTCAATTTTGTTATTGAGAATGTTTACAATGAACCTCACAGGTTCGAGGTTCTTTGTGCAAACGCATGCGATTCTTTTTGACTTCTGTTCAAAATAATATAAAAAAGGTCAAATATAACTTGTAGTAAAGGCGTGTTGGCGCTGGGAAATATATTATATTAAGGATGTACGAGCACTAGGGATAGTCCATTTATAAAATTCTTCAAAATCTTATATATAATCTTATATGTGTGTTGGCAAGCTTTTCCAATAGAGAATCAATGTTAAATATTATTTATTACTGACTGTCCGTGTGGTTACTGTATGAAGTCAGTCAGTACACATGTAATGAGAATCATCACATGTACAGTCATCAACCATACACATGTATGCGTATGGTTGTTTGTTTGTCATTTAAGAGTGGGGTTTTGTGATTCACATACTAAAGTTAAGAATTCAATGAACATATTTACCCATTACATGTGTACTGACTGACTTCATACACTAACCACACGGACAGCTAGTAATAAATAATATTTAACATTGATTCTCTATTGGAGAAGCTTGCCAACGCACACGGTATAGTAAATTAATAAAAGTCCACTATAAAGTTTATTATTTTTGTCGTAAGTTGTTGAATAGAGAAAATTCATTATTTTCGATATGACGGGCCTAAAAAGAGATATTTCAGAAAAAATCTAAGATTTCAGGTAATTAAGCTACCACCGACGGAAATTAATTTTAACCGAAATCTAAGTTTTTTTTTAAATATCTTTTCTTTAGACCCGTCGTCATACCGGAATTTTTTTGGATCAATCTTTTTAATAATATTTCTATTTTCTATTGCGTAGTTTTGATTTTATTCGTCTTATTTTATTGAGTGAAAATGAGCAATGCATTAAAACTCGAACTTTAACATTAAATAATTAATTCAAGACCGCCGTAACCCCCACCGCCCCAATGAAATTTTTATAATTGATTTATATGCACTTCAACTACATGTAATAAAAGATATAAGATTTTTAAATATGTTTTTTGCTAATCTATTAATAGCTCGGGGGAGTACGCCTCATACAAAAACACCCTGTGGATCTACCTATGTAAAAAACAACAGAATAGGGAATATGCATTAATATTTTTTTTCACTTCAATTGAAGCATGTTTACTAGACAAATATCAAGGTAAAATTACTTTTTAAATAACTTTAAAAATAAGCGAGATGTGAATGATTGAAATTCCCGATTAGACAAAGAGGGTGACAGCCCTCTTGATATGTTATGTGACGTCATATTACACTTTCACCATTTAAAATACACGTAGAACTCCGTTTTTAGTATTTTTGCAAGAAAGAGGCAGATAATAATCTTTAAAAGCTTATAGCTTCCTTGATATTTGTCGGATTTTAATTTCGTTTTTAAATATTATTACAGTATTAACAGTATTTTCATATTCTGAAAATAAATGTGAAAAAAAAATTTCATGCATATTCCCTATTATTTAACGGGTCAAAATTAACTCAATTAGCTACAGATAAAGACAGATTTAGAGTTTATTTTATAACCTTAACATTAATGAGAAGACTGAGTTTGTAAATCTCTAACCAAGGAATCATAATAAGGTGTATATCCTGTCAAAGATAATAATAATGAGTCATCAGTTTTGTACTTAGTCAGGACAAACGTTTTTAAGTCTTCGTTAAGTATGTAAATGCCGATTCAAACAGGTATGTAGATCCGTAACAAAAATAAATAAATTCGCTACATTTGGTGAAATTCAGATATTTTTCTCGGTTGACGTATTTCCAAAAATGTTCTTCAAATTTTCTGGCTTGTAAGATTAAATCAGTTTGTAAAATTATTATTTCATGTTTAATGCCTTTTGCTTCGTATGAAATATGTTTGAAATTTTTTTGCTAATGCGTTTCACACTTAAATCTTTTTTAAAAGGAGAAGATTTCACAATTTTTGGAAACCTTACCTCAAATACTTCAATTACTTTTTGTCACGACATCGCGAACGATCGACCATAATTAGCTTTGCGATCGACTATAATAAAATTTATTTCTCTAAATAAAAAATTACCTTAGCTTCCGTAGCTCCTTCATGACGAATTTTTTAGATATTTTTAAACAATTATCTAATCAAATAATTATTTAGATACAAGAAAACTAGTTCTGAACAATATTTGTAGCGCACTAAAAACGGTCAATGAGCTTATAACAATATTTGAGCATCAAATACACATAGAGACTTATCCAGTATATAAAACAAACATAAAACATTCATCATTTTTATGCGCAAAAAATCTAATATACAGCACAAGTTAGTGACTAGTATATGAATGCAATTTATTATTATCAAATTGTAAAAATTTTATTAGCACTTTAATTTTAATAGCGTTTTTTTTTTACCTGTTTTTTTTGTGGATACCAGACATTATATTATACTAACAAACACGCGATAACAAAAAAATCGTTTATTCACTACATTAACGATTATACGACAGATAATGTTATTGTTTTTAAAACTCTTAAACAACCTCTATACACAGATTAATAATATACATTTATTGAAAATTTATATTTAATTTGTGTGTTGAAAATTATTGAAATAATTTTTAGGACCTCAACACATAATTCTAAGTACAAAAGTTATAAAGAACAATATTTGAGCAATGTATTTTTCTCCTTTCTAAAATTTTTTTTTTTTTAAATATTTTTTTACATTAATTTATGTCTCATACGCTCATTTGCAATGACTACACAGACAGAGATCAGACGCCGGCATATAAGAAGGCCAAAGGGGAGACATACGATGAAATGTCTTTATAAATATGTATATACACATATGTACGTCAATATACATGCATACAAATAGAATTTAAACTTTATTCCCCAAAGTGCCTTTACGTACATTGACTAGTTTTTAACTTTGACCCTCCGAATTTGTGACCGAAAACGAATTTCAAGAATTGGTGGCCATTGAGACATAATTTGATCATCATTTTATAGATTCGTATCCATCAAAAGTGTTTTTCCATAAGGTTTGTGTGGGATCCTTTAGGTGATTAACATTTTCGTCATAAATTTTGTAGGTTAAATAGAAAGAAATATTATATTATTCGCCTTTTTCTTGTAAATTAGATCTAAAAATAGATCATCCGGTTCTGACGAGGATGATTGTCGAATCACTTAATAGTTTCTGTTTAAAAATAATAAATTAAAAGGGACTTTTAATTTGAATTACAAGTTGGAAGTACCATTGGAAGTTATCAAATAGAAATTGTATTTTTATACTTACAATATAGACAATTGGTAGGCAAATGGTATTTATATAGAAAGATACGAACCTGAAAAAAAAGATGAATTATATTAATTAAATTTTAAAAAGAATTTCGATTAAAAATTATTTTAATTATTACTAATCATTGATGAACAGTTCAATTCAAATTCTTATGTCAGTAGAGGGAAAAAATATGAAGATTGGTTGGTTCTAGAGAGATAATTCAAAGTAACTTGAAAATTTTAATACTTAAAGAGTAATGATGTTTTAAAACTAAAAAAATAAAACTAATATAAATAACAAAAATCCGACTACGTAAAAAATAACTAACTTGAAAAGTCGAAAACTCGCATTCAATTTTCAAGGTGAAATTGAGGTAAACTTTCATTTTTTAAATGGATCCCAATATTATTGCCGATTTTTATTTTACGAAAAAAAATGAATCATCAAATTTTGTATAAACAAATTTTTTCATACAAATATTAAGGTTAGGAGCTTTTACGATTTAATTTTTTGCATTTTAGTACGTTTAATAATAAAAGCGTATATATATATATATATATATATATATATATATATATATATAAACATACATTTTTTTTAGATTAAAAATAAATTTACCATCGCTTCCACCATTTTGTGGCATATATTCGAATTTCATGATGAATTCATTTAGATGAAGATGAAGCCCGACCGATTTACGTAAAGCTCATCGTTGTACAACATCGATAAAAAATGTTTTTTTTCAATAAAATGTTAGGTGATTGTAAAATTTCCTTTTGGAAAATACAAATGAGGACAAAGGACAAAAAGATTGAGAACCCCTGATCTAGATGCAGCCATATTATTGTGTTGTCAACATTTGCAAGCAACAATTGCAAACTTTCGCAAGCTTTTAAGTAGATGCCACAATTAGAAATGACTGGATGGTGAGTTGTTTGCAGGACAGGCTAGCAAGGTTTTACGGGCCGACTTCTGGCTTAACAAAAAAATTAGGTTCCGGACAATTAATAAAATACCATGTCACCGATTTTTATAAATAAAAAGGGTGCATTTCATTTTAGATGAAATGCGACGAACGGAACCACGGATTTTATCCTACTTTTCTTAAATAAATCTATTGTTTGGTAAATTTTTTTGAGTTTAAAGTTAGATAGGTAAGTGTTTAAGCTTTAGATTAAGTCTTATAAAACCTAGAAACATTAAATTGTTTATAGGTAAATTAACAAAAGGTAAAACATATGCTAACTCTCTTAAAAGTTAACGTATCGTTATATTATTTTTTTAAATTAAAGCTCTATTGTTTATAGCGTGTAATAAACAAATTGAAAAATAATGGGTAAAAATACAATTTAAAAAATAATTTTCTTTTTCATTTTATAGATATTTTGAAGATTTTCATTTAAAAACAGATTTATTCGTCTAGGATCAAATGCACCCTTTTTATTTATAGAAATAGGTATTTTATTAATTGTCGGGGACCTAATTTTTTTAAGGGCTAAAATTGGGCACAATATTTATATTCACGAAAATTGAGCTTTCCGCAGTCTTTAGGAATGTATGGATAATCATTCGAGTCTAATATGCTAATTATAAGTTCATCGTAAATCAGTTCTTTTAGTCATATCATTGATGGAAATTTATGCTTATCTCATTAAATATTTTTTATAACCAAATGAAAAATTGAAAGACAAGCTACACCACCTACATACACCAAATGAAACGAATACATAAATCTGGGGGAAGTACCACAAAATCAAAATGTTTTTTTTTTTTGTAAATGGATCCCGCTGTGTTACCAAGCACAACAAACAAAAACAATTCAAATGGATTAATTTTTCTATTCATGTATAATAATAATATAATTAATGATTTTCAAAAGAATATCATTAATTAATAATATAATATCTAATTAATAATTATAATATTTCCTTGAGTATAATACATACACAATACTTTTGAAATATACTTTTATTAATAGTAAATGACAAAAATTTATTTAAAAATATTAGCAAAAAAAGACCTTCAATTGAAGAAATCACTCTTTTTTTTGTTTGTTTCCGAAAAGTACAAAAACATATTAAGTATAACCTTGATCGAACCACACGAATCTATTTAATATGATTCTACAAGCATGATAAGGTTTTCTGAAGATAGTATAAGGGTTCTGTAGTTCAAATGAGAAATAGCGTTTCGTCTATTCTTAACTATAATTAGATAGATATATAACTATTGGGGTATGAAAAGTATTGCACTTCGACCATATGGGCCCTTGTTCTTCCCCTTCTATTTCAATCGGACGAGATTCGATTCTCCCACATCTTGGCAATAGGTTTTACAGGTTTCCTGAAGTCTCGTATATTCGAGGTGAGGTATATTGTATCAATGCATTTATATATATATGTATAATTATAATTATATATGTACAATTATGGACATATATGTGTGTATATAAACTGTGTTGGACAGCTTTTCCTATAGTAAATCAATGTTAAATATTATTTATTACTAGGTGTCCGTCTGGTACTGTATGAAGTCAGTCAGTACACATATAAATAAAGTCAGTCAGTTATCTCACAGCTATACTGTATGGTTGTTTGTTTGTCATTAAAGAGTGGGGATTTTGTGATGCACAATGCACATACTAAAGTGTACTTTCATCACATGTGTACTGCCTGACTTCATACAGTACCAGACGGACAGCTAGTAATAAATAATATTTAACATTGATTTACTATAGGAAAAGCTATCCAACACAGTCTGTATATATGTCCATAGATATATATATATTTAATTTTACCGATAGTGATTTTCGACATGTACAGGTAGCCTCATGGGCATTTGAAGAAATTCTTGCAAAATTTTGAAGTCGGTACGAGATACCAATAGCTCTATTTTCTTTCAGGAAATTCGCTAAAAGTTTCACACAAAAGTTGTTGGAAATAAAATTGTACCAAAAAAAGTATTGGTGTGTTTATCAAAAAATATATTGGCAACCCCCTGTCGGATCAGGTTCTCGTAAGGCAGACTATTCTATATGCACTATCTTTTCTGAAAATTTCACTCGCTAGTTAAAGGAGCACCTTTTTTTTTGCAGCCGCCGTTCCTACTATAATAATAAAATTTGACGGTGAACTTAACAATATTACTCAATAAATTGGTACAAAAACTTTGGTTATATAAATTTGTCTATGAATATTTTTCTTCGAGTTTTATTTTAGTGCTTTTTCGGGTGATTTGCGCGTTGTCAATAACTTTACTCATCAAATCAAAGTATATATTCATATGTATTTATTTGTGTATACTTAAGCGACAACAATACGATGTTTGTCCAAATTCCATTTCGGTTACGTAGACAAACTGTTGGAGACTAGTGTATACTATATAGACAAATGTCATTGAATTTTAATTAAATACTGATATGAAAAAATTAACTCGTCAACCAGGAATCGAACCAGGTTCGACACATTTTTCCGAAAATCGAATAAATAAGGCACAATTTTATTATTAAAAAAAAAAGCTTCGGATAAAAGATGTTTATTATAAATATACTAGCAACTTTAATTCGACACATTTTTCCGAAAATCGAATAAATAAGGCACAAATTTATTATTAAATTTTCAAATGATAACGCGACTTATATTTCCGTGTAGACATAAATACTATCAAAGTTCTCTTTTAGAAATGTTTACATATTAAAAAAATGTTTATTTTATAAAATTTTATTTTATTAATGATTTGACTATACACAAAGGTCGAATTTCCCTAATTAGAGCACACAACAATTTAGAGCAAAACTGTTGGTTGATTTTTATATATGCCAAGTTTTGTATTTATTATATATTTTTTTGTGCATTTGTCCATTTTGATCACTGTTTATCGGCTAAACTACAAAACTACAACAATTTACGTTGAAAAAGAGGGGTCATGGTTTAAAGTGGCAGAACCGGAGTTCTGTAATGTTGTCGACAGCGATGACATCTTATGCGAATTTCATGTTAATTAATTTGAAATATGCGCAATTTTTTATGAGAATTTTCAGTAATTTCATGAGTAATTTTAAAAAACTTGCCATCAAAATTTTGATTCCAATAAATTTTCTGCACAAATTAATAGACATGGAAATTGTTTTTTAAACAAGGTTTTTTTTGATGAACTAAAAAGAAGAAAATCAAATATTATAATTAGAAGCTTTTATAAATAAAAGCTTGGTCTATTATATTAAAATTTAAAAAAAAAAAGCATTTATTGTTAAATTAAGACAAAGAATTTATTGTTATTAAATTTATTGTTAAATTAAGAAAAAGTGAATTTAATTTCCCACCGATTCCACCAAATATCTATCAAAGATCCTTAATTAAAGTGAAGTTAAATAAAAGCTTATAATAATTCAGATAAATTTATTTTTCAATGTATCGAATTTCAAGCAATATATTGTTAAATAATTTTCAATTTCAAGTTTTTTACACACAAATTTTATTAATATAGAAATTGTAAATATATAAAAATTCAATAAATCATTTTTAAGGCAATTATAATAGCCGGTCACCGCATAGCAAGATGAAAATATTATCAAAATTAAAGGCTCTTTTACACCAATTTAATACTAGACTGTCAGTTTACTCTACGTTCTCTAACTAGAGTAGACATGTTGCCCTAGATAGAGCGCTCTAGCTGTTGTGTACATTCCGATAGAACCATTAGAAAGCTCTATCAAGTTCAAACAAGTGAAAATAACAACTAATTGCTCATCTTCTTTGTCACTGTTCAGCTCTTGCCATGAGAAGATGGACTTGTAGCGGTGTCGCTTCATCATTAAATTATTATTATAATTTTGTTCTTCATTTTTTATTGCATTTCAACTATAACTTCCCTCTATTATCACGGTTGCTGTGAATGTTAACAACCTTGGTAATTTACATATAAAAAAAATAACATTTCATAAATCAAATTAATAAAGATCAATTATATCTTTTACTTATATTTATTATTTATTTAAATGTAGCGGTGTCGCTTCAGACTCATCTAAGTCAGCCTTTCTTTGACGACCTCTCCGATCTTAAGTCCGTTGACGTCAAAGCACTCTCGTTGTTCTTAAACAGCTCCAAATGGTTCATAGAGTAGTGACTGGGGATGGGCCAACCCACTTTTTTCGGTATCACGGACCCTATGGTCCAAGTGTGTCTCACCCCAGAACAGTCACTCTAACCTAACTACTAACTGAGTTAATTGCTTAAATACCCGGAAAATACTGAGTATATAAAAACAAGTTCCAAACAAAAGTTGTTTATTTTAAAAAAGGAACATTTTTCGTTTTTAGATTTTTGTTCTATCTCTTACGGTTTCGAAGATAGGCAGTTTTGTCCGTTTTGCCCAAACATGGTCCTATTTTGCCCATTCACGAACTTACTAGCTCTAGAACACAAATACCAAAATTCAGATCGATATCTTTTTTTTGGTTTTTGAGTTCTCGTCTTGACGGACGGACGGGCAGACATTTGCGGAAATGGACTAATTTGGTCATTTTATGAACATTAATACCCAAATTTTTTTTCTGCGATTAATATTTTCAACAGTTACAAAAACGCAACTAAACATAATATACCCTTTTTTTAATTAAATTAAATACTGCTATGAAAAAATTAACTCGCCAACCAGAAATCGAACCTCGGGCCTCTGGATATCTAGTCCAGTATGCTTCCGCTACACCAAAGACGACTGTGACGTAATAGCCAACTTTTTCATATCATTCTTATTTTTATTTATTTAGACAGTACTTAAGCGTCAACATAACGATGTTTGTCCAAATTCCTTTCGGTTACGTATGACAAACTGTAGAAGACTTTAGCGTATACTACTTAGACAAATTTACGGTTGACGAGTTAATTTTTTCATATCAGTATTTAATTTAATTAAAAAATCAATGACAATGAAATTTGTCTAAGTAGTATACGCTAAAGTCTTCTACAGTTTGTCATACGTAACCGAAAGGAATTTGGACAAACATCGTTATGTTGACGCGAAAGTATACACAAATAAACAAATATTAATAATATACCCTGTTATATATTATATACCGGGTATAATCGACTCTACCTAGAGTTTTCTCTCTACAGTGTACAGCCGCCTTTACAGTCTGAATTTAGAAAAATCATTTATTAATGAGGGCTTACTTACATCATAAAATAAATTCACACATGTTTCGACGCTCAATGATAAGAGCTGTACCATGGTTTATCAACCAATCAGCAAGTTCTTTTATATACATAGATAGGCATGGCATATCTCTCACCTTCTGTGTTACAATGATATTTAGCAATTGAAAACGGAATCCTATTTCTATGCGTGTTTCATCACAGATTTTACGAATAAATTTTTAGATAGACCATGTAAATATATTTCCATTCCTAAAAACATATTATTTAGATAATACAAATAATATAATATGTTGTTGTTTCATACATAGCAAGATGTCAATCAATTGGACAGAATGATTGAGCACATTATAAATATGTATTTGAATACCAGAAGCGAGCGACTATGCGGAGGTGTATGATTGTATACCATGTGTATAATAAACATATTATTATTTATTATTTGGTTCGTTTATACAGTCAAGTACTCAAGCTCACTTTACGCGAATCATTAATATATGAAGGAGTAATTAGTATTATCAATATATAGGGTATCCAAAAAATCTGGAAACGGTCGAATAACTAGAGCAAATGAATATTTTTGTTTTTTAATTCTTAAAAAAAGCGTTCGAATTTCCTAAATCATATCAAAACAAGTCCAAGTGGTCGAGCGCCCTAAGGCGTTATGTCTGCGCAGTATGCCTATTTGGAAACTGGGAGGTTATGGGTTCGAATCCCAACATCGGCAGTTTGTCAATTATTAAGAAAAAAATGGGGACGGTTAATTGTCTAAACTGTCGGCGTATTGACAAGAACGAAGTAACCGGTCCAGGGTAGCCGCTACAATCTATCTATCTGGGTACGATAGGGCTGATGCCAAACATATTCATGAACAAAATCGCAGTTATGTGCTAGGTTTTTAATAAAACTATTAGTAACATTATTATTTTCCGACATATTACTTCAATGTCAAATTAAGTAAACGCTAGTCACCTCCGTTAGTATAACATAACCGAAAGTTAACCATACTAACCATAGTTAGTATGGTTAACTGTCGATTTTGTTATACTATGCAAATACTATGATTTTAGTATTTGCAAGGCCAATTTTATTAATAAATGACATACGTCAAGGGGAAAAGGGGACATAAAGAAAGCAGAAAATACAAAATATCTTTCTTAATATTAGAACAATCGGAAAATGTATAAGGAGTAAAGTTGTAGGAAATCTGAAACTCTAATTTCAATCGGAATAAAACTGTGACCACTAGAGAGTCTACAGACACATAAACTTATAGATGCTTATATATATATATATATATATATGCTTAATGTATACATATGTACTCTCTCATACTCGTTATGAATATTATTCACTATTTTGAAAAATATGCTTGTTAATCAAACCTATAAGACCGCCTTCTCATACACATTGCTTAATGTATATGTACATATGTACTCTCTCATACTCGTGGGATCTATGATACGAAGATGTAAACTATACAGACGGTATATATATTATATATATATATATATATATATATATATATATATATATATATATATATATATATATATATATATATATATATATATTTTAAACGATAGTGATTTTTGACATTTAGTAGGTAGGATCGATGGACAATTGAAGAAATTTTTACGAAATTCCAACATTGGTACAAAAACTATAGCTGATTTCCTTTGTAGGAAATTCGCTAAAAATAAACAAACTTTCCGGAATCTAATGTATTACAAAATAAAACTCTATACATATTTACATCTGTATTTTATGCCAACACTGAGCCATGTTAAAATTATACCAAAATATTATCACAAAAGTGTAATTCTTAAATATATATTCAATAATTAATCAATTTATTTGATTTTATAATCTCCAGATTTAAACATGTGTTGTAACTTGTTAAATATTATACTTTGTTGATGACCACATTGGTTTGATATGATGTTCTTTTAATTACTCTAGTGGGTGTTTTTATAAGTCATCAAAAGAAGTTCAAAGACGCACTACCTTTAAAAGATTATTTTTTACTAGCTTTTGCATCGTAAAATTTATTTAATTTGGTTTAGGACAACTTAGCGCTTTTTTTTATTAATTAAAAACAAAAATAATTTATTTATTGAGATATAAATTCTTGAACGAGATATAATAAAATTTCCCAGCAGCCAAAAATCTATTAAACCTAAAAGATCTAATATTTAAGATCTCCTTTTCAGAAATTCCGAATATAAAGTAGAAAATTTTATGGTTTACGTGTTCCCTACGGCACCCAATAGCAATCCATATATCTGATTCCCTTCTACAAAAGAGCGCTATAGTACGGCACCCCACAGATTTGCCCGTTTCTAATCCCAGATTCCCGAGATGTTCCTTCAATTTATAATGTCTCTTGAAGAATTTGGATTTTCTTCGTTTAAAATTCCCGGAATTTCGTTTGAATTTCTTCAGTCCGGGAAGAAATTTACAAAGCGAGACTCATTTGATCTCATCTTCTATACTTAGTTCTTGGTATTTTTCGAGTTCACGCTAAGCGCTAAGTTGTCCTAAGTAAGGCATTCCTAGACTTTTATACAGCTAACAGTGCAAGACTTTAGCGATTTGAGAGCTGCTTGACTACCTCGAGAGTATCTCTATGTCTCGATTTAGACAGTCTATCTCGGGATCCGTGTATTTGAACATCGATCTAAACACGCCAACCCTAGCGTCGTCGAAAGTCTTACAGAATCTGTACCTATCGGTCATCAAACATCTCCAGTCATGATATTCTCTAACAATACCAGAAATTTAAAAAAATATGGAGCGGGAGCTGCTTCAACTTAGCGAATTTCCTTAGAATACATAAATCACTCTCTAGCGGTCATAATTTAAGTGTGATCAAAATGAAATATCATATCTGATATGATTTTAGTATTTGCAAGGCCAATTTTATTAATAAATAGCATAGGTCAAAGGGAAAGGGCAGCATAGAGAAAGAAGAAAACACAAAATATAAAATATCTCTCTTATATTTGAAAAATCAAAAAATGTATAAGGAGTAAAGTTGTAGAAAATTATCTTTGCTGTAATTCACTTTCCAATCATTTTTCTCAAACTCATGTGCACAGAGATGTTAAGAATTTTAACTTTCAATCTTAAATTGTAAATATTTGTGTAAATATATTAGTGTAACAGAAAAAATGATAAGTGACAAAATTATATTAAAACTAATTACCTACAATTTTACTTCTTATAAATTTTCCGATTTTTCAAATATTAAGGGAGATATGCCAAATTTTGTCCCCCCCCTCTTTTCCCTTCACGGATTTTACCCATTAACGAACTTGACCTTTCAAATACAAAATTTCATTCAAATCGAAATAAAACTGCATTTTTCTGCCCCTTATGAAGAAATTCGCTAAAAAAGCGTTAGAATGTCCAAAATCAAATCAAATATAAATATCATTTAAAGTTTCAATTACTAATAATTAATTAAAAATTGATTACTTAGTATATCAAATTGAAAATTGACTTCATGGAAAATACTAAGAGAAACATTCACCCACAACTGAATTGTGACCAAGATATTTAAAATTGATGAAAGCGCTTCTAACAAACATTTCTAGATGAGATTTTTGCTTTCAAATAGCAAACATTTAAAGTTGCCCAATCACGAAGTAACACCGTGCAGAATTGTACAAGGAGATAGAAAACGAAAAAGAAAAGAAAATCCATGAAAATAGGAAATGTTTGAGTTTCTTCCTCATTTACCGATTTTTGCTCATTAACAAACTTATCCTTACACCAACCATCTTCAAATCATATGTTCCTGCATTAATTCTTCATCAATTTACATGTCACAATTTTATAAAGACGTCATTTTTTTTTAAAAAACGTCGTATTCATATCGAATAGCATATACTATCATAGATGCATGCACAGTACTTTAAACTCGAATATAAAATTAAAGAAGTAATATAGAATTTCTATCATAACGATCATTTTAAAATATCGTAAAAGTCTCCTATGGGATCATATAAACACTGATAGAAGGAACTTCTTTCCTCAAGAAAATATATTTTCTTCAATAAAGAAAACTTTGTTTTCAATGAAGACTACGCAGTCGAACCAAAAACATACGTTTAGTTGAGCGAAGAAACTAAAATTACTGAACGGTGTTTAACATATTTAACCCTACTTCAAAAAGGAGGATGGTTCTCAATTCGTTTGTATTTTTTTTTATGTGTGTCACCTCAGAACTCCGTCGTTTATGAACCGATTTTGAATTTTTGTTCTTTTTTGTTTTAAAGGGTTTGGTTTCCCATTGGCACCAAATCGCATTCTGATGAGGGGATCCCCGGGAAATCGAGGAAAATCCTCATTTTATATGTGATAACCGATTTCTGCGAATTTTTTTTTTTTTTTGTATACTCATTCATAATGGGAAAATAAGAAAATTTTTTTAAAAACCGACTTCAAAAAAATTTTTACAAAACAAAAAAACCGACCCCAAAAAAAAAATTAAAAAAAAAAAAAAAACAAAATGCATGTAAAAAAAACTGAAAATCTATTATAAAAAAATGCACTAAAAATTAAAAAAAAAAAAAACGGGTAAAAGCAAATGTGTTATAAAGAATACACTAAAAGGTCGTTTAGTTGGTCTACCCATATTTAGACAAATAAAATAAGTTATAGATATTCTATAACAAAAAATGCACTAAAAAGTAAAAAAATAATTGCATATTCTTGTGCCAATTTTAGTCCACAATTTTATGTGAATTTCTCTATGCTGACACCGCCTCCAAAAATAACAATAATTTTACATATATATTTAAAAATTTTTGCTTAGGTGAACTAAAATTGGCACAAGAATATGCAATTATTTTTTTTACTTTTTAGTGCATTATTTGTTATAGAATATTTGATTTTTGAAGTCGGGTTTCCATTTTGTCAAAATAGGTTTTATTTAAAGTAGAGTTCGTTAGTCTTGGACTAAGAGAGTCTTTCTTGGCCAAATACTCTTGTGAATCTTTAGTCAAGAAAATAAAATTCTTGTAAAAAAAAATTTTTTTCTTATTAAAAAAAAATAAAAAACCCAAGAAGAGAAAGTTTATGCAGCTTTTTTAACTGAAGTATATATATTTAACTGAAATATATTTAACTGAATCATTACTTCTTTAAAAAGTTTCATTTGTTTGGATTAAACAAATGTTTATTTTGGACCGAAATTTTAGCATCTTAGTCCAAAGAAATCATCATTTCAGTTTAAGAATTTCGAGATTCTTGAGTCAAGAATCAGTTTATCTTTAGTTAAGATAATTTTCTCAAGTCAAAACTATAGATGTTAAGATACTTATTTTCTTATACCAAATATATATTATCTTCCCTATAAATGAGAGTCAGAAATTCTTGGTTTAAACAAATTTTTCTTACTGCAAGGAATTACTTCTATCAGTGCAGAGAAATTACTATCATCTTTTACGATCCTATAAAATTCATTGTGCAGACAATACGTCTTACATATTACGTTTTATTGTATTTTTTTGTAACTGGTACAGATAAAAGAATAGAAAATTTAAGTTTCAAAATATAGTAATATGTCTTTTAGTTATTTTCTTTGTTTTATAATCACTATAGTCGAAGCTTACATTTGAATATTAAAAAATAACCTTGTAATATTCTTCCAATGTAAAATCATTTCCCTATAGTGGTGAGTAACACGGAGGCTTTTCATTTTTATTATCATTGTCATAAATGGGGTTTGTACAAATTCAAAATTGAAATAGTTATCGAATGATAATACTATGACCGCAGAGCAATAAACCAGTAAGATGTGGTCACATTTCTAATCAATAATAATATAACTTACAGTTTATTACTTTGTGGGGCCATATATTTCTCATTCTATTACTATTTTAATTTTGAATTTGTACCCATCCCTTTTATGACCATGATAATAAAAATTATGGTCGCCATCTTTAAAACAATTTAATAGATCTAGGAATTCTTTTCGAGCAAAGAGATTGATTCTATTAAGGAAAATTAAAGTACTTTTTCCACAAAATCTTCAAATTTTTTAGGGGGCATTCAAGTATTACGTACGCAGGATTAGGGGGCGGGGTGCAATTATTTTTTACTTTTGCTGACAAAAGGAGAGGGGGATAAAAGAATCTTTCGTAAGATAAAAAAATTATAAAACAAAAATATTTTTTAAACAATATTTATAATCAAAATTAATAATACTATTTTTATTATTTTATTATGGTATACCGAATTTCTTTTCATATTTCTTACTAAAAATAAATAAAGGAGATTTCCGAGAATTGACTTTAGTCTACACTACTAAGTATAGAGTTTGTTTAAATATACCGATGTTCAATTCGGGGAATTCCCAGCGTACTAGGATGGCTTGAAACAAATACATATAACGTTCATTGTTCTCTGTTATGACATTATCTATCGACTGTTTTCTTTTTAACCCGACTTCAAAAAGGAGGATGGTTCTCAATTCGTCTGTATTTTTTTTTTTTTTTACGGATACGGAGCCCGTGGACAATAAATGATTCTTAATTTTCTAATTTTATTAAAACACGAATACTTTAATTTTAAAAATAATTGAGTCTTTTAAATTTTAACTTTAATAATTAATAAAAGTTTTGAAAAAATTCTTACGTCTTGTCTTTTGGGGGAGGGTCTAAAATCATTAAAAGTTTGCTTACGTAGTACTTGAACGCCCCCTAGTCAAATCTGTTCGTTCAGAAAACATAAATCTCGATAAAAAGCAGGTAATTTAAATTATATGTTTCAAATTATACCGAGAAGCGAATATCCTTCTAGTACACAATTTGTTGCAGAAAATGCAGGTAAACATTGATTCGAAATTTTTTCGAAAAATTATCAAATGAAAAACGATGTAAACAAGAAAACTAGATTTCGAATAAATTTTTTGAATAAAAAGATTTTGCTTTACGAAAATCTGGCCTCGATATGTTTTTTATTTTGGAGTGATAAACAATTTAATGTTTGCAAAAGCGTAAACCTGTTTGCAAAAGCTGTTTTCAAGGCTGATAAACAATATTAAAAAATAAAATTTTTGAGTTGAACTCAGAAACGATCGTGTTTACGAAAAAATGGCAATTGACCTTCTTTGTTTAAAAAAATCTCTATTTGATCCTTCGGTTGAAAAAAAAAATCAAACAATGTGGATCATATTTACGTAGGGCAAATTTTTGATCATTATTCAGGGGCATGTTCCAAACGTGAATATGTAAAAAATCGAATGGGAAACTTTTTTCTACGAATGCGAGGTTTTCACCTTGCCTATTTTGTTTTAACAATTAAATGCATTAATTATTTTTAAAGTATTCATTCGATTCGAATACCGAATAGATGTTTAAAACCTTTCTAACCGTTATAAAAAAAGTCACTGGAAACATGTTCCAACAACGAATTCAATGTAAAATTCTTATCATAGAAAGTTAAACGTGAAGCGATAATAACCTTCATAAAACACTCAACAAACTGCATTTAAATGTTTAAATTACGAATAATAAAATTATATAGTTTTCGTTTAGTTTCAAAGATAAACAAACGTTAGTCAAGAAAAAGTAATTACAGGTCACAAAAGAACTATTATATTAGACACATTTAATAAAACCTATTTTGACAAAATGGAAACCCGACTTCTAAAATCAAATATTCTATAACAAAAGATGCACTAAAAAGTAAAAAAATAATTGCATATTCTTGTGCCAATTTTAGTTCACCTAAGCAAAATTTTTAAATATATATGTACAATTATTGTTATTTTTGGAGGCGGTGTCAGCATAGAGAAATTCACATTACTTTTGGACCGTTTTTTTTTTTATAATTTTTAGTGCATTTTTTTATAACAGATTTTCAGTTTTTTTTACAAGCATTTTGTTTTTTTTTTGAAAAAATTTTTTTTTTGGGGTCGGTTTTTTTTTTGTAAAAAATTTTTTTGAAGTCAGTTTTTAAAAAAATTTTCTTATTTTCCCATTATGAATGAGTATACCCTTTCAAAAAAATTTCGCAGAAATCTGTTATCACATATAAAATGAGGATTTTCCTCGATTTCCCGGAGATCCCCTCATCAGAATGAGATTTGGTGACAATGGGACCAATCGGAAATCAAACACTTTAAAACATAAAATTCAAAATCGGTTCATAAATGACGGAGTTCTGAGGTAACAAACATAAAAAAAAATACAGACGAATTGAGAACCATCCTTCTTTTTTGAAGTCGGGTTAAAAAGCTCCGTAAAAACTATTAAATACCGAAAAACAACACTCTCTCAAAGGAAATTGTAAATCAAAATAACGAAGAAGAGGATAGCAAAACAAATTTATAATATAAGTAAATTAAAATAATTTCACTAATAACGTTTGGTGTTGGTCAAAACATAGATCTTTTATATTCAAGATCAGTGATTCTCAACCACTGTGTTGCGGCACTTTTGTGTGCCGCCAAATTTAAGAAATATATCGTTAAGTATTAATCAACATAAAAACGAAAAAAAGATCGAGACTGTTAAATGTAGAAGACGATATGAGAGTAGCATTGTCATTTTTACAACCAAATATAAATGAAATTATCAAAAAACATCAAGCTCAAATTTCTCATTAAAAGTATTCTTATTATAAACTTGTAATATAATCCCTAACCGTCGCTGCCTAACCGCCTCAACTAGCAAAGGTAATAAATTTTGTATATTTATTATTTGTGTTATACTTAAGCGTCACAATTCTGAGCGGTCTAAGGCGTCATGTCTGCTCAGTATGCAGTACTTGGAAACTGGGAGGTTATGGGTTCGAATCCCGACATCGGCAGTTTGTCAATTATTAAGATTACACAATTTAAACTACGCAGAATTGTTAATTAATGTTAGTTTTAATCTACTTGATCGTATTGTTTGCGAATATTCTTCAGTTTGCTATCGCAACCAGTCCAAGTGGCCGAGCGGTCTAAGACGTTATGTCTGCGCAGTATGCCTACTTGGAAACTGGGAGGTTATAGGTTCGAATCCCGACATCGGCAGTTTGTCAATTATTAAGAAAAAAAAAGGGGGAGGTTAATTGACTAAACTGTCGGCGTATGGACAAGAACGAAGTAACCGGCTATGCTTGAGAAGGTTTTCTACAGATTCCTTCACGAACTCCAGATGAATATCGGCATAGTTCCTACCATAGTCGGCTGAAGCCGCATATCCTACCAATTCCTAGTCTACTCACAAATTCCTACCACTACACTCACATCCCGTCCAGGGCAGCCTTTACAATCTACCTCTCTAAGCGTCACAATACAATAATTGTCAAATTCCACTTAGATTACATAAGACAAATATGAGAGAACTAACGTATACTTACAAGACAAATTTCTTTAACTTTTAATTAAATATTGATAAGAAAAAATTAACTCGTCAACCATGAATCGAACCTCGGGCCTCTGGATATCTAGTCCAGTGTACTTACCTAAGCGCGGAACCACCGTTGTGGGCACGATAGGCATGGCCACAAACCTAATAGACTTGTGACGTCACACTATCACGGTCTATTGAGGTCGATAGGCTTATGATATTATATCGAATACGGGACAGCTGAATTATAAAAGATGTGAGACTGGATATCGATGAAATTATCAACGTTTTCGCGAAAAAGAAACGTAAGTTTAAATTTGTAATTTAAGTCAGCACCTAAATAAAATTATTTAATGTAAAATGTATACTAGCGTTTAATTTAATTTGATATCCTTTGAAGTTGTAAAAATTTCATCAAAATCGGTTCAGTAGTTTAGAGTCTAAATGTGACACTGGGATGTGCAAACAAACACACATATACTTTTGTAATTTTCGTGAGCGAACAAACTAACATTTTACAGGCTTATTAATTTACTAGTGTTCGCCCCACGGCTTTGCCCACGTGGAACTATACACTGTACAAAATCTTGGTCAGGGCGTCATACATTTTAACATCTCCTTTGTAAGAATGCACTATATCGATCATGAGCGAGTTTATACTCCGACTCGAACTTGGAGGATTTTCGGTGGCTGTGACCACAACTTTTTTTGATAACTGGATCCGCGCCTGTTCTTACCGCTACACCAAAGACGACTCTGACGTAAGAGCCAACTTTTTCATATCATTAACGGTATTACTTTTGTTGTCAAATATCAACATTATTATTCATATATTTATTATTTGTGTATACTTAAGCGTTACAATATACTTGTCAAATTCCATTTCCGTTATATATAAAATATATAAAAAAGTTTCACACAAAAGTTGTTGGAAATAGTGTTGTGAATAAAAAGTATAGATGCGTTTTTCTCGTAATTATTATCGATATTTTTAAGTTTAATTGTAATCTAATCAAGAACGAGGAAAAATTTTCGTCCTACAAATTCAATGGAATGGACTCCGAGTCTCCCATCCTTAATGTTCAACGGCTTCCAGAAAGTTTCGATACCGTTTTCCAAAATTGTATAATTAAAAAAGTTGGGCGTCTTGTCAAAACTAAACTACTTACAAAGTACCAGCTTGATACTCATCATCCTGAAAAATTCGTTACGCAGGAGCTGCGTCAACTTAGCAAATTTGCTTAGAATACATAAATCACTCTCTAGCGGTCATAATTTTAGTGTGATCAAAATGAAATATAATATCAGATATGACTTTAGTATTTACAAAAATTAAATTTATTAATAGTCAAAATAGAACGATGTATAACGATTATAGTTTATAGTTACTATGGAAACGACAATCAAAATTTTTTACAATAAAATATATTTCATGTATTCGTGTCAAACAAACACAAAATATTAAATATCTCTCTTAATATTAGAATAATCGAAAAATGTATAAGAAGTAAAGTTGTAGAAAATCAAGTTTGCTACAATTCATTTCTTGATCAGTTTTCTCAAACTCAGATGTGAACAGAGATATTTAGAATTTTAACTTTCAATCTTTAATTGTAAATATTTCTGTAAATATTAGCGTAACAGAAAAATGATAAGAAAAAAATTGCAGTAAAACTTAGTACCTACAACTTAACTCCTGATAAATTTTTCGATTTTTCAAATATTAAGGGAGATAGTCAAATTTTGTGTTTTCCCCTGCCTCTAAACCCCCTTTCCCCTCCTCCGATTTTACCCATTAACGAGCTTGACCTTTAGAATATCAAAAGCGACTCAAATACCTAATTTCATTCCAATGGGAATAAAACTGTGACCGCTAGAGAGTCCAGAGACATTTAAAAAAGTACATATGTATATATGTATACATATATATCTATATATATAAATTTTAGATAGTGATTTTTAACATCTTATAGGTAGGATCGATGGACATTTGAAGAAATTTTTACGAAATTCCAACATTGATGCAAAAACAATACCTGCATTTCCTTTGGAGGAAATTCGCTAAAAACCCTTTGGTCTCCCGCACTATATGTATCGCTATAATACAAATAACTGACATACAAAAGAATAGGGGAGATTTTTTATTTGTTTGTTTTTTCCCGTCTTGTGAATTCAAAAATCTATTCATAAAAGATCTATGATCGAAACTAAATGTTAATTATTAAATTGGGGGTATGTTGTATATGTGTTAAAATAAACCGCAGACAAGTGGTGAATCATTTTCAAGTTTTATTATTGGATGTATGTTGAACATGCAATAGAACCGTTATGATTATTCACTTGTTCATAAAAAATGTGCCTCAATCTGTTTTCATTTTGTATGTGAAAAAAGTAACGCCGACAAATCGTTTTATAACAAACATGTATTTATTCAAAAAATAGTTCATTAATTTTGAATCATGTACTAAGAGTTACACGCTAGTATTCAAAATGTTATACATTCAATGCATGTATATATGCAGATCACATTCGGAAAATTGCAAGGATAAAAAAAATTAGAATAATTAAACCACATCTGCTGGGAATCGAATACTGGAGAAAAAAATAAAAAATTTAGAATAATATGAAAAAGTTGGCTATCACGCCACAATCGTCTTTGGTGTAGCGGAAGCATACTGGACTAGTTATCCAGAGGCCCGAGGTTCGATTCCTGGTTGACGAGTTAATTTTTTCATATTAGTATTTAATTTAATAAAAAAAACTGGATCTAATGTTTACGCGGCAAATGCTGTTGGTCAGCATTTGCCGCGGCAAAGGCTGGGCCAATCATGTGTCGAGAATGAATTCCATACGCTGGGCTAGAAGATGCACTACTTGGGCACCATACGACTGGAAACGTAAAAGAGGACGCCAGAGCAAGCGCTGGAGAGATGACCTAAACATGTATGCAGGTTGTCACAGGATGCAGCTACCCACGGAGAAAAGAACATGGATATCGATGGAGGAGACTTTTGCCCAACATTTGGGATGAGTCGGGCATTATTATTATTATTATTATTGTATTGGCACCAAAAAATAAGTTTACCATATTTTACCATGGCTACCGCCAGATTTCTATTTTATGTCATATTTTCGAACGTGAATACATCTAGGTCAGGTTTCCCATAAATTTATACCTTCTAGAATATCGGTTGGGCGACGGGAATCATTTATATCAAACAAATAATTTTAAAAGATCTTTTCTTGCATCAATTTCCCATGTCTCTTGAATTCGGCCGCATAGTCCTTAGTCGTTACTCTAAACGTTTCAATATAGACTTCCAGCTGTAAATTCGTCGTTTTCATTTCTTTTTTAATAGATCCAATCTAGGCGGAAGCCATCTAGACCAACCTAGATCTCTTTCAGGTTGTTAAATATTAACAAATGTGTTAACTAGTACACATTTATATAAAACAAATTATAAAAAAAATTTAACTTTGATGTTAATAGAAGCATGGGGTGCTCTCTAATTTCTCTTGTACAAGTAGAGCCATTACGACGACGTAAGTAGAGTTAATTACATTAAAGTTAATTTTGTATTCAAACTCTTTATTCTATTTTATTTTTAATTATTTTGTATTTTTTAATTCATATTGCAATAAAAGAATGTTTTTTTTTAGTTTTTTTAAACTCTAAATTTTGTTTATTAAATAAAACAAATATTTGAAAGTATCTAAATCTTATTATATATCTTGGCGGCAGCCGTACACACTGGCATGCAGGCGGCCATACATCCAGGCACGGCCCTGGTAAAAGGTCAATAAAAGCGTGTTAAAAAGACCTACATTAATGTTATTGTTTAGAACGAATAACATTATATTTACACGAACCATTACGTTAAAGCAAACATTATAATTGCATTGTTTTCTTTAATAACAACAAATAACTAACGTTAAAATAAATAACGAATAACGAATTTGTTTCTAAATCATTTTATTATAATGAATTAAAAATATAATTAGCTCGACAGATCGACCACCAAACAAATATACCAGCAGGTCAGAATTTCTATTTGCTACCAACCAAACAACCAACACCATCCAATCCAGCAGCCAGTATCATGGATTTGCATATTATTTATAATAAGTACGAATAAACCATATTTTGACAAAATGGAAACCCGACTTCAAAAATCAAATATTCTATCACAAAAAATGCACTAAAAAGTAAAAAAATAATTGCATATTCTTGTGCCAATTTTAGTTTACCTAAGCAAAAATTTTTAAATGTATATGTACAATTATTGTTATTTTTGGAGGCGGTGTCAGCATAGAGAAATTCACATAAAATTTGGACACCGCCTCCAAAAAATTTTAAAAAATATTTTTATTTTCCCATTATAAATGAGTATACCCTTTCAAAAAAAAAAATCGCAGAAATCGGTTATCACATATAAATGAGGATTTTCCTCGATTTCCCGGGGATTCCCTCATCAGAATGCAATTTGGTAGCAATGGGACCAATGAGAAGCCAAACCCTTTAAAACAAAAACAATTTCAAAATCGGTTCATAAATGACGGAGTTCTGAGGTAACACACATTAAAAAAAATAAATAAAAATACAGACGAATTGAGAACCATCCTCCTTTTTGAAGTCGGGTTAAAAAGAGTCATGCCTCATAAACTTATATTTATGCAGTACACAGCACCACAACACATGTTCTATTTTCATGTTTTCAATTTTATCGTTTTTTTTGTTACTGTTTTTTCTTATTTAATAACATAATAATTTTTTTTTAATGAAAAATGAAATAAAATTTATTAAAAATAATAATACAATTTTATTAAGGTTATTCGATCAACAACGAACCAGTGAAGATATAGTTTGAATTTTTAATATGAATTTTCCGAGAAAAATTTAGCTATTACATTGTACCAATAAAACAAAAAATTTCGCAAAAATTTCTTCAAATGTTAATCGATTATACCAGGCAGATATCGAAAATGACAAACATTAAAGTTGTACGCGCAGTTCGAGAAAGATAGAGAAAATTAAAGAGAGATAAAAGGAATTATATAACAGACAAAGATATCTGTTACATAAAAGGGATAGATCAAGATAGGCCCTCATTTTTCATTTATATTAAAATATGCTCAAAACTACAGTCAGAAGACTATGTTTAATTTTTTAATAAAATTTAGATAGTATTTCAAAAAAGTTGTAAAGTATATCAATAATCTTACAACGATTTATAACCTTTTTTTTATTTTTCCGAAATATTTTAAAAGTATTTATTGTTAAATATCAGGAAATGTAAATTAGAAATTGATTTGACTTGATGTGATTGTAAACTATGCCGTATATTTGTGTGTTGTATATTATTTTAGTGTGCGTGGTCGCCAGTTTTCAAAATATGGTGGCAAAAACAAACCTAACAAAAAAGTTTTAATTTTATTAAATAATTATTTCAAATGTCCGTCAACACCATTTTTTTAATGCAATTATATAAACTGCATATTTCAAAGAATATTTATATGCATTATTTATTATGAGTCTACTTTAATAATATAGTTAATATAATTTTAAGTACAAAAAAATTATGTTCTCCATAAAACGCTGTGTTAAAAGTTTAATCGATAATTACTCTTTGAAATGATCGTCAACAGCTGTTAAATTTTTGAGGGAGGATAACTATATAATTGAGCTATTCAATTCACTAAAAAAAATTTTTTCATCTACTATTATGCCTCATGCATGAACGTTCTTAATAGTAGTAATAGTTCAGTTTCGTGATAAATGTGCGATTAACCAAATATTTCCTATCTACTACGTGTTAAAATTCAATCTTTCAAAACTAGTTTGTCAGTTCTCTCCCAAAATTTTAATTTATTTACTATTGATTAATAACATATTAAATATTATGCTTGTTATCTTTACTTTGCTTTAATGCGTGTAAAACCTGAAAGTTTATGTATGTGTCTGTACGCGCTCACTAAGTCACAATTTTAGTCTGATCTGAATGAATTTTGGTACTTTCGGTATTTAAAACGCTAATTTCGTTAATGGGCGAAATTGACCAAGGCGAATGGTAGTTTTAAAGAGACGGGGAACGCAAAATTTGGAATATCTCTCTTAGTATTGGTAAAATGAAAACTTGGCATGGATAAAGTCGTAGGAAATTAATTTTACTTTAGTTTATTTCCAGGTCATTTTCCATATAAAACTCCAATATTTAAAAAAATATATACGATATTATGGTTCTAATTAATACTCAATTTCATCTTCATCTGCTATTACAAAATTGTCTGTTGTTTATTTGTTTGTATTTGTTTGTTCGAGTATCATGCAAAAATTATTGGACTGATTTTGATAAGACTTTTTTTGTTTAAATGCTTGATTCGACTACATTATACGATGACAAAAGCCGGAGATATAAGAGTAAACGCGAGGAAGCCCTGGGTATAAGCAAGTATTTATAGAAATGCTTTTCTCCGAGAAAGTTCGCTTAGTCTACGTAGCTGCTACGTGTTGTATTTTTGTATACCCGAATCAAATAAGGATTCAACCTCGGAATGAAAGTAAGGAAGCTGAATTTTTGCAGAAACGCTTATTCTTTAACATGACGCACGAATGCTTCATATAATCTTGTGTCCACGTGTCAAGATTTAACGATCAATGGTTATAAAAATAGATTTTTTGCAAATATCCTGTTTCTTCTCCGTCAGTCAATTGCCATTAGAGGTTACTATAAAACTTGTAGACGATGCATTTTTTCGTATAATCAACCGATCTCGAGACATAGGACAGAAAGTACGCATCTTTATATAGGATAATGCTAAGTAAACTAACTAATTACGTTAAAGTTTACCTAGCGTTCTCCCCTATAAGGATGCGCATCTTCCACTCTGCGCTATAGATAGATAGATAGGTAGGTATATCTTAGGGTTTTAAAAGATATTGCACGTCGACCTTATCGCCCATTATACTCCCCCTTCAATTCAGTCTGATTCAGTTCTCCTATGTTTAGGCAATAGTCTGATAAGTTGAACACCTGATAAGTTTGCTTATCAGGTGTTCAGGAAGGTTCATATATTCGAAGTGAGATGCACCGAATATGGGGACATCCATTAATTACGTGAGCTCAAAATAGGCAGGGCGAGGGGTCCAGTAAAATCTCATTTAAACTGTGGGGGGGGGGGGTCATAATTGAAAATCTAACGTCAACTTTTGAAAAACATAAATTATTATACGCATTTAAAATAAAAATAAAAAAATTGCCTATACTTTTCTTAGAATATCCCATTTTGTACGTTAAAAAATCTTATGGCTGTTAAAAACATTTACTTCGAGAATAAGAAAAAAAGTAAAAAAAAAACGTTCAAAAAATTTAGTCTTTTAATAATTAGAGTGTAAATCTCAAGTAAGGGGGCGGGGGTCCCACCAAATTTCCCAAAGGGGGGGAGTCTAAATTAAAAGAAAAACAGCCCACGTAGTTAATGGATGCTACTTATCTTGTATCCTTGACTACCTCTGACAAAGCAGTTGCAGACAAGGCTTTTAGAGCAGGTTGACTGTCCGAGATAATTTATACGTTTTGGTTCTACGTAGGTTCTTACAGACGTAAGCCATTATGGCGTAGACTTTTGCCTGAAAGACTGTGGCTTATTTCCCCAAGTTGGGACTTATGTTTACCTTGGGTCTTTCACCGTAAATTCCCGTACCGGTCCCTTCCCCAGTTTAGGAGCACCCGTTTGTATACCAAACGATTCCTTTCTTGACTATACCTCAAGATCGGTTGATCTGACAAAAAAATTCATAAATAAAAGTCTAATATAAAATTTTTATAAAAATAAAATTAAATAGAAGTTTCTTTTGACAGTGCCGTACACGTTCTCAAATGACACAAACATTATCAAAAAAATTAAACAGAAAATATTATAAAACCAATATTTTTGAAGATAACTTTTTTTTTTTAGTTTTATTTTGATTTATTATTGTCTATACTAAACGAGCAACCTTTCTTAATAACATTTCATTTTTAATATTAAAATTTAAAAACGAACAAAAAAAAACATTATTATTAAAAATAATAATATAATTTTATTAATGATGTACAATTTGTTTGGTTTGTTGAGTACCGCAGTGTATGTATGGTGGTGACCTTGATGTTAACCTTGAAAATGAAACAACAGTGGCGGATATTCACGACGATATATATTATTATTATTATTATTATTTGTACATGTGTGTGTTTATATGTATCTTGTTGCGCCACAACTAAAATGTATCGATCGATCAGCAGCTAGCTACTACCAAACAAATGTTGTGTATATGGTATTTAGTATTTATAATACATAAATTGATTCTTAAATCCATTGACATATGCAGTTTATATCTTATAAATGGAGTTTTCGATGTATAAAATATCTCTGATAGTTGAAGAGGAATAGGGAATATGCATGAAAATTTTTTTTCACATTTATTTTCAGAATATGAAAATACTGTTAATACTGTAATAATATTTAAAAACGAAATTAAAATCCAACAAATATCAAGGAAGCTATAAGCTTTTAAAGATTATTATCTGTCTCTTTCTTGCAAAAATACTAAAAACGGAGTTTTACGTGTATTTTAAATGGTGAAAGTGTAATATGACGTCACATAACATATCAAGAGGGCTGTCACCCTCATTGTCTAATCGAGAATTTCAATCATTCATATCTCGCTTACTTTTAAAGTTATTTAAAAAGTAATTTTACCTTGATATTTGTCAAGTAAACATGCTTCAATTCAAGTGAAAAAAAAATTTTCATGCATATTCTCTATTGACAAAAATTATTTTTAGATATTAATTGTAAGAAAAAAAAGGCGTTACGCAGGAGCTGCGTCAACTTAGCGAATTTCCTTAGAATACATAAATCACTCTCTCGTCACAATTTAAGTCTGATCAAAATGAAATGTCGTATCTGATATCATTTTAGTATTTTCAAGGCCAATTTTATTAATAAATAGCATATGCTAGGGGGAAAGGCAGCATAGAGAAAGAAGAAAACACAAAATGTAAAATATCTCTCTTAATATAGGAAAAATCAAAAAATGTATAACGAGTGAATTTGTAGAATTACCTTCATTCCAAACTCTAATGTGTACAGAAATATTTAGAATTTTAACTTTCAATCTTTAATTGTAAATATTTCTCTAAATATTATTGTAACAGAAAAATGATAAGAAACAAAATTACAGTAAAACTAAGTACCTACAACTTAACTCCTGATAAATTTTTCGATTTTTCAAATATTAAGGGAGATATGTCAAATTTGTGTTTCCCCCTCACTCTAAACCCCCCTTTAGCCTCGTTCGAATTTACTCATTAACGAACTTGACCTTTTGAATACCAAAAGCGCCTCAAATACCAAATTTAATTCCAATCGGAATAAAACTGTGACCACTAGAGAATCCACAGACACATGTCCATATATATATACATATATAAAAATTTTAACGATAGTGATTTTTGACATCCAGTAGGTAGGATCGATGGATATTTGAAGAAATTTTTACGAAATTCCAGCATTGGTACAAAAACAATAGTTGCATTTCCTTTGGAGGAAATTCGCTAAAAAAAAGAAAAGTTATATGAACTGATGAGTCGTTTTCACTCTCTAGCGGTCACAATTTTTAATTTAACGCGGCAAGTTTTAATTTAAAATATTTGAATCAAAAGAAAAAAATTACTTGCAGCGTTATAAAATTTTAAAAACATGCTAAGAGAAAACTTACGAAATATATATATATATATATATATATATATATATATAAATATATATATATATATTATAATATATATATACGCTGATTTTTGACATAATTTGTAGGATCGATGGACAATTGAAGAAATTTTTGCGAAATTTTGACCTTGGTACGAGACCAATAGCTTTGTTTCCTTTCAGGATACAAACTACAATAATTTGTTTCAACTTAATTTTAAATATCTAACTTTGCCCTAATTCCTAGAGATCAATTTGTATTTTTAACCCGACTTCAAAAAGCAGGATGGTTCTCAATTCGTCTGTATTTTTTTTTTTTTGTAAATACGTATTTTGATAACAATGTGTGGGACACGCACCAAATTAGCAACAACATATCTTTGACTTCATATCCCAGATATATATATAGTTACGATTAGCTAATTCATACTGATGATGACTACCTTGTAGTCAAAATACGTATTTATAAAATAATTGATCTAGGAATTGGGGCAAATTCTGAAATTTAATTTCAAAAACCCTAGTATCTGCTTTGACTATTTGGTTATTTATTTTATAAAAATCTTTCTAAAAGTAATTACCGTCAAGATATAAATTTGCTTGTGAATTTTGTTGAAACTTCAGACCATACCCTGTACCCATATTAATAGTGCTATTACTAGTGGGTGTGTGATAGTAGTAAACGAAACAAAGATGATGGTAAAATTGAAAAACATGGTTAGTAGTTTTCAGCAAAGTAGTCAGACATTTTAGTCGTCTCACTACTATAACCTAGACACTAAACAAGGATACCTAACTCCATGTAAACAAATAATTGGCAAAAATAAGATGTCAGTAGTGTTCCTTCGGCACCGGAAACAGAACAGAGAGTATAAGGCGCGAGTTATAATTGAAAAACATTACGCATTTATAGTATTATAAAAACTTTTTCCAGCCAAAGTATTTTTCCAATAAAATATTTTTTTAAATAAATGATAAGTAATTTCAATTTTTCAATAAGGAATTAGTTGAAGTTGAAGTGATAGTTAAAATTCGCAAAATAATTACATAAAAATAAAGAAAAAACATCAAATAATTAAATAGTAACCTGTAATGTTGGAATTGTAAAAATGAAAATAAATTATTGAATCAGATATTAAATTAAACTTTTATTTATTAATAATAAAGCTGAAAATTAATATTTAATATAATGTCATACAATTTAATTAATTTTGGAATATTTATACTCGCTTTTGGTACTTTAAAAAGTTCTGGTTTTTTAAACCCAATTGATCCCGTTGCTTATTGTCACAAGCACTACCACTTTTACAAACAGTTTTTTATTTAATAAATTTTTTTAACAAATTTCATACTTCAAAATAATCACTTCGAAATAAAACTAGTTACTTTTGGCTACTTCATTTCTATTTATTATACTATACCATACGTTTAGTTTACATCTTCGCATAGCAGATCTCCCACGAGTATGAGAGAGTACATATGTATACATTAAGACCTCCTTCTCATACACATTGCTTAATGTATACATATGTACTCTCTCATACTCGTAGGAGATCTGCTATACGAAGATGTAAACTAAACGTACGGTATTTCACTTCGGTACAGATGAGTTCCTATTAACAACTAGCGACCCTAGCGGCATAAAAAGTAAATATAACTTCTACCATTTCGTTGCCATATTTTGTCAATTTTCCCGTTTGAGTTAGATCTCCTTTATATAGTCTCCATGACTATAACGATACATATTATATAGAAACCAACTAACATGTAAGTCCATCTGTCTGTCTTTATTGAGTGGACTGCATTGAATTTACTATAAGAGTAAAAAATATGTATAATACACACAAGTGTTTTTTTTAATGTTTTATTTTTGTTTCCAATTTTTTTATTTTTCCATTTCTAAAAATGTCTGAAATAAATTTTATATTTTGAAGGCAGTTCGGTTCCTGACATAAAGGATAAAAATACTGAGTTTTTACGTAAATATTTGATGTATACTAATGAATATTTAAAATCTCTTCGGGATACATTGAAATATGGGGGCCGAGTGTGAGGGCTGGTGTGCAATTTCCAAAGAAAAAAATGGGGCTACAAGGTTGAAATTCCCAGAACAACTATTGCAATTCCGAGTTCTAAAATATCGATAATTTTTAAAAAGCAACATTTCAGAAAAACTTGGTCATTAAGATCCAACAATAAAAACAAAACAAAAGCACCACTTTATTCACCAATTTAAATACGGGTTAAACACGGGTTTGCTGTCTAACCGAAAACGCATTTGACTAAAAGTGTTGTGGCATTTTTTTCTACTGCTGATTCTGCTTAAATGTTGGGTATTTCTAATTAATTCAACAATAGGGAATATGCATGAAAATTTTTTTTCACATTTATTTTCAGAATATGAAAATACTGTTAATACTGTAATAATATTTAAAAACGAAATTAAAATCCGACAAATATCAAGGAAGCTATAAGCTTTTAAAGATTATTATCTGTCTCTTTCTTGCAAAAATACTAAAAACGGAGTTTTACGTGTATTTTAAATGGTGAAATGTAATATGACGTCACATAACATATCAAGAGGGCTATCACCCTCTTTGTCTAATCGGGAATTTCAATCATTCATATCTCGCTTATTTTTAAAGTTATTTAAAAAGTAATTTTACCTTGATATTTGTCAAGTCAACGTGCTTCAATTCAAGTGAAAAAAAATTTTCGTGCATATTCCCTATTGCAATAACGACTTTTCATAACTGAGCTTTATTATGAGGTGGCAGTACCTTATGCACTATTTTTATACCCGGTGTATAATATATACCAGGTTATATTAAGTTTAGTGCCGATTTTGAGACGGTTGAAAATATTGATCGTAGAAAAAAAATTTTGTTACAGGTGTTCATAAAATTGCCTAATTAGTTCATTTCCGCATGTCCGTCTGTCTGTCCGTCTGTGAACACGATAACTCAAAAACAAAAAGAGATAACGTGCTGAAATTTTGTGTGTATGTTAGAAACTTTTGAATCTGCAAGTTTTCTACAAACTGTAGAAAATTATTCTACTTTAAAAACAAACTGAATTGTTATTATCAAAAAACTAGTGGAAGCGGTGCAAACGAAAAATATTTGAAGTAGTGGGAAATTAAACTGGGATCTTGAATCTTAAAATGAGGGGAGCGAAGCCTCGGATATAAGCTACTTTTATATAATTGTTAAAAGTACTTGTTGTGCTTGTAGTTTACACAAGTATTGTGCTATTTTAATGTTCTAATACTTAATAATAATGAATATTAATATTGTTGCCATGGTAGCTTGATTTGACATTCATAATAGTAGCGATACTCATTATAATCTGCCTAGATCCTATATGACTGGAAATTTTTTCAATTTACTTTGTACGAATCGAACAACCTCAACAAAAAAAGAAAATTTTTTACAAACAAGAGTTTTTGTAGTTTTTATTTTCCAATTCCTTTTATTCTTAATTTTTCAATTTCTATAAAAATGTCTGATACAAATTGTATATTTTTAGAGCGTAAGCATAAAAATCAAATAAATAAATACAGATGACGTCACAGATTTGTGATAAATTGTTATTGCACAGGGGGTTCTAAATATTAAAATGTTAGCTATTCCTACATTCCTTTAATTTGTTATCGAAAATATGTTTCGAATAAAAGTGATTCGTTGTAAAATTACTAACCACTTTGTTCCAAACATTTTTTTTGTAAACCGAATGGATTCAGTTCAAATCAACTGTGAAATTTTGATAAAAGATCGCCATTTTTTTATCTCGATAGTACTTTCATACGTATGAAAGTACTATCGAGATCAAAAAATGGCGATCTTTTATCAAAATTTCACAGTTGATTTGAACTGAATCCATTCGGTTTACAAAAAAAATGTTTGGAACAAAGTGGTTAGTAATTTTACAACGAATCACTTTTATTCGAAACATATTTTCGATAACAAATTAAAGGATCCCTCACCTCAAAGCGGAAATAATCGCGAAGCGAATTTCGCGGGGAATACATTCGCAGCGAAAAAAATCTCTCTTCTCTATTTACATGGCGACTAGTGAGGGTACACAGACTGATGTGTATGTTTCATCGTTTGGTGCAACGTTTTTTTCCGCCACAAATCCAGTTCGCTGCAGACCGCGTTTTAGTTCGCATCGCCTTCAATTCGCTCCCTTTGTTAACTTTGTTTCTCGGCCATAATGTCGACTGAGGAGTTGATTTATTACATGAAATATTTTCTAGCTGTGTTTTTAAAAGTAATAACGTATGGAAAGGTCTATTATAGAAAGAGATTCTATTTATCTTACTAGGAGAATAGTATTTAACTTTTTTTTTCGTTTTCTTCTAATAAAGCTAATAGCAGAAGAGCCTCTTCTTCATCGGATGACGTCAAGCTTACAACTGAAGTGTTGGGGAACTGCGAAAATCCGCGCGAATGTTTCGCGCTGGTGTGTGAATGGATGGGAGCGATTTTTTTCGCCGCGAATATATTCGCTGCGAAGTTCGCTTCGCAATTATTTTCGCTTTGGTGTGAGGGACGCTTAGTCATAGCAAATGACTACAAGTCAGCTACAGAAATTGGAAAACGGAACACGATTCTGAAAGTCGCTAGTAACCACTGCTATCACAAGTGGTATACATTTCAATCGATTTGTATCGAGTCATTCATTTCACTTTCGAATTTCATGCTTCGAACAAAGTTGTTAGTGCTTGTGTATAATCTACAACTTTTGCCAGAAATATTTTTTTGAAAACATAATAAATTTGGCAAAAATCCACTGCTGTATCATAAAAAAGTGGTATTTTTGTTCTAAAACGATTAGAAACAAGTAAAAATAACAACTAACTGAGTTATTAATTGCTTAAATACCGGGTATTTACTGGAAATTATGTAAAAGAGTTTATAACAAAAGTTGTTTTTTTTATAAAAAAAGGAATAGTTTTTGTCTTTACATTTTTTTTCTATCTCTTACGGTTTCAAATATGGACATTACTTCCCATTTTGCCGAAACATGGTCCGATTTTGTCCATTTACGAACTTGACTTGACACCTTACTTTTTAGGTCTATAACACATACACAAAATTTCAGCACGTTATCTCTTTTTGTTTTTGAGTTATCGTGTTCACATACGGAAAGACAGACAGGCGGACATGCGGAAATGAACTAATTAGGCAATTTTATGAACACCTGTAACCCAATTTTTTTCCTACGATCAATATTTTCAAACGTTAAAAGTCGAAACTAAACTTAATATAACCTGGTATATTTTATACACCGGGTATAAAAATAGTGCATAAGGTACTGTCCCCTCATAATAAAGCTCAGTTATGAAAAGTCATTATTGCAATTGTTGAATTAATTAGAAATATCCAATATGTAAGAAACGCCAGTAGAAAGAAAGCAACAACACTCTTCGTCAAATGCGTTGTCGGTTAGACAGCAAACCCGTGTTTAACCCGTATTTATATTATTAGTAGTATTTATTTAGTGGTGTTTCTGTTTTTAACCCGACTTCAAAAAAGGAGGATGCTTCTCAATTCGTCTGTATTACTCCGTCATTTATGAACCGATTTTGAATTTTTTTTTTTGTTTTAAAGGGTTTGATTCCCGATTGGTCCCATTGTCACCAAATCGCATTCTGATGAGGGGATCTCCGGGAAATTGAGGAAAATCCTCATTTTATATGTGATAACCGATTTCTGCGAAATTTTTTTTTTTTTTGAAAGGGTATACTCATTCATAATGGGAAAATAAGAAAATTTTTTTAAAAACCGACTTCAAAAAAATTTTTTACAAAAAAAAAACCGACCCCAAAAAAAAAAAATTTTTACAAAAAAAAAAACAAAATGCTTGTAAAAACAACTGAAAATCTGTTATAAAAAAATGCACTAAAAATTATAAAAAAAAAAAAAAACGGGTAAAAAAAAATTGTTATAAAAAAATTCACAAAAAATTTGTTGGTCGTTTAGTAGGTCTACCCATATTTAGACAAATAAAATCAGTTACAGAACTTCAAAGTCACTAAAAAGCGAGAAATAAAACCTATTTTGACAAAATGGAAACCCCACTTCTAAAATCAAATATTCTATAACAAAAGATGCACTAAAAAGTAAAAAAATAATTGCATATTCTTGTGCCAATTTTAGTTTTAACCAAAGCAAAATTTTTTAAATATATATGTACAATTATTGTTATTTTTGGAGGCGGTGTCCAAAAGTTATGTGAATTTCTCTATGTTGACACCGCCTCCAAAAATAACAATAATTGTACATATATATTTAAAAATTTTTGCTTTGGTGAACTAAAATTGGCACAAGAATATGCAATTATTTTTTTACTTTTTAGTGCATCTTTTGTTATAGAATATTTGATTTTAGAAGTCGGGTTTCAATTTTGTCAAAATAGGTTTTATGTTTTTATTGTTGGATCTTAATGACCAAGTTTTACATCATTGGTAGTAAGATTTTTATATATTTTTTTAATCATTTATTTTTTAACGACATTATTGCCATCGCTTGTCACTGCCTGTATTAAGGCCCACTTGATGGCACCCTAAGAAGGCTCAGGCTTGATTAAGAGTATTAAATTTAACTTTTTTTTATTAATTAATTTCCATAAATTTTCGATTTATAAATAAAACGTCAGCTAAATTAAAGTAAGGTTTTTATATTCCAGGCAAACAAAAACAGTTTTTTAGTTCATTTAGCCAATTTAGTTCCTTCTGCAACCAAAGTTCGAAATTTTTTCTTAAGACAAGAAAGACCCAGAGTGTAATTAAGTAAACAGAGAAATGAAGATATTTTAAAATATAAAGATAATTAATTGTTTGTTTCAATCAATGCAGTTTGCATTTTTAGTAGACCTAACAAGACCCAACCTATTATCGGCTGAATTGTTGTGCGAAAGACATAAATATTAAATGAGAAAATATTTATTTTAATGATAGTGGATAATATCGATATACTTTGATTTAATTTTTTATTTGACTAAGTTTTGTAATGGACCATATTAAGAGACCCGGTTTCTAATCGAGGTTTTTAAAATTTTTTCATGGAAACATAGTAAATTGTGATGATTTTTCTCAAATATCAGATGCATAAATAATCAATGTTTATTAAATTTCTATTTATTTTTGTTTATTTCGCTATTTCGCTATTTTACGTTTTTATTTTGCAAAAAGTGGGCCTTATTAGACACCAGTACCATATATACCTATATATAATTATTACAGATAATGGTCATTTAGACTTTTACGGTTAAATTCTGTCGAATTAATACATAAACTTTGTTTCCTTGAAATTTATCTTAGAGCTAGTTTGGTGCTAAGAAAATATATTTTAACCCAATAATAGTATAATAAAATTGGAACTGGACCTTTTTCTTTCGAGTTAATACTAAAGGCCATAAAAGTAGCGCTTTTTTATATCAAATTTTATAATTAATTTGTACTTTATTAATTCGGTTTTTGGGGAAAATGTTTTGAATACAAATTGTACACATTTATAACGAAGAACATTTGTTTGAAGCATTTAAACAAATAAAAATAAAAACCAATGAATAATGCACAAATAAATTACAAAATTTAAAAAGATTAGATATATTTTTGTGGCCGTGTGTTGTACACTATTATTTCATCAATATGGTTGCCTTCTACTCGTCGCGGGAACAATGATTGATTACCATCAAAATCACTGTCATTATGATTAATGAATCATGAGTTAAATAAATAAAATCTTCTATATTTTGCACATTTTCTATTTATTTCAGGATTGGAGGCCATCAGTTTTTGAAGATTTAATCGTTGTATTTGTACATTTTGGTCTAAGATCCGACAGTAGAAAACCTTCCCTCATCTGTTAATTGATTGAAATATTATTGAAAACGCTTATTGCAATATAAACAATTTGACAATGTAATGTCTGCCAGGGTAGTTCTGCTGCAATTAACATTAATTAATTAATTAAAAATTGATTTTTTTATAATTAAATCCCTCACGTGTTAATTGAATTTTGCTTGTTAAATAACATAGTATACGATACGACAAATCTTGTAATAGCAGGCAGCGCTGCTTATTACTGCTACGGTTACCTGCAGCCAGGTGTTCAAACTTAAAGTAAACTTAGGTTACTTCCCTCATATGTTAATTGAAAATTTTTTAGCTAATTTAAAAGTTCAGAATAATTAGAATACATCCATAACTGGCAGCCATCTTAAAATCCATTACAATCAAGTGCAGTCTATATAAGAAAAATTTAAAAAAATAGAAACTAAAAAAAAAAAACCTTGTAGAGAGAGAGAGAGACTATTGCAATATTCAACGTAACAAACAAGGAAAGTATATGATCATGCGAATGTGAATCATGAATGTGAATCATGTATTCCGTTTATCATGAACTATACACAATCCACTATTAGCATAAATACACTTATAAATGGAATAGGCTTTACAAATGCATGAATCATATACTTTCCTTATTTGTTTCGTGGAATAATGCAATAGTCTCTCTCTCTCTCTACAAGGTTTTTTTTTTTTAATTTCTATTTTTTTTAATTTTTCTTATATAGGCTGCACTTGATTGCAATGGATTTTAAGATTTAAGTGCAGCCTATATAAGAAAAATTTAAAAAAATAGAAATTAAAAAAAAAATACCTTGTAGAGAGAGAGAGACTATTGCAATATTCAACGTAACAAACAAGGAAAGTATATGATCATGCGAATGTGAATCATGTATTCCGTTTATCATGAACTATACACAATCCACTATTAGCATAAATACACTTATAAATGGAATAGGCTTTACAAATGCATGAATCATATACTTTCCTTATTTGTTTCGTGGAATAATGCAATAGTCTCTCTCTCTCTACAAGGTATTTTTTTTTAATTTCTATTTTTTTAAATTTTTCTTATATAGGCTGCACTTGATTGTAATGGATTTTAAGATAGCTGCCAGTTATGGATGTATTCTAATTATTCTGAACTTTTAAATTAGCTAAAAAATTTTCAATTAACATATGAGGGAAGTAACCTAAGTTTACTTTAAGTTTGAACACCTGGCTGCAGGTAACCGTAGCAGTAATAAGCAGCGCTGCCTGCTATTACAAGATTTGTCGTATCGTATACTATGTTATTTAACAAGCAAAATTCAATTAACACGTGAGGGATTTAATTATAAAAAAATCAATTTTTAATTAATTAATTAATGTTAATTGCAGCAGAACTACCCTGGCAGACATTACATTGCCAAATTGTTTATATTGCAATAAGCGTTTTCAATAATATTTCAATCAAATAACAGATGAGGGAAGGTTTTCACTAATGCCGGATCTTAGACCATTTGTTCTAGTATGTTTATACGAAATATCATCTAGTCGTTCAAGTTAGGTGTTTAGAAAAAAATTTTTTTAAATAAAATTCAAGTAAATACTGATATGAAAAAATTAACTCGTCAACCAGGAATCGAACCTCGGGCCTCTGGATATCTATCCGAAATGGAATTTGAACAAACATCGAATTGTTGACGCTTAAGTATACACAAATAAATACATATGAAAAATTCAAGTAATTTAGGTACTATAAAATTCATTACGCAGGAGCTGCGTCAACTTTTCCTTAGAATACAAAAATCACTCTCTAGCGGTCACAATTTTAGTCTGATAAAAATGATATGTCAGATCTGATATTATTTTGGAATTTTCAAGGCCACTTTGATTAATAATAGGAATAGGTCAAGAGGAAAAAGGGGGATAGAGTCAAAAGAAAACACAAAATATAAAATATCTCTCTTTAATATTAACAATTGAAAATATATAAGAAGTAAAATTGTAGAAAATCATGTTGGCTACAATGCATTACGTTATTATTTTTCTAAAACTCTGTGAGATATTTTGTATTTTAACTATCAATCTTAAATTGTAAATATTTCTGTAAATATTAGTCAAACAAAAAAAATGTTAAGAAACAAAATTATAGAAAAACTAATTTTCTACAACTTTACGTCTTGTGTATTTTTCGAATATTAAGGGAGATATGCCAAATTTTGTGTTTCCCCCTCCTTCTAAACCCCCCTCCCCCCTTGTCCGATTTTACCTATTAACGAACTTGACCTTTCAAATACCACAAGCACTTCAAATTCTAAATTTTATTCCAATCGGATGAAAATTGTGACCGCTAGAGAGTTGAGTGAATGTTGGTATAGGTGTTCATAAAATGACCTAATTAGTCCATTTCCGCATGTCCGTCCGTCCGACCATGATCACGATAACTCAATAATGAAAAGAGGTAACGACTTGCGATTTTGTGTGTGCGTTCTATAGCTAAAAACTTACTTCAAGTTCGTGAATGGGTAAAATTGGACCATGAAAATGTTAATCATTGAAACTATAATAGATAGAAAAAAATTTTAATGAAAAAAAATGTTCTCAACTGGGTATTTAAGTAATTAACTCAGTTAGTTGTTATTTTCACTTGTTATTTTTTCATATTTTCGTTATAATTAGACCGAACCGTTGAACCGATTTTATTGAAACGGGGTAATATGATAATTTCCACTCAGAACAAGTTGAGTTTTATTTAGATAACTCTTTTTTTAAATTAGTTTCTCGATAAAATCAACCATTTTCAAGATATTTCAACGTTTTTTTATCGTAGTCGGGTAATTATTCTAAAATTTATTGACATGGGTTCAAAAATGATCTGACATAAGTTCGTTTGGGTACGATAAGTGTCCAAGTAGCCGAGCGGTCTAAGGCGTCATGTCTGCGCAGTATTCAGTACTTGGAACTGGGAGGTTATGGGTTCGAATCCCGACATCGGCAGTTTGTCAATTATTAAGAATAAAAAAGGGGGCGGTTAATTGACTAAATTGGCGACATATAGTCAAGAACGAAATAACCGGCTATACTTTTGAAGGTTTTCTGCAGTTTCCTTCACGAACTCCAGATGAATATCGGCAGAGTTCCTATCAAAGTCGGGTGCAGCCGCACATCGTATCAATTCCTAGTCTACACACAAAAATTCCCTCCACTCCACTTACATCCTCACATTCTTCGACATCACAATGGATCTTATGGTCGAAGTGTAGCCCGTTCAGTGTAGCCCGTGGAACGAGAAAAAATTTTCGTCCCACAAATTCAATGAAATGGACTCCGAGTCTCCCATCTTCAATGCTCAACGGCTTCCAGAAAATTTCGATACCGTTTTCCAAAATTGAATAATTTTTAAAAGTTGGGCGTCTTGTCAAAACGAAGCTACTTACAAAGTTGATGATCATCAATCATCCTGAAAAAACTCTTTGGTCTCCCGGACCATATAACTTTATTGTAGGTATTATATTTAGATTTTAATTTGTAAATTTAATATACTTTTATCTACAGACGCCGAGGAGAGAAGAGGGTGTATGAGATTTCAATTGAATGATTATCGTCTGTCATTTGTTTGTATATGTCTGGGTTCCCTTATAACTTTATAACGGCTCAACTGATTTTAATAATTTTGATATCAGTAAACGCGTTTTTAATCTATATTGAATGAATATTATAATGTCACGCTAAATTAAATATGGCGAACATTTATACAGAGTATTCCAAAATAAGTTCAAATAAAATAAAAAATACCAGTGGTTCCACAATAAAACCTGTTTTGACAAAATGGAAACCCGACTTCAAAAATCAAATATTCTAAAACAAAAAATGCACTAAAAAGTAAAAAAATAATTGCATATTCTTCTGCCAATTTTAGTTACCAAGCAAAAAATTTTTAAATATATATGTACAATTATTGTTATTTTTGGAGGCGGTTTCCAAAAGATATGTGAATTTCTATATGTTGACACCGACTCCAAAAATAACAATACTTGTACATATATATTTAAAAAATTTTGCTTTGGTAACTAAAATTGGCAGAAGAATATACAATTATTTTTTTTACTTTTTAGTACATTTTGTGCAAAATAAGTTTTATTTCTCGCTTTTTAGTGACTTTGAAGTTCTATAACTTATTTTATTTGTCTAAATATGGGTAGACCAACTAAACGACCTACTCATTTTTAGTGCATTTCTTGATAACACATTTTTTTTATCCGTTGTTTTTTTTTTTAATTTTTAGTGCATTTTTTCATAAAAGATTTTCAGTTTTTTTTACATGTATTTGGTTTTTTTTTTTGTAAAAATTTTAATTTTTTAAAAAGTCGGCTTTTAAAAAAATTTGAGTATAATATTTCAAAAAAAAAATTTCGCAGAAATCGGGTTAACACATATAAAATGAGGATTTTCCTCGATTTCCCGAGGATCCCCTCATCAAAATGCGATTTGGTGCCAATGGGAAACCAAACCCTTTAAAACAAAAATTCAAAATCGGTTCATAAATGACGGAGTTCTGAGATGACACACATTAAAAAAAAACAAAAACAAAAAACAGACGAATTGAGAACCATCCTCCTTTTTGAAGTCGGGTTAATAAAATTCCGACCAAATAAGTCCATTTTGCGGACAGCTTATTGCGGAACATTCTGTATATAGCAATAAAAAAAATCAAACCTTATTCTGCATAGATATCAAATAACGAAACATCGGGTAATTAAAAAAAAAACAATACCCTGTCATGTGCAGTCAAGTTTTAAATGAGAATTAGAACCTTTTGATAATATTCAGCTTAAAATTTACCTATACAGGTTGTCCCGTAAGTCACGGACACAACTGAAGGTATGAATAGAAAATTGAATTATGAGACGAGAGCCATTTTACCATTTTTTTAATCAGACGTACAGGTTATTAGTTATTAATTAAAATAAGTAACCAATCAGAGGCGCGCACTGGGTTACGACAGACACACGTACATGCATTCCCCACTAACATACTTACAAACACTGTTCAAAAATTTATGTTGGTCAAAGTCGTCGCCAAATGGGAACTCCAATCAAAGAACATCTGGCTCTGTGAAATTTGGGAGAACCGAAAAATCGTGTATAGCTGCGCGCGTTATTGAGAACCACAAAATTTGCCAAATCGAATTTAATCTACTTAAATCGGTATAAAACCTCACAGAATTAGATGCATACGAAATTATCTACATACACAAATTAAGAAAACAGATAATGAATGATAATAAAACAGATAATAATTAATGGCCCAATTCCAAATTCCAATTTAATAAAATTAAACCACTTTCAAAAATGTAATACCTGAATATCAAGGTTAGCTTCGATCAACATCCTTACTTTATAGACAATAACAACACGGCATGGTCAGAAAAGGATACCGCCGCAAGTAAATAGGTTGGGCACTTCCCTTAATTGGTCAGTCAACGCAAATAATCCTTCAGGTATTACAACAGTCAGATCATATAAAAGGCAAAACTATTTTAATATTATTGTGAGACACGCACCAAATTAGCAACGAACAACATATCTCTCCATATCCCAGAGATAGTTATGATTAGCTAATTCATACTGATAATGACTACTTTCTAGTCGAAATACGTACTTATAAAATACAAATAATTGTTCTAGGACTTAGGGCAAAATTTGAAATTTTATATATATATATATATAAAATATATAATATATATATATATATATATATATATATATAATATATATATACATATATATATATTTATATTTATATATATATATATATATATATATATATATATATATATATATATATATATATATATATATATATATATTTATATTTAGGTTGTGTCTCCATATAGTCTGTTTCCTAATTCATTCACATCAATTCTATTCTTTTATTTTAGTGTAATGGTGATTGACGTTCAAGTTCAAACTGCAAACATACGATATTGTTTTCAACATGGTGTGAAATTCTCAAATGACCTTCATATATCAACAAACCTATTAAATAATTATTATTCTGTTTTATTAGTGAATCTATCTCATCTACATATCCAAGGACTGAACATAGGCAACACCAATATGTAGGTCATATTAAATCATTTAAAATCAATCATACAAGTGTTTGGTTATTACGAAAGCTATTTATATCTGCCGAACCCAGTAATATTATAATATTGATTGGATGTAATTCTATAAGTAAAATTCAACACGTAATATCAACATGGAATTAATTTAATCAGAGAAAAGAATTCTAATACAAATAAAATTAAGTTACTTTGGCGACAATTTTCATAATTTTTTAAATAGTAGGGTTACAGAAAAATTATTAAGACGACAAATTAGATAAAATTAATGTCCTACAACTTCATTTTGAACTCATGTTCAATTTTCCTATTGAACCAAATTAAGTTATAAAACCAAAGGCAATATTAGGTTATCAAATGATAATTAATGAGAACTCTAGGTTTTCGAAATAAAATTTCAATTTTGCCCCAATAACTAGATCAGTATTTTGTATTATAAATACTTATTTCGATTACAGCGTAATCATCATCAGTATAAATTAGCTAGTCGTAATTTACTCTTTGACAATTAGAAATAGATAGAAAATCGAAATCAATAGACAAAAATAAAAATAAATAAATAATTAAGCAAAATAAATTAAAAACCTATTTTGACAAAATGGAAACCCGATTTCTAAAATCAAATATTCTATAACAAAAGATGCACTAAAAAGTAAAAAAATAATTGCATGTTCTTATGCCAATTTTAGTTCACCTAAGCAAAATTTTTTAAATATATATGTACAATTATTGTTATTTTTGGAGGCGGTGTCAGCATAGAGAAATTCACATAACTTTTGGACACCGCCTCCAAAAATAACAATAATTGTACATATATATTTAAAAATTTTTGCTTTGGTGAACTAAAATTGGCACAAGAATATGCAATTATTTTTTTACTTTTTAGTGCATCTTTTGTTATAGAATATTTGATTTTAGAAGTCGGGTTTACATTTTGTCAAAATAGGCTTTATTTCTCGCTTTTTAGTGACTTTGAAGTTACTAAACTACACGAATATTTACAGAAATATTAACAATTAAAGATTGAAAGTTAAAATTCTAAATATCTCTGTTCACATTAGAGTTTGGAAAAAATGATAAGGTAATGCATTATAGCAAACTTGATTTTCTACAACTTTACTCCTTATACATTTTTCGATTGTTCCAATATTAAGAGAGATATTTTATATTTTGTGTTTTCTTCTATCTTTATGCCCGCGATCCCTTTGAAATTGGCCTTGAAAATACTAAAATGATATCAGATACGACATTTCATTTCAATCAGACTTAAATTGTGACTAGAGAGTGATTTATGTATTCTAAGGAAATTCGCTAAGTTGACGCAGCTCCTGCGTAACGCTTTTTTTTACGTATTGGTGGGTCAAAATGTAGATTCAGATTGGTTCATAGAGGGTATAAATAAGGCAAGAGATGTTCTTAGTTATAGAAAACCAGACGTGAAAAACAACTCTCTTATACAGATGTTGTTACTTCCTCACTCATAAAGGCTTTTTGTGGGTAAAAATGTTGGAACATAGTTGTTCGTCTCACTGAAAGAGTTTTTTTACTTACCCAGTTCTCGCTTATACATGTTTCACTGTATTTTCTTCATACATTGTTTACAATCTCTACTATTATAAAACTGTAATTGTCTGTTTGTTTTCTTGGAGGATTACGCAAAAACTACTGGACGGATTTTTATGAAATAGTGTTTAAAAACTTATGATTGTGATTGGAAGATTGGTATGTATTTTATCTCGTTACGATGGCGGAAGCCTTGGTTTAACAATAAAACGCGACGAGGTCGCGGGTATAAACTAGTTTTATCTAAAATAATAATTTTTTTTTTAAACGCAATAACAATTTTGATGAACCGTCATCAGTCAAAAACCCCATAATATATTTTTCACGATGATGATAATTATTTTTAAATAAAATATTACCATTTTCGGAGTTTAATTATTATTAATTTTATGATTCGTCATTAAATAGTTTTGATTATTTCATTTTTTATTATACTATTAATTACATTTGATTATATTGTAATTTGCTTTAGACAATTTGATCACTATATTTAGGAAAACTTTAATCAAATTTTCTTTTTTATATTGTTCAATAGAGGCGTAAAAATTATAATAATTACAATTTAATAAGCAAGTTTAAAACATTGCTTTTTTATTGGATTTTGTTTTTAATTTCAGTAATTAGTTTGAGTCTCGTATTAAAATGATGTCATTTCATTTATGGATACACAATTCACTTTGAAGAGTAACTTATGGGATTCTGAATCATAAGAACTGTTTTTTAGTATTTTGATATGAATATTAACAATCCCAAATATTGAACACACTTTTATTCCCAAAAAAAGCTAGTTACTATTTTTTCGTTACGCTGTCGTAAAGCTTTATTATGCCAGTTTTTATTGCAAAAGGTGGTGTAGTACTCTTTTTAATTTTTAGCGAATTTCCTCCGAAGGAAATGCAGCTACTGTTTTTGCACCAATGTTGGAATTTCGTAAAAATTTCTTCAAATGTCCATCGATTCTACCTATTAGATGTTAAAAATCACTATCGCTAAAATTTGTATATATATATATATATATATATATACCGTGTGTGTTGGCAAGCTTTTCGAATAGAGAATCAATGTTAAATATTATTTATTACTAGCTCTCCGTATGGTACTGTATCAAGTCAATCCGTACACATGTAAATAAAGTCAGTCAGTCATCTCATAGCAGCTGTACTGTATACGTATGGTGGTTTGTTTGTCATTTAAGAGTGGGGATTTTTGTGATGCACTATGCACATACTAAACTACTAAAGTGTACTCTCATCACATGTGTACTGACTGATTTGATACAGTACCACACGGCCAGGCAGTAATAAATAATATTTAACATTGATTCTCTATAGGAACAGCTGTCCAAAACACACAGTATATATATGCTGTTTTATATGACTATTTTATACCGTACGTCAAGGTTTTATCGTAACATAGGTATTGCTTCGGAATTTTAGGTGTTGGACCGTTAGAAAAATTGCTTTCAAAATTGAATAAAGTGAAATATTAAGCAAAACCAAAAATATTTGTGATAAAAATAAATTTTGCAAAACAAGGTCATTACTATACCATTAATTTTTCAACAGGTTTCATATCTATGTTTTATAAAATCCTTATCAAATAATTTTATGAAAAATATTAATTAATATATAGTCACGTAATCTGTACTTACACAAACAAACAAAATTATTCCACGGTAAATTTGTGAAGGTTTCCATTTTTTATATTTTAAATAATTTTAAAACAAGGAAATAGACATACATTATTTATTTTTTATAAATATTATACTTTTAAATACATTTTTGCTGATTTAGTTTTCAGCAATTTATATTATATAGGGTCACTGCAATAAGGTTATTTGATACAAAATGGAGGGAAAATCATTTGTAAGAAAGTCGAGTACCATGACCATTATTGTAAAACATTTAAGAAAAAATTCGTTACGCAAAAGCTGCGCTAACTTAGCGAATTTCCTTCGAATACATAAATAACTCTAATGGTCACAATTTTAGTGTGATCAAAATGAAATATCGTATGTGATATGATTTGAGTATTTGCAAGGCCAATTTTATTCATAAAGGGAATACGTCAAGGAGAAAGGGGGCATACAGAAAGAAGAAAACACAAAACATAAAATATCTCTCTTAATATTATAACAATCGGAAAATGTATGGGAGTAAGCATTATATTATCGAATGATAATTAGTGAGAACTCTAGGTTTTTGAAATAAAATTTCAAATTCGCCCCCTTTACCTAGATCAGTTTTTTGTATTATAAATACGTATTTCGACTACAATGCAGTCATCATCAGTATAAATTAGCTAGTCGTACTTTACTCTTTGACAATTAGAAATAGATATAAAGTCGAGATCAATAGACAAAAATAAAAATAAATAGAAAATTAACTAGATTAGAATATACTAGATTTAAAATATAATAAATTTTAAATTATATTGAAATTACTCTTGTTAAAATTTCCTTCATTCACATTTATTCCTGTTAATTTTACTCTTATTAAAATTACTCTTATATTGTCGCAGGATAAGTTACTTGTTACTAATTTGGTGACAGTTTCACAGAAACTGTTTGTTTCCAATATAAAGATTTACCAAATTTAGTGTTTCCCCCTCACTCTAAACCCCCTTTTTCCCTCGTCCGATTTCGTCCATTAACGAACTTTGGCTTTCAAATATCCAAAGCACATACCAAATTTCATTCCGGAGTAAAACTGTGACCGCCAGAGTAGTGGCTACAGACCCAAGATAGGCATATATATATATATATATATATATATATATATATATATATATATATATATATATATATATAAATTTTACAGATGGTGATTTTCGACATTTAATAGGTAGGATCAATAGCTTTATTTCATTTAGAACGAAATGCACTAAAAAGTGTAAATGAAAATCGCCCAAAAAAATATTAAAAATATTAGTTTTACTTAAATTAATCTAAGTTTATGAGAACTGGTAAAACAAAAAGTGAAATTCAAAATTAATTATATAAAAAATTAGGTTAAAAATGCAGCAAAATGTCATACAATTAAAATGCATCAAAAAATCAATTTGTTATAAAAAAATTACAATTGATAATAAACCAATTTAAAATTCCAATAAGTACTATAATTAAGTAAATGAATTAATTTAATTACCCTCATATCCTTCAAAAACATTTACATAAAAAAAAAAACCAACATAAATATTCTTCAAATAGTTTTGTCGACTATACATCTGCCAACAAAACAAAAAACTACAAACTAAACGATGTATCATAATATTATATTTTTATAGGTCGGTAGCTGGCTGATAGGTACAAATAGACGCTGATAGAAGTAATTCCTTGAAGTAAGAAAATTTTTTTAAACCTAGAATTTCTGACTCTCATATATAGAGAAGATAATATGTATTTGGTATAAGAAAAAAAAAACAGACGAATTGAGAACCATCCTCCTTTTTGAAGTCGGGTTAAAAATTAAAGTATCTTGACATCTACAGTTTTGACTTGAGAAAATTATCTTAACCAAAGATAAAATGACTCTTGACTCAAGAATCTCGTAATTATTAAACTGAAATGATGATTTCTTTGGACCAAGATGCTAAAATTTCGAACCAAAATAAACATTTGTTTAATCCAAACAAATGAATGATATACTTCAGTTAACAAAAAAAAAAACTTTTCTTTAGAGATTAATATAATTTTTCCTCTTATATTAACTTAATTCAAGTTATTAATTGCAACTCATAATTTTCTCTAACTGAGAATATATGAGATTTGTTAACAAAAGTTAACTTTATTTCAATAGTTTATTTTATACTTACTTTGGCAATAAAATGAATTTATATTGATTTAAAAATCTTATAACATTCATATGAAAAAAATGTATTCTTCTAAGAAGCTGTATAACTATAAACTTCCTCTTGTTGAGTTTTTTATTTTTATTCTATTGGGATTTGGAGGTTTTGTGAACATGAATTGTTAAATGAAAAGTCTTGTGTATTTTGATTGTTAATTATTTATTTAATATAGCAGTGCACGCAGTATGTTCTTATTGCTTGAATGAAATATTTATTCTATCTATTGAAGATGATTGAATTTGCAAGTAGGTACCAAAAATATTCCTACCCCTATTTTATGGTATCACATGTGGTATTATAAAAAAGATTGTACCATCCTGCCAGTAATACTGAAGAAACGATCGATTGTGTGTACGATTATCTATTGGAAAACAGTGATGAATGCCAGTTTTCTTTCTCTCACCTCCTACAGCACATTAAGGGTCATTGTATACCTGATGTCAGAACAGCGAAAACTCACCTCCAAAAACGTTTTGTCGATGACATAGTCATAGTGGAGATGGGCTCCAACAATGGGACACTCAGTACAGCTATTTTTTGAGACTGTTGTTCTCAAAAACAAGGGTGGTCCCTTGAAGCATGGAAGAAGAAGTGTGTGTCATTTTCTCATGTTCCGATAACTGCTGTACGACCTCAATCTTTTGTTTCCTTCCTTCTGATTGGAATTGGTACCCACTTTTATCGAAAATATGGACACAAACATCTGGTAAATATGTGCGCTGCGATGGCTATGTGCGCTGGTTAACTTATGACTGTTTTTGTTTATCTGCCGTTTTTGAGAGAACCGCTGGGCATACAGGTACCAGTCTGATCTCAAATGAAAGCTAATTAAACTTACTACAAGTTTATTACTTATAATATTTGACGTAGGATGCGTATTTTAGAATATATTTTACGAAATAAGTGACCATTTCGAAAAAATTACACTTTTTGAAAAAATTACCTATTTTCTAAGAACTGTATCTTGGGAACCAATAGCTGTATAGAGCTTGTTTTGATCTCAAATTGTCTCAAATTTAGTCTACTTTAAAAGTGTATAGAATGACTATACTGGTCAGACCCTTCCTTCACTGAGATATTGAGCAAAAACTAAAAAAAGTCCGAACATTTCATGGTTTTTTGGGTACACCGCCGTTTGCACAGCACTTTGGAAATTGCAAATCTGGTATTTTAGTGTTGGTTTAGGTCCTAACAACATATAAAAAATTCAGAACGACCTGACCTTTTGCAAGCACGGATGTAGATCTTAACTGGACTAAAGCACAGTTAAAGAATTTTTGTTTCTTCGCTGAACTAAACATATGTTTTTGGTTCGACTACGAAGTCTTAAATGAAAACAAGGGCTTCTTTATTAAAGCAAATATTTTGAAGAAAATATTATTTCTTGAGGAAAAAAATTCCTTCTATCATTGTACATAACATGCGATCAAATGACTGTGAAATGCAACAAACATTACCACACGGACCATTTAAAATTTCGATTTATGCGAAGCATAAACTTCCTTATAAACTAGGTCATAGATGCATATCTTACTCTTTCCATTCATTTGTTAAATCACACTAGCAGGACAGTTCTGTACAAATAGCGTCAAAATTCGAGCTATTTGTGCGTCGATAATATCGATATTATCATATCGATATTTCAGAAAATATTCAATTACAAATATTTCAAAAATATCAGTATTTGCATTGGAAGTTTAGCGAAATCTCGCCCACGACACTATCATGTATATCCGTTTTCGCTTTAATATTTAAATTTGGTCCAGTGATTCCCAACCTTTTTTTTGTCGCGGCACACTTTTAAGGATTTCAAAATTTGACGGCACACAAAGAAAAAGATAAGTTTGAAAGTTGTTTACTTACCTATAATACACTGTGTAAAATAGTCTATGATAATAATTTTGAATGTAAAATAAAATAATATGTACTACAAAAACATCAATACGTTTATTAAGGGATTAATTACAAGTTAATAATAAGAATACTTTTAATGAGAAATTTGAGCTTGATAATTTTTTTTTGATAATTTCATTTAAATTTGGTCGTAAAAATGACAATGCTAATCTCATATCGTCTTCTACATTTAACGGTCTGGATCTTTTTTTCATTTTTATGTTGGTTAATACTTTACTATATAAATTTCTAAAATTTGGCGGTACACTTTAAAAATTTGGTGGCACGCAAAAGTGCCGCGGCACAGTGATTGTGAATCACTGTTGGTCTGTTTGATCGATCGCGATCTCTACGTTTTTGCCATACATATTACTTTTTAGGCATATAATAATTTTGGCCATAACTACTTCAGTACCTTCAAAACATCTATTCTCTAAGACGGTAACAACAATAACCCAAGCACACAATCGGTTAGCAGAAACAAGAATATCCAATCTATAACATTTGGTCTCTATTGAGAAGCTCAAAAATTCATAGAGTACTGAAAATGGTAAAAATGTCAAAAAAAGTTTCGTAAAAAATGTAATCAATTTTTACAATAAAAACATATGAAATTGAAAATTGGTTAATTTTATAGTTATTCAAAATTTTCAAAAAAATATCGATATTTTTAAGATATCAATATAGCAATTTTGATATATCGAAGTTATCTTTTGCCATCCCTAGTTCCAAATAGCTTACGTACAATATTTCAAGACATCCTGTGTAATCTAGAGCACGGTAGTGCGTAAGGCCGAGTTTTAAGGGACACATTCGGTTTTAAAAGTTCTGAAAACATTTAAAGTTGACAACATATCGAAAAATAAAATTCGTTACGCAGGAGCTGCTTCTACTTAGCGAATTTCCTTAAAATACATAAATCACTTTCTAGCGGTCACAATTTTAGTCTGATCAAAATGAAATGTCGAATATGATTTTAGTATTTGCAAGGCCAATTTTATTAATAAATGACATACGTCAAGGAGAAATGGGGGCATAAAGAAAGAAGAAAACACAAAATATAAAATATCTCTCTTAATATTAGAACAATCGAAAAATGCGTAAGGAATAAAGTTGTAGAAAATCATGTTTGCTACAATTCATCACCTTATCATTTTTGCTCAAATTCTAATGTGTACAGAGATAGTGAGGAATTTAATTTTTAATCTTAAACCGTCAATATTTCTGTAAATATTAGGGTAACAGAAAAAATGATAAGAACCAAAATTATAGTAAAACTTAATACCTACAACTTTAGTTTTTATAAATTTTTCGATTTTTCGAATATTAAGGGAGATATGTCAAATTTTGTGTTTCCCCTCCCTCTAAACCCCTTTCCCCCTTGTTCGATTTTACCCATTAACGAACTTGACGATAAAATGAAAACTGTGACCGCTAGAATGATTACAGACACATATATATATATACATATTATATATATGTCCATAGATATATATATATAAATTTTACAGATTATGATTTTTGACATTACTTGGTAGGATCGATGGACATTTGAAGAAATTTTTCCGAAATTTTGACTTCGGAACGGGACCAATAAATAGCTCTATTTCCTTTCAGGAAATTCGCTAAAAAAAAATTAGGAAACATTTTACGCATCTTTTTACATGTCAGCTACCGGTCTAATAGACCGACATTAACCCTACTGCAAAAAAAAACACTGATGTTTTAAATATATACTGATGAATCAGTAGAGAATGTATCAGCTGCTTAACACAATTTATATGGGAAAATTGCAAAGTGCAGAAATTTCAGTGCAACAATCATATTAACTAAAACATTGTACTAAATGACCTTATTAAAAAATGTAAACAGCTGTTTGATGTTTATCTTCTCAAACTTGAGACTACATTTTAAATAAAAAACTTATTCTAGTCTAATAATATATTCATCATCAAAAGTCAGATCAATTAGTTAAGACAGTAAAATATGTAAAATACATTCGTTATTAATTATTATTTCATCGGCTTAATTGTTGAACAAACAAATTGAATATTTTAAGGACGTTCTTGTGCTACGCTAGAATGAGTCAAATGAGTGCTATCTTTAATAAAATTTATCTAGGATTTTAAAAAAGTTGTAAAGTATATTAATAATCTCACTACCATTTATAACCTTTTTAGCGAATTTCCTGAAAGGAAATAGAGCTATTGGTTTCGTATCGACTTCAAAATTTTCTTCAAATGCCCATCGATCCTACCTAGTAGATGTCGAAAATCACCATCTGTAAAATTTACATATATATATATATATATATATATATATATATATATATATATATTTATATGTCTGTAATCGCTCTAGCGGTCACGATTGGAATGCAATTTGGTATTTTATTCGCTTTTGGTATTCAAAAGATCAAGTTCGTTAATAGGTAAAATCGGCCAAGGGAAAAAGGGGTTTAGAGGGAGGGGGAAACACCAAATTTGACATATCTCCCTTAATATTAGAAAAATTTAAGAAGTAAAGTTGTAGGTACTATGTTTTACTGTAATTTTGTACTGTAACATTTTTTCTGTTGCACTAAATGTACAGAAATATTGACAGTTTAAGATTGAAAATTAAATTCCTTAATATCTCTGTACACATTAGAGTTTGAGCAAAAATAATAAGGTGATGAATTGTAGCAAACATGATTTTCTACAACTTTATTTCTTACGCATTTTTCGATTGTTCTAATATTAAGAGAGATATTTTATATTTTGTATTTTCTTCTTTCTTTAGGCCCCCGTTCCCCTTGACGTATGCGAGTTATTAATAAAATTGGCCTTGCAAATACTAAAACCATATGCGACATTTCATTTTGATGAGACTAAAATTGAGACGGCTAGAAAGTGATTTATATATTCTAAGGAAATTCGCTAAGCAGTATTTATTGTAAAATATCAGTAAATGTAAATTAGAAATTTATTTGCCTTGATTTAACAGATCTGACAATAAACTATGTTGTATATTTTTGTGTAGGTGTATATTTTTTTACTGTGCGATAAGAAACAAAATTATAGTCAAATTAATTATCTATAACTTTACTTCTGAGACTTTTTCGATTCTTCCAACATTAAGACATATATACTAAATTTTTTGTTTTCCCATGCCTCTAACCCCCCCCCCTTTTCCCTCGTCCGATTTTGCCCATTAACGAACTCGATCGTTCAAATACCAAAAGCACCTCATATACCCAAATGTATTCCAATCAGATTAAAATTGTGATCGCCAAAGTGATTACAGACACATATATACATACATATATAGATATATACAGCTTGTATTTTAAAATACACTCAATCTGCAAACAATGTATAGTGTATCTATCGCTGTCTATATGTAGTGTACAATGATATGGTGTCTTTGTTACACATAGTTACACAAGTTCATTAAAATATGTATTGTATAACAATTAACTATTATACTTATCACTCTCTAATTACAATCATTTATATATAGTTTCATCTTACTCATGCATGTATATATCGTCGTTATTGCCCGCCGTCCGTCGTGTGAGTTTGTCTACATGTATATGTAACAAAGACACCATATCATAGTACACTGCAAATAGACAGCGATAGATACACTATACATTGTTTCCAGATTGGGTGTAATTTAAAATACAATCCGAAAAAATTTTTGCGAAATTTTAACTTTCAGGAAACACGTTAATAGTAGCAGATTTCGATAAAAGCAATAAGATATTCCTCATCATGAAATGGACACACATTTTATGCAGATAATGGTAGCAGATGACGGCATCCTTTTCATGAAATTCGCAAATTTACTAAGAGAGCACGACATATACCGGTTGTTTAGTTTACATCTTCGCATAATAGATCTCCCACGAGTATGAGAGAGTACATATGTATACATCAAGATATGTGTATGAGAAGGAGGTCTTAAGCTCAGTGTACACCTGAGACAAAGTCTCGAGACTAGTCTCAGGGTATTGTCTATTTGAGATCACTTTTTCTCTCGTGACAACTCTCTGAGACTCGATAATCATTCCAGTCTCGAGACAAGGATATTTCGTTTCCACTTGAGAGTCTACTCACAGCTGTGACAAGACAATAATAATAATAAGTAATGTAGCAACTAACTGAGTAAACTGTTTGAATACCCAGTATATACTGAATTGTATATCAATTTTTGAATTGTTAATATTTCTGCCTATTCAATGTTTATAAAATATGAATTATTTGTAAATGTTTGTTGTGTCACAATTTTAAAAAAATATCTCATGACCTTAAAAATGGGCACATTTTTTGCTTTTCGAGGAACTTTGAGCACAAATTATGAGAAAACTATTAAGTTTATGAAAAAAATTTTCAAACAAAAATTGTTTATTTTAAAGAGAAATAGATTTTTTGTTAACAAATTTTTTTTCTACCACTTACGGTTTCTAAGATATAAAGGGGGGAAACACGTTCTGATTTTGCCCATTTACGAACTTGGCCTTAATTTTTTGCTCTAGAACACACAAACAAATTTCAGCTCGTTATCTCTTTTCGTTCTTGAGTTGCGGAAATGACCGAATTAGGCCATTTTATAAATACCTTTGTGAAGCATTTTTGTCAAGGATTAATATTTTCAAGCGTTACAAAGTCGGGACTAAACTTAATATACCTTGTATATTTATATATACTGGGTATAAATATTATTACATAAACAAACTGTATTTCTCTATGGATATGAACCATAGATAAAATATAGTACTGGGTACAACAGTAAAGTCTCCGAGAGCTCGCAAACTCTTCCAACACGGACGAAAAACTGGAGACTGAGTCTCGAGAGCATTAATATGCATGTCCACCTGTGATCGGTGCTTTCTCGGAGATCTGTTCGGACTTATCTCCGATACTGCTCTCAACCCCCTATCCATTTGTGAGTCGAGTCTCGTGACTACTCTCGAGACTGTTTTGTCTCAGATGGACACCTACCTTTACAGGTTTGTTTTGTTATTATTATTACATGTTATAGCATACTGAAATCTGAACAACAAAACAAATCATAACAATTGATCTTGTTCACTTAAAAAAAACATCACACAACAGTTTAACTTTAAGAAAGAAAACAAACCTATAAGACCTCCTTCTCATACACATTGCTTAATGTATACGTATGTACCCCCTCATACTCGTGGGAGATCTACTATGTGAAGATGTAAACTAAACAACCGGTATATTATGAATTAGTATCTTTTGTTCCTCTGATCATGAAAGAAAACGTGTCTTCGGAGGTCTACATCACTTTTACTTTGAAGGTTTATCCTTGAGACTTACTATTACTACTATTAATATTGTTATAGCGAAACACTTATTCACAGGAAGTTGTAGTTTTTTTAATTTTTTTTTATATAATTATTTATTAATAAATTGATAATTATTAAAAAATAGATATAAATAAATAAACTTGCTTCGGAATATGTTTATCAAAATTTCATTTTCTTGACTAAAGAATGACAAGAGTATTTGGCCAAGAAAGACTCACTTAGGCCAAGACTACCGAACTCTACTTTTAAAAATTTTAAACTCCGTTCAAGAATTTTAATTTCTTCGCTCAACTAAACACATGTTTTTAGTTCGAATGCGTAGTCTTGAATGAAAACAAGAGTTTCTTTATTAAAGCAAATATTTTGAAGAAAATATATTTATTCTTGAGGAAAGAAATTCCTTCTATCAGTGTATATAAATACCGTACGTTTAGTTTACATCTTCATATAATAGATCTCCCAGGAGTATGAGAGAGTACATATGTATACATTAAGCAATGTGTATGAGAAGGAGATCTTATAGGTTTGATAAACAAGCATATTTTTCAAAACAGAGAATAATATTCATAACTGTTCGAGTGGTTGGTGAATGTCTACCTTCAAATGCCACAATAAATAAATTGACACATTCCTGTGCGGAATGTCCGGAAAAGTACCATTTAACAATTTGCACTTTTTCTTCTTTTGTGTAATAATAACCCATTGTTGTAATAATACCAATAAATAAAATACACAAACACATTTTCCAAAAGCATTCACATAGTAATGATTGCATATTATCAAAACAATTAATAATATTTGTATTCAACAAAAAATCCCCACTCTCCAAAATTTATACAGGCACATACAACACAACAGTAACAAAACAAACCTATAAGATCTCCTTCTCATACACATTGCTTAATGTATACATTTGTACTCACTCATACTCGTGGGAGATCTGCTATGCGACGATGTAAACTAAACGTACGGTATATTCAAACACAGAACAATGTTCAGGCACAGAGTATACTCAATCTACAGTAAGTACTGATGTTTGAAACATCAATAATTTGTTGAAATTATGTCACAACCAGTTTAAAAAAGCTTCGAACTTTTGTAAAACTTTTCTTCTATCAACTCTCCGGTAGAAATGCATGGACTGAATTAGACCATTTGATCATACACGATGACATTCGAAAATAAAATAATTAGAGCATTTTATGAACAGCTAAACTTTTTTCTCCGATCAATATTTCGAACCGTTGCAAACTTTGAAACTAACTTATTTTAACTGTTTATATTTTGCATATGTACAGAATTTAAAAATGAGAAAATTAAATTCAAACAATTTTTCAATATGCAAAGCTATAAGCATTTAGTTCAAGTTTACTTCATTTTCAGGTATTTCTCAAATTACAATTCCCTTTAAAATATATTTAATTAAAATTTAAAAAAAAATAATTCTAACTTTTTTTTTTAGTTAGTTATAAAAGATTTCCGAGGCACATGTGGTGTTCAGTGAACATTATTATTATGTTGTTGATATTTCGCTATGGAGGAAAGGAAACCGGCTTTATACGCCACACCGGATGTTAAAAGATTGAATTATATGTATTAGTATGTTTATATGTTAATATGGTCATATGATTTTATATTAGTGGTGGAATTATTTAAATTATACGTATTTTGATTTTTTTTATTTGATTTAGATAGAACATTTAATTTGATCAAAATCTGTCTAGCACTAAGAGTATACTGTGTATTTTGGACAGCTTTTCCTATAGAGAATCAATGTTAAATATTCTTTATTACTGCCTGGCCGTGTGGTACTGTATCAAGTCAGTCAGTACACATGTGATGAGAGTTTACTTTAGTATGTGCATTGTGCATCACAAAATCCCCACTCTTAAATGACAAACAAACAACCATACGCAAACAGTATAGCTGCTATGAGATGACTGACTGACATTATTTACATGTGTACTGACTGACTTAATACAGTACCACACGGCCAGCCAGTAATAAATAATATTTAACATTGATTCAATATAGGAAAAGCTGTCCAACACACACTGTATACCAAATTTCAAAGCATATTTTCCAATATACACTAACGTTCATAATAATTGAACCATTTAAAACATTCAAGTGTTTTTGTGTGTAATATACACTCCCGTTCAAAAAAAATGAACAGACCTGAACCCAATTAGTCTCTCACAGTTTTGATTATTCTTGCAGCAAATGTTTTTTTACAGATACAACATTTTATTTTATTTTATTTTTATACGTAAGAGTAAGATATAACACTTAATATATATTAACATTACATATATTTTTTAAATTCTCACTCTGTCACTAACACCGTATATACAAATAAAAAATATAAATTCAGTTTATACTTCCATTTCTTTTTTACACGTTTAAAAAATATACCACTTATCTTTGTTTATAAATAAATAAAATTATACATTTTATAGAGAGTTACAAAAGTGAGGAGTTTTATGAAATGTAAGAAAAGTAACATTTCAGGTCTCTTCATTTTTTTTGAACCGAAGTATACATATAATTAGTAATGTATACGCTTAGAATGTGACTTACGGGTAGTTCAATTTTTATGAAAGGGAGTGTACACTCAAATGTAATATATTTGAAACAATAAATCACACTCTACGCGTAAATAATACTGCATAAATACATAATTACATAGATTAATACTGACAATGTTTCAACTGGTTCCAATTTTATGCAGGTGAGTGTACCTGGAGAGGGATTGGTTCTAATATTTTGTGGTAATATGGGTCATAAATTTGATATTGAAAATAAATCAAGGTTTTTTTTTGAAATGGCTGCAGTGTAATTTCATAATTTTTGAATGTGTTCTGGATATTCTGAACAAATGTCTTTAAAGGCGGAATATCGGGAAACGAACTATTTTTTCCGATTATCAAAACCCCATCTCCCCCCACCCTGAACTATTATTTCTGTATATATATATATATATATATATATATATATATATATATATATATATAACAGACTGGTTACAGAAAGGTTAGAAAACAGCTATAACTTTGGAATGCATTGGAATTTTGAGTCATAAAGAAAATTTACCTAGGGTCTCTCATCATTATTTCGCTATCTCCTACAGTTTTCTCCAAACCATTCGATATTTTCTCTTTTTTAATAAATAAAGAAAAGAATACTGCCACACTAAATTTGATTACTTTTTTTACCACCAAACGACGTGACCAAAATGGTCAGTTATCAATTTAGTTATATTGAAAGATACTAGATACTTTGATATTATTTTCTTGAATGGAATCTGAGAAACACGCAACAATTCAAACATAGTATGTATTTATAGAATTAAACAACTATATTTTAACAAAACAAAACAAAAAAACAATATATTATACACGAAGGGAAGTTTACTTTTGGTAAATTTCATGAGAACGAAAGGTTTATAAAAAATATATATTCAAACATCTTGACGTTTTCTGAGAAGAGTTTTTTTTTTAGACCTATTTAGAGCTCGCTAACCACCATACTTTAGGCATGGCATGCTGTTTAGAAATTTATATCCAATTGTTTTGGTATGGTGTAGTAAAGTATAGATTTATAGAAGGTACTAACTACTACTCTGATATAATAGTCAATTCAGTTCAAGTAATTATTTGGTCTTTATTCAACCAACATAGTATGTAGTTCAGACATCTTTTTTTGCTATCATGTTTTGCAGATATTATTATATTAATAATTATGGTATTAGGTACAATAGCAGATCACCTTGAATATAAATTTAAAATATAGTGAGTATAAGGTTAAAACATGTTATTTAAGAAAAATATATACCTATACACCATTTTATATATAAATTGTACAGTAAAACCCTCTAATACCGGCAGTACACACTCGGCGAATGTCTCAGCGAGCCGCATCTGCAATTATCGAAGCTGTTTATGGAGCTTTCGAATGCGGATGTTGCTTGTTTTGTTTAGCATTTCTGATTGTAAATAAATCACAACGTGTTTAAATGTGTTATTATATGAATATTTCTTTATTTCAACAATTTACATTATTGTTTGATTGTTTCGCCTTAAATAATCTATTTCGCAAGTAGTCAACAATGCCACCACCGACGACAAAGTGTGATTTAGTCTTATTTTAAACAAGATGAGCATGTCGGAGATAAATCTCAGTATAAAATATGCCATAAAACATACTCTCGCAAGGCCGGTACAACCACGATAGTATTTGAGGAATCATCTAAAATCGATGCTCCCGAAGCAGTTTAGCCTGTTTAGCACGGGATTTATCTATGAACCTCTGTGAAACAGGATGGAACCTGAAAAGGCTGCAACATTGCTCTTAATTAAATATAATGCATCAAATTTTAAATTTTCATACTAACAATTTTATTATGCAGTGAAATCTTGTTATAAAAAATCTGAAGGAGATTAGAAAATATTCGTTATACCAAGTAATTAGTTACAATGAGGTTTGTTAGGTTGGTCTAAGATTCGTTTTAGCAAGGTAAGCCAACTTTGAAAAAAGTAAAACACATTGTAATGAATGTACTTTAATATTTATTTAAAAACACAATATGAAAAATTGGCACAGAATAATCAAAATGCAAAATATAACTCTTTATAACGATTTTTCAATCATTGCAAAACATAAATAGAAAGTATTATTAACCTCTGCATAAAGTATTCTACTAATCCATCTAACAAGAATTCATGTCTCGAAATGAACCTGTCGATCGTTATAAAGAGATTTTTACAAAAGTTATTCGTAATGTACCTGTGAAATGAACCTGTCGATCGTTATAAAGAGATTTTTACAATAGTTATTCGTAATGTTAAGGTGTATTTTGCATTAACTCTTACCCCAAGTTCTAGGGGAAAGAATTTGTTAAATCCAGAATTTGTCCAAGTGGCCGAGCTGTCTAAGGCGTTATGTCTGCGCAGTATGCCTATTTGGAAACTGGGAGGTCATGGGTTCGAATCCCAACATCGGCATTTTGTCAATTATTAAAAAGAAAAAAGGGACGGTTAATTGACTAAACTGTCGAAGTATGGACAAGATCGAAGTAACCGGCTATGCTTGAGAAGGTATTCTGCAGTTTCCTTCACGAACTCCAAATGAATATCGGCCTAGTTCATCATAGTCGGCTGCAGCTGCATATCCTACCAATTCCTAATCTATACACAAAAATTCCTTCCACTTCACTCACACCCTCACATCCATAGGCATCACAATGGACCTTCGAAGTGTAGCCCGTCCAGGGCAGCTTCTACAATCTATCTAAATCGAGGAAATCGTTATATTAAGGTTCGTTATACTAAGATTTCACTGTAATATAAAGATTATTAAAAGTTAGTAGCAATCTTTTTCCATTATTCATGTACCTAAATTAAGTATCTCTTTAAAAAAATTGACATACAATTCCGCATTCGCTGCCGCGGATGTAAGCCTTGAAATATCCGCACCCGTGGATGTCAAACTTTGCGTATCCGCAACGTCCCTTATTACAACAATCCATAAGTCAGTATTTAAAAAAAAAATTATTATTTTCAAAAATATATCACAACAAATAAACTTTATAGTATTTTACGTAAAGAAGTTTCACTATATAAACATATAAGTTTTTGTATTAATATAATGGTTTGAATTTCCCATTGTATATAGTGGAACTTGGTTTCAATTTTTCTTTTACTTTTTTTTCCTTCAAACAAAGTTTAATAAAAGATTATTTTACTTGCTATAGAATTTCATAGAATTAAATTAAGGATTTATGTGTAATGAATTTTGATAATTTGTGATTGTTTGTTAAGAGCTTAGAATGTTATTATGGCTATATAGTTAAAACGATAGTGCTATAAAAACTGAAAATTTATTTGTTTTTTATCAGTCCTATACTATCAAAAAAATATTCACTTTTCTGTTACAGTTTAGTCTTGTCTGTTGGGGTGTATAAAAAGAAAAAAGAGAAAAAGAATGAACTTTTTGTCGCAATTTACATTTCAAGAGATTATATTTGAAACTAGCCGTACCCCACCCGCTTCGCTGACGCTGAAGATTCGGATTTTGTTCACAATTTCATGGGTTTTAATTTTTTTGCGCGGAACCCTAATTGCTTTTCTAAAATAAAAGAAGCCTAAGTTACTCCTTATAACATCAGCTATCTGCCAGTAAAAGTCCCGTCAAAATCGGTCCAGGCGTTTCGGAAATTAGCCGGAACAAACAGACAGGCATACGAAAATTTTAAAAATTGTTTTTTTGTTATAACTACCGTTTTACTTTTAAATGCATTTAGTAAAAAGCTGTTATTTTGATATTACAAACAGACACTTGAATTTTATTTATTTGTATAGATATTACATTTCAATTTTGCTCCAATTCTTAGAACATTTATTTGTATTTTATAAATCATCATCATCAGTATGAATTAGCTATAGAATCGTAACTATCTCTGGAATATGGATTCAGAGATATGTTGCTTGTTGCTAGTTTGGTGCGTGTCTCACATTGATATTAAAAAAGTTCTGCCTCTTATATGATTTGACTGAGGGTATGATCTGACCTGAGGATTATTTGAGTTGACTGACTAAAGGATTAGGTGTGTGAAGAACCCCACCTATTTGTTGACGGTATCCTTTTTGGACTATGCGGCGTTGTTTTTGTCACTAAAGTGAGGGTATCGAAGCTAACCTTGATATTCAGGTATTGGATTTTTTTTAAATGTTTAATTTTATTATTAAATCAGAATTTGGAATTGGGCCATTGTCTAAATTCATTATCTATTATCTCAATTTGTGTATATAGGTACTTTCTTATGCATCTCATTCTGTAGGGTTTTGTACCGATTTCAGTAGTTTTAAATTCGATTTGTCAATTTTGTGGTTGTTCTCAATAACGTGCGCAGCTATACACGAATTTTCGGTTATCCCAAATTTCACGAGAGCTAGAGGTTCTTTGATTCGAGTTCCGATTTGGCGACCACTTTGACCAATGATAAATTTTTGAATAGTTTTGACAACTGAGTTAGAAAATTATTCTAGCATCAGGTTCGTCACACTGTACTTTCAGTTATTATCAGCAGCAATTATAGTGGTAGGTATTCTTTTTTCAAAATATTATAAGTGATTTGAAAGTTGTTTATTATAAATACACTAACAACAGTTATTCGTAACATTTTTCCGAATGACTAAGGCACAAATTGACAATAAAATTTTGAAAAAATTATTCCAGTTTTTCAGTCAAATGTATACTACCGGTCATAATAACTGAAACAATTGAAACATTCTAAATGTTACTGTATGTAATATTATAGATATATTATTAGTTAATATATACGCTTAGAATGTTAATTACTGGTTCAATTTTTATGAATGGGAGTGTACACTTTTACAGTCCAAGAGTGGCAATTATTATTTTAAATTTTATAGTTGATTTTTGCTTTATTCATTATGTTTCAAAAAAAAATTTTCGAGTAAAAGTTGTTACTATATTTCTAATGAACAACTTTTATCCGAAGCATTTTTTCGAAAAACTGACATCAACTTTTGTGGTCCATAGTACTTCCAAGTTACTGCGAATATAACGATACACCATTCAAAATACCTATTTCTTTCTTGCCCTTTTTTTTTTGCCCTGCGTTGCAAACCTATAAAAAATACTAAAGCTACGTTTTCCTCGGTTCATTTGTTTCGACTATTATATGCGCGTAAGGGGAACTTATTTAAAAGTAGAAGAGAAACTTATTTAAACCATATTTTAATCATATATTTAATACTTAGTATTAATTAAATATATGTTTCCTCCGCGTCATTTTGAAAATATACTGATCCACTCAAACTGTGACGATATTCGAGGCTTCTTTACAAATTAATATACTTCTATATATATATATATATATATATATATATATATATATATATATATATATATATATATATATATATATATATATATATATAATATATATATATATTATAAGCTCAACCAATAAAACGTTCAATACTATCGGTCAACAAGGTTAACAAAGATACGTTACATCCTGTACAATGATAATAAAAAAAAGAATAAAACAACATGAACAATAAATAAATATTGCTGCATGCAAAAGCACAAAAGAGAATAACTTTAGTTTTGTTTTTCGTACAAGGTCATTTATTGAGATGGCAATAACAAATTGAAGGACATCCGTCCTATAATAACAATCACATGCAATTTAGTTAATCACAGATTTATTCAAACTAGATCAGTAAACCAAGTTTTAGAATCATATCTGTCAACGCTAATCCACCGCCAGATACTGGAGTGATAACTAGAAACCAGGAGTGATAACTAAACTGATAGAAGTAATTCCTTGCAGTAAGAAATATTTTTTTAACCAAGAATTTCTGACTCTCATATATAGGGAAGATAAATAATTTAATAATATTTGGTATAAGAAAATAAATATCTTGACATCCATAGTTTTGACTTGGGAAAATTATCGTAACTAAAGATAAACTGACTCTTCACTCAAGAATCTTGAAATTCTTAAACTGAAGTGATGATTTCTTTGGACCAAGATGCTAAAATTTCGGACAAAATAAACATTTGTTTAATCCAAACAAATGAAACTTTTTAAAGAAGTAATAATATACTTCATTTAAATATATTTCAGTTAAATATATATACTTTGTTGTGTTGAAAATTATTAAAATAATTTTTAGTACCTCAACACATTGTTGAAAGAAAAGTATGTTGAAAATTATTTAAGATGAAATATTTTTCTCTTTGCAGAAACGATTTTTTTTTCTTTTATAATTGCAAAAAGAAAATAATAAGATTTAGTTTTTATTTATTTATTTTTTATCTTTAAAACAAAGTATTTTTTTTTAAATCAAATGAATCAAAAAAGTTATGAAATCAAATATAATTTATTTAAACAAAAAAAGTATTAATTTAAACATGTTTTGAAAGTATGAATTAAATTTTGTAAATAACTTTTATAGAAAACCAAACTAGCTAGTTAGTTAATAAACAAATATTATGTTCGAATCCCAGGCGAACCAATATAATTTTTAATAAGTTTTATTAATTATCTGTCTCTCTAAATGTGTCCATGGTTGTTGAGAAACTAATTTGTTCTAGAAAAATCTATGCAAAAATATGTTTTCAAAAACAATATTTTCTAAAGTGTCAACAACCATGTTTCTGGAAAGATCTATGATGGGTATATAAATTGCTAGTTTAAAATAAGTTATAAATTGATATTGAATCAAGTAAAATCAGTTTAAAACTGGCATTGTTCGATGGCAAAGTTTAAAAATTACCATTGTTCGAGTAACAGCAGTTTATAAGTAAAATCTGTTCAAGTAAAGTCAGTTGTACATTTTTGTATTAAAAAGAGAAAGAGACTCATTTAAATTCTGGAAATAAAAAATTAAATTAAAATTCTTTTTTCAAATCAAATAAACGTAGGTTTGAATATCATAAAGTTCTTGTTTTATTTAATTTTTTTCTAAAGTGCATTTTGTCCAGTTGACCTAAATTTAGTAAACTTTTACTAATATTTTGTTTTTTTTTGTGTGTCCAGTATCGGAATCTGATGTAGGTTCTGCAGCGCTCCTTTAAAGGCTAAAGAGAGCAAAGATATCGCGACAACTTCAGTTAAAGAACCTGCATAAACTTTCTCTTCTTGAGTTTTTTATTTATTTTTTAATAAGAAAAATACTTTTTTTTACAAGAATTTCATTTTCTTAAGTAAAGAATCACAAGTGTATTTGGACAAGACTCTTAGGCCAAGACCAACGCACTCTAGTTCAAGAATTTTAGTTTCTTCGCTCAACTAAACATATATTTTTGGTTCGACTGCAAAGTCTTGAATGAAACAAGAGTTTATATATTGCAGCAAATATTTTGAAGAATTTATATTTTCTTGAAGAAAGAAATTCCTTCTATCAGTGTAGAAAGATTTGGTAGATATCCATAATTCGGAAGAATTATCAGGTTTTAACTAAACCAAATCATAACTTGAGTATCGCAGCACTTTCAAACGCAAATATACAATACAGAAATTTGGTCTTTTGAAGAATGTTTAATGGCCTCTCAACAATCGATTTTATTTATTACGAAAGCACTGTCGAGAGACTACGTGAGAATAATGTACTTGCAAGTTGAGAAAACGATTAAAGGCGATATTTTAATGAAAGTGGAACGTCAATTATGTTTGTATGTGTGTAAATTCGGAATTAAATCAAAAACTACCGAATTCACAGCTTAGGGATAGTTGCCCTGGAACCAAGTTTGTTCCAGTGTCATATTTCAAACGGTTCTGAAAATTTTACGTATATCTTTTTTAATAGTCCGGTCATTTTAGACATAAAAATAGTGATCAAATAAAGAAAATTCCGACAGAGCCAAATCTTTGTAGAGACCTTAGGTTTACCACAAGGAATAAAGTGTCAAAAGTCCCCATCAGTCCCATGTGAGCTTAGGGACTTATTCGGGGCCCAAGGTCAAAATTTTAGGTTTTTTGGATTTTTCTCGAAAACGGTAAGTTTTATCGAAAAAGTACCTCGGAGCAAAGTTGTAGATCTTAAAATTCTCTATAAAAATGGTTCCCATGATTTTTTCTCTAAGACCCACTATTTCCCAGATATTGCGCTTGTAAGAATCAAGTTCTACATAATATGCACACATTTCCACACCACCTGTGAGGTAGTGTACTCGGCGCGTTTTTTTTAACGTGGTATCCCCGGTAGGCCTATTCCACGAACCTTTATGACGTTATTTTCAGGAACAATAATTATTTAATAGTATGAAGATTATTGATATGGGTTACTGAGTTTAACTGTCGTTCTAACTTTTTTTTATTACTTTAATCTGACTCATACTCTTCATATTCAACTTCAACAATCATGTTTTCTTCAATTTCTTCTTGTTCTTCTTCTTCTTCTCCTTCCTGTTGATGAACGCTTAGAAATTGTTCAAATGAAGATGAATCAGTTGTCTCTTCATCAAAATCACATGAATCTTCCTCTCTTGTATTTAATTGAACATTTGAGCAAGAGACACCTTGGCAATTGGTACACGCTGGAGAACACTGCAATCCTACTTTTTTACAGCCACATTTGGCACTACAACCTTTCTTGCAATTGCAAAAAATAGTGTTAAGAAGTTTTTCTGGAGCAGGGGGCAGTAAAGTTCGAATCGGTTCCAAAGTATTATTTATCAATTTCCAACCACAGTCTTCAGGGTTCAGTTCATTGCCTTGCCATGTCTGAACTTGATAGTATACTCGAAACAAATGTTGAGTAGCAGATGCCGATGTTGGAGGAAGACAAGATAGCTGTACTTGCTTTTTGTTTCGTGTATTTTTTACGAATGTTAAATATCTGTACGTATCTATGCAATCAATTTTTTTTGGAGCTCCATAAACCGCAAGAAGAAACCGAATTCCTTTAGTAATTAGTATTTGAGGTGAAGAATTAATTTCTGTAAATACTTTTGCGCAGTCAATCAAATCATTTTTTTCAAATAATTTTAATACTGAATTTTTGCCCCTTCTAAACATTGCTGACGTAGTATCGCATCCGGTTATCGCATGTAAAAATAAAATAAAGTTTTGGCATTTCGGATAAGCTGATAAACTTTTTGAAGAATATATTTCTGTCCGTTGCTGCGCCTTCCCAGGTTTTAAAAAGTAAATAATTTTATCACATGGAGTCCTTGCAGTGAGTAGTACTAATAAATCAACATCTTCACCCACTACAATAGCTGTATTTCTTGCATTAAATTGTTCTATTGCTGTTTCAATTATGAGGACATCGGCGTCATTAGGAGCTTGTTTCACGGCTATATTTTCAGGTGTTAATTTGTTACTCAACATAGAAGTAAAACGAGATTTATTATTAATGTTTGCAAAAAAATGTTGTTGATTAACTGGAACTGTCATAAATTCGTCAAACATTATGTCGGTACCTGAGGATGTTTTTGTAGCACGACGACGTTGTTCTGCAGCTTTTATGTTCTTTGTTGTGTCACTGTAGCCATCAAATACTACCGTAACTGTATGACCATAATGTCTACGTAAATACTGAACATATTTTTCAAAAATTACGTTAAAGGTTTCTTCTCGATCCCACACAACGTGATGTAGTAGATATCCTCCATCAATAACGTAAGCAGCGTTTGTACAATCAACCTCAGCATTGACTGATTGAAAGCAATCGTAAAGAGCCGACTTCATTGTTTTACGCATTCCAGCTGCATCGAAGAGTGACAACGGGTAAGGAGCTAAATCATATGCGAAAAATGTTTCAATTTCATCCTCAAAAGTCTTAGTGACACTCATACGTTGAAATAATAATACTGGGTCTATTGGTACTTCTTCGTCGTGAACTTTCACAGTGCTACTCACAGCTAAAAGAGGAAGTACTTTATCTGTGCGTTTCAATTTTATATGATTGAACGTTTGACCAGTCATTTTAGACATCGAGGCAATCCCAACTTCACGAGCTTTATGACAATTAATCTTATCGTCACCAACGACTCCTGAAGCAATAGATAAGATTTTGTTAATTTCGGGAAAAGGATCATGTGATGAAAACCAGTCAAGAAGTTTTTTAATACATGTTGATCTGTCGTGTCCATTCGAACATTAGCAAGAACTTCCAACTCGTCACACACTGTGTTCATTGCATGCATTCCGTAAACCCATTTGCTTATTACACTTTCTTTTGTACTTCGTCCTCGTGTACTTCGATAGTATAATGTATACATAGAAGAGGCACGAGTAGGCATTTTTGCTTGCTTGAGTACCTAAATATGTATATACGTGGCATATGTGTGCATACTATGTAGAACATGATTCTTACAAGCGCAATATCTGGGAAATAGTGGGTCTTAGAGAAAAAATCATGGGAACCATTTTTATAGAGAATTTTAAGATCTACAACTTTGCTCCGAGGTACTTTTTCGATAAAACTTACCGTTTTCGAGAAAAATCCAAAAAACCTAAAATTTTGACCTTGGGCCCCGAATAAGTCCCTAAGCTCACATGGGACTGATGGGGACTTTTGACACTTTATTCCTTGTGGTAAACCTAAGGTCTCTACGAAGATTTAGCTCTGTCGGAATTTTCTTTATTTCAAATGTCTAAAATGACCGGACTATAATAGATAATGTTCAATATCAGGGCCATGTATTCTGACATTTAATCACAGATGGCAGCTATGATTAAATATAAATTTCTTTGTTCTGGTATTTAATGATGACATCAGCTGAATTATTTAATTATTCGTTGTTTGCCCATACGTTGTTTGTCCAAATTCCTTTCGGTTACGTATGACAAACTGTAGAAGACTATAGCGTATACTCCGACAAATTTCATTGTCATTGAATTTATTAATTAAATTAAATACTGATATGAAAAAATTAACTCGTCAACCAGGAATCGAACCTCGGGCCTCTGGATAACTAGTCCAGTATGCTTCCTCTACACCAAAGACGATTGTGATGCGACAGCCAACTTTTTCATATTATTCTAATTTTTTATTTATTAGACAGTATTTACTTCTTTTTGAAGTGATTTGTTTATTTAATATTTGTTTGTTTGTGTATACTTTCGTGTCGACATAACGTTGTTTGTCCAAATTCCTTTCGGTTACAAGTTAATTTTTTCATATCAGTATTTAATTTAATTAATTAATTGAAATATTCTTACAAGAGACGTAATCGAATCGAGACGAGAGAAGATTTTTGAGACGAGACTATACGAGAAATGGCAGATTCTCGAATCGTATCGTCTCACGACATGACAAATAGATACAAATGTAGAACATAAATAATAATACTCCAAATATATCTATGGTTTGTATATAATATATAGGAACATAGCTAAAAGAAAAATATTATGGCTTATAAGTGGTGTGATTTGAAATTTTCTTAATATATATGATGACTTTTTTTAAATAATTTTTCCTTTAACCCAAGATCTGCGAATAAACATTGAATATTTTCGTCGGACTCATTTTATCTATGCAACAACAGGTATAACGCGATAGATAGATAGGATAGATTGTAGAGGCTGCCCTGGACGGGCTACACTTCGACCATAAGGTCCATTGTGATACCTAAGGATGTGAGGATGTGAGTGAAGTGGAAGGAATTTTTTATGTATAGACTAGAAATTGATAGGATATGCGGCTGCAGCCGACTATGATAGGAACTGTGCCGATAGTCATCTGGAGTTCGTGAAGAAAACTGCAGAAAACCTTCTCAAGCATAGCCGATTACTTCGTTCTTGTCCATACACCGACAGTTTAGTCAATTAACCGCCCCCTTTTTTTTTTCTTAATAATTGACAAACTGCCGATGTCGGGATTCGAACCCATAACCTCCAAATTTCCAGGATTCATTACCGGGCATTATTCTCTTCGGAAGCATCTGCACACAATGGGACTCCATAACGGGTCCATTAGTTTGTGTGGTGAGGAGAAAGAAACATTCAGCCAAATAGTCTTTGATTGCGAACCTCTGGATTACATCTGACCCCGAATATATGAACCTTCGGGAGGACCTGATAAGCAAGCTCCTGGCTATTGCAATCATATGGGAGAAGCGAATCTCGTCAGGCTGAAGTAGAAGGGGGAGCACAATGGATCATAAGGTCGAAGTGCAATAGTTTTTTACCCCGACATAAATCAATCAATCCAACTTTTTGGTTAATATTCAATAAAGGCTTTATCTGCCTTAGTCCTCCAATCTATTTCCAAGAACTCCTGGTAGCAGAATTTTGGTACTTCCTATAGGCTCAGTTCTGCGATTTGTAAGTTGATTTGCCATTGAGTAAGTTCCTTCAATACCGTCATGATCTAGATAGATAGATAGATAGATATACCCTGGGATCTAAAAAGTACTGCACATCGACCTTATGGTCCATTGTGCTACTTCAATCTGACGAGATTCGCTCTCCCATATCTTGCCAATAGCCAGGAGCTTGCTGATCATGTCTTCCTGAAGATTCAAATAGTTGAGGTGAGACGCACTGAATATCTTGTATCTGCTGGAGAGGTTCGCAGTCAATGATAATGTAGCTGAATGTTTCCTCCTCCTTGTCACACAATCTTCACATAATGGACCCGTTATGGAGTAATAATATACCATCCTGTATATTTTTTTTAAATGGCATGTATAAAATATATATTTATGCATATATATATATATATATATATATATATATATATATATATATATATATATATATATATATATATATATATATATATATATATATATATATCGTATTCGTTTTCTACATTAAGGGAAGAAAGTATTATGAAGATCCTCGTCAACAATACCAAGACAAACCAACCATAAGTAAAAAGAGCCATCATCAGCATGATCACATATATAAATGATGTCTGTATGTCGGTCGTTCGGTCGCTTGATTTAACCTTGACACGAACGGGCACTATGCATGAATGGATAGAAAAACTGTGGAATATACAGGAAATGAGTGTATATCTATCATAAGAGAGTAAGAACACCCACACACACACACTAATACACAAACAAATGCATGTATAATAGAAATCCGTCAATCTAAATATTGTCTAGAATCTAGATAGTCGACAAAGCAAGCAACTCTTGGTCTAAGAGCTGGCTACATAAAAGTGAACTGATAAAACATAGTTGTGATTTTTTTGTCATAAGTTTCCCATGATATCGGTTTTATTTAGCCTCACTTTAAACTTCTGAAAATTTATGAAAATTGTATCGTAAACTTGCAGTAAGCAAATTTGCAGAATTATGTTTTATGAGTCCAATTTCAACTCAAAGTTAACCATTTTACCGCTTCTTGAGCGGAAGTCTCACCTGAGACTTCTGCAAAATGCGGCTCTTGCTTTGACGATATCATGGGAAACTTATGAGAAAAAATCTTGACTATGTTCACTTTTATGTAGCCAGGCTCTTTCAGCTCTTTTAACCAACCAAGTAGCCGAGCGGTCTAAGACGTTATGTCAGCGCAGTATGCAGTACTTGGAAAATGGGAGGTTATGGATTCGAATCCCGACATCGGCAATTTGTCAATTATAAAAAACAAAAAGGGGCGATTGATTGACTAAACTGTCGGCGTATGGACAAGAACGAAGTAACCGGCTATGCTTGAGAAGGTTTTCTGCAGTTTCCTTCACGAACTCCAGATGAATATCGTCATAGTTCCTATCATAGTCGGCTGCAGCCGCATATCCTACCAATTTCTAGTCTACTCACAAATTCCTTCCACTCCACTCACATCCTCACATCCTAAGGCATCACAATGAACCTTATGATCGAAGTGTAGCCCGTCCAGGGTAACCTTCACAATCTACCTTTACCTTTATCTAAGCTCTTTTATGTAGCCAGATCAGTTCACTTTTATGTAGCCAGCTCGTAGTCTATCTGTTTCAAAGTTGATTTAGTTGATATAATTTATTAAAGAAACGCCATAATTTTCAATACTTCAGTGTAATCAAACTTTCTTCATACAAAAGCGTCTTTTTCATTAAACGAATTATACATATGGGCTTATAAGCGCAATTTATTGACCTTCGTTTTGACTTAAGGTGCTTTTTCATGCTGACGCTTGACACTGGTTTCTAGCGTCAAATTCGGTCACGTGATGGGAATTTTACATGCGCACCGCCATCTAGAAAAAATGAAGCGAAAAAACTAAATTTAGTTTACCTTTTCTGCCGGGTTATATTATCGATAATAGTCGATCTTTTCAAAACAATAATCAGCTGATGGTGATTTTATAAATATAGCGAGTGCAAAAATAAATACTAATAAATATTAAAATATATCAGATACAGTTTTGTTTTACTCACACAATTTCATACGTAACCTATAAAGTCTAATGGTAACATCGATACATCGACTTTCGATACTGATGTCTAATTTGACGCTAAACGCTGGAATTTTTCGCTACAATTATTTCTGGATGGCGCGAATGTTAAATTCTCATCACGTGACGGAATTTGACGATAGAAACCAGCGTCAAGCGTCAGCATGAAAAAGCACCTTTATGAACGCTTACTATACTCTAAGCGTCAATTAACATCAATATTCAATATGGCGGATGAAAACAGTTCAGCTGTTTTTCAACCAATAGAGTGTTTGTTCGAGTGACTTTAAATGCCTCTAAAGTAAGACGGAACGATGTTTCAATACAGGTTGTCCTACCAATGCATCATTATTAATATAAAATTTTTTGGCGGACGATGATTCAAAATAATTATTTTTAAAAAAAACAATTACGAATTTTGGGCATAAAATGTACCTTTTTAATATATTTGTGTATGAATAAAATATAAATCTTTTGATATTTTACGTTTATCACTTGACAATTGTAAACCGCTTGTAAATTTTTTGATGGTTTAGCTTTATAAATATTCAAATATTTAAATATTATTATACTAGCTACAATTTGTATATATTTTTATCACCTCTCAAAATTACGGTAGTATTTTATTTTAATTGCGTCTACATTATTATTTCGTTCAGATACGCAAAGTTAATGACCTAGGCTCTAGAAAAGTGGCCAGATTTCTAACTTTGTCTTCGTAATTTAGAAATGTACGATACTTTTTTTTATCCATTAAGATTTTATTACACTTTGGTATATGAACCAGCCAGAAGAAATGTGGGTTTCTAATGTTCATTTTTCTTATACACGATAATAATTTTTTTTTTAAGAATATGGATAGCATTTACGTACGTTTTTCAAGTACACTCCCGTTCATAAAAATTGAAACATTCTAACTGTTACTGTATGTAATAATATACATATGTTTAGTAATATATACGCTTAGAATGTGACTGACTACTTCAATTTTTATTAACAATAGTGTACACAAGTACTATACAATATTATTCGGGTGATATAGGCTAGTTTTAAAGAATATAGCATCATTTACTACGTTGGATCTCTACGAGAAATTTCTATATATAGAAATAGTAGAATATTTCTGAAAATTCGAAACATAAATCATCTGACAAAACTGTGAAAGGTTTAAAACCAAATTAAACACAATAAAACAAAATATCAGCTTTAATTAGTAGGTAAAGCGTAAAAAAGCAAAACTTAATTAAATAATTAATAGCAAAAGCATCAAGTGCTTTATGTTATATAATTAAATATCTTTGAGAAGACTGATGATGATTTATTTTTAACAGAAACCACTCCATGCTTTTTCAATTAATTGTTAAGATAGTTCATCCGTAAACCCACTTTGCTTAAGAATTTGATGAAATTGAAATATGATATTAATTTAAATTAATATTTGTTTGTTTGTGTATACTTTCGTGTCCACATAACGTTGTTTGTCCAAATTCTTTTCGAATACGTATGACAAACTGTAGAAGACTATAGCGTATACTCCGACAAATTTCATTGTCATTGAATTTATTAATTAAATTAAATACTGATATGAAAAAATTAACTCGTCAACCAGGAATCGAACCTCGGGCCTCTGGATAACTAGTCCAGTATGTCATACGTAACCGAAAGGAATTTGGACAAACAACGTTATGTGGACACGAAAGTATACACAAACAAACAAATATTAATAAATAAATCACTTCAGAAAGAAGTAAATACTATCTAATAAATAAAAAATTAGAATAATATGAAAAAGTTGGCTGTCACATCACAATCGTCTTTGGAGTACAGGAAGCACACTGGACTAGTTATCCAGAGGCCCGAGGTTCGATTCCTGGTTGACGAGTTAATTTTTTCATATAAGTATTTAATTTAATTAATTAATTTAAATGTTTAACATATAATAATTTTAAAAAAAATTTTTGGACCGATTGTGAAGCGAGATATTTGCAATCAAAGTTGGCATGCATGGTATACATAAACGTTCTCACATATCCATATTTCGTGAAAAAAAAATAGTAAATACAAATTTTAGCGATAGTGATTTTTAACATCTAATAGGTAGTCATATGTCGATCGATGGACATTTGAAGAAATTTTTACGAAATTCCAACGTTGGTGCAAAAACAATAGCTGCATTTCCTTTGGAGGAAATTCGCTAAAAACGCTTTTTTGTTATAAACAAATTCAATTTTGAGCCAGTTCTGTCACGAGTCGAACCTTAAAATTTTAGGTTCATAGTCAGGACGTCAAGATGAATCGATTTTTAAAAAAATTGCGGTTCCAAGGAAGGTTCAAGCGGTTCCAAAGCTGCCTGAAATATTCTAATTTGACTCTAGTATATAATACAAACTTTTGATGCATTTTTTATAATTTTATGATAGCCAAGCCTAGAATATGCATGAAAATTTTTTTTCACTTGAATTGAAGCTTGTTTACTTGACAAATATCAAGGTAAAATTACTTTTTAAATAACTTTAAAAATAAGCGAGATATGAATGATTGAAATTCCCGATTAGACAAAGAGGGTGATAGCCCTCTTGATATGTTATGTGACGTCATACTACACTTTCACCATTTAAAATACACGTAAAACTCCGTTTTTAGTATTTTTGCAAGAAAGAGGCAGATAATAATCTTTAAAAGCTTATAGCTTCCTTGATATTTGTCGGATTTTAATTTCGTTTTTAAATATTATTACAGTATTAACAGTATTTTCATATTCTGAAAATAAATGTGAAAAAAAATTTTCATGCATATTCCCTATTGTAGTAAATAATATTGGTTGTCACTATTAAGAGTAAAATCATTTATTTATTATGTTACTGTGCAAATATGCACATAATAATAGCAAGAGGCAGACAATCGCACACAAACCACGCAGAAGAAATGTGAACTATTATTATAAATGTATTATTATATTAAAGCATATTTTATACATAACAACTTTATAATACAATCGCACAACAGCGGTCATGGAAGATGCCATTGTCGCGACAATCCCGCCAAAGAGCATGGCATGCATCAATGTGATAGGTCAAGGTGAATAATTATTATTGTGCATTTATAATACGTAGTGTTTTATATATTATCTTAAAATGCTAACAAATAACAATACTTGTGATTTGTTTACAGTAAAATATTGTTTTTTTATAGATTCTTAGAAAAATTGTAAGATATTTTTAAATCTTTTATTTGGTACTAAACACATCTGACGGGAAAATAAATGATATTGCACATGTAAATGTTCCGTCATTAGCTAAATCATTTGAAAATTTCTTCTTTAAGGACCTTCATGCATGAGGATTAATAATAGATAAAAAAAATTTTTTTGGTAAATTGAATAGCTCAATTATGTAGTTATCCTTCCTCAAACATTTAAAACCTGTTGGCGATCATTTCAAAAAGTAATTATCGATTAAAAATCAAACTCACAAGCGTCTTATAGAGAATAGAATTTTTAGCGAATTTCCTCCAAAGGAAATGCAGCTATTGTTTTTGCACCATGTCTTCAAATGTCCATCGATCCTATCTATTAGATGTTAAAAATCACTATCGCTAAAATTTGTATATATATATATATATATATATTCATATGTACTTTTTTTAAATGTCTGTGGACTCTCTAGCGCTCAGTTTTATTCCCATTGGAATGATATTTGGTATTTGAGTAGCTTTTGGTATTCTAAAGGTCAAGTTAGTTAATGGGTAAAATCGGGCAAGAGGAAAGGGAGTTTAAAGGGAGGGGGAAACACAAAATTTGATTATCTCCCTTAATATTTGAAAAATCGAAAAATTTATCAGGAGTTAAGTTGTAGGCACTAAGTTTTACTGTAATTTTATTTCTTATCATTTTTCTGTTACACTAATATTTACAGAAATATTTACAATTAAAGATTGTTTAAAATGTCTGTGGACTCTCTAGCGGTCACAGTTTAATTCCGATTGGAATGAAATTTGATATTTGAGGCGTTTTTGGTATTTTAAAGGTCAAGTTCGTTAATGGGTAAAATCGAACGAGGGAAAACGGGGGTTTAGAGGGAGGGGGAAACACAAAACTTGACTATCTCCCTTAATATTTGAAAAATCGAAAAATTTATCAGGAGTTAAGTTGTAGGTACTAAGTTTTACTGTAATTTTGTTTCTTATCATTTTTTCTGTTACCCTAATATTTACAAAAATATTGATGGTTTAAGATTGAAAATTAAATTCCTTAATATCTCTGTACACATTAGAGTTTGAGCAAAAATGATCAGGTAATGAATTGTAGCAAACTTGATTTTCTACAACTTTACTTTATATATATTTTTCGATTATTCTAATATTAAGAGAGATATTTAAAATTTTGTGTTTGTTTGACACGAGTACATAAAATATATTTTATTGTAAAAAATTTTGATTGTCGTTTCCATAGTAACTGTAAACTATAATCGTTATTTTGGCTATTAATAAATTTAATTTTTGCAAATGCTAAAGTCATATCAGATATTATATTTCATTTTGATCACACTAAAATTATGACCGCTAGAGTGTTTTATGTATTCTAAGGAAATCAGCGAAATTCTAAGAAAGTTGACGCAGCTCCTGCGTAACGAATTTATTTTTTTTACTTAAAATATAATAAGTATATTGTTAAAGTAGCCACCATAATAAATAACATTTATAAATATTTTTTGAAATATGCAGTAATTGCATTAAAAAATGGTGTTGACGAACGTTTGAATTAATTATTTAATAAAATTAAAACTGTTTTTGCAACCATATTTTGAGAACTGGTGACAACGCACTGTTAAATAATATACACATTCACACAAATATACAACATAGTTTATTGTTATACTAGTTTATTGATATACTTAACAACATTTTTAAAATCCTAAATTAATTTTAATAAAGATAGTACTCATTTGACTCTAGCATAGGGCATGAACATCCTTAACATAGCACTTTTGAAATGTTTACAAAAGAAAAGTGTTTTATACACAAGTGAAAAAGTCTTATAGGCCAAGCGAAATACGGTTTGTAGGCTAATTAATTATTGGGAAGCAGGAAACCGCTCCTCATTTGCATGTAAAAGAGTTTATTGAAGTTTGCACCAATTTTCTACTTGTGCTCTATGAGGGTTGTCCAAAAAACCTACAAATTATCCGACTTTTGTTCAGTTTCTCACTAATAACTCTTAAAGGATGCATTTTAGGAAAATTTTAATTTTTTATAAATTAAAGAACATAAAATTTTGCGTAAAACTATTTTTCTATAAAAAAAAAACTGTATTTTATTGTGGCTTATAGTGTCATTAGAACTACATGCAAGTAACTATGTGTATCAAGTTTCAACAGAATCGGTTCACAGATGAAAATTCAGTGGTGAACAATCAACCATTCCCTATTTTTCAACCCTTAGGGGCGAAATTTTATTCAAGTTTATATGGTACCAATTTCGAAGCATACCCTTTTGAATAAAAAAGAATTATCGAAATCGAACTACTCAGTAAAAAGTTATGCGTGGTAATACATTTTAAAAAATATAGGGGATGACTTGAGAAACTCCTTCGTTTTTTTTCGTCGGTTAAAAAAACATTCAAACTGCGCAAAGATATTGAGTGCTTTCAAATAGTGTTTACACATAGAACGTATATTATGATATTTATGATATTTTTCTTTAGTGGAAGCGTTGGAAAGTCTTATTTGTTATTGTTTTATGGCTAAACTTTGGAATTTTTTCGTGGCTAAACTTTGAAGTATAGCCTATCCAACAAAAAAAGAATTATCAAAATTGGACTACTCGATAAAAAGTTATGCATGATCATAAATAAATTTTAAAAAAATATACAGGTTGAATTAAATACCTCCTTCTTTCGTCGATAATAAATTAAATTGAATTAAGAGTCACAAGTCGCGTCACGTCACGTTTAATCAGACCCAGTCCACCCTACTCCTCATCACGTAAGACAATTGCCCATTTTGTGTACCAGTGTACGTATTTTAAGGACCATTAAAGCTCAAAGGTCACGAAAATCGGATATTTCACGACCACTAAATTATTTAAGACTTTTTTGTCAATTTAAAAAAATGCCAATAAAAAGGTTTATGCAAAAAGTCAGCTTGCTTACTTTCATTCCGAGGTTGGCTTTTTTTCAACCAATTTGATTGGGTTATTATTGATATATTTGAATTTATTTCATGTCGACTGTATTACTAAAATAATAATTATTATTATAATAAATTATCGCATGATATTTGGTCATTTTTAAATGTATTTATAAAATATAAATAATAAATATAGTTGTTGTAATATTTGAACCATTTCGAACCATCAATATTATTGAATAGGTCGATCGAATCTGATGGTACTAAACTGCACCTGTTTTAGTGCTTCAGTCATAGTAAATATTAACAAAAGAGATAAAAATATTTTTATTATTCATTTTCAAGGATGTTGTAACAAAAACCTAATAGTACTTTGAGATAAACGTATCCATTTATTCGTTACCCCTGACTGACTTGGAATTAAATCGAAGAAAGATGAAATCAATTTACAGCTTAAGGATTTACTTCGGCTTTTTGGTAACCAATCTACGCTATCTCTGGCCAATAAGCTACTTGTTTACACTTCCAAAAACCGATATAGGCTTACGAAATCCAAATGTGGTCTAAAACAAGTCTGTGTGGACGTTTCCAGAGAATTCAAAATAATATTCTAAAAGCCATCGCTGGAACACCCTGGTATGATAGAAAAGATGAAATCTATTCCTATCGAGAAATGTCAACTATCATTGAGGAAAATAGAGCGATATAAAACGACGAAGATCGCCTATCTCTACATACGAATCCTCTCATCAAAGGATGCTCCAACCCAATAAAACCAAAATACATGCTACTCAACTATTGAGTGTAGAGAAATCATCACATTCCTCAAAAACGCCAACGAAACTACAACAAAGTTGATAATAGTCTTGCGATGGCAAGATAGATAGATAGATTGTAGAGGCTGCCCTGAACGGGCTACACTTCGACCATAAGGTCCATTGTGGTGCCTAAGGATGTGAGGATGTGAGTGGAGTGGAAGGAATTATTGTGTATAGACTAGGAATTGGTAGGATATGCGGCTGTAGCCGAATATGATAGGAACTATGCCGATATTCATCTGGAGTTCGTGAAGGAAACTGCAGAAAACCTTCTCAAGCATAGCCGGTTATTTCGTTCTTGTCCATACGCCGACAGTTTAGTCAATTAACCTCCCCCTTTTTTTTTCTTAATAATTGACAAACTGCCGATGTCGGGATTCGAACCCATAACCTCCCAGTTTCCAAGTAGGCATACTGCGCAGACATAACGTCTTAGACCGCTCGGCCACTTGGACTGGTTGCGATGGCAAACTGAAGAATATTCGCAAACAATACGATCAAACAGATTAAAACTCACATTAATTAACAATTCTGCGTGGTCTAAATTGTATAATCTTTGTTCACACATGATCGAATTTAAAGTTATTATCATTATTGCTACACATTATTGATTTAATTAAAATGACCTTGTTGAATGCACTCACTTCATTATGATAATTGATGAAAATGAACTTAATTAATAAAATAATCATATAAAACATGTATGAGTATTATCGTTTGTTAATTTAATTAGTGTTGTTTGATGTGGTTTGTCATTGTGCAGCAACATTAGCTCAACAAAATTCAGTTCTAGTTTAAAGAATATTAAGGACGTTCCCAAAAAGCAATCGTGCTCAACTTAAAAAAAATTCCATTATGTAAACTACAATAGATCAAATAAAATATAGTTGAGGTACAGTGTTACTTTTTGCTGCAGTGTTACTATATTTTATTTGATCTATTGTAGTTTACATAATGGAATTTTTTTTTAAGTTTAGCACTAGAACAATATTTATAAGATCTAGAGCACGGTAGTGTGCAAGGCCGAGTTTAAGGGTAACTAATACCGCTTGTTTTTGTTATTTTTGTAGAAAGATATTTGTTACATCTTCAATTACTTATTCTCAGTTTTTTTAAAAGAATCGTAAGAAAATTACTATTGATATTTAATAAAACGTGTGTGACATCATTAATCGGGCTAAGTTTTATATGATAAACATACAAATTTTAACTGTCAATATTTACAAATTTAGTACTGTAAAGACCATTAAAAAAAATTCTACGGGTGGAAGATACTTTTAACTACATATATTCAAAATTACAGAAGAATCGTAAGAAAACTGATTTTCTTGGGAACATCCTTAAGATAATCAAAGAGAACTGTAGGTTTTTATAAATTAAATTTCAAATTTTGTCCCAATTCCTAGTACACAATTATTTGTATTTTATAAATACGTATTTTGACTACAAAGTAGTCATCAGTAGTATGAATTAGCTAATCGTAACTATCTCTGGATATGGAGTCAAAGATATGTTACTCGTTGATAATTTAGTGCGTGTCTCATAATGATTTTAAAAATATTTTGCCTTTTATATGATCGGACTGAGGTATTAGATAAGGGATTACTTGAATTAACTAACCAATTAAAGGATTAAGTGTGTGATCAACTGCGTCAATCGATTGGTGGTAATTCTTTTCTGACCATATGGTCTTGTTTGTGTCAATAGCGTTACGGTATTATTTGTAGCTAAACATGACATTCAGTTATTCATTTTGAAAATGGTTTCATTTTATTAAATCAGAATTTGGAAAAGGCCCATTATCTAAATTCATGATTTGTTTTCTTAATTTGTGTACATAAATACTTTTTCCTATGCATCTAATTCTGTGGGGTTTTGTACCGATTTCAGTAGTTTTAAATTAAATTTGTCAATTTTGTGTTTTATCTCAATAACGCGAGCAGCTATATATGATTTTCCGTAAAATTTAAAATCTGGGAGAGCCGAAAAATCGTGTATAGTTGCTCACGTTATTGAGAACAACCACAAAATTGACAAATCGAATATAGAACTACTGAAATCGGTACAAAACCCCACAGAATTAAATACATACGAAAGTATCTACATACACAAATTAAGAAATACAAACGTGTGTATTCAAAATATATAGTACTTTGGTATATAAAATCTAAATCTGGTAAAATTCATCAATCTCATACACCTATACGTATAATTAAAGTACACTCACCAATCAAGAACTCAATATATTGAGGATATTTAAACAATCAACTCAGTTATTACATATCTATTGTTTTATTTATTTAATTTTACTGGGGTACATTTCATTTTGATATAATGATACAATTAAGATTGAATTGTTTATATAGTAGAGTCAAATTAGGATTTTTTAGGCAGGTTGCTTGGAGCCGCATTTGAAATGACGATATATAGACTTTGGTTAAACAATCATGCTGTCTTTCTTTGATGAAATCGATGATGCTGTATATAAATTATAAAATTATTATCTTCTAAAAAAATAACCACAAATTTTATAATGCTTTTCTTTATGAAATAAACCATATCGGTCGGAAATTTTTTTTGAGTTTATAGGTAAGTGTTTAAGGTTTCGATTAAGGCTTATAAAAGTTAAAAATATCAATTTGTTTATAAGTAAATTAACAAAAGGTATAACATACGAAAACTCTCTTAAAAGTTAACGTATCGTTATTTTTTTTTTTAAAGATCTATAAAAAGTTTATTTAAATAATTTCTTAACTGTTTTTTTTAAATTTGTTTATAGCGCTTTATAAACAAATTGAAAAATAATGGGTAAAAATACAGTTAAAAAAATAATTTTCTTTTTCATTTTATAGATATTTTTAAGACCTTTCATTTAAAAAAATATTTATTCATTGAAAATGAAATGCACCCTTTATTTATAAAAATCGGTGACATGGTATTTTATTAATTGTAGGAACAAAATTTTTTTAAGAGCTAAAATTGGGCACATTATTAACACATAAAAGGCATATTTTGCCATTGTTAAAAAAAAAATGAAGTCATTTTTAGATTTTTTATTTTAATTAAAAATTTTTGCGTTTTTGAACTTTGAGATTTTTTTCTTCGAATTCTAATAAACCGATTTTAATGTTTATAGGCTCATTTGTTTTCTTTTTGTATATAGATTTGAATAATATTCTATGTAATTATATTTCAAATTTTGCCCCTATTCCTAGAACATTTGTTTGTATTTTATAAATACGTATTTCGACCACAATGTAGTCATCATCAGTATGAATTAGCTAATCGTAACTATCTCTGGGATATGGATTCAGAGATATGTTGCTTGTTGCTAATTTGATGCGTGTCTCACAATGACATTTAAAAAAGTTCTGTCCTTTTATACGATTTGACTGAGGGTATGATCTGACTTGAGGATTATTTGAGTTGCCTGACTACTGGATTAGGTGTGTGGAAAGCCCCACCTATTTATTGGGCGGTATTCGGCGTTTGTTTTGTCACTAAAGTGAGTGTATCTACGTTAATCTTGACATTCAGATATTGGATTTTTATTTTTGAAAATGGTTTAATTTTATTAAATCAGAATTTGGAATTGGGCCATTGTCTAAATTCATTATATTTTCTCAATTTGTATATGTAGATACTTTCGTATGCATCTAATTCTGTGAGGTTTTGTACCGATTTAAGTAGTTTTAGATTCGATTTATCAAATTTGTGGTTGTTCTCAATAACGTGCGCCACTATATACGATTTTTCGGTTCTCCCAAATTTCACATGAACCAGATGTTTTTTGATTCGAATTCCGATTTGGCGACGACTTTGACCAACATATGTCGTCGCCAAATCGGAATTCGAATCAGAGAACATCTGACTCATGTGAAATTTGGGAGAACCGAAAAATCGTGTATAGAACCACAATAAATATATACCAATAATTTTCTTACTTTTGTTAAAAAAACTTGCTGGGATATCACTACTTTTTTTATGCGACAAATTTGGCTCTTCTCATATTTTTGCTTTTGTTGGGATTTTATTTTCAAATACAGAGATAAATACAGGCGGATAAATATTACACAATGTGCAATTTCTATGTGAGAACCGCAAAAAAATAGTAAATGTAATTTTCTTCAAAAGATTCTGTTTAAAAACATCTCAGTATATTATACGGTTGTATTTTGTATCGAGTGTGTGCATTATCTTATCATTTGAGAAAATGTGTTAAATATAATCGCATGAATCCGCAAAGATCAATGTCCTTTAGATAAGTACAATTTATATCTAATTAAATTCAAATATTAATTGCAACAGTAAATCCAATATAAAAATTCGTTACACAGGAGCTGCTTCAACTTAGCGAATTTCCTTAGAATACATAAATCACTCTCTAGCGGTCATAATTTTAGTGTGATCAAAATAAAATATAATATCTGAGATGATTTTAGTATTTTCAATGCCAATTTTATTAATAAATGGCATAGGTCAAGGGGAATGAGGGGTATAGAGAAAGAAGAAAACATAAAATATAAAATATCTCTCTTAATATCAGAACAATCGAAAAATGTATAAGGAGTAAAGTTGTAGAAAATCAAGTTTGCTACAATTCATTACCTTATCATTTTTCTCATACTCTAATTTGTACAGAGATATTTAGAATTTTTACTTTCAATCTTAAATTATAAATATTTCTGTAGATATTAGTGTACAGCAGAGACGGATTAGCCACGTAGCAAGAGTAGCAAATGTTACGGGCCCCGCGTCTTTGGGGACCCCGCGCACCCACGCCTGTCTGAGCTGACTTGAAATTACAAGTCACTGATGTTATATATTTTTTGAGTCACTATTGATAACGTACTGTCTGCTTTAGCTAAACGTATGAAAGCATATCATAAAGTAACTTGTATATTTGGATTATTTCGTCAGTTAAAATCTCTTACAACAGAGGAGATTTTGAAAAAATCTTCAATTATCGTCAGTGCTTACGCACATGATGTGGAGGACTGCCTAGGCGACGAATTAGTGCAGTTCGCTGAACTGCTCAAAACAGATGTGGCTACTGCTATTGACCGGAAGAAGGACGAGGCTCTGAAACTGCGATTCTAAAATCTTTTAATGAATAATGCTTTAGATTCGTGTTTCCCAAATGTAGAAATTGCCTTGCGCATTTACTTGTCTCTCATGATCACCAACTGCAGTGGCGAACGTTCTTTATCAATGTTAAAGCGTATAAAAAATGAGTTAAGAAACACGATGGGCCAAGAACGTCTAAATCACCTCAGCTTGATGAATATAGAAAAACTGATTTGCTCAGAGAAATCGATATCAATGGAGTAATCTCTAAATTTGCCCACATTAAAAGTTCATTTGTAACATTTTGTTTTATTAATCACTCTAAATTTAAAAACCAAAGGTAAAGCAAGGGCCCCTTAATGGAATTTGCTACGGGCCCCGCGCTGCCTTAATCCGGCACTGGTGTACAGCTTTAGTTCCTATAAATTTTTCGATTTTTCGAATATTAAAGGAGATATGCTAAATTTTGTGTCCCCCCCTTCCCCTTATCTTTTACCCATTAACAACCTTGAACTTTCAAATACCTTTCTACAGATGACTTCACGCCAGAAAAAAGCAGAGCTCTTAACGCGAATAAGATCAATCAATTGAAAATACGTAAACATATCACCCCTATCACACGCGGGCAAAAAATAGATGGATATTCGGTGATTAGCGATTTTTGCGTATACAAAGGAGTGTTCGGATCCAATAAACCCCTACATTATATACATCCGTGGGTAGAGTCGTAAGTAAAGTGCGATTTAACTCTAACAAAAAAAGTGTTGTCGTCAGTGTTCCCATTCGTCACATAACATATCATACATATACTAGTCATCATACATATATTAGTATATAATTTCAAACGACTTTCAAACAGCGCGCCGGTACTCATGATGCCAACTGAACCATAAAAAATAGCCTTCTGCTGCGGACATGAAAAAAATGCACTTTTTTACGCATATTTTATAAAAAAACTTAACAAACCGATGGTCATTCACCCAAAGTTTTAAAGAAAAATATTTCTAAGGAATTGAGGAAAGTATGTCGAATTTCAGAACAACCGTGACTATATTGAGAGAGTTCGAAGTAAAAACAGTCGGAATCGCGCATTTTATTTCACCATGTTTATGAAGATGCATGTTAAATTTCTCCAACTTACACTCCCGTTCATAAAAATTGAACCAGCTTAAATATTCTAAGCGTTATTGTATGTAATTTACATATATTTAGTAATATATACGCTTAGAATGTGACTTACTGGTAGTTCAATTTTTATGAACGGGAGTGTGTACACTCAAATGTAATATATTTGAAACAATAAATCACACTCTAAGGGTAAATAATACTGAATACATACATAAGTACATAGATTAATACTGACAATGTTTCAACTGGTTCCAATTTAATGCAGGTGAGTGTACCTGGATTTTCTCAAAAATGCCCCCATGTGATAAATTCTCAAAAACATTCAGCTGATTTTTGAGGATTCATTTTTATGTATTTTGTAAAGTTCTTGACAACCTAATAACAGTTTGGAAATACCTTAAAAGTAGGAATAAAATTAATTAAATTGAATTGAAAGTCACAAGTCGCGTCACGTCACTTTTGATCAGACCCAGTCCACCTTGCTCCTCACATATCGTCACGTAAGGCAATTGCCCATTTTGTGTGCATATTTTAAAGACCTAAAAGGTCAAAGGTGTGTATATAAATTTTATGGACATTTGAAGAAATTTTTGTGAAATCCTTCCATCGGTAACACACAATAGTGGTTGCAAAAAAATTTGCTAATAAAACCTATTTTGACAAAATGGAAACCCGACTTCTAAAATCAAATATTCTATAACAAAAGATGCACTAAAAAGTAAAAAAATAATTGCATATTCTTGTGCCAATTTTAGTTCACTAAAGCAAAAATTTTTAAATATATATGTACAATTATTGTTATTTTTGGAGGCGGTGTCAGCATAGAGAAATTCATGTAACTTTTGGACACCGCCTCCAAAAATAACAATAATTGTACATATATATTTAAAAATTTTTGCTTTGGTGAACTAAAATTGGCACAAGGATATGCAATTATTTTTTTACTTTTTAGTGCATCTTTTGTTATAGAATATTTGATTTTAGAAGTCGGGTTTCCATTTTGTCAAAATAGGTTTTATTTCTCGCTTTTTAGTGACTTTGAAGTTCTATAACTGATTTTATTTGTCTAAATATGGGTAGACCAACTAAACGACCAACTAATTTTTAGTGAAGTTTTTTTTTACCCGTTTTTTTTTTTATAATTTTTAGTGCATTTTTTTATAACAGATTTTCAGTTTTTTTTACAAGCATTTTGTTTTTTTTTTTGTAAAAATTTTTTTTTTTGGGGTTGGTTTTTTTTTTTTGTAAAAAATTGTTTGAAGTCGGTTTTTAAAAAAATTTTCTTATTTTCCCATTATGAATGAATATACCCTTTCAAAAAAAAAAAAATTTCGCAGAAATCGGTTATCACATATAAAATGAGGATTTTCCTCGATTTCCCGGAGATCCCCTCGTCAGAATGCAATTTGGTGACAATGGGACCAATGGGAAACCAAACCCTTTAAAACAAAAAATCCAAAATCGGTTCATAAATGACGGAGTTCTAAGGTGAAACACATAAAAAAAAAAAAAAATACACACGAATTGAGAACCATCCTCCTTTTTTGAAGTCGGGTTAAAAACTGAAACTAATCGCAATTCATTTATTCAAATATATCCAATCTAAGTATTACGAGAGAAAAAATATTCCAGATACAAACATACGCGCGAAAAACATAGCCCGTCCTTTGCAGTTAGGTAAACACCCAACAACAATTATCTTAAAAACATACTTTTAAAAAAGTTTATTTAAAACATTTTAAAATAATTGTTAAAAAAGTGAATATTGAAACAATTAATATCAGTAATGCTATTGATAATAAAAATATAAAAATATTTCAAAGATCAATAACTTTTCAATATTATAAATATGAAAATGATGGGATTATGATATTTGTATAAATTGATAGAGGAAATTGCATATAAAGGCCACCTTTACTAAAGGCTGGGTGTCTGTCTTTCATGTTATGCATTATCATTAAAAAAATATTTGTGCAATGGATTATTTTATCATTTAAAGTGGTGATATGCAAGAAGTGCTTTAAAAAATATAATTATTATCAGTCAAAGCACTCAGTAATAAGTAATATTAATATGTTGGGAGATTATGTTGATGTTTAAGTATTTTTTTTTTTAATACAAGGTCGTTTACGTCGAATTAATCCGACCATAAACGATTGTAATAATAAATAAACTATTATGAACTTTTATTATAAGCATTTTAGTACAAGAAAATACATAATAGAAATGTTATTTTTTAAAAAAAAAAACATCAATTAATCCCCACTTGTAAGTTTGCCTATGAAAGTCGCGTTTGGTCTATGATTTGGGAGTCTTAAGGTCCAAATAGGAGTGGCGAAAAAATTTTAGGATGGTGTAGGATTTAAAAATATATATATATATAAATTTAAAACAATTTATACTTTCAATTAAGACTAAAAATTATTATTTTATTGGTAAGTGATACGCTAATTTATTAATAAGTTTAAAAAACTAAAACCCGACTACGAAAAGGGCACGAAACAAGTTTTGACAGCCTTGTAAATAATTTTCGAAGGTCGGGAATTCTTACACTTTTACTTTGTGCATCACAGATGGACACCGACTACGAAAAATTTATTTATTTGATACCAAACTCGATACATTTGATACCAAACTCGATTCATTATGCAAGTCATATACGCCATATTGGATTTAATTAGACGTCGTCGTCATATAGGCTATGACACGCGGATATCTAAACCGAAGCTAATGACACACTAACATACATATCTACATACATAGAGTGTTAAACACATAACCCTCCATAGTCGGGTAATTAACTTATTATAAAAGCGTGAATCGCTTTATTTTTTATTTTATATATATTATATATTAGGGGTCATTTTTTGACAATTTTTTTTTAACTTACAAACAGATTGTACACTTGCAGGAAGGTTAAATAAGAAGCCTGTTAAAATTAGGATTTCTACTGGCCGTATTGCGAATTTCTGCTTCCCATTTAAATAACATGATGTAAATTCTTTTTCGTGTTCTATAACTCGCCAACGCACTGTTGTACAATGATGAGCAAGATATGATTTTGTAGAGAACTGATTGCGAATGGCCAAAATGAATAAGTTTAAAAAAATTTGGTTGTTTATAATTGTATTTTCTAAGATTACTTTTGATTATGCTTATAATATATAGCAGAGTTTGGTTTTCAAAATAAAGAAAAAACCTTGGAACTTTTTGATGCTGATTTTCAGGGAGGCGAACGAACCTCACATGAAACGAAACATAAGTTTCCATATTTTAATTCATAAACCCAAGATCAAATATCAAAACTAAATTCGGTAACATGTGGTTGAGATTAATATCCATTATAATAACCTAAATATTAAAGTCTATTTTTAAACATTGAATGCATTTAAAATAAAGAGACATTTGGAAATATTTGTATAAATGCAATTATTCTTTTTCTTTTTTTAATTTAAACTCAACAACTAAATTTAAACACTCCAAAACATTGTTCTATATTGATAGCAAATGAGGTTGGACATGCGTATAAATATCAGTCCTATCCCAACAATATTTATTTTCGACTCCCACATGGTAAGCATAATTAATACTTACCTTGTTAGTTAGTTTTTAAATTGAACTGAAATACTAGGCACACAATAATTCAACGACCTAAAAATTTTAATAATAATATTGCATAATACTAAAACTATTTAAAAACTGAAAGTAAATTATGTATAAATTAATATCAGTTGAAAAAAAAACAATGTATGTACTAGAGACACCTGTCGTTCGACTTGCGCACTAGGTACACATACCTTTAATTTCGTTATTTACAAGTAAACAAGAAAATCGTATTAGTTAAAATAACTTAAAATTTATTAGATTTTAAGTTAAAAATTTTACAAAACATTCAGTTTGAAATTTTAAAGATTATTTCGACGAATTATAGAGAATATATGAGAAATTGTAAATTAATAAGAAAAAACGTACTCAAGGAAATTTAAAATATGAGTAAAAAATAAAAAATATAGTTCGACTAATTGATAATATCAACATAACAATTTGTTATCGCAAAAATTGAATTGCGGTCACTGAACTAGTTCAAGTCGACCCTGACACTGCCATTGCCCTCTGGTTGATCTGTGTCAAACCTGAAAAAATGACATAACATCGAAAAACTAAACGAACTTACCTCTATCATTTGAATCCATTTTATCTATTTGTAATCGTAAACTGTATCCCACACGTCTAAAATATGCACATGAATCAGTTTTGAATGAAAAACAGAAATGAGGCCATCATTGATACTCATAAAGCGATATAAAAATTGAAAACATGGCTGTTTAAATTACACTTGTCACATAATTTTGTTACAAAATTCAACTAAACACAATCAAATATTAATTGTTTATCAATTAGAACATATTTACATTAAACTGTTTTTTATTTATATTTTTTAAAATTTGTAAGTAATTAAAACAAATTTAGTAAAGTATGATGCTATTTAGTACGTCAGTTATAGACATCTTATACTTCAATATTTTACCGCATTTGTGACTGTGGGGCAGCACATGTTTGAATTATACAAATGTTTTTTTACTCTCTTTCATTTGTTTCTGTACTATATACATGTCTTTGTTTTTTATTTAAATGTTGTTCTAAGTCACAAATGCCACAAACTGACGGGAATTTGACAGATAAGAAAAGTTTTTAACATAATCAAATTTAAAATAATCAATATGATAATTAAATTATATTTGAAAGAATTATTCGGAAAAAAGTTTTTTAAGAATGACAATGTAATAAATTAAGTGATATATGTAAAAAAAAAAAAAACATAACCAAAAAAAAATGCGTCCACATTTTTATTATAAACGGGCACGATGTATAAAATATATACTAGGTGGAGCAATACTTATATTTATTGTAGAATACTTTGGAATATTTGTACATCTATTTGAGAAAGATTATTATAAAGATTTCCATTATCCGTATAATGGTGATATTCATCAATCAATCCAGCAATTACGACAACATGAAAAACCAGACATTCCACCAATCAATTTTTATAATTATTCATTTATTAGTAACTGTGAGAAAAAATGTACTGATTCGTATAATAAATATATGCGACCACGATTAGTTTACATTGTGAAATCGGCATTAGATCATTTTGATCGAAGATTAGCGATACGAAAATCATGGGGGTATGAGAATCGTTTTTCGGATGTGATAATTCGTACAGTATTTATATTGGGTACACAACCTGATAGTCATTTACAAGAAAGAATCTCAAAAGAATCTCAACGTTTTAAAGACATTGTTCAAGGAGATTTTTATGATACTTATTTCAATAATACAATCAAAACAATGATTGGATTTAAATGGGCTGTCAATTATTGTCCATTATCAAAATTTTATATGTTTGTTGATGATGATATGTATGTTTCAACAAAAAACGTTCTCAGATTTGTTCGTAATCCAACACATTATCCAGATTATTTACTGGAACCGATTTATGTATTACAAAGACAGAACAGGATCAAGAGGAATATTAACTCTAATTTAAGTAATCAAAGTCAGCACTTAAGTACCAAAGAAATTGTGGAACTCGACAATAAAATGAACAATTTAAGTAATGTAATAATATCACGGTTAAAACGACAAGTTTTTGATTTTGAATTACCTAGTGAAGTACGAATGTTTGCTGGATACGTATTTATATCGTCACCACATCGACATAAGTCCAGTAAGTGGTACATCACATTAGATGAATATCCATACAATATGTGGCCACCATATGTTACAGCAGGGGCATTTATATTATCCAAAGAAGCTTTATTTGATATGTACTATGCGAGCTTTTATACAAAGCATTTTCGTTTTGATGATATTTATTTAGGTATTGTGGCAATGAAAGCTGATATTGAACCGTACCATTGTGAGGAATTTTATTTCTATAAAAAACAATATACGGTTTATAATTATCGGTTTGTGGTTGCATCACATGGATACGAGGATACAAATGAATTGTTACGAGTATGGAATGAACAAAAAAGTGCTGGGAATGCTTAAAATGTGATTAAAGTATGTATAGTACGATTCCTTAGCGGAAAAAAACATAATTTCGGTCTCATCCGGAAGAATAACTTGGCATGCAAGTAGCTTTCATGTACGTAATTCAATAAACATATGGGGGCACATTGTGAAACAATTTTTTACCTTAAATTGTATCCCATTTTAGGGGATAAAAGTAAGTTTTTCAAGATGATTCCTTTTCTATGCATTCTAGAGAAACTTTCTATACATAGTATAAAAGGAAGTCGCCCTCCGTGTCTGTCTATTTATCCGCTAACTCCTTCTAAACCACGCAACGGATTTTGAAAAGGTTTTCACCATCATGTAGTTAAGTTTTTCCGGAAGGTTTATATGTATAGTACATCCTAATTAAAATATCCATGCAAAGCCGGACCGGATCGCTAGTGTGAAAAAAAAATTGTTGAGAAATTTGCCAATACAAGTCCGAAATTTTCATTTTCCGACTTTTAAGAATCAGTGAAAATGAGATTCGGGATAGACTCATTAAATTTTTGCATTACAATTTATAAGAGTATTGTTAGGGTAAAATACAGATTTCAAGTTTGTTAATGAACGTAATTAAATTATGCATCCCATCAAATACTCCTGAATTTTAAACTTCAAAGTTGTTCCTTTTATAGATACTAACAACTTGTTCAAAATCTTAAGAATGCATAGGAGGGAGTTATTCAGGATCGACTAGTTTTTACATATTTTTTAAATTATTTTTGTGTAAACTGACGACTATTTATCCATTGTTAATATGCTTACCTTTCGGTTATATTATACCAACGAAAGTGACGTTTACTGAATTTGACATTTAAGTAATATGCCTTAACACTGATAACATTCTTTGGTATCAAATGCTTGTGAGAAATTGATAGTAAATAAACAAATTAATAATACATTGGCATCAAGATAGTGAGAGATCATATGCATTCCACTACCATAACATCTCACGTAGTTCGGGTGCAGAGCGTTGGTCTAGAATGCCAGAGGTCGTGGGTTCGATTTCCATCCTAAATGTGTATGGTTTTTCTTATCACGCATTTGATGTCAAAGAATGTTAACAACTAGTTTTATTCCCTTAAATGCTGTTAACTTGGAGTTTATAAAATTATTTCATGGTATATTTCCATAATTATTTTGAATACGCATAACAGCCACAAGTTGCATACTCTTTCCAAATGGCATCGTATTTCTAGCCAGGGAACCGCAGTATATATTGGATGTTTATTTATTTTTTAATAACTTATATCGTTTTCTGTGGCTTTAATTCAAACCTGACTACATGACGAATCAAATATTTCGTTTTGAATTTAAAAAACCAACTTAAGGGTCTCTATAACTTATTATTGTTTTAATTAATGTATATATATATGGCCATATTGCAAGAATTTTATAAATAATATTATATATCACGAATTTTTTATGTTGTTTGAATCAAAAATCCTAAAACTACACTCACCGATAAAAAAAATATGTAAACATTAATATTATGATGCGGAAAGTCGATCAGCTTTCTCGCTGTGAAACAAAATTTACAAGCTAATTGAAATTGTCTTAACTGGTCTTCATTTTTTACTCAAAAGTAAAAGTGAAAAATCAACTTTTGGTAAGTTTTTATGTAAGGAAATAAATAACTATTAAATTTTTTACTCTCCGCAGGAATTTTAAAAGTCAGTTGTGTATCAAATCTAACTGGGTGACAGATTTTTCAGTTTGTTCATTATCTTAAAACAATTGGATCGATCCATGAAATGAGCACCCATTTACACTAACCGCTAGAACTGTGAAAATTTATAAAAATTGATAGTGGTTGATGGCAACCAAAATATTGTTACAATCGACCAAAATTTTTTAAGTTACCAAATTTTTTAATTTAGAAATATACCAATAAATTTAATGGAGATGGCAACTAATGGACTCCAAAGGAAAAATTTAAAGAGTCAAGTTTCATCCCAGTAATCGATCAGCTTTATTTGTTTCTCTGACTGAAAGATTGCATGCATACAATTCTGTACGTTCACGGTTTGGGTTTCTCAATCATTTAGAGGAACCTGACACTGAAAAATTGTAGGCTACAGCGGAGGTAAGAGTCAAATTTTACCAAGATGATTTGGAACCAACTCTTGGAAATGAGTTAGTCCAGTTCTTATCATTGATTGATTTATACAAAAGTGATTACCAAAAATATCAATCTAAGGAGCTCTTCTACTATCAAATACTTGAAAATCAAAATTTCAGAGCTACATTCCCAAATGTTGAGAATGTACTTTGTGTTGGTGGTGTCGAACTGCACTTTTCGAAAATGAAAATTGTAAAAAATAGGCTCCAAACTACGATAACACAGAACCGTTTATCAAAGTTTTCTCACTCAGTATCGATAGTGATTTAATCCAAGAGCTGGATTTCACTGAAATTATTGACGATTTTTCTTAAAAAAAAGCTCGCAAAATTCCATTCGCCTAATAATACTACATACCTACTAATCACATTCAATTTAGTTTATTTCTTGTGTTTTACCACACTTTCATCAGTTTGTTAAAAGCATTTTATTTATGACAATAAATAATTGAAAAATTGTAAAGAGTTTTTTTCGTCTGATTTCAAAAACTATCCAGGCCCAAAAATTATCCATTTCTTCGTTGGCCCAGGGCCTCCTAACCTTTAAATTCGGCCATGCGGATGGTGCAAAAGTATTTATCCTAGATATTACGGAAAAAAAGATTATTTCACATTTTAGACACGTTTTAGACAACACGTTTTAAACGTTTTTAGACAAAACTGTGGATGTCTCAATAGGCCCATTTCCATCCATTGCGGTTATCAATAAACCAAATCCATATCACTGGGCCAAAAATTCACAAATAATTCATAGAAGAATATATATACTCTAGTGAGAAAGTCAAAGACGAGCAGAAACCAGGCATATCGAGGGTTATAAGCACATGCTTGACAAATTTTCTTATCTAAATTAGGAGACACGGAGGGTTATTTGTTTCATTAGGAGAGTGCTATAGCCCATACAACAACTGCTTTTGCAACAGCAATCTCGAAAAGTAGGAATCTGAGATGGCCACAAGATTTCCGAATCTTCCATTGCTTCTACCAAAGAATACATGTATATTGTATTCTTTGCTTCTTCCTTTGAATCTACTCAAAAGAGGAAGTTTACATTACTAAGCCTCAAACACTTATCAGAGCAGATCAAAGGCAATATTAGTTGATTAGGCGAAAAATAGAGAGAACATCTTAGTAGAAAAATATACTAAAGAAGATTATGGAAGATATTGTGAAAATAACATTAATTTTTTAATGCATTTAACAGATATTATTTTACGGCTTTAATTCATTAAAAGCTCTAGAAATTTTTACTTTAATAATTTATAAGATTTCGCTATCATCTCTTTTTCCGTTTTAGATTGTATATCAAATATCAATAAAATAAATTATGAATATAATAAATTGTATATAAAATGAAAATCATAGAATAAATTATTTAAATTATAATAACTGATAGTTTATTGTGACAATGAGTTTTAAAAATACATTGAAAAACAATACTAAATAATATTTAAACTTAACCGCAATATCTCCCTATAACTACAGCAGTAGACCTAGCGGCTAAAAATGTAACTAAAAATATAAATTGGTGACTGAAAAACAGTCGCCATTTGGAAACCAATGTAAGTTTAGAATATAGATGACGCTGTGTGTAACGCTTAAAAGTTTTCAATTGTTAACAAAAATTAACAGTTTAGAACTCAAATCGAATCTTATAATTTGCGATACGAAAAATGTCTGAAGCTACAACTAAAATCAGTCAATATTTCATACAAATTTCTTATTTGAATGAATTAATTGGCTTTAAATTAAAAATTCAAAATATTGGTAAGAGAGATAGATCAGCATTAACTGATTTTCACTGGCAAATATTAAAATCACGTCAGATGATATTCGAAATGCCTGAAATATTAGTTGCTAAACCTGATACAAAATTTTGTTTATTTGCTGTAATGACTAAAGAATTTTATTCTGATACTTGTATATTTGAGAGCTTTTTAAAAGCTCACAATATTGTGGTAATTATATGTTTGTTCGATATGTTAAATTTATTTAAAATAAATTATTTTATACATACTCTTCAATGTTTTTTTTAGATCGAATACGAGATTCCTACAGTTTCAATTACTTTATTTAAATATTGTTTAGCATATACAATGCAAGTTCGATTATCACCATATTGGAATTATGTTGATGGATTATTTATAAAAGGAAAATATTTTATTTTAGAAAAAAATATTTTAGACGGTGTAGAAGTAAAAATATCTGCAGAAAATGGTTAAATACAGACTTAATGGCATTTTACATTTAATGTGACACACTTATATTTTTTACAGAACAAACAATTTCTTTAAAAATAAAAGGTTTTCGTGTTAAAATGCCTTCTCCATCATTAGAAGATTTTAGTTCTAATATTAAAGAAATTGAAAATTTAAAAGCAAAAAAGATTGAGAGTATACACTTGGAAAAAAGGAAAATTCTAAAATTACCAAGGTAGGCTTGATTTCTATCACATAATTAACGTATTGTTTAGTAAGTTTTAATAAGTACGGTCTTAAAATCCAATAGAATACAAATCAATCTATTAAAATTAGAATGTAACCTCGGAATGAAAGATAATAAGCTGAAAATTTGCATAGGCCATTCTTTTGACACTCTAAACACTGGCTCAAAAGTCTCATATAAATCACCTGCCCGTGTCTTAAGAAATTCAAGGGGAAATTGGTCTTGCAATTCGGTTTTTGCAAATATCTCATTTCCTATGCGTCAAATCATGTTTAAAGTTATTATAAAACTTAATGTAGAACATAAAATTATCTATAATTTATGTTCTGGTAATTTTTTTAAATCACTAGCTGTTTTTGACATATCGTGCAGATAATAAAAGTTGAAATTTATATAGCCTCCATGGTTGAAATGCTTATGGAGATCACACCATCAATGGATGTGACACAACATCTGCGCTGTTTAAGGAAAGGTAAACTACAAATTATAGAAATGCTTGAAAAAGATCCTGACTTGTACAATGGACAGCAAAAGAGGCGCATCCTTTTTTTCAAAGTTTTACAGTTGATTTGTGTCGATTTCATCCGGTTTTCGAAAAATTGTTTAGAATAAAAGCTGTTAGTATTTTTAAAATGAACAACTTTGAAATGAACTAGTCGACCCAGTGTTTAGAATGTCAAAATAAAGGTCTATGCAAAATTTTTAAAAAGGCCGCGTTTTTTTAAATTTTTGTCTGCCTGTCTATAATTGTTTGTCCGAGCTTATCACCGAAATGGCAGATTTTAAAAAAAGTCTTGATTTTGATGGGACTTTCATTGGCAGTTAGAGAACTTTTCAGAGAGTAATCTAGACTACATATTATTCCGGAAATGTTTAAGGTTTCTAGGGGGAGGGGTGAATATCTATCTTTGAAACAATAAGAGATAGGAGAAAAATTAATAGAAAAAAAATATTCCTTCCTTAAACATAAACACACTCCCGTCAAGGGCTTGAGGAAATATCTTACTTTAAAACAAAAAAATGGACCTTCTTTAAAAATAAACAATTACTTATTGTCATTTATCCAATTCTGTATAAATACAGAATACCCTCAAAGCTGTTACATTGTATCGTTTTCAGTTTCAACTCCTAATGATTTCAATAGTTTTAGTCACGATATCCGAAACATATAGAACGCCTTCTAGTGCGGGGGCCCAAAAACACGCAAACCCGACAAACTCGGGGTATGACCGATGAAGTGAAAGATTTTAGTACTCAGTTGTTACCTTATTTAATTTATCAGTAATTATATAACCTCCATTGTTTAGAAATGCTTAGGAATTACAACCTAAGCCCCTTTTTACACATGAAAGTTTTCAATCGCCATTAAAAATATGTGATATAACTAAAGTTACATTGCTGTCCACATGATGAAATTCACTTGAAATATATCAATCGCATCTTCGCCTACAGTTAGAACTCTCATCATACTATTTCTTTCCTTGTCAACCACTTCAGTCACATGGTCAGAGTATACCAATCATAAGGAAGTAGGGTATAAACATATCGTACACACTATTCTTACATATTATGTTATATATAAGATTTTTATGAAAAAAATCATCAAAATAGAATTATTCTCTATTTCATCAAACTAAATACATGCATAAAAAATATTAGTGCGCTTGCTTACCAAATCATTCGCATCAATCCTTACGCCTGATAAATTGATATTTAATATAATAAACATGTATTGAGTTTTTAATTTAATTTTTACTCCAAATTTTTTATTTCATTAATCTATTATACAAGAATGCCTTCTCTTGTTGGACATTTCACGTAACACAAAATGACTGTTTCCTTTGGGCACTTTAGTGAAGCTTCATCATTTAAACTACGGCTGATTATGTTAGACACAATCCGTCGAAATAAGATGGGCTTTTCACGAAGAGTTCAGACACTATATATAACTTTCCATGTCTATACACAATACGCCGACGATTTATAAAATATCCAAGATCTTCATGAAAAGACAGATTACATAATGAGACCACGACATAAACTATATACCTATAGATCCGTAATAAAATTTCGATTGTGCTATATTTGATTGAGAGCATTTTTGAGTAATTTGTATTTTTCAGCTTACTACCTGGAGAAGTCACCAGTATTTCTACACGTATCCCAAAATCATGTCCTCTCAAATCGTATAATGATATCCGTCGTCACTGGAAAAATATGGTTAGTATGAAGTATTTTCTTAGGAAAGAATTATATAATATTATATTATATATAATATTATATATAATAATCCGATTTCCTTATTTCATTATAGTATGGATATCGTCTTCCTGACAGCGATAAAGATATATATTATGTGGATGTTCATGTACAACTTGGTACACATATTGATATAAAATGTTATCCACATATTTGTGGTCGTTTGGGACCCATTCAGCAAATACCTGTTTCGAATGGTGAAAATATTGTGCAATCATTTGTCAGTACACTTGATTCGAATATTGGATTAAATAATATTTGTAATCATCCAATTCGAATTCGACCATATTTGTCTGCATCAGGATCGATGGTGAGTACTGTTTAACCAAAAAGTATCAAAGTCTGCATATACGAAGTGTACAAAAAGATTGACAGTCGAACCTGGATAAGCGACAGTTCGAAAGTAAATTCTCACAGATAAAAACTATGTACAGAAACGGTTTCTCACAATTTACTCAGGAAATTCAGTGATTCAACTTGATTCCTCTTGATATTTATTTTGTCTCACGAATGCACTGCACTTTTATAAATTCCTTGTATTTTTACCCGACTGCCCCAGAGGGGTAAATGGTTTTCGAGTGTATGTATGTATGTATATATAAATGGCTTGATAGATTTTAACATATGTGTATTTGTCCGAATTGTTTGAAGAAAACTATAGGAGATAGCGAAGTAATGATAAGAAGAGACCCTATAGATAAACGTAACGAATTTTTTGTTTGTTCCGATTGTACGCTTCTCAGCTTCTTGCTATTTTATGAAATCAGACCTTAATCCAAATGAATCATAGCTACTCTAAATTTATAAAATTATAAATTAATACAAACTTATTTCATTTAAAATATTCTTTCGACACCGAATTTATTAGTCCAAACTTCTATATGCAGAATTTAAAACTATTAACTGTTAATTTCACTTTTATAATATTAGATTTCTTTCTTTGTAGACGCCGGATATTACACAGAATATAAGCTTATGTACACCAACCCCAAGGTCAGAATCCAGTTTTGTTGACAACTGGATTAATAATTTGCAATAATATAAACTTATTTTTTCATTATTTTAATTTTAAACGATACCAATTTGAATAATCGTAATGTTTTTAGTTATTGTTTCAATAATAGTTATTTTCTTTTAAATTTTTGATAGAGATGTAAACTTCGGTGATTCAAGATTAATATCTCTATTAGTTACATATTATTTATCTATATGTATATTAACAATAAATAAATGAAACGTTTATATTTTGAAATATCACTATTGTATCCTAAATTTCATACATCTATTACAGACATATAGGTGGAAGAGAAATAATATGCCAGATTTTTTTTTCTTCAGATATTTAAGATTTTAATTGTTGACAAAACCTAATCTACATTAAGGTGTTTTGTATTATAACGCAAAAATGCATATTCCATCAATTATAATATTCTTTAAAATTTCCCTGTAAATTCTTGCCACAGAAAGTGTTTTGATGATTATTTGTTACTATAATATGTTCAGTATACCATACATATTGGGTGCATTTGTTATGGGCGCTGTCAGCGCACGTTCTTATAAGTGCAATTTTATGGCGTTCGTTTTGGCTTATGAACACTTACTCTACTCTTGAAAATGCCATTCGTTTTGGAATTATAGGTTCATGTAAGCGTCAGTTAGCATCAAAATTCCACATAGCGGATGAAAACATTTCAGTTGTTTTTCAATCAATAGAATGTTTGTTTAAATTTTACTCAGTACCAATTGAGTCACAGACGAAATCGAAAGTGTCACAATTGATTGGAAAAAATTAATTTAAACAAGTAATGTAACAACTGAGTTAATTGTTTGAATACCCAGTATATTGTTGCGTAACTCGATAACGCCTATTTATAATTATTTAAGTTTAATGACACTTATAATTATTATTGAATGTATTTTGCAATCAAAAAAATTTGCAATCACAAAATTTATTTATAAAAAAACTTGGCAATTTTTGCAAAATCAGCATAAATACATTTGTTGAAGAAATTATTGCAGCGTGTGTAACACAAATATATTTTAACTAAGTCGATTTTCGCATATAAAAACAATTGTGAATCAACTCAAGAACAGATTTAGAAATAGATTTTAAAAACAGATTTAAATACAATCAGTCAAAATGTAAATTAAATTAGAATCAGATATTATTCCGATATTTAACAATCAAGTCTATTCAAATTTCAATAATCAATAGGGAATATGCATGAAAATTTTTTTTCACTTGAATTGAAGCATGTTTACTTGACAAATATCAAGGTAAAATTACTTTTTAAATAACTTTAAAAATAAGCGAGATATGAATGATTGAAATTCCCGATTAGACAAAGAGGGTGAAGGCCCTCTTGATATGTTATGTGACGTCATATTACACTTTCACCATTTAAAATACACGTAAAACTCCGTTTTTAGTATTTTTGCAAGAAAGAGACAGATAATAATCTTTAAAAGCTTATAGCTTCCTTGATATTTGTCGGATTTTAATTTCGTTATTAAATATTATTACAGTATTAACAGTATTTTCATATTCTAAAAATAAATGTGAAAAAAATTTTCATGCATATTCCCTATTCAGTCAAAATTAATTAATTAACTAGTAAATAAATTAAATTAAGTTTTTTAAGTGTTTTGTTTTATTTCTGACTTACTTTCCATTCTCTTGTAATATTAATTAACCGGAATATTACTCGTATTAAATTGGAAACATTTGGGTAATATCAAATTTTTCCAATTGGTTATGGTCAAGTATTGGAGACGTCGAATTTTTGAAATTAAACAAGCCTACGAAGTTGAGCTTTAATCAACTGCTCTGGTGGCAGCGGGCATTCATCACCTGCAAAAACCTATTTTGAACAAAAGGGCGCAACATAAAATTGGTGTCAACGGTAATGAATGTAGGAATGCAACAATATACTGAGTTTTAAATAAATGTTTAAGAATTGTTAACAATTTTTGAAGTGTCGCAGAATTTAAAAAAAATTTTTTACGGTTTTATAGAACGGCATATTTTTCGCATTCCGAGGCACTTTAAACACAACTTATGGGAAAAATATTGAGTTTATGGAAAAAATTTTCAAACAAAAGTTGTTTATTTTAAAGAGGAGAATATTTTTTGTTTTGAAACTTTTGTTATATCTCTTACGGTTTCAAAAATAGACAGTTTTTGCCCATTTTGCCCAAACATGGTCCGATTTTGCCCATTAACGAACTTGACCACACTTTTTGGCTCTTTAAAAGTATTAAAAGTATTGTACTTCGATCTTATGACCCGTTGCGTTCCCCTTCTACTTCAGTCTGACGGGATTAAAATAAAATATTTAACACTTTGAATTGAAATATTTGAGGTTATGATAAATAATATATATGATAATATATATTAAATTATTATTCAGATCTTATAATAATATGTATGATAATAATAAAATATAATAATATATTAATATAATATATATTATTATTCTTCTGATCAACGTTACTATTTTCGGGATCTAGGTGGGGGAATTTAACTTAAACTACGCGAGTTAACTAATTAGGTTTGTCCATAAAAAAACTGGGCCTAAGTCTAACAAAATGACAAATATATACTTCACTCCTATTTAACATACTATATTCACTTCGGTACGGATGTACAACTAGCGACGCTAGTGGCACAAAAAGTATATATAACTTCTACCATTACGTTGCCATATTTTGTTTGAGTTCCATCTCCTTGTGTAGTCTCCATGGTTCATAATTTTTAGAAAACTGACTGACTTAATTGAATCTATTGAATCAACAAAAATTAAACAAAATGGCAAATAATTATATCTATAAGGAAAATATTAAACTTGAAAAACAATTAAACACAGACATAATTATTAAAGATGAAATATTAGATGAAAGTTTTATAATGAAAAATGAAATAATTAGCGATGAAACATTTAATCAAAATGTTAAAATGGAACATGAAGAAATTACAGAAGAAATAATCAATGAAAATATTAAAATGGAACATGAACATATTACAGAAGAAATATTTAATAAAAAAGTTAAAGTGAAACAGGAAATAATTTATGTAAATGAAAACATTAAACTTGAAAAAGAATTAAATACAGAATTAATCATTAAAGATGAAACATTCGATGAAAATATTTCGGAACATCAACAAATTCATACTGAAAAAAAACCTTATATATGTGATGTTTGTAATAAAACATTTAATCGACGGTGTCATTTAACTCAACATAAACGAATCCATACTGGAGAAAAACCATTTTCATGTGATGTTTGTGACAAAATATTTAGTCAACAAAGAAATTTAACTCACCATAAATTAATCCATACCGGAGAAAAACCATTTTTATGTGATCTTTGTGACAAAACATTTAATCAGAAAAGTAATTTAACTCACCATAAACGAATGCACACTGGAGAAAAACCATTTTCATGTGATGTTTGTGATAAAACATTTAATCAGAAAATCGGTTTAATTAGACATAAACGAATTCACACTGGTGAAAAACCATTTTCATGTGATGTTTGTGAGAAAACATTTAATCAGAAAATCGGTTTAGTTAGACATAAACGAGTTCACACCGGAGAAAAACCATTTGCATGTGATGTTTGTGACAAAACATTTAGTCAACAAAGCCATTTAACTTACCATAAACAAATGCACTGGAGAAAAAACATTTTCATGTGATGTTTGTGACAAAAAATTTATTAGGGAAAGCGATTTAACTCAACGTTAACGAGTCCACACTGGAGAAAAACCAATTTTATGTGATGTTTGTGAAAAAACATTTAGTCAATAAAACCATTTAACTCACCATAAACAAAATCACACCGAAGAAAAACCATTTTTATGTGATGTTTGTGACAAAACATTTAATTAGAAAAGCGTTTTAACTATACATAAACGAATCCACACTGAAGAAAACCCATTTTCATGTGATGGTGTGACAAAATATTTAATCAGAAAATCGATTTATAATGACTAAAGAATTTTATTCTAATACTTGTATATTTGAGAGCTTTTTAAAAGCTCACAATATTGTGGTAATTATATGTTTGTTTGATATGTTAAATTTATTTAAAATAAATTATTTTGTACAAACTCTTCAATGTTTTTTTTAGATCGAATACGAAATTCCTACAGTTTCAATTATGCACTTTATTTAAATATTGTTTAGCACAGTGTCAACCTTTATTAGGTCGCGGCACACTTTTAACGATTTTATAATTTGACGGCATACAAAGAAAAAGATAAGATTAAAAGTTGTTTACGTACCTATAATACACTGTGTAAAATAGTTTATGATAATAATTTTGAATGTAAAATAAAATAATATGTACTACAAAAACAACAGTACGTTTATTAAGGGATTAATTACAAGTTAATAATAAGAACACTTTTAATGAGAAATTTGAGGTTGATGTTTTTTGATAATTTCATTTATATTTGGTCGTAAAAATGGCAATGCTATTCTCATATCGTCTTCTACATTTAACAGCCTCGATATTTTTTTCGTTTTTATGTTGGTTAATACTTTACTATATACATTTCTAAAATTTGGCGGCACAGTGGTTGAGAATCACTGGTTTAGCATATACAATGCAAGTTCGATTATCACCATATTGGAATTGTGTTGATGGATTATTTATAAAAGAAAAATATTTTATTATAGAAATAAATATTTTAGACCGTGTAGAAGTAAAAATATCTGCAGAAAATGGTTAAATACAGACTTAATGGCATTTTACATTTAATGTGATACACTTATATTTTTTACAAAACAAACAATTTCTTTAAAAATAAAAGGTTTTCGAGTTAAAATGCCTTCTCCATCATTAGAAGATTTTAGTTCTAATATTAAAGAAATTGAAAATTTAAAAGCAAAATAGATTGAGAGTATACACTTAGAAAAAAGTAAAATTCTAAAATTACCAAGGTAGGCTTGGTTTCTATCACATAATTAACGTATTGTTTAGTAAGTTTTAATAAGTACGGTCTTAAAATCCATTAGAATACAAATCAATCAATTAACCCAATCAAATTAGGATGTAACCTCGGAATGAAAGATAATAAGCTGAAAATTTGCATAGACCATTCTTTTAACATTCTAAACACAAGCTCAAAAGTCTCATATAATCACCTGCCCGTGTCTTAAGAAATTCAAGGGGAAATTGTTCTTGCAATTCGGTTTTTGCAAATATCTCATTTCCTATGGGTCAAATCATGTTTAAAGTTATTAAAAAATGTAGAGCATAAAATTATCTATAATTTATATTCTGGTTATTTTTTTAAATCAATCTAGCTGTTTTTGAGATATCGTGCAGATAATGTTAAGTTTATTGAAATGCTGATGGAGATCACACCATCAATGGGTGTGACACAACATCTGCGCTGTTTAAGGAAAGGTAAACTACAAATTATAGAAATGCTTGAAAAATATCCTTGTACAATGGACAGCAAAAGTGGCGCATCTTAATATTTATTCAAATCCTTTTTTATTCAAAATTTTGCAAAAATTTGCATCCTTTTTTATTCAAAATTTTACAGTTGATTTGTGTCGATTCTATTCGGTTTTCGAAAAATTGTTTAGAATAAAAGCTGTTGATGAGAAAAGACCCTAGGGAAATTTTCCTTACAGCCTCAGAAAAACTATCAGAAGTATAAATTTCCAAACCGTTCCAAAGTTATAGCCTTTTTCTGACCGTTCAAAAGGTATAACCGGCCCAGATCTTTCTTAAAGTTTATAGTTTCTATGGGAATACCTGCATTAACAAAATTATGGAAATAAGTTATTTTAAATTTAAAATATAAAAAATTGGCATTTCAAGCAATCAAAATTTAGAATAATTTTTTTTTTTAACATTAAAATCTGTATCTTGTTTAATTTTATAAAAGATACATAGTTAAGATATTTTTATACCCAGTATATTTGTAAATATACAAGGTATATTAAGTTTAGTTCCGACTTTGTAACGCTTGAAAATATTGATCGCAGAAAAAAATTTTTGTAATAGGTGTTCATAAAATTACCTAATTAGTCCATTTCCGCATGTCCGTCCGTCCGTCTGTCTGTCTGTCCGTGAACCCGATAACTCAAAAACGAATAGAGATACCGGGCTGAAATTTTGTGTGTATTCTAGAGCAAAAAAGTAAGGTCAAGTTCGTTAATGGACAAGATCGGAACGTGTTTCTCCCAACCAGAGGGGAATATTTATATCTTTGAAACCGTAAGAGATAGAAAAAAAATTTGTGGACAAAAAACCTTCTCTTTAAAATAAACAACTTTTGTTTGAAAATTTTTTTCATAAACTCAATAGTTTTCTCATAGTTTGTGCTCAAAGTTGAAAATGAGAAATACTATTGATAGGTGAACGAAGGCATATACATATACATACTATTTTTATACCCAGTATATTTGTAAATATACAAGGTATATTCAGTTTAGTTCCGACTTTGTAACGCTTGAAAATATTGATCGCAGAAAAAAAATTCATATCTTATAAACTTTGAATTTGAAGATTTGTTCAAACATTTATATACAACTCAGTATATACTGGGTATTCAAACAATTAACTCAGTTAGTTGTTACATTACTTGTTATTTTTTTAATTTTGGACTCGGCCAAATCAAACTCACACCGTATCTCATTTCGCAACCATCTTAAAGCAGCATCCATATCAGAAAAATTCTGCACGGAGTCTTTTGAACAAATTTTTAATTATGACTTAAAGACATCATTTTTAAGAACTCTAATTTAACAGCTTTTGAAAACGTCTTGTTTAAGAAGTAAATTATAAGTGATTAAATCGGTATTGTATAAATCTTGCTCTATTCAGCGTATACGTATTTGCGCCGGTTTAATTGGTTCAATTTAACACGGCCGTTTGGAGTTTGGATCACTTCAAACCTAAGAGAACGTATAATTCAATCTTTTATATTAGGATATAATTATTTCCAGCACGCGCATTTTGCGTTATTAAAAAATATTATTTGTGTTTTCCCTGGTGGAAATAATTCACTTCAAAAACTGAAAATAATTCTTTTAAAACTCTGAATAAAACTTCTGAAAGTCTTATTTTTCTGAAAATCTCTGAAAAAGTCTGAAAAAATAAAATTAATGTTTTATAAATGATTTAAAAAGACATACTAATATTTGGACTCTTCCAGAAGAGTTATTCAGACTTTTCCAGAGAAATAATAAAATAAAACGACTCGTCCCGGCTAGGTTCGAACTCACGATCTCCTGTTTACTAGACAGAAACATCAATCATTTGGGGAACATCAATCATCATCTCAGACCCCATTTTTGAAATAGGCACAAATATACTTCCCAAAATTTACTCCTTCTCAAAACTTTTCACTGTAGTCTGTGATAGGGACATGTGGACGGAACTAGAACCACCCTATCTCAAGAAAGAAATCGTCTGGTATACAGACGGATCCAAAAATGAAGAAGGGACCGGGGCGGAATCTACGGTGAGAGATCTAAAGAGAGACTGCTTCAGAGTGCAACCAAGAGGCTTTCTATCGATCCTGAACAGGATGCAACTGTGGAAGGTTAACGAATTCATTTCCGGGCATTATGTATGAATATATATTTACTAATCTTATGGATTTTTGACATGTTTTTGATCTAAGAGCATAAACGGCAGAGAATTCGACAGAGAGGTATGTTTAATTCTTAGCATAATATTTACATACAATAACTTAAAAAATGAAATAATATTTTAATTAACTGCGGTATTTATAGAAAATAATTTGGTAAATTAATCTATCTACATTTGATAAAGGAACTGTGATTGGCCAATTGATAAACCCGCCTCAAATATTAACGAATTACATCATTATAATTAGACAAAAAACGAAATTTTTGGTTATTCCTATTTTTGGGGACGTTGGGAAAATTGAGTTTTTTTATAAGTTTCAAAGTATTCCACGCCGAATGCAAGAAACCGCATCCTTCTAGCATGTCTGGAAGTGGGTTAATATTAAATGTAATTTTTGATGTTTTCCCATGTTTGGGGATGTTGCGTTGGGAAAATTAAAATTTTCTGGTTTTCCTAGTAGGTTTCTAGGTATCCCGCGTCGAATGCAAAACACCGCATCCTTCTAGCATGTCTAGAAGTGGGTTAAATTTAGTAATTTTTGGTGTTTTCCCATTTTTGGGGATGTCCTTAGTACAACACTTACAGCACGCCACCATGTTCATTGCTTTCACTGCTTCACCTTTTCAGCGGCAGCAGTCACAGCACAAAATTCATGACGTCATTTTTTTCACAGTACCGCTGCAGCGTGCTGTCATGAATTCGGGAACGCGCGGTGAAGCACTGCCAGCGCTCGCAGCAAATTTTGGAACATACCCTATGCATTTTATAATATGTTCGGTTTGTGGTTTTTTTTCATGGTTTTTCCCCTAAGCTATTAGCAGCTATTAGACAAATGTTGGAACGTTTCATGCTTCAAACATATGTTTGAAGCGGACCATGCACGCCCACTTTTACGTGTGACATAACGGTTTTTTTTTCTTTGACGTATTCAATTATACAATGTAAAATTGTTTTATTTGAATAAAGACTTATTATTGTTTAAATCACTGTCATTTGATCAAACATCATTTTCCCGGAAAACTCTAAACGGCGCACATGATAAATAAACAAACACTTATACAATGTTCGTTTAGTAAATTAGTATGATTTAGAGCTGACGTTTTTGCACGCCTTATCTCGACAGAGACAGCGTCTGAGAGCGTGGTGTCTATCATGGAACTCAAACATTAGCGCGCAACTTTTATAAGAAATTAGCATTCCACCGCGCCTTACCGCTATAACAGTGGCAAGCAATCCCCGTTGCGTTTTCGCCTCCGTCGTGTCTTATCACTAACATGATAATCATTCTTCGTCGCGGATTCGTCACCATCGAGTCTTACCGCTTTAACAGTGTTAAAGCGGTAAGACTTAACAACACTGAGGTGGGTTATATTTTATCTTAGAATACAGAATAAAATTTTTTTTAAATAAATTAATCAGTTATCTTAGATGCTTGAAATTTTGTAAGGCTCGGAAGTAGCTTCCTTTTACCTTTTCATCTACTTAAGCAGCAGTTTTCTTCTTTTGTTTTATAATAATTCAAGTTCAAAGTTCAAAATAAATTTATTAAATCGTCGGTTTGCCGTTAATTATTACAAAACATCTTAAAGTTATAGTACCTAGTCTAGACTTTATCTATACAATCATCTTATAAATAAAATACATCGAATTATTGTAGAATTTAATATACATCGTTTAAATTTAATGGAAAAAACTTATATAAAAACCATTGAAATCATAACTTAACCTAATTTGGGTGGATAAGCCACCCCTAAGAACTAAACCTTAAATAAATAAATATGTACAAATTAGATTACAACAGAATTAGTTGCAATCGACATCGTGTGGCATGCGGTATCTGTTTCTGAAGAGCAACGTATTTGGGTCAAAACGGCCCAGTTCGTTGATCTCCGGGAACGGGTTTGTGCGGGTTGATTGGAAGAAGGATTTAGCGGTTGTTTGGATAAATGTTCGGATAGTAGGGTGCCCAGTTTCTTGGTGGAGGGATTCAGCCGGATATCGCAGGGGGGCTTTCGAAATCGTCCGAAGACAACGATTTTGAATTTTTGCATTTTCGCAAGTTGCGATGATGCAACGTTCGACCAAATTGGGGCAGCGTATGTGAGTACGGGCCGAATACATGACTTGTAAAGTCGATGTTTCAACCGTTCGTCCAATCTACTCCTAATGTTGAGAAGTGGGTACAACCCCGCAAAAGATGCGTTTCCAAGGGCGAGACGTTTTTTAACGTTCTTCGTCCAATTCAACTGTCTTTGAAGAGTTACTCAGTTGAAGTGGACGAAGAACTTTGAATTATAATAATTGTGATTTTATATGAAATGTATACACATATATTCTTCATACTGCTTGCGAGAGGAAGAATATTATAGGCGCATTTATAGCGCGTTACGTTTGTCTAATCCCAAAAACGTATATGATCATGTTTATTCGTCTTGGCAAACTGGCAAAAATGACACTTAAAGACGATTGGGTGAAGTTGACGACTTGATTGGGAGGGGGGTTGCAACGCCTCTCTTAAAATCAAAATTTTACGAAATTCTTTCTTTTCGTTTTGTTATTTAATTTACATCAAAATGGCGAATAATCTCATAGACATCACGTGGTGAATTTCATGATACTGTCGAAATTATCGATGACTCCCACATACCAAATTTTCTGCCGTGAACAAGCACCGATCAGAATTTCCTAGGTATCAGAGGATATACAAATCCATTTTAGACACCCACCATATTGTGGGACTCTGGTCTATATGAAATATTTATGAAATCATAATTTATCGTATGTTTTTTGTTTTTAAATTACATTTGTCAAAATCCTAAGTACAAAATGACAATGGGACGTGGTAGCAAAATAAAAGAGCAAAACATAAATTAAATAATGCATTTAAATTCACTATTTTATTTGAATGATACCAAATTGTTAAAATTGATCTCATTAATATGGATGAATCCAAAAAACAAGAAACACCTGCGGCGTCATCATCAAATCATATAACTTTACATATAAGAAGTCATTTTTATGTCGGAAGTTACACGATCACTGTAAAACCTTTATGTATTATTAAAGATGTTAAAACGGCTGTTGTTGTTTCCTATTATGGGCCAATGCCGCCAAATAATACATTTGCCATGGATAAATTAATATCCTATCATCGACTAATTGGACCAAGAAAAACGATGAATACATACAGTAATCGATTATTACGTGATGGAATTACAATCCTGGAAGCACAATTGGAAGACCAAGGTAAACTATCGATGATGATTTAAGTAGTTTCAGGGAGTACAAAATAGCATCTGTAAGCCTACATTTTAGTATCTTATAAAATGTTTATGGAAATTGGGAATACGGATATACATAAATTTAAAAAACAAAAACTTTGAATTTGTCAATATTCTGAATATGACGTATACTATGGGTCACAAAAGAAGTGCTTATTTTTGTTAGTACAAAAGTTGTTAGTATATTTATAATGAACAACAAATTATCCGAAGCATTTTTTCGAAAACCGAATGAATTAGGCACAAATCTATTTCATAAAAATCTACAAACTCACTGACAGACAACGCACAGCCTAAACCGGTGGGTCTAGAAGCATGAAATTTTGCACAGGAGTTCCTTATATAAAGTAGGTGAGCACTAAGAAAGGATTTTTTTAAATCCATTCCTTAATGGGTTTAAATAGAGGATGTCAGTTTGTTTGGAAGTTCGAAATATAAAAATTGGTGTTTAGGCTTCTGTTTATAAATAGAAGTCAGTTGTATCAGCGATTTTGTAAATTCATCCCGTAAGGGGGTTAAATAGGGGATGGAAGTTTCTCATTTTTGTAGTTAGAAAAGTGGAAGTTGGAATTTAGGCTTTTTACATTTGAGAAAAGTTGAATGGTTCCTGAAATGTTGCCGATGGGAAATCTCATCGGTCACATGGGCTAGTCAATTATAAAATTTTAAACAATGAGTGCTACTTTTATGGCCAAGTGTAGAACTTGGTGTTCTTGAGGATTATATACAAGATTTAACATCAGTGGCGGATTTAGGTTAGTTGTGGCCCTAGGCCCATTTCAATATGGCGCTCCTCGTTAATATTAAATTGTTACAACTGGTTCAATTTTTACGAACGGGAGTGTACATATTACAAAAAACCGTGCTGCGTCACAACACATGCGCTGTAATCGCCTTAATATGCACCTTGATTTATAAGAATTGGTTTGATTTATATATCATTACTTATAATTAAATTTCAGATGAATTATATTTGCTGAGATCTTTGCCACCATTAACCCCGCTAAGTAAACCAAAAACTGTTCGACAACTAGAAATAGATGAGTTACAAGATCATATGTTAGAAAAAGAGATTAAAAAAGAGATGAAAAAGTCCAATATTGTTTTTGACCAAAAGAGTAAATTTATAACTGCTATTGATGCAAATGAGTTTCAAGCTCCTGAGGTATTCAAATTACAAACTTAATAACTCAATCAATTTTCAGTGTTTCCCATCAAATTTAACTTATTTGTTACATGGGATTTTCTCAAAAAAATTGTTTGATGATCAAAAGCTACCTGAAATATTCGGTTGTGCCTAGTTCCCGGATTAATGAAGCCTCAATGTTCTCATTTTTGATATAATGATATAAATTGTTTACCGAACGAAATCTAAGTGCGTTTACCAATTACAGCACTAAAGCTCATTATGCGGCATCAGCACACTTCGGCATTGTGCGCCACTGAGTCGCATTATACTCTGTAGTTGGAAAACTACCTATAACTCTGCTATAACATACTTCAAATATAGGTAGTTTTCCAACTACAGAACATAATTTAACTCAGTGGCGCACAATGCCGAAGTGTGCTAATGCTTAATTGGAACGTGCATTAGTTTTCAAGTGCACCAGCAGAGTACAGTGTTGAAAGAAAAAAAACATTCATTAATGTATAAATAAAGTGGTATACAATAACAATTGGTCGAAAACTTTTTACGGTTATTTTAAGTAATTTCGATTTTTATTATTTCAGTATCATTTTTTTGTGTTGACTCTGCTACAGTGTTGAAAGAAAAAAAACATTCATTAATGTATAAATAAAGTGGTATACAATAACAATAGGGAATATGCATGAAAATTTTTTTTCACATTTATTTTCAGAATATGAAAATACTGTTAATACTGTAATATTTAAAAACAAATTTAAAATCCGACAAATATCAAGGAAGCTATAAGCTTTTAAAGATTATTATCTGTCTCTTTCTTGCAAAAATACTAAAAACGGATTTTTACGTGTATTTTAAATGGTGAAAGTTTAATATGACGTCACATAACATATCAAGAGGGCTATCACCTTCTTTGTCTAATCGGGAATTTCAATCATTCATATCTCGCTTATTTTTAAAGTTATTTAAAAAGTAATTTTACATTGATATTTGTCAAGTAAACATGCTTCAATTGAAGTGAAAAAAATTTTCATGCATATTCCCTATTGGTCGAAAACTTTTTACGGTTATTTTAAGTAATTTCGATTTTTATTATTTCGGTACCATTTTTTTGTGTTCGGTAATAATTTTTTTAGATGAGTTCTAAAAAAATTATATACTTTTTAATTGAATCATCTTATCTAGATGATAGTGATGATGAAGATTTATCGACTACTCACAGTTTAAATCAATCAATTAGTTCATCATCAAGTGATATATTTATTGAAAATATTAAATATTTTCTGCTACTGAGTTGATATCCATTGCGCGCATCACTCAAAAGCAGTACTCTTCAAAGTGCTCGATTGTGCGAAGCGTTGCTGTAGTTGAAACATTCAACGCTGAGCATTATGCCGCATAATGCGCTTTAGTGCTGTAATTGGAAAACGCACATAGTTTATATAAAAGCTCGGTTATGAATCGTTTCAGGAAATCACAAACTGTAACATATCTAAAAGTTAGCTAACTCTTTGAAAACTATTATCCACTAGACTCCTGCCAATCTACAAAATTAGTGCAGGATGTATGTGAAGTTAATTTTGATTTTCATGTGGGGCACTGGCCTCTATATATGGACAGAAGTTAATTATGGTCTAAAAGTGGGAATACACTAGAGCCATCAAACTAGTGGCTCTAGTTAACTGAAATAAAGCCGACCATATACTATGAATTTTGAATAACAATTTCCTTGATTGGTATTCAAGATTAATGAAAGGCGAATACCATGTACACTCAGCGTTAAAAGTCGAGCTATCATTTAAAAAATTTTGTAATTGATTTGTTGAAAAAGTTGTTCATTATAACTATACTAACAACTTTTATTCGAAACATTTTTCCGAAATCCGAATAAATAAGGCACAAATCAATTATAAAATTTTAAATGATACCTCGACTTTTGACGCTGTATGTACATAGTACATACCAATCAATGATCAGTCAAAAATGACAATCATTTTATTGCAGTTGATGATTTATTAGAGTCTAATTAGACCTTAATTAGTCTAATAATTAGACCTTATACATTTAAGGATGTTAAAAAATGATGTTATAAAATGTTCCTTTTTTAAAAATAAACAACTTGTTGAAATTGTTTTCATAAACTCAGTATATACCGAGTATTTAAGCAATTAACTCAGTTAGTTCGTATTTTCACTTGTTTTCTTTAGTTTTTTTCAGATATGCGGCGAATTATTACCGTATATTTAGAGGTAGTTTTTACAACTTTATGTGGATTAAGTATTAATCCACCAGTTGATCAAATATTAACTACTTTACGTAATCATTTCCTGTACACACTGTATCCAGTTGCTCTAAATCCTGCTTTTGTAATTGAATGTCGAGAAATGGGCTACTCTGCGAATCGAGCAAAATATGCGTTTCATATGACCAAGTAACTATATTAATATAATAGAATAAAATAAAACATATTATAGTCTAGTCAAATTAAATATTTTCTTAAAAATAATTTTATCAAGTGAGTATAAGAAAGAAGAAAACACAAAATATAAAGTATCTCTCTTAATATTAGAACAATCGAAAAATGCGTAAGGAATAAAGTTGTAGAAAATCAAATTTGCTACAATTCATCACCTTATTATTTTTGCTCAAACTCTAATGTGTACAGAGATATTAAGGAATTTAATTTTCAATTTTAAACCGTCAATATTTCTGTAAATATTAGTGTAACAGAAAAAATGATAAGAAATAAAATTACAGTAAAACTTAATACCTACAACTTTACTTACTAATTTTTCGATTTTTCAAATATTAAGGGAGATATGTCAAATTTTGTGTTTCCCCCTCTCTTTAAACACCCGTTCCTCTTTGTCCGATTTTAACCATTAACGAACTTGACCTTTTGAATATCAAAAGCACCTCAAATACCAAACTTCATTCCAATCAGATTAACATTGTGACTGCTAGAGCGATTACACACATATATATATATATATATTTATATATATATCTATGTATCTATATATATATATATATATATATATCTATATATATATATATATATATATATATATATATATAAATTTTACAGATGGTGATTTTCGACATCTACTACGTAGGATCGATGGAACATTTGAAGAAATTTTTGCAAAATTTTGAAAACAACTCTATTTCCTTTCAGGAAATTTGCTAATATAACAGTTTTTCAGAGTTAATTTGTTTTAATTTGAAGAAATGTCTCGTATTGTCTTAATAATAGTAATTGAGACTTTTCAGAGGACTAATTAAATAAAATTTAGCGACTATTCGCCCCGGCGAGTTTCGAATTCACGATCTCTTGTTTACTTGACAGGCGCTTAACTAGGCCACGACACCGTTATGTATTCAGAGTTTTAAAAGTATTATTCTCAGTGCCGGATTAACACCTTGGGGGGCCGTAGGCATATTTTTTGTGGGGGCCTCTTTAATAGCACGAAAAATTCAAGAAAAATGATTAATCAGCTAAAAGTAGGTAACCAAATCGACCCAGGTTGGGCAATTGATTTGATCTTTGGATATGCAATCCTAAGTAACCGAATTGACTCAGCTCATTGAATAATGCACTTGACCTCGATTGCATATTGAAAAATCAAAAAAATTGTACGAACTGGGTTGCTTTGGTAATATGTTTGTTAGTAAGAAATACGTGAATGTTTTTGGTCATCTATTTTATTATATCTCGTATAATTTGGCCATGGCGACTAGAATGATTTTCTTGAAATCTTAATATAACTTACTATACGATTCGAACTTTTCGCGCTTTTTTTTCAGCAAAATCATTAATGATATCATCAAATGATAGTTTTTGTAACAAGTTGTTTAAAAAAAATATGTTCTTAAATAAGTCAAATGTTCTATAGCTGTATTAAAAAATTTTTTGCCAACAACTACATTTTTTTATCTTGTGGGGGCCTATAGGCTCAGCCTACTCAGCCTATGCTATAATCTGGCACTGATTATTCTCAGTTTTTGTAGAGAATTATTTCCATCAGCAACTATATTTTTATAAATTTGTATATGTTTCTGTTGATGTGGAGGTAAAATTGTAAAAGAAAACCTTTTAATTTACGGGAAAAAAAATTAATTTAAAAAAAATTCAAATTTTCATAAATTTTTGAGATTTTTGTAAGGAATTAAACTTTAAACAGTCGATATTACCTTCTATTTTGCCTCAAGTCTTGTAGGCACACTTTTAATTAAGTTCGCTACGACATCTTGGGTGATTACGTCTTTTTCCTGCGTTAAAGCCATTATGAGCCCCTGTAGACTACCAGGAGGGTTAATTCATTCTCTTATACGGACAAGTGTATATTCTAAATACACAAGCTTCAGAGTCAATCGATGTCAACAAATACAGGCACTGAACCCGTGAACATTTGTCAAATCAGACCGGCCTCGTTCTTTCGTTTTCGTTATTTTATTCATATTATTTTGTTATAAATATGGATAACGAATGGAAACAATAAACATAATAACAAGCACAAATATAACAATAAAAACTAAAAATAAATATTTAAAAAAAATCAATCAAATTAATGGATTACAAAAATAAATGATAGCAGTAAATAACCATATCACATACGAATGAACTGAGATTTGTATTAATTTATATTTAAATGTCCAAGTTACCAAAAGAACCGATCATACTGCACCCTGTGCTATTATCATGCGATTTCGTTTTTTTATATGGTTGGACTCACTAGCTTGAGTGTACTATAGGATGTTTCGGAATTGTACGGGACTATCTAGGGGTGTGTTCTTCAGCGAAAAATAGGCAAAAAAGCTCATACAAACATATGTATCAAATTAATAATTTATTACCGACATATTAGAAGTTCAATATCTCGGTAATTAATGAATTCGACTTTTTTGTAAGGACTTTTTTATTTTGTGCTGGAGAACACATTCCTGAAATTATATTTGTTACAAATAAATTCATAAATTTTCTGGATTAAATAAGCCTGGAACTGGATCATTTTTAGGCATCGTAATAATGAAGCGATGGAATGGTTAAAATCACATAAATCCACAACTTCATTAGACATACCTGACGAAGCAATATATCAAAATGAAATTGAAATAGCACGTAATGAATTACAAGCATCCCCGTTGAATGATCTAGATTTAATGTTGGAATTGTTCCGACAATATCGTGAATATACCTTTAAGCCAGATATGTTTGCAACAAATAATCTAAAAGAAATGGGCTACGAAATTGATGATATAACTCTAGCCCTAAAACAAGCTGAAAACAGTTTTCCAGCTGCAGTAAGTTTGGTTTTGTCAGTTTATTATTGTAGTAATTGTATATACACATTAAATCTATAGGGGCGTTTTATAAATTTAGTCACAAGCTCGTAGCAGTTGAAAATAGTGATCGTATAAAAAAATTTTTGCTACAGGTGTTCATAAAATGTTCTTACTACATTTGCGAAAGTCCGTCCCACTGTCTGTCAACACGATAATTCAAGGACAAAAAATTTCTGGAGCACATTCTATACATAGACATAGAAATACAGAGACGGAAGGTTAAGTGCCTTTATAGGAGGGGAAATCCGGGGCGTAAATTATCATGAGGGGAAACGTCGCTCAGTCAGTGGTTTACTGGCTGAGCGCTCTCTAATGATTGCGTATCAAGCCTTCTAGGCATACATTTATTAAAGTTCGCTACGACATCTAGGGTGATTATACCTACCATTCCTGCACCAAAGCTGTTATGAGATCCTGTAAGCTATCAGGACAGTTCTTTTCATACATTGGATAAGTTCATCCTGGAAATGCTCTACACCCTTCGAAATCGTGTATCTACTGCTCCTGAGACTGCCCAAAGGCTTCGTATGGATCCTAGTTTGCTATTAGTGCAAAAACTATGAGAAGCAGACTTGTTGAAATGAACTTACGACCCAGAAGGCCAGTCGTAGTGCTAGATATCACTGTAAATCATTGTAATTATAAAATTTTCTTATTAGTACATTTCGGAAGTCCGTCTGTATGTCTACCTGACCGTTCGACCGTAAACAAGATAACTCAGAAACGAAAAGAGGTAACGAGCTAAAATTCTTTGAACGTGTTCCAGAGCTAAAAAGTAACTTCGAGTTCATGATTGGCCAAATCGTTGAATGCATATCCCCGCTAGACAGGGGCGAAAAGAGCTAGGTAGAATATCTGTCTTCAAAATCATGAGTGCTAGAAGAAAAGTTTAAATATAAAAAATATTCCTTTTTTAAAAAACAAACAACTTTTGCTTCAAATTTGTTTTCACAAATTGAATAGAGTTGTCGGAATTTCAGCTCAATCAAAATTTTGGCCATATATTTTTATAGATCTGTCTGTACGGAAAGTGCTCTGATAAACAATTAACTTAGTTACTTATAGTTGTTACATTTCTTGTTATTTTATCATTTTTAAATTAATATCATTTAAATCAAATAGTTTCGTATATTGTCTGGCGATAAATCTCCAAGTTTAACTAATATGACTTTTTTAACGTATCCAAATCGTCTGTATCAATCAATGATGGAGCGTTTGCTAAGAAATCATATTTTGGATCTTAAAGTTATGATAGGTAAGTGTATACTTTTTTGCGCAACGACAGTAATTAATATTCTGAACAGATGTTTTATACCTCTAATAAACTTTTAGCTTCTAACAATTAGAAATATTGACCGCGAAAAGAAATCAGCAGCTGGTCTTATAGCGAAATCCATATGCATATGCCTGTCAGTGAAACGTGATGAAATTAATTGCAGATTTACATTTCGAAAAAAATACCACAAATATCAATGTACAATAATCGGTTTTATAAATTTCGTCGAAAATTGCTTAAAATAAAATTTGTTAATTATAAAAATACTAACAGCTTTTATTCTAAACAATTTTTCGAAAACCATATCGATTCGGCACAAAACAGATGTAAAATTTTGAAAAAAAGAACGCCTCTTTTGGTGTATATTGTACATGCCAGGAAGTTTTGTCACATCCATTCATGTGACAAATGATTAACAAAATGACAAGGGCATAAATGAGATATTTGCAAAAAAACGTTTTTCGCCATCTTTCCCCTTGGATATCTTAAGACGCGAACACGTGATATGAGCCAGTGCAGTTTGAAATGTCAAAAGAAAGGTCTATGCAAATTTCCAGGTCTATGTTATTACCTTTCGTTCCGACTTTCAGCCGATTTTTTGTCTAAGACAAACAATTTTTTGAAAATAATTCGTAAAAGCTAGAAATTGTTTCGATTTCTTAATTATTGCTTTTGCAAAAGTAGTTTTTACGAAGTTTTCCTCTTCAAGTAAACTAGCTCTGCGTTATCCGCCGTATTTCAAAAACGATATTAAAGTTCGGTATTTTGAAACGATATCAAAGTTTGGTATTTTGAAACACCCTTGATTGGCTATATTTTTTTAGACACAAAATTGCTACTCAATATCATTGATCAGTATTCAATTCTATTTTTAAAAAATTTTAAAGGATTTGCTTCGGATAATCATTAAAAAAAATAATAATAATGGTCGAAATAATTCTCTTCAAAAACTGAGAATAATTCTTTTAAAACTACGAATAAAACTTCTGAAAGAGAGAAAATCTCAGAAAAAGTCTGAAAAAATAAAATAATTATTTAATTATAAATGATTTAAAGACAACAGAAATTTTAATATAAAAATTATTCTCAGTTTTTGAAGAGGATTATTTCCATCTTGAAGAGGTGTTTCATGTAATACTATACACTAATTCTTGATTAAATTTATATTTTAGCATTATTATCCTTTTATCGAGAGCCAGAAAAAATCATATTTGGATGGTGTTGGAATCGAGAAATAGCACCAATTATTTTTGAAATGTTTGAAACATACAATCTCGAAATATTGGATTTATATCATTGTGATCGAAAATATGGAAGTGCCATTGCTTCATCGTCTGAAAATTTTTAAAAGTAAATTCTCAATAAATTGTCAAGTCAAATATTTTTGTTTACATTATTGAATAAATTGATTCAACAATACAATAACATTTTTTCAACGATTGTACTAACTATACGATGTTATTAAAAACCAAAAACATTTCTTTTGTTAAAGGATAGCTCAATCTAGAGCACGGTAGTGCGCAATGCCGAGTTTAAGGGACACATTTGGACTTCTCACTACAGTGCTATTACTTCTGCTTAATTTAGGTTCATTTTTTAGGTGCTGTATCTTTTGAACGAAAAGAGCTACAGTGTTTTTATTTCGAATATCGATACTTTACGGATTAAATTTTACTTTGAATTTACACTAAAGCCTAAAATCATTAGCTGGGCTTCTTCAAGAAACATCTTTAGAAAACACAAAGAAAACAAATTGTACATGTCAGCTCCGACGCGTGGTGTAGTTTACTCTTATAAGTTATTTGCTATATTACGAATATATAATATTACTATGTTACGAAAAGTTATTTAATTTTGAAATATTCTGCTTAGATGGCGCTAACATTAATTCATTTTTTTTTAATTTAAATTTATTAATAGCCAAAATACAAATTTGCATATTTCTAACTTATATATAACGATTTATAGTGTGCTAGTATAATTTATAGTTTCTATGGAAATGATAATCAAAATTGGCATATCCAAATTGAAACAAAATTTTAATAAAATAATTTTATAGTTATTCTTTAGACGTATAGTTTCTGTGAAAATGACAACAAAATTTTAAAATAATTTTATAATTATTGAAACTTTTATTTTGTGTAAAAATAAAACAAATGATGTATCATAATAAATTTGTCAAAGTTATTTGATTTTATGATTCAGAAATATTTCTCGAATTCGTTTGGTTTTCATAATTAAATAGTACGTGAAAGTGTTTTTTTTTTTATAATAAAGTTATTAAAATAATTAATTGAAAATTTTCAATTAACATTAGACAATGTGTATTAAGTTACGTTCATAATTTGTAACATGAATACAGTTTTTTATAATTTAAAACACTTTGACAAATATATTATATTTTTTATTAATCAGAAATTTTTATTATAAATAAATACTATTTTTTATTTATCCTCGTAAAATTTTTAGTTGAAATTTTTTTCATAAGTGGAAGCAGTTTATAATATAATTAAAAGAATTTATTGATAATCATAATAAATATTATTTTAAAAAAATTCATCGAAAAATTAAGATTTATTTCTGTTTAATCTTCGCGCCAGTTTGATATATGATTAGTTCTCGCTAATAAATTTGTACAAATAGATGGCTCTAGTGTACGATAAGTTGGGCCAGTTTTTAAATTTTATGCTATAAGAATAGTTAGTCCATATAAGACGGATGGAGGTCAGTGGTAAAACGTCATAAATTCAAATTGAAAATCATAGCGTAAAAAGTGTTAGCTTGTAAAAAAAAAACATAACGCATTTTTGAACACTTGATTTCAGTACCCATCAAATTTTCGTACCGGGGGGTTTAATTTGAAATCGATTCTAAAGGAGTAAACTCCAAAAACAAAATAACATTTTAGTTCACTGAGGAAGAGACTACTCAATCTCCCCATTTCTAAGCTGCTATTGGTTGCTTTCCATTTAAACACACAGCCAATGAGTGTGTGACACACTGTGTGCACACAGCAAGGAACGCTGTGTGAGATTGTGCGATAAATGGAACGTAATTTAATTCTTCACATGATTTACAGATGGTGTTCATAAACCTTTTTACACTACACACAATTTTTTCTCTTGTCTCTCTGTGTGCGCACGCTGTAAAACAAAGTTAATGGGACACACACTGTGTCACACTCCGTTGCTGTGTGTTAAATGGAAAGCAACCAATCTATTCAGTATAGTTTTTATTCTTTTAGTGTCATTACTCATTTGAATAATAATTATTTTTTTAATACTTCAATCAAAAAATTACTAATCCGTAGCTTTTAATTCAAAAAGGTAACTTTCCAGGTATACAAACGTAAGTTTTGGTCAAGCCACGGTGTCAACACTGACGAGAACAAATGTCTCGCCGAGACATTCGTTAAGTGTGTACTGCCGGCAAGTAAGGCGAGGAGCCGCGAGTTCAACGAATGTTTACAGAATTTATTTTCCAATGAGCTCAGCTTTTCTTGTAATTTTTTTTTCGGAAACTAATATACCATTATCGTTCGTTTTCTTTTCAATATTTTTTGTGGTGAGTTAAACTGCTTTGTTAACTAAATGTTTTGTCACAAATACCACATAAAAATGGAATTTATCCGGTGTGAATTCGTTTATGTTTAGTTAAATCGATTTTCTTATTAAATGTTTTGTCACAAACATCACATGAATATAGTTTTTTTTCAGTGTGCATTAGTTTATGGTGAATTAAACTGCTTTTCTTATTAAATTTTTTGTCACATATATCACATGAAAATGATTTTTCTCCAGAGTGGATTAATTTATGGTGAGTTAAATCGCTTTTATGATTAAATGTTTTGTCACAAACATCACATGAAAATGGTTTTTCTCCAGTGTGGATTCGTTTATGGTAAGTTAAATTGCTTCGTTGACGAAATATTTTGTCACAAACATCACATGAAAATGGTTTTTCTCCAGTGTGCACTCGTTTATGGTTAGTTAAAACGATTTTCTGATTAAATGTTTTGTCACAAACATCACATGAAAATGGTTTTTCTTCAGTGTGGATTCGTTTATGTTTAGTTAAATCGCTTTTATGACTAAATGTTTTGTCACAAACATCACATGAAAATGGTTTTTCTCCAGTGTGGTTTCGTTTATGGTAAGTTAAATTGCTTTGATGACTAAATGTTTTGCCACAAACATCACATGAAAATGGTTTTTCTCCGGTGTGGATTCGTTTATGTTTAGTTAAATTGCTTTGTAGACTAAATGTTTTGTCACAAACATCACATGAAAATGGTTTTTCTCCGGTGTGGATTCGTTTATGGAAAGTCAAATTGCTTTGTTGACTAAATGTTTTGTCACAAACTTCACATGAAAATGGTTTTTCTCCGGTGTGGACTCGTTTATGTCTAATTAAACCGATTTTCTGATGAAATGTTTTCTCACAAACATCACATGAAAATGGTTTTTCTCCGGTGTGGATTCGTTTATGTTTAGTTAAAACGCTTTTATCATTAAATGTTTTGACACAAACATCACATGAAAATGATTTTTGTTCAATGTGGATTCCTTTATGTCGAGTTAAAAGGCATCGTTGATTAAATGTTTTATTACAAACATCACATATATAAGGTATTTTTTCAGAATGAATGCGTTGATGTTCCGAAATATTTTCATCGAATGTTTCATCTTTAATGATTAATTCTGTATTTAATTCTTTTGCAAGTTTAATGTTTTCGTTTTCATAGATTCTTTCGTGTTTTACTTTAACATTTTTATTAAATATTTCTTCTGTAATATGTTCATGTTCCATTTTAATATTTTCATTAATTATTTCTTCTGTAATTTCTTCATGTTCCATTTTAACATTTTGATTAAATGTTTCATCGCTAATTATTTCATTTTTCATTATAAAACTTTCATCTAATATTTCATCTTTAATAATTATTTCTGTGTTTAATTGTTTTTCAAGTTTAATATTTTCCTCATAGATATTATTATATGCCATTTTGTAATTTTTTATTTATTTAATTAAATCAGTTCCCCAGTTGAAATTTTTTTAAACTATGAACCATCTATGAACGACAAATGAATAAAAAGAGAAGCTAAAAATAGAGGAAAAGAAACTAAAAGCAGACTCGAGAATACCCGTTTCTTCAGACGGAATTACCCGATTTTATCCGTATATAGTTTCTTACCCATAGACAATATTATGTCTATGGGTAAATATATATATATATATATATATATATATATATATATATATATATATATATATGTATATATATATATATACCGCTTCAAGTTGAGTAACCAAAACTTCGCGGTGACTAACGTCGCCTAACGCTTTCCATGCGCTAACGTTTCTCATTGACCAACGTTTCGCGTTTACTGACTTACGGTTCGCTTAAGCTCACGCTACGCTTTGAGTTTAACAACGCTTAGCGTTGAGTTGCTTACACTCCGCGTTAACTTTCTCTTCTTTCTCGTTAACTAGTGTTCGTGTTGATTGACGCTACACGTGAAATCACGCTTCGCGTTGAATCACTGACGCTTCCTATTGATCAACGCTTCTCATTGATCAACGCTTCGCGTTGGGTGACTAACGGTTCGCTTTAGCTTGCGTTTCGCGTTGGTTAACGCTTTGCGTTTACCAACGCTATGCGTTGATTTACTAATGCTTCGCGTTGGCTGACTTACGGTTCGCTATCTTACGGTTGGCTGACTTACGGTTCGCTTGTACAGTTCACTGACGCTTCGCTTTGCATAACGAACGCTTCGCGTTGCCTGACTTACGGTTCGCTTTAGCTTACGTTTCGCGTTGGTTTCAAAGAGTTTTTCGGGTTTCGCAGAGACCCGAACTGCTGGAGCCATAGCACTAAAATACCGCGCTTATTCGCTCCGAGCGCCACCGTTCTCAGCGCCATGCGTGGTCTAATATATTCTCTACGATATATTCTCTATGATATATAATGATTATAATTATATCTATAGAGTATATATTATCTCTATGCTATATATTAGTCGTTAAAAAGAGATAGCTCAACCTACGCGATTCTCTTCCTTTTTCTATCTGAGGGGCAACTTTTGACTCGGCTTGCCTACTCTATATATATTATCTCTATGGCGAATACAGGTAACTCTCTCAGCGAGAAATGGATGCACTAATAACTAATAAAATATTATTGTTTTAGTAAAAATAATAGACCATCAATCACCGTCAAACGTCTTTTCGTCGATTGAAAGAAAAAAATCTCAAGAATTTTGTAATTGAGGGGCTAAAAAAAAAAAAATTAGGTCGATTAGAAAACAATTTTTTATAAATAAACTAATTACCGTCAAACGATTTAAATAAACCATCATTAACCATCAAACGATTGAGATAAAAAATAATTAGATTTAGTGTTAATGAGGGGCTAAATGAATGGAGCTTTTATTTCGAAGTAATTATTTTGAAGTAAGAAATTTGTTTAAAAAAAATTTATTAAATAAAAAACTGTTTAAAAAACATTTAAAATGGGAAGAGTATGTGCAGTAGACAATTGTAAAACTGGTAGTGCTTGTGACAATAAGCAACGGGATCAATTGGGTTTAAAAAACCAGGACTTTTTAAAGTACCAAAAGCGAGTATAAATATTCCAAAATTAATTAAATTGTATGACATTATATTAAATATTAATTTTCAGCTTTATTATTAATAAATAAAAGTTTAATTTAATATCTGATTCAATAATTTATTTTCATTTTTACAATTCCAACATTACAGGTTACTATTTAATTATTTGATTTTTTTTTAATGTAATTATTTTGCGAATTTTAACTATCACTTCAACTAATTCCTTATTGAAAAATTGAAATTACTTATCATTTATTTAAAAAAATATTTTATTGGAAAAATACTTTGGCTGGAAATAATTTTTATAATACTATAAATGCGTAATGTTTTTCAATTAAAACTCGCGCTTTATACTCTCTGTTCTGTTTCCGGTGCCTAAGGAACACTACTGACATCTTATTTTTGCCAATTATTTGTTTACATGGAGTTAGGTATCCTTGTTTAGTGTCTATGAAATATATGTTTGTTACTAAGAAAAAAACTTATCCAATCATGAATAGCCATTTTAAGCGCCAAATTTAAAATTAAATAAATTAAAAACGTTTCAATATCTCTTATACAAAATTGATGATGCACGCGTACAGTTAAGTATAGTCAGTTTTTTTTTAAATATAAAGAAATATTATTCAAATCAACGAATTACCCGCTTTTACCTAATAATTCAAATTACTTGCTGGATTACCCGTTAAATCTTAAATTACCCAAAAAAACGGGCAATTACCCTTACATTGGCAAAACTGACTAATAGCCCACTGACCTCTATGTGATAGTGATTTAGAAGCTCCATTCATTTAGCCCCTCATTAACAGAAAATCTAATTGTTTTTAAATCCATGGTTTTTTATCTCAATCGTTTGATGGTTAATGATGGTTTATTTAAATCGTTTGACAGTAGTTTATTTATAAAAAAAATTTTCTAATCAACCTAAATTTTTTTTAGCCCCTCAATTACAAAATTCTTGAGATTTTTTTTTTCAATTGACGTAATGGTCTAAGATCCGGCATTAGAAAAACCTTCCCTCATCTGTAGTTCTGCTGCAATTAACATTAATTAATTAATTTTTAAAAAATACCATGTAGAGAGAGAGACTATTGCATTATTCCACGTAACAAACAAGTATATGATTCATGCGTATGTAGAGTGTACTCCATTTATCTTGAACTCTTCATTCTCTATACAATACCACTATTAGTATAAATACACTTATAAATGGAGTACACTCTACATACGCATGTTACGTGGTTTGTTACGTGGAATAATGCAATAGTCTCTCTGTCTACAAGGTTGTTTTTTTTTAAATTCTATTATTTAAAAATTTTCTTATACAGGCTGCAATTGATTTTAATGGATTTTAAGATGGCTGCCAGTTATGGATGTATTCTAATTATTCTAAACTTTTCATTTAGATAAATATTTTTCAATTAACATATGAGGGAAGTAAGTTAAGTTTACTTACCTGTGAACACCTGGCTGCAGGTAACCGTAGCAGTAATAAGCAGCGCTGCCTGCTATTACAAGATTTGTCGTATCGTATACTATGTTATTAACAAGCCAAATTCTATTAACACTTGAAGGATTTAATTATAAAAAAATAAATTTTTAATTAATTAATTAATGTTAATTGCAGCAGAACTGCCCTGGCAGACATTACATTGCCAAATTGTTGAGGGAAGGTTTTTCTAATGCCGGATCTTAGACCATAAAGACGTTTGATGGTGATTGATGGTCTAATTTACTATTTTATATTAACTATTACACACTTCCATTAGTGCATCCATTTCTCGCTGAGAGAGTTACCTTTATAAGCGCGGTTATAAATCAGTTATTTATCAATTAACTTTTCAATATTGAATAAAAAAAACGTCTGAAACAAATAACAATGACAATAAGTTATTTAAACAAAGATTTAGCAAATAATTTGATTTGAATAAAATTATTTGTAAAAATAAGCATCCTATCATACGAAATACACGTATTGGTGTAGATGTGTGTTGGTTTGCGGCACTCGTACGCTGAAACTATTTTTTTTACAGATAAGGACATAAATTATAGGAAATTTTCTCTAGTTTAATTTATTGCATAACTATTTTCATCGTAAAATGAATCGGAAAGAAGATATTACCAAAAAACTGTTTTTGGGCGCCATTTCAACATGGCAAAAGCACGAGGTGGCAAAGTGAAAATTCGAAAAAAGCACGTCAAAATCTATAAAAATACCAATTTTCAAAACTCTATTATATATATGTCTATTATAAGTATTTTGTAAGTACATAGGTAAAATATGTGTTACGCGCATTAAATCTATGGAACGAAATTTGGTGATGACCTTTCTAAATGGGATCCACTCTCATAGGCTTGTATGTACACTCTCGTTCAAAAAAAAAAAAAACAGACCTGAAATGTTAATTATCTTACATTTCATAAAACTCCTCACTTTTGCAACTCTCTGTATAATATATAATTTCATTTATTTATAAACAAAGATAAGTAGTATATTTTTTAAGTGTGTAAAATAGAAATGGAAGTATAAATTGAATTTATAGTTTTTATTTGTATTTACGGTGTCAGTGGCAGAGTGAGAATTTAAAAAATATATGTAATGTTAATACATGTTAAGTGTTGTATCTTACTTAAGTATAAAAATTAAATAAAATGTTGTATCTGTTACTACAAGAATAATCAAAATTGTGAGAGACTGATTCGGTTCCGGTCTGTTCATTTTTTTTAACGGGAGTGTACATCTCATGTACCCTTCAATTTTTTTCACTGACGACCCCTTCCATATCGGAATTGACCGTTGGGGGTCTATATGGCCTACTTTGCGAGCCACTGGTGTAGAAGGATAACAACTATCAAATCAAATAACAAGTTTTAAAAAACAAATTATTCTTTAATAAAAATTGTGAAATATTACAGAAATATAATATACATATAAATGTTTGTTCTAACAAACTTAAGGTAGAATAATTATTTTTATAATAAATCGCCATTTACATTAAATCTAAAACGATTCAATATGTACAGAAAAAAAGAAACAACAAGGATCTTAATATTATACACTTCGTAAATTCAAATTCAATGTTTCGATTGAATTGTTTTGTTAATTCACATTTTTTAAATTCGTTCGAATGTGTTTGTTTTACTTAAAAATTAACAACTTTGTACAACAAAGGGAGGGAATTAAATCACGCTTAGAAAACTTTTTTTTTAAATGTTTTTTCCAGGAAGTATTTATTATTTTTGAATTAATACTAAACATTTTTCAAATTTTTGTTTTTTAAATGCAGACCAAAAAAACGTCTTTTGTTGGTTTACGATATGTCGTTATTGAGATATTAAAACAAACTTTTGAAAATATTAATTGTTTGCGAAATAAATTCATTCGTATCGTGAATAAAAATCGAGGGAAATCATAGAGAAACACAAAAATGAATCTTAAAAATAATTAATTGAAAACATTGAAACAGAGTATAAATCCAAAAATTTGGCACAATTTTATATGGATTTTTTATTAAAATTATTTCGAAACATGCAAAAATAACGATAATCTGTTTATTTATTATTAGGAACATCATTTTCTGAACCGGAATCTAAATTAGCTCGAGCTTTACGTAAAACCAAACTAGTTTTAACAATTTGTTTGCACACTGCTTTTTCCACTTGTTTTTTACGTTCATTTGACTTTGCTAACTGCTGTACAGTGTCTTCAAGTGTTTTTCGGGTTTTTGTTAATCTTGCCTTTAAAATTGTATTTTCATTTCGCAGTTTTTGTATTTCGGATATATTTATCATTGGATCTAAAACAAATAAAATAAATACATTGTTATAATAGTTCATCTTTTGTGATAAAATACTCTAACAAACAAAGTGTATTTAGCACTCCACCAACAATCATCCATTTAAAGTTAGTAGAACGATAAAATAAAACTAAATTACACAATAATTGATTATAACTTTTAGAGAACGAGTTTTCGATAAAATAATTTGTCTTAATGATGTACGAGCGCTGATGTCCATTTATAAAATTCTTCAAAATCTTATATAGTACATGCATAAAAGTCCACAATAAAGTTTATTATTTTTGTCGTAAGTTAAAATTAAAATTTAATTTAGGCCCGTCATACCGGGCCTAACAAAAAAGATATTTAAGAAAAAAACCTGAGATTTCGGGTAATTAAGCTACCGCCGACAGAAATAAAATTTACCCGAAATCTCAGTTGTTTTCTTAAATATCTTTTTTTTAGGTCCGTCATACCGGAATTTTATTGGATCAATCTCTTTATTAATATTTCTATTTTCTATTGCGTAGTTTTTTATGTGTCTTATTTTATTCCGAGTGAAAATTATCAAAATTTGTCAAAATATGGTTTTTTCCATAAGATCAATGCATTAAAACTTGAACTTTAACATTAATTATTTAATGTCAAGACCCCCGTAAATTAAATTCGTCAATTAAATTCAAGACCCCCGAACTTCCCCCCCCTGAAACTTTTATAATTGATTTATATGCACTTCAACTACATGCAAACAAAAATCAAGCCTTAATCTTTTTGAAGCTTAAGTGCTCGTACATCCTTAAAGATTCTTATTCTTTGACTTCCGAAACCTACATAAAATTTCCATCGTTTATCCAAAAGATACAATGAGTTTACTAATTAATCCCCTAAGATAGCAATTAACCCTCTACAGATTGATTGCAAAATGCATGTTATACTGTGTGCTACAAAAATAGCGCTCATTTTTTAAATATATTTTATAGATGATTTGTGTCTTTTTCTTTCGGTATTTGGGAAAATGTTTCGAATAAAAGATGCTAGTATACTTACAATGAACAACTTTTAACCGAAGCATTTTTTTGAAAATCAAATGAATAAGACGCAAATAAATATAAAATTTTGAAAAATGTGCGCTTCTTTTGTGGCCGATAGTACATAGTTTATGTTAGTAATATTTTTACAAAAAATTTAGTAACCTTTTTGGTACTTGACCCAAAAGTACACCCGAATGAATCTAATTTGAATAAATAATGAATCTAATATATGGTAGATAACTTTCAAATTGTTTGATGACTCTTCCGTAATAAATGGCGGTCCTGTGCACACCTACCAAATTATCAATCTTAACTATTCCACTATCATTCGTTAGGATTATTCATATTTGCCAAAAAACGAAAAATCTTGTATTTTTTTACTTTGTTTGCTAGAGTAAACTGGAAGGCGTTCAACTTACCAGTGTCATTCGTTGTCAAACTACTCAACATATTATTCATTGTTTGAGTAACTTCCAAAGGCGGTAAAAATGGTCTCATCACAGTAGCTACACCAACATTTGCTTCTAAACTAGAAAATCGTCCTTGATCACTTTCAATACCCAAATCCGGTGAAGAATTCACCATTAACCGCTCTTGATCTTCTTCGTTAAACCATCTTTGAACATTATTACTATTATTATTATTATTTTGTAAGATAATTTCATAAGATCCTACAGGAATTTCTTCAGACGTATAACCTGAAAAATCTTTTTGATTCAAATGCGATTTTGTTGCATTACTAACTGTTGAGACACTTGTTGTTTTATTCGTTAACAATGTTTCATTCGAATCAGTTTGTTTAGCACATGCTTTAACCAATCGATTTTCTAGATCAGCATTAATATTTTCTAATCGGCTCACATGTAATTCTAATTGATTCTTTTGTTTTTCAAGTATTGATACTTGTTTTAACAAACTATTTTCATCATTTTCCGTGAAATTTTTACGATTTTCTTTCTCGTCTATATTTTGTTTTAATATAGAAATTGTTTTAGTTAAATCATTTTCATTTTGTATAAATTCAACTTTTTGTTGTTTCAATTGTTTTTCAAAATTATTACGTTCATTTTCTAAATGTTGTACTTCTTTTTCTAATCGATTCTTTTCAGTAATAACCTTAGTTCTTTCTATTGCCGCTTGTGATGCTATAAGTGTTGCTTCATCTAAATCTTTCCGTAAGTGTGAAGAATGTTCTTTATTTTGTGTCTCGATATGTTGGATTTTATTTATTAATTTTGTTTCATTCTCTTCAAGAGCATTAATTTTACCCTCAAATTGCGTTAATTCTTTTTTCAGTCGTTGAATTTCATTTAATGCTGTTTCTAATTCCTTTAATTTTTCATTATATAGATCTTTCGACACATGATGCTCTTCGCATTTATGCCGCAGTTCATTTAATTTTTGTTTTGATTCTTTATCCAAATTTTCATATTTATTATTCCACATTTCTTCATGGTCTTTTAATTTTAAATTCAGTTGTTCATCAAATTCATTTTTTATTAAATTATATGATTTTTCCAATGTACTTAAACGCATTTCACTTAGTTTAACATCAACAAACGCACTTTCAGCTCGTTTTTGTGCATCGGTAGCTTCTTTAATCGCATTATCACGTTCTTGTTGTAATAGCTCAATTGTTCTTTGTGATTTTTTTATTTGAGATTCAAGTTCAGTCGATAAATTCGTTTTTTGATGCAATAAATCTTCAATCATTTTTGATAATTTATCAAGTTGTTCTTCAGTGATTTGTCTTTGTTCAACAGCACGCTTGACTTTCTCCTCAGCCTCGTTCACAGATGACAAAGCATCTGCGCGTTGTTTTTTTAATTCTTCATACTGTTCAGCTAATTTTAATTTATCCGTTTGTAGTTGATTATCTTTTTGAATCATTTCACATTGTGTTAAAAGAACTTCCTGTTCTTTTTCCTTTAACATATTTTGCAATTTAATCACTTCTTCCTGTAATGTTGAACTATTATGTTTACAATCACCGAATAAATTGCGTTTTACTGAAGATCGTTCTTCTGACGAACGTTTTTGTGATGTTCGAATATTTGTGACTTCTTCAGACGAAGATTCTGTAATAAATGTTGTTTGGTATTTATTCCGATTACGTGATACAGGTGAAGTTTTTATTGATTCATCAATCAATCCAATACGTGCGAGTGACACACTTCGATCTGGTTCAGACCACGATTCGGATTCTGATTGATCTAATTCTAGATTAATCTTTGTTTTTTCATGACTCTTTATCGGTGATTTTCTATTTAGTAACTGTAATAAAGATTTATTAAGCATTGTTGAATTTGACCGATTTAAAGTTATATTTAACGGATCAATGTCGCGTAATGATGTTGAAAAACTGAGTTCACTCTCATCTAAAGTATGTAAAAATTTAAGTAACGATAATCGATTCGAATCTAAAACACTAGTAATGGAGCTCATTTGTAATAAACTTGTATCGTCGTTGACTGAAATTGATATTGATAAATTTCTGGATAGATCTAAACTTTTGTCAATAACATCATTGATAATACTCTGATTTTCAACACCTAAAAAGCCTAAGACATTTTTATGTTTTAACAATGCTTTTAAGAATAATGCTAATTCTTCTAATCGACTTGTTAATAATGAACACATATCTAAGGCTTCTTGTTTTGATTTTAGGCACATATTATAGTCTTTTTCAAATTTTTGTAATTCAGATCTTAATTTTTCAGTTCCACGTTCCGGTGTATTATGTATTTTATCTTTTAAATCTTCAATTTGCATCTTTAAATTGGTATTTGCATTTTTTAATTCGATGATTTCTTCATGCATTCGAACTGATGAACCGTCACCGCTACCATCAATTATCTTCTCCTTGTCCTGAAGTTCTGATCGTAATGATTGTATTTCACTTTCTTTTTCATCTAAAATTAATCGTATACGTTTCTGTAAACGCTCAATTTCACGATTTTTATCCCACAATTCTTTGTTAACTAATTCTTGTAAATTACCGGTACGTTTACGTAACTCTTCTTCTAATCGTTCAATGTCTTTACCACGCTTATCAACTAAATTGACTAGATCTGTGTTAACAACTTTTTCAATATCGCTTTTTTCTATTTGTACAGTTTCAGATTCATGATACTGTTTACGTATTGTTAGTAATTCATCTTTCAAATCAGATATTTCTTGTTCCAATTCAATTATACGATTATCTTTTGTTTGTAATACATGAAGATTGTTTTCATTTAATTCTTCAATTTTCTTTATTTGTTGTTCTTTTTCATGTAAATGCTTAACCAATTCCTGATAAAGGAGAAAATTGTATTTAATGTTTAGATTCCTATTTAATAAATACCTGAAGTTGTAAAAATAATATTACTGAATAACTAGGGAGCTAGTGGCATAAAAGGCATCTGATTTGCTACTCGTTAAGAGTGATAGGTAATTGAGGTTTGATGCTTGTGAATAGGATGACAATAAAATCTCAAAATTGTAAAAAAAACACTCTTCCAAAGTATTTCGCTGGGGCTTGCACTTAGTTATTAAGTTAAGGATGACTATATAGATACTGAAAAACAAAATTGCCAGGTGTGTAGGTCGCTGCGTTTAGAAGATAGTTTACGTTACAATAAAAATCTTCTAGCTACGGAAAATCAGTGACATAAATGTCTGACATTGCAATATGAACATACAGTGGCAAAGTCTAACCAAGAGCTAGACACGAGCAAACAATTTAATAGAGCTGTATTAGTATATTTTGCTTTTTTGAATTTCGCCTCTGATTATCGCAATACAAATAATAAGGTTGTAAAATATTGATTTCTTATTGATTATGACCTAATTAGTAAATTCTTATAAATTTCATTGACGAGCAAATAATTTACATTTATATATATTAAAAAAAAAAATGCAGACGAATTGAGAACCATCCTCTTTTTTGAAGTCGGGTTAAAAAATAAAAATTAAGACCTACAAGGTCCTATCATATGTGAAGGTCTGATTAACGACAATAACTCAAAACAAGAACCAGGCGCGAGGAGATGATTTAGGAGCACTTTTATACATTTTATTACATTAGTGACTTTAGTCAACTTTATATAACCTAACCTTCTGCCATAAGAGCAAACGGCTAAAAAATTTCTGCCACCAAATTTCAATCCGAAAATGTATACTTATTCTTTATAAAAATACTAACAACTTTTATTCAAAAAACTAATGGCTTCGGAAGAAATTGCCTGTAACAACATACCAACCTTCAATATGTTAGTTAGGCTTTTGGATTCAATTTCTGTCGCATTCATTCGATTTTCGTAAAAATTTTGAAGTGAAACTTCTTTAGCGACGTATCTGTTTGGGTCGTACAGCGACGGGACAATGTTAAAAGGTCGGTGGGTATCATCGTTCCCACGGGCTTAGGATTTGGGGATCCCTAAACTAAACAGGGGTAAGTTTTTTTGTAGGATTAGATCATCTGACTTTGAGTGAAGATATACTATCTGCTGAATATATATATATATATACAGGGAGGTTGTTAATTCGATTTCTAACGGCGGCAGTTTATCAATTAAATTAATTTTTTTTTTAAATATGGGTCGGTTAATTGACTAAAATGTCGGCATCTGGACAAGAACGAAAGTAACCCGGCTATGCTTATGACGTATATGTTTGAAGTTTTTGTAACAATAAAGGGGAAATAACTCAATAGAGAGGAAAATAAGAGACACACCTCAAGTGCGAGAAAGGAAAGGGACCGTAACTGTATATAAAATAATATATTATATATATTATTATTAAAAAAAATTAAATATACAAATAACTACGGCTAAAGAAGTTTCATTTCCTTCGTTAACATTTGAATTTCGAGAAGCTGAAATCTAGAAATTTCATACAAATTTAATAGATATTTTGAATTTCACTAACTTACCTTTAGTTTTTCTTCCATGGTAGAAATTTCTTTAACGTAATTTTCGATCAAAAAACTAACTGCAGCAGAATCACCGCCACTTTTCTCAAAAGAACCGTCGTCATTCGGCATGCGCTGTTAATAAAATCCCCACAAAAAATTACAAACAAAAAAAAAACAATAATTAAAAGGTTGCATGCATATTTTTATTGTTAGAGTATTTCTTTCTACAATCAATTTATAAAGTTAAATTTAAAAGCATCATAGACTACTAAATTTATTTAAATAACAAAATAAAATTTGCATACAACACTTAGTGAAAGAATGGGCACGTATATATGCTAGCTACACAGTTAAAATTTTATAAATTTAAAAGCACATTTATGATTCTAAGCATGCGCAGAAAAAATAAACAATGAATTTAAGTGTAGCCCATTATTTAAAAAATAACAAAAAACAAATTTCATTTTGTCATGAAAAAGAGCGTAAAAAACAGCATCTACCGATAAAAAATTTTTAAACAAAGCATAATATACCTCTTTCTTTTTTGAACAAACACACGAAGAAAACATAATTTAAAAAAAAAACGCACAAAACAAAAAATGATAATTCAATTTTTTAAAAGCATTATTATAAACAAAAATGATGATGTTTTTCATACAAACTGTAAATCTATTTTGGCAAAGCAATTCAATCGACACATACCAAAAGTTAGTGAGAGACTACACACAGTCGTCTATTAATAGACAAACGACGGAAGATGCTGTTGTTAGTAGCTAGAGCTCTACAGTAACGTAAACATTGAACACTTTTATGTATTTGTTTTTCTAAAAAAACGTTTTCATTTTTTTCTTTTTTTGAAAAAAGAAAACTTTATAACATGAACTAAAAATAGTTTTTTATTATATTATCGAATATTTTGTAATATTGCACTGTGAAGTAGAATAAATTGAATGGGTAACTTCTAAAATGAACGCATCTTTTGTATATATTGATTCCAAAATTCCTATTTTATAGAATTATGTAATATAATAAATTAAAAATATATCTTATAACACATAAAATTAGTTTGTGACTGGGTTAAAGATGTTAGGTAGGGACAATCGAAGGCAAAAGTACTTTAAATATGAAAAAATTTTGGTAGTGAATGTAACTTTAATTTAAATCAACAAAAACATATATCCTTTTTCTTTCTATATCATATACGTATAAGTGAAACAGCCAGTTTTTTGTTTCACATTATAATTTTTTTCTCAACAACCGTTTAATGAATCTAAATATAATTGTACAAAATTTTGTTTCTATAGAGTTCAAATTAAATAATTTGAAATTTTCTAATGCTTCGTAGCTTTTTTAATGATAATAGAAATGAATTTAATCTATTGAGTGAACAAAACTCCAAAAGAACACATGTTAAATTATAGTTTTTTAAATTGCAATTGCTTTTATGCCGGCAGTACACACTCGGCAAGACATTCGTAAGGCGAGGAGCCGCGAGTAGTGCCGTGTACACTCTCGCCGAGTATTCGGCCGGCAATACAATTTTCATAAGTTAGCCAACGTGGCTTGGTCAGAAATTACGTAGGTATAACTGAAAAATGACATTTTTAAATTAAAATTTACGGAGTTGTAATTTTTGTAGCAAACTATTAAAAATTATTATTATTCAAATACGTAATGACAAAAAATAAGAATAAAAAACGTATTCATACCTATTAAGATTAATAGGTACAAAAAGCGGTTGATAGTTGAATATTTAAAAATGGCGGTAGAAAGTTGAATCGAATGTAGACGAGAGTGTTCTTCATGCTCTTGCCAAATGTATTCACCACTCGCTTTCTTTAACTCGTGTTAAACAAACCAACTTTTAAGGATCGCAGACGAGGCAAGGTGAGTCGACACAAAGCAGACCGAGCGTTGTGAGCACACTCTTGAGCTTGTTATGTCTCGCTTTGCCTCGGCGAGTGTGTACTGCTGGCATTAAACGACTTAGTAAATCATTTTGAAATTTTCACAGCAATTTTAGCATTAAGTGAGGAACATTCTACTAAAATTCCGTTCGTTTCGTAGCAAATTAAAAATGAAAATTGGTTAAGAATTGGTTAAGTGAATTTTTTACTTTCTAAAAATTGTCAATATTCTAAATGTAAACAATCTCAAATTTAGTGTTTTCCCGCTTCTCAGCCCACACAATATGAATTTGGTTTCTTAACCAATTTTCATTTTTAATTTGCTACGAAACGAACGGAATTTCATATATATATATAACAGACAAAAATAACTAATCGATTCCATATAAAAGATAAATCGAGATAGGCAGATATTTTTCGTTGTTTATATCAAAATATGAATAATCTACGATAGTTTAACTACTTATTTCAAGTTATTAAAATTTTTGTCTTTAGCAGTAATAGTCAATTTCATGATAAATGTCCGATTAATTAGATATTCCCCGTCTATGAAGTGTTAAATTACAATTTTTGTAAACTAATTTCTAAAAACTTGTATTTACTATTGATTAAAATATATTAAAAATTTAGCTCGTTTTCTTTATTTTGCCTTAAGGTTGTACAGTACCCAGCAAATCATAATAAACAGAAACACTTTTTTTAACAGAAATTAAAAATTTTAATCTGTAAATTAATAATTTAAATATAGATGGCATCTAACATCACTAGTAATCGGATTTATGTAATTATTTAACTACTAAAAATAATAAATAATCATCTTTTGACTCTATTCAAGTATGGCGGACGAAAATTTTCGTGAGTTTTTTATCTTTTTAATTAAGATATTTACAAAACTCTTCGTCAGAATATTTTTTTTAACGTGTAATGTACGAGATTTAATTTATAAAAGTAGAAGTTTTTTACTTTTTAATCTATAGAAGGTGGAGCAACATTATCGAAAATGTATGCGTTCGTTCAACATTTGCTATTCACAGCGTGTTAAAATTCCAATTTTTAATGATTAATTACATGAAAAGCCTTCGTCAGATTTAAAAAAAAAAAATTATTTTATACGTATGAGTTAGCAATTAATAACATACCAAATTCAAATTTTTATCTATACATTGCCGATTTTACCTATACATGTGTCCGATTAACCTTAATGCGCATACAACCTTAATAATTAAAAAAAAAAATTTGTCAATTTTACTACGGAACACTAATATTAGTATCCATCAACGTAAAATAGACGAAAATATTAACGCGCTTTAAAAATCAAAAAGAAAAAAGTGTTTAGTTTATTTATTATAATCTAGATGTCTGGAAAATGAAATATTTCTTTTATAATTTCGGCAAAAAGTTGTTAAAAAAAATATACATGGAGGGATCATTGACCTAACATTGAAATGATTTTTAAATAAGTTTTTGTTACTTCCCGCAAAACTTCAAAAAAAAAAAAACGAAAAGACTATTAATTTTTTTTAATTACGGAAATAGTGTACGTAAAATCATTAAAAACATATACCGGTTGTTTAGTTTACATCTTCGCATAGTAGATCTCCCACGAGTATGAGAGAGTACATATGTATACATTAAGCAATGTGTATGAGAAGGAGGTCTTATAAGTTTGTTTTCTTACTTAAAGTTAAACTGTTGTGTGATGTATGGGGTTTTTTTAAGTGAATAAATCAGTTGTTATGATTTGTTCTGTTGTTCAGACTTCAATATGCTATAACATGTAATAATAATAACAAAACAAACCTATAAGACCTCCTTCTCATATACTGCTTAATGTATACATATGTACTCTCTCATACTCGTGGGAGATCTACTATGCGAAGATATAAACTAAACAACCGGTATAAAAATCTAGCTCTAAAACCTCTAAAACCTAGAGTTCTCACTAATTATCATTCGATAATATAACGTTTAACCGGTATAATATTTATCATTGAAAAATCACATTTAATTTTTAAACTAAATCGAAAAATTATATTTACACATTACTAGCGTAGAATTAGCGTTTGATTCCATTAGTTTAAAAATTCGCTAAACAGTCTAGCCAACAAGTTAAAAAACTTCCTAATTCTTGGTACTATGAATTAAAATACGTACGATAGCTCGTTGAACTCGTTATGATGTCTACTCATAACCCGCACATAAACAATTGCAAAAGTTATAAACAATTTATAAAAAAAAGAGGGGGTTTTGTTTTTTGCAAATATCTCAGAAACTACTGCAAATATCGGAAATCGAAAAAAAGATTCTTAAAGAGCAGGAAATTTCCTAAAACAAAGTCCCACCTCCCGGAACTGTACCACTAATATTTATTTCAGGAATTTTTTTTACTTCTGGGAGCTATTCTTTGAAGGATTTAAAAAAGATCCCCGTTGAGAGGAAACACAAAATTTGGCATATCTCTCTTAATATTTGAAAAATCGACAAATTTATCAGGAGTTAAGTTGTAGGTACGCAGTTGTACTGTAATTTTGTTTCTTATCATTTTTCTGTTACACTAATATTTACAGAAATATTGACGGTTTGAAATTGAAAATTAAATTCCTTAATATCTCTGTATACATTACAGTTTGAGCAAAAATAATAAGGTGATGAATTGCAGCAAACTTGATTTTCTACAACTTTATTCCTAACGCATTTTTCGATTGTTCTAATATTAAGAATGTTATTTTGTATTTTGCGTTTTCTTCGTTCTCTATGCCCTCCTTTCCCCTTGATCTAACCATTTAGTAATAAAATTGGCTTTGAAAATACTTAAATCATATCAGATACGACATTTCATTTTGATTAAACTATAAATGTGGCCACTAGAGAGTAATTTATGTATTCTAAGGAAATTCGCTAAGTTGACGCAGCTCCTGCGTAATGCCTTTTTTAATTTGTTGGCAAGACTAAAAATATGATAGTGACACTTTAAATATCGAGAGAAAAACTCAAAAAAGAGAGAATGATAAAATATATTAAAAAATTAAACAACTCAATATTGCGCGAGGTTCTCTTATCGAATCATATAGCTTGGGCATATTTTTAAATATGACAACAAAAGTAGAAGGCTCCATACTAGATGGATTGACTTGAATAGGAAAAATTTTAAGACATTAAAAATAAATTGGTAATATCAACCAGAATCATTGAAGGAGACATGTTGAGATGGTTTTGGCTTGTAGTGTATTCGAAGATGTTATATGGTAGCCTACTGCGAATATAATACATACTGTGAGTTGCAAACTGTGGTGGAGAGAAAAAGGCAAATTAAACAATGAATTTGATGCACACGTTTTTGCTACGTCATCTAAAATGATAATTAGTAAATAAAAATTTTTTAAATCGATGTTACAATCGGAGGCAAATGTATTTAAATAAGAAATAACGATTAGTGTGACAAAGCCATATTATTTTTGCATTTCTATTTATAATTTTTTTTCTCAACAACCGTTTAGTGAATGTTAATAAAATTATGCAAAATTGTTTCTATAGAGTTCCAGTTATATAATTTGCAAATTTGGGACGGTTGGCGGTGAAATGGTCACCAAATTAGCAACAAGTAACATATCCTGAGACAATATAAGAGTAAAGTTAACAAGAATAATGTGAAGAAAAAATTTTAACAAGAGTAATTTCAACATAATTTAAAATTTATTATATTTGAATTTAGCTAATTTTCTATTCATTTTTATTTTTGTCTATTGATCTCGACTATCTATCTATTTCTAATTGTTAAAGAGTAAATTACGACTAGCTAATTTATACTGATGATGACTTCATTGTAGTCGAAATACGTATTTATAATACGTATTTATTTATACGTATTTATAATCTAGGTAAAGGGGGCGAATTTGAAATTTTATTTAAAAAACCTAGAGTTCTCACTAATTATCATTCGATAATATAAAGCTTTTTTAATGGTAATTGTAATTAATTTCATCTATTGAGTGAACAAATCTCCATAAAAACACATCTAAAATTACAGTTTTTTTAAATTGCAATAACTTTTAAATGGCTTAGTAAATAGTTTTGAAATTTTCACAGTAGCTTTAGCATTAAATCATTACGAACTAAGTTTTTGTTCGTTTCGTAGCATTTTCGATTTACCTCCTTAAACAAGTTTGTTTACAAATTTTAATTTTTTAGATTTCATTTGATGGCTAATTCAAAAATTGTATAATCTAGAGCACGGTAGTGCGCAAGGCCGAGTTTAAGGTTTTAATATTACATTCCCTACGAATTTTTTGTGTATGATCAAGATTACGTTAGGTCGCTGAGATTAATTTTGATACTAGTTAATACCCAGATATCCTGGTATATTCGATCTAATCCTACTCTGAGATAAACAATTTATAGACTTTAAATCTATAATTATTATATCCTCGAAATTCAATAATAATTTATGAGTTTGTTGGTAGTTACAAGGTAACTTAGGGACATATGTACTGTACAACGCTGTCTAGATAGACAATAGAGTCGAGTACATTACAAGTTTATATCTTGATTATTTCAAATTTTGATTCAATCGTTAACAAGTCGTAAACAGTGTCTAGTGAGTTCTGCAGCCTTATTTTTACCAAAATATCGTTTATTTAACAAACTCAATTATATTTTAATAAGTACTTATTGTCATCTTTTTCCAATTTACTAAAATTTTATCAACGTTTAAAATTCTAGTCAAACGTTGCAATTGAAATTTTTATATATTTTATGCATTAGTCATGATTAGTTAAAACAAGAAAGATAAATTTAACAAATTTTGATAAGATTTAATTGATTTGTTCGTTCTAGCGTTTAGTTAAATGTAATTTTTCAAATCGAATGTTTTAAGTTATATGTTGTACAAAAATAGGTTTAAATTTAGCCACCAAGGGTGATTGTACTCACTAAAAATTATTATAGCCAAAAAGTTTTAAATATGATGCAAATTTATTAAAATTTTGATAGTACAAAAAAATATCTAATAAATAAAATAATTAAAACAGATTAAAACAGATATATAAAAGAAGTAACTAAGTAAGAGTTAAAAGAGCGAAAACATAACAGAAACATGCATTAGCAAAACAATTTAGTTAAGAAGCAAAGTTAAAAGAAAATTCAATCTATGTTAAACAATGGTACTTGTTTGTTTAAAATATCTCCGTACCTCAAATTCGTGAGTTTCCTTTGTTTCTTTTGTTTCTTCAGTTTTATCATAACGTACAACATAATTACTTTTTAATACACGCAATTCTTTTTTTAAATTGGCAATTTCTTGATCGCGTCGAATATCATCATGCGAAAGACCATTCTGTTGATCCACTAGGTCCTTGTTAGCAGCCTCACGTTTCATCAATTCACGTATCACAGCCATTGCTTGTGTATTTTCTGCTTCTAATTTATTAATTTTTAAATCACGCGCCACAATTTGATTCTCCAATAAGCGTATATCATCTTCACGTTTACGTAATGCCTCTTCTAAGTTAGCACGACGCATACGACTTTCTAATGACATACTTCCAATACTGCTCACATTACTTTCATCATTTAAATATTTTTTACGTTGTGCTTGTAATTCTTCCATGTTTCGTTTGAACTCCAGTTGTTGTTTTTCTAATTTTAATTCAATTGTTCTGGAATGTTGTAATGCTGCTTGTAAACGTTCCTCTAATTTGTTAACATTACTCTCACGTGAAGCTAAAGAGTTATTCAGAAATTCTAATTGTTGATTTTGTTGATCAATTGTTTTACGATATTCGGCACGTCGTTTTAATTGATCCTCTAAACTAGCACATTTATCATCAAGTATACGATTTAATGTACTAATTTCTTCGTCTTTATGTTTGACAGTTAATTCTAAGTTGTCATACCGTTCTTTTAAGTTTTGAAATTTTTCACTTTCTGATACGTATTCTTGTAATTGTTTAGAAACATCATTGATTTTTTTAATTAATTCAATTTCACGTTCATCAAATATTTTACATCGAGTTTGTAGTTCATTTTCAATGTAAATACAATGTTTTTTTAATGTAGTTACTTCGTCAAGTGCTTGATCACGTTCAGCTTCCAAGTTATATTCTTCCTCTAACCGTAAGTGTTGTGTTTGCTGTAACACAATAAACGTTTTCAATGATTTTTCAAAAGAGTGAAGATATTAAAAAAAGATGTAGAATTGGGGTTTACCTCTGTAGATTTATCAAGTTTCACACAATGAAAGAATATCAAGTTAAAGTTTTTAGACATTAAAACTGTGTTTTTATACATATATAACCAGATAAATTGTAGCAATGATATCGCATAATTATTTTGAATTTTTTGAAACTTTGTAGGAGTACGGAGTTCCACACTCCTACAAGTAAAATTAACTTTCGAAAAGAAAAAACTTTTATCTAAACAAAGATAATTTAAGATGAATTAAAAACGAATATCCTAAATCTAACATCTTTTTGGTTGGGAGTCAAAATCAACCAAAATATGAGTACTAAGAAGACGTTTCGGGTCAGTCTTCTTAATAGGTATGTCAATATAAGTCTTAAAGTTTTAGTAAGCTACGTTAAGATGAATAAAACATCCGAATTTTCAGTAGTTAAGCTGCTCCTTTTCTTACTTAAAATAAATTTCATGTCTGAAAATATTTACTTTTCGGAACTCAAGTGGGTCACTTGAAATTATAAGATTCGGTGACTCGCAGTCATTGGTTACATACTTGAAACATAGTTGTACTATATATTATTTGAATAACTATGAAATCTTTGTTTATGATGAATAAAATATCATAATAGGAAAAAATTTTTTTAAAGAATGGCATTAATGCTAAATCAGAAAATTTGCACATTTGTGGTTTTGACCTAAGGATGTAACTACATGTAACACTTCCTTAAGAAAGCGAGTACGTGTCAAACTTAAACTCTCCTCCGTTGTATCCTTGTCTAATGATAAAATAAGCAGAGTTGTATAAACGAGGATATCGCAAATACAATTTTAATCTTTGACTATCTACAAGATACCTTCAGATTATTGCGAAATTAAATAATGCTTAAAAATTCACTATTAGTCATGCAAAAGGTTTTTAAACAAATCCTCATGATTTTTTTTTACATATAGAACAAATAACGATAGAAGTGAAAACAACAAATATCGAAAATAGCAAATAATTGATTTGCTTAATTACCCGATATATACTGAGTTCATTATCAATGCATAAAATATTTATTTTAGTTATTAAGCTGAAATTGGGGAAAAACTATTCAGTTTATGAAAAAAAATTCAACAAAAGTTGTTTATTTAAAAAAAAAGGAACATTTTTTGTATTAAAATTTTTTCTATCTCTTACGGTTTCAAAAATGGATATTATCTTTGGGAGTCACCTCACTTTTTAGCTCTTGAACACATACACAAAATTTGAGGCAGACAGACGTTATATATTAGACTAACGCGTTAAATTTGTATATAGCCTATAACCTTCATCAATAAACAGGCTATCTAACGTAAAAAGAATTCTTTAAATCGGACTGGTAGTTCCTGAGATCAGGATCAGCGCTTTCAAACAAACAAACTCTTCAGCTTTATTACATTAGTATAGATGATATATATCGGGTATAAATAGTAACTACATCGTTATTTTAAAAAAAGTTAGTACTATCTAGAAAACCTAACCCCTATAAGAAAACGTTTACTTACCAGAACTGTTACTTGGCTATCTAATTGTTTGGCTAGCTTATGTTCCAATTCTTCAATTCTATTTTTATAGACACGAATTTCTGTTTCCTTTGTGACTTCTGTTTTATTTTGTTCTTGTTCAATTAATTCTAATGCTTTTAATGCTTGTGAAAGCAATATTTTATTGTCTTTTAATTCTTTTCTAATTGTTTCATTTTCGACCTAGAAAATTAAATTATTGATAACATATATCCATGTAATATCCTATTTCAACTTCTATACTTACATTTAATTCAATATTTTGTTTAACTGCCTCTTCCATATCTTTTGGCCCAGACAAAATTCTACCCATCTTTTCCTCCAGAAAAAATATTCGTAACTTTAAACTAAAATTTTCTTTCATTAATGTATTCAATTGTTCTTCACATTCTTTCACCGATTGTATACGCATCGGTGATGTTTTTCCAGCGTGATTTTCATCCCCGATTAATGGAACTGTAACAAAAAGGAAAGAAACTATTTTAAAAAGCTATAAAAAATAAACAAAAAGTAAAAGGTAATTTTAGTTGTGAAATTAGTTTTATTCTGCCTGCCATATTTTAAACTTGACCGTGCTTTTGTTTGCACTCATAATAAAGTCAATCGTAAAACATTGCGATGTACGCTTCCGTTCAATAAAATTTAACCTATCTGAACCGAAAATCTATCCCACAATTTTGTTGATATCTGTATTAAATTTACTATAGAAATAATATCATAATTGTTAAATTTTTTACTTAGAGATAGATAGAATGCTTACATATATTTTTTAAGGCTTACTCTGTTTATTATTTACAAGAAATTAAAATATATATTAAATTAAAAATTAAAATACATCTTATACTAAATATATTTAAAATTGTATAGATGCATTTCTGTTCCGCGTGAAAGATCATGCGTCACTTCAACAAAAAACGTGAACTGGCGGACTATCATAATATGTGATACAAATATTAAAATATGTGTATTACAGTGCACACACGGCACAGAGACTGCCCGTCCATTAACATATATTATACCTGCCTTATGCAAATAAACAGATTGATTATCATTATTATACGAGGTCTGTCCGAAAAGTATCCGACCTGCTTTTATATCTTCGCGCCAGAGTGTTCGAGCGACCTCTGCAAGGCATGAACGTCAACAGTAAAGCCTCACGAACTTATCGGTAGCTCGCCGACATCTACAGGATGTATAGTTCATGCGCAGCGTGTATTTGTTTACAAAGCCTTTTTTGCGTTCGTCGGATTTTGTTATTGTTAAAAATGACTGAAAAATCAGATCAACGAATTTATTTCGTTATCTCTTTTCGTTCTTGAGTTATCGTATCCACAGACAGGCAGACTGACGGACGGACATACGGAAATGGCCGAATTAGGCCATTTTATGAACACGTATACCAAACATTTATGTTAAGAATGAATATTTTCAAGCGTTACAAAGTCGGAACTAAACTATATACCTTGTATATTTACATATACTGGGTATAAAAATCATAATACCTTTTAAATAGGAATATAGACAAACAATATGAAAAAAGTTTATTCCGTTCGAAAAAAATAATGTTTTGAAAATATTTAAACAATTTTGTTAAAATATTTGTGTTGTTTTTTGAAACTCATGCGCTTGCTAGTCTACCACCCAATTTTTTAAAGGTAAAATTAATAGGATAAACATATATTGATTTCAATGTAAAAAACAGAGTAGAATATTATTAAATACTATTGGTATCAAATATATTTGGTGAGTATAATAATAATTTAAAACTTCTAACAGACAAGAATAAAAACGTGGACTTTTATAAAATTTAAGAAAATGAACAATTCAGATTGGTTCATTTTTTTTGAACGGGAATGTATACTTGAGAAGTTTATTTGAACTGTTCCAAGTAAACTAGATCAATAAGTTTAAAACTCAAAGAAATATCAGAACATTTTTTGAAGGCAGTTTTTTAATTTTGTACTGAACCATTTTTTGTAAAATTGAAAGAAACCAAGAAATCGATAAGAAATTGATTTTTATCATTTCGTAAACAAAATAAAATCTTTAGTCTGATTTATTTCCAAATTTCGCAATAGATATCCATTTAGCGTCACATCTATGTAAGTTTATTCTTTCAACCACTTTAATTTCTTAAGTAAAAAGATTGCAGGGACAATTGGGGTTATACATGAAAATTTTTTTTTCACTTGAATTGAAGCATGTTTACTTGACAAATATCAAGGTAAAATTACTTTTTAAATAACTTTAAAAAAAAGCGAGATATGAATGATTGAAATTCCCGAATAGACAAAGAGGGTGATAGCCCTCTTGACATGCCTTGTGACGTCATAATATACTATCACCATTTAAAATACACGTAAAACTCCGTTTTGCAAGAAAGAGACAGATAATAATCTTTAAAAGTTTATAGCATCCTTGATATTTGTCGGATTTTAAATTCGTTTTAAAATATTATTACAGTATTAACAGTATTTTCATATTCTGAAAATAAATATGACATATTTGGTATCAGTCAACTACCCTATTAATTTACATACTCTTTTTAAGTGCTGTACAAAATTTATCATCTTCATTTTCTGATGAACTCATTGCCGATGATGATTGATCTTCAAGTCTGTAATTAACTAAACACCGATTTTTTTCCATATTTACTGGCTGATTAATTAGGAATCTTTTAGACATAAATATTCTCAAGTTTCTATTTTGTGAATACTTTCGATTTTTATTTGCACAGTTGTAATAACTTATTTTATATTTTCCATTTTCTTTTCGACATACTAATAAAAAATAGTTTTAATAATATTATTTCATAGAAATATGATAACCATTGCTTTAATAGTTTTATAGTATTTATAGTATTAATATTTAAATGTTAATAATTTTGAATTTTCCTGGAATAAGACAAAGGGTATTTTCCTCCGGAAAATGTAGTTCCTCTGGGATAATAACAAAACGAAACGCGCTGAAAACGTGCCAACTCTACTAACTCGTTAACTTAAAAGTTTTCTTTATTGACAATAAAGAAAAAGCAACCGATTGCTTCTCTTAATAGACATTCCAAGTACTGACATCTGCGAGACAAGTACTGACATCTGGAGTTATACTAAATTTTATGTTTCCCCTTCCCTGTAAACCCCCCTTTTCTCTTTAATCGGATTGAAAAAACTGTAACCACAGACACAAACGTATATATACATATATATATATATATATATATATATATATATATATATATATATATATATAAGTATATATATATATATATATATATATATATATATATATATATATATATATATATAAGGTGAGTCAAAAGTCATGGAATTTCTTGAAAGGGTGGATAGGGGATGAAATTCTAAGATGAAAAGTCTTTGGAAATTTTTGCACCTAACCCACCGTTAATTAGATATTAATATTAATACCAATTAGACAAGCGTGTTAACGGAATAAGGAATGTTGGGGAATAAACGCAGCGGCAACAGATACGTGAGGAGAGCGAGCTCTCCCCACCACTACCGTAGAGCGAATCAATCTTATGCGTTTCAAATCCGGTACAGTTTTTATACTATAAAAAAAATATATAAAAATTTTAACGATGGTCGTTTTTAACATCTATTAGGTAGGATCAATGAACATTTGAAGAAATTTTTCCGAAATTCTATCATCGGTACAAAAGCAATAGCTACATTTCCTTTGGAGGAAATTCGGTAAAACTATAGATTTTTTTTTTACCTGCATTTATTTATAAAACGTTTCTTTTCACTAGTTGAACTTCAAACACATTTTTGCTAGTATGATAAATAAATTCCACACTCTGTATTGTATTGTAATTCCCCAATTTAAAAAAAATAATATTCAGTGCTTTACCCTCCTGTTTTAACTACCGAAAATAAAAAAAATATAAATAAAATATTTCGATCAAATTTTTCCCAAAACATATAAATAAATAAAAAAAGTTGTATTATATTACCAAATAAACAAAACTGTAGCCAATAAAATATCACAAGAATTCACAAAATGTCAAATTTTACAAATTTTGGTGAAAAGTATTAAGCAACATTATATTATGTACAAAATATAAAAATAATTAAAAATATTGATTTGTGAGTTCTTTGTTCTAAAAATATATTAAAAATCTTTCCCTTCCTTTGATAACACTGTATTTGATTTGGTTTCTTTTTTTTTGGTTTTGAACGAAGTAATTTTGAAAATATTCAAATCGATCAAAATATTAAATATGTAATTAAATGTAAATGTAAAAGTGATATGAGTATTTATTTATTTTTTAATGAATTATTATTTGGCAGTTGTAAATCATACACAGCACACTTTTTAGCAAAATTTTATGAAACGATTTCACAAAAATTTTTAGCGAATTTCCTGCAAAAGAAATGCAGCTATTGTTTTTGCACCAATGTTGGAATTTCGTAAAAATTTCTTCAAATGTCCATCGATCCTACCTATTAGATGTTAAAAATCACTATCGCTAAAATTTATATATATATATATATATATATATATATATATATATATATATATATATATATAAATACATATATATATATATATATATACATATATATATATATATATATATATACTTTTTAAAATGTCTGTGGACTCTCAGTTTTGTTCCGATTGGAATGAAATTAATGGGTAAAATCGGACGAGGGGAAAGGGGGTTTAGAGGAAGGGGGAAACACAAATTTTGACTATCTCCTTTAATATTTGAAAAATCGACAAATTTATAAGGAGTACAGTTGTAGGTACTTATAAAGATTATTAAAATAATCACAGAGAATCTAGGTTTTTTGAAATTACATTTCAAATTTTGCCCCTATTCCTAGAACATTTGTTTGTATTTTATAAATACGTATTTCGACTACAATGTAGTAATCATCAGTATGAATTAGCTAATCGTAACTGAGACACGCAACAAATTAGCAACAAGCAACATATTTCTGAATCCATATCCCAGAGATAGTTAAGATTAGCTAATTCATACTGATGATGACTACATTGTAGTCGCAATACGTATTTATAAAATACAAACAAATGTTCTAGGAATAGGGGCAAAATTTGATTTCCGAGCGGTCTAAGGCGTTATGTTTGCGCAGTATACAGTACTTGGAAACTGGGAGGTTATGGGTTCGAATCCCAACATCGGCAGTTTGTCAATTATTAAAGAAAAAAAAAGGGGGCGGTTAATTGACTAAACTGTTGGCGTATGGACAAGAACGAAGTAAACGGCTATGCTTGAGAAGGTTTTTGCAGTTTTCTTCACGAACTCCAGATGAATATCTGCATAGTTCCTATCATAGTCAGCTGCAGCCGCATATCCTACCAATTCCTAGTCTATACACAAAAATTCCTCCCACTCCACTCACATCCTTAGGCATCACAATGGACCTTATGGTCGAAGTGTAGCCCGTCCAGGGCAGCCTTTACAATCTATCTATCTATCTAGGATGCCACAGTGCCGCCCTTGGTATAATTAAATTAAATCTAATTACATTAAATTAAGCCACTCATTACTTATTAATAAAAATATGCCAATTGTAATCGAAATCAGCTAAGGAGTTTTGGCGACATTTGAAAAAAAACGCAAATAGTACTTCTTAATCAACTTGAATATAAAATAAATTCAAGTACATTCACCCTAAAAATATTTGGTGTTGTTTATTTTTTATCGGAATAAAAACAGACAAATCTTTCTTAATTGGAGATGCACAATTCTATTAAAAACTGATGTGAACATCACAACTGCCTCACAGTCTAAAACAGTAGTCTGTATGTAGGAGTTGCGTGCTATTTATTTACACCAATTTTTTTCCCTTCAAAAATATTTTTACACACGTTTTTATATTAACTATAGTCCCGACTTAATGGTTGAAAATATTGAACTGAGAAAAAAAAATTGATATTGGTGTTCCTAAAAATGTCCTAATTAATCCATTTCCGCAAATTTGTGTGTTCTAGAGTAAGGTCAAGTTTGGTAAAAAGAAAGGTCAAGTTTGTGAATGGGCAAAATCAGTCCATGTGTGGGCAAAATGGGCAAAACTGCTCAACTTTGAAACCGTAGGATATAGAACAAATATATAAGGACAAAGAATGTTCTTTTTTTTTTAAATAAACAACTTTTATTATAACATTTTTTTACATAAATTCAGTATACACCGGGTATTTAAGCAATTAACCCAGTTAGTTGCTATTTTCACTTGTTTTGTTTGTTTTTGTATTGAATGGGTAGTTATTTGACGAAAATTCATTATAATTTATAAATATTAAATTACGTGTCCCTGACTGATTGATCATCACCAAAGATGTTGAAATTAGAAACATGAAATTTTGAAAGTATGTTTCTTAGATAGCGTAGAGGTGCGCTAAGAAATGACTTTTAGAAAATCGTCCCCAAGGAAGTAAATAGACAAAATTATTATTTCCCAATTTTGACAATTCGAAACGTCAACTTTGTTTTTGTATTTTAAATTTGTTGATAAATAATTTATTTCCAAAATTTTGATAATTTTGACAACTAAAAGTTTATAATGGCCAATATTATTTGGCACTTAATAAAACCCTTCTGATAAATCAGATAATCAGTTTAATGGAAACTTTGTGATCTTTCAAAAGGTGAAAACGAAATTTTCTATCTTATTTCTTTCTATCTTTTCTTTCCTTTCTTATTGCGCTGTATTCGCCAGATAACATGTAAGAGTCTTATGAAGATCATGTGAACGTTACGCTGATTACTGGAAGAGTGGAATTCGGAGGTGGCTCAGAGATGGAGGTGGTTCAGTGGGTTCTTCTATGTTTTAAAGTGAGCTCTGGGGCTACAGTTGGCTTTCTGGGTCGTAAGTTCATTGCAAGTCTTTTTCCAACAATTTCTGCACTAGTAGCAATATTAGGATCCATACGGAGCCTTTGGATAATTTCAGAAGCAGTAGACAAACGATTTCGAAGGGTGTACATTAAAATAAAACGATCGAAATTCAGATTTTTATTTGGCCAAAACGTAGCCTAAAGTGAAATTCAATAGAACATATCTGGAATGAACTTGTCTGACGTATAAGAAGATGAATTAACTTTCCTGGTAGCTTACAGGAGCTCATATTTAGTCCAGGAATGGGAGGTAATCACCCAAGATGTTGTAGCGAAGTTAATTAAAAGGATGCCTAGACGGCTTAAGGAAGTCATTAGAGCAAGAGGAGGTAATATTGTAAAAAGTTTATTTCCTTCTAAAAAGCTCGAAATAAAATGCAATTTTTAAATTCTAAAATTTATGCAATTTGTTTTTGTTTTTAATTAATTTTTTTCCCCGTTAATTATACGGTTTTTTTATGCAAATTTACGCCCAGGCCATCAAAAACATATACAAGTTTATAAAAATGTAGTTCATATGCAAAAAAATTCCAAAGAAAATAATTGAAATGAATTTATCTAAATGCGCCACTTTTTTTGCTGTGCAATATATATTCACATATATAAAAATTTTTCGCAATTGCTTCATCGATAACTTCGATAGGGTAATATTCGAATAGCTGAATAATAAAACTTATACTACAATAATACTCGAAACAAAATTATAATTAGTAGCATTTCAAGTAATGTGGAAAAAGTTTTATATTTGAATAACTATGCCTCTAGCCCAATGAATCTGTCGCAAAAAAGAGCGAAATCTACATGAGATAGTGTAATTTTCGTAGTAGTCTGATTTGTTAAAGGGATGTATTCTGAGTATAATGGCGGATTTGAGGGGTCGCCCGAGTGTCAGTGACGCCACTATCGCGAAAAACGCGTTTCATTGAATATCTCGAGAACGGTTTACTCTACGCAAAAATCTATAGAGACCGTTTCTCTTATAAATTAAATTTCCTAACTTTATTCGAAAGTTTCTTTTCGAGCATCAATATTTTCCGAGTTATTTTGTTCGAAAGGCACAAACTTCCCAATTTTCGTTTGTTTTTCGCCTTTATCTCACTAACCGTTCACTTTTATTAAATTTTACCCATTATCAAACTTATACATCATTTAATTATCTACAACTTTTGTCCAAACCTTTTTTTTATACTGACAATACTTTTGTAGCTAGAAAAAAAGTTTCGAATAAGAAAGTTAGGAAATTTAATTCATACGAGAAAGGTCTTCATAGTTTTTAGCGTAAAGTAAACCGTTCTCGAGATATTGAATGAAACGCGTTTTTTCGCTATTATGGCGCCACTGACACTTCGGGCAACCCCTTAAATCCGCCATTATGCTCAGTATTCATCCCTTTAACAAATCAAACTACTACGAAAATTACGCTATCTCATGTAGATTGATTCACCAATAGGGAATATGCATGAAAATTTTTTTTAACTTGAATTGAAGCATGTTTACTTGACAAATATCAAGGTAAAATTACTTTTTAAATAACTTTAAAAATAAGCGAGATATGAATGATTGAAATTCCCGAATAGACAAAGAGGGTGATAGCCCTCTTGATATGTTATGTGACGTCATATTACATTTTCACCATTTAAAATACACGTAAAACTCCGTTTTTAGTATTTTTGCAAGAAAGAGACAGATAATAATCTTTAAAAGCTTATAGCTTCCTTGATATTTGTCGGATTTTAATTTCGTTTTTAAATATTATTACAGTATTAACAGTATTTTCATATTCTGAAAATAAATGTGAAAAAAAATTTTCATGCATATTCCCTATTGCTTGGCATACTCTTGAAGTCAACAAAAATGTATTTGTATTGTGTACTAACTGATACTCGCGACTTTCAGTTTTTTTTTTTTTGTCGTTCAGTTTTTTAAAACTTTAATAACTTTTTATTGAATGAAGATATCGTGATAATTTTTTTAGATTAGGACCAAGTATCTAAGGAGTAAAACAAACAAAAACATTGATCAAAATCGATCCAGTAGTTTTTTGCGTGACGCGCATACAACGGCAAACCTCTATCATTTTATTTATATAGATTTGTATTACATAATGAAAAGTATCTTAGATTATTAACTAATAAAGTTTAAATGAAAATTATTAACTTAAATTTCACAAATCTTTCAGATTATCATAACAATATTTATCGGAAAGGCAGTTACTTTCTTCATCAAAATTCAATATAAAATTTAAAAGATGTTTACAAAACTAAAAATAGAATAAAAAACAAAAAACATACGTGACATAGCCATTTTTAAAAGTCAGAATAGTAATGCAACACAGATCGTAAAAATTTATGAACACCAATGATCGATCATATCATAGTGATTGATGATTAAATAAAAAAAACTGAATCACTATATATCTAACCACACATAAATTACTAACAATTGCGATAAACAAATCACTTCATTTTTGAAAAACCCAAAATGCAATTGATCAACAAATTACAAAACAACGATCACAGTTATAATAACAAATGCATATAAAATCAAATTTAACTATTCAACTACAATGGCATTTGTTTTGTCATTTGTGTTAGTAGTTAATTGTCGAGGCCCGATACACACAACTCGAACACATAAATTTTGTTTTGTTTTTGTCAGTTTAGTTTTAGTGTTATATATATTTTGAAATACATAATTCGAAAATAAAGCTTTAATTACACTAAACTAATATTGTAAATATTAATAACGTATGCTAATTAATAACGGATATTGTGAATGTTAGATACCAAGGTTTTAAAATAATGTACAAAAAGTTATGAGATGTTACCTATTTTAAGATACTCATTTATGAATGAAAGTTATCGAAAATTTAGTTAAAGAGTTGACAATCACAGCAAAAGACTAACTATTTCAGAATGGCCACAGAAATAGCGAAATAAGATTTCCTGACTTTCAGGTTTTCCATGACTAAACAAAAACTTCAATATGCAAGAGCTGCGTCAATTTAGCGAATTAACCTTTTTCCTCTGAAGATTTAAAAAAAATCCAACAGAGGGCAGCACTAGTGGGGGTACACATGTTTTGATTTTCTCATTGACAGCAACGTTTTTGGCTTGCTTTGGGCTTCATTTCTGTGGATTATTAGACATTTTTATAAAAAAACTCGTATTTTTGAAACAAAAAATAGGAATCAGGATTTTTGACGGTTTCTCCGATTTTTCTCAAAAGTACCGATCCAATTTTAATTCAAGATACGTCAATCAATAGGTTTTTTTGATACCTATTTTATTTAACTTTTCCTGATCGGAGTTCAAGTTTTTTATTATTCGTAAAAAACCATTTTTTCAATATATTCTGGTGTTGGTATATGCCAACAACTGGTTCTGATCCAAAAATTACTCAAGAGGTTTACTCTGATCCAAAAATTACTCAAAATTACTCAAAAATTACTCCAGTATTTATTTTAACATCTGATTTAGTTGATTTCATTTCTGTGGATATATCCAAAGTGGCTATTTTAAATTCTATCTAAAACTGTTTGCGGAACTCACAATTTTGTGAAACTATCTAAAAAAAAATTAAAATCAACTCTTTAACTGGAGGGGATCACCACCCTCTCTAGTATACAAATTTTTTTCCCAATTTTAATTGAAAGTTACAAATTACAGAATGGTGAAAACGATATCATTAATAAAGTGAGTTGCCCAAAGTTGCTCTAACTAGAATACACACTTTCAACAATAAAAATTTTTAAATAGAACAAAACGAGATTCACCTGACAACTGTTGGAGTAATACGACTTATTATTAATGGGTCACTGATCTATTATAATTTATTTAAATTTTTGTAAGCCCTGTTAGTCGTATCACATTACTGTTTTAAATATTTTATAATATTTATTATTGAAATTCATTTTCAGTATAAATAGACTTTAACTTTAATAACTTCAATTCAGTTAAACAATAAAATATTCAAGGTATTTTATCACTCGTGATAGTCAAAGCAATTGATCATATCTAGTGTAAAATATACTATGCAAGACTTTTGTTGACAGTGCTTATTCATTAGTTTCCGTGTCGCAGTTAAAACTTATCACCTAAAATAAAATACCCAAAAGAGGCAGTAGGCCTCTTTGGACGGTAGTATCGATGATCTTCTAAATCTAAAAGATTCTCTTTAGTTAACGCACTACCATCTTCAGTTTTTGCCTCGTTGTGATATGTCAAACGGTTCCGAAAATTTAACGCTCAGCGAAATTTTTTATACAACAGAATGCAATAATAGGGAATATGCATGAAAATTTTTTTTTCAGAATATGAAAATACTGTTAATACTGTAATAATATTTAAAAACGAAATTAAAATCCGACAAATATCAAGGAAGCTATAAGCTTTTAAAGATTATTATCTGTCTCTTTCTTGCAAAAATACTAAAAACGGAGTTTTACGTGTATTTTAAATGGTGAAAGTGTAAAATGACGTCACATTACATATCAAGAGGGCTATCACCCTCTTTGTCTAATCGGGAAATTCAATTATTCATATCTCGCTTATTTTTAAAGTTATTTAAAAAGTAATTTTACCTTGATATTTGCCAAGTAAACATGCTTCAATTCCAGTGAAAAAAATTTTCATGCATATTCCCTATTGAATGAAAGAAATTTTAACAACGTAGCTGCCACGCGGAAACGGATGCTACAAACATACTAATAAACAAATTTTACCTCTTAATACTTTAGTATAGATTGTATTACAAATGCTAAAACACTGTAATGTTATATGTTAAAACATAAAAATATAATAAATTTTATTGAAATTACTCTTGTTAAAATTTCTTTCATTCAATAGGGAATATGCATGAAAATTTTTTTTCACTTGAATTGAAGCATGTTTACTTGAAAAATATCAAGGTAAAATTACTTTTTAAATAACTTTAAAAATAAGCGAGATATTAATGATTGAAATTCCCGATTAGACAAAGAGGGTGATAGCCCTCTTGATATGTTATGTGACGTCATATTACACTTTCACCATTTAAAGTACACGTAAAACTCCGTTTTTAGTATTTTTGCAAGAAAGAGACAGATAATAATCTTTAAAAGCTTATAGCTTCCTTGATATTTGTCGGATTTTAATTTCGTTTTTAAATATTATTACAGTATTAACAGTATTTTCATATTCTGAAAATGTGAAAAAAAATTTTCATGCATATTCCCTAACTCTTGTTAACATCACTCTTATTAAAATTACTCTTATATTGTCTCGGGATATGTTATTCGTTGCTAGACACTTTCACAAACAGTCTGGTTAATTTGGTGACAATTTTTGGAACTGTCACCAAATTAGCATCGTATAACATTTCCTGAGACAATATATAAAAGTAATTTTAATAAGAGTGATGTTATCAAGAGTAAATCGAATGAAAGCAATTTTAACAAGAATAATTTCAATAAAATTTATTATATTTTAATTTATATTGTTTAATTTTTTATTTATTTTTGTCTATTAATTTCGATTTTCTATCTATTTCTAATTGTCAAAGAGTAAATTACGACTAGCTAATTTAAACTGATGATGACTACTTTGTAGTCGAAATACTTATTGATAATACAAAAACTGATCTAGGTATTGGGGCGAATTTGAAATTTTATAGAGTTCACATTAATTATCGTTTGATAATCTAATACCTTAAATGATGACAATATTTTTATTACACTCGAAAGGCCTTCCATATTGTCCCATTTCGATGAATAACACTGTTTCTTAGACTCAGAGAGAAAATAATTTTTTGGTTTGAAAATTATGAATGAGAAGTAATATAAACGAAAGACATGCACAATAATTTTTTGGTTAAAAAAAAAAACAAACGTATAACTAATTTTCTAAATTTCCATAGGTAAATTATATTTCGCTAGAGAGATCATAATCAAACAAACATACAAAACAAATAAATAACAGTAGAAACTCGATGTTAATTTTTCTTTTGACAATATGCCAAATGGCATTCGTTTTGGTGACGGATTTGGAACAGATTAAATATATTTGTCGTATATATTGTTTTTTATTTTGTAATGTCGAAACGAGAATACGAAAATATTGTAACCTTCGTTTAACGCGGTATATAAACAGCAACGATACAATAAAATGCGAGGTTTTAATTGAATAAGATAAGGTAAAGTGTCCAAATTTGTCGTGTAAATTCACCCTCCGCGATAACAGACGATTACCAGTGCTGTTGGCAAGTTTATTATACGCTTTCGTACTATGGACCAGAAACGTTTTTGGGAAAATGTTGCGAATAAAAGTTATTACTAATTTATAATCAACAACTTTTATACGAAGGATTTTTTCGAAAACCCAATGGATAAAGCACAAATTAATTATAAAATTTGGAAAAATGAGCGCCAATTTCCTATTTCAACTCTGCAAACTCTGTGAGTATTATGGTTAAGTCAGAAACAAGTGTTTTCGTAGCTTGAAGACTAAACTTGCCACCGGTTGATAACTGAATTTTTTTAATAGTTTTGCATCCGTTGTACCGAGTTACAAACAAATTCCCGATCACTTTCGACTTGAAATAGTCAAATCTCATTATACTATCTCTGCCACCAGCCAAGTAGCCGAGCGGTCTAAGGCGTCATGTCTGCGCAGTATGCAGTACTTGGAAACTGGGAGGTTATGGGTTCGAATCCTGACATCGGCAGTTTGTCAATTATAAAAAAAAAAGGGGCGGTTGATTGACTAAACTGTCGGCGTATGGACAAGAATGAAGTAACCGGCTATGCTTGAGAAGGTTTTCTGCAGTTTCCTTCACGAACTCCAGATGAATATCGGCATAGTTCCTATCATAGTCGGCTGCAGCCGCATATCCTACCAATTCCTAGTCTATTCACAAATTCCTTCCATTCCACTCACATCCTAATGCATCACAATGGACCTTATGGTCGAAGTGTAGCCCGTCCAGGGCAGCCTTTACGATCTATCTCATACTATCTCTGCCAAGTTCAGTTTCAGTATTAACTCTGAATGCATGATGTTCGCATACACTGACTATACCGTACGTGTTGGAAAGCATTGCTAATAGAGAATCAATGTTCAGTATTATTTACTATAATAACTATACAGTATACACAATGCTTAACAAAGAAATAAAAATAGTGGGGGTACTCTATCGATAAGGGTCCTCAGCCAAAATCTTTTGGGTTTTTCCATATTTAAAACATTTTAAATTGTTCCGCTTCCAAATGTTTGCAACTGTAGAGTTGCTTAGGCCCAGTTCTTCACCAACTTCTTTTGTTGATTTTTTATCGTCAATAAATAATAAACTACAAACTGCTATATCTCTCTCTTCATTTTTTTGTGGGGCTTCATCATCTTTATCTTTGTGGCAGTCTTTGCAAATAGATAAAACAGCTAATCATATGAGTAACTGTTCGAATGCTTGATGATTGCCTATCCTCAAATGCCACAATAAATAAACTGACACATTCCTATCCCAAATGTCCCCCAAAGTACCATTTAATAATTTGCACTTTTTCTATTATTGTGCAATAACCCATTGTTGAAATACGATAATACCATTAAAACACACAACCAAATATTTCCCATTAATTCATATACGTAATGATAAATATCATCAATTATAATGTGCATCACAACATCCCCACTCTTAAATGGCATCAAACAAACACCATACGGCATACACCACAAGCCTATAGCCAGATGTATGTATGTATGGTATGGTTTTATAGTAAATATTTTATTTATTTATTTAACATTGATTCTCTATTAGAAATGCTTTTCAAAACAGTCTGTATATATACTTACAAGAGTAAAACAAATTGCTTTGGTTTGATAAATATATATACCTATCACAATAGAACATGCCACAAACGAGAAAAGTAAATTTTCTATGTTATTTTATACCGATTACAAATAGTTTTATAATATTTTGAAACTATTTATTTATTATTTCAGTATATATACACACTATTTAGCAAAATTTATCTGTTTTGATAGCTCCTAATTCGGCAATAATAATATACAATCTCAACTACGTCGTGTAGTTGTTTTAACATAAAATCTATTTTCACAAAATGGAAACCCGACTTCAAAAATCAAATATTCTATAACAAAAAATGCACTAAAAAGTAAGAAAATAATTGCATATTCTTGTGCCAATTTTAGTAGTTCACCTAAGCAAAATTTTTTAAATATATATGTACAATTATTGTTATTTTTGGAGTCGGTGTCAGCATAGAGAAATTCACATAATTTTTGGACACCGCCTCCAAAAATAACAATAATTGTACATATATATTTAAAAATTTTTGCTTAGGTGAACTAAAATTGGCACAAGAATATACAATTATTTTTTTACTTTTTAGAGCATTTTTTGTTATAGAATATTTGATTTTTGAAGTCGGGTTTCCATTTTGTGAAAATAGGTTTTATTTCTCGCTTTTTTGTGACTTTGAAGCTCTATAACTGATTTTATTTGTCTAAATATGGGTAGACCTACTAAACGACCAACTAATTTTTAGTGCATTATTTTATAACACATTTTTTTATATCCGTTTTTTTTTTTAATTTTTAGTGCATTTTTTTATAACAGATTTTCAATTTTTTTTTTCAAGCATTTTGTTTTTTTTTTGTAAAAAATTTTTTTGAAGTCGGTTTTTAAAAAAAATTTCTTATTTTCCCATTATGAATGAGTATATCCTTTAAAAAAAAAAAAAAATTCGCAGAAATCGGTTATCACATATAAAATGAGGGTTTTCCTCGATTTCCAGGGGATCCCTTCATCAGAATGCAATTTGGTGAAAATGGGACCAATCGGGAATCAAACTCTTTAAAACAAAAAAAATTCAAAATCGGTTAATAAATGACGGACTTCTGAGGTAACAAACATTAAAAAAAAAAAATACAGACGAATTGAGAACCATCCTCCTTTTTGAAGTCGGGTTAAAAAAATCAGTTTCATTACTTTAATTTAAGATATTTAGCGTGTCCCCGTTTAGTTGTGTCCCCTATTTTATTTTATTTTAAATAATATCTAATTTCAAGTTTTATAAAAAAACTTGGATTTATAATGAGAATTCTGTTTAGAAATTTTTGTTCGCGTTAACAAAGAGTCTTGTGTAAACATATTTTATATTTTTGAGACCAACATAATTCCTCTACGTCTCTCCGGATTTCCTTAGGTCTGTGTTGTTATTATTTTAAAAAAATATCTGATGATTCGATTTTGTTGATTGTAAATAAAATAAGACAATTTTCTTGTGATGTCTACAAATAACAACAGTTAACATGGATACGTAATGTTAAAAGCTTGTTGTAAATGAAAAAAACATTATACAAACAAATACTATAGTTGATTTCAGCAAGAATAAATCTTATGTGTGCAAATATCCCTCTTTTATACCCGGTATCTATACATTTGTCTGTGATTTGGAAAAGATTTTTTTTAATTCATATGGTTATTTACACGTTTTGTCTGACCGTTTGTTTGCCCGGGCTAATCTCCGAAACGGCTGAACGAATTTTGACGGGAATTTCATTGGCAATTAGAGGATTTCTCAGAGAGTAATCTAGGCTACTTTTGATCCCGGAAATACTAGGAGTTCCTAAGGGGTGGCGGTAAATATTTATCTTTGTAACCGTATGAGATTCAAAGACAAAAATGTCCCTACCTTAAAAGTAAACAACTTGCAAAGTCGTTCATTGCTCCCTACTACTACAAACCTGCTAGGGATTTGCAATTTTTAAAAACTTTACAACCGTAGCAGATAGGAGAAAAGTTCAAAGACGGAAAAGGTTCCTATCTTAAAAAAAAAGAACTTGCAATGTCGGTCATTGTCCCTTACCAAATCCAACCTCGCTAGGGGCTGCAGAAATATCTAACTTTAAAACCGTAAGAAATAAAAGAAAAATTAAAAGACAAAAAAGTTCCTTCTTTAAAAATAAAAAACTTTCAAATTCGATCGTTTTACCAACCAACCCCCACCACCCAAGGAGGGAGGAAAAAGTTCAAAGATCAAGTGTTCCTACTACGCTAAGTGGTAGGTAGCTTTGCCCACAACCTATCTTTAAATATAAAAATGTTCATCTGATAAAAAACAACTTTAGTTTGAAACATTTTTTCATACAATCAATAGTTTTGGCATAAATAAGAGCGCGGAACATACGAAAATATATACAATACGAAAATGTATTTTTATAAAAAACTGACGAAATATTTATTTTATAGATAATATCACATAAAAGCCATAAAATTCGATTAATTATTAAAAATCGATATATTATTAAATTTACGCATCGATTTACCGTCCAAGTGATCGAGCGCTCTAAGGCGTATATCTACTTGGAACTGGGAGGTTATGGGTTCGAATCCCGACATCGGCAGTGTGTCAATTATTAAGGAAAAAGAGGGAGCGGTTAATTGACTAAACTATCGGCGTATGGACAAGAACGAAGTAACCAGCTATGCTTGTGAAAGTTTTCTGTAGTTTCCTTCATGAAATAGGCAGTTTCTCGAACTTTGTTTAATTTTCAAGGTTCATTCATGATGGAATCAACTATATATTGATTTTGCAATATCGTTTATTTTAAACGAGGCGTGAGATGAATAGAGTTGTAGTGTTATATTTAACTTATTCGGGTCACACTAATTGTGAATCGATTTATATTTATTAATAAAAAGTTCAATTAATTTAATTGCAAGCATTTAACGCTCACCTAACACTATTTAGTACCGTTGTATAAAAACCCACTGTATGGATGGATACCCACTACATTATATGTATGCATAATCTATACTAATATTTTAATGCCGGCAGTACACACTTGGCGAGAGCTATCGACGAATGACTCGGCGAGACATTCTTTATTTTAGATATTAGATATTCTTCACGTTTTCATGGTTTTCATGGAAGGATTAGGTTCCCTTGGAAACTAATCCTAGTTATAAAATTTCAAATTCGCTCCAATACCTAGATCAGTTTTTGTATTATAAATACATATTTCGACTACAATGTAGTCATCATCAGTATAAATTAGCTAGTCGTAATTAACTCTTTGACAATTAGAAATAGATAGAAAATCGAAATCAATAGACAAAAATAAAATTAATAAAAAATTTAAAAAAACAAATTAAAATATAATAAATTTCATTGAAATTACTCTTGTTAAAATTTCTTTCATTAAAGTTTACTCTTGTTAACATCACTCTTATTAAAATTATATTGTCTCAGGATATGTTATTCGTTGCTAATTTGGTGACAGTTTCACGACGTTGCTTGGTTTTACCTAGCTTATATATATTTGTCCGATGTTTAACACTATTTTAAGATCGCACCTGATTGGTGCTGAATTATGCGTTGCGCAGTAAACAGGTTTTTATATTTTGACATCTTTAGAGAGAGATAGAGAACGGACATACTGACGATTAACTTTTCCGTAAAATTTTGATTAAATCTTAATTTTGGAACCGGTCTATTGTCTAAATTCATAATATTTCTTTTGAATTTCTGAATGTAAATGCTGAATGTAATAGGGAATATGCATGAAAATTTTTTTTCACATTTATTTTCAGAATATGAAAATACTGTTAATACTGTAATAATATTTAAAAACGAAATTAAAATCCGACAAATATCAAGGAAGCTATAAGCTTTTAAAGATTATTATCTGTCTCTTTCTTGCAAAAATACTAAAAACGGAGTTTTACGTGTATTTTAAATGGTGAAAGTGTAATATGACGTCACATAACATATCAAGAAGGCTATCACCCTCTTTGTCTAATCGGGAATTTCAATAATTCATATCTTGCTTATTTTTAAAGTTATTTAAAAAGTAATTTTACTTTGATATTTGTCAAGTAAACATGCTTCAATCCAAGTGAAAAAAAATTTTCATGCATATTCCCTATTATCATTTGATAATTTAATATTTAATCCTAGTTACACCAATGATAAATGAACTTTTTAAAATCACGATGGTCTCAAAATTTAAAGACCAACGTTGGCGCACATTGTGATAGTGCTTAAAAGATTGATCCCTAATTAGACATTTATTGCTTATCAACAATTATTAGTAAGAGTTAAAAACTATATGTGATACCGACTTTAGATAAAAACAATATGTAGTAGAACCACCCGGAAGAAATCAACATACATTTGACCATATGTACTGATAAAAATTCAAAACGTTCGAACTAACCGATATATAAGTTCATAGGTTAGTCGGTGAAATCCAAAAATAGATTAGTTATAAAGTTTCATTGCACAAACAATAAATAAAACCCCAAATTTTAGAAGAAGTATATCATTATCTACATAAAAAAAACCTAAAATATTCGACATATTATATAGGGTGGCCGCATAAGTAACGTAATGGTTTAATTAGTGAATACATTTTTTGTTTAAGTATTTTTTTAATATTTATTTCAGAATTAACTTTGAAAAACTTGGGAAATTTATGATGGAAAGAATTAGCACAGAACAAAGAACCAAAGTTTTTCAATTTTATTTTGAAAGTCAGATTTTATTTTGAAAGTCAGATTCGATTATTCAGACACAAAGATCATATTGAAATTTCAGCAAAACAACAAAATTGCAGAATATAGGGCACTCCAATTCCACAGTATGGTGTGGAATAACTTCAGAAAGGATCATTGAAAGGCAATGATTAAAAATTTGTTAAGATCAGAGGTAGAGAACAATCCAGAATTGTGGTTCCAACTAAATGGAGCCACAGCTTACCCAACTATGGCTCTTCTACGCGAAATTTGGCGATTGAATAATATCGCGTTTTTCTGATTTTAACTGGACACCGCGTTCGTCCGATTTAACGGATCCCGATTTTTTTCTTTGGGGTTACCTAAAGGGTAAGGTGTATGCCAATAAGCCAAGAACCATCCAAGAGCTTAAGGCCAATATCCGAGAAGAAGTGAGGGCGCTGGGCCCTGAAATTCTGAGACAAGTTATGAAATAGGTCTGGAAAGAGACTTCAGGTCGAAGCGAACATTGGGCACCATTTGAAAGATATTACCTTCAAAACATAATGTGACCATATTTCTAAAGTGTAATCTAAATTTTAATAAATACCAACGTTAAATAAAATCAGGAAGAAAAAAAGTTATTCATTAAATAAATCATAACGTTACTTATGCGACACCCTGTATAAAAATATTTTTTATATATTAAATCATCGAATACATTATTTCTAAACGCAATATATATTATATGACGGCACGTGTAATAATACTATTACGTGAGTTAACACATGTGGCAAAAATATTTAGTCCAGGTGCTAGATCTATTAAGGCCAATGAATAAATGTTACCATAAATAAAATTTCAAATTCGCCCCAATACCTAGATCAGTTTTTGTATTATAAATACGTATTTCGACTACAAAGTAGTCATCATCATTATAAATTAGCTAGTCGTAATTTACTCTTTGACAATTAGAAATAGATAGAAAATCGAAATCAATAGACGAAAATAAAAATAAAATAAAACAAAATAAATTAAAATAAAATAAATTTTATTGAAATTACTCTTGTTAAAATTACTTTCATTCAATTTACTCTTGATAACATCAGTGTTATTAAAATTACTCTTATACTGTCTCAGGATAGGTTATTCGTTGCCAATTTCAAATAGTGAAAGTGTCACCAAAATAGTAACGAATAACATATCCGTTGTATTATTATTCTGTTGTAATAAAAAAAATACTCGACAGAATTTAAAAAAAAAAACTAGGATAGTAAAGATACATATTTATTAAATAAATTTTCTTTTAAAATCGCGTTTTACCGTTTTGTTTTCGAAACATAAAAATTTAAAATTGTTTTTTATTTCAAAATTGCATTAATTTGTATATACGAATAGTGAATATATCTATGTGTTGTGTATATGTAGGTATATGTATTTGTTCTATAATAAAGGCAAACCAGGTTTTTGTGCTGATTATATAAGACAGTGCTTATTAGTGAACTTTTAGAACAAATTTAATTTAAATAGTATCATTGAATTTTGAAGCCTGACTATTAAAAAAAATCATAAGAAAGAAACACTCTAAAATCTAATAAATAAAAGAACATCTGTTTGTGTTTACACTCTTCATCAGGTAAATATGTAAAATATTTTTTCAAAATAATTGAAAATTATCAAAGTATTTTATCTTAAAAGACTGTATTGAGGAAAATATCGCATTCTTTGTTAATTTATCGTTCGGATTCTAAGGCCTATATTCATAGTCCAGTCTTGAACAAGTGCTTAAGCTTACATTCATGAAGACCGTCATTTGGTTTTAAGACATGATGAGGTCTATATAATATATAGCCCTAAGTGAAGCTGACTCATTCACTCACTCGTGTATACAAATTCTAAGGCACTTCTAGACATGCTAGAAAGATGCGGTTTTTTGCATTCGACGCGAAATTGCTTGAAACCGACGGAAAAAATCGTAAAACTTTCATTTTTTCATTGCAACTCTTCGGAAAAACACGCCCCAAAAACATTTTTTTAAATTCATGCAATGTTATTTTCTGTGACGCGGAGCCAAGCCCGAAGGCCACCTCGGAGGTCAAGGGGGGGGGGGTGCACCCTTGCGAGCAGAGCGAGTCTAATATAATATATAGCCCTAAGTGAAGCTGACTCACTCACTCACTCATGTATACAAATTCTAAGGCAATTCTAGACATGCTAGAAAGATGCGGTTTTTTGCATTTGACACGAATTTGCTTGAAACCGCTAGGAAAAATCTCCAATTTGCAACCTTCGGAATTGCGGACCCCCTTGCGAGTTCATAGATATACATTAACATTATCATCGATAAGACGCGGTTTTCAAACATGATCTTATTCGATATAAGATTAGCTTTAGTAAGAAGAATCTTGAGATACTCTTAATTTGCGTTCATCAATTTCCGTAGTAATTCTCATGTATCCAATGATCTGATTTGCTGAGATATGTCTCATATTATTGTCAGTGATACAGAATATTGTTTGTTTACATGTACAAATGCAAACAAACCGACCTCATAAGACCGTACATAATAGTACGGAAAAAAAAAAGTTTTTTAAATAAAATAAGAAAAATATGACGGGCAAAGTAAAAGTAAAAATTAACCTTCGGTAGACAAAAAGTATTTTCTTCAAATTTTGAACCAATACTCTCATATGATAATAATTTATATTTACTCGAAAACTAGCAGATGCATAAAATCGCAAACATATTAATAATTGAAACACTGGTAGAATAGATAATCCGCAACGATTGACTTTAATTAAATTCTGTTCTATTAGTGGTAATATTCTAAATTTAACACTGATGTTGACGAATCTAAACCTTTTTTTAGATTTCGATGTCTGAATAAAATTCAAAAGGATCTTGTATATCTTTAATGTAGCGCTTAGGAACACGTATAATTATGTCCTCATCGTCATAATCAAAATCGGTATCATTGTTATGATCAATATTGATATTATGTTAACAGAAAAATGCATTATCTCACTACTTTTTTCACTGAAAAGTTATTAAGGTTGTCTTAAGTTTACTAAAATGCTGACTTAAAGTAAATCCTCTTTTTTTTTAATAAACAGTAAGGATAAGGTCTGTAATAAGATTGTCTTATTTGACTGTGAACACATCAACAGTTTTCAATTCTTAATAACGCTTTAAGCTATGACTATGAATATTTATCAAACCACAAATATCTTAACTAAGATCGAACTTTCAAGCTTGTCTAAAGATTGGGTCTATGAATCTAAACGCTGCCTTAAGATCATGTTTAAGGTGAACTTAGGCTTAAGATCGGAATATGAATACGGGCCTAAGATTCAAAATTAATACTATTTTCTAGTTATTATCAAGCACAATTATTATATTACGATAAAACTCGTTTAAAAACCAACATAGTAGATGCATTAAATATACAAAAATAACAAACATTTTATAAACATTTTAATAAGTACTAAATTCTTTAAATTAAGGACGTTGTTCATTTGCCAATTTTATTTACGTAATTATGTGTCCTTATGGGATAATATAATTTTCTATATTATAACTTGTTAACAACCATGTTAATAAATTAGATATATGTATATATATATATATATATATATATATATATATATATATATATATATATTATATATATATATATTATATATATATATATATAATATATACTAGCTGACCCGCCCCGACTTCGCACGGGTTCTTTACAGAAAATATAAAACAGCCTATGTTACTCCGAGGAGATGTAGCTTTCGGTAAAATTGGTTGAGTAGTTTTTGAGTTAAATCGTAACAAACAAAAAATCAATCATCTTTCCTCGTTATACATAATAGCATTACCCGTCGCGGCTTCGCCCGCAAAAATTTTGTAACGCCCTTATAACCAAGTAACATAATATTTTCTCCCGTCAAGAACTGATAAATTGCGTTTAATTTTTGAAATACATTTGTTGTATGCACTGCTACCTATTAGCAAAATTTTTGAAGTACTCATGTTGTGTATACTGCCATCTATAGGGAAATTTTTAAAATGTATTTGTTGTATGCATCGCTATCTATGCATATTACTTCGCGAACAGACATACAGACGCGGCCGGGGGACTTTATTTTTAACTATGTAAAGATTTACATAACTAATTTTCTTCTAAAACTTCACATTTAGTTGGTTAAATTAGATATTCAAAAAAATTTCTTGACATTTCCCGGTTTTCCAGAGAGTGGCCACACTGATATATAATATATTACATACAGAAACACTATGAATGTTTTGACTGGTTCAAATTAATTGCAGTAGAGTGTACATGGCACACCATACTAATAAAAAGAGCGAAAAAATGTATTTACTATCGCATTTTTAATAATATTGTTTCCCCTAATAAATATTATTACACAGGAACATACATTTCAACACACTAATAGTAGTAAGTAAATATAATTCAAAAATTTTTTTTAAAAAGAATTTAAACATATGTTTCATTCATTCACTGAAAAAATTTAAAAAAACATATTCTGGTTTCAGTTAAAAGTGAGAAGTAATGGTTTTTACTCAGCGAATATTCTTATACAATATTCTCAATATTAGCATGGAATACATCATTAACCAGAATAATTATAATATGGTATAGGGTAGTATCGAACTCTACACCTATAGTTTCGAAGTCAAGAACACTGTTCACTAGACTACTAGATTGTGATACAAGCATTTAAAAAATATATATAACATAAAAATGTTAAAGAATATATTGTATTGCATTTGTCTACTTACATGCCAATGTTAAGTTTGGATCCGATGTGGTATCTTGCAGCTGTGCTGGGCTTGTACTGTAACAAAATAGAAAGAATACATAATATTATTTATCTTAATAAATATTTTTTCAAAACATTATACGCTGACCTCTATATAAACTGAACAGATTATGCTTCTGGGTGTCTAAACCAGGGATGTTGCGGATGCAAATATTTGATATCCGTGGATGCGGATATTTTAAGACTCACATAATGTCAAGTTTTATTAAAAGAGATACTTTTAATTAGGTACACTAACTATGCCGACATACTGTATAGTGTATACAGTATGTCGGCATAATTCTTAAAAAAAGAAATTCATATTTATGAATTATAGTTATTTTATTTAATTTATATAGAATATAGAACTTATAGACTTTTTAATAATTGTATTTTTCAAAATCGATCTTTTTTCTTTAATTGTTTTGTTATGTTAGTGTTATCATTATTATATATAATTTTTATTATCTGTTTATGTCAATGTATTCATTGTTTTTATTGATTTTCGTTTGATGTCAAATTTTAAAAAAATTTTAAATAAAACCTATTTTGACAAAATGGAAACCCGACTTCAAAAATCAAATATTCTATAACAAAAATGCACTAAAAAGTTAAAAAATAATTGCATATTCTTGTGCCAATTTTAGTTCATCTAAGCAAAAATTTTTAAATATATATGTACAATTATTGTTATTTTTGGAGTCGGTGTCAGCATAGAGAAATTCACATAACTTTTGGACACTGCCTCCAAAAATAACAATGATTGTACATATATATTTAAAAATTTTTGCTTAGGTGAACTAAAATTGGCACAAGAATATGCAATTATTTTTTTACTTTTTAGTGCATTTTTTGTTATAGAATATTTTATTTTTGAAGTCGGGTTTCCATTTTGTCAAAATAGGTTTTATTTCTCGCTTTTTAGTGACTTTGAAGTTCTATAACTTATTTTATTTGTCTAAATATGGGTAGACCAACTAAACGACCTACTAACTTTTAGTGCATTTCTTTATTATTAAGACATTTTTTTTTTGAACTTCTAGTGCATTTATTCATAACAGATTTTCAGTTTTTTTTACATGTATTTTGTTTTTTTTTGTAAAAAATTTTTTTGAAGTCGTTTTTTAAAAAAATTTTCTTATTTTCAATGGGACTAATGGGAAACCAAACCCTTTAAAACAAAAAAAAATTCAAAATCGGTTCATAAATGACGGAGTTCTGAGGTGACACATAAAAAAAAAAAAACACAAACGAAAAAAAACAGACGAATTGAGAACCATCCTCCTTTTTGAAGTCGGGTTAAAAATAATAAAAATTAAGTACACATCCGATCATAAAAATTGAACTACTACTAAGTCACATTCTAAGCGTTTATATAACTAAATATATCTATATTACATACAATAATCCTTAGAATATTTCAACTGGTTCAATTCTTATTAACGAGAGTGTACATGAATACAGGAAAAAGATGGTAATGATTTTTAATAATCTTTATATTATTATCAAATTTTTAGTATGACAAATTTAAAATTTGGCGCATAATAATAAAGAGCAACTTCGCGTTTTCAGGTTCCATCCTGTTTCGCAGAGGTTTATTGACTAATTCCGCACTAAACAGGCTAAACTGTTTCGGGTGCATCGATTTTAGATGGGTCCCCGAAGACGAGGTTGTACGGTCCTTGCGAGGGTTTGTTTCACGGCATATTATACACTAGAGATTTATCTCGGACATGCTCATCTAGTTTAAAATAAGATTAAATCACACTTTGCATCGGTGATGGCATTGTTGCTTCACTTGTCAAATAGATTATCTAAGGTAAAACACTCAAACAATAATGTAAATTGTTGAAATTAATAAAAAAAAAACATCCACATGACATAACACGTCTAAACACGTTGTGATGTTAAAATTAATGCGGAAGTTCCGCAATTGCGGATGCGAATATTCTTGGTCTAAACGTGAAATAACGGCTCCAACTTAATGATATTCAGCGCTCCCAAAACTAGCCAAAGTAAAGCACTTTCTTATCACATATACATCATACGTCTCAACTAGCCAAGGTACTAAATTTTAATCGTAAATATATTTATAATGGAAAATTTTGAAATATTATATAAAATAAATATTAGTTTTTACGTTTAAATGCGACGCAGGCGCGCTGAAGCAAAAGTTAGTTCCTTGACTAGTTGAGTAGCGCTTCAATTGGGGTTAATGGCGTAACATAGGATAATCTGTCCAGTTTATATAGAGGTTAGTGGATTGATATTATTTAACATGATTCAATGACTTCTATTTCTTCTTAGGAATTTTAAGTTATTTCGATGATAAATTCTTTTCTAGTAACAAATTCAACTCGATACTCTATGCAAAAAAAAAACATGTGAAAATAACAACTAAGATAACTGTTTAAATACCCAGTTTATAGTGTGTTCGTTATCAATGTGTGAAATGTTGATTTTACATTTTACACATGCACAATTGCATAATAAAACCTATTTTGACAAAATGGAAACCTGACTTCAAAAATCAAATATTCAATAACAAAAAATGCACGAAAAAGTAAAAAAGTAATTGCATATTCTTGTGCCAATTTTAGTTCACCTAAGCAAAAATTTTTAAATGTATATATGTACAATTATTTTTATTTTTGGAGGCGGTGTCAGCATAGAGAAATTCACATAACTTTTGGACACCGCCTCCAAAAATAACAATAATTGTACATATATATTTAAAAATTTTTGCTTTGGTGGACTAAAATTGGCACAAGAATATGCAATTATTTTTTTACTTTTTAGTGCATCTTTTGTTATATTTGATTTTAGAAGTCGGGTTTCCATTTTGTCAAAATAGGTTTTATTTCTCGCATTTTAGTGACTTTGAAGTTCTATAACTGATTTTATTTGTCTAAATATGGGTAGACCTACTAAACAACCAACTAATTTTTAGTGAATTTTTTTAAAACACTTTTTTTTTTATTCGTTTTTTTTTTTAATAATTTTTAGTGCATTTTTTCATAACAGATTTTCAGTTTTTTTAGAAGGAATTGGGTTTTTTTTTTTGGAAAAATTTTTTTTGAAGTCGGTTTTAAAAAAAATTTTCTTATTTTCCCATTATGAATGAGTATGATGATGATGAGAGTGTCATGCCTGAGAACAGGCGTTGACTACCACGGCTTTCCACGCACTCCTGTCATATGCCAAGCGTACAAGTTCATGACAGTTTTTAAAAGTGAAACTTTTAATTGTTTGAAGAAAATTATTTCTTCTGCGACCCCTTTTTCTTCTTTCCTCCATGCTTCCAGTTAACACTACACTTTCAACACTTCCCTCACGTATTATGTGACCTAAGAAATCAAGCTGTCTTTTTTTTATATATTGTTAACTAGTTGTCGCGATGTATGTGCAATCTGTAGAACTTTCACATTTGTTATTTTACTTGTCCAGGAAATTTTTAGAATTTTACGCCAAAACCACATTTCTGCTGCTTCTATTCTCTTCCACATCGCATTGCTAATTGCCCAGCTTTCAACACCATAGAGCATTGTTGACCAAACATAACATTTTAATATTCTGGATTTGGTTCTTAGGCTTATATTCTTGTTGGTAAAGATTGACTTTAGTTTGTTAAAGTTTAGTTTCGCGAGATTAATCCTGTGTTTGATTTCGATGTCACATTTCCCGTCTTTTGTTAAAATAACACCTAGGTATTTAGCTTGATCTATATTTTTTATTAATTTATTGTACATAGTGAACTGAAAGTCTGTCTTTGTTTTACTGTTTGTCACAATAAGGCACTCTGTTTTATCTGTGTTAATTTTTAAACCTAGAACTTCACTCTCTTGTACTATTTTATTAATCATGTTCTGTAATTCGTCCGGATCGTCGCTCATGAGCACTGCATCGTCAGCATATCTAATATTGTTGATATTCATTCCACCAATATTGATTCCCCGCATGTCCTTTATAGTGTCGAAGATTGTCTGGCTATACAGGTTAAACATACCGGGAGACATAACGCAGCCTTGCCGTGTACCTTTCTGTATGGAAAAAAGTTCTGACTTATTATTTTTATATTTTACTCTGGCTTTTTGATCCCAATATAAATTTGAAATAAATTTTATGTCCTTGGTGTCGATTCCTAGTTTAGTTAGCCGTTCAATCAGAGCTACATGGTTGACATTATCAAACGCTTTACTGTAGTCTATAAAACACAAATAAATTTCTTTGTTTACTGCAAGATATCGCTGTATGATGTTTCGAATAGTAAATATTGCATTTCTTGTTCCTTTTCCTTTTCTAAAGCCAAACTGTTTATCGTCCAAGGCAGTATTAATTTTTTTTTCTATTCGATTAAGTATTACGCGACTCATTATTTTTAGTGTGTGATTTATTAGACACAGTGTTCGGTATTGGTCACATTTTCTTGCGTTTGCTTTTTTTGGGATTGTTACAAAACTTGATTCCAAAATTTCTTCAGGTATTTTGCCTTCATTATACATTTCGTTTGTAATATCCGTCAATATTTCAATCCCTATTTCTCCAAGACCTTTTATGCATTCCACTTGTAGTTGGTCAGGTCCGCTTGATTTTCTATTGGCTGTTTGTTTAACTGCGTGTTGGACTTCGGACTTTGTTATTTCAGGACCCTCCAATTTTGATATTTCGGGTTTTGGTTCTCTAAGGGTATCACTATATAATTCAGTAATATATTCACTCCATCTTGTTAAAATTTCATTATCGTCTAATATAATTTTATTATTTTTGTCTAAAATGGCGTTACTTGGGGGGGCTATTCTTCTAAAAGTTAGTTCGTTGATTTTCTTGGCCACGTAGAACGGTTCTCGATGCCACATTGATTCTATTTCAGCACACTCGTCGTTAAGCCATTTTTCTTTAGCGCTGTGACATTTACGTTTTATTTCCTTATGTATGTTTTTATACTCGTGTGGGCTGTGTTCTTTTGCTATTCTTCTCTTTTCCATCAGCTTAAGAATTTCAGGGGTAATCCAGGCTTTTTTCTTTTCATATTTTACCTCGGGAGTATTTAGTTCTTCCATAGTATTTATTATTATTTCTCTTACTTTTTTCCATTTATCGTCTATATTTTCTTCTGCTTTTATCTTTTCGTATTTTTCAGCCACCATTTTTTGATATTCAACTTCCTTACATTTGAAATTCGCCCAATTTACTTTGTTTCTCATTTTTTTAACATCCTTGGTTTTTTTGAGTCCAATTTTCAAATGTGCTACAACAGGAATGTGATCACTATTACAGTCCGCTCCTGGATAAGTTTTTACTGATTGGATATTGTTTCTAAATCGGTGGTTAATTGCTATGTAGTCTATTTGATTTTTTGTATAGCCATTTGGAGATTTCCATGTCCATAAGCGCCTTGCTGTTTGTTCGAACCATGTATTGCAAATTACCACATTGTTAATATTACACCAATTAACCCATCTTTCTCCCCTTTCATTTCTTACCCCAAGTCCAAAATTACCGACACTTGTATCCCCTTCTTGTTTATTGTTACCAACTTTTGCGTTCATATCTGCCAGTAGAATATTTATTTCATGTTTTTTGCAGTTTTTCATTAATTCCTCTAACTGTTCGTAGAATTCTTCTATTTTTTCTTCTGGCTTTTCTGCTGTCGGCGCATATGCCTGAATTATATTTATGTTCGTAGGATAATTTTTTATTTTTACTAGCATCATTCTTTCATTGAAAAACCATGAATGAGTATACCCTTTCAAAAAAAAAAAAAAATTCGCAGAAATCGGTTATGACATATAAAATGAGGATTTTCCTCGATTTCCCGGGGATACCCTCATCAGAATGCGATTTGGTGACAATGGGACCAATGGGAAACCAAACCTTTTAAAACAAAAAAAAATTCAAAATCGGTTCATAAATGACGGAGTTCTGAGGTGACACACATAAAAAAAAAAAAAATACAAACGAATTGAGAACCATCCTCCTTTTTGAAGTCGGGTTAAAAATACAAAGTAATGTAGTATGGTATATAAAATAAATCACCTAAATTTGACAATCCCTTTAAGGACATTATATCTAACTTGAACTGTAATTTAAGAAACAATTATTATCACAAAAGAGAAATTAATTTTTTCATGTAAATTAAAATCCGTATTATGATAAACAACAATCTAGAATAAAAAAGAATATAGAAACATTCTATTTACTTATAAAGTAAATAAATATGAATTGAACTTCTATTGATTCTTCCTAACTTGGTTGTTGCTGATCATGATCTAATTGTCACCAGTTTTATTATTTGTTTGTAGAAAATATTGCGTTTTATTAAATACATACATAAAATTATTATTATTATTATTGTCATTAAGTCATGTAAAACATTGTTGTTACGTTTCTACAGGGTGGCACATAATTAACGTTATGATTTAATGAGTGAATAAATTTTTTGTTTACGTTTTTTTTTTCTTTTTTTTTCAGAATTAACTTTGAAAAACTTGGGAAATTTATGATGGAAAGACTCAATACAGAACGAAGAACCAAGGTTGTTCAATTGTTATTTTGAAAGGCAGCATTCGATTATTCAGACACAAAGATCATATCGAAATTTCTTTTATGTTCGAAATGCACCTAGCGCTCCAACAATTTACCGATTGGTTCAGAGTTTTCGGCAACATGGGCTGTCTGTGATCATCCGCGTGTTGGAAAACCTCGTGCAGTTCGGAATGATGTGAACATTGCTCAGGTTCAAGTGTTGAGGAATACCACGAAACTTCCACTAAGCGACGTTCTCAGCAGTTGGTGATGTCTAGGCGAAAATTTTTTAAGGTCAGAGGTAGAAAACAATCCAGAATTATGATTCCAACAAGATGCAGCCACCGCTCACACAGCTCGTTCAACTATGGCTCTTCTGCGCGAAATTTTTGGCGATCGAATAATATCACGTTTTTCTGATTTTAACTGGCCGCGTTCGCCCGATTTAACGGCTACCCATTTTTTTCTTTGGGGCTACCTAAAGGGTAAGGTATATGCCAATAAGCCAAGAACCATCCAAGAGCTTAAGGCCAATATCCGAGAAGAAGTGAGGGCGCTGGGACCTGAAATTCGAAGACAAGTTATGGAAATGCTCTGGAAAGAGCGCGTCAAGTCGAAGAAAACAATGGGCACCATTTGAAAGATATTATCTTCAAAACATAATGTGAACATATTTCCAAACTGTAATCTAAATTTTAAAAAATGTCAACGTTAAATAAAATCAGAAAGAAAAAAGTTATTCGTTAAATAAATCAACGTTCCTTATTTATTTTTACCCCAATCAAATAAAGATTGATTAGTTAGTACCGAACCCAGTCGGTCTTCGAAGAAATGTTTCGAATACAAGTTATTAGTATTTTTGATATAAGCAAGGTATTTTTATAATGAACAATTTTAACTATAATAATTAAATAAACTATACAATCTTGGAAAGAGAACGCCAATATTGATACTGCATTGTCGATAGTACATATCTTAATTCAACGTCAAGAACTAGGAAAAGCAATTATTGTTACCAAAATCTTCCTACGCAGTGTTGCAGTATACCGTGTTTTGTAACATTGTCTCCCTCCGAGATCCTAGCATTTAAGGACGATAATGTGCTAGATATTTCTACAAAATTTACAATTAAGGTAGTTCCAGCACTGTCTTATATAATCAGGACAAAAAAACAGTTTGATTTTATTATAGAACAAATATATATACATACATATACAACACATAGATATAATCACTATTCATATATACAAATTAATGTAATTTTGAAATAAAAAATAATTTTAAACTTTTATATTTCGAAAACAAAACGGTAAAATGCGATTTAAAAAAAAAATTTATTTAACAAATATTTATCTTTACTATCCTAATTTTAAAAAAAATTCTGACGAGTATTTTTTTTAATACATTTAACATTAATTTTTAATTCAATGAAATAAACTGTACAATTAAAAAAATATTTTAAAACAGTATTACAATGTCTAATTTATTAACATGGTTGTTACAAATTTAAATCTATGTTAAAAATTCGATTTTTAATCGTTGATAACTTTTTCAAATAATCGATAAGGGGCCGTTCATAAATTAGGTTCATAAAAGTGTTTAGGGGAGGGGGGGGGGATTGTTGACTGAATATTATAAGTTCTTACCATAAGCAGGGAGGAGGTAGAGAATCTAATATTACGTAAGATTTTGAATTGAAAATGTTACCACTTTCGCGCTATGAAATGGCATTAATGGATAACGCCATCTGTAAATCGATATCAGACTGGTTGGTCAGCCCATGGGTAAACAATAGTTAGAGTTTTGATTTATTATCTATTTCTTTCAACACCTTAGGTTTTACTGAACTAATTATGGTCAAAACTGTGATAGGTTAATGAGATTAATATTATTACAGTGAATTAATGATATTTATAGTAGTAAGATTACAATAAAGGCTATTTTCAGAATAAACGGTGTTTTATTTTATAAATATATCCATTTCTTACGAAAATTTCTTATTAAGGGGTAGGGAGGGAGTAGTTGTAATCTTTTGATGTCTTACAGTAGGGGGAGAGGGGGCCAAATTAGCTCTCAAAACCTCTTACGTAATTTATGAACGGTCCCTAAGAGGTTTTGAATTTATTAGTAAACTTAAGTACGGACTTAAACTTGACAAATATCATAAAAAGTGTCACGCATGAAAGTCATCAAATAACTTTGAAATCATCAAACTATGAGATGGCAGCTCAGGTACGGAATCCTGTATCTTAACTAATAATTATAATATAAACAAATTTTTATCGATGACAAGCATCTGTGAACCATATACACATCAAAATAAAACTGTTGTTGGATGCATTTTGACTTGAATATAAAAATAAACATATGGTTTGGATAAATAAACATTTTTTTAATATTATTTCAGATAGATTTTATTATAAATAAACAATTAGATTTATTATCATTTATATTCAATGTAGGTAATCTATATTTTTTATTCACTCAATAAATAAATATTATCTACAGAAACACTATTATAATTATTATATCATCACTGGAGTGTCTTGTCTAGTCGACACAGGTGGTGTCCAGACTATTGAAGACTTTGTAAAAATTTGATGGATTAATAAGTAAACAAACAACAGTGTTTGGCACAAAATCACGAAGGTGGTAAATTTGCTTTGGGAGCTCATAAAATGAAACAAAACGTATTATAATGTTTAATTATAATGTCACCTTAATTAAGTGATGCCGCGAGAGACGAGACTAAGATTAGAAACCTAGGATAGTATTTAGTATTCTCGTGCAATCTCTATACATTTATAATCTGTAAAAATATACAAAACAGCAAATCGTTTTGACTGGTAATGATTTAATTTTTTCTAGTCTTTATTTTGTTAGTTCAATTAAAATATAAAAAATTATTAAACTCTTATATTAACCGACCAGTATTCATTATTGTTTTTAAGTACAGGTAAAAAATTATTTGTTTTTAATTGTATTTTTTCAAGAACTGAAACGACAGAAAACTTTAACAAATCGATATAGTCCAGTTAAGATCTACATCCGTGCTTGCAAAAGGTCAGGTCGTTCTGAATTTTTTATATGTTGTTAGGACCTAAATCAATATTAAAAAACCAGATTTGCAATTTCTAAAGTGCTGTGCGAGCGGCGGTGTACCCAAAAAACCATGAAATTTTCGGACTTTTTTCAGTTTTTGCTCAATATCTCAGTGAAGGAAGGGTCTGACCGGTATAGTCATACTATATACTTTTAAAGTAGACTAAATTTTCAATAATTTGAGATCAAAACAAGCTCTATACAGCTATTGGTTCCCAAGATACAGTTCTTAGAAAATAGGCCATTTTTTCCAAAAAGTGAAATTTTTTCGAAATGGTCACTTATTTCGTAAAATATCTTCTAAAATACGCATCCCACGTCAAATATTATATGTAATAAACTAGTAGTAAATTTAATTAGCTTTCATTTGAGATCAGACTGCTACCTGTATGCCCAGCGGTTCTCTCAAAAACGGCAGATAACCAAAAACAGTCATAAGTTAACCAGCGCAGATAGCCATCGCAGCGCACATATTTACCAGATGTTTGTATCCATATTTTCGGTAAAAGTAGGTACCAATTCCAATCAGAAGGAAGGAAACAAAAGATCGAGGTCGTACAGCAGTTATCAGAACATGAGAAAATGACACACACTTCTTCTTCCATGCTTCAAGGGGCCACGATTGTTTTTGAGAACAACAGTCTCCAAAAATAGCTGTACTGAGTGTCTCTTTGTTGGAGCCCATCTCCACTATGTCCACTATGTCATCGACAAAACGTTTTTGGAGGGGAGTTTTCGTTGTTCTCACATCAGGGATACAACCACCCTTAATTTGCTGCAGAAGGTGTGATAAAGAAAATTGGCATTCATCACTGTTTTCCAATAGGTAATCGTACACACAATCAATCGTTTCTTCAGTATTACAGGCAGGACGATACCGTCTCTTATTCCTAGTAGGTGGTAATCTAAACAGGCTCCTGTAGCACAATCTGTGGTACGCCCCGTCTGCAGCAACCAGGTCGTCAATGGCGAGGAGGAGCTCCGATTGTTCTACAGGAGCCTGTTTAGATTACCACTTGCTACTGGGAATAATGATCATAATAATAATAATTTATTATAAAAGAGACACTCAGTACAGCTATTTTTGGAGACTGTTGTTCTCAAAAACAATCGTGGCCCCTTGAAGCATGGAAGAAGAAGTGTGTGTCATTTTCTCATGTTCTGATAACTGCTATACGACCTCGATCTTTTGTTTCTTTCCTTCTGATTGGAATTGGTACCTACTTTTACCGAAAATATGGATACAAACATCTGGTAAATATGCGCTGGTTATCTTATGACTGTTTTTGGTTATCTGCCGTTTTTGAGAGAACCGCTGGGCATACAGGTAGCAGTCTGATCTCAAATGAAAGATAATTAAATTTACTACTAGTTTATTACATATAATATTTGACGTGGGATGCGTATTTTAGAACATATTTTACGAAATAAGTGACCATTTCGAAAAAATTCCACTTTTTGGAAAAAATGGCCTATTTTCTAAGAATTGTATCTTGGGAACCAATAGCTGTATAGAGCTTGTTTTGATCTCAAATTATTGAAAATTTAGTCTACTTTAAAAGTATATAGTATGACTATACCGGTCAGACCCTTCCTTCACTAAGATATTGAGCAAAAACTGAAAAAAGTCCGAAAATTTCATGTTTTTTTGGGTACACCGCCGCTCGCACAGCACTTTGGAAATTGCAAATCTGGTTTTTTAATATTGGTTTAGGTCCTAACAACATATAAAAAATTCAAAACGACCGGACCTTTAGCAAGCACGACCGCCTTTTCATGTTTAACTTTACTGAACTAATACAATACAAGAGACATGCTACTCTCTCAAAAATGACAACAAATTTGTAGATAATAATTACCTCTATTTTATAATTACCACTACTGATACATAGCAAAAAATTGATTTTCGCGATGTTTGAGCTTTAATTAATATTTTGACTCGCAGGTACTTACGAGTATTAGACTAGTAAAGAAGTGCCTTTTTTCAAATTCCGTCTCGCCTTCTCAGAAAATTATGACCAAGGTGTCATAGAGCAGGAAATTTCCTAAAAAAAAAGTCTGAACTTAAGAAACTGTACCCCTAATATTTCACTTGCACAAAATGCACGTACTTAATCTCCCAATTTTTCCAATCTGGACAACCCAGGTAATATTTAAAATAAAAGTCTGGAATTTTTTTTACTTCTGGAAACTATTATTTGAAGAATTTAAAAAAAGATCCCCGTTGGAAAATTTAAATAATTTTGATTTTCTAATATAAACTAATATAATAAAGCTTTGTTTGTTTAAACGCGCTAATCTCTGGAACTTCCAGTCCGATTTGAAAAATTCTTTTTGCGTTAGATAGCCGCATTCATGAGGAAGGCTATAGGCTATCTAGCATTACGTTAAAATTCTTAGTAAGCCTTAAATATTGATATTTGTAAAGTAAGTCGGAAGAAAAAAAATATTCCATAGATATAGATATACATAGGTTGAACCATAGCTTTTAAATAATTTATTATTTATTTTTGAAATTCGTTTTATTTAATTTAATTTATTTTATATAAACCACGAGGGATATATATATAAATACATTTTATATAAATGCGGACGAAGCCGCGGAAAACAGCTAATTTATTATATATAACTAATTAAATAATTCACACACGTGATAATAATATTACATTATAAGAAAAGACAGGGATGCATTCACGCGTGACAAACTAAGAACTCTTTATTGGAATCAAACCTATACTAGCTTATGAGAGTGTGGCAATAGGGAAAATGCTCATTTAAAAAAAATATTTTTATACGACAGGTTATATCGTTATATAACTGTAAAAAAAATATCCAACGCCGAAAAAATAAAATTTACTAACGAAAAAAAATGTTAAAATTAACTAACAGCTACGGGCGCTTTAAACACCCACCATTTTGTCGCGCTTGTCTTGACGGCACAGTCTACAATAACAATCAACTAGTGAACAAGTGTTATAGTATTGTCCTCTGTCATTCATCAATATTTGATAATTAACAGTTATTAATATCATGGAATAAAAAAAAAACCTTATAAGTACTGTATTGTGCCATGTTGTAAAATACAATAAGAAATTCACCCGATAGAGTGTTTTTTCTTGTCCCGAGAGGTGTGTGATATCATAAACACATCAATTTTTGGTAAATTATATGATTGCACCTTCACATAAACCACTATCACTCATTTTCCACACAGTCCTTGTTCCTTCTCACGATGCAAATGTAATATAACTTCTAAATATGTAAAAAAAAATCACATTAAAATCATCACTCAATTGCAACTATCAAACAACTACGCGCGTCTTGACACTGTCATTATAGACTTTGACGTCACATTCGATCTGACCAATAGCGTTGCGTTTCAAGTATATTGAATTTCCATCTATTTTTTTGCACTTTTTAATAATTATTTTCTTAACGAAAAAGAAATAATATTAAAAAATATTTACATAGACATAATTAATTCTAAAGTAATAATGTTCAAAAAAAAAAATTTAACCCTTTTTTGAATCAGGCGCATATTTCCTATTGGCTCATTGGCTAATTTTTAAGTTTGAAAGTAAATAACTTCCACTAGGCACATAATGATATTTATGAAACGCCACACTTTTAGTGATAACCTATCTAAATAGGATCCAATCTTGCAGATTCCCATTTACATCTCATCCAAATTTATTTCTGCTGACATAGACCCCCTGTAGGTATGAGTCTACTATGATCAACTCTAGCATGTCATACGCACATTGACGCGTATATAAGCTGGCACCATCGCATTGAGAGTTTTTCCCATCCGATTTTCCACCGAAGTTCTCTATGAAGAAACCGGGCACCCCACGCTTATCGAATTCACCAAATCCACCGGCTCATCCTACTTCCAAAGATCCCGTGAAAACCCCTTTCCGGAGATCAACACTCTGGGCTGCTTCAACCTATGTGAGCTGCTGGAGAAAGAAATTCCTCATGCCACACGACGTCGATTGTACTTAATTCCGGCACAACTAATTGTACATCGCTCCCCATTTTCTTAATATTTCTTTTTTAAATTATTTTAATTTAATTTAAATTTTATTTTTATGTTATTTTATAAATTTATATTTACTACCATAATTGAAGTTAGTTGTAGGGATCGCTTACCCATCCATTTAGTTATAATTCAAAAATGTTATCAATGGTTTTTTTAAGAATATTTTTTCCATTCCTTTACGATGATTTTTGTAAACGATGCATATCCTTAAACTGATGTCAATTTATAGGTAAAGCTTAGGTTATAGGTTAAGCTATAGTTTGTAAGAAACCGATTGTAATATTATTGTAATTCGAAGATCCTAATAAACTTTATACATACATACATGAGAGTTTTACTAATACAAAGTCGCTGATAGTTTATTTTCATGTGATGCGCATTGCATTTTATTTTCATGACGATAAGTCGCATGTAAAACTTATTGTAACGAAATTTTGAAATGAATAACACAAATATTATTTTGTAATTGGATATCCTCATAACATTTAAATTTTATCAACAAATGTTGTAAAGTAGCACAGCGTTACTTATAACAAATATTATATAAAATAAAATATGAAATGAAGGAAATATGGTCCACATCATCTGTCATCTGAATTAAGAGATATGTTATTACAGCAGTCACTGACACCGAGGCAGACAACAACAACATACAACCAAATATTATTTGTACGATTATTGTGTGTGTGTAAGCATGTGTAAGCTCTCGTTGTAAGCATGTATTTGTTGCATGCGTACAGTAGCGTAATTAGTATGAGGTACGCTTCAGAGTGGTTCATTTTAATTTATAGACTGCGATACGGGATAGATAAATTAATGCACTTGTATACATATACAAACTGTGTTGGCAAGCTTTTCCAACAGAGAATCAATAATAAATATTATTTATTACTAGCTGTCCGTGTGATTACTGTATAAAGTCAGTCAGTACACATGTAATGATTAAATATGTTCATTGAGTTCTTAACTTTAGTATGTGAATCACAAAATCCCTCTTAAATGACAAACAAACAACCATACGCATACATGTGTATGGTTGATGACTGTACATGTGATGACTCTCATTATATGTGTACTGACTGACTTCATATAGTAACCACACGGACAGTCAGTAATAAATAATATTTAACATTGATTCTCTATTGGAAAAGCTTGCTACCACATACTGTATATATTCTCTACTTAATGGACTTTAATTAATTACGAACGATTTTCGTTAATTTTTAATTTTATAGTCCGCCCGGTATATTCTAAACACAAAAATAAAATAAATGGGGTTTTAACCTCCGTTTCTGAGACTCCACGGTCCAAACAGAGGCATTTTTAACCCGACTTCAAAAAGGAGGATGGTTCTCAATTCGTCTGTATTTTTTATTTTTTTTTTAAATGTTTGTTACCTCAGAACTCCGTCATTTATTAACCGATTTTGAATTTTTGTTTTTTTGTTTTAAAGAGTTTGATTTCCGATTGGTCCCATTGACACCAAATCGAATTCTGATGAAGGGATCCCCTGGAAATCGAGGAAAACACTCATTTTATGTGATAACCGATTTCTGTGAATTTTTTTTTTTTCAAATTTTTGTCCAAATTTTATGTGAATTTCTCTATACTGACACCGACTCCAAAAAAAAAACAATAATTGTACATATTTATTTAAAAATTTTTGCTTAGGTGAACTAAAATTGGCACAAGAACATGCAATTATTTTTTTACTTTTTAGTGCATTTTTTGTTTTAGAATATTTGATTTTTGAAGTCGGGTTTCCATTTTGTCAAAATAGGTTTTGTTTAAGTAGCTACTAAACATATTACTATTTATAACCAAATATATATTGTTATAACCAAATATGTCCGAATGTCAATCTTATTTTACGTTGATGTTTCGTTTGGGTATTGTTCAGAACGTTTTCTTGTAATAAATAAACCATCTTAATGTGTAAATACGTTTAATAATTATTTCAAACATCTACTAATTGCATTAATAATTAGTTATTTCAGAAATGACCAGTTCAGCTAGTTTTTATTACTTTGCGAGAGAACTAATTAATCGATTTTAATTTCCAAAATTGTTTGGAAAATTGCGCCAAATTGTATGTCTTGTTAATACCTAAAAATGGTTCCTTTACTTTTTTTCTGTCAATTTCACAGTTTCGTCGCTATCGCTCAAATACCTCTTTTTTTCGTTTCACTTTGAACGCGTGGCAAAAAAAATGGGTGGTGAATCGGTGGTTGGACAATAGTATAGTAGGTCTTCATCTGGGCTATCAGCCCTACAAGAATATGTAATTCGCAAATATTACGGAGAAGTGTCATGAAAATCCCTCTTTTTGAATCCATTTCCTGTGCTATTAAGCCTATTTTGGTTAATATGAGCGCCACACATAAGAAACTGAAGTTTAAATATATAGGTTATGTGGCCGATTTACATTTGAAAAAATTATTTATTTACTTTATTTTTAAAACTTCCTATAACTTATTATCCCAACACCAAATTTTCAGTTTCGTGCCTAATTTTCCATTTCCATCTTGATGGAATCATATTATCGCTTTATCATGGGGATTTATCACGTATGAACAATTTCAAGAGGAAGATTTGAAGCTATCAAATACGGAACTAAATACAACTAAATTAAAACAAACAAAAAATGTGGATACTATTGGGATTCGAAATCAAAGACCTCACAGAATGTCGTCGCATAAGTACGGAATATGACACTGAAATTTGACATTTTTGGGTCAATAGAAAATTAAAAAGAGGTATTTTATTGAAGGACGTTTTTCAGTATTTTTGGATTTTGACCTCTTTCATTAAGATAATTTTTTTTCAAAATATATTTCTTCAAAATAAAAATTGAATGAGCTAGGTTTAAACAAAGCGTAGATGGCGTTTTCAAGATAATTCGAGAAAATTTAAAAAAATCACTTAAGGACGTTCCAGCACTGTGTTATATAATCATGACAAAAACCCGGTTTGATTTTATTATAGCACAAATACATAAACACACGTACGCAACACAAAGGCAAATTTACTGTTCGTATATACAAAATAATGTTATTTTGAAAAAAAAAAATTTAAACTTTTATATTTCGAAACAAAACGGTAAAATGCGATTTTTTTTAAAAATTTATCGTTACTATTCTAGTTTCTTTTAAATTCTGTCGAGTATTTTTTTTAATATAACAGATAATAGTTGGACGGGCATGAAGTTTTACATGCTTCTAATGAGAGAGAGTGAGAGAGAATGATTACTTTGCTATTAATTATCCCGTGTTCTAAACGGTCAAAAATAAACTTCGGGATTTATTAGAAAACGTTATTATTAGCCTGTGAAAATGATCAAAATCCGTCGAAAAGTGGTTGTATGTTGGAACATCCTTAAGCTTATTGTTATAAGCTTTAATGTTACAAATTCATGCTGAAATTTGAAGCCCCGTTGTTACGTGACTGATGTATGTGTTGGTGTATATTATGTTATTTTATTTTTAATGTGTGTATTGGTGTATAGCAGGGTTGTCCAGCATTTTGTAGTAACCTATTTACTCCGTCCTATAAAAAATAATTGCTATCAATATGCACGAAAAAACAATAATATTTTGTACAATATTTAAATAGAATCCATTAAACATTTCGGAACAAACAAATTGAATTTAAGATAGCTAACTCGTAACAATCAAAGCAAAAAGTATAAAATACAGTATAATCAATTTTATCAATTTAGGGGTATGAAAAAGATGAGGTGAACTTCGGATGACTCTTCAACGCCTACAACTTTACTTCAATTTAATTACGACTCAACTTTATTACCTTTTAATTTTACCTTTACACAACCTCTAATTAATTAGCTTGTAAGGTAAATTTGACCAATAGCTTGAATATGTACACTCTCGTTCAATAAAATTGAACAGACCTGAAATGTTAATTTTCTTACATTTCTTAAAACTCCTCACTTTTGTAACTCTCTGTATAATCATTCATTTAGAAACAAAGATAGGTAGTATATATTTTAAGTGTAAAAATAGAAATGGAAGTATAGTAAAAAACATTTACTACAAGAATAATCAAAATTGTGAGAGACTGATTCGGCTCAGATCTGTTCAATTTTATTGAACGGGAGTGTATATGAACGTAAAATTTCTAGCACTTTCAAAATCTGAAGTCAAAAACAGGTTCTTATTTGGAAAATACAAGCTGACCTTCAAATAATTTTTAAGATCTAGGTGAAGATGAAAATCAAGATCATCATACGATGTCCTCTCCGAATAAAACAATTTTACTAGAATCATTTTTTCGAAAAACGATCCCTTGAGAAATATTCAGATACATTGGAATATGTATTTAAATGTAAAATTTTTAGTACTTTCAAAATTTTAGGTCAAAAATCCTATTTGAAAAATACAAGTCCCCTTCGCACAAAAAAACTTTACTGGAATTATTTTTTTCAAATAACTTTTCCTTGAAGAAATATTCCGGTGGATTGTCACCCTGTATACCCGAGTCAAATTATAGAACTGTTCATTTGTATTAAACCCTCAATTGTCACAGTTTGAGTGGGACAGTCTATATGCAAAATAAAGAGAAGGAAACATATGAATGTTTCCCCAACTTTTAGTCCCTTTGTAATTTTATTTAAAGGTGTGAAATAAAATCAGTGATAACCAACAAGTGTATTGTGGTGTTATATACAGTACGACAACTAGATTTTGCAAATAGTTGTCTAGTGCCACTGACCTCAATTTACTGTTGTTAATATGGTTTGTAAAATTTGGTTTATGTATTATGAATAACTTAATATTAATAAATAAAGATGAATATATGATATTACTCTATACCTGAAAACTATTTTAGCTTTTTTTAATTTCCAAAAAATAGTTTTGTTATAAGTTTATAATGTTATATATCTCTTGCTATTGATCTTGAAATATAAGTGTTGGTGTTCATTAATTATTTTTATTATAGTAGGCGTAGCAATATTGTACAAATTTCAAATGGAAAATAAGAACGGATATTGTAAGTACATATGATAAAAAAACAATTTGTTTTAATGCCGAACTAAATTTATTTTTAATAATAAATATTTTGTCTTTTATTATTTAATAACCATGATTGCTGTTATTGCCTGATATTTGTTTACAGAGAAATATTTTATATTCTTATTTAGCTTATAAGAATTATGAGATGAAATCTCTATAAAATTTATCCTCCAAGTAGTGGTCATCTTTTAAATATAGTTAAAATAAGTTGCCTTTCTACTTTGAAATATGTTCCCCTTACGCGCATATAAGGTTTACTACATTTGAATTTGATTCTACCTACAAGAGTCAACTAAATATCTTTAAGAATTGTGAGACAACGTATATTTTAGTCCAACTAGTCAGGACAGCCCTGATTAATATTATGTTATTTTATTTTCAATGTGCGTATATTGCATATAAATAATAGACAGTCTGTAAACATAAAATTATAATTAACATAAATTTTATGAAAAATTGGCAAGCTTTTCTACTCTTAATAATGAACAAACTTTAAAAATGACATTTATTATTTTAACTACGAAAAGTTATAGTATTTTTTAATGTTTTCGATATATATTTTAATTAAGAATTTTATTTGTTTTTTGTTTTTCAATTCTGAGCACTAAGACAGTAATAAAGATCCATTTAGGTGATTTTTGCTATCATGCTGTGACCACAAAAATGGCAAAAAAAAATTCCCTGAATTTTCTAGGTTTTGCATGAATACCAAAATTATTTTCAAGGCTTATAAAATTAAATTACGCCGAGATTTAACATGAGTCACTTCTTTCGTGCCTTGTTTAATGAACGTAAAGTCAAGTTTTTACTTATATATATATATATATATATATATATATATATATATATATATATATATATATATATATATATATATATATATATATATATATATATATATATATATATAAATGTGTTCATGCCACAAATCGATTAACAAATTTTAGTATGTTGCATGTTTTGGATTTTAAATCTGATTTTGTTAAAATTTGTGTAAATTTAATTTCGATTTGTGTACATAATAATTCTATTTTCGATTGTGTGTCTAATTTAATTATTAAATTCTTGTAGTAGGAAGTGCATTCAACTTTTTAATGCATGTTTATGCTATTATCTTCGATTTAAGTCTAATGTTGATAAAATATGTATACCGAGTGTATCATATCAAGGGTTACAAATGTCTATCTACAGAACTGTTAGTTATTAAAAAATGATGTATTATGCAGTGCTAGGAATCCTGAAGATGGCGCCTATATAACCAAGGCGTAATTTTATAATATTTGAGCAAAAATAATTATATTGACGTGAATACGTCTTTAAATTTGCTTCCATAGTGGGAGGCAATTCAAAAAACTGATGATAACAAAATCGGAGCATACAGTTTGGTATTGCAGCTATATATCATCTACATCCACAATTTAATTAAACCACTCGATAGGTAAAGGATTAAAGAATTCGTTACGTTGAGGACTGTGATCATCGCACGTAGCGGAGGGGAAAGCGTCGCCATTTTGAGGTCTTCTCGCTACGTCACATAATTTCCGTTTAGTATAACTTTTGACTCGGAGAATCTAGGACCTTCGTTTTAGTTTCAATCGTTACCTATCATCAAGATCTATCGATTGCGTATATAAAACATTTGTGTGAATTTTGACTACAGAGTAGTCATCATCAATCAGTATGAATTAACTAATCGTAACTATCTCCGGGATATGGAGTCAAAGATATGTTACTGGTTCCTCATTTGGTGTGTGTCTCACAAGGTGTTATGTAGTGCGTGTCTCACATGGTGTTATGTATTGTAGAGTATCTTATATAAATACTAGCGGTCCCGACAGACGTTGTCCTGTACACACGTCTTAAATTTAAACTTTTTTTGAAAATTTAAAATTTATTTTTTTTGGACTGAATTGTGTTACTAAACTATTCTCGAATCCACTGGAACACACACAAAATTTCCAGCCGTTTAGGAGGAGTTCAGTCACATACACACGGACAGAAGAATTATATATGTTAAGATAATGAAAGCCACCACAACAAACACAATTTTGGTACTTTAAGTGATACATCCTGTATATATAGGCAAATTTATATTAAAATTAAAGGCATAATAAATAATAATATTTGAATTTATTTGTTATTTAAATCTATTTTAAAATCAATTTAATTTATATAACGAAACTTAAATATTTATTATCAAAATCATTTTACGGATGTTTGGAAAATACAATCGGAGGCAAAAGTACTGAAAATTGGAAATTCGTGAGTATATACGTTTGTTGCATAATTATTGGGTCAACACTAAAAGAAATATATATAATTTAAAATAAAATAGAAAATTTTACCAATAATGTTGAATTAATTAAGAGGTGCCTATGTGAAATATTCAATCTTTTGTTTTCGAGATATTTACAAAACTATACAAATAAATTAAGTTATTTCTACTATCTAAATGTCTGAAAACAACAAAATTTAGAATTAAATTGCTGTGTACCAAGTTAGAACTAAATATTAAATTGGCCCTGAATGCTTCGTAATTATGTTTTATTATTAAATGGGCCCGGGGCATAACGGGTTACCGGGGCGGGTTGAAATCTGACGATTTTCGGTGTCAAGGGGGTGCTACTAGCAAGCGGAAATACGTAGAACTCGACCTATCTATGGCTGTTCAACTACAACATTCATATAAAGATTATTAAGATAATCAAAGAGAACTCTAGGTTTTTTGAAGTTAAATTTCAAATTTTTTGCCCCAATTCCTAGAACAATTATTTATATTTTATAAATACGTATTTCGACTACAAGGTAGTCATCATCAGTATGAATTAGCTAATCGTAATATCTCTGGGATATGGACTATGGAGTCAGAGATATGTTGCCTGTTGCTAATTTTAAAAAATTTGAAATTTAATGGCATTCATGTTAGTCTAGTTTTCTTGGTCGTTGGTGCGTGAAGATTTAGTTGTGTGATTTTTTGCTCCTGTATTGTAACGTATGATGATCTTGTAACCAAAATAATGTACATACTTGTTGGCATTACAATTACAGTTAGTATATTCTTGAAGTACGTTTAATTGTCTTTAGTTTGGTGTAGTATGTATGTTTACAGATCTCTTTCGAGTATACCTCCCTAACACGAACCGTGTATCTGGGGTAGAAGGGTTGGGGTTGAATGGGGTACCCCATTCCGCCACAATGTTTCACAATTGTACGCACAATGTTTCACAATTGACGGCACAACTGTAATCAGACTTGATAGGCCTTCAAGTGAAGAGGCTAATTTTACTACCCATGGGTACTCTTGGATGACAACTAACAACTCTTCATTTCATTATTAGTATATTTCGTGAAAATTATTATTTCTTGGTTTCACTAGTTTTATATGTGTTTAAAATAACCTGTCCTTCCACCTCTTTCTACCCCGTGCTCTGGGCAGAACGGAGCGAGTGACATAATTTTATATTTTTGAAAAAAAAAATTGTTTTTTTATGTTTTTACAAAATTGTTGTATTTTTGTGATTGTAGTAACATTATAATGTGTGCATAGAAAAATTTGCAGCTCTCTTAATAAACCCTTTTGTATATTTAAACCATATTTCCGTATCCCGTTCTGCGCCGAATTCCCTTATATACAAAATTTATTTCAAAAATAAACATAATTAACTTAATACTCGTAAATACTAACATCACATAATATGATAAGTTATAATATAACTTAAAAGATTATTAGTTTATAAATATGACAGTTTAAAATATGCACACCGTTGCCAATTTTTCTAGGACGGTAATATACAGGATGTTCTGAAATTCATTCAGGAAAACTATACCACGGTGTAAAGCGGCAAAAAACAAACAAAAAAGTTTAAATACGTAGAACTCGACCTATCTATGGCTGTTCAACTACAACATTCATATAAAGATTATTAAGATAATCAAAGAGAACTCTAGGTTTTTTGAAGTTAAATTTCAAATTTTTTGCCCCAATTCCTAGAACAATTATTTATATTTTATAAATACGTATTTCGACTACAAGGTAGTCATCATCAGTATGAATTAGCTAATCGTAATATCTCTGGGATATGGACTATGGAGTCAGAGATATGTTGCCTGTTGCTAATTTTAAAAAATTTGAAATTTAATGGCATTCATGTTAGTCTAGTTTTCTTGGTCGTTGGTGCGTGAAGATTTAGTTGTATGATTTTTTGCTCCTGTATTGTAACGTATGATGATCTTGTAACCAAAATAATGTACATACTTGTTGGCATTACAATTACAGTTAGTATATTCTTGAAGTACGTTTAATTGTCTTTAGTTTGGTGTAGTATGTATGTTTACAGATCTCTTTCGAGTATACCTCCCTAACACGAACCGTGTATCTGGGGTAGAAGTGTTGGGGTTGAATGGGGTACCCCATTCCGCCACAATGTTTCACAATTGTACGCACAATGTTTCACAATTGACGGCACAACTGTAATCAGACTTGATAGGCCTTCAAGTGAAGAGGCTAATTTTACTACCCATGGGTACTCTTGGATGACAACTAACAACTCTTCATTTCAAAAAAGTTTAATACAGTACATTAATACATTCAACCAATCACATTTGCATTTTTGAATTTTTGCGGGTGTCATATAGCATGATCTACTGTGGCCGCCCTACTCCACTGCTGTGGCCCCACCTCTTTACACTATGCGCTTTGTGATTGGTGGAGTAGGGCGGCCACGGTAGAGCATGGTATAGTAGCAACAATCAGAGTTCTCAATATGTGTAGCGACATCCAAATGCAAATGTGATTGGTTGAATTTATTAATAATGTTTAATTAATTACAGTAGACCCGCGTTAATCCGGCCCCTGTCTAATCCGGCAACCCCTATAATCCGACATGCCTATAACATATAGCACATATAGCATGCCTATAACATATAAAGCACATTTATTACGGAAAATCTTCGTCAATGCATTCTTAAACATATTGTGACGAGTATGTAATTTATCGGATTACAAGATACCCCTTTTCAAAAAGTTCCGGACTACAAGGGGTCGGTAGCAGTACTCTATAGTCCGACAAATTCGATCATCCGACACAGTCTTGCAAAACGTTTGTCGGATTACCGCGGGTCTACTGTATATCTCAAAAACTAAGCGTCAAATCGAAAAACTGAATTAAACTTTTTTGTTTGTTTATTGCAGCTTTACACCGTGGTATAGTTTTCCTGAATGAATTTCAGAACACTATCTATATATATAACCTCTTTGAATGTAAAATTGTGGAAATGGAAACAAGGGTGGTTCAAATAGGCACAAACAAGATTCGATTGAATTGCCGCGTGGCAATATGGACTTTTGTAATTAGTACTAGGTATAAAACAAAATAGTGCAAAAAAATTCTGGCAAAATAATTAAACCCACTTGTGCGCCCATACAGTAAACAGCCTACATTAAGTTGATTGTATTACAAAACTTTTTCATTCATAATTGCGCAAAAATAATATTTTTATTTTGTAAATGAACGTGTTCCGAATCGAACAAAATGTCACACAAAGTACTACTACGTTGTATCTATTTCATTTTTTGTAAAAATTTTCATTTTCAAATGATGTGTATTTTTAAATTAAAAAAAGGGTCACACAGAAATGAAAATAGTATATATTTTGGGCACATCGCCAATCCAGACAACACAACACAAACGTGTGTCCGACTTTAGAGGACACGCGGCGGTGTACCCACTCTTCATCATCAAAGACGAACGAAATCAGAAACTTCTTTTGTGAATGTGATGATGTATTTATATGATATTTTATTCTGTTTTAAAACTTATATCAAAAGATTTATTTGTGAATCGAAAATTGAAACCGATTTGATGTTTTTTTTTTATGAAATTTATATTCTCTACTCCCAACTCAGAGTCTAACATTACAACAAACCAACAAATAAATCTATGCGCTGGAGGGTTGAATCTTATAAATTTATAAAAAATATGGCAGTCTCTATATCTCATTTCGCAGCTTTCGCTTATTGGACTTCAGTATCTAGTCGCCTTAGTGCAAAACATATATCACCAGGTTGCAATTTTTAATCACCAACAAACTTTGTTTGGTTATTCACAATTTTAAGTTTATAATTTCAGTAAAACCTGGGTCAGTTTGGAGAGAACAGAACTGGATATGCGTTAATGCTCTACAAGTTTTAGTAATTGTCAGGTCCCGTCATTTTAACACTCTAAAACCTCTACAAGTGAAAAACAGAAACCTCTATATAAGAGAGATTTTTCACGCCCTTTACTTCTATAAGCGAAAATAAACCAGTCCTCTATAAACCAGACCAAGTGGCCGAGCGGTCTAAGGCGTTATGTCTGCGCAGTATGCCTACTTGGATACTGGAAGGTTATGGGTACGAATCCCGACATCGGCAGTTTATCAATTATTTAAAAAAAAAGGTTAATTGACTACACTGTCGGCGAATGGACAAGAATGAAGTAACCGGCTATGCTTCAGAAGGTTTTCTGCAGTTTCCTTCACGAACTCCAGATGAATATTGGCATGGCTCCTATCATGGTCGGCTGTACCCGCATATCCTACCAATTCTTAGTCTATACACAAAAATTCCTTCCACTCTACTCACATCCTTAGGCGTCACAATAGAGCTTTGGTCGAAGTGTAGCCCGTCCAGGGCAGCCTCTACAATCTATCTATCTATAAACGAGAATCGAGCTTATTTATTATCTGTTATTGATGACACTTTCTAAATTCCGAGGAAAAACAACAAATTTATGACTGTATTTTTAAATAAAAAATGTATCAGTGATCTTTTTTATATCTCTATACGTGAGAAAAACCGTACCTGCACTTCTGTAACCGAGACACTTGGGTATGTGAAAAACCTCCATAAGCGCAAAAATGATTACGGTACCTTGAATTTGTAGTGGACTCTCTACCAAATCTCAATATACTTTCTTATTTAAATACCTTTGCACAATCACTACGTATTTCGCCTGTTACTTAGGTAACTATATATTTGTTATCTCAGTAACTATCAATAAACAAATTCAGACATTTTATATCATTCAAATAAATTTTTCATTCAAATTTGACTGTACAATAAATATCTAGACGCATATTTGATCGTTCCACGAAACATAAAATGCTGCTAAAAAGTAAACAAAGGTCCGGATTTGTATTTGTTTACAATAGGATTTCAGTTATAACCGTCCAAATATGAAAAATGACTCATACAGGTCGAGTTTCAGGAGTTGTCTCATTCAACTGGTTCTCCTTTATTCAGGTTCGACTGTATCACCAAAAAATATAATTTAAAAAACGTATATTTGAAATAATAATATTCATAATGTTTCATTAAGTTTATACGCGCATTAAGTCAAAGTCAAGATAACGTGCTGAATTTTTAATATATAATTAATCAATGATAAATATATATAAATTATTTTATTGAGAGAGATTTAACGTCCAGTTTATTAGGAATTAGTTTTCAAAAAGTGGAATTTAACATGTAGTAGGTAGATAGAGAATATTTTGTTGATTGCACATTTTTCATGAAATTGAACTATAACTAAAAATTTAAAAAAATTGAAATTAAGGATGTTCCAGCATACCACCACGTTTCGACAGATTTTGCTCGTTTTTTGTTCACAGGCTAAAAATAACGTTTTCTAATAAATTCCTAGTTTCAGAATTTTTGACCGTTTAGAACGCGGGATAATTAATACCAAATTATCATTCTCTCTCATTAGAAGCATGTAAAACTTCATTAACGCCACACTTTTATCTGTTGTATTAGAAAAAATACTCAACAGAATTAAAAATAAACTAAGAGAGTAAAGCTAAATATTTATTATATGCATTTTTTTTAAAAATTGTGTGTTACCGTTTTGTTTTCGAAATATAAAAGTTTAAAATTGTTATTTTTCTTCAAAATAACATTATTTTGTATATGTGAACAGTGTTTTTGTCTATGTGTTGTATATGTGTGTTTATCTATTTGTTCTATAATAAAATCAAACCGTTTTTTTGTCCTGATTATATATCACAGTGCTGGAACGTCCTTAAGTAGTTAAACTGTCGTAGATTACATTAATAATATAAACAGAGTCTTCTGACGTGTAGTTTTGAGTATATTTTGATATAAACAACGAAAAATGTCTGCCTATCTCAATTTATCTCTTTTTATTTTATATAAAAAGAGATAGTTGTCTTTTTGTTTTAGACTTATTAGTTATCTTTCTTTAATTCGCTCTTAATCTTTCTCAAACTGCACATACAACCTAACTCAAATGAAAAGTTATTTGCAAACGAAACATATAGACATAATTTAACATAATTATATTTTTTGAAAGATTGTCTTTGATGAAATGAGTGACAGTTTTTATCTAATTATCATCATTACCAATTCAGTGTGGGTTTATTGAAACCAATCTTATAAGTCTATTAAATTATTGTTAATATCATTCTGATTTCACTTCAGAGCAAATACAACTTTTGTCAATTACTAAAAACAGTCATGAAGAGAATGAACTTAAATGATTTGGATTCTATCTATTGAATGTTAATATGCGACATACTTTCGGTATACGATACCAAATTCGTTGATGGGCAAAAACGATCAAAAAAAGGGCCTTAAAGGGATAAGGAAAAACACATAATTTAGAAATGGCAGAAAATAAATATTACAAGTATTGTATAAATGTAATATTTTCAGCAATATTTTAGGTATTTCCAAACTATTATTAGGTTGTCAAGAACTTCACGAAATTCACAATATTAGTAAAATGAATCCTCAGAAATTAGCTGAATTTTTTTGAGAATTTATCCTCATGGCGTTTTTGAGAAAATCGTTACGTAAGTTGGAGAAATTAACATGCATTTTCATAAACATAGTGAAATAAAATGCACGATTCCGACTGTTTTTACTTCGAACTCTCTCAATATAGTCACGGTTGTTCTGAAATTCCACACATACTTTCCTCAATTCCTTAGAAATATTTTTCCTTAAAACTTTTGGAGAATGCCCATCGGTTTGTTAAGTTTTTTGATAATATATGCATAAAAAAGTGCATTTTTTTCATGTCCGTAGCAGGTTATTTTTTGCGGTTCAGTTGACATCCTGAGTACCGGCGCGCTGTTTGAAATTATTTACTAGTATATGTATGATGTTTTATTGCTGAATCCCCTGATTCGCATATAATTTTCGATATAGTTTTTTTCGCGCGAGTACCCGAGCAGCTGATATAGTTTGGAAATATCTTAAGGTTGATTTTAAGGTTCTAATACATAAAGGAATAAAGAATATTGCAACTATCACCACCAATGCTAACTTGAATTGACTACTTTCTGTAAATAAATTCACCTAGCCTACGTAATTTTTTTCATTATTACACTTTTGCAGAGTATTCGGTAAAATCTCACCCCGAGTATATGACCCTTCTGGAAAACCTGTTAAGTAAGCTAATGGCCATTGGCAAGATGTGGTAGAAACGAATCCCGTTAGATTGAAGTCATTGGCAAGATATAATAGAAGCGAATCCCGTTAGATTGAAGTAGAAGGAAGAGCAAGCACAATTGGTCGTCATAACGTCGACTTGCAATACTTTTTAACCCAACTTCAAAAAGAAGGATGGTTCTCAATTTGTCTGTATTTTTTTTTTTTTTAATGTGTGTCACCTCAGAACTCCGTCATTTATGAACCGATTTTGAATTTTTTGTTTTGTTTTAAAGGGTTTGGTTTCCCATTGGTCCCATTGTCACCAAATCGCATTCCGATGAGGGGATCCCCGGGAAATCGAGGAAAATCCTCATTTTATATGTGATAACCGATTTCTGCGTATTTTTTTTTTTTTTTGAAAAGGTATACTCATTCATAATGGGAAAATAAGAAATTTTTTTTAAAAACCGACTTCAAAAAAATTTTTTACGAAAAAAAACCGACCCCAAAAAAAAAACAAAATACATTAAAAAAAACCTGAAAATCTGTTATGAAAAAATGCAGTAAAAATTAAAAAAAAAAAAACGGATAAAAAAATGAGTTATAAAGAAATGCACTAAAAGTTAATAGGTCGTAGGCGGTGTCCAAAAGTTATGTGAATTTCTCTATGCTGACACCGACTCCAAAAATAACAATAATTGTACATATATATTTAAAAATTTTTGCTTAGGTGAACTAAAATTGGCACAAGAATATGCAATTATTTTTTAACTTTTTAGTGCATTTTTTATTATAGAATATTTGATTTTTGAAGTCGGGTTTCCATTTTGTCAAAATAGGTTTTATTATACCCAAAGATAATATTTATTTAACTATATTTGCAGAGTATTTATTTATACCGAGTTTTCAAGACAAACGTAGGAAACACAGTTTCCTATACAAAAATGCATATAAGAGTATAAGAAACATATCTTTAAAATTTCAAGTTTCTATCTTTAGCGGTTTAAATTGTGTCTTGTCCGTTAGCAGGTCTGTTGCGAAACTAACTATAAATTTTGTTAAAATCACGACCAAAAAAGGAAGATTCGTGAGAAAAGTTTCTACTAAACTCTCCAGAAAAATAATTTCCGGTCGCTGAAAGACTTTCGTATTCCCGTATTTTTAGTGGATCAATCGAAATTGCGTGGTCTTTATTTTCTCTTCCATGTATAAAGTTTTAAGCGACAAAGATTTAAGCGAATCAGGTTGCGATTTTATTCCACATTTGTTTCATGATTTCGAAAAACGACATATTTACTTTAAAATATATAATTTGTGCCCGTTAAATGCTTCCGTAAAATATCGTTAAAATTAATGGCGCCAGTATATGATAACTTCGGCTTGAAAAAGAATGTTGTTAAATTTGGTATTTTTCTTTTTGAAATGTCGCCAAAAACATTTAACATGATAATGTCGTCGTGTTTCTGGGCGCTGTGTTTGTTTATTCAAGTATGCAAATAATTCGATTTTAAAATACAATTCACTTTAGTATATTCATAATTTACGATGTAATTAATATCATATTTGAGGATTATTTAATTGCATTCCTAGACATCGTTTGTTATGTGCATAACACAATAGGGAATATGCATGAAAATTTTTTTCACTTGAATTGAAGCATGTTTACTTGACAAATATCAAGGTAAAATTACTTTTTAAATAACTTTAAAAATAAGCGAGATATGAATGATTGAAATTCCCGATTAGACAAAGAGGGTGATAGCCCTCTTGATATGTTATGTGACGTCATATTACACTTTCACCATTTAAAATACACGTAAAACTCTGTTTTTAGTATTTTTGCAAGAAAGAGACAGATAATAATCTTTAAAAGCTTATAGCTGACTTGATATTTGTCAGATTTTAATTTCGTTTTTAAATATTATTACAGTATTAACAGTATTTTCATATTCTGAAAACAAATGTGAAAAAAAATTTTCATGTCTATTCCCTATTGTTATGGTTATAGGTTCGAACAAACTTTAAGAAACGCAGTCAGTGGGGACACAAGCTTAACATACGAACATATGCGGTACAAAACCGAGAGTCTATAGGTTCGGAAAACGGATGCCCACATATTTTTCATCCACTTAATGAAGACTGTGACCCGGCAGGGTCACATTGATTTCGAAAGAAACGAAAGAGCAAGTACCTTAGCAAAGAAGGGAGTCAGAATACCCTTCATTGGCTCAGAGCCTATTGTAGGAATTCTAAGGACTGCATGTAAACAGGTGATCAACGAGTGATCAAATGCTAAACACCGTGATCACTGGGAAAAAGTAGCGCAGCAGGATCTCGGGAAAATACTGCTTCAGAGTGCAACCAAGAGGCCATCTCCCTGAGGCTGATCAGGATACACCTGCGGAAGTATCTGTACACAATGGGACTCCATAACGGATCCATTATGTGCAGATTGTGTGGCGAGGAGGAAGAAACATCCAGCCACATTATCTTTGACTGCGAACCTAGGTTACAGCAGATACAGGATATTCGGTGCATCTCACCCCGAATATATGAACCTTCAGGAAGACCTGATAAGCAAGCTCCTGGCTATTGCCAACATATGGAAAAAGCGAATCTTGTCGGAGTGAAGTAGAAGCACAATGGAACATAAGGTCGAAGTGCAATACTTTTTAGACCCCAAGATGTATCTATCTATCTGATTTAATGAAAGTTTCTAAATGAAAAACTGACTTTCATCGCTTGGTATGTAAAATACGGAAATAAGAAATTTTTGTCTATGGAGGAACTTCCATTAATTTATGATAATGCAATAATTATGGCTGGGAAGTAAACTGATTTTAGGAATAAAAGTGTGAATTTGCGATCTTGGTTCATGTGCGGCAGTGTTTCAGAAGCAGTAGCATACTTCCAATTCCTCTACTTTTTCCCAAGCTCGTTCCAAAATTGTTCTACTTTTTCCCAAGCTCGAAAAAATTGATGGAAAATATTAACAGAATGTTCAGGTGCAAAGTTCTATGTCTGACACTAAAATGGTCTTCTGGTGTTGTTAATAATATTTTTGAAGTTAACACTAATTAGTCCAAAAATTATTTTATTTTTTTTCAGCCTCGAATAGTATACTTGTCGCGGTATCTTGGCTCTCTTTATACCTCAAAGGAACGCTGCCCGAACCTGCAAATGATTCCGATACTCGACGAAAACAAAAAAAAATATATTAGTAAAAGGTTTTACTAAATATTTTATAATTGAAATGACACGCACGTTTTTTTTTTAAAGAAAAAAAGAAAATTAAATGAAACAAAATTTTTACGAGACAAAAACCTGGTTTTATTGCTTAAAAATTATTAGAATTCAATTTCTTTTTCAACAATATTTTTACACTTTTCAACACAATGTCAAACTTTGAATTACTTGTACAAATGCCTATACTAGAAAATATTCACAGAATGCTAACGGGTAAAAAATTTGATGTTTTCATCCCCTTTTTTTCTATCTAAAAAGGTGCCTGAGCTTGGTGTTCCTAAATACCAAGTAGTAGATACCGTATACACAAATTCGCTGATCTTCTGACACATTTGCACGTATTTGCTCTTAGACATGCAGACTGAAACAGAAGCATGGAATGCTTGAAATGTAAAAACAAATTTGGGGTGGAGCAAAAATATTTCAAATGGACAAGTCAAAAATCGCATTAAATGCATTTTAAAATTAATGAAGATGTCGCATTATTTAATTATCGTATTGAAATTTTTATTTTTCAATGAATGAAAACATTCCAGTGTGCAATTTAATTAATTACCTCATAAAATTATTTGAATTAGTTCATTTATTTATCTTGTTATGTATTAACATTGTTAATGAGTATCATTTACTTTTTACACGATACACGCTTTATTAGTAGGTAACGAACTAACCAGTAACAAGTGAAAATAACAACTGAATGAATTGCTTAAATATACAAACACAATACTGAATTTATGACCAGCCAAGTAGCCAGGTTTGTTAAGGCGTTGTGTCTACTTGGAACTGGGAGGTTATGGGTTCGAATCCGAACACCGGCAGGCTGTTAATTAAAATTAATGGCGCGATTGGTTGACTAGACTGTCGGCGTATGAACAAGAACGAAGTAACCGGCTATACTCGTGAAGGTTTTCTGCAGTTTTCCTTCACGAACTCCAGATGAATTACGGCATAGTTCCTATCAAAGTCGGATGCAGCCGCACACCTACCAATTCTTAGTCTGCATACAAATTCCTGATCCTCCACTCAAATCATAAAAATGTAAAGTAAAAATTCATAAAGGTTGAAAAATAATGATGTGGGTGGCCGCTGTTATAGACTGTCGTGTCTCTAAAACGACTACTTTAACTGTTAAAGCAGTTGTTGATGTTTCTCTCTGATGTTTCATAGGTGGGCAAAGTTTTACTGCACTTAGCTCCGAGTGAGAGGTAGGAAGGAGATAGAGTAAATATAGGGTACCTACCAATTATTATTATTTTCTTTTTTTAATTAAAACATTTCTGAAAAAAATATAATAATACCAACTCCTTTTTATGGTCACTATTATTCAAAGTATACAATACATACAATATATTGAAAACATACTCTGGAATTTTGGGCAGGTAATTTGGGGCATAAAATGTACCTTTTTAATATTTGTTTATGAATAAAATATGAATGTTATATAAATTATAAAATATAAATCTTTTGACCTTTTACGTTTACCGCTTGACAATTGTAAACCGCTTGTCAATTTTTTTTGATGGTTTAGATTTTTGGAAATTCCGAATAATTTTCCTAAACTATTCATATCGGAGAACTAATAAACAATTATTTACCTGATTTAATTATTTTTTCTTCGTAGGGGGTATAGTATAGTGTCATTGAAATTTGATGACACTGGAATATGGATACAATAAACATTCCAATGATAAGGCTCGGGTGGGGGGGGGGGGGGGTAATTTGTTACTGATTTCTCAATGGTTAAATTGTTTAATTACATAAAGTGGGAATTTTATGTTAGCTTACTCAACCTGACTGACTATCTTCGAGTTAGTCTACTTTGAATTAAAAAAGTGAAAAGTACTATTCGTGTTAGTGGAAATTATTTTTCGCATAATTTCTTTTTTCAAAAAAAATAAAATATTGAAAAAGATATTTCTTAAACAATAAATATTTTATAAAACTATTTCTAAATTGATTGAATAAATTATTGGGCAATAATCGGCAGGCAACTTGTATTGAAACATCATTCCGTCGTACTTCAAAACATACCTTTCTTACTTACTCTCAATCAGCTTATGGAGAGCCCGGCTCCGAAGAGTCGTCTATGCCCTGAGACACATAGTTTTTTGAAAACATAAAAATACTAGTTAAAAATACATCCAAGATTAGATGGAAAAAAAACACCATTATTTTTTTTAGTTTTGTTTAATGTGATTGTTTTCGATAAACAAAAAACGTAAAGACAAAAAAAATATTAAAACACATGTTGTATTTTAAATTCTTTGTTAATGAGCATACTCTTCTGTCAATTATAAACTATACATATATATATATATATATATATACAGCGCGAGCGCTTTTATAGTGTAAACGAAAACACTAATTATTTTTCAGAATTTTTCTAATAATGTGACAACACATTATTGATACAGGAAATATTTTGACATAAGTATCATTTTGAATTGCTTTTCTTCAAAAGTGATTACTGTCAATGTGTTATTTATACGGAAATTGTCTGAAAATAGTTAGATCTTAAGCGAGTTCCAGCATGAAATCACTTTTCGACAGATTTTGCTCATTGGCATATATGTACAATTATTGTTATTTTTGGAGGCGGTGTCCAAAAGTTATGTGAATTTCGCTATGCTGACACCGCCTCCAAAAATAACAATAATTGTACATATATATATATTTTAAAATTTTTGCTTAGGTGAACTAAAATTGGCACAAGAATATGCAATTATTTTTTTACTTTTTAGTGCATTTTTTGTTATAGAATATTTGATTTTTGCAGTCGGGTTTCCATTTTGTCAAAATAGGTTTTATTCTTGTGTCAAACAGGCCTAGTATCTAAAGCTTTGGATTTGGAAACTCTGTGACTTCCACCAAATTAGCAACAAGTAAATATCTTCCCGGAAACTAATAATGATTAGCTAATTCATTCGTTTGTTTGTAATACAAATAATTGATCTAGGAATTGGGGAAATTTTATATAAACAAAAAAAAAGGTTGACTGTAATTATAATGGTTGTTGATCATAAATAAAACGTGACTCAAAACGACTTGAGTAATTTTATATTTATCTACGTCAGTCATAAATTCATCAAATCCTTATCTTATGTTTAGGTTGAGTCACTGCACTTTAGTAGTTCTTTTATGATAACAAAAAACAAAATAAACTACATAATATATTTCAATAACATCTGAGTAACGATCAATGGCTTTTAAAAACTGCGGGAATATTCAAAATATAAAAACAAAAGAATATTTAGTGGGAGCAAACGGAAGTTTATGATTGAATACAATAAAACAAAAATTAGATTTTATAAAAAATACGTCCTTATCTTTGTTCTATAAAATTATAATTTGATATCTCTCTTTTTTTTTTAATTTTTCTGGATCATTAAGTTCTTTTATAAATTTTAATATTAAGTACACACCCTGTTTGTCGACGTGTTTATCTCAATTGAGATAAACCACGGCCTTATTTTATAAAAATGTGATTAGTTTTTTTGAAGTCAAGGATATCATCATTGAAAGATTATTCAACTTATTTCTTAGTTGAAAATTTGTATATATATTTTCATAGTTCTGTGTGATATTCGCTAGTCAGGATATTTAAGCCTTTAAATGAGAATCACTAGTGGTGTAACGTGAGTGTCAGCCGCCCGTAGCGGAAGAAAATTTTTTCGCCCTCTTATTTAGGTATTTCAATAATTTCTAAAGTATTAAAGTAATTTCTAAAGAACTTTTCAGCAAGAACAGTCATCATTATTGTGTATTGTATAGGTTACAAATAAAAAAGTCATATATATATATCTTTTACAATATAATAATCACATTTATTATAATAATTCAGACACGTATGTCCCTTACATTGATATAACAGGTATAGAACACTTATACCTTGACGATCAACAAGATTAAGTTATTAGTGAATTGAATATAAAACACAAATCGACTTACAATTAGAACTAGAACGATACTGTTAATATTTATATTTTTATTGAAAAATAATATACTTGTTAGAATTAAAAACAAAACTTCTGTCTTTAACTAAAACTTTATTCGTACATATTATTATTATTTATTGTGAAATTTTGCCGCCCCTGCCGTCCCCACTACGCTACGCCTTTGTGAAACACTCCATCCATATGGTGGTATGGGTCGTTACTTCTATTGTGGTTGCACATCGAAGAAAACAATTAATTTGAAATGGCTCGATGCGAGTTTTTATCGAAAATAGTAACTTCAAAGTCAACTATGCACGCAGCCAATATGAAGACGAAGGTTTCTGTTTTCTTTCGGTGAAAATATTAAAAAGGTAAACAAACATAATACGCTCAAATATTCAAGCTGGTTTTAAGTTCAAATATTCACTAACGGTCCTGCTCCTGATGGTGCTCGAATGCATCAAGTCATTAGAGGAACTCCAGTTCAAGATGGAGAATGTCGATTATTTAGAATTGATTTCAATGATTGGATGGATATGCCAATGGATAACAGATAGGCTGCAAGCAATCCAAATTAATGATAGCCACATTCACACTGTAAGATGTCCTCATGGGAATAATCAGAATTTCATATTCCCGTTGCGAGGGACAAAAGGTTATGCTATAACCCTGGATAGTGCAAAACTTCCAAAGATTACCAATGAAGTACGCCACATCTTTCACTACCCAAAATTGAAGAAAGGTTATTTTAAACAAGTAAAATGAAGAACTATACTTAAATACGCTTAAAAAATGGGTAGATTTGAAATATATCAGTTGATGAACATATAAAATTAAAATAATTGTTGGTATTATTTGTCTGTTATTTATTAATCAATGAATATTTATTCAAATAAAATATTAACATCCTGTGTTTTTGTAAATAACATTTGCAAAAATCTTTATAAAAATGCAATAAATATACTACACTGGCACTTGTGAAAAATTACGTGAATGTTTACTGTATAGTAATATATTTATCAGGAGGAATATTTATACACTGATAGAAGTAATTCCTTGCAGTAAGAAAAAATTTTTTAATCAAGTATTTCTTTGGACCAAGATGTTAAAATTTCGGATAAAAATAAACATTTGTTTAATCCAAACAAATGAAACTTTTTAAAGAAGTATTGATATACTTCAGTTAAATATATATACTTCAGTTAAAGGAGCTGCATAAACTTTCTTTTCTTGAGGTTTTTATTTATTTTTAATAAGAAAAATACTTTTTTTGCAAGAATTTCATTTTCTTGACTAAAGAATCACAAGAGTATTTGGCCAAGAAAGACTTCCTTAGGCCAAGATTAATGAACTCTACTTTAAAAAAATTTTAAACACCGTTCAAGAATTTTAGTTTCTTCGCTCAACTATGTTTTTGGTTCGACTGCGTAGTCTTGAATGAAAACAAGAGTTTCTTTATTGAAACGAATATTATGAAGAAAATATGTTTTCTTGAGGAAATAAATTCCTTCTATCAGTGTATACTTTTAGACATTGCACAACGTTCGATCGATGTGAAACACGACTCGTTAGAGTACGGGTTTGGTTACATTTTCTATTTTTCAACCCTGAAACATGATGCAAGTTTGCGTGAAGCTTTCTGAGGAACATTCAGACCAACTTTACCAAGAAAATTCGAGTAAGTTTCGTTCTAAAAACATGTTTAAATGAATTAAAGCGGCCTAAAAACTTGGGTCATCAAGAAACCAGCAAGTTTCCCTAACTGGCATTGTATCCCAACAATTTTATACAATTAACACTTCTGAGAATAAGTAATATAAATCTGTTGCTTCGGTAAAATGCGAGATAGTTTTGCATCACTTTGTGGTGGCCAGCAATTTCAAACGTCGAAGAACGGTAAGGGTGAGGATGATTGAGAAGTTAATGGTACAATTTTAATCACGATGTGTTGCTCAACGCCTCATTATATTTTCAACCTTACACAAGTTTACACTAGACAATTCAAATGTCCTCTAAGAATAGATTACCCATTTATTTCTCAAGACAACGACTACTCGCCATCATTACCTGCGTGTCAGTAATAACTGACACGCAAATAAATCTGGGTGCCTTCTTGTGGTCCGAAGTGCTTCCGGTATCATCCAAAGAAAATGAGCCTGAACCTGAGACCTAAAATATATTAACACGCTTTTATTAGCTTCACTTGCAATTAACTAACTAACGAACAATGTAATAAAATCTTTGAAGTCCATTTTAACCTACTTCTAATTGTCGTATCGAAATGAAACTTTGTATGTATATGTACTTCGGATGACAATGCATTTTTATGGTAAGCATGACCGGAATCAATTAAGGGAAACGGGGGATCCGAGGGAGGAGGAAACACAACATTTGGTATATCTCTCTTAATATTGGGAAAATCGAAAAACACATGAGAAGTAAAGTTGTAAAAAATCAGTTTTACTATAATTAAGTTTCTTATCATTTTTTCCGTTCCCCTATTATTTACAGTGATTTGACAGTTTAAGATTGGAAATTTAAATCCTAAATATCTCTGTACACATTCGAGATGTAGAAAAAATATTGAGAAATTTTTAGTGCGTGAAAAAAAGAGTATTTTTTAGTTTTTTTAAACTATGTACATACATTTTTTTAGTTATTTACTTTTTACAAATCTTCTGTTGAAAAAATTTACAATGAGTTTGAATCAAATATGTTAATAAATAATTTATTAGAAATAAAACGCTAATTAATTATTGTTATGTGAATTATTTGATATAAATAATACATTGAACTCTCCGTATACACTTGTCACAAAAGTTGTGTCATTTTTTATAATTTTATAGTTAGAACTTTTATTTGAAAACCAAATAGACACAAATCAACTATAAAATATAAATTTAATTTTTTTATCCTTTTTTTTTAATTTTTAGTGCATTTTTTCATAACAGATTTTCAATTTTTTTTACAAGCATTTTGTTTTTTTTTTTTTGTAAACATTTTTTTGAAGTTGGTTTTTAAAAAATTTTCTTATTTTCCCATTATGAATGAGTATACCCTTTCAAAAAAGAAAAAAAATTTCGCAGTAATCGGTTGTCACATTTAAATGAGAAGTTTCCTCGATTTCCCGGGGATCCCCTCATCAGAAGTGATTTGGTGCCAATGGGACACCAAACCCTTTAAAACAAAATTCAAAATCGGTTCATAAATGACGGAGTTCTGAGGTGACACACATTTAAAAAAAAAAAATACAAACGAATTCAGAACCATCCAGCTTTTTGAAGTCGGGTTAAAAATGACACAACTTTTGTTGTCAATAGTACAATAGTATGACTGTTATAAAATGGATAATTCTAAATTTTACGATAAAATTTGAGACAATACAGTTATTAATGTTGATATTTGATACCTAGCTAAACAATTTCTGAAGTGAAGTTCACGTGTCGTGGAAGTATCATTATTTCGAGGGGCAATAAGGATGAAAAACTTGGATCACGAAAACTATGAGGTTTATCGAATACATTTCCATAAACCATATTAAAGAACCAGAAAGGTCCATTGTGATGCCTTAGGATGTGAGTGAAGTGGAAGGAATTTGTGAGTAGACTAGGAATTGGTAGGATATGCGGCTGCAGCCGACTATAATAGGAACTATGCCGATATTCATCTGGAGTTCGTGAAGGAAACTACAGAAAACCTTCTCAAGCATAGCCGGTTACTTCGTTCTTGTCCATACGCCGACAGTTTAGTCAATTAACCGCCTCCTTTTTTTTTATAATTGACAAACTGCCGATGTCGGGATTCGAGCCCATAACCTCCCAATTTCCAAGTACTGCATACTGCGCAGACATAACGCCTTAGACCGCTCGGCTACTTGGACTGGTCATTCTATATAAAAATAGTATATCATTGTTAGGGCTGGTTCTACTCTTTGAGAATTACGACAGTTCATCGCGCAGGCGAAACTGTAACACAAAGTATCCAGTTGTGTTAATATCTCGTTGCATATTTCTTTTTTATTGTAACAATGGGTTAAAATAAACAATTATTGCCTTCATAGTTCAACACGACAGTTAATTTACAATGTAAACGGAGGGCTAAGCATAATAATATATGCACAATCATTTGTTAATTCATTTAACATTGAAACAATAAATTGTACTTTACAATATTTATTTAATTAATGTATATATAGTTTTGGATGAGTCCTATATAACCGCCTGTATTGTTTTTATCCGTTCTGGTGTAAATAAAAAAAAAACAATTATGCGTATTGAACATATTGTACAGAGTGAGCCAATTTCGATGGTTTTATGGGGTAACTCGGTAACTATAAGAGATCGAAAAAAATGGATGGCACATTCTCGATCTCTTTTTTTGAGACTAATTTATTGGTGTATATTGAAAAATATTTCAGATGCAATATCACAATTATTATTACTTTGAATAAAGCTTTCTAACATATCAAATTTCTCGTAATTTTCGTAAGACATCTTTTACATTTACGATTAAATGAGTTTATTATTTTTATGGCGGAAACAAAATCGTAAATAATCATCGCCTCCTTGAAATAAATATATATATTTATATTAATATATATAATATATTAAAAATATATATTTTTGCCCCTGTTCCTAGAACATTTGTTTATATTTTATAAATACGTATTTCGACTACAATGTAGTTATCATCAGTATGAATTAGCTATTCGTAACTATCTCTGGGATATGGATTCAAAGATATGTTGCTTGTTGCTAATTTGGTGCGTGTCTCACTAATTAGCAACAAGCAACATATCTCTGAATTCATATCCCAGAGATAGTTACGATTAGCTAATTCATACTAATAATGACTACATTGTAGTCGAAATACGTATTGATAAATACAAACAAATGTTCTAGGAATAGGGGGCAAAAATTTGAAATGTAATTTCAAAAAACCTAGAGTTCTCTTTGATTATTTTAATAATCTTTAATTCATGTAATGTTATTTTCTGTGATATGGAGCCAAGGCCGAAGGCCGCCTCGGAGGTCAACGGGAGACCCCTTGCGAGCAGAGTGAGTTATTGTAATACAAAGCTGAGAAATAATGACAAGGAGATGGATGGTAGTCCTCTGTTGTGAAATCATATTGGCATAAGGGCGGGGGAAGATACTGTATAGACGTGACCAACGTCTAGGACTAGGACGTCTAGGACTAACGTCTAAGACGTTAACTTGGTCATAACTATATACGTGACGTAATTTGTGTACAGCCCTGAACGCTTCTAAATTCAAATCAACGCCGCCATAGCGGAGATATCTAACTAAAGTACTAGAAACTAGAAAGGTAGAAGAAACTTGCAGCTTCAAGCTTTATCTAATTGCATTCTATAAAATTAATATTTCTATATAACAATTAATAACATAAAATTCAATTAAAACAAGCATTTCCGGTAGTTACGCTTCTCTATATAGTATATACGAGTACACACACACACACACATATATATATATATATATATATATATATATATATATATATATATATATATATATATAAAACATTTGTAACGATATGTTCGAATACAGTAAATGTATTCTCGTTCGTTATTCGTCGAGATAAATATTATTATTCTTGTTTATAATATAAAAATAATGATGAGTTTGTTGTCAGTCATACGTATCCCATTTACAAAGTTCAAAGTGAATTCCCTAACATTTTATTCGATTACACATTTATTTATATACATTTTAAAGTAAAAGGGTATAATGAGCATCTTATGCAGTGAAAACTGTTTATAAAGATATTGGGATTATTTTTCCGGTTTTGGAAGATCGGAAAAATCGTTGACGATGTGCTTGATATCCGCGTACACTGATAGAAGTAATTCCTTGAAGTAAGAAAAATTTTTTTAACTCTCATACCTGTATAGGGAAGATAATATATATTTGGTATCAGAAAATTAGTATCTTGACATCTTATATAGTTTTGACTTGAGAAAATTATCTTAACTAAAGATAAACTAAATCTTGACTCAAGAATCTTGAAATTCATAAGCTGAAATGATGATTTCGTTGGACCAAGATGCTTAAATTTCGGACCAATATAAACATTTGTTTAATCCAAAGAAAAGGAACTTTTTAAAGAAGTAATGATATACTTCAGTTAAAAGAAGTATAAAGAAGCTGCATAAACTTTTTCTTCTTGAGTTTTTTATTTATTTTTTAATATGAAAAATACTTTTTTTATACGCTTTTTATTAGTTTCACCTGTATGTATGTATGTATGTATGGAACCGACCCTTTTGGGCTCGATTTTCTCCTACTTTGAACGATCAGATTTAATTCAAATTTTGCACACCTGTCAAAGACCGATGACAATGCAATAATTCGATTAAAATATCCGATTATCCTGATTAGATTCGCCAAGATTCATCAATTTCTATCCGCATCCTTTGCATGAGAGTAAGAGAGATAGAGCTAGTGCGCGAACTTAAACTAAAAAATGAAAAATAAATAATAGTTTAAAAAAACTAAAAAAAAACACGCTTTTATAGAAAATCCAACTAAAAAATAGAAAATAAAATTTAATAAATTTGGATTAAGAAAAGTGTAAATAAGAAACAAATGTATATTAATGGAATAACTATTGACACTATGCACCCCACGCTTTTTTCCATTAATATACATTTGTTTCTTATTTACACTTTTCTTAATCCAAATTTATTAAATTTTATTTTCTATTTTTTAGTTGGATTTTCTATAAAAGCGTGTTTTTTTAAAGTATTATTTATTTTACAAGAATTTCAATTCCTTGACTAAAGAATCACAAGAGTATTTGGCCAAGAAAGACTCTCTTAGGCCAAGACTAACGAACTCTATTTAAAAAAAATTTTAAAAATTTTAAGTAATAATATTTTACGTCTACTCAACTTTAAATGCCTTTTGTTGAACACAACCTTCCTCTAGAACAGTGGTTCTTAACCGGTGGTGCACGCACCCCTTAGGGGTGCGAGCTTGAATATTTTGGGGTGCGAAATTGTAATTTTACAAATTCACGTGTAGCTAGCAAAATAAAAAACTAATCTTAAAAATTCATTTTGGTTAGTAAATTTTTTATTCCCTAAACATTTTTTAAATATGTTTGTAAATTATAAACCATCGAGACAAATTAATTTTTGTATTTTTTCTACAATTACAAAAATTCAAATGCGTTTCTAGTTTCTATAGTAATTTTTATATTTCCTCGAAATTTCAGTTGATTGTTACGATTATTCTTAGAAATATAAATACTGTTGATGCGCACATTACATTGAATAAAAATTTAAAAATAATTGAATTTTAGTGTCGACTATTACAAGTTTGAATTTTTGTGTTGAATATTAAAAGTTAAATATTAATAATAAAATAATTAATACAAGTTAATTTTACAAGTTTAGTTGAATATTTATATTCTAATTATTAGAATATAATTTGGTACATTAAAGTCAAATTCAAAAGGTAAGCTAAAATATAGCAATAATAGATAGAAGTTTAATATTTTTTTAGTGTTTTATTAAAAAATTTAATTTAGTTTACGCCATGTCAAAGAAACGATGTTGGAATGACGATTATGTTCGTTATGGTTTTACATTTACAACGGAGAAGGATGGAACGCAGCGACCACAATGTATTCTGTGCTGCAATAAATTTTCAAACGCCAATCTCAAGCCGTCGAAACTAAATGAGCATTTTACCAAACAGCATGGTGGTGTAGATGCTGGCTATGATTTTGAAAGTTTGAAATCTAAACGAGTTCGATTTGATAAAAGTGGAACTATCACAACTTTTGGATTTATATCACACGAAAAGCCGCTGTTGCAAGCGTCTTATCAAGTTGCATATATCTGTGCCAAGAAGAAGAAACCACATACAATAGCTGAAGAACTTGTAAAGCCTTGTGCATTAGAAATGGCTAAAATAGTGTTGGGTACTGAAGCACAACAAAAGCTTCAACAAATTCCTTTGTCAAATGACGTAATCCGTACTAGAATTTCTGATATAAGTAAAGACATCTTACAACAAGTAATTGAAGATATTAAAGCTAGTAATGTCCCAGTGGGTATTCAATTGGATGAATCTACAGATGTTGAAAATTGTTCTCAGCTGATGGTGTTTGTACGATATGTAAAAGAAAAAGAAATTGTTGAAGAATTTTTGTTTTGTGAACCATTAGAATTGACTACAAAAGGAATTGATATATTTAATAAAGTCAAAGACTTTTTATTACAATATGAGATACCGATGAACAAAATAGGATCAATTTGTACTGATGGAGCTCCTTCCATGTTAGGCAAAAATTCTGGATTTGTAGCGTATGTAAAAAAGGAAGTGCCTCACGTTACAATTACCCATTGTATTTTACATAGACATGCGCTAGCTACAAAGACATTGCCTGAAAAATTAAAGAAAACATTAATCACTTCAGTCAAAGTTGTAAATTTTATCAGAGGTCGAGCTTTAAATCATCGTCTCTTCCGTGCTTTATGCGAAGAACTTGGTGCCGAGCATACTGTCCTTTTATTTCACACAGAAGTAAGATGGCTATCGCGTGGACGTATGCTAAATCGTGTGTACGAATTGCGAAGTGAAATAATGCAGTTTCTTAATAATCAAGGCAGTAGTTTAGCTGATGAATTCAGCAATAGAGATGCTATAATTCAGCTAGCGTATTTGGCAGACATATTCACGCACCTTAATGAATTAAATATTTCAATCCAAGGATTTGGAGTGAACACTATAACAGCGAAAGAGAAGTTGACTGCGTTTAGTCGAAAACTTTCAATTTGGATTAACCGTGTTGACAAGAAAAATTATGCTAACTTCTCTTTGCTTGAAGAAGTTCTTGTTTCAGATGATGAAAGAAACAATATTACCACCGAAATTAAAGATCATTTGCAAAAGTTGAGCGAATCTTTTGAGGGATATTTTGCTACTGGAGATATAGATATATCAGAAAAATGGATATTAGATCCATTTATTTATAATCTGGACTCAATGGATGACAGTAATTTATTGAAAGATGACCTTGTTGAACTACGGACAAATGGACATAATCAAATGGAATTTGAAGCAGAGAATTTGGAAAATTTCTGGTGTGCTCAAGTAATGTCATATCCACGATTAGCTAAAATAGCGCTTCAGCATCTTGTTCCATTTGCCACAACATATTTGTGTGAGATGGGATTCTCGTCACTTGTGCATATAAAAACAAAAGCTAGAAATAGACTTAATGCTAGTAATGATATGCGTGTAGCTATTTCAAAAAAGATCCCCCGGTTTTCAAAAATAATTGAGGAAAAGCAACAACAAAAAAGCCATTAATAAAAACTTTGATAATTTATAATTGATTATTTCAGCTTACAATTAAAATTTATAAAAAATTTGTTACGCACATAAAATTAATAAAAAATATGTTTTGCATAATGTTTGTTTTTTAATTTATATAACTCAATAATTTCTAATAAGGGGTGCGAGAATATTGTTTGAAAATTTTAGGGGTGCCGGTAGCTAAAAAGGTTAAGAACCACTGCTCTAGAACATAGGTGGGCAGACCTTGACTGCACTCAGCTCTGAGTGAGAGGTAGGAAGAGAGATAGAGTATATATAGGGTACCTACCAATTATTATTTTCTTTTTTTAATTAAAACATTTTCTGAAAAAAATATAATGATACCAACTCTTTTTTATGGTCACTATTATACAAAGTAAACAATACATTGAATACATACTCTGGAATTTTTGGTTGGTAATTTGGGGCATAAAATGTACCTTTTTAATATATTTGTGTATAAATATATAATATAAATGTTATATAAATAATAAAAGATAAATCTTTTGACCTTTTTCGTTTACCGCTTGACAATTGTAAACCACTTGTAAATTTTTTGATGATTTAGCTTTAGTTTAGATTTTAGAATTAGATATTTGGAAATTTCAAATAATTTGCCTAAACTATTCATATCGGAGAAGTAATAAACAATTATTTACCTGATTTAATTATTTTTTTCTTAGTAGGGGGTATAGTGTCATGGGAATTTGATGACACTGGATACAATAAAGATGCCAATGATAAAGCTGGGGGGGGGGGGGGGGTAATTTGTTACTAATTTCTAAATGATTAAATTTTACATAAAGGGGGAATACATATAGTTGGTGTAATTATTGTTATTGCTATCATCATTATTGTTATTATTATTATGTTTTTTGGTGTATCTCTCCATATTGTAAAAGATATTTTTTAAACAATAAATATTTTATAAAACTAATTCTAAATTGATTGAATAAATTATTGGGCAATAATCGGTAGGACAACCTGTATTGAAACATCGTTCCGTCTTGCTTCAAAACATACCTTTTTTACTTACTCTCACCCAGTTTATGGAGAGTCGTTCGACTCCGGCGAGCCGTCTGCGCCCACCTCTGCACTAGAACGATGTGATACGATTATCGTTCAACGATTATCGCGATAGTTTCACCGAGGAATAGGTATCTTTAAATCGCAGTACACTAAATGCATCTAATTCATTTAACGTCTATAAACAACTTTTACTGTATTTGACTCTTGACTATTATGATTCCATCTAGTCTATCACCTAAAATGATTTTTAAAAACATCTGGTTAACATAAATAATCACACCCTGTGTTTTTTAAATTGGAAATAATTCATTGAAAGTTTTAAAACATGTTGAGTGAGCGTAAATAATTCAATTATTCGATTTAGAAAATTGGTTGTTTCAAGCAATTATATTATATCACATTAAACGGTTAAATATAAGAAAGAATTAGTCCTCGATTATACTAAAATTTGTGGTCAAAACAAGTAGAAATTGGAATGTTTTTGGAATGAAAATTTCAACAACAACAAATTATTTTGCTAAATGTAAGAGAAGTAGCTATTTTACTGCAATGTTTTAGATGATGCTATTACTAGAGTCAAATTAGCATTTTTCAGGCAGGTTGCTTGGAACTGCAATTTTTTTTTTAAATCGATTCATTTTGACGTCCTGAATATCATGTGACGGAATAGGGTCAAAATTGAATTTGTGTATATCAAAAAAGTGATTTTGTTTATATCTTTTTTAAAACTAAAAATTTAAAAAATGACAGAATATCATTCAATTCTATATAAAAAAAGAAAACAAATGAGCCCATAAACATTAAAATCGGTTTATTAGAATTCGAGAAAAAATTCCCAAAGTTCGCAAAACGTAAAAATTTTAAATTAAAATAAAAAATCTAAAAATTACTTCATTTTTTTTTAACAATGGCAAAGTATGCCTTTTTATGTTAAAAATAATGTGCCCAATTTTAGCCCCTAAAAAAAATTTGATCCCCGACAATTAATAAAATACCATGTCACCTATTTTTATAAATAAAAAGGGTGCATTTGATTGGACACGAATAAATCTTTTTTTAAATGAAAGGTATTCAAAGTATTTATGAAACGAAAAAGAAAATTATGTTTTTAACTGTTTTTTTAACCATTATTTTTCAATTTGTTTATAACGAGCTATAAACAAATTTAAAAAAAAAAAAAACAGTTAAGAAATTATTTAAATAAATTTTCTTTTCTTTTAACTTATAGATTTTTTATAGATCTTTAATTTTTTTTAAATATGTAACGATACGTCAACTTTTAAGAGAGTTATCATATGTTTTACTTTTTCCTAATTTACTTATAAATAAATTAATATTTTTAGGTTTTATAAGCCTTAATCGAAAACTTAAACACTTATTATCTAACTATAAACTCCAAAAAATATTCCGACCAATATGGTTTATTTCTTGAAGAAAAACAGGATAAAATCCGTGGCTATTTAATTAGAAAATAATAATTTTATAATTTATATCCAGCTTCATCGATTTCATCAAAAAATGACAGCATGGTTGTTTAACCAACGTCTATATATCGTCACATCAAATGGCCATATTCTGCATGATTTTACAAGCAGGCTTATGCAGATATTATATGCTAACAAATACTTTTTAATATTGTACATACATTCATTCATGGCCATTTGAAATGAAGATATATACATGTTGGTTAAATAATCATGCTGTCTTTTTTTTGATGAAATCGATGACGCTGTATATAAATTATAAAATTATTATTTTCTAATTAAATACCCATGGATTTTATCCTACTTTTCTTTAAGAAATAAACCATATTGGTAGGAAATTTTTTTTGGAGTTTATAGTTAGATAGGTAAGTGTTTAAGATTAAAAAACTTTTTTTCGATTCGCGATAGATTTATAATCTACTATTGTTAGCGAATTTTCTCCAAAGGAAATGCAGCTGTTGTTTTTGCACCAATGTTGGAATTTCGTAAAAATTTCTTCAAATGTCCATCGATCCTACCTATTAGATGTTAAAAATCACTATCGCTAAAATTTGTATATATATATATATGCACTTTTTTAAAATGTCTGTGGACTCTCTAGCGGTCACAGTTTTATTCCGATTGGAATGAAATTTGGTATTTGAGGCGCTTTTGGTATTCTAAAGGTCAAGTTCGTTAATGGGTAAAATCGGACGAGGGGAAAGAGGGTTTAGAGGGAGGGGGAAACACAATATTCGACTATCTCCCTTAATATTTGAAAAATCGAAGAATTTATCAGGAGTTAAGTTTTACTGTAATTTTGTTTCTTATCATTTTTCTGTTACACTAATGTTTACAGAAATATTTACAATTAAAGATTGAGAGTTAAAATTCTAAATATCTCTGTTCATATTAGAGTTTGAGAAAAATGATCAAGTAATGAATTGTAGCAAACTTGATTTTCTACAACTTTACTCCTTATACATTTTTCGATTATTGTAATACTAAGAAAGGTATTTAATATTTTGTGTTTGTTTGACACGAATACATAAAATACATTTTATTGTAAAAAATTTTAATTGTCGTTTCCATAGTAACTATAAACTATAATCGTTATACCGTTGTTTTTATTGGGCTATTATAAATTTAATTTTTGCAAATACACTAAAATTATGACTGCTAGAGAGTGATTTATGTATTCTAAGGAAATTCGCTAACTTGACGCAGCTCCTGCGTAACGAATTTTTTTTGATTAATTTTGTGTATACATACTAAAAATACGAATCTATGTGCATAATTTAAAAAAAAAAAGCTGTCTGTCTAGGTGAACGACCTGCACAGTGAATAGTTTGTTCAATTTGATGTTTTTCTTGGGAGTGTACAGTAGTATTTCAAAAACACAGATATAACCTCTTGATGTAACGCCAGAATTGTCACCATAAACGTTTCCTATATACATCACATAATATATAATACACGTATGTAAATTGTTAATAATGAATTATTATATAGATCGTTGAACAACAATATATGACCATTGTTTGTTAATAAATTGTATTTATTTATTTATACCGATAAATTGTTACTAACGTCATACTCGATAAATATACCAATTACAAGGAGACAGATATAACATATACATTACCAAGTCAAAAGGTTAATATTTATTTAAACACAAATTAGATTATAATGTATACAAAATATCAAAATATGATTTAATGTTTTTTTTTCCTTGAGGTGGCTCTTTCTTTCTTCTTCATAAGAGACAAACAATGACGGAATTGTAGGACATTTGTGTTCACTTAAGTGCTGCCTTTATGCTGAACCAGCGGTATAGTCAGGAAGAACTAGCTTTTGTACGAGGAAGAACAGAGCAAGTTAGGCGAATAATAAAGCATTTATTTATTAGAAATATTGTTTTATTAAATTAAGGATGTACGAGCACTAGATATAGATAATTCTTCAAAATCTTATATAGTGCATTCATAAAAGTTCACAATAAAGTTTATTATTTTTTGTCGTAAGTTAAAATTAAAATTTAATTTAGGTCCGTCATACCGAGCCTAAAAAAAAGATATTTAAGAAAAAAACCTGAGATTTCGGGTAATTAAGCTACCGCCTACAGAAATAAAATTTACCCGAAATCTCAGTTCTTTTCTTAAATATCTTGCTTTTATTTGGATCAATCTCTTTTATTAATATTTCTATTTTCTATTGCGTAGTTTTTTTTTTATTCGTCTTATTTTATACTAAGTGAAAATTATCAAAATATGTCAAACTTTTATAATTGATTTAGATGCATTTCAACTATATGTAAAAAAATCAATCAAGCCTTAATCTTTTGAAGCTCCAGTGCTCGTACATCCTTAAATATACTTTACCATTATTTAAAAACAAGTCTTGGCTATGCACACTCAGAGCAAGGCCAAATAGATAGACTTTGCAATTGATTGTTGACCGTGGGTGTTTTGCACGAGAAAGTTTTCAATCGACTGTTTTACTGAGCAAGCGCAATAATATTTTTTATGAAGTTTTTAGTTATAACAAAATAGAAAAGGTTTCAATTTTATGCAATTCTACATGTAAATTTATACGTAAGTGCATTGCTTACCTATGTGTGATATATCTTCTGATTGGTATAATTTGACCATGTGACTGACGCGGTTGACAAAGAAACATTAAACAAGGGAATTATAGCTGTTAAAAACTATGCGATTGATAACTTTCAAGTGAATTTCATCGTGTGAACAGTAATATAATTTTTGTTATACCAACAATTTTCAAATGCGATTAAAAACTTTCACGTGTAAAAACTGGCCATGTTTTACACTTAATTTCAATGACTTTAAAAACCATCATTACTAAAATCTCAGCAAGAAATTATCGAAATTATAAAAATAGAATATACTTTGAATTTCTATTTATTCAAAATATCCGATCTAATTGTTTGTTACAATCAATTGAAGAAATGTCTTACTAACTTCTACTCCAACCGTCCAAGTAGCCGAGCGGTCTAAGGCGTTATGTCTACTTGGAAGTAGGATGTTATGGGTTCGAATCCTGATATCGGCAGTTTGTCAATTATTAAGAAAAAAAGTGGCAGTTAATTGACCAAACTGTCGCCGTATGGACAAGAACGAAGTAACCGGCTATGCTTGAGAAGATTTTCTGCAATTTCCTTCACGAACTCCAGATGCATATCTACATAGTTCCTATTATAATCGGCTGCACCCGCATATCCTGCCAATTCCTAGTCTACACACAAAAAATTCTTCCACTCCACTCACATCCTCACATCGTTAGGCATCACAATGGACCTTATGGTCGAAGTGTAACCCGTCCAGGGCAGCCGCTACAATCTATCTATCTCACTTCTAATCCAATTGGATACTGTATCGAATGTACAAACGGCGTCAAAAGTAGCGTTATCATACCAAAGTTTTAAAATTGATTTGTGCCTTATTTATTCGGCTATCAGAAAAATGTTTCGAATAAAAGTTGTTAGTATAGTAATAATGAATAACTTTTATCCGAAGCATTTTTTCGAAAACCGAATAAGGCACAAATCAATTATAAAATTTTGAAATACTAGTGCGACTTTTAACGCCTAGTATACCAGATAAGACTTTTAATAACAAAATCCAGATAGAAGTACTAATATTGTAACGATAAAAATCTCATACAAATTTGATGAATGTCATGGAAAAGGGCTATGAGTCATTACAGTTTGAAGGGTGAAAATCTTATTCATCTGACTCAAAAGGGATTTGATAATGACGTCATACTATTTTCCCATGCACGTGGTAAAGAAATGTGATGTGAGAAAATCAATATACTTGTAGTTGATTATAATAATATTACAACATTGAATGTATGTTAGTAAAATAATGTGCAATTTAAGCAAAAATAAAACCTATTTTGACAAAATGGAAACCCGACTTCAAAAATCAAATATTCTATAACAAAAAATGCACTAAAAAGTAAAAAAATAATTGCATATTCTTGTGTCAATTTTAGTTCACCTAAGCAAAAATTTTTAAATATATATGTATGCAATTATTGTTATTTTTAGAGGCGGTGTCAGCATAGAGAAATTCACATAACTTTTGGTCACCGCCTACGACCTACTAACTTTTAGTGCATTTCTAATTTTTAGTGCATTTTTTCATAACAGATTTTCAGTTTTTTTACATGTATTTTGTTCTTTTCTTGTAAAAATTTTTTTTTTGGGGTCGGTTTTTTTTTTATAATTTTTTTGAAGTCGGTTTTTTAAAAAAAAATCTTATTTTCCTATTATGAATGAGTATACCCTTACAAAAATTTTAAAAAAATCGCAAAAACCGGTTATCACATACAAAATGAGGATTTTCCTCGATTTACAGGGGATCCCCTCACCAGAATGCGATTTGGTGACAATGGGACCAATCTGAAATCAAACCCTTTAAAACAAAAAACAAAAAATTCAAAATCGGTTCATAAATTAAAGTTCTGAGGTGACAAACATTTTTTAAAAAAAATACAGACGAATTGAGAACCATCCTCCTTCTTGAAGTCGGGTTAAAAAAAGTATATAAATATAGAAACTTCATTCAAATGTTAGAACACCATCTGCTTGTATGAGGAAGAAACCTTATGAATATATTATGAAAAATAATTAGATCATTAGTCCGTACATTCCATGAAAAATATCCTAAACATGGGTAAATTTATAATGGAAGCTTTCAAATCAGATAAAATTAAACAGCGAGAACATCCTTAAGGAAAAAAGTATAAAACCGTTAAACCAAAGATCTTTAAAACTGTAACAGAAGATTGCCAAATTATTAGGGACAGATAACATTTTTTGCAGTTAAGTAATATAGGCACACTTGGCAAAAGGTCTCTAACCACATAGAATTTGTGTTTATGCAGAATGCAGGACAATGTTACAAACTTAAAAGGTTGTCTGTGTTTTTGTCTGAGTATTAAATTTTAACCTGGCTTGACGTTAATCCTATCGAAGACTTGTCGGTGATGATCAAGAGGAAAAATGCAGCTTGTAAGTTATAATTTTTTTGGCAATGTCCTTCTTAACAATCAATCTTCTTCTAAGAAGCTAAAAACACTTCTAGCTTTAGAATGTGAAAACGCTGAAAAGCTTCATAATTACGAGTTTTTCATCATCTAGGAAGCATTGTGCAAAAAAGTGTAACCAATGTGCTATACCAAAGCGCAAAAAATGTTGATTGTCTCTAATAATTTGGCAACAAACTGTACATTATGTTCGGATTAAAAATTTTCCTTTAGATTTTGTCCTTCGGTCAAGCGTTGCGAAGATTTAAAACGGTAAATTTTATTAAATAATATATATTTTATTAAGAGCCATTTCTACAACCTCTATGCCCACCCCTCAGTAAAATGTGAAGAGAAATAGAAGCAAAGAGAAGAAGAAGCAAAACTTTAAATTACAAAGTTGTTCTTTATAAAAATATTAACAACTTTTGTTCGAAACATTTTTTCAAAAACAGAATGAATTTCAGAATTTAACCACATGGAACATTCCAACGAGTCTTCAATTACTCCCGAAATCAGATACGGTGATAGAAATACATTGAGGATTCATTTTCTGCCATCAACACCAGAATATTGTGTTGATGCCAGAATATATGTACCCATGGAATATAGTGAAAATAACAACTGAGTTTATCGCTTAAATACCTGGTATATACTGAATTTAGGAAAAAAGTTTCAAACAAAGTTGTTTATTTTTAAAGGAACATTTTATGTCTTTAAATTTTTGCTCTATCTATTTGGCTCTATTACGGTTTCAGAGATGGACAATTTTTCCTATTTTGCTCAAACATGGTCCGATTTTGTCCATTCACGAACTTTACTTTTTAGCTCGAGAACACGCGTATAAAATAAAAGCTCGCCGTTTCTTTTCGTTTTTAAGTTATCGTTTTGACGGACAGACAGGCGGAAATGGGCTAATTAGGTCATTTTATGAAATCTATACCAAATTTTTTTTTCTGTGATCAATATTTTCAACCATTACAAAGTCGGGACATAACTTAATATACCTGGTATATATTATTAATACCGGGTATAAAAATTATTATTGACACATTTTAAAGCATACACTCTGTGAAAATAACTGTATTAAAAAGTTGAATTGTAAGCGAAAATATTATTTAATTAAATATATATATTATTAATAATATATAATCTCTGATATTATATAATTTTGTAAGGTAATAGTTTTTGTTGACTTAATCTTTATTTAATTTAATTAAAAATTCAATGACAATGAAATTTGTCTGAGTAGTATACGCTAAAGTCTTCTACAGTTTGTCATACGTAACCGAAAGGAATTTGGACAAACATCGTTATGTTGACGCTTAAGTATACACAAATAAACAAATATTAATCTTTATTGATTTTATCATTCGAAACAATAAAGCAAAACCATATATATATTTTATGATTTTACGCATTTCAATTTGTAGAAAATTTCGTGGCTTACTTATTAGCAAAAACTTGGCCTTTCAAATACCAAAGCATATCAGATACGAAATTTCAATAAATAAGGGATGGAAGATTGTATGTGTCATAATATCAGTTATTTCATGTTAGTATTTGGATATTGTCAAATTTCTTAAAATCAATAAGTAATGTTTGGACCATTTTCATTTAGATATTTTCTCGTTAAATTCGATACTAATGAATAATAAAATATGATAATAATTTTGTTGTTTATTAACAGTTCATAATTTGTAACATAAGCAGTTGTACCTGCGATTTTGTTAGCGTCGACTTTTCCAATGCTAATTTCTTTCCACGCGAACAAACAAGTTATCAACGAGTGAATGAATTTTAAGCACCGTGATCACTGGGAAAATATACCGCAGCAAAAACTCTGGAAAATACTGCATCCAAGGGACTAACTATCCTTCGATGAATTCAACCTGAACAGAATAAACTTCGAAAGGTTTCCGGATTCGTCACCGGACATTATCACCTACGAAAGCAACTGCACATAATAGGACTCCATAACGGATCCATTATGTACAGACAGTGTCTTACAACGAATCTCTCGGTTACAACAGATACAAGATAGGCGGTGCATCTCACCCCGAATACATGAACCTTCGGGAAAACCTGATAAGCAAGCTCCTGACTATTGCCAAAATATGGAAGAAGCGAAGTAGAATGAGGATCACCATAGGCAAAGGACCAAGTGCAAAACTTTTATATACCCAAAGATATATCTATCTTACACGCGATGTATGGAGGACGATGAAACCTCCATACATGTTATATATGCACCTGCAGAAGCCTGCGGGGTGTCAGCTATAGAATTTTTGGGTCCGAAACCTTGGAGCCATCAATCCTGGGAGCAATCCCGATGGAGAAGTAGTGAATCTTCTGTGTGGCACTGGAATTTATGGAACTTCATCTACTTAAAATAGCACCTCTTACTCGGAGACTTCTCGCCTTCGGATGACAGGTTGTTCTCAAGAAGGGTACATAGGACCTCTCGGTCTAGTTGCTAGGGGTCCATTTGCGGTACCCCTCTTTCTAATTATTATCTTACACGCGAACAGCAAGTCGCGGGTACAGCTAAATATAAATTATGAAATAATAAAAAACAAAAACTCTAATACAATTTAATAGGCATTAGTATCAAATTTATCAATTTATTACACAATATTGTTTGTATTTTTTGTTAAAATAAACTATCGGTATTGAAATTAAAAGTTGTTACAGCTGTGTTTTAACATATGATACTATTATGATATACCATAATGGGTACTATGTGGGTGCTATTGTAGGCATTAAAACAAAACTTAAAATTTCGAAACTATTTTTTAATTCATATCAATTGTTTACCAACTAGATCTAATTATTATAATTAGTATACCCAGTGTATGTAAATATACAAGGTATATTAAGTTTAGTCCCAACTTTGTAACGCTTGAAAATATTGATCGTAGGCATGAACGTTTGGCATATGTGTTCATAAAATGGCCTAATACGGCCATTTTCGCATGCCCGCCTGTCTTTGAATACGATAACTCAAGAACGAAAACAGATATCGATTTGAAATTTTGTTTTTGTGTTCTAGAGCCAAAAAGTAAGGTTTTGTATTCGTTAATCGGACCATGTTTGGGCAGAATGGGCAAAAACTGTCTATCTTTGAAACCGTAAGAGATATAACAAAAGTTTAACAACAAAAAATCTTCTTCTCTTTAAAATTAACAAAAGTTGTTTGAAATAAAATTTCAAATTCGCCCGCTTTACCTAGATCAGTTTTTTGTATTATAAATACGTATTTCGACTACAGTGAAATCATCATCAGTATAAATTAGCTAGTCGTACTTTACTCTTTGACAATTAGAAATAGAATTTCAAATTCGTCCCCTTTACCTAGATCAGTTTTTTGTATTATAAATACGTATTTCGACTACAATGTAGTCATCATCAGTATAAATTAGCTAGTCGTACTTTACTCTTTGACAATTAGAGATAGTTATAAAGTCGAGATCAACAGACAAAAAATAAATAGAAAATTAACTAGATTAAAATATATACTAGATTTAAAATATAATAAATTTTAAATTATATTGAAATTGCTCTTGTTAAAATTTCTTCATTCACATTTGTTCCTGTTAATTTTACTCTTATTAAAATTACTCATATATTGTCGCAGGATATGTTACTTGTTACTAATTTGGTGACAGTTTCACCGAATTACCAGCAGAACTACGGTAGCAGACATTGCACTCATACATTTATAATATTGTTATCTGCCTTTTAAACATTATTTCATTCAATTAACAGATGAGGGAAGATTTTTCTAATGCCGGATCTTAGACCATTTTAAGTAGTATGTCTGAACATTGACAACATTCTTTGACATCAAATGCTTGATATGAAAAATCCTACACATAGGATGGCAATCGAACCCACGTTTTCTCTGGCATTCTGGACCAACACGCTACGCTGTCTCTGAACTACCTGAGATGTTATGGTATATAATATAATCGAATGACAACCATACTAACAATGGATAGATAGATACATCTTGGGGTCTAAAAAGTATTGCACTACGACCTTATGATCTATTGTGCCCCCCTTCTACTTCAGTCCGACGAGATTCGCTTCTCCCATATATTGGCAATAGCCACGAGCTTGCTTATCAGGTCTTCCTGAAGGTTTATATATTCGGGGTGAGATGCACCGAATATCCTGTATCTGCTGTAACCTAGAGGTTCGCAGTCAAAGATAATGTGTTTGGATGTTTCTTCCTCCTCGCCACACAATCTGTACATAATGGACCCGTTATGGACTCCCATTGTGTGCAGATACTTCCGCAGGGGATAATGGGTAATGATTCCGGTAACCTTCCGCAGTTTGCATTCTGTTCAGCTTCAGAGCCTCTTGGTTACACTCTGAAGCAGTACCTTCCCGAGCTCTTGCCGCGGTACTTTTTCCCAGTGATCACGGTGTTTAGCATTTGACCACTCGTTGATCACCTGTTTACATGCAGTCCTTGGAATTCCTAAAATAGGCTCTGGGCCTATGAAGTGCATTCCGACTCCCTTTTTAACAATGGATAAATAGACGCTAGTAACATTTATTACTTTTAATAAATTTATTAATAAACTGTACTCAAAACTAAATAAATATGTTTAACAATCCTTTTTCATACATTATCAAAAAAAGATTATATTTTATTATCGCAAAATTATAAGAAAAAGACATGAATAAGTAATCTGAGATTGTAAATTTTATGGAATCAAGTAATATTATAAATTTTAAGTTGGCGTGTACTCAGTACTGTATACTGTATAGTCCAGTGGTAAACATATTTGTTATTTCAGAACTTATTTTCAAGGATAGATTGTTTGTAGAGGCTGCCATGGACGGGCTACACTTCGACCATAAGGTCCATTGTGATGCCTCACGATGTGAGTGGAGTGGAAGGAATTTTGTGTGTAGACTAGGAATTGGTAGGATGTGCGGCTGCAGCCGACCATGATAGGAGCCATGCCGATATTCATCTGGGGCTCGTGAAGAAAACTGCAGAAAGCCTTCTCAAGCATAGCCGGTTACTTCGTTCTTGTCCATACGCCGACAATGTAGTTAATTAACCGCCCCCCCTTTTTTTTAATAATTGATAAACTGCCGATGTCGGGATTCGAACCCATAACCGCCCAGTTTCCAGGTAGGCATACTGCGCAGACATAACGCTGCAGACGGAGCGTACCACAGATTGTGCTACAGGAGCCTGTTTAGATTACCACCTGCTACTAGGAATAAGAGACGGTATCGTCCTGCCAATAATACTGAAGAAGCGATGGATTGTGTGTACGATTACCTGTTGGAAAACAGTGATAAATGCCAGTTTTCTTTATCACACCTTCTGCAGCAAATTAAGGGTGGTTGTATCCCTGATGTGAGAACAATGGAAACTCACCTCCAAAAATGTTTTGTCGATGACATAGTTATAGTGGAGATAGGCTCTAACAAAGGGCACTCAGTACAGCTATTTTTTGAGACTGTTGTTCTCAAAAACAAGCGTGGCCCCTTGAAGCATGGAAGAAGAAGTGTGTGTCATTTTCTCATGTTCTGATAACTGCTGTACGACCTCGATCTTTTGTTTCCTTCCTTCTGATTGGAATTACCTACTTTTACCGAAAATATAGATACAAACATCTGGTAAATATGTGCGCTGCGATGGTTATCTGCGCTGGTTAACTTATGACTGTTTTTGGTTATCTGCCGTTTTTGAGAGAACCGCTGGGCATACAGGTACCAGCCTGATCTCAAGTGAAAGCTAATTAAATTTACTACAAGTTTATTACATATAATATTTGACGTGGGATGCGTATTTTAGAAGATATTTTACGAAATAAGTGACCATTTCGAAAAAATTGCACTTTTTGGAAAAAATGGCCAATTTTCTAAGAACTGTTTCTTGGGAACCAATAGCTGTATAGAGCTATTTTGATTTTAAATTGTTGAATTTAGTCTACTTTAAAAGTGTATAGAATGACTATAACGGTCAGACCCTTCCTTCACTGAGATGTTGAGCAAAAACTGAAAAAAGTCCGAAAATTTCATGGTTTTTTGGGTACACCGCCGCTTGCACAGCACTTTGGAAATTGCAAATCTGGTTTTTTAATATTGGTTTAGGTCCTAACAACATATAAAAAATTCAGAACGACCTGACCTTTTGCAAGCACGGATGTAGATCTTAACTGGACTACTAAACTGTTTTAAAAAATGCGCGCTACTTTTTCAATGTAAAATAGTTGATTTGTGCGTTATTCATTCGATTTTTGGGAAAATGTATCGAATAAAAGTTGTAAGTATATTTATAATAAAAAAAGTTTTATCTGAAGAATTCTGTCGAAAATTGAATGAATTGGACACAAATCTATTATAAGATTTTGAAAAATGTGCGTTAGTTTTGTAGCCCCTAGTAAATGCTAGATGTTTAAGAATTACAATAACAACGCTTGAACATATAATATATTTAGGATGTTTCACTACCATTCGTATAATTAAACACGTAGGTTTAAAAATAAATAGATTCTAATTTAATAATAAACGACTTGAAAAAAAATCAGTATCAATTTTTTTTCAGCCATGAATCTAAATTAAGTTCGTAGGATGATATTTCAAAGCCGCATTGCATTCACTTATAGTTTAATGACAATTTACTCTTTTTTTTTAAATTAACATAGAAAGATTTATTATTTCCAATAACAATAAAAAAGCAACCGTCAAGTGTGTAGCAAAAAAACAATTATAAAAGGTTCGATACAGATACAGTGAAAATATGTATCGCATTGATCGAACCTATTTATGTTTTACAAAAAATGGTACGGCATTATGTTACAGACTCTGGATTTTAATACCGTAGGGCGTAGGCCCGTAGGTAGAGTCCAGGTAAGTTGAACTTCACGGGAGACGCAAAATAATTAAACTTATAGAGGTTTTGACTTACGAAGGGTTTTGTATCGTAATTTAAGAACCTAAATTCTTTCTTATAAATAACATTTATGATATGCAATAAAATCAATAATTTTAAATTTCCATACCTGTATGATTTTTTTCTTATTTATTAAGACTCATTAAGAGGATTATAAATTTTAGAATAGATGGAAATCCCCCTAAGGCCTAAATGAGGGTATTTTTCTTACCTTTGGGCTTGGTGACCGTATTGGGGATTATTTTTATGGGACATCCAGCAATTTTTGTGTAATCTCTCATAAAAGTAAAAATTTTCAAATAAATTTTTATTGTTGTCATTCCATGAATATATAAAAATTAAACATTCAAGTAATCTACTCTTCACGTTCATGCATCTCCTAATACCATTTTTATAAATATTTTTCTAAGCAGAATTCTATGAATTGGTTCCAAAAATTATGTTTAAACTTAAGCGGCTTTAAAATTTTATGTACCTAAAGCCGCTTTATTAAAGCTTACAGAGTACTACCGATTTATTATAATTTCTTTATACTTTGAGGTTTTCAGTTTTGTTTAGTATATTTTATATTAAATAGCTTATACCTGCGGCTTCGCTCACGTTTTGTAATAAATACTGCAATAAATACAGGACTATTGCTCTGAGAAGTTTTCCAAAAAATGTAATTAATCGAAATCTTTATGTGAGCTAATTTGAAATTTGGAAAATCTACAAAAATGAGAATGTTTAGAAACTTTTAAATACGAATTTGAGGTGGACTAGTTCGGCGGTATAGATATAGGGGCGATCTTCTTCTTTAATTATATAAATATTTGTATTTTGCTTACCTAAACGGAAAAATATCAAGCGTCGGTGGTGACCACAAACGTCTTGGAGGACTTGTTATCCCCGTATATTTAAAAAATGGCATGACAATCAAATATATATTAAAACTAAATCTAGTCCCATATAATATCAAAATAAAAACTTAAACACAAAATATCAACAAACAAAAAACCATTCACAAATAATGTTTATTACATTTTTTATTTTAAATATCCTTTTCCCAAAATATTATAAAAACAACAAACAAAAACTGCACTCATTTCAAAAGAAAATTACATTTTAATCTATTTAAGAAACACCACTTTAAAAAAAAAATTAATTTGTCCTCACTTTTGAAAGTAAACACTAGGAAAAATTATTGTTTATCTCCTTTTAAAAATACCAAAACAACCCCTTTATACGAACAATATTAATAGTTCTGTTGTCTATAGTAAACTGAATTTATTTCTCCCTAAAATCCTTAACAGACAACATTTCAAATATTCATAATATTATCAAGTTATAAACCCATCTCACTTTAACATCGTATGCAATGCGTATGTTTATCCTTTTTTATTAATTTCTATTATTGATATACACTTTTAACTAACTGCACGTGCGCTATGGAAGCTGGAATGATATTCATATACATTGACTAATTCTTTCAAAGACTGTGATAGTTATATGTAAATAATATTATTGTAATATAATCTATCTTTGTTTATAAATATTAATTTATAATATTTATATAAACGAGGGTATGAATACATCAAATAACTTCCATTATAAGTTTTTTATGTTAACTTATTAGCGAATTTCCTCAAAAGAAAATGCAGCTGTTGTTTTTGTACCGATGATAGAATTTCGTAAGAATTTCTTCAAAAGTCCATCGATCCTACCTACTAAATGTTAAAAATCGAACCAAAATTTGGCATATCTCCCTTAATACTCGAAATATAGAAAAATTTATAAGAAGTAAAGTTGTAGGTACTTAGTTTTACTATAATGTTGTTTCTTATCATTTTTCTGTTACACTAATATTTACAATTTAAGATTGAAAGTTAAAATTCTTAATATCTCTGTTCAGAGTTTGAGAAAAATGATCGAGAAGCGAATTGTAGCTAACAAAATTTTCTACAACTGTACTCCTTATACATTTTTTGATTGTTCTAATATTAAGAGCTCTTTCCCCTCTTTCCCCTTGACCTATGCCATTTATTATCAGATACGAAATTTATGTTGATTAGAATATAATTGTGGCCGCTAGTGAGTAATTGATGTATTCTAAGGAAATTTGACGCGGCTCCTGCGTAACGAATTTTTTTTTCTTTAGAATTTAAGCCACTGAAATAGTTCAAAATCAAATATCCAGGAAATCATTAACCTTTAGCATTTTGAATTACAAACCGAACGACACCTTACTCATCAAAATCGATAACTTTACTCCTGAGCGGATTGAGAATAGGTTTAGCAGAATCGGATATATTCCCGACTGAAGTTGTGCATTGTCGCCAATGACGGTGTTCGAACATTTGCTTTAATGAATTTCAATGTCAGCTGATTAAAATAAACAACTGGATGCTTCCAAAGAAACTAAATCAAGCTATTTTTAAAGGATTATCATAGGAGTAAAGTTGTTATATAACTGTAATTTCGTTTTTTATCAACCGATTTTGATGAGTGTCGTTCGATTTGTAATTCAAAATGCTAAAACATATGTGTTGTAAAAATTTTTTTGCTAAAGTTACTGATTTCCTGCATATTTGATTTTAAACATTTAAAGTGACCGCCTTTTTGAAATTAAAGGAATCTTTTTTAGAAAATTATTTTTCGATATTCATGAGGTCTATGTGCGTGAGGTATTTGCCGAGTTGCAAAAGAATATCTTAAATAGTTTTTGAAATATTAATAAAAGAAAACGAAACACAAAATATGCCCCTGTATAGCCGGTCACACATTTTTGTAACATCCTGTATATGTTTTTGCTTTGACTGTTACGAGTGAACTACCTTAAGTTCTAAATCCTGCAAATGAATGATCAAAAACCTCAATACAAGACTTATTCCGACCCCATCAGGACCTTAAGAAATTTCGATCAGGTTGTCTGATTGGAAAACAAAATTGTTACCATCTAGATCCACACTAACATCAAGCTGCCTATAAATTTCCAACTAAAAAAAAATTGGAATTATTTTATAACGTATTTTTTTTTATATCTGTTGCAGTTTAAACTGCTTGGAATTTTTTTATAACGTAGTTTGTTTTTTATCTGTTGCAGTTTAAATTAAAATGATATTAAAAACATCAAATTAAGTAGTGGCTCATTATAATCAACGAGTCAAAATACCCTCCACAGTTCATTTAGAGGTCGTGGATGGATCAAATCAGAAGGTTTTAGTGGGAAGTAAGTTAAATTAAAGTTGTTGGCGCCGAAAAGTCATTCATGTTTTTCATATGGAAACCTCTAAATAAAATTAATCCTTATTACCTTCGCATTTAAGCTTCTACAAACCTCTAAACGACCTTGGACCCATGACATGAATATGTATTTGAAAGTAAAATTTCCCGTTCCTTCAGAATCAAGGGTTTCCGTTTGAAAATACAAGTTTAGCGTCAAATAGCCTAAGATGCCATTTTCCAAACAAAACATTCAATACCATGTGGATATGAGTTATGTGAATTTTTATTCTTTTCGCAGAAACTACTATCTTTTAGCTTTAAAATGCCACCTAAATCTAGAGATATCTCTAATAGAAAAATGTTTACAGCTAAAAGGGGTAGTTTAAAGAAAACAAATTTGCAAACTTTAATTATTTGTGATAAACAATATTTGTGTGTTTAAAGCAAATAGGACGACATAATAAGAAGTTTCATACAAAATTCACCCACCCCCACCTCCCCTCTAGGTTTATGCAAAAAGAAGTAGCCTATAACCGCCCCATCTATCACTGTATCAAAATTCATCAAAATCGGTTAATCGATTTAGGCGTAAAAGCGCCACAAACAAACAAATAAATAAACAAACAAACTCACTTTCGCATTTATAATATTAGTAAGGATTAATACTATTTTATAAATTATATCAATTTTTCATATTTATATTTTTTCATATCACCAATTATAGCGAAAAAACCTCTTTTGGGGATTATTTGTAAAACAGCAAAACTTTTAGCCGAAAAAATCGACAGTTTGTCTTCCTTCTACATCAGTTTACACAAATTTATCATTAGTTAAAATATCTTACTAAAATATTTATTACGTCCTGCACAATTTGTTTTTTATTTTACTTCTGGACATTTTAGAAGTTTATGAAACTAATATCATAATTTATTTTGAAGACTTGCAATGTTCAGATTTTGCTACTTTTTCATTTTGATCCAGGGTTTCCAGCACGAACACAATATAAAAGGGACCGATTGGGATAGGGGTTTCTGCTGTTTTCGCGTGGTAAAAAAAGCGTACAGATTATAGTTTATTAATGTCCAACAGACGGCAGTTGTGTTGCGGAGATCCCCTTTTGATCCTTACTGCGCATGACAATTTCAAATCCATATAAATAATTTATTATGGAGGTTATAATAAAATTTATAATAAAAAATTTAATTAATTAATTTTTAATATTTTTAATAAAATGCATTTTTTTAAACAATATTAAGTGGTTTATGAATTCGTACTGAGTTATTTAACAAAAAAATGGTGAAGTGTTCTGCAGTTATAGGTTTGAGTGGTTGAAAATCAGAACGAAAAAAAATATTATTATTAATAATAAATTAAATAAGACCAATTGTTATGTGATGTATGTTTACAATTATAAAATATCTACTTTATGTTTTATTTACATCTTTGAATTCGAGACCTCCGCGACAATGACGCCGTCTACACTCTACAGTCTGTATCCAGTTTTAATGCCATAAGTTTAACATTACGATCGTTCTCCTTACCGCCAATTGGGCTATCTATATTATCGATTGGCGGTTGAATTTTATTGTTGACATATAGCTGTTTGGATTTTAGTTAAAAAAAATTTTTTTGTGTCAAACTTTTATTTGTGCAGGTTGGCTGTCACTATAAAGTATAGTTTATATCTGGCGCACTGACATATCAATTTTCAACTTAAAACAGAATAGAGATATTCAATAACTAGTTTATTTTCTGTAAAAATTTGGGCTACTCAAGCATTGAGCTATTTTGGGCTACTAAAACGCACTCGGTGGTTTTTGTTAAAAATATTCTGGCAACAATGGTTTGACTCCTATACAAGATGGTCTTCCCTCCATAACTCCAACAAAGAACGAAAACTAGCCATAACAAGTTTAATAATTTTTCCTTCAAGTTTGGTTCAAGTGCTTTAATAGGCGAAAACAAATGTCAAATTTTTATATTGTAAAATGAAAAATTTCAAATTATTAACAAAAATTATTTTAACCTAACCTAACTTAATATAAATTATAAATTTTTATTTTGACTTTGATTTCTTTTCGGAGAAGGCTAAGCAGGCATGTGTACTCAACGAGTTAATTTAAAATTGATAATAATTTTGAGATAAATTATCTGAAACGCAGTCTACGGGTCGTAGTGATGGAGGTTGGCCTTTGTGGAGGATTTAAGTATTTGATGGTTTGTAGTAGGTAATTTATCTCAAATTTACTCGCTGCAAATGCTCCTCAGGCTTTTTTTCTACTTTTCGAAACAAAATAGCAAAGGGTCTACGTGACACCTGGGCTTACTGTAAAATTTAAATGTGGAAAATTTGAAGGAAATTGGATTAATATTTGTGGTGTGGTAGAAACCCGTAAAGGAACTAATATTTGATTATGTTAGTCACGATAGTGACAGTTGCTTAGTTTCTTTGAATCGAGGCTTTTGATTCCACTTTTAAATATTCTTTTTAACCAATGGGATAATAATGCTGGGTTTTCTAACAAAAATAAACACGACTAATTTAGGATTCATTCAGGATTTCACGAACTTAATTTTTTTGTTCTTGCTGATTTAAAATCTGTGTTTCCATATTTTCACATGGAAGTAATTGAATTGACATGTCAGAAAATAATATTTTTGAATTAATTTTAGGATCTAAATGTTTATAACAACTGTTATATTTCAATTAGTTGTTTTGTAATATTTAATAATCAATTTATTGATATTCAATATATATTTTGTCTAATATTTAATAAATAAATTTTATTTTTAATTAACAGAACCAGATAAATAATATTTGGGAATTAATGACTTAACTATTGATGTTAAATACACAATATTTTGATTTTATTTGAAAATTTAAACAAAATTTATAGGTTAACATAAGAATATGAAACTTACATATCTTGGGTTGGATTTTCCACAGCATTCTCTGCAGAACCATTATTTTCATCGTTTGGCACAATATTATCCATTTTAATTCTTTTAAAATCTCATTAATAAATCTTGGCACTATTTTCAAAATTCACACATTCACATACGACCGATTAAAAACCGTTAACTCAAAAATAGCTATTTAAAATACGTTGTCAAATTAGCATATAATTCAACCATTGGTTAAATCGATTTCATGAAATCTGTTATGTGATTGGATCTCAAATGAAATAATTTTTTGTTCTTTTTTAACACTTAAGTAAGATATATCTCCTTCTCTCACCTTTTTTCAAAAAAGATTTTCTGCATATGGTTCTGCATGCAACGATTCTATTAAATAATTTTTTTTGTAAATGAGAAAATTGAGTCTTTAAATTATATTATTTTTTTGGATTTTGTATAAAAATGGTATTTTATTTTACTAGTAATATAGTTCAACCGCCTGTCACACTTTTCATGGGCTTGGATAAATATGAAAGTAAGGTTATGTCAATTTTTAATAATGTTTTTTATTCCAAATATTGATATTTATCAATTGTATCAATTATTTTTAGATGAAGATTTAATTAAATGGGGATGGCCTGAAGATGTATGGTTTCATGTTGATAAAGTATCCTCAGCTCATGTTTATCTTAGATTAAAAACGGTAATTGAAATTTAATTTAATTCAAAACAATTTCGGACTGAACCATCAGAACTAGTTTTCTAATTATTATTTTTGGAAAGCTTATATTTAAAACCAATTTAAAACAATGATATGTCTTATCAGTGGCGTAGCTACTCTTTAGTGGGCCCTGTATCAAAATTTCTTCGCGGGTCCTTTTACGGAAAATTATCAAAATATATTGAAAATAACAAAAACAACAAGACATATTTAAAAATAAAAAACTCTAACAAAAATTTTCAAGTGGTTAAATAAGCATTATTCGTACCCTTTATCGGCGAATGTATTTCTTATAACATCCATAGTATCCATAAAATTTTACTCTCTCAATTTATTCTTTTTCTATTGTTCCATAGAAGTTCTGATATAATTTTGGAACGCTAGAGTCTATTTATATCCATTGTTATAGTATGGTTGCCTTTCGGTTATATTATACAAACAGAAACGACTGACGTTTACTTACTTTTACATTTAAGTAATATGTCTGACCGTTGATAACATTATTTGACATCAAATGCTTGATATGAAAAATCATACACATCTAGGATGGGAATCGAACCCACGACCTCTGGTATTCTAGACCAATGCTCTGCCAACTGGCCTGTTATGGTAGAGCAATGCATTGCGCTATCATCAAAAACGTTATAATTTATTTAAATTTTTATTTTTAGGGCCAAACTTTAGATGACATTCCAGCAGCAGTTTTGGAAGATGCAGCCCAGTTAGTTAAGGCAAACAGTATTACAGGCAATAAAATGAACGATGTAGATGTTGTGTATACATTATGGGTAAATCTTAAGAAAACACCTAGTATGGAAGTAGGACAAGTGAGTTTTCACAAAGAAAAAGAAGTACGAAAAATTCGTGTTGCCAAACGCAGTAATGATATTATAAATAGATTGAATAAAACCAAAACAGAATCTCATCCAGGTAATTATATACTAAACTATTTACCCAACTCTTGAAATTTTCCAATCCTCAAACACCGATGAAAACAAAATTGACTTCTGCTCTATATACTCGTAAGGCATATAAACTTTTTAGCGTACGACAGGAACGTATTATTTTTTTTATATCCAAGATCCAGTTATTCCATTTGGATGCAATAGTATGGCTGAATTTTTATTTTGCATCAACATCACCTTAGTGTGCCTTCATAAATTGCATGAAATACACTTCTTAAACTTGTAGTTACCAGTTACATACCAAAATTTTGTAATGATAAAAAGAGATACACCAGTATGGTTATAAATTAGACTCCGATATGACGAACTGGTTTTGAACTATTGTTATACCAGGCAGATGGTGATTTGATAATCACTTTAGATGTATAAGTCACTATCTTAAGAAGAATATCACCACACTTTTTAGTTTTGTTTGATAGATTTTAGATTAGAAAGAGAAAATCGAGATCGCAGTGAGCGTGAAGATAAGAAAAAATTACTACGTTTACAAAAAGATCAGGAAAAAGAAGAAGAAAGGCGAAAAAAAGAAGAGGCTGAATTAAGAAGCTACACTACTTTAATGAAAACCGAAAATATGTCTTCAAATTTAATGGGTGGTGATGGAAATGATTCAGATGAATTTATGTGATGTTATTTGTAACAATTAAAATAAAAAAAATTCAAAAAAATATTTTTTTAATATTTACAGTAGGGTTTTAGGATTATTTTCGGAAAATAATTCATGATATATGCATTTGAAAATAGGCATACGAGGTGTGTTCAAAAAGTAAGGTGACATCAATATTCATGTTGTCCCCTTCAAAGTAATCCCCCTCAGATATAATACACTTGTGCCAACGCTTTTTCCAATCCTCGAAGCACTTCTGATAAGCACTTTTTGGTATAGCCTTGAGATCTTCTAGCGATATAGTTTCTATCTCCTCAATCGTTGTAAATCTCCGTGGGTCTTAAATCTTTTATGGGTCTCTTCAGTTTTGGGAACAGGAAAAAGTCGCAGGGAGCTAAATGATTGTGGCTGAGGCATGATTGTGGTATTATTTTTTTTTTGCCAAAATCACACAGGCAACGATGAGTGAGCAGGTGCATTATCGTGATGCAAAACCCATGAATTTTTTTTCACAATTTCGGACGTTTTTTTCGTATCGCTTCTCGCAAACGGCGCATAACTTTAAGGTAATACTCCTTATTGACCGTACGACCTTGTTGTAAGAACCCAACGGTAATCGAAGAAAATAGTGACCACAGCGAGGTTCGTCATTGGCATCTTCTCGGCCTTCTTGGAAGAGCTTGAACCACTTATAAAAATTTTTTTTACTCAGAGTAGACACCGTATGCCACTGTCAACATTTCGAATATTTTGGAGCATTTAATTCCATTTTTTACACAAAATTCTTTAACTTGTTGACTAGACTATTTTATTATTCAACTGTTTCCTGCATAACAGATATTTGAGTGTAATTTACACGTTTACTGCGGAAATTTGCTTGTCTCTTCTTCGTACTTAATTTTTGAACAGTCATCCATTGTTCTTTTGTCTACTTGTTTAAAAACATTCATGGCCAAAACTATCGAACACTCGAAGTAAGATGTTTGTAATCGAGTACGAGAGCTTTTAGATATAAATAGCTGGTTCCAAATAAAGCTTTACAACGAAGATCGTTTTCGGAAACACACTTGAATTTTTTTTCTGACTGTTAATTTCAAGAGGTAAATTGATACATAGAAAAAATAAAATCCAAGGGCATCGTGCAGTTTGTCAAATTAAAGCACAAATTCAACAATACATTTGATGATTTTTTTTGAAATTTTTTTCATTTTTTGGATAAAACAGTAAAAATTGATGCCCCCTACCAATTGGGACATCAATTTTCCAATTCCCCAGAAAAGTTTGAACAAAATTATGAACATTGAGAACTGTGTAGATTTAACCAAAATTATCAGGATGGAAAAATTCTAGCGCAATTAATTGTTATCAGGGGGTGAAATGGAACCTTATTAAAGCACGAGTTTAACAATATTTATGATAAAAACAATACTTTTATATTTGATGAATTTCTTCCCAGTGAACATCATGAAACATTCGTGTGTAACATTTTTTACAATTTCTAGTTGGTTTAAAAAACGGAGGGGTACTGAAAAATAAAAATGTATGCATATTTCATTGTAATATGAATCCCATTAATGAATTACAAGGAATTAATCAAATGGAAAAATATATTAATTTATTATTTAGCAAATTAAATAAGACAAAACAAATACATAATTAAAATAATGTAAATTTTGATAATTAAAAGCAATGGTAACAATTGTTAACAAAAAAGCAGAAAATATTTCTTTTTAAGAAATAGTTTTATACCCATTCGATGTATAAAATATTTACAATTTTTGTACAACTATGATAGGTTTCTCACGATTATTCTTTACCATAATTTACAATTATTTTCTAAATAAATATAAAAATTACTTAAGGAATCATTTTGGTCTAAAATTATCACTGAATTTACTTGAATAAATACTTTAATGCATGTTATACAATTAAACATAAATTGTAACGTGGAGTCTAGTTTATAACAGAGTGGCCACAAAAATAGCTTAAAAATTACATGAGATTTTGGCAGGTTTCCCATGAATAAAAAATTCGTTACGCAGGAGCCGCGTCAACTTAACAAATTTCCTTAGAATACGTTAATTACTCTCTAGCGGACATAATTATAGTTTAACCAAAATGAAATTTCATATCTGATTTGATTTTGGTATTTGAAAGGCTAATTTTAATAAATAGCATAGGTCAAGGGGAAAGGGGGGTATAGAGAAAGAAGAAAATATAAAACATCTCTCTTAATTTTTGAACAATCGAAAAATGTATAAGGAGTAAAGATGTAGAAAATCAAGTTTGCTACAATTAATTACCTTATCATTTTTCTCAAACTCTAATGTGTACAGAGATATTTAGAATTTTAACTTTCAATCTTTAATTGTAAATATTTGAGTAACCGAAAAAATGATAAGAAACAAAATTATAGTAAAACTAAGTACCTACAACTTTATATCTCAAAAATTTTTCGATTTTTCTAATATTAAGAGATATGCCAAATTTTGTGTATCCCCCTCCCTTTAAACCTCCATTTACCCTGGTCCGATTTTAAACGATGACTTTTCGCTAGGATGCACCATCTAGGAGTTATAAGTGCAAAACCAAAAAAAGTCCAAAAATTCCGAGGTTTTTTGGCTCCCAAAAGTTGTTTCGAGGTCGTTCGTATTAGCATTTTTGTTTTTTACATGTTTGTTCTTTTACATAACTAATTGAACATTCCAAAATTACTTTTTAGTTTAATAAATACCATAATTTAATATAGACCATAAAAAATATTCCATGACATTTTCAGGTTTTCCCCGAACTAACAAAAATTCCCGAAATATTTTAGGATTGCGAGGTGTTCCAGATCTGTGATTGCCTACTGTTACTGTATCTACCCTGTATAAATAATTTTGCCTAGCGAATTTAAACTCTAGTTTAAAGTGCATAGATGCAAACGAGCTCTCAAAAAAAAATTGTGTAAACTAATAAAAAAATTTAAACTTTACATTTATCTAATACTGGAATAATGATATTCACTTTTTGATATTTTACTAGAGCGTATAACTACCTTAATTTAGCCTTGACAGTTAGTCAAAATGTTTCGCTTTTTTCAGCGTGCTTTTTAAACTAAACATTCGAAATTTGACTCAATTTAAACAATTTACAGTAGAATACATAGCCCTAGTAACTAGCGTCTTAAACCTTATTATCAAGGACTTTCAATTACGATTTACATTTAACTGTAGTACAAGTTTAAAAAAGGAATAAAAATATTTTGAAATACATAAAATACTAAAATTAACTAATTAATTCTATATTAACAGCTTTTAAAGCATCTGCAACCCATTTAGGATATTCTTTATTTGGATATACATCCAACATAAATTTTTGTACAAATTCTGGAAATTGATCTTGTTTAATACTTTCACGAATATTTCGCATTAATCGTAAATGATGTGCAACATTATGCACAGTTAACAAATGGCATGCAACTGATATTGATGTTACAATTGCATGTAAATAAGCTCGGGTATATCGTTGACAAGTTGTACAATCACAATCTTCTTCAATTGGTCGAAAATCATTTTCATATTTTTTTTGTTTTAAACTTAATTGACCAGTACGAACTAAGGCACAGCCAAATCTCTGTAAGAGCAAAATTTAAATTTTTATATTGAATATTATTTTTTAGTTGGAAATTTTCTTATAAATTTTTAATTATAAATGTCTTACAAATCCCTTTTAAAAAATCTGCTATTTAAAATTGGATGTTTTAATTTTTAATAGTTATAGCGTTTTCTTTTGACTGCCCTCGTGCGAATACTCTGAGAGTATTCACCCTGTGTAGTATTCATAAAAGTCCACCATAATATTTATTATTTTTTGTCGTAAGTTAAAATTAAAATTTAATTTAGGCCCGTCACACCGGGCCTAACAAAATGATATTTAAGAAAAAAACCTGAGATTTCAGATAATTAAGCTGCCGCCGACCGAAATTAACTTTACCCGAAATCTCAGTTGTTTTCTTAAATATATATTTTTTTTAGGCCCGTCATATCGGAAGTAGTATTTCGTAGTATTTTTTTATTCGTCTTATTTTCCAAGTGAAAATTATCAAAATATGAGTTTCTCCATAAGAGCAATGAATTAAAACTCGAACTTTAATATTAAATAATTAATTCAAAACACCCGTAACCCCCCTGAAACTTTTATAATTGATTTATATGCACTTCAACTATATGTAAACAAAAAATCAAGCGTTAATCTTTTGAAGCTTCAGTGCTCGTACATCCTTAAATATAAAAAATTATATTTTCTCGTAGATCTCTATGTTAAAAATTTGATTTTTAATCGTTGATAACTTTTTTAAATGTCAACTCTTTCAATATTCATTATTATAACATTAAAATCGTAAATATTAGCGTTACTGAAAAAATAACCCTAAATTGAGGTAAAGTTAATTCTTTACAACTTTATTCACTATATTTCAAATTTTGCCCCTATTCCTAGAACATTTGTTTGTATTTTATAAATACGTATTTCGACTACAATGTAGTCATCATCAGTATGAATTAGCTAATCGTAACTATCTCTGAATCCATATCCCAGAGATAGTTACGATTAGTTAATTCATACTGATGATGACTACATTGTAGTCGAAATACGTATTTATAAAATACAAACAAATGTTCTAGGAATAAGGGCAAAATTTGAAATATAATTTCAAAAAAACCTAGAGTTCTCTTTGATTATTTTAATAATCTTTAACTTTATTCATGTTTAAATTTTTCCATTTTACCAATATTACGAGAAATATTCCAAATATTGCAGTTTATTAAACATAAATTTAGTTCTAGTTGGGATATCATTATTATATAACTTACAGCGGTTCGTGTAGGAAATACACAATCAAACATATCAATTCCTAATGCAACACAAACGACAAGATCCACAGAAAATCCTACTCCCATTAAATATCGGGGTTTATCCTTTGGTAAAATACCTGTACATAAATTGACTACGGGCCAAAAGTCATTTTTACTTTCTCCACCACTGAAAAAAAACAACTTGTGAATATAGAATAATAAATAATAACAATTAAAAAAAAAGGTTTTTCCATACTATCAGTGGCAAATATGGAGGAAGTAGTGTGTTGCACAGAGTGGCGGGTTTATATCTGCTCAGACAGCCAAGAAAAAGCTCGCAAAGCTATCTGCTCCGCTAAAATAACATCTCTCAGAACACAGTGGAGTTGAGGGCAACGAACTGGACCGTAAAGAAGCAGCACTCCCATGCCAATGACCGGAGTCATATCTATGAATAACTAAGAGACAGACAACTTCTGCCCTCAACGATGAGGGTTCTGTTCTCAGGGCTAGAGGAAACGATCCGGGTGTGGTACAGGATAGAAGAGGTTGAGAGCATGGGTACCTTAGGGGTCAGTAAAAAAAGGTCTAAAAAAGCCTACTTGTCAGGCTTCCCTCCACTACTACTACTAACAATAATAATTAGAAAGAGGGTTACCGCAAACGGGTCCCTAGCACCTAGACCAAGGGGTTCTCTGTGCCCTCCTCGAGAACAACCTGTCACCCGAAGGCAAGACGTCTTTGGGTAAGAGGTGATATTTTAAGCAGATGAAGCTATAGGACTCTGTCGAGGCCAGACGCTTTTTAGTTTTAAAATTTTTCGAATTATTTTAGCAGTGGTATGCATATTTGACATGGATAATTTGTTCAATATCCAATGAATAAGTCTGAATTTCCAGACGTTTTCACAATTTTTACATTGGAAATTTTAATCTAATGAAAATATATTTGATACAAAACGAATTTGCCGAGTACAGCTATTTTTACCTTAATCCGCCAACAGCAAATCCTCGCACATCACATTGAACATGTAACGATGCACTAATTTCACGTAAATCAGGATTTAAATTGCCCTGAACAATTGGAAATATATTTTGTGTATCTGGTTTTTTATGAGCGCTTAAACAACGTTTTAACCATCGACTAGTTCTATACATTCCTTCTTCTACACGTGGTCCAGTTTTTATTGTTTCGACAACATCATCTAATTGCATTATTATATCAGCACCAATCACATTTTGTATTTCTATGGAATGTTCGGGTGTAAGCATGACTTCTTTTCCATTCGTATACGGTGATTGAAATCGTACACCTTCTTCAGTGATTTCAGCTAATGATAATAATGAAACCATTTGAAATCCACCTGAATCAGTTAATAAATTACGATTCCATCCCATAAATTTATGTAAACCACCAGCTTTTTCGATTATCTCTGTACCCTTTAACAAGTTATTATTATGCATTTCGATATTTGTTTAAAATGCGGTGAAAATCGTTTAACGCGACAAGTTTTCGAATATAATGTCATAATAATGGTGCAATCCCATGTAACTGCCTAATCTAACAAATCACGTATAACGACAACTTGGAAAAACTTATGTTTTTCAGTTACCCAACATTCAATAAACACTATCCGTGGAAACGGTTTAAATGTCCTCGAAACTTTACTAATGGAAATGGAGAAGCTCTAGTTGTCACGAGTAGTGTTTATTTGTTATAATTACTTTTATTTGACATCATACAGTTAATAAGTATTTAACATTTCACGATTCCCGCCGAAAACTAATTTTTTATTTGTTTCTACTCTTTTCTTTAATTCCCTCATCCATTTTATAAGTCCATTCTTAATTAATTCGTACGTTATTTGCATGTAATATTTAAAGGCCGTGCTATTCAAACACAGAAAAAATAAATATGGTAACTATTCCAACCGAGTACTTTAGTTTTGGCCGCAATATGTGAAATATATAGAACTTCTTTTAGTGCGGGGGCCCAAAAACACGTAAACCCGACAAACTATGATCGATGAAAAATATATTATGATGGCTTTAAATGCTTCACGCTAAAGACACGCAAGAGACCCGCATGTATCCGAATAGCCATATCGTATATTTAAAGGAAAGAAAAGCGTATCAGAAATTTTTTAAGTCAGAGATTCGGTAAGTGAGTAATTTTCAGGTCTCGTTATTTTTTAAATTCAAATAAAAAATGTATTTACATATCTATGACTCTTCCTGTTCTTTCTATACCTCTGAAGTGAGGAAACCCCACTCCTGCACTTATATAAATAAGAAACGTGGTTATGAAAAAACTCTATACGCAAAAAAAAGATTCCGGTCCATAAAATTCTCGCTCATCCAGGTTTGACTGTATTTGTTTTCGAAAAATTAATAAGCGATAACTTAAAATAAACAAAAAAATTATTTTCCGTTTTCTTTAAAATTCGGAGAATCCTTGAATAGTCTGGAGATCAGAGATAAATCTAAATATCAGCTATAACGACTGTGTATTGATTCTTTCGATGTCGCTTTAAACGGTTTTCACAGTAAATTGTCGGATAATTTTGCTCTTACCGGTCGTGTTCCTAAGTGATATGTATTGGACAGCATAATTTGACAATTTAATTTTTCTAATTGATCTGGTAAAAGTCCTTTTAGAGTACCCTAAAAAAGAACAATGATTTAAAAACAATCCTGTCATTATGAAATATTCAATTACAAAATACAAACCTGTGTTCCAACAGGCATAAATACTGGAGTTTCAACATCACCATGAGGCAAAGTCATAATACTTGTTCGCGCTTTCGATTTACTACATTCCGCCAGAATTTTAAATGTCAAAGGTGATTTTTCTTGATTTAACGATTCGCACGTGGTCATTTTTAATCTATTTTTTTAAATAATTTAAAAAATTTGTAGTCGAATTAAAAATTTTAAAAATTTTTTATAATTCCTTGAATTTTTTCACGTCAAGCTAATTTTTTTTAAATAATTCTATAAAAAAATTATAATATAAAATTTAAAGAGACAAATTAGCCTAATTTTTATAAATTTCTTTTAGTAACAACACTTTTTTTTTGTTTTCGGATGAAAATTTACATTTTTTTCAAATTTGTATTTATTATTAAAATAAAAATCGTGGTTTTTCCTACTTAAAAATTTTAACACGCTTTTGATTCTTTTAACTTGATAACATTTTTTATAAAAAATAATTAGAGTTCAGTGAGTTTACAAAAATGGCAACGTATGAAGATCCTCCAGATTCAACTTCAAAATTATTTATTAATGTTAACAGAATAGAATGGGTTCCAATATCTTTAACTCTTGTCGAATATCCAAAAGGTAATTTTACATTCAGTAATTATTTGTATCTGGCAAAATCTAAATAAATTTTTGTTTCTATTAAAAACATTGTTTGACACAAGTTCAAAACATACGTTTAACATATAAAGTTACGACTTACGTCTAATGTTTTACTATATATTTATAATATGTGAATAAACAAGACAAATCTATTAAACGTATGTCGATTATATATTAATTGGAAATATTTTGCATCAATAATGAAATGATTTTATTGTTTCAGATGATTTATTTGGTAAAATTTTAGCTTTTATTAGCTTGGCACCGTTAGTTATCGTCGTTGGATTTATTACACTTATTATATTTCGAAGGGATATGCATACGGTATGATTCTATTTAAAATTTCAATATATGTTTACCCTATATAGAAGCTTGTTTATCAAATAGAACCATGAAAATTAAACCATTTATGAATCCAGGAAAATCATATAAATTTAGTACAGTAAACGAGAGCATTATTATGCTTCTTTGGGTGCCAAGTTTTAATGATGAATTATGTTAAAACTCGACGACTTATACAAAGAATACCAGAAAATAAATTATATCTCGTTTAAAGATTTGGATTGTATAATTTAACAAAACTCGAAAATAAAAATGAAACCTCTGTGACAGCACCAACGCAAAATCGGGAAGTGGAATTTGAAAATCATGCTAAATAGATCTAATTATATGTGAAATTGATAAATAAGTGCTACTAAGTGACGGCTAATAGTATAAATATAGTATCACTTAATTCAGTAATTTCACACCCAATTTTAGTGATTTTTTATTTATATTTCCTGATTTTGCATTGCTGACCCAGTCAAATAGTACTTTTACCTCTTAAAAAATAAACGTGGAAATTTTCCTACGAGGTTATTTTCGTTTTAGCACTATGAAAAGATGGCAAAAAGTCCATAACAAAATCGCGCGTGCAAATAAAGTTATTGAAGTTCCAAGGTCCAGAAAATCAGTTTTCCTCAAATATTCCGTAAACTATTGGTTTAACCAATAACTCTCGAGATATATCTACTGTTGAGAATCGTTTTTCGTAACTGGGGCAAAATGTGTCGTCCAATACGTTCAGGTTTATGTCGACCCGTAAGATAAACAATTTATTGGTAGGTAAAATTAAAATACATTTTTTAAGGTTAAAAGCCGTGAAAATTAGTTTTTCTCGAATAGAGGTCATTTACGTTAATAAATGTCAGTATCAAATTTACTCCTTAGTTAATTTTGCAAAAAATAATAATAACTCGTTCGCGTTGTATACGACTGTGATCAAGTCAAATAGTACTTTTACCTCTTATAAAATACAAGTGGATATTTTCCAATCGGAAGAACGACTTCGTTATGGACTTTTGGATATATTTTCATAGTGCCAAAACGAAGAGCATTCCGTTCGAAAATCTCCACTTATATTTTTCAAAAAATTGAAACTATTTGACTTAATCGTGTCATAATCGTGTATATCGAAAAATATTGGTCCTGAGTAAATTTTGTAAGGGATGTTTGTGCAAAATTAACTAAGGAATAAATTTGATACTGTTACTATTAACGTAAATATTCTATATTCGAAAAAAAGTAATTTTCCCGACTTTTGACCCTAAAAAAATTTATTTTAATCTAACGTAATAAATTGTATTCCTACGGGTCGACATAAACCTGAACGTATTGGACGATTTATTTTGTTCCTTTTAAAACTCAGTTTAACAGTTTATTGCAACTTTACGAAAAACGTTTATGACTCGAGAGCTATTAGTCTTACGTGAATTTTGTTTTGGTCTTTTTTGTTTCGAATTATCTAAGAAATAAATTTAATAATAACTTCTGTTAACGTAAAACCAATAGCTTACGAAATATTTGAGAAAAATGGATTTTTGGTACATTTGAGGTTCAATAACTCGTTTTGCATGCGCGATTTTGTTATGGACTTTTTATGGAATTTATACTATTTCACTGGGCTAAGAAAGGTGGGATTTCTCTGTCGTCTGAATACTTCATGGAACTATTCTGATCTAGAACTGCCTATGCCTAAAAATAATCTTAAAATTCGATTTGGAATTACTGGTTCATTACTAGAACTCCATAAATAGCCAAACATCTGAACAAAAGTTGTAGACAATAGAATTGTCTCTGATTCATCGAGGTTATTATTTTACAAATTATTATTTTCTATAAGATATTATTTGATAATTTCATTAACTTATTTGATCCGATCGGGTATATCGAAATCGAAATTTCCTTTAAAAAATTATATCGTCAATACACTGCAAAACAAAAAAAGTGTCACACTTAGAAAAATTCATTTGAATTATTTTCTTTGGAATTTTTTTGCGTATCAACTACATTTTTGTAAATTTGTATATGTTTTTTTGGTCTGGGCGTAAAATTGCATAAAAAAACCTTATAAATTACGAAAAAAAAAAGACAAATTTGCATAAATTTTAGAATTTTAAAAAAGCATTCTATTTCGAGCTTTGTAGAATGGAATAAACTTTTAACCGTGGATATAACCTCCTCTTGCTCTAATGACTGCCTCAAGCCTTCTACACCATATTGGGTGATTACCTCCCATTCTTGGACTAAAGCTATTATGAGTTCCTGTGAGCTACCATTTAAATTATAATCTTAATAATAACAAAAACGGTTAACTTCATGTTAGCCTTTCAACACCTAGCGGTAGAAAATGGTACTATAAACGTTTTGAACATGAATTGGTGTAACTATCTTTTATCAGTAGGGGCCACTGGCGTAAGTAGTGCACGAAATTTAAATGCTTAAATGTAGGCGCCAAGAAATCACTTTCACATTCAGTTTATAAGAAATGATAGTTTTATAGATAATAAAAAACAACAACAACATCGTACCATTTTTTCACATTTATAAAATTTAACAATTTTTATGCGTACAATTGTAATTTGAAAGATGTGGTCGTGGAGAGTACACATTGTGTAGTCTCCATGGATGTAATAACCGTTGATTTTAATATATTATAATAATAATTCTGTACGCGTAGATTCGCACTGCCGCTAGTGGCGAAAATAATGTCTCTACACGCAAAAACAGACGAATTGCCTATGTCGTTCGATCTCCTTGATATCTATTCTTCATGATTTTGAATTTAGTGACCCTATCCCGCATTCGGCGAGAGCACTCGGCAGCACTCGGTGGAGCTGTGTACACTCTCGCCGAGTGTTCGGGTGGAAATACAGTTCTCGTCAGTTAGTCAACGTGGCTTGGCCAGAAATTACGTTGGTATACCTGAAAAATGACACGTTATAAGAATAAAAAAAGTATTCATAAATTTATACAGTTTTTATTTAATTTCGTGTTATACTATTAAGATTAATGGGTACAATTAAAGCGGTTGATAGTTGAATATTTAAAAATGGCGGTTGAAAGTTGAATCAAATGTAGACGAGAGTGTCCTTCGTGCTCGTGTCAAATATATTCACTACTCGCTTTCTTTGACTCGTGTGTGTACTGCCGGCAAGTAATTTTATAGAGATGTTTCTCCTTCTAGACTCCATACAACACAAAATGTGCTACCTTTCTCTAATTGCTCAAACTATCATGTAGCTTTATATTTTTATCCGTAGACACATTCCAAGTGCTAACATCTACATTCGCTTTTAATTGCGAATATGATACCGTCATCTTATCAATCACAACCATAGATATAGTAGATTGAGTGATCACAACTTTCAAATTGGGCGATAAATGCAGTTCACGTTTTTTCTTCATTATTGTTGAACTATAATCGATATTTTGATTTTTTTTTTAGATCACATTTTTTATTGGATCACTATTATGTGAAATATTAAATTCTGCCTTGAAACACACAATATGTGAACCACGTCCAGTAGCAAGAGAAACTGTTTACAATGAGTATGGTATGCCATCATCACATTCCCAATTCATGTGGTTTTTCGCGACGTATGTCGTATATTTTGTTATTATTAGGTAATTTAAATTTTATTTTAATTATATGTATAGTGACTCTTTTTCTTAGGAAAATTAAGAAACAAAGCATCAGAGGCAGCGCAGATCGATTCCATTATATTCAAAATAAATTGTTTTTTTTTGACAGGGATTTCAAACGTTTAATAAATGTAATGGCTTTGGTTACGATTTTCATTTTGGAAAGTTAAATGGTTTCGGTATTTGTTTCGGTTTTGAAATTCTAAATTAAAGCGGTTTAAAATTTTTAATTAAAACCAACAAGTGTCGAGTAATTAAACAAGTGGCTTGATTGATATTCAAGATTGATGAATAATGATTGCCATACACATATCATTATTAAATAAAACAAATATTTGAAATTTTCGTAAAATCACTTTATTTGACTAATTCCCACAAAATATTTGAGACTGTAGGAGAATAGGCTCTCGTTAAATTTCGTGACTAGTCGTGATCACACTATTGTTTTCTTAGTTTCTAATGTTTATATATTATCACTGACATACATATGGATTGTGGTTCCTTATGCCGTAAAATAAATCAACCAAAAGACCAAATTGAAGGGTCCAAATTGAAGCATACACTAGAGTCATCTAAACTGAGTAGCAAGAACTAAGCATAAAAAGCCCCGTGAAAACTAAACATAAAAAACATTATGTTCTTTTATTGGATGTAATTATAAGATCTTAATTTTTCTATGAGTTTTTTTTATAATATAAAGAACACCATTATATAATATAACTCGCTCTGCTCGCAAGGGGGGTACGCCCCTAGACCCCCAAGGCGGCCTTCGGCCTTGGCTCCGCGTCACAGAAAATAACATTGCATGAATTGTAAAAAAAGCTTTGGGGGGGGGGGTGTTTTTCCGATTTTCCGGGGGGTTGCAAGGAAAAAATTGAAGTTTTCCGATTTTTCTCGTCGGCTTCAAGCAATTTCGCGTCAAATGCCAAAAACCGCATCTTTCTATTATGTCTAGAAGTGCCTTAGAGTTTGTATAGACCGCTTTATAGTATAGTTAATATAATATAAAGATAACCTTTAACCTGGTATAAGCGAGTAAAGTTTTAAAACGTTTATATTTAACTTGTATTACAGTTGGAACTTGGAATGACTTTATTTTATAATATTTAAAATTAAATATTAATAAATAACAGTAACCGAAACCGTTTTCATTTATATTTTGATAACAGAAAACGTTTTATTTTAGAATTTCAAAACCGAAACAGATATCAAAACTTTCCAAAACCAAAAACGGAATCAAATCCGTTACATTTTATAATGGTTAGAATCCCTGGTATATAGTACATACACTTAACCACACAACTGGTGTCGTTTTTTTTAAACTTTACAGTCAATTTGTGCCGAATCCATTCTGTTTTCGAAAAAAAAATTAGAATAAAACAGGATTTTTATGACCAACAACTTTTATTCGAAACATTTTTTCGAAAAACAAATAGATTCGGCACATATCGACTGCATAATGTTTATAAAAGGGCACCTTATCAGTGCATTCCACTAGACGCTCACAACGATCAAAATATTTCTTCAGCCGTTCCACATGACGACTACGACTAATGACGTCATTGTTCGCTCATGGCGAGCTCACAACGACCCATCTGAAGAGGTGGGTTGAATCGCACCAACAAATATCCATCTGTCGCCACAAAAGACATTTTGATTATATTTAAACGTAAATTATTTAAATACTCCACTAAAATAAAATATAAAAAACTCAATTGTATATTTTTTTAAAATATAAATCAAGTTGATCAATAATTATTAAAGTTTATTATTAAGGCTTACAAATTGTAACATAACCTCTTTAAGCTTCTGACTTATTTTCAAGCTAGCAATTTTTAATGTTTATATCAACGGTTAAAATACTCCATAGTCCATTCCACGTGGGTTTTTGATTGTAACGCTCGCAAACAAGTGGAACGGGAAAAACCGCGGTCGTGAGCGTAATTGTTGTAAGTGCTTAGTGGAACGCACTGAATGTGTGGTTCATAGTACCATTATACAGCTTGCATTTTAACATACACCCAATCTGGAAATAATGTATAGTGTATTTATCGCTGTCTTTATGCAGTGTACTGTGATATGGTGTCTTTGTTACACTTAAACTGCATTAAAATCAGTATTGTATAACATATAACTATAGAATGATAACTATATATATACTTATCACTTTCTAACTATATCATTTATATTTAGTTGCATCTTACTCATGCATGTATACATCATCCGTCGTGTTGTAATGATGATCGTCAGTGTCGTCGTTATAGTCCGTCATCCGTCGTGTGAGTGTGTCTACATGTATATGTAACAAATACACCATATCATAGTACACTGCATATAGACAGCGATAGATATACTATACATTGTTTCTAGATTGGATGTATTTTAAAATACAAGCTGTATTCTACTTTGTATTTTTGTACGTCTGTATAAAAATTATAATGAACAGTTCACGCATTGATAATGAACTTCGTATATATCGAATATTTAAGCAATTAACTCAGTTAGTTTTTTTAATTAAATTAAATAATGATATGAAAAAATTAACTCGTCAACCAGGAATCGAACCTCGGGCCTCTGGATAACTAGTCCAGTATACTTCCGCTACACCAAAGACGATTGTGACGTAGTAGCCAACTTTTTCATATTCTAATTTTTTATTTATTTAGACAGTATTACTTCTGTTGAAGTGATCTATTTATTTAATATTTGTTTATTTGTGTATACTTTCGCGTCAACATAACGATGTTTGTCCAAATTCTTCGGTTACGTATGACAAACTGTAGAAGACTTTAGCGTATACTCCGACAAATTTCATTGTCATTGAATTTATTAATTAAATTAAATACTGATATGAAAATATTAATTCGTCAACCAGGAATCGAACCTCGGGCCTCTGGATAACTAGTCCAGTATGCTTCCGCTACACCAAAGACGATTGTGACGTAGTAGCCAACTTTTTTGTATTCTAATTTTTTTATTTTCAAATAATTTTCAGATTACATCATATGAACAATAACACAATAATGGAGAATATTTCAAAAATAATAATAATATCGAGTTGTGTAATATCAGCATTAGTTGTATGCTTTAGTCGTATATATTTACAATACCATACAATATCACAAGTGCTGTGTGGTGCAATAATTGGTATCATATTTGCGACAATATGGTTCACATTAACATGTTTAATATTTACACCACTATATCCACAGATAGTTACATGGAAAATATCTGAATTTTTATTATTACGTGATACAACATTAATACCAAATGTATTATGGTTTGAATATACAAATACACGTCAAGAGGTACGAGCACGCAGTCGAAAGTTAGTAAGTATGAAGTCACAATGACAACTAATTATTGCTGAATTATGGAGTTTAATTGAGCCAAAAGCATTATTCACTGGCCTTTGTTCAATCATGTATTGGCCAAAAAAACGATGAACTTTTTTGAAGTTTTTTTTGTTTCAATATGTCATGTCATTTTCTCTCATTGTGAAAATTATTATGTGAGATATATTTGATGTACATCGTCACCATTGAACAATTGACTTTTTATAAGTGTTTTTCTCTGTGAAAAATGTTTTCCGTTGTTAAATCGATTTTTATTTGAAACTGATTATTATTGGGTAGCTAATGTATTTTCGATTTTTGTATTGAGTAATTATGATAATTATAATAGGGGCACGTTTTTTCGTAACACATTTAACATTGTTCGTGTGTATTTTTAAATAATGACGTATATTGTTTACGTTCAAATGAAAACATGTGACGTGGGTGAATGTTTAGTGTAACTAAATTAATTTTGAAATATTATTTTATTATAAAAACCGAAAAGTTTTGTTATTGATTTTCTTAACGTCCGTGGCTGAATATATACGAGGAAGTTGAAAACTTGAGCTTTTTAAACTTCTCCGTATAATAAAAATTATAACCTTGGGAGATGGTTGAACTTACCAAAATGAGAAATGCTCTGTTTTCAAGATATAGTCCCGGAAAGTATTGATAAAAAATACTTTTAATTGTATTCATCAAAATATGAAAAAAAGTTCATATGATCAACTATATTCCGCGCAATGTTTTGTTTTGCAAGATTAGTATTTATTTATTGACATTAAAAACTAATTCAAAACATAAAATGTTGAGCCCTAGAGGTAAAATTTTCGCCTTTGATGAATATATATCAAATAATTGTATACGTCACTTATCTGCCTTTCGCGCTGGACACCTGCAGTACCTAGACAATCCTCTTACAAATATTCCACGCTTTCATTTGCACAACCGCACAAATCACAAAACTTTTTCCCGTTTACCATTTTATTTTCCCACCTAAAACATTACATTTGGAAATCCACAATCAAGCGTCTTTCATCCCTCCTTACTTCCTTCAAGTTACTACGTGCCTCATCTTTGTAATGGTTCAGTTTGCTGAAAAACCAAAAGCTACTTTTAAGGACGATTATTCTCAAGCAATGACAGTGTACATCTTTGCCTTACAATAGATTTCACCATTAGTTTACTACCTTAAGGTCTTGATTAATATATTCCCATAAACCGTAGCATCTTAGTAAACTGATCATTCTATCTTTCTGGATATAGATAACTTCCATTGGCTTTATTTACATCTAGCTCTATATTTATAGCCGAACTTGGGGGTAGATCTTGGGATTTGTTTGCGATATATAATAAATTTTTTTTTTTTTTTTAAGTTAGAATCTCACTAAAAAGCATTACTGAATCCTAATTCATATGAATTTCACAAAAAAAGTATTTTTTACCACTATTTCTCGTGGATATATTTCATAAACATAGTCTTTCCATTCCAAATCAATGTTCACGCGAATTTGTTTTCTCTTTCGGCTCTCTCTACACGCTATATTAAATATTCTTGGAATAAACGTTTACCTTGATATATAAGCGAACATACAGACAGCTAGATATTGCATTTTTTGGCTTGCACCCTTTCCGAATTGATTTCACAGTTTATTGATTATTCACGATTATTTCGTTAGACCAATCGATTAAAACAAAGTGTGTGTCTATCCAGTATACGCACACACACCTCATAGGTCTGAACAAAATACCCATTAACCGCCATGTAAATAAATAATTCATCTAGAAGTTTCATTGTATTTAAATAATTCATCTAGAAGTTTCATTGTAAAAATCCATTCTCTTCTTAAGATAGTCCAGCACTGTGTTATATAATCAGGACAAAAAACCGGTTTGCTTTTATTTTAGAACAAATACATGTACATATACACAACACATAGATATATTCCACTATTCATATATACAAATTAATGTAACTTTGAAATAAAAAATAATTTTAAACTTTTATCTTTCGATTTAAAAAAAAATTTATTTAATAAATATTTATCTTTACTCTCCTAGTTTTTACTTCCTAATGAGAGAGAGTGAAGAGAGATTGATTACTTTGCTATTCTCGCGTTCTAAACGGTTAAAAAAGTCTGAAACTTCGGGATTTATTAGAAAACGTTATTTTTAACATGTGAAAAAAATGAGCAAAATTTGTTGAAAAGTGGTTTTATGCTGGAACATCCTTAAAAGTGTCAATTTATACAAAAAATTCTAAAACAGTAGCATTCGATATTCATATTAGCTTATATAAAGTACTTACGCAACACGTTAAGCTAAGATTCCTTAAAAGCAACAAGCAAATCGTGTTACAATATTTATATTTTAGGTTAACGTTAGAATGGATTAAGCTTGTACATACCACTGAATTTTCCATTTGGTTTTAGTATCCATTTGGTATGTAGTGTACATATTGGCTTCAAAAGTAGCTGATTTGCACCTTATTCACTCGATTTTCGTAAAAATACTTCAGATAAAAGTTGTTCATTATAAATATACTAACAACTTGCATTCGAAACATTTTCACTTTTTTTGTGGCTCTGGATACACTTGGCCACAAAAGTTGGGTCAATTTTTTTAAATTCTATAGTTAATTTGTACCTTATTCATTCGGTTTTCGAAAAAATATTTCGAATAAAAATTGTTACTATATTTATAATGAACAACTTTTATCCGAAGCATTTTTTCGAAAACAGAATCAATAAGGCACAAATCAATTATAAAATTTTTTTAAATGGCATCACCTTTTGTTGTCCATTCAGACGTCATAACGAGTTCAACGAGCTATCGCACGTATTTTAATTCGCAGTAGCAAGAATTCAAACGTTTTTTTAATTTGTTGACTATTGATATGATTTTTGAGATGAATTAGTATACACTTATTAATTGGCATATTATTAAATCGTGTTTGTAGACTCTAAAGGTAGAAAATAAAACTAAAAACTCGAGTTGGAATGTGTTTACGATCACAAAACTTGTCTACTCCGATAAAGTAAAAAACGGTATACATTTCTAAAGATATCACTCTTCTTATGAAATCTTACACCTTATAGTCACATGTCACTATACTTTCTTTACAATGTCATGATAGAAGATTTGTCCATTACTTTTTTTATCCAGGAATGTGAGATAATTGCGGTAAAGGGTGGCATCCCATTTAATTTCCTAGTATTCTCATAACACCAAAATGATCGGGCTCGTCATGGTAAAGCTTTAGGTAGGATCCACACTATAATGCCGATCACGGTTCGCTCTCGGTCCGATCGATTATATTTATATTATTATTCTCGATTCAACCGAAACTTGACTGTTACGGATAGTATGAATGCACACATTGTTTCTTACTTGATAATATTTTACAAGACCAAGATCGAACCAAGAACGAACCGTGATCGGCATTATAGTGTGGATCCACCCTTAAAGTACGAACGTAGGGCGGGCTGATACATTAAATAATTTATTGCAAACGAATGCAATCAATAGTTAAATTTATTCACGCCACGTATATGTTTGAAAAAAAAATACGCTTTTAAAAATAGTAAAAACCAAAACCTTTAAAAATCCATGCAGTGTTAAACTTGTATTGTGTTGTACATACATAAAGAATTAAAATTACAATTATTGAATAATAGAATTTTAAGTCGTAAGTGCAATACTAAAATAGCTCAAGTCCCCTATACAATAAATTCCAAAAACATTTTGTTTTTTTTTTGTTAAAAATATACGATTAATATATATTTATAATAATTATTTTTTTTTTGGGAAGAAATATTTTGGATTATTATTTACAAGTTTTTTGAGCAATAGATCATTTTTATGATCCGTTTAATTGTAATAAACATTGTAATTGGATATGTTTTTTTATTTATTGAAACTTCTGTAATTCCTTATATTAATATTTAGCCCAGTAACTGGGTTCAAATAAATGACTATATCGTGCCAACGGTCTAGTAATAAAAAATCAAGTTTTTCAATTCGTAATAAGACCACAGTTAAATAAAATTGTATTCAAAACAACAAAATTTGGGTATTTTTTTTGTTTTTTTAAATATCCCGCTATTGGTTGGTTTTACAACTTTGGCAGTTATTATCAATATAATAAAGGAACATTTTATCTAAATTGGCGAAAATCTAAGTGCATTATTATTTACAAATAATAATGCACATGATTAGTATCGTGATATTCATAATTATTAACGGTTGAAAAAACTTCTATTTCTTTGCTCAAAAACGATAAAAAAATTTTGTTTCGTGTGTGTCATGGACAGGGTGATGCAGGAAATTGTTGGTCTAAACGACAGAAGTTGACACCCGAAAAAAAAAACTTCATGCATAAAGTAGCGTCAAAATTGTCCCATTTATTCCTGACATAGCTCTTTAAAATTGATAATAGCTACTAAAGAAAAATTGCATATCAAACGTTTTGCGTGGTAAATGTTCATAGCTACTGAGCTCAGGGTTGTGCCAAAATAACAAATAAGAAGAATTTTTTTGAGAATTGACTCTCGGTCTAATTGGTTCAATTCAAGTATGTTATACATGACCTTTCGATCAAAAGTTCTCATGGGCACATATACCACAAATATTTACTTTTTGAGCTACAGGTTCTGGAAGTGGCGTTATCTGGATTTATAGATAACTATGGATTACGTGATTTCCATGAACTGCACAGCTATGAATATTCTAATTAAAAATGTCTTTTTTTTCTTATATATGGTGTTATCTTGGAGGCGGTCGTATTTTTTGTAACAATTAGTTTAATATGACAAAATAGTAATTTATATAAAGTATTGTATAATGTGAAATATTAAGGACGTTCATGTGTGATATTAGATAAAACTTTTAATCTTTGATAAATGGTATTAATCACGTAATTATGTTTCCCCAAAAAATCAAACCCTCTTATCGATCATTTTAAAAAGTTATAAACGACTAAAAAGTAAATTTTTAGTCGTTTATAATCGTCGTTTTAGTCGTCGAGTCTTACATATTTTTAACAACTATGTTAATAAATTAGACAGTGTGATACATATAGTTTTAAAACATTCTTTGAATTATGCAGTTTATTTAATTGAATTTAAAAAAAGTGTTATCTATTGTTAGAATTGATTATTTTAATCAGTATAACTGAAACTATATTTTGGTAAATTTTTCACCAGCGCTGTTGCTGTTGTTTTCACGCATACACGTCTTTATCTTTTTTTTTTTTAAAATAATAACGAAAATTTTGAATTTAAGATAGTTGTCGTGCATTGTCGACAAATTATTTAAAATTTCAAAATTTTTTACCGTTTAATCTCAGCCTGTTCTATATAATTTATGTGTGTTCTGAGCTGTAACTTTTTAACACGATTACTGCAAGACAACTATCTTAACTTATATTTACGTTGGGTTCAGTATACAGAGGTAAAGAAAATATTAAACCATATTGTAAAGCTTAAAAGTTCTAGAATTTGTATTTTTGCTTCGACTAGGTAGTGTTTTGCGACCAACATACTAGAGACTGTTATACGATATAGTCTATGATGTTATATCTGGATGCATTACAGAAGTTTCATTTTTAATGTGTGATAATTCTAGATACACTGGTTTTTTATATTCGAGAGTATGGGTAGTGCCAGTTTCTATTGTAAATTATTTATTTATTTACAAATCATTTTTTTAAGCTAAAAAGTTGAATATTTGTGTATATTCAAATAAAGAATGTTTTCTCAAGGAAGACAAAAAATTCAAATGGATGTTACTAAGCTAGTTTTATGAAAAGAACTTCCTGTGGTCATGGGCTGCATAAAGTGCTTCTTTACCGAAATACCGAGTATTAAAACATATTTTCCAAAAAAAGTCACAGTTTTTGTTAAAAAATTGTCTTTTCTTTAAATCCTTGTTCCATTCTCCACTAAAACTAACTCTCTTGATTACATGTAGCAGACAAAAAAACGCTAGAGATATTTTTGGTAAAGAATAAAATTGGATTTTAAAATAAAATTTTGGAGAAATAGCATAGTCCAGTATATGGGTAACCTGAGAGGCGTCGAGCGTGCATTAATTGGTGGCAAACGATTGTTTTTTAAGATTGTGTGGTATGGTAAGGGGAGCCTGAAAATAAGTTTGCGACCTCGAAAGCCTCTGGCAAAACTTTTGGTGGTCGAAAAACCTCGAATTTTTGACACTTGCTTCATTTTTTTGCTCAAAAACTACATGTTCTACATAACATGTAAAACTCAAACTCAAAAACTACATGTTCTACAGAAAATTTCACTCTTACTAAAATTAAAGTGGACAAAATTCCCTACAAAATGCATTGGCCAAAGTTAATTTTATATCATCTTAACCTATTACCTACACGTCTTTGATTTTCATGAAATTTTTTAAAAAAATCTTGCATTTTGTAGGGAATTTTGTCTACTTTAATTTTGGTAAAAGTAAAGTTTTCTATAGGGCATGTTGTTTTTGAGTTATAAGCAAAAACTGAAATAAGTGACAAAATTTCGAGGTTATTCGCCTACCAAATTGAGCTAGCAGTGGCGTACTATTTTTATGTGTTATAATAAAGTTGTCAGATGTACTATATGTATGTCCTTGGTAAAGTGCGAAATTTCGAATGGATTTCGGAAACGAAGCATTTTAGACCGTCAAATAGAAACCATAGAAGTTTAAAATAGAAATATTTCTTCATAAAATTGGCTCACATTCTGAAATTTTGTATCTTTAAGAAACACTTAACAGTTTTATTTTTATGAAAAGACAATAGTGTATGTAGATTTCAGAATCAGACTTTCTTAAACGCATATTTAAAACCTTTGAATCAACCATAGGCTTCGAAATAGTGTTATTGTATTTAGCTAAATGTAATTGTATGGAAATAGAGTAATAATTTCTTATATCGTTTATACCACAGAACTTATATACTAAAACAATAACGCCTTAACGACTTATATGGAACTCTATTAAAATGATTTTGTTTCGAGTATTGTGGTATAAGTTTTGTTATTTGAATAACTATGAATAATATCCCTATTATTCGAGATATTGACAGATCAAAATGTATATACTATCCGTAGATATGGGAGAGTTAAGCACACAAATGACTTTTGCTTATGGCATAGTGATTAGAAAATTGTCATATAGCGTAATCGATTACTGAGTTTTTATTGCATTTTGAAATAAAATTATATGTCTAATTTTACAAAAATTAGTTAAGAGAGTGAATTATATATAATCGAGGTCAAAGGTCATTTGTCTTTTCCTAACTTAAAAACGGCCCACGGTCCAAAGGAACCGAGGCATAACGGTCTAAATCGGTCTATCAAACCACATGAAGGCTCTAAACATAGTTTATTGTTTCGAATATGGGAGGTAGAAGTGAGGAACGCCGACTCCGTATAATAAAGATGTCCGAGAAAACGAGTCAAATTAGGATGGCGTTACTGCAGCAAAAGTTGTTAAGTTGTTAGTATGGCAGAATTAAACGGAGAAAGTCTGTTGACTAGTTTAAATATTCTTTAAACAAAACATCAAAAGTCAGTCAATGACAAGTTTCTAACAGAATAACTGACTGTACTAATTTTAATATAAAATTAGTACTTTATTATAATTGTAAACAGCTTTATGTGTAATATTCTGATTGACAGGTATACCTAAAATCGTACCTATATTTTCTAGTCATACTCTAACATCTATACATCTAACCCTTATTGTCTATTAGCGCCATTCAGGTTTCTTTTTGAACTACTATTCAATGCTTTTAGTTGGACACTTATGCACATGGAGACTAAACAAGGAGTCCGAACTTTATGTAAACAAATAGATGAAAAAAATAAGGTGTCAGTGGTGTTCCTTTTGCACCGGAGACAGTGGAGGAAGTATAAGGCGCGAGTTTGAATTGAAAAACATGACGCATTTAGCCATTTCTATGTAGTATTATAAAAATTATTTGCAGCCAAATTATTTTTCCTATAAAATACTTTTTTTAATAAATGAAATAAAGTAATTAGTTGAAGTAAGTGATAGTTAAAAATTCGCAAAATAATTGCATAACAATAAAAAACAAATATAATTACAAACATCGAATAATTAAATAGTAACCTGTAAAGTTGGAATTGTAAAAATGCAAATAAATTAAGTAGAAATAAATTATATTAAAATCAATTTAGAAGATTATTGAATCACATATTAAATTAAACTTTTATTTATTAATAATAAGTCTAACAAAATGGCAAATATATACTTCACTCCTATTTATTATACTATATATTCACTTCGGTGCAAAAGGAAAACTAGCGACGCTAGTGGCACAAAAGTAAATATAACTTCTACCATTGCGTTGACATATTTTTTCAATTCTCCCGTTTGAGTTCGGTCTCCTTGTCTAGTCTCCATGCTTTTGCAGTTGAAGTGCCATATGAGTTAGTGTTCCTTTAGTTCTACCTTCCATAGTTTCGAAATTCCGTTTAGAAAAATAGTTAGGGAACGAGAACTAAAAAAAAACACCTTTAAAATCGATTATATAAAACGTTTCTTCTGTATTAATTTTTGTAAAATTGGAAAACTTAATTTTACGTTAGAGAATGTAATAATATGTTATAGCTTGATATGGTAAGATTGATCTGTTAAAGCTGAAGAGTTAATAATGATTTTTGGGGGATGTTCTTCGTACTTATAGCTATAACTACTATTCTTTACCGTATAGTTATCATTCTGTCTTTTAATTGTGAGGTAGCTATTAGTTTTTTACATATGTAAGTTCTATGGTTTATAGTTTTTATATATTCGTGGAATTCTTGAAACAAGACGTGAGTCATTACACAATCAAATGTTAACGACAATAAAAAGACAAAATAAACTAAATCTAATCTAACAACTAAATCGTTTATAATCTGGCAACCCATACTATATTTTAATCCTCATTAGCCAAATATTTAATTCTGAAGATTTTTTTAATATATATTTAAATAAAATTATTAAACAATAAATAAATTAAAGAAAATATATTACTCCTCACTCTATTTTCCTAGTCGTTTTTTCACTTGTTTTGAAAATCACACACAAATGGGTTAATTAAATTATTTAGTCTATATCAAAAAAAACAAAAAATTAAAGAATACATTTAAATGGTACATAAATCTTGCATTTTGGGTAGGGTGCAATTGAATTTTTTCGTTGTGTAGGGGAATTATCTGGCTTTGACTCCTATTCGCTTCATCTTGAAAAAGGTGTGTAAATAGGTTTTACGCTATATCTTCGTAACGGTACTTGTTACAAAAAATTTGTAGATAGAATTTTTGTTCAAAATCGAATTCTGTACAAGTTCACTTCAGACACTATTTACCGAAATGTGGATAAATATAAATTTATTAGGTTTATGCCCGTATTCATAGTCCTGTCTTAAAGCAGCGTTTTAGATGCTTATTAGAACATCAAAATTTGTCAAACAAAATTATGTTTAAAATGCTACTTTTTTGGTTAAATTTAACCAAAAAACATATCACATGTTTTGAGAATTATGCCAAGGGAAGTAAGTGGAAGTATCATCTATATAGTGTCAATACTAAAAGAAATATACATATATAATTTATAATAAAATAGGAAATTTTAACTAACTTTTGGCAATGACGTACCTTTAATTTAAACAACAAAAAGATATATCCTTTTTCTTTCTATACCATTTACGTATAAGTGACAAAGATAGATTAGTAACAACCGTTTAGTAAATGTTAATAAAATTGTTTCTATAGAGTTCAAGTTATATAATTTGAAAATTTGAGATGCTTCGTAGCTTTTTTAATGGTAATTGAAATGAATTTAATTTATTGAGTAAAGAAATCTCTATAAGAACACATGTTACAGTTTTGTTGTTGTTTTAAATTACAATAACTTTTAAACGGCTTAGTAAATCGTTTTGAAATTTTCTCAGATTTAGCATTAAGTGGGGAACATTCTACTACTTTCGTTCGTTTCGTAGAATTTTGACCTACCTCCCTAACATCCTTAAGCAAATTTTAATAAAATTTGTTACAAATTATTAGTTTCTAAAGCTTATAACTTTTTAATTACCCACATTACAGACAAAAGTGTCTGAAGTTAATTTGTATAAAATTCGATTTCGAATAAAAAACCAGTGTACAAATTGTTTTATACAAGTAGCATTACTAGGATAAAACGCAAAAACTATTTACACACCTATACCAAAATGGTGACCAAATACGTTATATTGGATCCTCCTACGCAGAAAAAAATCACATCCTACCCTAAAATCAAGGTTTGGCTAACAAATTGTAACATTTTAATGTATCAATAATAATTATATTAAATGGAAAAATGTATTAAAAAATAATTTTATACTTAAATGTAAACACGATTTTTCATATAAATTATTCCATGTTGGTTATTAAATTTAAAAAAAAAAAGAAGCATTTAAATGATGAATGTATTTTGTAATATTGTATTTTTGTCTTTAAAAGAAGTAAATTTTGGTAATGTTAAATACATTTTTAATGTATAAAATTCGTCAAACATTCACACATTAATTTTGTTTAAACGTAAATATTTATAAAAACTTGTTTTTTAAAAATTTTATGTTATGGTGGTACAAATTAAAATGTTTTAGAATAATAGATGGATCTATGTTGTCACCGTTATAGCTTTTATTTATTTTTGTTTGTAAAAATATGTTTCAGTCAAGATCATATAGACAGATGCCGATTTCACATATTACTGACATGAATATTACATATGTATTCCAGTCAATGACCGTTTTCCCGCATAATGTTGCCAAACAGCACCGATTTGTACAAAAATTTGGATTTAAGTTATACTTATCCTCTACTTCAAAGTTGATACTGTGCCGGTTACTTTTTACATTGGGTTTTATTAAAAAAATGTTTCATTAAAAATAAGTCCGGGAATAGATAGATTGACTAATTCTAAGCAATTTTTGTCAATTTTTCAAATGCCAATTTTTCAACAACAAAAAAACACGTTTTCAGACGTTTTTTTTTTTTGCGAATTTCGAAGAACCTTTTTTAAAGTGCTTGAAAAAAACTTTATTTTTGTTTTTTATAAAAGTTTCTAGCATCAAAACTAAGCGAGTTATTACATTTCAAATTTTACCCCTATTCTTAGAACATTTGTTTGTATTTTATAAATACGTATTTTGACTACAATGTAGTCATCATCAGTATGAATTAGCTAATCGTAACTATCTCTGGGATATGGATTCAGAGATTGTTGCTTGTTGCTAATTTGGTGCGTGTCTCACGAAATACGTATTTATAAAATACAAACAAATGCTCTAGGAATTGGGGGAAAATTTGAAATGTTATTTCAAAAAACCTAGAGTTCTGTTTGATTATTTTAATAATCTTTAATATTTTTTTATTTTAATATTCTTGAGTAAGATATGGCCGTTTACAGTTTGCATATATTCGTAAATAGTAATGGTCGGTTAGAGTTTTTCCAGAAGTTTGATATTTCACCTTAAATCCGTACTTGAATCTTGAAAGATTACGTGAAACCTTACTTCACATTTGCCCTAATTTTTTAGTCATTTAGTTAATTTACAACTTGATAGAGTTGACCACAGCATAATATTTCAAATTGTGAATTTAAATATATAATCATATATAGTTTTATTTTTTAATAATGAGATTTATTTATCGTCATCCAGAGTCCAAAATGTAAAAAATCTAAGCCTATAGTCTTTTTGCGTTATGGTTAATCCGACCCTGAATATGCATACTAGTCTCTTGAACTGTGACACTAAAAGTGGTAGAAAATATGTAGATATCATTTAAGCTTACGTTTTACGCTCCTTTTGTCACTTGGTTGAATCAATATTGCGAATGTCGTTATGGGGGATAAATAAAGTTATCAATATCGAAAGGGGTATGTTGATATGCCACTTGTGTCCAAACCAACTAGTGTTGTTGTTATTGCACTCAAATATAACTGATAAATCAAATCTATAATTTTTTCAATGCCTGTTCATATATCGATTATTTAATATCGACTCTCCAAATTCGATTTTTCAACAGCTCTCTCATTTCTTTTAAGGCTTGTGAAATATGAGCGTCAGACTAGACAGTGTATAGTTTTGACGCAACATTTAAGACTCTACCGCTATCAGAACCAAGATACAACCTAATTATGGATGTTTATACATGAGACTTAATAGTAGATAAAAAATTTTTTTTAGTGAATTGAATAGCTCAATTCAGTAGTTATCTCCCTCAAAAATTTAACACCTATTGACGATTATCGATTAAAAATCAAATCAAACTTTTTTTTTAACACAACGTCTTATGGAGAACAGAATTTTTTTGTACTTAAAATTATAACTATATTATTAAAGTAGCCACCATAATAAATAATGTTTATAAATATTCTTTGAAATATGCAGTTTATATAATTGCATTAAAAAAATAGTGTTGACGGACTTTTGAATTAATTATTTAATAAAATTAAAACTTTTTTGTTAGGTTTGTTTTTGCCACCATATTTTGAAAACTGCTATACAACATAGTTTACTGTCAAATCAATTTCTAATTTACATTTCCTGATATTTTACAATAAATACTTTAAAAATATTTAGGACAAATAAAAAAAGGTTATAAATCGTTGTAAGATTATTGATACACTTTACAACTCTTTTCAAATCCTAAATAAATTTAATGAGAGTCAATCGTACTATAGTAAAGAGTGACATATAGCTTGTTTTCTTTTTCTCGCATAGATTAATAGCATTACAATGTGGCTAAAAGAAAAAATGGCAATAAAAGTTATCTTCATTCGGACCTAGCGATGAGATCTGTCTATATAATCGTGACTACGATTTACAAATATTTATATTTTTTGAAAGGTTCACTAATAATAGACCCATTATTATTAGTTTGAGTGTACAAAATTGTTTCGAGGTAGTCCAAATATCAGGTTAATCACACCAATTTTAAAATTAAAAATATCCAATAGTATACATCATCTTCTAGCCAAAGAGCTATAGCCTGGGAGCAAGTAGACTCACAGTATTTCAGAAGGTTCATATTGAGTTAAACAGGGATGGGTAATATTTGAAATGGTTAAATACCTATTTAAAATGTAAAAGGCATTTATTATTTTACATTTAAAATAGAAGTGTTGATGCATTTAGTCATTTGAAAACGATTAAATGGTTAAGATAAATACGAGCAGTGCCATTAAGCTTGTATTGTAAATGTAGTGCGCAAACTATTAGTTCATATTTTGTCATGCGTGACTGGATTCTACTCTTTTCTTATGTTTGATATAGTAATGTTGTTATTCTAGTAAGAATACCTCACATGGAATAGGTGATCCGAATATTGACCGGTAATTCCATAAAGACTTACAGGTTTTTAAAGTTCGTTTTGACGTTTAAATGAAAAGTTTAAATCAGTAAATGTTCACTATAAAAGAAAAAATAACCAATCAAATGGCGAATTCAAATTGGTATGAATATTTTATTTACGATAAATGGATTGGCTATATAGCCACCAAAAAAAAATTATTCATTTTGTCAATTTCATTGTAATGGTGCGAAAAGGGCACTATTTTTTTAAGCACATGCTTGAACATATCGAAATAAGAAAAAAATATTATATGGCTCTGAAAATGCTTTATTTTCCAAAGATATTATAGCTGAAAGCCTCTGTAAACGAATCGCTGACCGAAATTCGAAAACCCCACATTTCATGTGAGGTAAGTCTAATAATGATCATATTACGATGAGGTAATGAATAAATTAAATTTTGTTCTGTTAGCGTTGTTGCCAAGTCTCCACTATTATAAATAGTTCTAAATTAAATTAGTTTTTTGTTTGAATTTCCCAATTATTTTATTCATCTCGAAAATAAAAATAAAATATTTCAATGTATTTTTTACGTTTCAAGGCCTGAAGAATCAATTTTGATAGCTTTTAGCGTGACGCCTGTGTGTTTATGATGATTATTTAATGGGCCTTAATGTAATATAGACCTGATTAGTTTTTCGTAGAGTTGGGTCTAGTCATTTTTTAGTTATTTTCAGATGCACTGAAAATTTAATTTTATAATTTCTCTAAAACTAATAACGATATTAATATTTTCCTCTTTTCTTGACCTAGAACAATTCATTTTAGTTATGAATTTGGTCTAATGAAGTATTTACAATAAAAAAATTTTCAATAGTCAATATTACTGACTTTTTAACCAATTTTTTATATAGGCAACATTCCGTACACTTATGTTATGTGTATAATAGTAGTAATTATAAACAATATGTATTATACCAAATGAGAGAGTATGAAATGTTATGTTGAATGAAAAATTCCGCCGTATTGACCACCACAAATCAATATTAATATTTTTAAAAACGTTTATCATATATTCTTGAGAAATTGTCTGATGAACTTTGTACTTATACCTTCGCATATACACTTACACATGGAAAAGTTATAGATGAGTATCCTTAAAGTTGCACTTTAAAACATTTGGCAATTAGTTGTAGGAATATACTTATTTATAAGTAACTTCACTTATTCGGTCACTGTTTGCATTCGAGTTTGATGCTTGAAACGCCCTGAAAGTACTATGGGCCTCAAAAGTAGCGTTCTTTTCAAAATTTTATAGTTGATTCCTGCTTTATTCATTCGGCTTTTAAACAACTTTGATCCAAAGCTTTTTTTTGAAAACCGAATGAATAAGACAAGTTAATTATAAAATTTTGAAAAAATGGGCGCTCTTTTATGGCTCATAGTAAGTACTAACCTATTTAATTTTACATTCTGAGCCTTCCTGTTATTCTTTTAAAACGTCGGACAAGTATACAGAGTAGAGGTCGGCAACCTATGACCCGCGAGTCGCAAATGCAAAAATTTTCACTCATTAAACTTATTTTAAGTAAGAACAGGAGCAGCTTAACTATCGAAAACTATAAGCCAGACTTAGCTAAATTTACGTATTAAGAAGACTGGCCCGAAACGTCTTCTTAATACGCACATTTTGTTTGATTTTGATTCGTATCCAAAAAAAAAGGTTACCGACGCCTGATGTAGAGCGTACTCGACATTTAATCTTAAAGTTTTACAAATGTATTTCTTTTGTAATTTTATTTGTGAATTATGATAATTTGCACCATTTCTCAAAAATGGTGCAATTGATTGGACTACCTTGGATCAACAATAATACATTGCATATTTGAATTGTACATGAACCGATATTAGCATGGAGGTAATAGACTTAACATCGGTTTGACGCTTTACAAAAATAAAATATATGTTATATAAATTTTTAAAATTATTAAAAGTAATTCAAAAGACATTTGTTTATAAATTAGATCAAAGTATTTGTTTATAAATTAGAAACATGAAATAATCACTAATCACTCTTAGTGTTTTTATGATAATGAACCCCGTTAAAATTTCATATTCATTTATTCAAGAAAATATTGTTAAGAAAGACAAATTATTCATTTTTTATAATTAGTATTTATATTTGATGATTATTAAAAAGTTGCTTTTAATTGATATTAGTGTGCAGTAATTGTAAATTTTGAATAGGTTCAAAATAGTTTAATTTAATTAGAAAACAGCAGAAAATAGTTACAATTGCAAAAATCTACTGATATTTCAAATCAAATAGAACAGAAAGAAAAATATTTTTTATTTATTGAGTTCAGTTTTGTAATTAGAAGTTATACATTTATTGCGTCACAAAAATTGCGTAAATTACAAGTTGTCATCTGTATTATTGTGATGTCACATGTTTTGAAAATATTTAAGAGAAATACGATTATAATCGAGTGAAAACTTACAATAAAAATATATCAGATACATAAACGAGTAAAAATATTAAATTATAGATTAAAATTACCTGTCAGTTTGTGACGACATAGTACGAACAATCGTTTTTGCATATACACTTGTAATACTGGTTTGCCTACACGACTAAATATATCCCGGTCAAAATATCTTTTCAAAAATTACGAGCTATTCGCAATTAAAAGTAAAGTGGCTGACGTCTGGTGTTAAAATCCGTAACTAACGCAAGCTAGGTTTAAGAAAAATTAAAATGGCCGCTGCCATAATGGAATACTCTGCAGTATTAACCTCAAGTAATTGTGGAAATGTAAACAAACAACAATAACAGACTAAAAGTATAATAAAAGTGTATTGTGTAGTTTCTGGTTATAAAAATTACAAACATGAAAATGTAATTTAAACCTACGTATTTATAAATAGCAATAAAACCATGAAGAATAGATATATTAGGAGATTGAACGACATAGGCAATTCGTCTGTTTTTGTGTCCTCAAAAACGTGTAGAGATCATAGTTATTATTTTTGCCACTAGCGGCAGTGCGAATCTGCCCGTACGGAATTATTATTATTATTACATATTAAAATCAACGGTTATCGCATCTTACAAATAAAAATTGTAAGTATAAAAATTGTTTAATTTTATAAATGTGAAAAAAATGGGACGATGTTGTACAGGGAAAGCATAGATATACTGCTATATATCTATGAGTGAAAGGTTGTTTAAGGTTAGGAATGCGTGTCTGCATTTACGAAAGGAATATGGTCTGTAATTACCGGTTTTGTCATCATCTAATATATGTTAGTATTGTAAACATATATTTGTATATTATTATTAATTGCAATTATCACTATGATTCTTCATCTTTTAATTTATTGCAGATTATTAAGAATTCTCTATTATTATTTATTTAATTATTACTTGATAATCGAAAACAATTTTTTATTACCTATAAAACTAAGACTTCTTATTAACTGAATGAAAGTGATTTCTTGGCGCCTACATTTAAACATTTAAATTCCGTACGGCACTGAAACCAGTGACCCCTACTGATAAAAGATAGTTACACCAATTCTTGACCGTTTTTTTTAACATTACGTTCGCTCTCCTAATATATCTATTCTTCATGAATAAAACTCAAGATTCTCACACTTTGTTGACATTGTTACATCTAACCTCACTAACTTAAAAAAATGAATACTTCTAAATTACTACTATCTTTCTCCAATCTATGAAGTTATCATTTCATCTTTCTTACACTTATTAATTTATATGTAATCGGTTAAACCTAACTTAGACGTTCGCAATGCTGACATCTACATTTGCTTTTAATTGCAACTCAACCCATAGAAACTTGAGTCTAACTAGTGAATATTTTGGATATTTTGCCCAGGATATTATGTGGTGGATATTGAGACGTGATACGATTTGTTTATTTATCCGTGACGTGACATCAAAAAATTGAAAACACTTGTGGTTACTTTAACATATGACGTAATTAATGAATTTCTCCTTAAATAAATAAAAAAACATTAAGTGTAACCTGCATAATGCATTATGATTTTGTTTTCATTCTGCTAGGGTGTGCATATTAAATGATAATGGATTGTTAGCGGACACGACGCGCATTAAATCGCGCGTTGAGTTTTTATGTCTAGCCGCAACATTTAATTCGTCTATATGTCAAATATTGCCCACTTTCTTTTAAATCTAAGATTACGAATAAATGCGGGATATACTTTATGGTTTTTATGCAAATTACAAAATTTACATGAAAGATGTACTGAATTCAGAAAACCCTAGATTTTAAGTTGTATTTTAATTTTTAAAACAAATTAAAATATTTTTTACAAAGGTTATTTATTATATGAACTGAAATATTTAACTTGCAGGGTATTCACAATAAAAAAAATACATTCAGTCAAACATATTTAAATCGAATTTATTTGCACAAATTTGACAATCATATTGCGGTTTTTTTTAATTGGTCCACTACACTTTTTCGTAGAGAAGCACTAATCCTGCTCACTAATAAATTTATCAATTTTAATTTTACATTCTTCATAATTTGTTACACAAATTCTGTAAGTATCTGAGTTTGAAATTGTTCTACTCTTTTTCAAATACTTGATGCATTTCGATTTAACACTTATCCCGGCTGTACACACTCGCCGAGGAGCAGCAAGTGGAGCTATGTACACTCTCGCCGAGGGTTTGGCCGGCAATACAGTTCTCGTCAGTTAGTCAACAAAATTACGTTGGTATACCTGAAAAATGACATTATTAAATTAAAAATTACGGAGTAGTAATTTTTGATTAAACTATTAAAAATAATTATTATTCAAATGAGTAATGAAGGACACCAAAAGAATAAAAAAGTATTCATAAATTTATACAGTTTTTATTTATTTTCGTGTTCTACTATTAAGATTAATAGGTACGATTAAAGCGGTTGATGGTCGATTATTTAAAAATGGCGGTTGAAAGTTGAATCGAATGTAGACGAGCGTGTCCTTCCCGCTCGTGTCAAATGTATTCACCTCTCGCTTTCTTTGACTCGTGTTAAAAAAACCGACTTTTAATGGAGCGATGGCGAGGCGAAGCGAGTCTAGACAAGGCAGACCGAGCGTTGTGAGTTCATTCTCGCATTGGCTAAATCTTGCCTTGTCTCGCCGAGTGTGTACAGTCGGAATTAGAGTTTGCTCAGTCAGTAGCCCGGTACGATTGAAATATTTTCTTTATGTTTAAGCAAATGTTCATAGCGTACTCTATGTGGTCGGTACTTTTTTGTAGAACAATTAAAGCATTGTGAGAAACTAAATAAAACTAACTCAGATATCTTATAAAAATATAAAATTAGCAGCTTTATAATTAATTATATACGTCAGTCTCAGAAAACGCACAAAACAAATAATATTTGAAAATTCAATACTAAAAATATTATATTCAATCATTAAATTATTCCTTTATTTGTTAACAGGAAGCTACCCAGGATTGATTGAAAATTGAATACAATATTATATAAACTTGTGTGTTTAATTTGAGGTAACATTTTCAAATTATTCTTCTACTGTATTCAACATGAATGTATGAATATCATTGTTGTTAATATTGAAAAACTTAATTATTTTTAATCCAGGAAAATTAAACTCAAGAGTGATTTTTAACAGGTTCAATTTTTTGTAAATACATTGTGCTATTTCAGTTTAAAAGTACCTCGCTCATATGGGCAAACAATTTCGGTGGATTCGAATCTAATTTCGGTAAATCGATAGGTGGTGATCAAATGTCTCAATGGTCACCAAACCCGGAAACATTTTTTTCGGTCACAGATCAGGGGTCAAAGTTCAAAATAGGCAATGTACGTAAAGGCACTTTGGAGAATAAAAGTCAATAAAATTCTATTTATATAGACTTTAGTCTTCCCTCTAGCCTGCTTATATGCTCGTTTTACGTGAAAGTTGTGTCCTGTGACCCGTTCTTAGCGTAACTCAGGGTCAACAGCATGAACGTGACAGGCGTCTGATCCTTGTCTGTGTGTGTGCGTGTGACATTTGAAAATCGTGCTTGGGCATATTTTGAAGCGCTTTACCTCATTTTAATGTAATTCCAATGTTGTGAAAAATGGAAACCTACAAAGAGCCAAAGTACTTGTTTCTGTGTATACAAGTCGGCTCCAGAATGCTAGCACCCCATCCATGGAATTTCGAAAAACCAATTATACCATCTAATTGGTCACTGATGGATCATAAATGGTCAGGTAGTCCCATTAATTGGTCAGCGATAGAAAATTTTTCATTGATCTTTTAATTTTTTCCTAGGTCATAGCAAACTTTTAGCACCCCATCCATGGAATTTCGAAAAACCAATTATACCATCTAATTTGTCATAAATGGTCAGGTAGCCTCATTATTTGGTCAGCGATAGAAAACTTTTTGTCGATGTTTTTTTTTTAAGGTCATTAAATAGATTTAGGCGTTCTCCCAGGAAATCGATTTTTCCCAGGAAATAGGTCTGACCAATTATTTTTTTTAACTGATCAAAATTATCAGTGGATTATTCTCAATCGATTAGTGCCTTTATTTTTTCTCTGTACGGAATATGGAGGGCTAAAATTTTTCCATGACCTCGATTTCCTGGGAGACCGTCTAAATCTATTTCATGACCTTGAAAATAGCTTAAAACATCGACAAAAAGTTTTCTATCGCTGACCAAATAATGGACCTACCTGACCATTTATGACCGAATAGCGACCAATTATATGGCATAATTGGTTTTTCGAAATTCCATGGACGGGGTGCTAAAAGTTTTGTATGACCTTGAAAAAATTAAAAGATCAATAAAAAATTGTCTATCGCTGACCAATTAATGGGACTACCTGACGATTTATGACCAATTAGTGACCATTAGATGGTATAAATGGTTTTTCGAAATTCCATGGATGGGTGCTAGTATCCTGGAGCCATACAAGTAACGGAGTTCGCATAATGATTTAATATTATATTTAAATAATCATGTATTTGTTTCTTTTGTTTTCAATAAGAATCATATCAATTATCATAGAATAGATAGAATCATATCAATTATCATAGAATAGATATAGAATCATAGACGTCTATTGTTTTCAATAGACGTCTATGGCGTTTATTAGCCTTAGTACTGTGGGGGTTATATGACGGTATTACTTTGAGTCAGGCAAAAAACGGACCACAGTAAACACTTTCACGTAGATACAAACATATAAGCAGGACAAAGGAGAACGCCAATATTCGAAATCTCCATATATATTGCCCTTTTTTGAATTTTGACCCCTGTTTTGTGATCGAAAAACGAGTTTCCGGAGTTTGTGGCCATTGAGACATTTGATCACCATCTTATAAACTATCGATTTACCAGAGTTAAATTCGAATTCACCGAAAGTGTTTTCTCATAAACTTTGTGTGGAGTTCTTTGCATGAGTAGATTTTAAATCATCACTATCTAGTTATTTACAGTATATTTTTCCTGGATTATAAAGCCGATGACAAAGCGCCTTAATTTTTGAGATTTTGAAGATCGTTGTTCACACAGTTTTGTAACAAAAATTTTGAGGTGATGGATTTAATGAATAAAACGTAGCTTATTATAAGATGATATAGAAAATTTATTACAACCTTTAACTTGCAAGAGGAATCCCTCGTCAATTTTGTTCTACTTTAAATATGGTCTAACTAAAATCTATAGGACACGTTTTATTTATCTGCCGAAAAACATTTAAAGGGTGGTTCTCAAGTTTCAAATATGTGGAGTTAATATGATTAAATGGAACAATTTAAACGACATGCATTTGGTGACATATCTAAAAGGTCAATTGAACAGAAATTATACCATTTTTATCATCAACTTTGCTCTTAGATTTGAGTATATAATAACACTTAAATGTTAGAATGAAATCGGCGAAGGACTGACCTTGAATCTTTCTTGTAACAATTGCTTTTATTATTAATTTATAGTAAACTTCTACGTTTTATTCATCAAATTCAAATTTTATATGATAGTGTTAAATTGTAAAATTTTAATAATTATTTTGATGTTTGAATATAATGAACTTAAAATAAATAAATATTTACGTAATTAATTATTGACGTATACATCGCATAAATTAAATTGAATGTGAATAAAAAATTTAATTTTAGATAAATAATTAATATAAGTACAAACAAAAAAAAATGTTATTATTATTGTGAATATTCGAGAAATAAAAATTTTTTTTAATAAAAATATCGTAAATTATTGTTTTTAAATTAAATCCATTTCTGCACTAATTAATATTATTACACAGCACATGGTGAGCAGTTTTGGACTGCCTTTGGTAGTAAACATACAGAAGAAAAATGACATGGGTTTCTTAATATACGTTTGTTTTAATAGTAGAAAGTGTTTACAAAACGAGCAAAAACTGTTTGTATACTATCAAACAACTAGAGGCACTGATGACAGTTCTAAAAATTATTAGGTAGAGGCACTGATGACATATACAGAGTGTTCTAAAATTCATTCAGGAAAACTATATCACAGTATAGAGGTGCAAAAAACAAACAAAAAATTTTTGTATAGTTTTTCGATTTGACGCTTAGTTTTGAGATATAATCATAAATTCAACCAATCACAGAGTGCATAGTGTAAGGAGGCGTTGCCTCAGCAGTAGAGGGGGGCGTTATTTATAAATTGATGATCGGATACTGGCATTAATATCGTTAACTACAAGGGCAAATCACAACATGCATTTTTTTGCTGTACTGTAAATATTAGTTACAGAAAACATGATACGAAATAAAATTATAGTAAAACTAATTATCTACAACCTTACTTCTTATAAATTTTTCGAATATTAAGGGAGATATGACAAATTTTGTGTTTCCCCCTCCCTCTAAACAACCTCTTTCTCCTTGTCCGATTTTACCCATTAACGAACTTGACCTTTCAAATTCTAAAAGCGCCTCAAATATCAAATTTAATTACAATCGAAATAAAACTGTGACCGCTAGAGAGTCCACAGACACATAAACATATGTGTCTATATGATATGATATGATATATATGTCGATATAAAGTCCAGTCATGAAAAATCGTTATTGTAATTGTTGAATTAACTCGAAATATGCAACATATAAGTAGAAACATCAATAGACAAAAATGCAACAACACTTTTAGGCGAATGTGTTTTAGTTTGGACAGCAAACCCGTGTTTACCAGTGATGTATTAATGAGACCCTCTGTTTATAATATTAAACAATTACTTCTTTGAAATTTTTAGTGCATAAAGTAGTGATTTTTTTAGCGAATTTCCTCCAAAGGAAATGCAGTTATTGTTTTTGTACTGATGATGGATTTGCGTAAAAATTTCTTCAAATGTCCATCAATCCTACCTACTAGATGTTAAAAATGACCATCGTTAAAATTTATATATATATATATATATATATATATATATATAATCGTTAAAAATTTTATATATATGTATATTGGTCATATCTATTCCCTGGAGACCGCCTAAATCTATTTCTTCATGACCTTGAAAAATTAGAAGATCTATAAAAAATTTTCTATCGCTGACCAATTAATGGGACTATCTGACAATTTATGACCAATTTGATGGTTTTTCGAAGTTCTATGGATGGGGTGCTAGCATCCTGGAGCCCAGATATGATATTTCATTTTGATCACACTAAAATTTTGACCGGTAGAGAGTGAGTATTCTAAGGAAATTCGCTTAGTTGAAGCAGCTCTTGCATAAAGAATTTTCTTTTCTGCTTGTGTTCGATAAATAAGTATTTAAGCTGACGTCAGGTAATCGATGTATAATCATTATCGTCTCCCCCTTTCATACATAGAAAAAAATAAAAATAAATATATATTATGTTTTAATTTTATTTTAAAATTATATTTACACAAAATGGGTTATAATGTTCGGTAAATTGAATCATTTTTAGCTTTCAACTTTTATATGTCATTTCAAAAATGAGAATTAAATTTTCAATCACCGTTACTCAACTTTAAAATTCTATATTTCTGGATTTTTGTTTTCAGTTTTAGTAATATTTTTCTTGAAGCGTTCTGTCGGATGTGTCAAGTTATTTTCTGAATTTGATTCTATCCATAAGCCTAATAATTACGACCATAATTATTAAGTGTTTTTATTAATTATATATATTTTTGGAAAACTACTTATTTTGATTTTCTTTTGTATTATCTTTAGCTTTTGATTTACCTAAAATACCGATTTCTTACTATTATAGATTGTAAACTTGAAACATATCGAATGCCACGCCCGATAACCAAATTAGTATTCAACAGTGAAAAAATCCGCAGTTAGCTCAATTTTATATCCAATATTCGCTAAGTTAAAGCAGGTTTTTAGAAGACACAAAATTTCAGCTCATTATCTCTTTTCATTTTTTGTAGTTATAATGTTGACGGACGAACCGAAGGACGGATATCAGAAAATGGACTAATTATAGGCCATTTTATGAATACCTATACCAAAAATTTTTTCCTACGATCAATATTTTCAACTGTTACAAAGTCGGGACTAAATTTAATAATGATATATATATATATACTAGTTATGTGTAGTTATAATGTTGACGGACGAACGGAAGGACGGATATGCGAAAATGGACTAATTAGGTCATTTTATGAACACTTATACCAATAATTTTTTTTCTACGGTCAATATTTTCAACTGTTATATATAAGATGAAATATATATATTATATATATCTTATAATTATATTTTAAGACTAGATATCTTATATTTTAAGACTAGATACCTCAATGTAACTTCCCACCCTTCCTCTACTTCAAATATTTATCGTTCCCACCGCTTGCATTACTTCAAATATTTATCGACACTTCCACCAAATTTTTATTACAGCGAATTTTTTTTATCTCGTAGCGAGATGAAAAATATTCTGAGATTAAAAACAGGTAAGTATGCTGTTTTTAAGTCTAATCATAAGTTTTTAAATGAAAAAAGTTAACACAAATAGCAATTCTAAGTGATAAATTAATATCCCTCTGTACAGCGCCGGATTTATCGATGTGGAGGCCTGTGGGCAAAAATTTTGTGGAGGCCTACATATGCACAGAAAACTTTCAAAAACTTCGTCTACACATAGATTTTCAGAAAAGGGATGTCCTTCGTCTTTAATATTAATAACGGAGCAAAGGTTGATCACTTTTTTTCCTGTGAAATTTCAATAAAAACTTTCACCCCGAAAGCAAAATAAATATGTAAAAAAAAAGAAGCAAATCTGGCTCAGTCAGAATTTTTCTGGCAATCTTATCTCAAACAACGAAAAGAAGAAAAAAAATTCGTTACGCAGGAGCTGCTTCAACTTAGCGAATTTCCTTAGAATACATAAATGACTCTCTATATTTTATTAATAAATGACATACGTCGAGGGGAATGGGGGGGGGGGGTTATAAAGAAAGACGAAAACACAAAATATAAAATATCTCTCTTAATATCAGAACAATCGAAAAAATCGTAAGAAATACAAGTGTAGAAAATTATATTTGCTACACTTCATCACCTTATCATTTTTGCTCAAACTCTAATGTGTACAGTGATAATAAGGAATTTAATTTTCAATCTTAAACCGTCAACACTTCTGTAAATATTAGTGTAACAGAAAAAATGAAACTAAATTACAGTAAAACTTAGTACCTACAAGTTTTAGAAATTTTGGGAAGAGTTGAATTTTGTGGAGGTCTTTGGGCCCAATGCCTAAATCGGGCGCTGCCTTTGTAAAATCAGTATTTCTGAACTTGTCGTCATCTGTAACAAACAGTCAAAGGATTATTTTGATTTGCTACAATGATAAATAAGATATTTGTTGTAAACTGACTGTGTATTGTATAACTTTTGTGTTAAGATAATTTATTATTATATGATTTCCTAATATGGATTGGATTTAAATTCTATACCTTTGTCCTACATCTAACATCATCCTATGATTTCCTAAAAAAGTACACAAAATAACCCCGCTTGAATAACACCGACAAGGTATCGACAGGAACTTTTACGAATAACACCATAATGGAGATACTACGTACAAAGTTGAGCTAACTGTGAACTATTTTATTGTAGTGTTCTGCAAATAGCAAAACAAGAGATATTCGAAAACGGGTTGTGACGTGGAACGTGATTTTTGTAAATACCTGTTATTTGATTTTGTGGTGGATATGGGCGTGAAAATGTATGATGCACTACTCCTTGAACAATTTCTATTTTAGAGCTTTTGCTTAATGAACTTGGATCTTCAATGTCTTTCGTAGTTGCATCTCCAATTTCTTGCGAGAATTTATCATCAATTACTTTTGAATATCCATCTACATTCGTTTCATCCTCTTCCGTTAGATCTACCGGATCTTGTTCTTGAATGGATTCTAACACAATCTAAACCAAAAACATTGTTGATGTTATAATATAATTTTTAACATCAGAGGAAATTCGTGTTTTTGACCTATTCGTATGCATGTGGCAGTCTCCGTTAGAACCAAACCTATCTCAAAAAATAAGGCAACATTGAAATTAATATTGAGAACCAAGTATCAGAGACTGGATGACGTCATAGAAAAATCATTAAGTGTCGTAAGACATCGTATTGTCGAAGCAAAATAATTGTTTGTGTAAGCTTCAAAATAGGGATGTCAAAAGAAAGGGTGTGTAATGAGGATTCAGAAAATATGCAGCGAATCATTCGTTTAATGCGAATTATTCTCGTAAACTTAAGCGTAACGCTAATATTTTTTTCATCGTACATAAAACCGTAAGCAATAACATTGTGCCAATCAGATTCGAACATAGAGTGGGGCATAGAGTGAGTGATAGAAAATGTTTTTAAGTGAATATATTCTAGGCCGGTAGTACACACTCGGCGAGACATTCGTAAGGCGAAGAGCCACGAGTGGAGCTGCGTACACTCTCGCCGAGTGCTTGGGTGGTAATACAGTTCTCGTTAGCAAGTCAACGTGGCTTGGCCAGAAATTACGTTGGTATACCTGAAAAATGACATTTTTAATTTAAAAATTACGGAGTAGTAATTTTTTGATTAAACTATTAAAAATAATTATTATTTAAATGCGTAATGACACGTTATAATGCTAGCATTACACACTCGGCGAGAGCACTCGGCGAATGTCTAGACATTCATGAGACATTCGTATCAAAAATGTGCCGAGAATCATTGACATCAATCTCTTCATAGACATTAGAAACATGAAAACTAGTACCTAATTTTGTAACTTTAGAAATACTTTTTTTCTCTAAAAATATCTAATTGCACTTTTTGGAAGCTGCTCATCAATTTTTTCACTGGCATTGTATGTAATTATTTCTTTATAGTTAAAATTAAAGTTGACTTTTTACATATCTAGTATGTTTAAGAGTTTTGCCAGAACCATAATTTAAAATAAAAAACACAAGACGGTGCAGAGGTCGCCCGCCAAAAATACTTGACTGACTCTTTTTGTTCCAACTTCCAAGATACGACAGTTATATTATTGATTTATTAATATTAAGAAATGCCAAAATTCGTCGTATATACCGTATCGTAACTGAGATATCTGCGAATCTATCTAAAACACGATAACGATTTGAGATATTGAATGTAAGATAATGTGATTCAAATGCCTTAATAAATAAAACATCAAAGATTCTCATTTCATATAATTTTAAAATCATGCTCTTAGCTCAACAGACTAATAAATAGTCAAAAAGAAAATACTCGAAATAGTCAAAATAGATCATACCCTCAGTCAAATCTTATAAAAGACAGAACTATTTTAATATCATTGTGAGACACGCACCAAATTAGCAACAAGCAACATATCTCTGAATCCATATCCCAGAGATAGTTACGTTTAGCTAATTCATACTAATGATGACTACATTGTAGTCGAAATACGTATTTATAAAATACAAACAAATGTTCTAGGAATTGGTGAAAAATTTGAAATGTAACATTTGTTAATAATTATTTTACCTTCGAGGGTAATAGTTTAGCTGACGTTTTTAAAACAGAGAAATTGGGTTTTTCACCAACTAATGACTTAGCAATATCAGTGGTAGATATTTCACGATTTAAAAATGACGACGATTCTGGATAATGTTCACGTAAACTGGGAAATAATGCATAAATAGGTAAATTTTCAGTATCATCTTCGTCAGGTGGATTTACTAAAAACATTTCTTCCTCTTCTTCTTCTTCTATATCATCCTCCTCTTTATTATCGTGTGGTTTTATTCGACTTTTTGGTTTATGATATGTTGTGTCTACCCATTCAGAATCTTTTGCAGCTAACGGAATAAATTTCTTTCCTCCAGATTCAGTGTTGTCTGATCGATTGTTATTCGCTCTTCCAGAGTTATTTACCTCGTTTGATTTATTTTTTTCTGGCAAAACGTTATTCGATTTGTCCATTATATTCAATTATATAGGAAATGGCTCTAAGGTTCTTGTGTGATAGAAATAGACAAAACATGTTTAATTAATTTTAATTTAAGGCATTTTAATTTGAAAATTTTGACATAACATCTAAAAACAATTGACAAGTATGGGTACATTCCAAATATTTGTCAAAAAAAATTTACATAAATAGACTCAATAGAAAATTTTCAAAATATTTATCAAAACAATCAAAGCAACGTATCTTCAGGTTGTATTATAGTCGAAAAAGTGTTTTATTTTTAATTAAATGAGCATTTTAAAATGTTTGGAATAAACATTGTATTGAAAATTAAATTTAAGATGTTATCCGCTTAGCTCTAGTTTCTATGGTTCTGTTCATCATAAATAATCTTATTTTTACGGTTTATCAAAATAGAAATGTTTCATAATAATATTTATGGTTCGGGAGGAACCATAATATCGTCGAAAAAGCATTCCTCCATGACATTTTAGACGATATGAAAGTTTATGCTATTAATTTTCATACACTGACGCTCTAAAAATTCCTAAAAAGCCCTATTTGAAATTCGAGCTAAGAGAGACTCTATCTAGCGTTAAAAAACGAACCATTGGTGAATGTAAACAACAATGTTTACATTCTATGTAATAACATAACATAATATAACATACAACACAGCATAACTTAACATAATACTCGCACAGCTCACAAGGGGGTTCCACCCCCTGTTCACCCTGGGTGGCCATCGTCCTGCACGTAATACTAATAACTGCATCCTTCTAGCAAAAACAGAAGTAAAACATTCGTAGGAGCTGCTTCAACTTAGCAAATTTCCTTAGAATACATAAATCACTTTCTAGCGGTCACAATTTTAGTCTGATCAAAATGAAATGTCGTATCTGACATGATTTTATTAATTGCAAGGCCAATTTTATTAATAAATGACATATGTGAAGGAGAAAGGGGGCATAAAGAAAGCAGAAATCACAAAATATAAAATATCTCTCTTAATATTAGAACAATCGAAAAATGCGTTAGGAATATAGTTGTAGAAAATCATGTTTGCTACAATTCATCACCTTATCATTTTTTCTCAAACTCTAACGTGTACAGAGGTATTAAGGAATTTAATTTTCAATCTTAAACCGTCAATATTTCTGTAAATATTAGTGGAACAGAAAAAATGATAAGAAACAAAATTACAGTAAAATCTAGTACCTACTTTTAATAAATTTTTCGAATATTAAGGGAGATATGTCAAATTTTGTGTTTACCCCTCCCTTTAAACCTACCTTTACCCTTGTCCGATTTTACCCATTAACGAACTTTACCTTTTGAAAACCAAAAAATACTAAATTTCATTCCAATCAGATTAAAATTGTGACCGCTAGAGCGATTACAGACACAAATGTATATATATATATATATATATATATAATAGCGGACCCGACAGACGTTGTCCTGTACACAATTTTAAACTTTTTTGAATTTTTTAAATGTTTTGAATTTTGAATTTTTTTGAATTAAAACCATTCTCGAATCCACTGGAACACACACAAAAAAGTTCATCAAAATCGGTCAAGTCGTTTAGGAGGAGTTCAGTCACATAAACACGGACAGAAGAATTATATATATTAAGATATATATATATATATAATTGGTGATAAAGATGGTGATATTTGACATCTACTAGGTAGGATCGATGGAAATTTGAAGAAATTTTTGCAAAATTTTGAAGTCGGTACGAGACCAATAGCTCTATTTCCTTTCAGGAAATTCGCTAATAAACAGGTAGTTTTTCTCAATTTTGGGAGGGGTGGGATGCGTTGGGAAATTCAAAGTTTTCCGACTGTACCAATCGAGTAACAGCTAGAAACCACAACCAAATTAAAGACATTTCTCTGCCGGTTAGACATACCTGGCACAAAACTTTCTATTTCTCAAAGTCTTATGCTATTACTATCTGTATAGGTTAATGTAACCGCAGTATTTCCGATTAGTGACTAAGGAATTAAGCGATCGATATTTCTTTGTATTGTCACATGATGTTCCATCGTTAAGAAATCAATTAAATTTAAATTATCCTGACGAAGCAAAGATTAATAAATAATTATTTGTATTGTTGTCATTCGATGAATAAATAATTATACAATCTACTCTTTACTTCAGCGCAGTTAGAGTTTAACGTCAATTGGATCTTGTGGGATCGTAAGAGGGGTTAATCGTCAATTGCAAAAACCACTTTGGAACAACCGCCTCTCCCCCGAAATTTTTCACAGGCGTAGGAGTCTTTGTTTTATTGTTATGTCCCCAACTGTTCAGTTTATTGAAAAACTTGCTTGGAGCAATTTTGTAGGAAATAAAAATTCATACATTTTTTGAGTGAACATTTTTTTGGTAGCATCACTAGTTTAGCCAGAATTTGAGAAACATAAAGAAAATGGGGCACTAAAAAAATGAGGTTTTTCGAGAATATCCCTTTTCCAGTTGTAGTAAATTAAACTTTAAATAAAAATGGTCTTTTCGGCTACAGTCATTAGCGGTCAATTAATTTGGTTGTAGTTTCTAGCTGTTTCTCGATTGGTACAGTTGCTGTCCAAAAAAATTTTCGAGGAAAGGATATACAATACTTGTGAACAAGTTCTGCCCAGGCATACAATTATTTCTCTTATGATCTCTTATGAGTACTAACATTTAAAAACATTTCATTCTGTTACTCGATTGGCTAGGTTTTTTACAGCAGGCTCTTGGACAGCAACATAAAATAAGCAGATAAGAATTGTGGGAATACAACGATAAGAATTGTGCTGAATCGGAAAAGGGTATTTATAGTTGTGTTCACCTTATTATATCTTTTAATCCCTTTATAATTAATAAAATGGCATTTAAATTCATATGCAATTCAATTTATGAATTCACTTTTTTGTTTAAATCAGATGATTCATTCATGTTTTGAAGGGACCCATAATATCAACACAGAACATTCTTTTCAAAAAAAGGCTCGTTTGGAGTTACAAATTGAAAGATATAAATTATCTTTATTCAAAATATTGAATGAATGTCAAATTATATTTGTTGATAGTTACCAAGGTAACAAACAATAACTATTACCGTGACAACTTGGGGAGGATATAGTTGCTGTGCAATGGTCTCTAAAAGAAAGCATAAATAATTAAATACTGATTTGAAAAAATTAACTCGTCAACCAGGAAGCGAACCTCGGGCCTCTGGATATCTAGTCCAATATGCTTCCGCTACACCAAAGACGACTGTGAGGTAACAGCCAACTTTTTCATATCATTCTTATTTTTATTTATTTAGACAGTATTACTTCTGTCGAAGTTATTATTCATATATATTTATTTGTGTATACTTATACTTATATCTAGATATCCAGTGGCCTGAGGTTCGATTCCTGGTTGACGAGTTAATTTTTTCATATCAGTATTTAATTAAAAATTCAATGGTAATGACATTTGTCTAAATAGTATACGCTAAAATCTTCTACAGTTTGTCTTACGTAACCGAAAGGAATTTGGACAACCATCGTATTGTTGATGCTTAAGTATACACAAATAAATATATATGAAAGCATAAATATTTTTAGGAGCGTTACCGCTACAACTTCCTATGTATTTTTTTGATTTTTCAAATATTAAGGGAGATATACCTAATTTTGTATTTCCATCCCCCTGTAAACCCTCCTTTCCCCTTTGTTATTTATCATATTCTGTTACACAAATATTTACAATTTACGATTGAAAGTTTACTCCTCATACATTTTTCAATTGTTCTAATATTAACAGAGATATTTTTAATTTATTTTGATATTTTCTGTTTTCTTCTTTCCCTGCCTCCTTGAACTATACGCTTTATTAATAAAATTGGCCCGGCAAATACCAAAATCACATCCGATACGACATATTATTTTGAACAGACTAATGATTTATGTATTCTAAGGAAATTCGCTATGACGCAGCTCCTGCGTAACAAATTTTTGTTAAGTTTATATTTACTGAACTATAATGAAGTTTCTTATTTATTTGATTTTTTTTCGAGAAGGTGAAGTAAATTCTAATTAGTAAATGTTTTCTTTTCAAATATTTGACGCAACGCGATTCGTCAAAAGTCAAAAGACAAGACAAAACGCGATTTGTTTTTCGACAATAGCGAGAACAATTTTCTGTATCGAAAGAAAAAAAACCAGTTGTAATTTATCTATTTGTATCTACAAGAATTATTTCAATGGTTCGAATCTTAGATATTTGAATCTAGTTTCAACAGATGTCGTATGCATACAAATTTAAAATTGTGTTTAATAAATAGGTTAATAATATATATGTATATATATATTGTAATTAGTCAAATTACTTATGCTCTACTTAATTATATTAATTAAAAAAACTCTCCCAAACCATTATGAAATTCAAAGAAACAACCGTTTTATATATAAAATTATTTATGCACACGTATTTTCACAGAAAGTATTATAATAAATACATTTTTCCCCTCATTCATTAAATAGAATTTTGCGAACAAAAATAAATAAAAACAAAAAAATTAAATTAAATATTAATATTCAAAATTTATAATAATACTTTATTAAAAAACATCTCCAAATGGAATATTGGATTACGAAGAAATAAAGATAGCTCGTAAATTACTGGGAAACTGGGATTAACTTTTTGAAGTCGGGTTAATAAAATTCAAGTGATTTTTATGTATAAATGGATATCGCAACGAGTTATCATTCATTACAAAATAGTCCATAATTAAATTTATGAAATCATCATAAAATGTGCTTTACAATTTAATTTATTGAATATCACTAAAATTGTTGACGATTCAACTTCAATATTTTAAAAACTCTCTGTAACATATATACGGCAGGCATACAAAATTTAAGCAAGTAGTTCTTTGACTAGACATAAAAACAGCTCTGAACTTTAATATAATGTGCTGTTCCAGTAAATGTCGTTAAATTTACGTTAAGTTAATTAAAAAAATTAACTATCATATTTTTGAAGCTATATTTCTTTTGGTGTGTTATGATACTTCGATTAGATGTATATTCAGCATGTGATGAATCACTGATATAATACTCGACTGATGTAGAACTCGCTCGATCGATGTTACACAGTTTTCTATCCTGCTCTATTTCATAGGTGGGCAGACCTTGACTGAACTCAGCTCTTAGTGAGAGGTAGGTAGAGAGATAGAGTAAATATAGGGTTCCTACCAATTATTATTATTTTCTTTTTTTAATTAAAATATTTTCTGAAAAAAATATAATAATACCAACTCTATTTTATGGTCACTATTATTCAAGTATACAACACATACAATACATTGAATACATACTCTGGAATTTTGGGCAGGTAATTTGGGGCATAAAATGTAACTTTTTAATATATTTGGGTATGAATAAAATATAAATGTTATATAAATTATAGAATATAAATCTTTTGATCTTTTACATTTACCGCTTGACAAACCGCTTGTAAATTTTTGATGATTTAGCTTTAGTTTAGATTTTAGAATTAGATTTTTGGAAATTCCGAATAATTTGCCTAAACTATTCATATCGGAGAACTAATAAACAATTATTTACTTGATTTAATTATGTTTTCTTAGTAGGGAGTATAGTGTCAGGGGAATTTGATGACATTGGATACAATAATGATGCCAATGATAAAGCTGGGGGGGGGGGGGTTACTTGTTACTAATTTCTAAATGGTTAAATTTTACATAAAGTTGGAATACATATAGTTTTTGTTGTTGTTGTAATTATTGTTATTGCTATCATCATTATTGTTATTATTATTATTATTATTATTATTATTATTATTATTATTATTATTATTATTATTATTATTATTATTATTATTATTATTATTATTATTATTATTATTATTATTATTATTATTATTATTATTATTATTATTATTGTTATTATTATTATTATGTTTTTTGGTGTATCTCTCCATATTGTAAAAGATATTTCTTAAACAATAAATATTTTATAAAACTAATTCTAATTTGATTGAATAAATTATTGGGCGATAATCGGTAGGCAACCTGTATTGAAACATCGTTCCGTCTTACTTCAAACCATACCTTTATTACTTACTCTCACCCAGCTTAGGGAGAGTCGTTCGACTCCGGCGAGGCGTCTGCGCCCACCTCTGCATTTCACAGTGCTTAGGAGACATTTAGTAATAATTGTGTGTCATACATAGACTAGGAGATGGTGACAGGTGACATTCTCCCATTTTATACCGCATGTCTTTTTATTATTTAAGGCTTGGTAATTAACCCTAAAATAAGAAAGATAGGCGGGTTCTTGGCTTCCGCACGCTTGCACGTCATATGGAAAAGCGCTTTTCTTTTTGTTGCTCATTTTTGTGTTTTTCGGTGATATTATACTGCATGTCTTTTTAACATAAGGTAGTACAAACAAATTGAAGCTCTAATAATTGATGTCATGTAATCTGCAACGGCAGAAATTGCTCAAAGGGTTACGAAAAAATGCAAAAAATTAAAGGGAAATTCCGTGTTTTCAAATTACATGCCGATGTAAAGAATTGAAGTTTTAATCACAAAAACACTCTGGGAAAATTTACATGCACCCCTCGCGTGACCAACGGTGAAAAAACTCGGGAAAACTTTGTAAGCTTTTAGTACAGATTTTCCGTGATTCCCAAACTGCATGCCATTAGAAGGATACTTAATTTTTATAATTTATTAATAGTAGGAAATTTGGCATGCACATCAGGATGTTCCAAAATAGAGGTATGCATGACGAAACTTGCATAAAACACTGTGCAAATTTCCGTGTTTCTGATTTGCATGCCATTTTGTATTTGATTAATAAAACCTATTGTGACAAAATGGAAACCCTACTTCAAAAATAAAATAATCTAAAACAATAAATGCACTAAAAAGTAATAAAATAATTGCATATTCTTGTGTCAATTTTAGTTCACCTACGCAAAAAATTTGTAAATATATATGTACAATTATTGTTATTTTTGGAGTCGGTGTCAGCATAGAGAAATTCACATAAAATTTGGACACCGACTCCAAAAATAACAATAATTGTACATATATATTTAAAAATTTTATGCATAGGTGAACTAAAATTGACACGAGAATATGCAATTATTTTATTACTTTTTAGTGCATTTTTTGATTTAGAATATTTGATTTTTGAAGTCGGGTTTCCATTTTGTTTTATTAAATGTATATATTTATAAACCTTGATAAATTTCACTAACTCTGATTTTAATGTAAATAATGGATTTAATGCCAGTCATTCAATCTCTAATTTTAAAGAAAGAAGTGACGCTGGTTGGCACCAAATTTTTTGAAATTAGGATTTTCTGGACTTATACCGGATTGTACTACATTGTATCGTTCAAAAAAATTAAGTTAGTTCGAGTATTGTTTTGTATAATCAGGACAGCATTCGTTCATTCAATTATAATAATTAACGCGCTAACATTCATTCATTTATAAAAATTTTTTAGTTATTTTTTAGAAGCTAGATAGATTGTAGAGGCTACCCTGGACCGGCTACACTTCGACCATAAGGTCCATTGTGATGCGTATGGATGTGAGGATGTGAGTGGAGCCGACTATGATAGGAACTATGCCGATATTCATCTGGAGTTCGTGAAGGAAACTGCAAAAAACCTTCTCAAGCATTAATCGGCTATGCTTTGAGATTAATAGAATTCAAATTAATATTTATTGTAAAAATATAGTAAATAGGAATCGGTATTTTTATTTTCTGAAACAAACTTAATTTCTTTGTAATTTTTAAAAAATATTGAGCCTAAAAATTGTATATATAATGTTTCAATATTCGTATCCATAATATATAATAATAATTAATTCGTAGGAAATAAGACTATTTCCTACGTAGTAATTATTATTGTATATATATTTTTTCAAAATTAGATAATAACATTTTGTATATAGAGGTGGGCACAGACGGCTCTCCGGAGCCGAAAGGCTCTCCAAAAGCTGTGTGAGAATAAGTAAGCAAGGTATGTTTTGAAGTAAGACGGAACGATGTTTCAATACAGGTTGCCTACCGATTATTGCCCAATAATTTATTCAATCAATTTAGAAATAGTTTTATAAAATATATATTGTTTAAGAAATATCTTTTACAATATGGAGAGATACACCAAAAAACATAATAATAACAATAATGATGATAGCAATAACAATAATTACAACAAAAACAACAACTATATACCCACTTTATGTAAAATTTAACCATTTAGAAATTAGTAACAAATTACCGACCCCCCCCTCCATCCAGCTTTATCATTAGCATCTTTATTGTATCCAGTGTCAAATTCAAATTCCCATGACACTATACCCCCTACAAAGAAAAAAAATTAAATCAAGTAAATAATTGTTTATTAGTTCTCCGATATGAATAATTTAGGCAAATTATTCGGAATTTCCAAAAATCTAATTCTAATATCTAAACTAAAGCTAAATCATCAAAAAATTTACAAGCGGTTTACAATTGTCAAGCGGTAAATGTAAAAGATCAAAAGATTTATATTTTATAATTTATATAACATTTATATTTTATTCATACCCAAATATATTAAAAAGGTACATTTAATGCCCCAAATTACCAGCCCAAAATTCCAGAGTATGTATTCAATGTATTGTATGCTTTGTATACTTTGAATAATAGTGACCATAAAATAGAGTTGGTATTATTATATATTTTTCAGAAAATGTTTTAATCAAAAAAAGAAAATAATAATAATTGGTAGGAACCCTGTATTTACTCTATCTCTCTTCCTACCTCTCACTCAGAGCTGACTGCAGTCAAAGTTTGCCCACCTATGGACTATATAAAGCTTATAAAGTATAAACAAATTATTTCTATGAAAAAAAAACTTTCTATTAAATATTATTATTTTTTATTTATGATTCTTAGGATTGTAAGTAACTTAGATATGGGGGTGATTGACATGCATAATATATTTCCCATAAAAAAAGTAATTTTTTATTTACAAATACATATTATTTAATTAATATGTAAATATCAATTTTGACTATACAATTACATCGCTATTCAATTCATATGGGAAGAATTTACTCTTCGTTTTGATTTCCTTCATTTAAAATAAGTTGTCAGCGTTTGCAATTTATAGCATTAGATAGATGATTGTAGCGGCTACCTTGGATGGGGTACACTTCGACCATAAGATCAATTTTGATGCCTAAGGATGTGAGTGGAGTGGAAGGAATTTTTGTGTGTAGACTACTAATTGGTTGGATGTGTTATTCATCTGCAGTTCGTGAAGGAAACTGCAGAAAACCTTCACAAGCATAGCCGGTTCCTTCGTTCTTGTTCATACGCCGACAGTTTAGTCAATTAACCGCCCCCTACCTTTTTCCTAATAATTGACATACTGCCGATATCGGGATTCGAACCCATAACCTCTCAGTTTCCAAGTAGGCATACTGCGCAGACATAACGCCTTAGACGGCTCGGCCACTTGGACTGGTTTTAGAAGCTAACATTTAATATACAATTCAAAATATTATTTAAATTTTTATAAAAAATTTAGTTTAAAATTTTTTTTCTTAAAATAAATTAATGACCTACGAAAAAGGAAAATTTAATGTAAAATCAAACTGAAAAGATATTGTGAAACATCACATATTCAAATTGAATATCATAGCGTATAAAGTGTTAGCTTGTAAAAAAAAACCATAACGCTTTTTGTTAACATAAGATTTTACTACCCATCGAAATTGTCGTACCGGGGGCTTTAAATAATATCGATTCTTAAGGAGTAAACTCGAATAAACTCCAATAAACTCTGAAAATGCTTCGGATATTCATTATAAATATAATAACAACTTTTTATGTGACATATTTTTTCGAAAACCGAATGATTAAGGCACAAAATATAAAATTTTGAAAATTTTCCGTGACCCATAGTACAGTCAAATGATCAGTTTTCTAAATTTGTTGATGGTTGCAACACAACATGTATAATTTCAATCCATTGCGCTTTTGAAGCAACGCATATAGTACCCATACATACTGATTCTACTAGCTTCGTGTTATAGTATTTATTGTATAACACATAAAGTCGTATACTCCACCACAAAGAATCGTATTATGTTCATGGTTTCAATGAAAATGAGATTCAATTCAGTATGAAACAAACATTTGTTGAACAAGCATGTTTTCAATAAAAATTTTCATAAATTTTTATTTCATCAAATAACCATCAAATTTTTGTCTATAAAAAATTTTCTAAATTACTACCGGATTTACATTTAATCCTTTTTGAATTGATTTTCATTACTATTGTGTGTGTAGAAAATTCTGGTGAAATATTAAAAAAAAAAATTTGACAGTGATTTTATTCATCAAATAATAAGGTAAATTTTATATTGTTTATTTTTAATCAATATTTTTAATTGCAATTTTTTTAAAAATATTATTTTTAAATCCCAAATAATTAAATTATTTAAACAAAATATAATATTAAAAAGAAAATGTTTTATTCGGATTTAAAATTATGATTAGTTTATTTTTTATTGTTTATTTGAAAAAATGTTTTAAATAATTTTATATCAAAATTAATCGCCAAAAAATTTTTGATTTATTTATTTATTTACAAAAACATAAATAACAAAACAAACAGACATACAAACAATTTGTTATTATCAGCAAAAATGTTGATAAATTTATTTGTAATTGAAATAAAACATAATTAATTACCGTTTATAATTAGGAAGGAAATTATTTAAAACTTTGTTGTAGTTTTTACAGGAGCGCAACATTATTTTTAATTATACATCATGTTATTTCCTAATCAAGTATTTCATACATTTATGTTTTACTGTAAAATCTGGTTTATTTAAACTAAAAATTTACTCAATTTAGCTACAAGCATGTTCTGATCAAAACTTTTTGTTTATGTAACGGTTTGGATAATCAAATCGAGTTAATGGCTTAAATTCTCGGTATACTGAGTTCATTATCAATGAACTGTTTATTTTACTAATATAAATAATTTTACTAATATACTATTTTTTACTCAAGGAGAGAGCTCTCTCCCCTCACGTATCTCTGCTGCCGCTGCGTTAATTCTCGGCTGTTTCTTATTTCGTTAACGTGCTTCTCTTTATTAGAAGCACGTTAACGAAAAAACCTTTAATTGGTTACTTTATTTAATTAATATCTATTTAACGGTGGATCAGGTGCAAAAATGTCCAAGGACTTTTCATCTTAGAATTTCATCCCCTATCCACTCACTCATTTTGACTCATTCTATATATATATATATATATATATATATATATATATATATATACTATTTGAATTCCTCGGCGTTGCCCGTGGAACTTGATTTGCTTCGGCACTTTTGGTGTCGATAGCGTACTACTGAATTATTCAACTTTATTTTTACCGGCACTTCCGCTATCAGAATTAAAATGTTATTTGGCTTCCCAGAACCTCCACCTTTTTCCACCTCGGGTTACATTATTGGAGTTTTAGTAACGATCCCTAATTTTTTTGAAAATATAATATAGCCTATGTCACCCGGGGATAGTGTAGCTTCCCAACGGTGAAATAATTTTTTAAATCGGTCCAGTAGTTTTGGAGCCTATTCAATGCAAACAAACAATCAAATCTTTCCTCTTTATAATATTAGAATATATATATATATATATATATATACACCGTTATAGCCTCAAAACAAATGAAAATCGGATATAATCGGAGTTTTTTCCTGGAGTTTGGTCCGATCCTCTCGACTCACCCTGTATATAAATATACTGAGTATAAAAATGAAATAGCCCCGTTTGGCCCCTATTCTAGATTTTATAAAACCTTAATTTATGACAATATTATTTAATTATAATCAAATTTTCATTTAATTTGAATAATAAAATTTTTCCCTGACTTTAAAACATCCGCTTAGTATTACGTATAACCCGTTAATAGGGAATATGCATGAAAATTTTTTTTCACATTTATTTTCAGAATATAAAAATACTGTTAATACTGTAATAATATTTTAAAACGAAATTAAAATCCGACAAATATCAAGCAAGCTATAAGCTTTTAAAGATTATTATCTGTCTCTTTCTTGCAAAAATACTAAAAACGGAGTTTTTCGTGTATTTTAAATGGTGAAAGTGTAATATGACGTCACATAACATATGAAGAGGGCTATCACCCTCTTTGTCTAATCGGGAATTTCAATCATTCATATCTCGCTTATTTTTAAAGTTATTTAAAATGTAATTTTACCTTGATATTTGTCTAGTAAACATGCTTCAATTCAAGTGAAAAAAAATTTTCATGCATATTCCCTATTGCGCATACTATTATTCAACTCAACTGTTATTTTCATTTAAATTTGCTAAATTATTAAATCGTTTCAATTGCTATACGTTCTAGCGCATCTAGCAAAGTTAAAAGGACAATTCACATGCAACAAATTTGTAATTTCAATAAATGGGGATTTAGCAGAACATGTATTTTTAAAATTGTTTTTGTAAACTAGCGTCTATTTACATCCATTATTAGTATGGTTACCTTTGGGTTATGTTATAAAAACGGAAGTGACCAGCATTTACTTACTTTGACATTTAAGTAATGCCTGAACATTGATAACATTCTTTGACATCAAAAATGCTTGATATGAAAAATCACCACATCTAGGGATGGGGATTGAACCCACGACCTCTGGCATTCTAGGTCAATGCTCTACCAATAGAGCTACCTGAGATGTTATGGTAGTGCAATGCATATGATCTTTCACTATCTTTTTGATGTCGTTGTATTATTAATTTTGTTTATTTACTTTTAACATATTTTTTAAATGTACTTTTATTAGAAACAGTGAAAACTTTCACGCTGTGAAAACTCTATCTATTGTGGTTCTATTAAGAATCTTAATCTTTGATGTCTCTAAAGTGTTCCGCTAATGTTCGAGCAAGCGCTTCATACTCAAATGAGACTTGCTTCTATTCATATTATAATATTAATGTTATAGAAGTTCTTTTATATACAGTATGTGTTGGAAAGTATGTGTTGGAATTGCTAATAGAGAATCAATGTTAAATATTATTTACTATAATAACTATACACAATATGCTTAATAAAGATATAAAAATAGTGGGGGTACTCTGTAGTGTGTATAGAACTTCATTAACGGATCTTTAGATTCTCAAAAATATTTGAGTTTGTTACGAAATAATATATTGTCAACTGTTAAAGCTATTCCTAATTTAGACCTGGAATCGGTATGGTTCCAATAAGATGGTTGCCCTGCACACAATGCCATGATATTAAGGCCGTTCCTGGAAAAAACTTTCCAGTAACGTCTTATGAGTGGTTTTGGAACCTTCAAGTGGCCAGCCAGATCGCCAGATCTATCTCTTAACGACTTTTTTTGTGGGGTTTTCTTAAAACACAGATCTATTCGCGGAATAGGCCTGCAAATTTGTAACAATTAAGGAAAAGAATTGTTGACAATTGTGCGAATATTTCTCCTCAAGTGCTAGATAATACCCGGGTAGATTTCTACAATCATCTCGGATATTGTTTAGCAAATAACGGAATATTCGAACCGTCGATTTAAATTTTTTTTTTGTCGGAATTCTACTTTTTTTCTTTTAGGAGTTTTATTTTTCTTTTAATTTGTGTGGATTGTTGTTTTGTGTTATACCGTTAATAGAATACTATCATTTATTTTCAAGCATTCCACATACGCATAATAAGGGATATTCAAAAAAACAAAATTTCAATTGTTAGAAGTAATGCTAAACTTAAGAGGACAACAATGACCATATTTAACCCACTTTCATTACATGTTAATGCAGTACTGACTACAAAACAGTAATCACAAAGGCCAGCCAGTATACACAACACACACACTACAGAGTACCCCCACTATTTTTATTTCTTTATTAAGCATTGTGTAGTTATTATAGTAATAAATAATATTTAACATTGATTCTCTATTAGCAATGCTTTCCAACACATACTGTATAGAAGTTCTTTCATAAATTTAGTATACACCGATAATTATTAGCAATTAACTCAGTTAGTTGTTATTTTCACTTGTTTTTAAAATATTTTCCATTTATATAAGGTGGCGCAAAAATACCTTCACGATTTTTAAATTCAATAATCCGTTCTGGAACTAATATTTATTGAGTTTTTCTTTTTTAGATTATAGTTAATTGTTATAAGTTTCGATATAGAGCGATACCAGCCTGCAGAAAGGATATATATCGTAAATTTTTATTTGGAAAACGGAAGAAGCTTTATTTCTATTCAGAGAAACTATCGACGATATTTTAATGTCAGATATGCTCCTTCTAACCATACGATATTACTGAGTATTTTCTTTGGGGTTTATATCAGAAAGAAAGGGTTTATGTAAACAAGCCACAATGCTTGGAATAACTTAGAATATTAGGCGAGAGATTTTGGGGATATTTCAAGAAACTTTACGAAAGGCCAGATGTGCTGAAAAGAGCTAATAGTTTTCAACGCGAAAGGGGATATCATTTGTTAAACATCATTTTTCGTAAATAGTTGGGAAAAAAAAAGGTTTAGGTCATATCTCCCTTAATATTCGAATAATCGAAAAATTTATAAGAAGTAAAGTTTTAGGTATTAAATTTTACTGTAGATTTGTTTCTTATCATTTTTTATGTTACACTTCCATTGGGGCTATTATTTTGCTCAAAAGCTTACTTTGTAATCGCTAATGATAAAAATCTAATTATAAAATTTGAATATTCATATGTATTTATTTGTGTATACTTAAGCGTCAACAATACGATGTTTGTCCAAATTCCATTTCGGTTACGTAGACAAACTGTTGGAGACTAGCGTATACTATATAGACAAATGTCATTGAATTTTTAATTAAATACTGATATGAAAAAATTAACAAAACTTATAAGAAGTAAAGTTGTAAGTACTAAGTTTTACTGTAATTTTGTTTCTTATCATTTTTTCTGTTACCCTAATATTTACAGAAAGATTGACGGTTTAAGATTGAAAACTAAATTCCTTAATATCACTGTACACATTAGAGTTTGAGCAAAAATGATAAGGCGATGAATTATAGCAAATTTGATTTTCTACAACTTTATTCCTTACGCGTTTTTCGATAGTTCTAATATTAAGAGAGATATTTTATATTTTGTGTTTTTTTCTTTCTTTATACTCCCCCCCCCCCGCCATTCCCCTCGACGTATGTCATTTATTAATAAAATTGTACTTGCAAATGCTAAACTCATATACGACATTTCATTTTGATCAGACTACAATTGTGACCACTGAGAGTGATTTTTGTATTCTAAGGAAATTCACTATGTTGAAGCAGCTCCTGCGTAACGAATTTTTTTTCAATTTAAAATCGTAAAGGTACTTTTTCGCCACCTAACTTTTGCGCCACCTTGTAGAAGGAATCTTGCATTCACTTTCATTATAAGCATAGATACATATGAAACTTAGGCGGTGGTAAACGATTAATTTTGCTTAAACTGAATAACGGCGGATACACTTTCCGGACACGGAAAACAACACTTCTAAATTACACACTACTTTGTAGTCTGTAAATATAGGTATAAACGTGTAGATGCAATATTGTTGTCTTCTAATGCAGATAATATATTTCCATTAAACACTTATACTTCTCTTACTTGAGTTAAGATGAGCATTTTTATGTTAAATATATTTAAATTTTAGTACTATAAGTGCATTACTATGATTATATATTTAAATTAAGTACAGTGGAACCTGAGTAAGTTCGCAGCTTGCGAAAATGCAAAAATTTCAAAATCGTTGTCTTCGGACGATTTTGAAAGTCCCTCTACGATACCCGGCTGAAGCACTCCACAGAGAAACTGGGCACCCCACAATCAAAACCTTCATCCAAACCATTTCGAAATCCTATTTCCAATCATCCCGCAAAAATCCTTTCCCGGAAATCAATGAACTGGGCCAATTTGACCCGCGTACGTTGCTTTTCAGGAAACGATACCGCATGCCACATGATGTCGATTACAACTGATTCGGTGTAATCTAAATTGTAAATATTTTCTTTAACGTCTAGTTTTAGGGACGGCTTATCCGTCCAACTTAGGTTAATTTTAGATATCAATGGTTTTTTTATATAAGATTTTTCCATTTAAGAAACGATGTAAAATGGTTATAGATTTCGATGTATTTATTTAATAAGATGATGTATTATAGGTAAAGCTTAGGCTAGGTACTATAGATTCTAAGACGTTTTGTATTATAACTTCGAAGAACGACGATATTAATAAATAATTTTCATTCATTCATTCAACCTGAGTAAGCGAGAATTCTACATATTGAAAAATTTTTTTCTCGTTTATCAAAGTTTTTCACATAACCAGTATCTACTTATAAAGATAGTGAAGCATCTTTTCTCACTTACAAAGGTATGTAAAAAACACAGGAAATAGATGGTTGATTATGTAAATCAAACTCACATCGTATCTCATTTCGTGACTTCCCACCTCGAAGTCATTCACAATTTAAAGTTCATAGCTCAACGAAAAAACTGTAATTTTTCGTTTAGACGAGAAGATAATAAGTTAGCGAATCCTAATCCTGATCTTCGATAAATATTCGAGAGACAGGCGATAGCACTCTATTTCAATCTTTTTAGATTTTTAATCTGTAAAAATGTATTTATCACAAATTGAGTACCGTTTTGGTATAGGTGTTCATAAAATGGCCTAATTAGTTTATTTCCGTAAATGTGTCAGTCCGTCCGTCCGTCAACACGATAACTAAAAAACGAGCTGATAACCAGATAGTGAATTGAAATTTTGTGTGTGTTCTAGAGCTAAAAAGTAAGGTCAACTTCGTAAATAGGCAAAATCGGACCATGTTTCGGCAAAATGGGCAAAACTCCCTAACTTTGAAACCGTAAGAGATAGAACAAAAATTTAAAGACCAAAAATTTTCCTCTTTTAAAAATAAACAACTTTTGTAAGAAAGTTTTTTTCATAAATTCAGTATATACCGAGTATTTAAGCAATTAACTCAGTTAGTTGATATTTTCGCTTTTTTTTAATTGTATTTTTTCCAGATAATCTTCAACTGTAAAAACTAGACGACTCTAGACGATAGAAAACTTTTACAACTTAATTCAATATAAGGGACATGCTACTCTCGTCTCGTCTCGTCAATAGGTGCAGGGCGCAGGCGCATATTTGTATTCCACGAAATTTATAATATGACTTAAAAATAAATATCTCGATTTGTATTTGTTTTACAGTAGACGTTTGCCTTTCTACGAATTTTAAAAACTTGTGTTGTTTTATTATACAGTACAGACTTTTGCTTACAGATGTAAGACGCATTCTCAATTATTATAGAAATGTGTAAAACAACTCTCTCAAAAAGAGGTTTCTATTATATCATTCATAGACGTTTTTGAGGGTAAAAAAGACGGATCATAGTAATTAGTTTCACTTCAAGAAATTTTTAACTTACCCAGTTCTCGCTTATTCAGGTTCGACTGTATACTATTTTTATATTCGTATGACGTTTTTTTTCTTCGTTTATTTAGTGGATAAAAATAAATATACATTACATATATTATATTTTATTTTATCGAAATTAAATTTGAATTTGTTACATAAATATCCGGTATTACGGGAGTTGGAGTCAAAATTTATTTTGCATGTTCTTGGAAACCACTAGCTAAGACGTACTGATCAATGCTTAATCACACACGAAAATCCTATAAGATATACAGCTGTTGTGTAACTGACTCACTCACTCACTGACGTATACAAATTCTGACCCACTTCTAGACATGCTAGAAGGATGCGGTTTTTTGCATTCGACGTGGAATAACTTCAAACTTACGAGAAAAATCGGAAAACTTTCGGAAAACCCTCCCCTAAAATGGGAAAAACTCTTCAAAATTATCTTTTTTACTTCTATTCATGCTAGAAGGGTGCGGTGTTTTTGCATTCGACGCGGAATAATTTCAAACTTACGGGAAAAATTGAAAAATATCAATTTACACAATGCAACCCTCCTCGAAAATGGAAAGAAGGGAAAAACCCTTCAAAATTACCATTTTTATTTCTATTCATGCTAGCAGGGTGCGGTTTGTTGCATTAGGTCAAGGACGCAAAGTGAAGGCCAAAGGCCGTCCCGGGTGTCAAGGTAGGGGAACCCCCTTGCGAACAAAGCGAATTCTATATATATACTCTATGGAGAGCTTCCCACCATGTTATGTTAGTGAGACTATCTATCACTTAGATTGAAGCTTTAATCCATAGAACGTATACGGTAGGTTGCCAATTTATTGAGGACAGTCGTAAACAACCTTCCGTTAAAGAATAATCGAAGACAAAATATCCGCGACAAAAACCTTCTACTTTGATTGTTATTCTTTTTGCAATTTATTAATTTCAAACGTTTTGGTTTCATAAAGAAACCAAATAAACATAGGGCATAACAAGAATATCTAGCAACACTAACTGATAGACACCACCATGTCACTAACAGAAGAGCTACCAACACTCTGGCAAATTAACTAAATACTAGTCACCACCGCCAGTATATCATAGCCGAAGGCATCCTTGCTAACAATGGATAGATAATTATAAAATTTACAAAAACAATTAAACATACAGAGTATTTCAACTATTCACTCCGTTAATATCTTGTTATAAGCATAAATGCAAAAATTTAAAGTTTTCCACTTATGGGCTATAATACGAAATATACCTATGTAATGTATTTACGCATCAACAGGTAGATAGATAACAGGCTTTTGTTATGTATGGGAGGAATGATAAAGTTTTCTTGAATGTATATTTTGAAGTTAGTACACTATAAACGGAACGAAAAAGCAATATGTATGATAAATATATATTTTCTTCATGATGATATCATTGGTGAAGGGGCACAATGCATAAAAGGAGAGAATGATACTGTGGAGTTTATATTACTGGTCTGTTGATATCATAATTTTATAATGAATGATTAAATATTATAATTTTTTAAGTGGCGTATAAATAATATATAAAGAAATAGCAGTCCCGTGCAATTTCGTTCGCGCCATATATAGTGTTGAGTATTTACCATACAAACTTTACATCTCTCATTTTACTCCACTTAATATAAGCTAAATATATAGTTTCGCTTTTGATGTGAAACATTTATTGCAGCGGGTTAGATCGTTTATTACATGAAAACGGCCTGATAAAATTTTCTCGCCACAAGTTGTCCATAGGTGTTATTACATAAAACAAATCAGTTTAAAAAAGATGCGCATAGATGGCGGCACTTATGCAGGTTCAAAACCTCATTCATAGGTGGCAATGTAAATTTTCTATACAAAATAGTTAATAATAATAATAATAGTTTAAGTAACTGATTGAAAGAATTGAGCCGTTTCAATTTTTAAGTAATTATTTAATTTTTTATTGTTTGGTATTAAAATAATATGTATTTTTTAAATAAAGAATACTTGTTTTCTTTAAAAAAATTTGAATATTTTGTTTTTGATTATGCCATATTTATTTCTTTTAATAAATCATCATTTCATGCATATTTTCTATACAAAATAGTTTCGGTGTTTCACATAAGGCCAAGATTTTTGCAATATATTGTATTCATTTATTTCAAACCGTTTGATCAGAACACACCGATATAACAGCCAATCAGATCATTTTTCGCCGACTTGATTTACAAATATAGTAATTTTGTAGAGAATAGTGTAATATTCTATCAGTGAAAGAATTTTCGGAATTGAATCAGTTGTTTCAGAAGTTACCTCAGACGTGTACGTGCCGGTTTTCACGTAGGGTTGGCCTTGTGTAAGATCTTTGTATACACGTTTTCTTCACAAAACACCCAATGGTATATACCCAAACCATTTGCCGGCCTATATAAAATTTTTGATAATAATTAAAAAAAATTCGTTACGCAGGAGCTGCTTCAACTTAGCGAATTTCCTTAGAATACATAAATCACTCTCTATTACAATTTTAGTCTGATCAAAATAAAATGTCGTATATGATTTTAGTATTTGCGAAGCCAATTTTATTAACAAATGTTATACGTAAATCGAAAAATGCGTAAGAAATAAAGTTGTTGAAAATCAAATTTTCTACAATTTATCACCTTATCATTTTTGCTCAAACTCTAATGTGTACAGAGATATTAAGGAATTTAATTTTCAATCTTAAACCGTCAATATTTCTGTAAATATTAGTGTAACAGAAAAAATGATAAGAAACAAAATTACAGTGAAACTTTGTATCTACAACTTTACTTCTTATAAACTTTTCGATTTTTCAAATATTAAGGGAGATATGTCTAATTTTGAGATTCCCCCTCCCTTTAAACCCCCCTTTCCCCTTGTCCGATTTTACCCATTAACGAACTTGACCTTTTGAATACCAAAAGCACGTCAAATACCAAATTTCATTCCGATAAAACGAAAACTGTGACCGCTGATTAAGAGTGATTACAGACACAGATATATATATATATATATATATACATATATATATATATAGATATATATATATATATACATATATATGTATATATATATAAATATATATATATATATATATATATATATATGTATATATATATGTCCGTAGATATATGGATATAAATTTTACAGATGGTGATTTTTGACATCTACTTGGTAGGATCGATGGACATTTGAAGAAACTTCGGTACGGGACCAATAGCTCTATTTCCTTTCAGGAAATTCGCTAATAAGGGTTTTCTATAGATGTTGGCAAGATAATGGCTAGATAATAATTGAAAAATGTCCGCCAATTTAGTCTGAGAAATTTTAAAATTTCCCTTTTAAATTTTTCAACAGCAATAAATATCTTATCTTAATAATAATTATAATTTATTGTATACTAATATTTTTAGTCTTGCTGCGAGATGTGACGAGAATGATACTCCATTCTTCTTGTGGAAAATTTAGGTTCATTCTTGACGCGTCACGTACAAAAAAAAACTGTCAACAAAACGTACATCGAAAAAACATTAGCATATCGTCGTGATAAAAATTATAACTGTTGTTTCGACTTTCAACCATATTATCTCGTTTCTTTTCAAAGTATTACCTAGCGGTACCACTAATTATTTTAATATTGTTATTAAAAATATTTCACTCTTCATGATAAATATTATGAATGTGATATCATAGCTTGGTTTAATTTTTTAATAAAAAAATGCACGTGCAAAAACAAAAATTTTAAATGTGTGTTGATATGTTTTTTAAATTTTTCTTCTGTTATCTATACATATAAAATAACATGTCCTGACAGACTAATTCGTCATCGCCAAGCCAAAACTATTGAAGTTAGAAACATTATATTTGGTAGATATGTTTCTTAGACAGAGTAAAGATGCCCTAGAGTAGGGATGCCAAACCGTTGTTGATCTACGTGCCATACTAAAAAAAAATATTTCTATGAGGCAATGACGTGCCGTAAAATAATATTGATTTAGTGATTAATATTTAAAACTTTTTATTTGCAAACCGAAATATACATTTTGTACAACAATAGCTTTGTGTTTATTTAAATGAAAGAAAAATTTAGTGTACTTTCTGCTGTTGCAAATTAGATGCTAAAATATATTAGATTCATACTTTGTTACTTTAAGCAGAATAAGGCTGAGTCATCTGACAAACAGTTTCGAAGCGAGTCTTTAATGTTATTAATTTCTGAAAATAATGACTCACAAGCATCATAGTATAGGTAGATGAAAATATTGTTAAGTTAACAAAAGACATTCCGAAGCTCACTCTCGCTCACTATTTGACTTTTCTGACCGTTTGATCAGAAAAACGCGCAAAATCTACCTATCTCTGTCGTGCAATCTGCTGCCGTTCAGGCTCCGGTAGCCCCATTTACAATGGACTTTGTTACAATAGACGAAAAAATAAATTTTTTTAATCAGATACCTAGATTCCTTAATTAATATTGTGCCCGAGTTATTTTGCCGTGTGCCATTGATTCGCCATCGCTGTCCTAGAGAAATGAAAGATGGCGGATGAGTTAATTTTTGCTTGTCAATTTTAAATTGATTCTTGTATCAATTTAATCCATATATTCTTCCGCGAGTTAAGAAGGCACTTAGAGAACACAATATTCCACTATCGAAATTGATATCTGGTTAGTTCGAGAGGTGACCGTTATATCACATAGACCGTTATATCACATAGGTCTATGTGATGACCGTGTGAAATAAATTTTAAAATTTAGTTGCTTCGTCACATGATTATGAATTTACTTCTAATTTTATTAAGGACCACGACGCCTACCATGGATGCAACACTATTTCAAAATCTGATATTAGGAAGCTTCAAATTCAATTTAGTGTAGTGTACCTATACACTATAGCTTGGACTTAAATATTTACACAGGTAAATCTCGCGACAAGCTTTTTTTTTTCATTATTTCAGCGTTTTAGCTGCTGAGGCTATATACGCTATAAAATACTGATATCATTGAAAATGTTTTCATCATCTTATCACTCTTAATCTATCACCATAAAAACCAAATCACACACCATATTATAAGACCTAATCACAACACAACACTTGTTGTTAAAACGATATATATATGTTAGAAACTGATCTGTTTAAACACTAATTTCTTATATAACAAAAAAAAAAAAAAAATACAGACGAATTGAGAACCATCCTCCTTTTTTGCAGTCGGGTTAACAATATACTTCTTATATTAACCATTTTGTGTTTGTTTTATAAAGTTTCAAAATAACAGCAAAACCTATTTATAATAATCAAATTTTGTCGAATTTGTCAAATTTTGTCCCACCAATTTCAAGCTTTGGAGAACTTTAGGAATTCGCGGATTATGGGGTTTCAACATGTTCATATAAATTCTATAGTGTAATAAATTGATGGGTTTGATTTAATTTTTTACAATTAATTTATTAAATTATTTTGCATTTTTTAATACATATTCCAAAAAAACCATGTTTTTCTATAACTTTTTTAAACTCTAAATAAATATTATTTAACAATGATTATTAACCCATGATTATAACGATAAAAAAATACAGTCTGTATATTCTAGATTCACAATAAATTATTATTATATGCTTTGTTTTGAAAACCATCTCATTAAAACAAAATATTACACTTTTATAAAGCTTTACCTTGATTAATGGTTGTGTATATATACTGACTGGCTATGTAGCCGCTACGATAATTAAAACAATAGACACAGATGGTTTTGTTTGTGATCAAAACAAACAAACCAAACATTTAACAGTAATTCATTAAACGTCCTTTTTGCAGATGATCATTAAAATAATGGCAAAGCTCTGAAATATATCAATTTTTAAACAAAGCTTTGATGTAATATATTTATGGTACTGTTTATTTTCGAGCGAACATTTTAATAGAGACCACAAAAAAATCTGGTATGAGCGTTCGACGATCTTTATAGACTAGAATATATTATAGACTAAAATAATGCCGTACCTGAAAGTAGTAAAGGTAGTTTTGAATAGTATTGCGAAAATGTTGCCAAATTTCGCCACATCTCGAATCTCGGATACACCGATTTCAATCCGTTTGTTTTTTATTTGAAGGCTGCTTTAATCCGGATGGTTTGTCGCGGTATCTTGACTCTCTTTAGCCTTTAAAGGAGCACTGTCGAACCTACAACAGATTCCGATACTCGACACACAAAAAAAACACAAAAGATTAGTAAAAGTTTACTAAATATACGTCAATTAGACAACACGCACATTTAAAAAAAAATTAGCTATGTTTGCTCGAAAATTCTTTTGTTTTCAACGGAATTGGAAATTTGTCAGTGTAAAAACAAAGGACCTGAAAAAATTTAAAATAAAATATTATAAAATTAAAACAAAATATAAAAATTTGATAGGCTAATTTTGACAAACAAAAGCAAATGTCCCTTCAAAAAAATTGGATAAAAATTACAGATCTACAAGCACCGTTTTTTTTTGGGAAAACTGGAAAACTTTCTATTAATATAATTTTAAATTAAAACGAGTGAAAATAACAACTAACTGAGTTAATTGATTAAATATGCGGTATATATAAAAACAGATTTGAAGGCTGCAATTGTTGGCGAAAATATTTAGTTTAAAAAAAATTTTCAGAGAAAATTCATTGTAGAGAGTGAGTATTGTGAATGAAAATAATAAAGCGGTTAAGCAAATTAAAAGAGTAGCTGAAATAACAAAAGATATAATTTTAAACAAAATTTTGTTTGAATATTAGATTATCAAATGATAAATAATGAGAACTGTAGGTTTTGAAATAATATTTCAAATTCGCCCCAATACCTAGATTAGTTTTTGTATTATCAATACGTATTTCAACTACAAAGAAGTCATCATCAGTATAAATTAGCTAGTCGTAATTAACTCTTGGACAATTAGAAATAGATAGAAAATAGAATTCAATAGAGAAAAATAGAAATAAAAAAAGAATTAAACAAAATAAATTAAAATAAAATAATTTTTATTGAAATTACTCTTGTTAAAATTACTTTCATTAAATTTACTCTTATTAACATCACTCTTATTAAAATTACTCTTATATTGTCTCAGGATATGTTGCAGTCACCAAATTGTCACCAAATTAGCAACGAATAACATATCCTGAGACAATATAAGGGTAATTTTAATAAGAGTGATGTTAACACGAGTAAATTTAATGAAAGTAATTTTAACAAGAGTAATTTCAATAAAAATTATTTTATTTTAATATATTTTGTTTAATTCTTTTTTAATTTTTTATTTTCTTTATTGAATTCTATTTTCTATCTATTTCTAATTGTCAAAGAGTAAATTACGACTAGCTAAATTATACTGATGATGACTACTTTGTAGTCGAAATACGTATTTACAATACAAAAACTAATCTTGGTATTGGGGCGAATTTGAAATTTCAAAGTTGTTTATTTTAATAAAAGGAACATTTTTCTTCTATCTTTTGCGGTTTTAGAGATAGAGATACAGATGCACGGTCCGATATGCCCATTTACGAACTTCCCATTCACACACACAAAATTTCAGTTCGCCATCTCCTTTGATTTTCGCGTTATTCTTCGGTTTCTACATGCAGACAGACAAACGGAACGACCGATATGCGAAAATGGATTAATTAGCCCCGTTTTATGAATACCTATACCGTTACAAACTTATTATGTACTATGTTGATTTTATAATTAATTTGTGCCTTATTGATTCGGTTTTCGAAAAAATGCTTCGACTAAAAGTTGGTAGGAATATAATACAACTTTTATTCGAAAATTTCGAAAGTACATCCTTATACGTACAATATATATACCACCGGGTATAACAATAAAATATATTACTTCACCAACTGCCTTAAATTAGTAATTTCTGAAAAATTATTATTTTAAATTTGTAGCAGATGTTGTGTTTCGCCTCATTTGCTTACATCATCAAGATTTCCAATAAATTAGAAAATAAAATAAATATTATTACTTTACGTAAGAAATACGAATGTATATTGTTTTAAACAAAGCATTCAGGTATATATGATATACCTATACATTGAATATATATATATATATATATATATATATATATATATATATATATATATATATATATATATATATATATATATACAAATAAATCTATAATGTGGTATTTATAGAATTTTAAATTACTCACTCAAAGATATTGTATTATGACGTCATATAAATTTATTATTAAGAAATCGAAGAATTATTTTTGATTTTTAAATTTAAAAGAAAGAAAAACAAGTGAAAATAACAACTAACTAGATAGATAGATAGATTGTAGAGGCTGAACGGGCTACACTTCGACCATAAGGTTCATGGTGATGCCTAAGGATGTGAGGATGTGAGTGGAGTGGAAGGAATTTTTGTGTATAGACTAGGAATTGGTAGGATATGCGGCTGCAGCCGACTATGATAGGAACTATGGCGATATTCATCTGGAGTTAGTGAAGGAAACTGCAGAAAACCTTCTCAAGCATAGCCGGATACTTCGTTCTTGTCCATATACCGACAGTTTAGTCAATTAACCACCCCATTTTTTTTCTTAATAATTGACAAACTGCCGATGTCGGAATTCGAATCCATAACCTCCCAGTTTCCAAGTTGGCATACTGCGCAGATATAACGCGTTAGACCGCTCGGCCACTTGGACTGGTATCAATATCCAAAAATCATATCACACAAACAAAGTGATTATCCACTGCAGAGTGTAGTCACAGTGATTATATGAAAGACATACTTCTGTCTGTTTTGCTTAAGCATATAATGTATGTATATATAAATTTTGTTTACATATTAGATGGCACACATTTTTTACTGAATGTCTGTGCAATAGAGCGGGATAGAAAACTGTGTCACATCGATCAAGCGAGTGCTACATTAGTCGAGTGTTATATCAGGGATTCGTTCCATGCAAAATGACATTCTGATCGGTTTCTCATAACTCGTAAAAAGAAGTATTTTGATTGATTGATATCGGGGTAAAAACTATTGCACTTCACCCTTATAGTCCATTGTGCTCTCCTTTCTACCTCAGTCCGACAAAATTCGCTTCTCCCATATGTTGGCAATAGCCTGGAGCTTGCTTATCAGGTCCTCCCGAAGGTTCTTATATTCGGGCTGAGATGCACCGAATATTCTGTATCTGCTGTAACCCAGAGGTTCGCAGTCAAAGATTATGTGGCTGGATGTTTCTTCCTTCTCGCCACACAATCTGCACACAATGGACCCGTTATGGAGTCCCATTGTGTGCAGATGCTTCCGCAGGGGATAATGCCCGTTAATGAATCCGATAACTCTCCGCAGTTGCATCCAGTTCAGCCTCATTGCATCGAGAAATAGTCTCTTGGTTGCACTTTGAAGCAGTACCTTCCCGAGCTCCTGCCGCGGTTCTTTTTCCAAATGATCGCGGTGTTTATCATTTGACCACTGGTTGATAACCTGTTTACATGCAGTCCTTGGAATTCCTAAGATAGGCTCTGAGCCAGTAAAGGGTATTCCAACTCCCTTATTTGCTAAGGTATCTGCTTTTTCGTTTCCTTCGAAATCACTGTGACCCGGCACCCAGATCAATAAAAAGAAGTATAACTTGCAAAACTTTGATGCAACCTTGAAACTCAACCGCCTACAAAAAGTGTCCTTATCTCTGATGATATACATTATCGTTTTTCTTTTCACAACGAAGTAAATTTTAGATCAAGTAGTATAGACTTTTTAGATACATTAAAACTGAATCTGGTTGTAAATTAATATCTTTGATTTTTTCGATTAATTCGATACTATTCTTGACTGAAAATGAATTTAATTGATTTAGTGATTGAAATTGGGTTACTAGCCATTTTGAAATTTTGTAGGTTGGAGAATTTATGCCTGATACTATTGGTCGCATTGATCCATCTTTTTTGTGAATTTTTGGTAGGCAATATAGTCGCGGTATTGTAGGATTTGAACATTGTAATTGAAATTTCAGTTGTTTTGAAATTAACTTTGGGCAGTTGAGTTGATGGTATCTTTTACGTCATTTATAAATGTAGACGTTGGATCAGTTCTTTGGATTCGATGTGAACCTTCGTCGAGCATTTTGTGGACTTTATCCGAGTAATCTTGTTTACTCATTATTACAATTGCGTTGCCTTTGTCCGCTTTTAGATAGTGTACCTGTCTTTGTTTTAGTGATTTAACAGTTTTTGTGTTATTGTCGCGCTTATTGTCATTCTTATTATTTTTTATTATTTTTGTGCAATTCTTTCTAATTTGGGTTTTTGTTGCTTCGTCTTTCCATTCTATACCTGTTTCGATATCTACTACTAGACTTTCGGACGGACATTGTTTTTGTTGAATTGCAAAATTTAGGCCTTTATTTAATAATTTGGTTTCAGATTCTGTGAATTTTGTCATTTGTTAGATTATAAACTAACTGTTGTTTGTCAAGTTTACAAGTTAGTTTATTCGTGTTTGAGCTACGTTTGAGAATCATGAATTTTTTGTGAAGTTTTGTAGTTTTTTCTTTTTGTTTATGCTTAGTGACATTTTGAATTTGCCTATACCAAATGAGCCAGTTTTGGTATTCTTGATCATTCAGATTTTTCGTGATCTTTAGGTGTAAATTGTATGTTTCCAATTCAATTTGGCTGCGTTTAGCATGCAACGCTTTGATTTCTAAATTAAGCCATTTTCTTTTAGCAGCTAGTATTGATTTAGTTGCCGCTTTGCTCTGTGTGTTTGTGTTGATGTGCATAAATTTCGGAAATAATCCGTGTAATTTACCTTGAAACTCAACCGCCTACAAAAAGTGTCCTTATCTCTGATGATATACATTATCGTTTTTCTTTTCACAACGAAGTAAATTTTAGATCAAGTACTATAGACTTTTTAATAGGTTTTGCAACTGTTGTTATCATCAAATATTCCCTATATAGTTACTTTACGAATTCATGATTATGTTTTCTTTTTGTTAACAACATAAATATCGTTTACACCTGGGTAAACATGAAAAATAAAAAATAAAATTGTAAATAATTAAATACCATATAAATGAGTGAATTAATTATTTAACAATTGTTTTTTTTTTTAATGAACAATACTTTATAGTTTATATTCCTGAAGGAATAGAAATGAAATGAATAATTTTACACTTAACAAACAAAGAAAAAACTAAATGAATAAAATATAAAAAATCTACTACTATAAAAAATTGGTCAAATGCGCGTGTCGGACCATGTGCATGATAGGGTTCCGTAGTCGCTACTCGAACACTCTTCTCATGGAGACTATATAACGAAGATCTAAGTCAAACGGGAAAATTGACAAAATATGGCAACGAAATGGTAGAAGTTATATTTACTTTTTAAGCAGCTAGGGTCGCTAGTTGTTGATAGGAACTCATCCGTACCGAAGTGAAATACTGTACGTTTAGTTTACTACTTCGCATAGCAAATCTCCTACGAGTATTAGAGAGTGCATATGTATACATTAAGCAATGTGTATGAGAAGGAGGTCTTAATGTATATAGTAAGAATGTATATAGAAGATGTAAACTAAACGTACGGTATAGTATAATAAATAGAAATGAAGTAGCCAAAATTAAGTAGTTTTATTTCGAAGTGATTATTCTGAAGTATGAAATTTGTTTAAAAAAATTTATTAAATAAAAAACTGTTTAAAAAACATTTAAAATGGGAAGAGTATGTGCAGTAGACAATTGTAAAAGTGGTAGTGCTTGTGACAATAAGCAACGGGATCAATTGGGTTTAAAAAACCAGGACTTTTTAAAGTACCAAAAGCGAGTATAAATATTCTAAAATAAATTAAATTGTATGACATATTAAATATTAATTATCAGCATTATTATTAATAGATAAAAGTTTAATTTAATATCTGATTCAATAATTTATTTTCATTTTTACAATTCCAACATTACTATTTGTTGTTACTATTTAATTATTTGATGTTTTTTTTTATTTTTATGTAATTATTTTGCGAATTTTAACTATCACTTCAATTTCAACTAATTCCTTATTGAAAAATTGAAATTACTTATCATTTATTTAAAAAAAATATTTTATTGGAAAAATACTTTGGCTGGAAATAATTTTTATAATACTATAAATGCGTAATGTTTTTCAATTAAAACTCGCGCCTTATACTCTCTGTTCTGTTTCCGGTGCCGAAGGAACACTACTGACATCTTATTTTTGCCAATTATTTGTTTACATGGAGTTATGTATCCTTGTTTAGTGTCTATGACTCTTCTCTTCAATTTCGATACAGATACTACTAAATTATGAACTTTTTCAAAAGATATTAAAAAAACAGTGGTTTAGCGGGATAAAACCTCATACTTCGTAAACGGATCCCAATATCAAAAAAAAGAATTCATGACATATCTCCAATAATTTATAAAGACCTATTTAACGATGTCAACATGGTCGGGTTCGCGAGTAAACAAAAATTTAACCTCACTTTATATATAAGATAGGTACGCTAAAAAAGATACATATTTTGTAGACGCTACAAATATGTACCCGACAAGGAATTTTCGTGTACACCCGCTTGGGAACCAATTGGGTTGCCCAATAGGGATTCCGAATTGGGATGTAACGGATAGAAGTCTTGGGACCTGAACGGGCAATCCCTATTTGATCCTGATACCACTAAGAAATAATTATTACCATTACTTTTATTACTATTTTATCTAGAAGCACGGAAGTGCGTAAGGCCGAGTTTATTACTATTATTACTAATATTATAAATGCGAAAGTGAGTTTGTTTGTTTATTTATTTATTTTATATAATGTTTAATCAACTACAAGTATATATACTATTACATAGTAACATGTCACTTGCGAGATTTTATTCAGAATTTATTTTTCCATTTTTCATCTGCCTTTTTATCTGCTGATACGTAATTTATATAAATTCACACAAAATAGCTCCGCCAAAATAGCAAAAAAATTGTACAAATTTTTATTTATTTTTTATTTTTCCTTTTCTATTATGTTGGGTCTCCCAATTATATTCCTAACAGATCGCAGTTAGACAAAACTTATATCAGATTCGTAATTTCCAATTGGGTTTTCCCAATCATATCCTAAATAGATCCCAGTTTGGCAAAACTCATACCAAATTATTAATTTTTATGTTGGGTTTTCCCAATAATTTACCGAAATAATCCCAGTTAGGCAAAATTAATATCAGGTCATTGATTTTTACATTGGGTCATACTAATGGGCTCCGACATAGATGCAAAGGAGAAAAAGTAATATTACTTTAAAAATTATTACATTGGGATATCCAAGTTGGGTTTTTATTGGGTCCCGATTTTAATAACCGTACTTGGCATGCCCTCTTGATTCCTTATTGGGTCCGGACATATTTGTAGGGGCAATTTCTAGTCTGGTATAACCACCGGCCTTATATTATTAATAGTCAAGTAAAACGGACTGTGACATACAGACGGACATGAGAAAATTATAATCTGGTTTTAATATGGAATTCCATATTCTGGTTTGAATATGAGACCCAAAAAATTTTGTAAATGTATAACAGTATAAATGAATAAAATATAAAACTCTATTTTATTGTATAGGCCAGCTATGGCGAAATAATAGCACGCGACAAAATAATTCGGGCACTATATTAATTAAGGAATTTAGGTATCTGACCGAAACAATTTATTATTTCGTCTATAGTAACAAAGATCATAATGAACGGGGCAACCGGTGCCTGAACGGCAAAAGTTCGCGACAGAGATAGGTAGACTTTGCGCGTGTTTCTAATCGAACGGCCGGAAGTGACGAAGTGAAAAAAATTGTCAAAAAAGAATTATTTTCTATTTCATCAATCTAAAAACAGGCATAAAAATACTACTGCACTTGCACACCAAATCATTCACTTAAAAACTTACATCTGAAGTTAGAATAGTGTGTACGATATAGATTATAGGGCAAGCAATTGGAGAATCAATCTACATGAAATGTAGATTTATAGACTAGCTTTAGATGAAGTTTTATAGACAAGCTGTATATTCCTGAGTTAGTTTTAATAGGATACATTGTGAAAAATAGAAATATAAATTTTTAATAGGATTTATAAATAAAAGTTTTTAATTTACTTTTCATATGCATCTGTAGAACAGATAAAACTATTGTTTTAACATCTGATCTGAATCCACACAACGCAGTCTTTTATTTGGAATAATATAGATGTTTTCAAATATACATGTATTTAATGTGACTTATGTGACTTATGCATAAATGCATGGTAAAGCAATGATGAGAGAGAGGTAGATTGTAAAGGCTGCCCTGGACGGGCTACACTTCGACCATAAGGTCCATTGTGATGCCTTAGGATGTGAGGGTGTGAGTGGAGTGGAAGGAATTTGTGAGTAGACTAGAAATTGGTAGGATATGCGGCTGCAGCCGACTATGATAGGAACTATGCCGATATTCATCTGGAGTTCGTGAAGGAAACTGCAGAAAACCTTCTCAAGTATAGCCGGTTACTTCGTTCTTGTCCATACGCCGACAGTTTAGTCAATTAACCGCCCCTTTTTTCTATTTTTATAATTGACAAACTGCCGATGTCGGGATTCGAACCCATAACCTCCCAGTTTCCAAGTACTGCATACTGCGCAGACATGACGCCTTAGACCGCTCGGCTACTTGGCTGGTGTGGTAAAGCAATGTCTAGTCCGGAAGTAATTAATTAAATGGGATATTTTAATCGTATTAATCCCACCAAAAACAAAAATGTGAGAGGGACCAAGTTTTCGCATACAAAAAGTAGTGATATCCCAGAAAAAGCAAAAATATTCGCCTTCAAAAGTAATGAAATCTATGTGAGGGCCAAGTTTTTAAGGGAGTACCAGCATAAAACCACTTTTCGACAGATTTTGCTCTTTTTTTACAGGCTAAAAATATTCTTTTCTAATAAATCCCGTAGTTTTAGAATTTTGACCGTTTAGAACGCGAGATAATTAATAACAAAGTAATCATTCTCTCTCATTAGAAGCATGTAAAACTTCATTATACAATTATACAAGACAGTACTGGAACTCCCTTAAGTGTTAAATATTTAAATAGTACCTGAAAAACCTATACAATAAATATATACCAATCATTTTCTCACTTTTGTTAAAAAACTTGGCTCTTACATAAATTTCACTACCTTTGAACGTGAACAGTTTTGTTTTTGCTAGTCATATCACCACTTTTTCTATGCGAAAATATTGCACCACTCACATTTTTGGTTTTTGGGGGGATAAATAAGATTAAAGATTTTAATTTAAGTTTTTAACGAAATTTTTTTAGTTCATTATAAAAAAATACTATTATTCGTCAAAACAGGACGCCACTTTAGAATCGTCGACAGGATACCGCTAATACAAATTAAATATAATTAAATTGTTCTAATTTAAAAAAAGAAAATTAATTTAATTGAAACGCTTTTACAAATATGAAAATATAAATTATATAAAGAAAATTAAAATCATAATTTTTTTTAAAACGTTTTCACATTATAAAATTTATATAATTTAGTGTTATTCAATAATATAATGTTGGTAATATGTATTACATTACTTTCTAAGTGAATATATACAGTACTCTTGATATAGTATTTAATTAATATTATGTTTGTTTTATACTAAAAACATATATATGTATGTATATATATATATATATATATATATATATATATATATATATATATATATATATATATATATATATATATATATATATATACAATTCTCATAAGAGAATTACTTAATACTTAATAGTAGTAAATAGAAATTTATTGTCTTTGAATTCTAATTGAAGATTTAATCATGTTTGTCTATAAATATATAATTGAAAAAGTGTTTTTATACAGTATGTTCACAGTGTAATTCAATTTATTTTAAACATTTAGCAGTCCTGAGCAATTTCGTTTGCACCACCGTGTTCAGTAGTTTTTATACTAAGTGTTTTACTTTTTAGCGAATTTCCTCCGAAGGAAATCAGCTATTGTTTACGTACCAATGTTGGAATTTCGTAAAATTTCTTCAAATGTCCATCGATCCTACCTATTAGATGTCAAAAATCACTATCGTTAAAATTTTGATATATATATATATATATATATAAGCATCTATAAGTTTATGTGTCTGTGACTCTCTAGTGGTCACAGTTTTATTCCGATTCGAATGAAATTTGGTATGGGTTTAGAGGCAGGGGGAAACAGTACATTGTATTCAATTATTTCAAACCGTTTGGTCACACGCCCATAAAACACCCAATCATTTTATTTTTCTTCGACTTGATTTACAAATATAGTGATTTCGGACCAAAAACTAATTTTTATCACAGTAAAAAGATTACGTCAGACACACATACAAACATACAATCAGTATGGCAGGATATTTAGCCATCGTTAACTTTAAGTATGACAATGCCGATTCACATAGGTATGTTGATCCGAAACAAGAATAAATATATTCGTTACATTTGGTGATATTGGGATATTTTTCTCGGTTGACGTATTTCTAAAAATCTTCTTCAAATATTCTGGCTAGTAAGATTAAATCAGTTTGTATAACTATAATATAATTTTTAATGCCTTTTGCTCCGTATGAAATACGTTTGCAATTTTCTCACACTTAAATCTTTTTTAAAAGAAAAAGATATAAATTCCACAATTTCTTTATTTATTTTTTCAAAATCATGATATCAAATCTTACCTTAAATTCTTAAATATAATACTTTGTGTCAAGTCATCGCGAGCGATCGACCAAAATTAACCGGTCGATCGCGATAGACTTGTTGGCTACCCATGGTGTAGATCAACACCATTTCATTCCATAATAGTGTTTCGCTTAAGACACCCTGCAGGGGTTATATTTTGATGACGAAAAGTGATGTTACACCAATCAAATAAGAACTAAGCCTCGAAATGAGAGTAAACAAGCTGAATTTTTGCATACACGTTAAATACGTTGACATTCTAAAGACTGGTAAAAAATTCTGATATAATTTCGTTCACGCAAGTCAAGATATTCAAAGTCAAATGTCACGATCATTCCAGCATTTCGAAAAAAACCTCGTTTCCTATGTTCCATATGTAATCGGAGGTTATTATTAAACTTGAATTTTCTATAGATTTGATCTTATACATTTCGTATAATTAGCCGCTCTCGAGTCATATAATTAAATTTGAATATACCAAGTCGGTAGCTTTTGGTATATCTAATGAGGTATGACTTTTCTCTAAAATATATACTGTGTGCTGAATTTTAATTTCCCCAGGCCAATATCTCGAGAACTATGTAAGATACTGACAAATGTTTCAGGCAAAAGTTTTAAGGTTTACAAAGGGGTAATATAACTGTAATCTTGTCTATGACCTTGAAACCAATTTTCTAGGTCAAACCGAAGTCAACTTTGATTTTTAAATAGAAACCTATATTTTTTATTGCATTTTTAATATTTATGTTTTGAATGAAAAATTATTTTTCTAGGACTTAGTGGTTTTAAACTTAAGAATAATCAATTTTTAATGATTTTTTAATCATATTAAATCAACTCTGATGAAGAAAATTTTTTCAAACAGTTTTTTTAGGGCTATGATGTGCAACACCGATCGCGAACCTCCTCCTGGTGTACGTTGGGTTACTCGAATGTTGACGGTATTCAAATCAGTCTCAAAAAATTAGTTTATCAATGATATTAGCGTTACCCAAAGAGCACCACGAGCACCGCTGGATTTACACTAGGGACACTAGGGGCTAGTGCCTAGGGCGGCAAAATTCGGGACTTGCGAAAAAAAAACTATTTTTGCGTTATTAAAAATGCTTTAAAAGGTGTGCATTCACAAATAAAAATAAATACAATAATGTTTTTCTTTACTGAGAGTTGTTAAAAATTATAAACACTGCAGTTTTACATACATTTTTAATAAAAGAATAGGGAATATGCATGAAAATTTTTTTTCACATTTTTTTTAGAATATGAAAATACTGTTAATACTGTAATAATATTTAAAAACGAAATTAAAATCCGACAAATATCAAGGAAGCTATAAGCTTTTAAAGATTATTATCTGTCTCTTTCTTGCAAAAATACTAAAAACGGAGTTTTACGTGTATTTTAAATGGTGAAAGTGTAATATGACGTCACATAACATATCAAGAGGGCTATCACCCTCTTTGTCTAATCGAGAATTTCAATCATTCATATCTCGCTTATTTTTAAAGTTATTTAAAAAGTAATTTTACCTTGATATTTGTCAAGTAAACATGCTTCAATTCAAGTGATAAAAAATTTTCATGCATATTCCCTATTACGAATTCTTGTTATGTATGATTGCCGAAAGTTTTTAGCTCGATCACAACTTGTTTGATATGATTATTATTTTAGTTCAAACTACGCGCTGTAAAATGCTCAGGTTACTGTTTTCCACGTCCTCTCATGCTACCACCTGCATTCCGATGCGCAAAGTTCTATTTACATTAGACGTTTATACGAATCTGACCTATAGATAATTACCGTTTTGCTGAGCATAAATATTTAAATATTTTATAAAGATGAGTGACGGGCGGAGAAAATTGAGCGGATTTGCATATCGAAAGCGGGCTTTGGAAAAAAGTAAAATGGAGACAGAAATATTATCTAAAATTCCTAAACTAAATGGTTTTTTTCATGAGAATGGAAGGTACAGATACAATGCCGGTTAATGATTGCATTGCGGGGTAATGGGCCGGCATTTTTTACGGTGCCTCTGGAAAGCATTATGTGTAAATTCGGCGCTGAACACAAACAGATTCGCGATCTATTTTGTACATCATAGCCCTGAGAAGAGCTGTTTAAAAGAAATTTGTTCATCAGAGTTGATTTAATATGGATATAATATCATTAAAAATCGATTATTATTATGAAGTTTAAAACTAAAACTAGAATATCCTTATTAAATTTAATTCCTAGACAAATTTTTTTTTTATAAATCATGAATATTTTTTCCCGTAAAATACAATTCTGCAATAAAAAAATATAAGTTTCTATTTATAAATAAAAATGACTTCGGTTTGACCTTGAAAATTGATTTCAAGGTCACAGACAACGTCTCAGTTATTTGATTCCCTAGAAACCTTAAAATTTTTGCCTGAAACATTTATCACTTAGTTCTATCTTATCACATCTTACTTAGTTTTCGCGACATTAAGGCCTGAGGAAATTAAAATGGAACAGATAGAGAGAAACATAAAATCGCTTGAATCTCGAATAATAGACATACTGTATTTCAAGCATACTACTATGTATGACATAAAAATTATACCCAAATAAAAGAAGAACAAGAAAGAAATATCACTCAAATTAAATTCAATTATTTCATTTTATTTGAAGAACCAATCAAAAGAAATATTAGACTTACACTGATAAAAGGAATTTCTTTCCTTAAGAAAATATATTTTGCTTCAATAGAGGTAGGTAGATTGAAAAGGCTGCCCTGGACGGGCTACACTTCGACCATAAGGTCCATTGAGATGCCTTAGGATGTGAGGATGTGAGTGGAGTGGAAGGAATTTGTGAGTAGACTAGGAATTGGTAGGATATGCGGCTGCAGCCGACTATGATAGGAACTATACCGATATTCATCTGGAGTTCGTGAAGGAAACTGCAGAAAACCTTCTCAAGCATAGCCGGTTACTTCGTTCTTGTCCATACGCCGACAGTTTAGTCAATCAACCGCCCCTTTTTTTTCTTAATAATTGGCAAACTGCCGATGTCGGGATTCGAACCCATAACCTCCCAGTTTCCAAGTACTGCATACTGCGCAGACATAACGTCTTAGACCGCTCGGCTACTTGGCTTTTGCTTCAATAAAGAAACCCTTGTTTTCATTCAAGCCTACGCAGTCGAACCAAAAACATATGTTTAGCGAAGAAATTCTTGAACGTGTTTAAAATTTTTTTAAATAGAGCCTAAGAGAGTCTTTCTTGGCCAAATACTCTTGTGATTCTTTAGTCAAGAAAATGAAATTCTTGTTAAAAAAAGTATTTTTCTTCTTATAGATAAAAAAACTCAAGAAGAGAAAGTTTATGCAGCTTCTTTAAGTATATATATTTAACTGAAGTATACCATTACTTCTTTAAAAAGTTTCATTTGTTTGGACTAAACAATTGTTTATTTTGGTCCGAAATTTTAGCATCTTTGTCCAAAGAAATCATCATTTCAGTTTAAGAATTTCGAGATTCTTGAGTCAAGAGTCAGTTTATCTTTAGTTAAGATAATTTTCTCAAAGTCAAAACTATAGATATCAAGATACTTATTTTCTTATACCAAATATATATAATCTTCCCTGTATATGTGAGTCAGAAATTGTTGGTTTAAAAATTTTTTTTTTACTGCAAGGAATTACTTCTATCAGTGTACAAATTGATTTTCGATAAGCTAAATGAATTCGAGGACAAATGATATATTTATTACATATTTCAACGTTGTTCGTATAACTTAGAAGTCGAAAACAATCATTGAATTTTTACAGTTATTATTTTCCTTGTAAATTTTCTAAGCTTCTTTTATATATATGCTTCTAAAGGAATTCAATTTGCTTACAGCCACAACGAATATTGGCTCAAGTATTCACAATTATTAGCTATCTGCCATGATTTCTATTTAACCCTATGAATATGCAATCTATCCAAATTCATTAGATGTTAATAAATACCCAATAATACAAATAAAAACTTTCTAAAGATATCGATCGGTTTGGTTAGGTTTCGGCGTGCTATTGATCAAATTATTTATTTCAACACATTTATTCATAAAAGCTTCATTTTCTATGAAATACTTGAAAAGGATCTTAAGCTTCAACATTAGTTTCTGTCAGGGATAACAACCTATTCAAAATTTAGCGACGGCTTTCGTTGCGGGGGAGGTAAATTACACTTAACCTGAAAACACTAACAACCTTGGAGTCGTAAAATGGCAATAAATCCGATAGGCCGACTTATGTTTAAAACTCAAGCAAGTTTAAACCCCATATAGAAATAAATATAATCACTTTTCGACAGATTTTAAACCCCGAACGCGAGATAATTAATAACAAAGTAATCATTCTTTATCATTAGAAGCATGTAAAACTTCATGCCTGCCCAACTATTATCTGTTGTATTCGGAAAAATTCTACAGAATTTAAAAAAACTAGAATAGTAAAGATAAATATTTCTTAAATAAATTTTTTATAAAAATCGCGTTTTACCGTTTTGTTTTCGATATATAATAATTAAAATTTTTTTTTCAAAATTATATTAATTGTATATAAAAAATATATGTATGTGAGAATTTGTATTTGTTCTATGATAAGAGCAAGCCGTTCTTTTGTCCTGATTATACAAAACAATGCTGGAACTACTTTAATGTTTGAATTTAATGAGTTTATTTACCAAGTAGAGAAAAACAATAATTGGTGAACCCCGGGTAATTACGTGGGGAATTCCCCAAGTCTCTGGGTCTTAGATGGGGTAAACTCACAACTCACAGAATGGAAAAAATTTAGACTTCTGTTAACTGTTCTGACAAAAACTTTTTTTGGTTCCGTGACAAAATATACGACTACCAAATAAACAAGTGACAAACAATACAAAACAGAATACAAATTGACAGCACTTAAAAACTAAATAACTGTGAAAACAAAATGCTATTTTTTTGGAGAATAGCCACTTGGGGTAGGTACCACTTTGACAGCTTATAAATGGAATTCACAGAAAAGGTCATGTCTTCCAGGTACCGACCGACAATCAGCTAGCACAGTTTTTCTCAAGTTATGCAAAAAAAAAACTGCCCCAAGAAACATATCGTTTTTATGAAAAAATATTTAAAAATTCAAATTAGATTGTTTGTGTTGGTTCACGCTATATTAATGCGCAAATTCGAAATGTACATAATGCAATTTTATTGCGTTTTCAGAAAAATTTTGAGTGTCACGAATAATATCAATGTTGCTTTAATATAAATTGTAATTTTGAACGAAAAGTTATGATTGGCAGGCGAGAAAACTAAATACATAAAACGGATGTATATATAGATATACAGAGTGATTTGTTAGCTCAGTATGAAACTTTGGTAAATGGTACAACTAACTGAGTTAAATGCTTAAATACTCGGTCTGTACTGAGTTTAGGACAAAAAGTTTCAAACAAAAGTTATTTATTTAAAAAAAAGGAATATTTTGGAAAAAGGATGATGGTTATTTAATCCCTTGGTGGGGGAGGCACGGTCCGATTTTGCCCATTCATGAACTTGACCTTACTGTTTAGGTCTAGAACACATATATAAAAGGTCTTTTAGCACTAGAACACATAATAAATTTTAGCTCGTTATGCGTTTTTCAGTTATCGTGTTTACAGACGGGCGCATGGATATATGGAAATGGGCTAATTTGGTCCTATAATACCTGTACCAAAATTTTTTTTTCTGCGATCAATATTTTCAATTGTTACACAGTCTTAACCAAACTTAATATACTCTGGTATATATCATACACCAGTGCTTTAAGTAACGCTTCCAGTTAACTAATGCTTCGCGTTGACTAATGCTTCCCGTTAACTACCGCTTCGCGTTGACTAACAATTAAGGCGTTATATCTGCGCAGTATGTCTACTTGGAAACTGAGACGTTATGAGTTCGAATCCTGACATCGGCAGTTTGTCAATTAATAAGAAAAAAAAAGGGGGTGGTTAATTGACTAAATTGTCGGCGTATGGACAAGAATGAAGTAACCGGCTATACTTGAGAAGGTTTTCTGCAGTTTCCTTCACGAACTCCAGATGAATATCGGCATAGTTCCAATCATAGTCCGGTGCAGCCGCATATCCTACCAATTTCTAGTCCATACACAAAAATTCCTTCCACTCACCCAAAAGTTGTTTTTAAAAAAGTAAGCGAGCTAATAAATCACCCTGCATTGTGAATGATAAAATAAGTAAAATTTGTATAATAATACAAACATGCCATGTCTATATGTTTTCTAATTTTCTTTTTGTACATAATTTATATTTAAGTTTTCAATGAGTCATACATATATACACTTAGAAAACTAAACTAAAAAAGGAAGGAAATACTTCAAATACATACATCTACAGCTTAAAAATCTTAAAATAGATATTTAAATATGTAATATTCATAGTCATCATTTTAAATATTTGTTTTTCGATCCAAAACATTTCATGCTAAATTATTTATTATCATTTATTAATGCATTCTCTACCAAGGCCTGAGCAGAAAATTCACTACGACTGCTAGTCATCCTGCCATTTATAGCCCAGAGCCCCAGAGATATTAAACATTTTTATAATATTTTAGTGAATTTCCTCCAAAGGAAATGCAGCTATAGTTTTTGTACTTTCAAATGTCCATCGATCCTACCTAATAAATGTTAAAAATGGCCCCCGTTAAAGTTTTTATTAATGTATAATAAGTATATACACGAGGTCTGTTCGAAAAGTATCCAACCTACCTACATATCTTCGCGCTGGCGTTATTTTTCGTTATCGGGCGAGTGGCATCCTTAAAGTAGTCCCCATTTGATTGAATAACACGCTCCCAGCGGTATTTCCACTTTCCGAAGCAGTCCTGGAAGTCAGTATTTGGAATATCCTTGAGGGCCCTTGTCGCATTATCTTCAACCGTCTTTTGTCGTCGAACCGGTGTCTTTTGAGCGGTTTATTCAAATTCGGGAACAACCAAAAGTCACAGGGGGTTATGTCGGAACTGTACTGGAGAAGTAGTGCGATATTGTGTTTAGTTAAAAACTGCTGCACAAGATTCTATGAGATTTATGAGATTCTATGAGATGAGATTCAAATTGTAATTTTTCCGAGATCATTCTCTAATTCGCGCACAAATACACGCTGCGCATGGATTATATGACCTGCAGGTGTCGGCGAGCAACCATAAGTTCGTGATGCTTTACTGTTGACGTTCATGCCTCGCAGGGTCACTCGAACGCTCTGGGGCGAAAATATAAAAGCAGGTCGGATACTTTTCGGACAGACCTAGTATATCAACATATAAATATATATATATATATCTATATATATATATATATATATATATATATATATATATATATATATATATATATGTTTATAAACGTTTATGTGTCTGTGGACTCTCTAGCGGTCACAGTTTTATTTCGATTGTAATTAAATTTAGTATTTGAGGCGCTTTTGGTATTTGAAAGGTCAAGTTCGTTAATGGGTAAAATCGGACAAGGGGAAGGGTGGGGGTTAGAGTGTGGGGGAAACACAAAATTTGACATATCTAATTATTTCTAAGTAGGCATATTTCGCAGACATAACGCCTAAGAACACTCGGCCACTTGGACTGGAATCACCAATGGGATAACGCGTTAACGGTTTTCTCGGTGTTTGTAAAGACGTAGTTACGGTAGTTTAGGGTTATCAACCCTCCAGTTTTAGACCGGAGACTCTAGATTAAGTTTCCCTCCGGAAAAATTAAGTTTTCTCCAGACTTCAGGTTTAATAAAATAATCTCCGGATTTTTTCATTCTTATGAAAAGGAAATACTAATTCTTTATGAATAATTATTTAATTTATAATCGCGAGAAATTTATTTTTATTTATAATGTTCTCACTATTGAATGTTACTCATAATATAGTTACAACTGTTTACATAGGGTCAGCTACTGAGCGTTATTTTAAATCGCACATGTACATAAACATAAATAATTAAACGTCTGATTTTTGTAAATATCGAATAAGTTTTTTTTTAGTAATTATGTACACACTCGTTCAATAAAATTGAACAGATCTGGACCGAATCAGTCTCTCCCAATTTTGATTATTCTTGTAGTAAATATACTTCCATTTCTTTTTGCAAACTTAAAATACCAACTACTTATCTTTGTTTATAAATGAATTATTATACAGAGAGTTACAAAAGTGAGGAGTTTTATGAATTAACATTTCAGATCTGTTCAATTTTATTGAATGGAAGTGTACGTCAGTAAATATCTCCGGACTGATGAGATCAATCCCCTGATTTTTTAATATTTTGAGTTGGTAACCCTACGGTAGTTTGAATTAGAAGTCTTTGTTGTATAAAAAACTGTTATTTTTTCGGCTTCTCTTAAAAGTACATTTTATGAATACAACAAGCTTATAACATATAAACATGAGTTAGTCACCACCGTCGCTAGCAAAAACCACTAGCAAATGAACTGTTAAGAATCCCATGACACTGTATTTGTTGTCTAGAAAACATTTTTTTTTTAACATTCATTGTGTATTGCCTTGAACAGAGACCCTATGGGGTGGGGTTGTGGTTATTAAGAGAGGGTGTTTGGTCTCAAAGGGTGCTATCTAATGGGGAATGGCATACACTGTATTTATTAAAAATTCAATACTTTAAAAGTAAAATGTTCATGAGACATGAAATAGGTTTATTAATGACTATAGAAACTTTTTACCTCTATATAAAAACTACAATCTTTATGTTTTGTGCGATATATAAAACCTGTTTTGACAAAATGGAAACCCGACTTCAAAAATCAAATATTCTAAAACAAAAAATGCACTAAAAAGTAAAAAAATAATTGCATATTCTTGTGTCAATTTTAGTTCACCTAAGCAAAATTTTTTAAATATATATGTACAATTATTGTTATTTTTGGAGGCGGTGTCAACATAGAGAAATTCACATAACTTTTGGACACCGCCTCCAAAAATAACAATAATTGTACATATATATTTAAAAAATTTTGCTTAGGTGAACTAAAATTGACACAAGAATATGCAATTATTTTTTACTTTTTAGTGCATTTTTTGTTATGGAATATTTGATTTTTGAAGTCGGGTTTCCATTTTGTCGAAATAGGTTTTATTTCTCACTTTTTAGTGACTTTGAAGTGACTATAACTCATTTTATTTGTCTAAATATGGTTAGACCTACTAAACGACCAACTAATTTATAGTGCATTTTGCATTGTTTTATAACACATTTTTTTTATCCGTTTTTTTATCCGTTTTTTTTTTTTAATTTTTAGTGCATTTTTTTATAACAGATTTTCAATTTTTTTTTACAAGCATTTTGTTTTTTTTTTGTAAAAATTTTTTTTTTTGGGGTCGGTTTTTTTTCTAAAAATTTTTTTTGAAGTCGGTTTTTAAAAAAATTTTGTTATTTTCCCATTATGAATGAGTATATCCTGTAAAAAAAAAAAATTTCGCAGAAATCGGTTATCATATAAAATGAGGGTTTTCCTCGATTTCCAGGGTATCCCTTCATCAGAATGCGATTTGGTGACAATGGGACCAATCGGAAATCAAACTCTTTAAAATCGGTTAATAAATACCGGAGTTCTGAGGTAACAAACATTAAAAAAAAAAATACAGACGAATTGAGAACCATCCTCCTTTTTGAAGTCGGGTTAAAAAAGCAAAATAAAGTTTTGAGCATAATAATGCTTTTGTATCAATATAATCTTAAATATGACTTACGCTTGCAGTATTTCGGTTTTTTTCTGAAAATGGACTTTGAGAACTTTGTACAAAATATTTATTTTTTGGAGATCTACATTGCGGAAGTTCAAGTGGAAATTCAAACAGAACAAAAAATGAAGAAATGCGTACTTCGAGTCCACGGCGTAGATTTTTCGTGAAAACATCCGGATAAAATCAATACAAGTATTTCTGGATAATATATAATTTAATTCGAACTGTGTTCATTTGTATTGAACCCTCGAATATTGTCACAGTTTCAATGGATCAGTTTAATTTCAAAATAAAAGGATATGCATGTTTCCTCCATTTTAAGCCCAATTATCATTTTAGTTAGAGGTATGAAATATGATCAGTGATAATCAACAAGTGTATCATGGTCTTATATACAGTACGACAACTAGGATTCGCAAAAAGTCGTTTAGTGCCACTGATCTTACTTTACTTAATATTAATAAATATTAACCAATTTTTCTCAAAAGTAAAAAGGCTACCTTAAAAAACGACGCACTTTCCAATCCACAAACTTTCGTTCCTTATTTTACCCCCTTAGGGGATGAATTTCCTAAAATGCTGATAAGACTGACTTTTGTTCTAAACATCAATTTCCATATTTTTAACTTAAAAAATGACGAACTTACATACAAACTTTCATCCTCTATTTAACCCCCTTAGGGGATGCAAGTTCAAAAATTCATTTTCAAAAATCCATTCTTAGTGCTCACCTACGTTATATAAGGAAATTCTGTGCAAAATAACATTTAGAGCCACCGGTTTAGGTGGTAAATTGCTTGTCAGCCAGTCGGTAGATTTTTATTATGTAGATTTGTGCCTTCATTCATTCGGTTTTCAAAAAAATGCTTAGGATAAAATTGGCCATTATATATATATTAACAACTTTGATTTGGTACCTTTTTCCAAAAACCGAATGAATAAATAATAAAGCGCTGCTTTAAGAACGTTCATGTGCTACGCTAGAGTCTAAAGAGTACTATCTTTAATAAAATTTATTTAGGATTTCAAAAAAGTTGTAAAATATATCAATAATCTTACAACGCTTCTTTTATTTGTCCTAAATATTTTAAAAGTATTTATTGCAAAAATATCAATAAATGTAAATTAGAAATTGATTTGCCTTGATTTGACAATAAACTAGATATGTTTTCTATTTGTGTGTGAGTATATTTTTTTACTGTGCGCTGTCACCAGTTTTCAAAATATGGTGGCAAAAACAAACCTAACAAAACAGTTTTAATTTTATTAAATAAAAAAAAAACATCAAATAATTAAATAGTAACCTATATTGTTGGAATTGTAAAAATGAAAATAAATTATTGAATCAAATATTAAATTCAACTTTTATTTATTAATAATAATGCTGAAAATTAATATTTAATATAATGCCATACAATTTAATTAATTTTGGAATATTTATACTCGCTTTTGGTACTTTAAAAAGTCCTGGTTTTTTAAACCCAATTGATCCCGTTGCTTATTGTCAAGCACTACCACTTTTACAATTGTCTACTGCACATACTCTTCCCATTTTAAATGTTTTTTAAACAGTTTTTTATTTAATAAATTTTTTTAAACAAATTTCATACTTCAAAATAATCACTTCGAAATAAAACTAGTTACTTTTAATACTCATTTCTATTTATTATACTATACCGTACGTTTAGTTTACATCTTCGCATAGCAGATCTCCCACGAGTATGAGAGAGTACATGTGTATACATTAAGACCTCCTTCTCATTCACATTGCTTAATGTATACATATGTACTCTCTCATACTCGTGGGAGATCTGCTATGCGAAGATGTGAACTAAACGTACGGTATTTCACTTCGGTACGGATGAGTTCCTATCAAAAACTAGCGACCCTAGCGGCATAAAAAGTAAATATAACTTCTACCATTTCGTTGCCATATTTTGTCAATTTTCCCCTTTGAGTTAGATCTCTTTTATATAGTCTCCATGCACTCAACAACCACTCAACGTCAACAATACACACGTGAGCCTGTATACAGAGGTTTTGTGGTGCTTATATCACATATTTATAAACTATTAATTTTTTGTTTACGTTTATTATACGTACAATTTTCGCGTGTTTGTGGAGTGGTGATGTCAAGGATATTATTATCGCCCGCTAACTTGAACTTGACATGTTATTTTTTTGTTCGTGGAAATCTGTTTTTTCTTTCTTTATAAATGATAATAATAATAACAATAATAACAATAATGGTAATAATAAAGAAACTAAAATGAAATATATTTTGTATAACGGAAAATTCCCGACAGTTATATATTTTTGATTTATAAATGTACACCGATAAATTACTCACATGGACATATTGGGCATAGTTTATATACAAGACAGTGTTGTTTGTAATAACTTTTGTACATATTTTAACTTTTGTAATTTTTAGCGAATTTCCTGAAAGGAAATAGAGCTATTGGTCTCGTACCGACTTTGCAAAAATTTTTTGCAAAAATTTCTTTAAATGTCCATCGATCCTACCTAGTAGATGTCGAAAAACACCATCTGTAAAATTTATATATATATATATCTATGGACATATGATATATATATATATATATATATATATATATATATATATATATATATATATATATATATATATATATATATATATATATGTCTGTAATCGCTCTAGCCGTCACAATTTTAATCTGATTGGAATGAAATTTGGTATTTGAGGCGCTTTTGGTATTCAAAAGTTCAAGCTCGTTAACGGGTAAAATCGGGCAAGAGAAAAGGGGGGTTTAAAGGGAGGGGGAAACACAAAATTGGGCATATCTACCTTAATATTTGAAAAATCAAAAAATTTATAAGAAGTAAAGTTGTAGGTACTAAGTTTTACTACAATTTTGCTTCTTATCATTTTTTCTGTTACACTAATATTTACAGAAATATTGACGGTTTAAGATTGAAAATAAATTCCTCAATATCCCTGTACTCATTAGAGTTTGCGCAAAAATGATAAGATGATGAATTGTATCAAATTTGATTTTATTTAACTTTATTCCTTACGCATTTTTCGATTGTTCTAATATTAAGAGAGGTATTTTATATTTTGTGTTTTCTTCTTTTTTATACCTCCCCCCATTCCCCTCGACGTATGTCATTTATTAATAATATTCGACTTGCAAATGCTAAAATCATATATGACATTTCATTTTGATCAGACTAAAATTGTGACCACTAGAGAGTGATTTATATATTCTAAGGAAATTCGCTAAGTTGAAGCAGCTCCTGCATAACGAATATTATTATTATGATAAAAACTTTTTAACAAAAAATAGAACCGACGAAAGAAGAAAGTAACTGAAAAGTAACTATAACCGCCTCTGATTGGTTACTTATTTTAATTAATAACTAATTACCGGTACGTCTGATTAAAAAATGGTTAAGGATTTTTCGTCTCAGAATTAAATTTTATATCCATACCTTCAATTATGCTCGTGACTTACAGGACACCTGTTTAATCGATTATGATATTTTTCTTTAGTGGAAGCGCTGGGAAGTCTTATTTTATATTTTTTGGTGCTAAAATTTGAATTTTTTTTCAAATTTATGTGGGACTAACATTGAAGTATACCCTATCCAACAAAAAAGAATTATCAAAATCGGACTACTCTGTAAAATGTTATGCGTGATCGTACATTAAAAAAATATATAGGTTGAATTGAGTACTTCCTTCTTTCGTCGGTAAAAAATAAATACCTATCGCTTCTCGGTTGTACCTATAGCTAAGATCAATGTGTAGTGCTTTTATATTTATTTGCTTTTAACTTATTTTAATCTGTTTTTATATATTTTTATTATTAATTACTTTTTTTAATTTTTTATTATGATGAAAATAAATGCTTTAATCTGTTCTTATCAGCTTAATTTCAATTAGTGTTTTTATAAATCGACGAATTAATATTTAAATGTGAAGTATTTTGTGTTTTTCTTGAATTTGGATTAAAGCGTACAACAGCAACAACAATATAGTGCAACAACAACATACCGAGGAAGTAGATTGAAGTTGAATGGTGTCAATACAATCTACCATCACAGCTTCTGACTATAGCATCATCTTAAGTCAGTAAGCCGGCACACCTGCACTTAAACTCGCAATGAGGAGTGTGCACTCTTCATTCCGGGGAGTGTACTTGACCTAGTCAATGCTTTCGGCTCTGTTCCTCATCACCATATTTGATGGGTATTGGAAAAGATACGGCTACCCAGCAAGGTGAGAAGAGTGGTAGCCGAGCTTTCCACAAATACAACAACAATTCGCACTAAAGACGAGAAACTCGTCCCATTCCCATCTGTGCGGGTGTAAAGCAAAGTTGCCCACTCAGTCCAATAATTGTCAATTTAGCGATCGAACCGCTCATAAGGGTGGTGTCTGGATTGGCAGGTCAGCATGGTTATAAACATCACGAACACCATTTACCATTTGTTTTGCTCGCCAAAAATACTGAATCCTTAAGGATACTTCTAGATTCGGTAGGATCAACCGCTGAATGGATGGGTCTAAAGTTCTAAAATGCGCTACGTTGCATGTAGATTGCAGGCGCCGCCGGGAAGTCTACCCCACAGAATTTACCATCCAAGGAGGAAAGAAAAGAAGGAAAAGAGTTCTCACATCTAGGCATTTTTACGGGATTCCGTGTATTCTAAACTCCCCTTGATGCCATTCGGCTATCAAGGAGAGACGCACGCACAAAGGGTACATGTCTCTTCTCGCCCCCTGGCAAAAGTTAGAAACTGTGAATATATTAATAATACTTAATTATGTGAATATATTCATCGTTTCCAGGCTAGACTTCATTCTGCGTAGCGCCGAGGTCACCGACGGTCCCTTGATTGACGTAGACAAGTATATCAAAAGACTGGCCAAGAAATAGATGAACCTACCTCAGTGCGGTTCACCAGATCGGAAAATATTCAACCAATATTCTGTGGACGTAAGTTGAGGAAATATTGGCTAAATATCTGAGTGGCTCACTGGAAGGTCACCTTGGACGTGACGTCGGTGACATGGCTAGTTTGTGGACACGAACTAGAAATGCGTGCCGTCGTCTGAACAATAAGTTCGGCGGTGTGAGGTTTCACTGGTGCGTCGAAAAGTGTGACAAAAATTTGGAAATGATTTTTATAAATTTGGACATCGGAAAAAATGTTTACGCAGATCCTGTATAATTAATTTTTTTTTATTGCAGTATCTAATAAAAATATTTATATTAATCAGAAATTTTGTATAAGTTCAATAAATAATAATTGTTGATATTTAGTGGGTGTCTCAAACAAAGTTTCCGATATTGTTTCTGTACATACACTATGTTTAGTTTACATCTTCGTATAGTAGATTTCCCACCAATATGAAAGAGTACATATGTATACATTAAGCACTGTGTATGAGAAGGAGGTCTTATAGGTTTGATAAACAAGCATATTTTTCATAACTGTTCGAGGGGTCACCAACCAATCAAACCTATAAGACTTCCTTCTCAAACACATTGCTTAATGTATACATATGTACTCTCTCATACTCGTTATGAATATTATTCACTATTTTGAAAAATGTGTTTGTATATTAAACCTATAAGACCTCCTTCTCATACACATTGCTTAATGTATACATATGTTCTCTCTCATACTTGTGGGAGATCTATTATGCGATGATGTAAACTAAACAGACGGTATACCTAATATACAGTCACATAGTTGATATCTAGGTACTTTGTAACATGAGTAGTTTGTAAAACCTATACACAGTTTTATTTTATTATTCATAAATTCACTTTACAATAAATAAATTTACATAATTTAGAAATATTTAACTTAGTTTTATAGTTTTTCCCATTATAACTATATCAATTTAATATCATCATAATATAATTTACACAACACAGAGTGTCTTCCCTTAATTTGTAATATTGCCGGTTGGATTGGTTGTATGCACTCGTTGTTAGTGGTCTTAACTCGTATGGAGTGTTACCTCATTTCAATTATTTGAAATACGGGCCCTCCCTACCGATCACTCATTGGCAATGACAACTCTGCAAACTTAAATTAAATTATACTTAAATTATACTTATATCTAAATTATATTCCATACAACGTTTGATCACTGAATGTAAATATACAATTAAGTTACGACATCAAAAATTCGTTACGCAGGAGCTGCTTCAACTTAGCGAATTTCCTTAAAATACATAAATCACTTTCTAATGGTCACAATTTTAGTCTGATCAAAATGAAATGTCCTTTATGACTTTAGTATTTGCATGGCCAATTTTATTAACAAATGACTTACGTCAAGGGGAAATGGGGGCATAAGGAAAGAATAAAACACAAAATATAAAATACCTCGCTTAATATTAGAACAATCGAAAAATGCGTAAGAAATAAAGTTGTAGAAAATACCTACAATTCATCACCTTATCATTTTTGCTCAAACTCTAATGTGTACAGAGATATTGAGGAATTTAATTTTCAATCTTAAACCGTCAATATTTCTGTAAATATTAGGGTAACAGAAAAAATGATAAGAAACAAAATTACAGTAAAACTTAGTATCTACAACTTTACTTCTTATAAGTTTTGTTAATTTTTTCATATCAGTATTTAATTAAAAATTCAATGACATTTGTCTATATAATATAGTACACGCTAGTCTCCAACAGTTTGTCTACGTAACCGAAATGGAATTTGGACAAACATCGTATTGTTGACGCTTAAGTATACACAAATAAATACATATAAATATCCAAATTTTATAATTAGATTTTTATCATTAGCGATTACAAAGTAAGCTTTTGAGCAAAATAATAGCCCCAATGGAAGTGACATTTTATTGGAGGGATTTTTTGTATGTTTTTTTTAGTTTTTTAAAACTTAAGTAAGTTAAGCCTTGACTTTGTAGCGGTGGCAAATATTGATCGTAGAAGAAAGTTTTTTAATTGGTGTTTATAAAATGGCCCAACCAGTCCTTTACCGCACATCTACCCGTCCAAGCTGAAATTTAAGCGTGAGCGTGAGGTCTAGTTCGAATAGCTAAAATTGGACCATGTGTTCTCTTGCCAGGGAGGGGATCTCTTCCATTAAAACCATAAGAAATAGAGGGAAATTTTAAATACAAATGATGTTCTTTTCTATAAAATAAACAACTTTTTTCATAAATTGAATAGTTTTGTCACAATATTTTGTCAAACATCAGAAATTACTCTTGATTATAAAAGCATTTATAACTAATAGGGAATATGCATGAAAATTTTTTTTCAAATTTATTTTCAGAATATGAAAATACTGTTAATACTGTAATAATATTTAAAAACGAAATTAAAATCCGACAAATATCAAGGAAGCTATAAGCTTTTAAAGATTATTATCTGCCTCTTTCTTGCAAAAATACTAAAAACGGAGTTTTACGTGTATTTTAAATGGTGAAAGTGTATCTATCACCCTCTTTGTCTAATCGGGAGTTTCAATCATTCATATCTCGCTTATTTTTAAAGTTATTTAAAAAGTAATTTTACCTTGATATTTGTCAAGTAAACATGCTTCAATTCAAGTGAAAAAAAATTTTCATGCATATTCCCTATTAACACCATTATACATTTGTTCGCAATGACCGTTGGAGTACCACTGGATTATTCAATGTGAACGATTGAAATTTTCTTTAAAATTGATGATTTTGATAAATGGAGTGTCGTTCGCTTCATCTTAGCGTTCCGCGTGTCATGGTCTATGTGACGTCTTATTAAATCCATTGTGGTGGATATTAATTTCATAATACGTTTGTCAAAAAAAAAATGCACAAATGTATCGGGTTTGGTATCCAATGAAAGGTTTTAATTTACATATTCCGTGAATAATGTGTAATATACTATTTAACCCGACTTCAAAAAGGAGGATGGTTCTCAATTCGTCTGTTTTTTTTTTTTTAATGTTTGTTACCTCAGAACTCCGTCATTTATTAACCGATTTTGAATTTTTTGTTTGTTTTAAAGAGTTTAATTTCCGATTGGTCCCATTGTCGCATTCTGATGAAGGGATCCCTTGGAAATCGAGAAAAACCATCATTTTATATGTGATAACTGATTTCTGCGAATTTTTTTTTTTGAAAGGATATACTCATTTATAATGGAAAAATAAGAAAATTTTTTTAAAAACCGACTTCAAAAAAATTTTTTACAAAAAAAAAACCGACCAAATCAGTTATAGAACTTCAAAGTCACCAAAAATCGAGAAATAAAACCTATTTTAACATAATGGAAACCCGACTTTCTTTAAAACAAAATTGACTTTTTTAATTTGATTTATGAAATGTTATTATTTTAATATGTAAATTACCAAGGTTGTTAACATTCAAAGCAACCGTGGTAATAGAGGGAAGTTATAGTGGTTATGCAACAGATAAAAATGATGAACAAAATTATAATAATAATTTAATGATGAAAGGACACCGCTACAACTTCAAAAATCAAATATTCTAAAACCAAAAATGCACTAAAAAGTAAAAAAATAATTGCATATTCTTGTGCCAATTTTAGTTCACCTAAACAAATTTTTTTTAATATATATGTACAATTATTGTTATTTTTGGAGGCGGTGTCCAAAAGTTATGTGAATTTCTCTATGCTGACACCGACTCCAAGAATAACAATAATTGTACATATATATTTAAAATTTTTTGCTTAAGTGAACTAAAATACAAGAATTAATTACTATACAAGAATTAATAATATATCATACGCTGTGATAAATTTGTTGATTTCTGCATTATTGAAATTCGGCATTAATAACAATTAACCCGACAGGAATGTATACACCCTGTATTGGAATAGTTTCTATTGCTCTTTTTAAACTATTTACCTTGAATATTATTAGTTTTTGAAACGAAAGCTAAAATCAGACATTTTCTTTACACAAACACAGACAACTCATGCGGTTTATAAAAAAAATATTATTTAAATTCTATTTCCTTTATACTCTCGATAAATTTTTCTTATTTATTATTCAAAAACGGATAAATTATTACAGAGGAATAACCAGGCAGTTATTATTTATGAGGAATAACCGGGCGGCAAAAATTTAGAACGGTTACGACGTACCGAGTTGTATTTATTATTCAGAAAGGGATGAATTATTACAGAGGTCGTATTCGTCAACATTTATTCATGAGGAATAACCGGGCGGCAAAAATTTAGAACGGTTATGACGTACCGAGATGTTTTAATCCGTTTATCCGTCTATTCGAATTCTTAAACTTTAAATTTTTTATTGTGATACGTTTACATAAGTTTATTCTAAGTCTATATAAAATAAACAAGACCAGTCAATTGACCGTGCTGTTAAACACGCTCTGCATGGAACTGGGTGGTTGTGGGTTCGAATCCCGACGGTTTCAGTTTGTCAACTATAATTTTTTGGCAAAAATTAGTTGACAAACCTGTAGTTTGTCAACTGCAGGTTTTCTACAGTTTCTTTCCCTTCACGAACTAGTCGCATAACCTACTCGTAATCTGTCAAAGTCGGTTGCAGTCGCTTTAGTCAATTCAGATTATGAGATGGCCACCACGTAGCCCAGAGTGAAATCCAATAGAACATATTTTTTGGTGAACTTGTCCGATGTATAAGAAGAAGAACTAACTCTCTTGATAACTCACAGGATCACATAATAGCTTTAGTGCCAGAATGGGAGGTAATCACCCAAAATGTCGTAGCGAACTTATGAATTATATGAATTTTTCAAAATGCGTCACTTTTTTGCTGTGAAATGTATAAATATACTAACAACTTTTATTCGAAATAACCAAATTTTCCCAATAATCGAAATAATAAGATACAAACCAACTAAAAATTGAGCGCTACTTGTATGACACATAGTTACGCTTACGCTTCTTACACATAATACGTATTAATACAATTTCAAAGTCACACTCCGCATATAATAAAGTAATTCAATTTAATTGGAAACATAATTTGTATTTTGATAACACGATTATAAATATATTATTTCCGTCAAAAATGCTGATAGTGTTTTCAAGGGATGTGCAATGGATATTGGTGGATTATATTTTACGCCATTAAATTTTGAACTATATATATATATATATATATATATATATATATACATATATGACGCAGATGAATCGTCGAAACCGCTGTTTTAAAAAAATGCTAGGTTGTTTTACACTTCTTTATGTAAAACAACTGAACGACGTTCAGCTGGATTGTCATTGCGATACGTTTTACAAAACTGCTACCCACGTTTATACGTAATTGCAGAATAGCTTATCTGCAGTCACAAAGAGCGTTTTGATATAGGGAAATATATAGAACGCCTTTTAGTGCCGGGCCCAAAAACACGAAAAACCCGACCAACTCGGGATATGACCGATGAAGTGAAAGATTGCAGTACTCGGTTATAATAGTTACCTTATTTAATTTCAATAATTTTTGACACTATAACTAAAATATATAGAACTTGTTAGGAAAATGGACCTTTAGTAATGAGAATTCCACTACCCCGGTTAATTAATTCTAAGCTATGAAATTAAGACTTAAACAAGATAGACTGCTAGGTAATATAAATAGTAGGATTCCTAAAATCTACAATCTGACGTTTCATTTCACGCTGTTTTTCATAACGTCTAATCATTGACCCGCTGCATTGATAAACGCATAACGTTTAACCAATATAACGGAGTTGTTATGCAAAACAACTAGCGGTTTTGTAAAATAGCGGATTTCAATCCATCTGCGACATATATATACGATATATATATATATATATATATATATATATATATATATATATATATATATATATATATATATATCGTATATATATATGTATATCGTGTATATATATGTATATCGTGTATATATATATATATATCCTATATCTCTATTCTATTTATATAACAACATTTATGAAATACTATCTAACCGAAATATATTATATCACCTGGATTATCGTCGTATCCTATCCACTATTCTCGTTCGTCAACAAAATAATAGATAAATTTTATACATCATACACGGAGAAAATTTTCCTGTGCCTTACAGACTTTCAGATCGCATATTAGATAGACATAGATAAATAAATCTTGGGGTATGAAAAGTATTGCACTTCGACCTAAAGGCCCATTGTGCTCCCTCTTCTAATTCAGTCTGGCAATGTTCGCTTCTCCCATTTCTTGTCAATAGCCAGGAGCTTGCTTATCAAGTTTTCCTGAATGTTCATATATCGAGAGATTCGCAGTTAAAGATGATGTGTCTGCCTCCTCGCCACACAGTCTGGGGACAGACTCTTGATTGCATTCAGACACAGTAGTTTTTCCAGTAGTTTTTGTTGCATTTATATAAGGTACACTCCCATTCAAAAAAAACTGAACTACTTGAAACATTCTAAGTGTGACTGTACAGAATATTGTACATATATTCAGTAATATATACGCTTAGAATATGACTTACTGGTTCAAATATATATATATATATATATATATATATATATATATATATATATATATATATATATATATATATATATAATGGGAGTGTATATCCACTTATTGATCACTTGTTAGCGAATTTCCTCCAAAGGAAATGCAACTATGGACATTTGAAGAAATTTTTACGAAATTCCAACATTGGTACAAAAACAATAGCTTCCTCTAAACTTCTCTTTCCCCTCGTCCGATTTTACCCATTAACGAACTTGACCTTTTGAATACCAAAAGCGCCTCAAATACCAAATTTCATTCTAATCGGAATAAAACTGTGACCACTAGAGAGTTCAGACACATAAATGTGTATATATATGTTGATATATATATATATATATATATATATATATATAAACTTATATATATATATATTATATATTAACTTCTGATAAATATTAACTACGATATATATATGTATATATATGTGAGTGTGTGTGTATATGTGCCGTAAGACACAATTTTAGGTTGATCGCAAAGAATTTTTGTATCTGATGTGCTTTTTGTATTTAAAAGGCTATGTTCGTAACGGGCATAATTGAACAAAGGGAAAGAGGATTTAGAGGGAGAGGAGAAAATAACAACTTGATTTCTCTCTGAATATTAGTAAAATGGAAAAATTTGTTACGAGTAAAGTTGTAGTAAATAAAATTTACTACAATATTAATAGTAATATTTGCAATTTAAAAACAATACCCATAATAATGAAAATTACAAATGCATCACCATGGTAACTTGATATATTTAATATATTTAAATGATTTTTGCTAATGTTAAGGCGGATATTCCATATTTTGAGTTCTCTTATTTTTTTAAACGCACCTTACCAAAAGCATATCAAAAGCAATACCAAAAGATGTACCAAAAGCAAATCTGATACGAAAACATATTTATTTATATATGTGTCTGTAGCCACTCTAGCGGTCACAGATCGCCATGAATATTAATAAGATAACAGTTAATTTAGATCTATTTCCAAAAGAGAAGTGGTATAATTATTCTGAGAAACTTCGTTAAGTTGACGCAGCTCCTGCGTAACGAAATTTTTTTTGGGGCTGATTATTTTCGTTGTGTAAAAAGTTATTCGTATAAACAGAATAACGTAAAATTTCGGATACACTATGCTCCGTGTTTCGATAAATATCTCTCTCTCTATCTGTCTTGTTATCGTAAACTCCCTAAACAGGTGTTGTATTTTTAATATCTGTATGTATATATAGTGTGTCCCAAAAGTAGTCGAGTTCCATAAGAGGGTAGGTAGAGGGTATGATTTTGGAATGAAAAGTCCTGAGACATTTTTTTATTAGACGCACCGTTAGTTAATTATTAATTAATTAAAGAAACTAAGTTGAAACCAGAGTTGCAAAAAGTAAATTTTTTTGATAATTTATTTTTGATTTAATTATCAATTTTTGAAAAATGTATTGCTTAAATTTTTCAAATTATTCATTCCTTGAAAAGTCATCAATTAAATTTTTTTATTTTTTGAATAATGTAAAAAATTTTTTTAATAATAATTCGACTACTTCTGGGACACCCTGTATATATATATATATATCTATACATATATATATATATATATATATATATATATATAGATATATATATATATATTATATATATTATATATATTATATATATTATTATATATATTTTTTTTTTTTTTAGAGGAGGGGAAAATCTTCGAAAGACTTCCGGCCAATAGCTATTGACACGGAGAGCGTCGGATTCTTACCGACTAAAACCCCCCCCCCCCCCTTTCTCCATCTTCGTGTGGTAATAGGGCCCCCAGGAACCGCGTTAGCATTACTTCTGAGGGACCCGTCACAGTGCCTGAGTATTCAGGCTATTCTTAAAAATCTTGCCTACTGTTCATTTCTAGGGCGTCCTGCTTGGACCGCCTGCCGGTTACGTGCATCGTTTTCTTTGACGCTCATAACCTTTTCGCAGAACAAGATGAACGCTTGCCACTCCTCTTCACCCTTTAAAATTGTACATATTAGAACCCTTAGGTCCAGGTCGTAGGTATCAGGGGCCCCGTATAGCACGTTCCGCTGCTCGTTCCAAGTGGGACAAACTGCGAGAGTGTGCTGGGCCGTGTTACTGAGATCTTCACAATGAAAACATCGTGAGGACGGGAGCTTGCCGATTCTATGCAGGTATTCACTGAAACAACCATGTCCGGTGAGCACCTGCGTCGCTCTGTAAGTGAGCGACCCATGTGACCGGTTAAGCCACTCGGAAAAGATAGGCAGAATCGCCTCTTGTACTCGTTTTCCCACGAGCAATGGGTTTAGGAGTCTTCCAGACCATGAGGACTTCAGTTCCTCCTTGATATTTGTTCGAAGCGCCCTTATTGCACCTGGTTCCACGCCCACCCCTTCTCGACGAAGGTTTCGGACCCCCCAGAAAAGTTGGTTCTGCTTGGTTGCAAGAAGATCAAGCGGCGGGATGCCCGCGAGGATCCGCACAGCATCGTGAGATACAGTGCGGTAGCCCCGAACCACCCGCAGAGCAACCAACCGCTGTATCCGCTCCAACGGAGCACGCAATCTGGCGTTGCCAGAAATGCGCTCGGACCACACCGGCGCTCCGTAGAGCATGACTGAGTGAATAACGCCGCTATACAGGCGTCTTTTCTGCTCGGTAGGTCCCTTGAGATTAGGCATCAAGCGACCTAATGATGAAGCCATCGTGGAAGCCTTCTTGGCCACATTCCGGAAATGATCCCTGAATGACCAGGTGCCATCCAGTAGAAGACCGAGGTATCTCATATTGTTTTGGGAGGCAACGCGAGTGCCGGAGATCATCACGTGCGTTTGTGGGACCGCCCTTCTGCTTTTATGAAAAACAAGTATATCCGTCTTTGTCGGGGACACCTGGAGCCCCATACGCTTAATACGATCGACGACCACCGAGCAGCAAAGACTGGCCCGTGTGCTTGCCTCTTGACTATTACGGCCTGCAGCTAGGATGCAAGTGTCATCTGCGTAGCAGGTAAGACTACAGCCTCTTGGAAGTGTGGCCTCCAGTACCGTATCGTATGTTAGATTCCACAGGAGTGGACCAAGAACCGAACCTTACGGAACACCACATGTTACCCCCCAAGTTATGATCTTTCCTTCTCCTCTTGTGGCTAGGATGCGTCTATTAGACATATAGTTTCCCACTATTGTCTTGATGTATAGGGGCAAGTCCCATCTATCAAGAGCACTCATTATTTTATCCCATGGAAGCGAGTTGAAGGCATTAGCAATGTCCAAACTCACCGCCACGGCGAATATTATATATATATATATATATATATATATATATATATATATATATATATATTATATATATATATAATATATATATATAATATATATATAATATATATATATATATAGATATATATATATATTATATATTACCGACCAAAAACATAAATGTAAGAAAGGGCCGAGTTTTCGGGAAAATCCTTAATGTAATAGTTCCTTCTTAAAAAGTGATGATATGAGAGTAATGACCGAGCTATTTACAAAGTAAATAGCTCTAGACTTCATATAATAGTTGCTTCTTAAAAAGTGATGATATGGAAGAAAGGACCGAGCTATTTACAAAGTAAATAGCTCTAGACTTTATATAATAGTTGCTTGTTAAAAAGTGATGATATGGAAGAAAGAACCGAGCTATTTACAAAGTAAATAGCTCTAGACTTCAGATAATAGTTGCTCTTTGAAAAGTGATGATATCCCATTAAAGAGCCGAGCTATTTACAAAGTAAATAGCTCGGTAAACTATTAACTAAAAAAAATAATGAGGGGTAAATTGATTAAATGTAAGAAAAAATTTGGTTTAAAATTATTTCATAAGTTTTCCCTTAGTATGTTTTTAAAATTTTATATAGCGCGGCAAGTTATTTTTTCTGATTTCCAATATTTTAAAACTTGCCGCGTTATAAAATTTTAAAAACATACTAAGGGAAAACTTATGAAATAATTTTAAACCAAATTTTTTCTTACATTTAATCAATTTACCCCTCATTATTTTTTTTAGTTAATAGTTTACCGAGCTATTTACTTTGTAAATAGCTCGGCTCTTTAATGGGATATCATCACTTTTCAAAGAGCAACTATTATCTGAAGTCTAGAGCTATTTACTTTGTAAATAGCTCGGTTCTTTCTTCCATATCATCACTTTTTAACAAGCAACTATTATATAAAGTCTAGAGCTATTTACTTTGTAAATAGCTCGGTCCTTTCTTCCATATCATCACTTTTTAAGAAGCAACTATTATATGAAGTCTAGAGCTATTTACTTTGTAAATAGCTCGGTCATTACTCTCATATCATCACTTTTTAAGAAGGAACTATTACATTAAGGATTTTCCCGAAAACTCGGCCCTTTCTTACATTTATGTTTTTGGTCGGATATAATATTTTTATGGAATTTTGTATAATTATAATTTTTGATAACATAAATCTACGTAAAACATTATTTAGGGGTAAATTGTTTAAATGTCAGTAAAAATTTGGTTGAAATTTATTACGTAATAAGTTTTCTTAAAGTAAAATTTTTATAGTATTCCGAGAAATTTTTGTAGCAGTGTTATGTTATTGCCAATGAAAACTGAAAAGAAACCGTAAATTATTTACATTGGATTATTGACAATAATATTCATCGATCATAGGCCTTTTATTAAAGCGCCACAAATTAATGTGAAATAAGAGTGATATATTTTTTATTAAAGTAACTATATAAAATTTAGTATATATATAAAGAGCCGAGCTATTTACATAGTAAATAGCTTGGTAAACTATTAACTAAAAAAATTAATGAGGGGTGAATTGATTAAATGTAAGAAAAAATTTTGTTCAAATTTATTTCATAAGTTTTCTCTTAGTATGATTTTAAAATTTTATATAACGCGGCAAGTTTTTTTTTCTGATGATTTCAAATATTTTAAAACTTGCCGCGTTATAAAATTTTAAAATCATACTAAGAGAAAACTTATGAAATAAATTTGAACAAAATTTTTTCTTATATTTAATCAATTTACCCCTCATTAATTTTTTTAGTTAATAGTTTACCCAAGCTATTTACTATGTAAATAGCCCGGCTCTTTAATGGGATATCATCACTTTTCAAAGAGCAACTATTATCTGAAGTCCAGAGCTATTTACTTTGTAAATAGCTCGGTCCTTTCTTCCATATCATCACTTTTTAAGAAGCAACTATTATATGAAGTCTAGAGCTATTTACTTTGTAAATAGCTCGGTCCTTACTCTCATATCATCACTTTTTAAGAAGGAACTATTACATTAAGGATTTTCCCGAAAACTCGGCCCTTTCTTACATTTATGTTTTTGGTCGGATATTAATCATTTTTGAAAGGCTTAAATATACGAAGCCGAAGGCATCGCACAAAATGCGTAGCGTTTTGTTTCTCTTCGCATATGCTACGCGTTTCTTTCGCTTCGCGATACTTTACTCATTTTAGATTCACATTTACAAAGGAGACCGCTTCGCGTTATATTACGTCAACTGGCTCTGCTCGCTTTCTGAAGGGATAAGACATAGATATAGTATGGTTTTAGTATAATATTGGGGACAATGGGAAATCAAACTTTTTAAAACAAAAAATTCAAAATCGATTCATAAATGACGGAGTGCTGAGGTAACACGCATTAAAAATTGTCCTGCAATTTTTGTGTTTTTATTAATAAAACAATTAAATGTGTAACACTTGTATACCTAACATATATGAGATTCTGTACAATATTTTGTAAAGTATGTTTTTATTAAAATTTTATGACGCGGCAAGTTAATATTTCTGATGATTTCAAATATTTTAAAACTTGCCGCGTTATAAAATTTTAAAAACATACTAAGGGAAAACTTACGACATAAATTTCAACCAAATTTTTTCTTATACTTAATTAATTTACCCCTCATTTATTTTTTTAATAAATAGTTTACCGAGCTGTTTAGCCTGTAAATAGCTCGAAACTTTATGGGATATGATCACTTTTTAAGGAACAGCTATTATTTGAAGTCTAGAGCTATTTACTTTGTTAATAGCTCGGTCCTTTCTCGTATATCATCACTTTTTAAGGAGCAACTATTATATGAAGTCTGGATCTATTTACTTTGTAAATAGCTCGGTCCTTTATCCCATATCATCACTTATTAAGAAGCAACTATTTTATTAAGATTTTCTCGAAAACTTACCTTTCTTACAAACGGAAAATTTAACAACTTTAATTGTAAATAAAATAACATATGAAGCATATATCGATCTGATTTGTTGACAAGGTTACCGCCTCCTTTTTGATTAGATAGACATTTAGTATTTAAATAAAAATTTTTTAGTTTAATATATCAGTATGTTTTAATACTCCAAATAGAAAACATTGATTGTTGTAATGTATTGTTAAAATGTAACTTTTTTTAAGTAAACAGGTTTAAAATTAAACAAGTTTATTTTCAATTAGCAATTCGTAATGATGAAAAGAATTAAATAAATTGTTATAATTTGTAAGAATTTCTCAAGGCGGTATATTACCAAATATTCAAGCAGTGTTATTGCCAAAGAAAACTGAAAAGAAAGCATAAATTTTATACATTGGATTATTGATAATAATATTCATCGATCATATATCATAGGCCTTTTATTAAAACGCCACAAATTAATGTGAAATAAGAGTGATATATTTTTTATTAAAATAACTATATAAAATTTAGTATATATATATATACATAAAATTTAAAATTTATATATATATATATATATATATATATATACATATATTTATATATACATATATATATATATATATATATATATATATATGTATATATACATATATATAATTATAATTTTTTATAACATAAATCTACGTAAAACACTTGTATACCTAACATATATGAGATTCTGTACAATATTTTGTAAAGTATGTTTTTATTAAAATTTTATGACGCGGCAAGTTAATTTTTCTGATGATTTCAAATATTTTAAAACTTGCCGCGTTATAAAATTTTAAAAACATACTAAGGGAAAACTTACGACATTAATTTCAACCAAATTTTTTCTTATACTTAATTAATTTACCCCTCATTTATTTTTTTAATAAATAGTTTACCGAGCTGTTTAGCTTGTAAATAGCTCGAAACTTTATGGTATATCATCACTTTTTAAGGAACAACTATTATTTGAAGTCTAGAGCTATTTACTTTGTTAATAGCTCGGTCCTTTCTCGTATATCATCACTTTTTAAGGAGCAACTATTATATGAAGTCTGGATCTATTTACTTTGTAAATAGCTCGGTCCTTTATCCCATATCATCACTTATTAAGAAGCAACTATTTTATTAAGATTTTCTCGAAAACTTACCTTTCTTACAAACGGAAAATTTAACAACTTTAATTGTAATTAAAATAACATATGAAGCATATATCGATCTGATTTGTTGACAAGGTTACCGCCTCCTTTTTGATTAGATAGACATTTAGTATTTAAATAAAAATTTTTTTGTTTAATATATCAGTATGTTTTAATACTCCAAATAGAAAACATTGAATGTTGTAATGTATTGTTACAATGTAACTTTTTTTAAGTAAACAAGTTTAAAAATAAACAAGTTTATTTTCAATTAGCAATTCGTAATGATGAAAAGAATTAAATAAATTGTTATAATTTGTAAGAATTGCTCAAGGCGGTATATTACCAAATATTCAAGCAGTGTTATTGCCAAAGAAAACTGAAAAGAAAGCATAAATTTTATACATTGGATTATTGATAATAATATTCATCGATCATATATCATAGGCCTTTTATTAAAACGCCACAAATTAATGTGAAATAAGAGTGATATATTTTTTATTAAAATAACTATATAAAATTTAGTATATATAAGATGTTTTTTGATTTGTTTCGATTATGACTTCTAAACTAATCGTTTATTACAGATAATTGATTATCAACGTTATAGTCTTTGAAGAAATGACTTGACCCGTTGGCTCCACTTCACAAAAAAAAATTCGTTACGCAGGAGCTGCGTCAACTTAGCGAATTTCCTTAGAATACATAAATCACTCTCTAGCGGTCATATTTTTAGTCTGATCAAAATGCCTTAAGGCAGTTTAAGGGGTGTTTTTCCCATTTTCGGAGGTTTGCGTTATAAGTAAGGAAAGAGTTCTGTTAACTTGACTTTATTTCGGGTCGATTGGTGAAAATTCCATCATTTCATCATATATAGAAATGAAAAACGTAATTTTGGGGGGTGTTTTTTCGATTTTTCGGGAGTTTGCAATAAAAAATATTACGTTTTTCGAAATAACTTCCTAATTTGTAGCTATTAAGCGTCGATTGCAAAAAACTGCATCTTGTTGTATTTATAGAACAAAAAGGTTGGTTTTGGGGGTGTTTTTACCAAGTTCGAAGGGTTGTGATGGAAAAAAACCGATCTTTCTATCATGAATAGAAGTAAAGAGGTAAGTTTTAGGGATGTTTTTCCCATTTTCGGTGTGGTTGCGATGTAGGTAATGAAATTTTTCAAAATATTCTGTTAATTTTGACGTTATTTCGGGTCGATTAGTGAAAATTCAAACTTTATAGCATTTATAGAACAGAAAAACATAATTTTGGAGGATGTTTTTCCAATTTTCCGAGGCTTCCGTTGCATAACTTTTAAAATCAACGCATACTGCTGTATTCAAATTGCAATATCTATTTCTATATGGTATAAAAATTAATAGGTATATATGATATATCGTTCTCTACATGGTAGTTTGCGTTAAACTAGTCTTAAAACAAAAAATGTTAAAATTTCCACTTTTCCGATACAAATTTCCAGTTTTCGCAATTTTCCCGTCGGTTTGGGTACTACAGCTATCTACATGCCCAATATCAACTTTACAGCATATCTGGAAGTAGCTAAACATTTTGATCTATTAGTTACCAAGAATTGTGGGCGTTCCCACGAATTTTGCGTTTTTGAAGTGAAATAACTTTTTAACGGTTAATTCGTTAACATTGATTGAAAACATTGGTTCTTATAATTCCGTAAAGTATCTATATTCGAAATATCAACCCTGTAGCTCTTTCCGTTCAAAAGATACAGCACCCAAAAAATGAGCCTAAATTAAGGTGTAGTAATAACACTGTAGTGAAAAGTCCGAATGTCTCCCTAAAAACTCGGCCACGCACTACCGTGCTCTTGATATACATATTATATATATATATATATATATATATATATATATATATATATATATATATATATATATATATATATATATATCTATACATATATATATATATATATATACTTACTTATATACTTACAATTTCTACCATGTCAATATTTTCCCCAAATGTAATGTGCAAATATCAACTTATAAACATCTTATACATATCTTTTCGCTATTGTGTTGCGTTGCGATATACATCCATAGAAAAGAAAAAAATCAGAACAATTTATTTTCGAGTTTATGTTCCTATGAGGCTCGAATTATTTATTAGGGCAAATTAAATGATTTGATCAGTATCCTAAAACGAAAGAATTCCATATAAAATTTTAATGAAACAGAAATAATAACAATAATAATCTTTATTAGTCCTTTCTTTAACAATGCGATGTTCAGAATATGTCTTACTGGTGGCATTGGACAAATAAAAGTAGGATAAGATCTACGGCTATGGCTGACTTTGCTGTGTTGAAAATTATTGAAATATAAGACCTCAACATAGAATTCTAAGAACTAATGTTGAAAAATATTTAAGACAAAATATTTTTCTTCTTGGAGAAAGGAGTTTTTTTATTATTTATAATTCGAAAAAAATTACATATTAATTTTGAACTTTTCTTTCAAAAGAAAATTTGTTTTAAAAATAAAATAAAATAAAATTTGTTTTGTAAAAAAAATAAAATAGTTCATGTTAAGTTTTGTTAAATAACTTTTATACAAACCAGTCGCAAACAGTAGCTTGCTGAAGTCTTTGATAAACAGCTAAAGGATGGCGCATAACGTTATGATTTATTTAATGAATAACTTTTTTGGGCATCATTTGGTTTTAACTCGTGAACCAATTGAATCTTATATTAATCTAATTAATCTACGGAAGGCCAATGTTAAATTTGACATAATTGTTATCAGAAAACAAAAAATATGTTGATATAGAAAAATATAATACTAATAAACCTTATTTTGACAAAATGGAAACCCGACTTCAAAAATCAAATATTCTATAACAAAAAATGCACTAAAGAGTAAAAAATAATTGCATATTCGTGTGCCAATTTTAGTTCACCTAAGCAAAGATTTTTAAATATATATGTACAATTATTGTTATTTTTGGAGTCGGTGTCAGCAAAAATAACAATAATTGTACATATATATTTAAAAATTTTTGGTTAGGACATGACGGAGTTCTGAGGTGACACATAAAAAAAAAAAAAGATAGCGTTTTATTTTTTCGGCTTGTCTAGTTTCTCTGAACCTAAAAAATTTTCAATTTTGTAAAAAATTAGAAAATAATTAAGAATCAAATTGTTAATTTTAAAACACACATAGCCTCAGCAGCTGACGCGTAAACAAAAAAAGAATTTAAAAAAAAAAGTTGACGTCCAATCTTAAGTTTAATGTTTGTAGGTCTTAAAGACCCTATCGAATGGCCCCGTTGAATTAAAATTGGATGCGTAGTTTCCGAGAAAAAGTGGAAAAACAGACGAAAATCGCGTTTTCTTAATTTGCTTATAACTTTTTTTTTTTAAATGCCTACAAAGTTGTTACTTAGTAAAAATATTGGTAATAGCTCAACAATATTCCAGTTTTTTTTTTTGACAGGAAATTTTGCAAATTTTTCGAAAAATTTAAGTTTTTCGCAAAAAAGGCTCTTTTGTAAAATCATTTCTCTTGTTCTGGAAATTATCGTAGAGGAATTTTTCAAAGCTCAATCTCTTCGTCTTGACTTGTACTATCATAAAAATGTAACAGAAAGTATGCCAAAAATGGTCCCCGAAAAAAGTACCATTTTTTTTGTTCGGTTTTTTGCTGTTTTTTTAGTAGTTTATTAAATATCGTAATCAAACCAACTGCAATCAATAGTTGGCATTTTTCTACGAATTTACAAATTTTCATCCTACGACCATTTGGTGCGAAGATAGCTTTTTTTTTTGAAAAATTCTCAAATCGATTGTAATAACAGTAGACTTTTGAAACTTGCACAGGTTGTTTTTTAATAATTTATAATAAAAAAAATATTTGCAATTATTCTCCCCAACTCATCATAATGATAAATGAAGATGATCTTAATGTATATCTATGAATTCATCATAGTCTTAAAACCAATAAGAGACGATCTTCATGAAGGTAAGCCACTTGCTCAAGACTGGACTATGAATACGGGTTATAGTCCTATATGTTGAGTATGTACTTACTGCATACGTACTTTTATATTTATATAAGACTTTATCGATTGCGTTGTTTGGTAGCCATGGTAGCAGGATACACAACGATACACAAAGTAATAATAATACTAACAGTATGTATATTGTATATACAGACCGTTTTCAAAAGCATTTCTAATAGAGAATCAAGGTTAAATAAATAAATAAAATATTAACTATAAAACCATACATACACATACATACTGAAACTGAATGTCTGGACTGGAATATTGGATGACCATATTATAGGACCATTCTTCATTGACGGATCTTTAGATTCTCAAAAATATTCGAGTTTGTTACGAAATAATATTTTGCCAACTATTAGATCTCTTCCTAATTTAGGCCTGGAATCTGTATGGTTCCAACAAGATCGTTGCCCTGCGCAAAATACCATGATTGTAAGGCTGTTCCTGGAACAAACTTCCCAGGAACGTCTTATGAGTGGTTTTGGAACCTTCAAGTGGCCAGCCAGATCGCCAGATCTATCTCCTAACGACTTGTTTTTGAGGGGTTTTCTCAAAACACAGATCTATTCGCGGAATAGGCCTGAAAATTTGCAACAATTAAGGCAAAGAATTGTTGACAATTGTGCAAATATTTCTCCTCAAGTGCTAGAAAATATCCGGGTAGATTTCTACAATCGACTCGATATTGTTTAGCAAATAATGGAGGAATATTCGAACCGTTGTTTTCACTTTTTCTTTAGTCGGAATTATATATTTTTTTCTTTTTGGGGTTTTATTTTTCTTTTAATTTATGTGAATTGTCTTTTTAGGTTATGCCGTTAATAGAATACTATCATTTATTTTCAAACAGTCCCCATACAAATAATAGGGGATATTCAAAAAAGAATTTTCAATTGTTAGAAGTAATGCTAAGCTTAAGAAGACAACAATGAACATATTTAACCCACTCTCATTACATGTTAATGTAGTACAAAACAGTCCAGCAAGCATACACAACAGGCATACTGTGTATAGTTATTACAGTAAAGAATATTTAACATTGATTCTCTATTAGCAATGCTTTCCAACACGCACGGTATGTATATATGCGTGTATACTGTACCTACAAAACAAAACAACGTAGTATTTTGATTTACACACAGATAGATAGGTAGGTACGTAGGTAGTCTTCACGTAGAATGTGTATACACTGCACAGCAAAAAAAGTGGCGCACTTAGAAATATTCATTTCAAATATTTTCTTAGGAATTTTTTTGTATATCAACTACATTTTTATAAATTTGAATAAATTTTAGAATTTTTAAAAAGTATTTTATTTCAAGCTGTTTAGAAGGAAATACCTTCTCTTGCTCTAATGGTTGCCTTAAGCCTTCTAGGTATACTTTTAATTAAGTTCGCTACAACATCTTGGGTGATTACCTCCCATTTCTGGACTAAAGCTCCTGTGAGCTACCAGGTGGGTTAATTCATCTGATTATACGTTGGACAAGTTCATTTCAGATATGTTCTATTGAATTTCACTCTAGCATACGTTGTAGCCATATAAAAATCCGAATTTCGATCGTTTTATTTTAATGTTGATATGCAAAAAAATTCCAAAGAAAATAATTTAAATGAATTTTTCTAAGTGCGCCACTTTTTTTGCTGTGCAGTGTATAGTAAAATCACATGATATAAATATGGCGCATCATTTTCAAAATTTTCTAATACAGGGTGTTCAATGCAGTCTTAGCTCTTTTGGAGAAACCCATATTTTCATACATATTTAGACATAGTTTGATAATTTTCATTTGGAATAAAAAAAATAAGACGAATAAATAGAAACTACGCAATAGAAAATAGAAATATTAATAAAGAGATTGATCTAATAAAATTCCGGCATGACGAGCCTAAAAAAAAGATATTTAAGAAAACAACTGAGATTTCGGGTAAATTTTATTTCTGTTGGTGGTAGCTTAATTACCCGAAATCTTAGTTTTTTTTCTTAAATATCTTTTTCTAAATTAAAATTTAATTTTAACTTACGACAAAAAATAATAAACATTATTGTGAACTTTATGAATGTACCATATAGGATTTTGAAGAGTTTTATAAATGGACTGACTATACATCAGCGCTCGTACATCCTTAATAATAGTATTATAACTTTTTAAAGTATGGAATAGACGCAGAACATTGTTGCAGCAACATTGAACTCCGCCTACAAAATATTTTCTCTTTAGACGTGTAAACAAAATTATGGAACATAAAATTATTATTTCATTATTTTATGACGCTAGTCATAAAAATTCAACCATTTCTCATCTTGTCTCTATCTCATTTAATTTGTATAGTTTATTTACATGTATGTATTTAGTAAAAAACTAGTGTTGGATATAATATCTATATATTATTATTACAAATAATAAAATATATAATGTAAATTGTAACCAATCTAGGTAATAAAACATAATAAAATATTAGGAAAGCATAAAATATTAGATAATATGACCAATTTTTACAGGAACATGTAACTCCTCCTACAAAATATCAAATAATTTTGATTTTTACAGCAACCGTTCAAGGATATGTTTTTTATTGCGGCAACCATTATACACATTTGCAACATAATAGGTTGCTGCATAATGTTTCTGCACAATGTTCCTCGTTTGTAGGCCCTTTATGTGCGTAAGTACGTACACTCGTTTTTTTTAATGTTATCATACTTTATTTTTTCATTTCAATTTCACTGTAATTTTGAATTTCTTTTCACATGTATACGATGGAATAATTTTTTTTCTTTTCCTCTAAATTAATAATGAGTATTCACAACACACAAGTCAAATAATATAATGTGTGTTGAAATTTTCTTTTGCTGTAGGTACATTTTTCGGTCCAAGAAATACAACAACAAATAGCTTTGATGAAAATTAATGGTTTTTATCTTATAAAATTGTACGATATCTATCCACACGAATGATAAAAGTTATCTGGTTGTATAAAATCCACCAACCCACCCAATCGGGACTATTAAAAATAGATTTTCTGTTGTTTGATTATAAAAACGGAAGAAAAAACGTGTTTTATAGTTCTTTGTAAAGTTTTTCACTTTCACAAATTTTTGTTAAACACTTTTACTTTTCACAATATTTGAGTGTGAACAAAAAGTAATAAAACGATTTTATTTATTTATTTTTGGTTACAAGTTATTTCGTCAAGGTTATATTTATTGGTACGATTATTGTTAAAGCTCGTCATTTATTTCTATATATTTATTATTTGTACAGAATGAGTCCCCAAACGCCAAACAAAGAAACGCCGATATTTTTTAATGTTTAAAGGTTAATGTGCACTCTGGTTCATTAAGGATGTACGAGCACTATATATAGTCCATTTATAAAATTCTTCAAAATCACATATAGTACCATTCATAAAAGTCCACAATAAAGTTTTTTATTTTTTGTCGTATGTTAAAATTAAAATTTAATTTAGGCCCGTCATACCGGGCCTAAAAAATGATATTTAAGAAAAAACCTGAGATTTCGGGTAATTAAGCAACCGCCGACAGAAATTGAATTTACCCGAAATCTCAGTTGATTTATTAAATACATTTATTTTAGGCCTGTCATATCGGAATTTTATTGAATCAATCTCTCTATTAATATTTGTATTTTCTATTGCGTTGGTTTTTTTTTATTCGTTTAATTTTATAAATTATCAAAATATGTATGATAATATGGGTTTCTTCATAAGAGCAATGCATTAAAACTCGAACTTTAATATTATATAATTAAGTCAAGGCCCACGTACCCCCCCCCTCTGAAACTTTTATAATTGATTTATATGCACTTCAACTGCATATAAAAAAATCAAGCCTTAATCGTTTGAAGCTCCAGTGCTCGTACATCCTTAATGTGAAATAACAGTTTTAATTTGAAAATAACAACTGAGTTAATTTCTTAAATTCCCGTTATATACTGAATTTATGAAAAAAAGTTACTTACAAAAGTTTGTTTATTTTTGTCTTTTGCGGTTTCAAAAATAAGCAGTTTTGCCCATTTCCAACATGGTCTGATTTTGCCCACTCATGAACATGAACCTTTCTTTTTAGCCCTAGAACACACATACAAACTTTCAGCTCGCTATCTCTTTTCGTTTTTGAGTTATCGGGTTGACGGAAGGGCCGATAGACAGACGTATTTGTGGAAATGGACTAATTAGGTCATTTTATGAACACCTATACCATAACATTTTTTCTGCGATCAATAATTTTCAGCCGTTATAAAAACAGAACTAAACTTAATGTACCTTGGTATATATATAACAGTATTTACCATTTAATACGATAGCTGTCAGTTGGATAAACATTTTTGACTTGTTTCGGAACACAGTTCCTTCTTCAGAGATTAAAAAAAAATTAAAAATTTTTTTTTTTCTAAAGAAGGAACTGTGTTCCAAAACTAGTTAAATAGAGTGATTTTACGAAAATTTCAAACATTTGTTTTTTTAAATAATTTAATAAAATACATGAATATTATTTTTTACAAATTGAATTAATATTTCAATTTTCATAAAATAATCTATTTATGCTTGATATGGTATATGAAATTAAAGTTTACTGATTTTATTTATAATGATTTTAAAATTTAATTATCATATTATATATACAGTATGTATGAATAAATAAATATTATATAATAGTATAATATTATACTCGTATATCGTAAAAATATTGTATAATATTATACTCGTGTATGTATTTATGTTGAATACTGTATGTTCGGTATTGGCCAATATCTAAAAACTATAAGATAAAGTAAAACTATAAGATAAGTAATTTGAAATTTCGCATAAGCGTAAAGCTTACTCTGCCTGAAATGAACTATTCTCTGTTAAATTTTACAAAACATCAATTTTTTAAGCAACAAAAAAAAGAAACTTTTAAAGTTTCAGAGACAACCTAATTAAAATTCATTCCATTACCATTATATACAAATATTGTAAGCTTTTTCAAACTTGATATCTACTGAAAAAATGATTATTTATTATATAAAAAAAATATTTATAAATTTTTCGTTATTTATAAATATTTATAAATTTTTATAAAGTTTACATGTTTCAACTGATTTTTCCTATTATCGTAAATATTTTCCATTAATAGAATTTTAATTATTAAATGTATGCTGTTTTAAAATGATTGTAAAACATGTTTATAATCAAATTATCAGTTATTATTTATATATATATATATATATATATATACATATATATATATATATATATATATTTATATATATATATATATATATATATATATATATATATATATGTGGGAGAATTTGTGCAAAGGACAAATTCACATATTTGGACATTTGGACACTTACATTTATAAGTGCTATAAAATTATTTTTTTAAGAAATAGTTTTTCATTTTTATTAGAGGGTATGTCCGACAAAAAGAATGTATCAGGCATACTCATACATGATCGGTATCATTTATCACGTGCAATAAAAATCATTTTAAGATTATTACACTAATGACTAAGTAAGTAAGGGTTTGTTGAATGGGACATCTCTCTCTACGTACCCGCTGTTGCAAGATAAGGACCCCCTTGTGTTTTACCTGATTTGGTATATAAAAAAATGACGAAATGGTGAAGTGAGCCTTTTTCAATATTCTCTTACGAGTAGGGGGAAGAGAGAGAGTTTCGAAAAGACGAAGGAATTCAGTTCTGAAAAGTGATCGGTCGAGCGCGGGCCATATCCTGCAATAGCGTATTCGTATCAACAGAACTCTACTGTAATGGTCGCATGCTCGAGATACCTATTGGTTTGTTGGTAAATCCTTTTTGAATTATTATAATTAATTTATGTTCATTGATGGTAATAACCGTGGTGTAGCGTTTATTAGTATTATTTGTGTTGTATTTGTATTGTGAACTGAAACTATAGCTTGCTGGGTTGTGGATTAGGCCAACTATTTGTGTTTACTGTTCGTGAAGATGCGGTGTCCCGTGTTATTGGAGACTAGTAAGTGTTTGTGAAAATGCAGTGTTCTGTGTTATTTATTGGAGACTGGTAAGTGTTTGTATTTTATAGGGAAAATTCCTGACAACATGGATGCTGGTTCAAGCGACCATGCTCCCAATCCTAATCCGACATATATAAAATATATATATATATATATATATATATATATATATAGGGGCAGGGGCCTACCTATGTATGGTGTACCGGCTAGGGTTCAAGAGCTTTCTTCGTCGCCAAGTGTAAATATTTTTTAGTGTTAATTCATTACAAAAGTTATTGATATTATGTTGATACTTAATGTTGAAGATACTCTCCAAAACTAGTAAATATCTGGAAAAACAAGCAGAGCTTTTCTGCTACTTTGAGAATAACGTCTACCACAGGCACAGGCAGCTACGAATAAATTATGATTAAATCTACGCTTTGGAAAAACCTTGTAGAGTTCAGGCAAATAGAATATTTTCGAGAGCTTCAACCAAACCAGATTGACTACATGGACTAGTTTGAGCAAAAACAGTCTTATGCAGCCTCTTGAAAGTGCTCTACGCTGAGACTGCGCAGCAATTGCCAATTAAGAAAGGACAATTAATTGCACGACGATCAAAGCAATTTATTGTGTTTCCTCGTTTGGTACCTGCTGATAAGAAAGTTGATTTATGGTGCCTAAATTGTGGATATATTGAACAAGTACTTATTGAATTATTTACTCCACTCTCCCTTGATTCCTAAATCTTAAAGTCAAATCCATTGTGAAGTTGTAGCTCATTCTAAGGATGATCACTTTTGCGACACTTCACAGCCCAAAACTTTTGTGTCTGTGAATACATAAACATAAAAATCTATTGATAGAAACTATACGCGAATCTTGTTATATTATATATACATATTATATATGCATATTATATATACATTATATATACAGTGTATATATTGTTTTATATATATATATATATATATATATATATATATATATATATATATACAACAACCCAGAGTTCTCTTTGATTATCTTAATAATCTTTATACTTTTCTTCTATATTTTACCGTTTTCGAGATATAAATGTATAGGGTGGAGGGAAGTATATGGTTTTCACAGACTTATTGAATATTGATAAATTATTATGATGATAATCACTGAGTCCCCAAAATGTCTGGATAATATCATGGAAATTATTCAAGATGTGTACGTACCGTCAGACGGTGAGTCTCACGCTTCTTTTATAAAAACTTCATAGCTTTTTTGGTTTCTGATATACATAGGCCTAATAAATATTAGTTTAAAAAAACAAAAAAAAACACGCTTTTATAGAAAATCCAACTAAAAAATAGAAAATAAAATTTAATAAATTTGGATTAAGAAAAGTGTAAATAAGAAACAAATGTATATTAATGGAAACAAGCGTGGGGTGCATAGTGTCAATAGTTATTCCATTAATAGACATTTGTTTCTTATTTACACTTTTCTTAATCTAAATTTATTAAATTTTATTTTATCTATTTTTTAGTTGGATTTTCTATAAAAGCGTGTTTTTTTAGTTTTTTTAAACTATTATTTATTTTTCATTTTTTAGTTGAATTTTCTATAAAAGCGTGTTTTTTAGTCTTTTAAACTATAATTTATTTCTCCATAATAATCCCACGAGTAATGGACAAATAAACGGTCCACTAATTACTAAATGTTATTCCGCAAAATAAATAAATTGAGATTTCTGTCCTGAATGAAGCTTTTTTGTAAATCACAGTTATCATTATATTATAGATATTATGAAATAATAATAGTATGCGTATTAGATTTGTCGATACATTTATGTATGTATACGGAACAAGACGCAACTACCATAAGAGTCCCTACGCGGTTGTGCTAAGCTGAGTGCCCGATCAAAGAGTAAGTCTCTGGAACTGCATGCATGCGTAGTTCGAGCACTAGCTCAATCTCTCTTACTCTCATGCAAAGGATGCGGAAAGAAATTGATGAATCCTGGCGAATCTAATCAGGATAATCGGATATTTTAATCGAATTATTGCATTGTCATCGGTCTTTGACAGGTGTGCAAAATTTGAATTAAATCTGATCGTTCAAAGTAGGAGAAAATCGAGCCCAAAAGGGTAGGCTACATACATACATACAAACATACATACAGGTGAAACTAATAAAAAGCGTATAAAAATCGACTCTAATTGCTTCTGGAAAATATACAGTACGGTAGACGTCTATGCATAAACTTGACCAGACGCAATACCATGCTATATGAGTAATATGAAAAAATTAACTATCTAACAGGCATCGAATTTTCCATATTAATAAATTCAACAACGTGTTAGTCTACTCTATATAATATAGTATACGAGTACGCTTAGTCTTTCAAACCTACGTGTCGTCTTAACCGCAAGTGGAAACTAATATTAGTATATAGTATTGTGACGTAGATGTATACACTTATAATATACAGGTGGCTCTAAAAGGTCTTTACAATACTTTACCACATATACTATGTGGTAAAGCATTATGTAAGTGCTATTTTACATGATTTTATTTAACTTGCAATGTATGTATGTATCTTGCAAGATTCAGCTTTCAAGCTGAATTAGAACCACTTCCTCTTATACTACGGAGTTGAATTTTTACATGTTGGTTCAGTTTCGATGACAATGCATTTTTATGGTAAGCATGACAAGAATCGACAAGGGGAAAGGGGGGTTTAGACGGAGAGGGAAACACAAAATTTGGTATATCTCTCTTAATATTGAAAAAATCGAAAAACACATAAGAAGTAAAGTTGTAGAAAATTAGTTTTACTATAATTAAGTTTCTTATCATTTTTTCTGTTTCTACAATATTTACAGAGATATTGACGGTTTAAGATTAAAAATTTAAATCCTAAATATCTCTGTACACAACTCTGTACACAATTTTCTACAACTTAACTCCTTACAAATTTTTCTAATATTTAGTGAGATATTTTCTATTGTGTGTTTCTTCTTTCTTCAAACACCATGATAGTAGAGTTTATAGAGTCCATAGATATGTCATCAACAAAATCTTAATAAAAAAATGGCATTTCCAACTGTCAAAATTTAGAAAAAAATAATTAATTGACATAAATTTCCTATGCTATATTCGATATATACTTTCTTTGGTAAGAACGGGATTCATTCCATTACTCGTGGGAATAATAATGAAACTATAACACAAAAAAATAATTTTTCATAGCCATTTAAAAATAGTCACTCATAGGCGTTCAGTAATATTCAAAGAATATATCTGAAGAATAAACTCATGGCTGAAAATAAATAAAAAGGGTTTAGCATAGAATCTTTAATTTTTTAGTATTAAATTAACGGGCAAACGACCAGTCAACAATGACGCTTTAAATGAAATGAATATGTTAAGAAACATTTAAATACTATAGCTTAGTGATAAGTAAAATAAATTAATAGTAAAAATATAGTTTTAAAAACAAGCTTTTATTTAAATGCTCTAAAAAGAAGAAAATATATTAATGTAAAAAATGATTTTTTAAAACAAGCTTTTATTTAATTGCTCTAAAAAGAAGAAAATAAACTTTAAATTTAATCAAACCCATTAATTTATTACATTACAAAATTTATATGATATTAAAACTTGTCGCGAGATTTACTTGTGTATAAAAAAAAGGTTCATACATCTACACAAGTAAATTTCGCGACAAGCTTTAGTATCATATAATTTTTGTAATGTAATAAATTAATGGGTTTGATTCAATTTAAAGTTTATTTTCTTCTTTTTAGAGCACTTAAATAAAAGCTAGTTTTCAAAAATGTTTTTTTGGCATTAATTTATTTATCCAAAAAATACCTGGAACTTAAAGTTGTAAATAATTTTTTCGTAATTTAATATTTGTGTCGAAATTGCTGCTGCCAATGATTAAAATTACAAATTTCTATGAGCGTAGAAATTTAGGGGGGGGGGGGTTGAATTATGAAAATCCCCACGTTCTACGCTCATGAATTGATATGACATTTTCATATGGGGTTTTTTAGTATGATAAAACAGTATCATTATTCCCAATTTTATCAAAATTACGGAATCCGTTCTAACTTTTTTTTGTTTGTAAAAAACGATTTAAAAACTGCAACTTCAAGAGCGTACAGCGCTTAAACTGGGGCAAATTTCGCTCAATCGTCTTGTTTTATGACATAGTATATGTGGTAAAACGTTGTAAAGACCTTTTTGGGACACTCTGTTAATTTTGGTTATATTGATATTGTTATTGGTATTATGGGCTAACTGCACCTATTGGTTTTGCTATGGATAAAATGATTTCAATTATCCCAATTATCGAATATCGACTTCTTTTAAGGGTACATACATAAACCACATAACACGTTTCGTACTTTTTTATTAATTCCCCTTCCTACCATGTGACGACACTATGTATTGTGTTACGTAAGTTTTTAAGAAATATTTAACGATCAAAGTCATTTCGTCAGGCTTTGGACCACGTCCGTTTTATTGCCCGTTTCTTGATTAATTTTTCTTAGTTATTATTTGTATTAAGTAACTTGCGAACTTGCATCTCTCTTTTCCCCATTGAGCAACACATCTTTTCAGAGATTCTCAATCTTTTTTTTGTCGCGGCACACTTTTAACGATTTCAAAATTTTACGGCACACAATGAAAAAGATAAGTTTAAAAGTTGTTTACTTAAGTATAATACACTGAGTAAAATAGTTGGTGATAATAATTTTGAATGCAAAATAATATGTACTACAAAAACAACAGTAAGTTTATTAAGGAATTAATTACAAGTTAATAATAAGAATACTTTTAATGAGAAATTTGATGTTTTTTGATAATTTCATTTATATTTGGTCGTAAAAATGGCAATGCTACTCTCATATCGTCTTCTACATTTAACAGTCTCGATCTTTTTTTCGTTTTTATGTTGGTTAATACTTTACTATATACATTTCTAAAATTGGGCGCACACTTTAAGAGTTTGGCGGCACAGTGCATGGAGACTATATAAAGGAGATCTAACTCAAACGGGAAAATTGACCAAATATGGCAACGAAATGGTAGAAGTTATATTTACTTTTTATGCCGCTAGAGTCGCTAGTTGTTGATAGGAACTCATCCGTACCGAAGTGGAATACCGTACGTTTAGTTTACTACTTCGCATAGCAGATCTTCCACGAGTATGAGAGAGTACATATGTATACATTAAGCAATGTGTATGAGAAGGAGGTCTTAATGTATACATATGTACTCTCTCATACTCGTGGTAGATCTGCTATGTACGGTATAGTATAATAAATAGAAATGAAGTAGCCAAAAGTAACTAGTTTTATTTCGAAGTGATTATTTTGAAGTATGAATTTTGTTTAAAAAAATTTATTAAATAAAAAACTGTTAAAACATTTAAAATGGGAAGAGTATGTGCAGTAGACAATTGTAAAAGTGGTACTGCTTGTGACAATAAGCAACGGGATCAATTGGATTTAAAAAACCCGGACTTTTTAAAGTACCAAAAGCGAGTATAAATATTCCAAAATTAATTAAATTGTATGACATTAAATAAATATTAATTTTCAGCATTATTATTAATAAATAAAAGTTTAATTTAATATCTGATTCAATAATTTATTTTCATTTTTGCAATTCCAACATTACAGGTTACTATTTAATTATTTAATTATTTGATTTTTTTTTTTTTTTAATGTAATTATTTTGCGAATTTTAACTATCACTTCAACTTCAACTAATTCCTTATTGAAAAATTGAAATTACTTATCATTTATTTAAAAAAATATTTAATTGAAAAAATACTTTGGTTGGAAATAATTTTTATAATACTATAAATGCGTAATGTTTTTCAATTAAAACTCGCGCCTTATACTCTCTGTTCTGTTTCCGGTGCTGAAGGAACACTACTGCCATCTTATTTTTGCCAATTATTTGTTTACATGGAGTTATGTATCCTTGTTTAGTGTCTATGGCACAGTGGTTGAGAATCACTGCATTATATAATAGCATACACCTCCCACCTGTAAAAAATGTCATCTGGTTTGTGGATAAGAATGCATTAATTATTATAGGCGAAGCTGTAGCACGCTGTATATTGTTAGTAAATCAATATAATATTCATTGTAATATAATGATTTGTTAGAAATAATATAATATTGAATAAATAAAATATGTGATCATGATTCATGATTTAATTTAATGCATAAATAGTTTCATGATTCATAATTTGATTGAAGGTAGTTCACTCGTACACTCATTTGTGTGAAGAATTTGATGAAATTGAAATATGCCCCTAACCTCAGTGTACTATAATCCATTTTAAAATCAAATTTTTGACGGATAGCAAAGCGAATTATTCATACATTCTTTGACATCAAATGATTGAGATGAAAAATCATACATATCTAGGATGGGAATCGAACCCACAACCTCTGGAATTCATGGCCAACGCCGTGCTTCTGAGTTCCCTGACATGTTATGGTAGTGGAATGAATGTGATGTTTAACTAACCTAATGTCAATTTATTATTCATTTGTTTATTTACTATTTAGATAGATCGATAGATTGTAAAGGCTGCCTTGGACGGGCTACACTTCGACCATAAGGTCCATTGTGATGCCTAAGAATGTGACGATGTGAGTGGTGTGGAAGGAATTTTTGTGTATAGACTAGGAATTGGTAGGATATGCGGCTGCAGTTTAGTCAATTAACCGTCCCTTTTTTTTTCTTAATAATTGACAAACTGCCGATGTCGGGATTCGAACCCATAACCTCCCAGTTTCCAAGAAGGCATCTTCCGCAGGCATAACGCCTTAGTCCGCTCGGCCACTTGGACTGGTAAGTTTATAATACTGTATTTTATATTTTTTTGCTTTGAATGTCACGAGTGAACTACCTTAGTATATGTTTAGAGAATATAATAAGCACACATTGTAATAAATTAATTCAAAATTATTTATTATGTTATAAACTTTGTATTTACTATAATTTTAACTTCACGTATAGTTGTCTACGTATATAGTATAGTAAATCTAATATCAAACAATATATATACCGGCTGTTACAATATATCGTAATTTTGGGAGGTAATTATTTTTACTGATTATGTGATTCGTGCACGATATATACTATCGACTCCCAAATTTGCGTTCTTTTTCAAATTTTTGAAGTCGATACGTGCCGAATCCATTTAGATTAAGTACTTAAAAGTACTCTTATGTACGTATGTAAATAACTTCTTACATTACTTAACTTCTTACTTTTTTTAAATAATTTATTAAAATAATATTAAATATGGTCAACACTACTTTTAAGTCACAAACGTTTAATAAAATGATATAGTAATGAAAAACTACAATAGAAAAATTATATAATAAATCAACAACCAATGATTCTACATTCTATCGTGGTAGAACAGAATCAGCGTCACTTCTTCCGTTAGAAATTAGAGTTTGAAAGACTGACATCAAATCCATTATTTACATTACAATCAGATTATTTAGTGAAATTTATCAAGGCTAGGTTTATCAACATATACATTTAATATACAAAGTTTACAAGCCCATGAAAATGATACCATTGATAATGTGGCTCATAATTCTAATATTTTTCTTTTATCAGAAACACGGAGTAATAATGATGACGACATTTCAGTTCACAGGCGAAAAAAAAATTAATTAGAATATGTAAAAAATCGTATTTTCTTAAAAGCTGTAATGAATTATCCATTAAATAAATTTTCGATTATGAAATTCGTGTTATTTTAATTATTCTTTAAAAACTTTCAAATTAAGAAAGATTATTAAAATAATCAAAGAGAACTCGAGGTTTTTATGAAATTATATTTCAAATTTTGCCCCTATTCCTAGAACATTTGTTTGTATTTTAATAAAATTACTTATTATTACGTTAAAGAAATAAACCACATTAAACAAGTTGCAATCTTTAATGGCTCGACTCTAACATAATAAATAATTTGGTCCGCAGAACTAAATTTAAAATTGCCCGAAACAATTCCACCGCATTAACACCAGAAATTGGCAACCTTGAACAAACTAAATGGTGTAAACTAACATACTTCCGCCCATGTACAAATAAAATCACTAGAGAATTAAGGGACCACAACTTAAAAACAGCGCTTGTTAGTAAAAATAAAATCAAACAGTTACTGGGCACCCCTAAGGATAAAATTAGTAATGAAAAACAATCGGGCATATATGGAGTCAATTGTCAAAACTGTTCGAAAATTTATGTTGGTCAAAGTCGTCGCCAAATTGGTATTCGAATCAAAGAACATCTGGCTCATGTGAAATTTGGTAGAACCGAAAAATCATGTATAGCGGCGCACGTTATTGAGAACAACCACAAAATTGATAAATCGAATCTAAAACTACTTAAATCGGTACAAAACCTCCCAGAATTAGATGCATACGAAAGTATCTACATATACAAATTGAGAAAACAGATAATGAATTTAGACAATGGCTCAATTTCAAATTCTGATTTAATAAAAATAAACCATTTTCTAAAATTAAAATAAAAATCCAATACCTGAATATCAAGGTTAACGTAGATACACTCACTTTAGTGACAAAACAAACGCCGCATAGTCACCAAAAAATACCGCCAATAAATCGGTGGGGCTTTCCACACACCTAATCTAGTAGTCAGGCAACTCAAATAATCCTCAAGCCAGGTTATACCCTCCGTTAAATCGTATAAAAGGGCAGAACTTTTTTAATATCATTGTGAGACACGCACCAAATTAGCAACAAGCAACATATCTCTGAATCCATATCCCAGAGATAGTTACGATTAGCTAATTCATACTGATGATGACTACATTTGTAGTCTAAATACGTATTTATAAAAAACAAACAAATGTTCTAGGAATAGGGGCAAAATTTGAAATATAATTTCAAATTAAGAATTAGAATTAAAGGAAACTAGATTTTTTAAACTAATTAAATATTTGAATGGTCAATTTTTACAGTTTTTATAACTGGAAATAAAGTATTATTTAAGTTTAAAAAGTAAATAAATATAATGAATACAAAAGTTTGTAAAGAACTTTAAGATATCAATATTCGAATAATTGCTAAAGATAATTTTATTCAATTGATAATTAAATTAATTTTCTCCAGACAGTTATTTTTATTCTTAATTTAAAAAGAATCTCATTGAAAATTATTTTGAATAATTAATTAAGCTTTTATCAAATCAACCATGATTATCAATAACCAATGGGAAAATATTTGTTACTCATGAATTGATTAAACAATTAGCAATAGAATTTTTTCAGTAGTAAACACAATCTAGATTTCATTCGCACCATCTAATTATCTCAATGTAAGATTTGAGTAGGAAGCAAGAAAATCATAATTAAAAAGAAATTATTTTTATTTATTTTGGGGGGGGGGAGATGTCATGAACCCCATGATCACCCCCCTCCTCTGGATCCACGTTTGGTTCAGTCTATTTGTTGAGAACTCAACCGTTTGCCAAGCATTATATGTACACCCGGTGTATATTTGTACGTATTTCAATATTTAATTAAATAAGGAATTGTTCGATTGAATAACAAATGAACTGTATTTATAAAGTTAAATATAGTTAAATAATAATTATTGTCCTTGACATCAAAAGCAACTAAAGACAGTTTTGTTTCTTCATAGACCAGCCGATAATTATTTTGGAATAGAAATAATTTAGATTAACCCCATACATTGGTTATTTAAGATATCATTATTAAGTTTCAGATTTTAACCCCTCCAACGGGATCCGCTATCATTTTTGTATAGGCTGGTTGCAAAATACTTTGGACTAGGAATATTAGCATTTAATTTTAAAAATATTAAAAATAAAAATATTTTGATTTATATAATTTGATTAAAAAAATATTATAATTCGTTTCTATAATAGAGACATAGATTTTTTTTATAAAATCTCAATTTTTTGTATACAATTTTTTTAATATTCAAAATCAAGTTAAAATTTCTGGACCTAGCAAAAGGCTATCATCACAGTCCGTATCCCACATTTCAACGGGGGAGAAAATGTGAAAAATCAGCTTCATGTTTCTTGTTGATATCTTGCATTTTCTCACAGATTTATTAAACAATTGAAACTACAATTTATCCTAAAAATTTGCTAACCCTATTTATTGTTCGTTTTATATATAAACAAAAATTTTTGGAAAAAAAAACCTGTTGAAACGATTACTTATGTATTACTCGCTCGCTTCGCTGACGATGAGCGGAACTTAGTAATAATTTATTCATTTTAATGATTATATGAATTTTATAGCTTTTATGTGATATTATCTATACAATAAACAATTTGTCAACGAAAATGCTCCCGTTTTATAAACATATTGTATATATTATTTTTTTTATGCACCACGTATTTTTTATATACCAAAACTATTGAATTTATAAAAAATGTTTCAAACTATAGTTGTTTTTTATCAATTAAACATTTTATGTGTGAAGATAGGTTGATGATCAAAATTGATCGAAATTGTAAACTAATCTATTTTTAAGGAAGGGACATTTGATCTTTAAACTTTTTCTCTCTTATGGTTTTAAAGTACGATATCCCCCCTCCTTGGCTGGTGGCGAGTTGGTTTGTACAATGAGCGAATTTGCAAATTGTTTATTTTTAAAAAAGGAACGTTCTGCTTCTGCGTTACCTGAGATGTTATGCTAGTGGAATGAATAAAATTTCTGACTATCTTGATGTCAATGTATTTATAATTTGTTAATTTACTATTTACATATTTTTTAATTGTTTTTTTTTTTTTTTTTTTTTTTGTACTAACTAGGGTATTTATCCATTGCTTGTATGGTTGCCTTTCGGTTATATTATACCGACGGAAGTGACTAACGTTTACTTAATTTGACATTAGTAAGTAATATGTGTGAACATTTATAACATTCGTTGACATCAAATGATTGATATAAAAATAAAACCTATTTTGACAAAATGGAAACCCAACTTCAAAAATCAAATATTCTATAACAAAAAATGCACTAAAAAGTAAAAAAATAATTGCATATTCTTGTACCAATTTTAGTTCACCTAAGCAAAAATTTTTAAATATATATGTACAATTATTGTTATTTTTCGGTGTCGGTTTTCGGAGTCGGTGTCAGCATAGAGAAATTCACATAAAATTTGGACACCGCCTCCAAAAATAACAATAATTGTACATTTTTGTGTGCCATCTCAGAACTCCGTCATTTATGAACCAATTTTGACTTATTATTTTTTGTTCTAAAGGGTTTGGTTTCCCATTGGTCCCATTGGCACCAAATCGCATTCTGATGAGGGGATCCCCGAGAAATCGAGGAAAATCCTCATTTTATATGTGATAACCGATTTCTGCGAAATTTTTTTTTTTTTTTTTGAAAGGGTATACTCATTCATAATGGGAAAATAAAAAAATTTTTTTAAAAACCGACTTCAAAAAAATTTTTACAAAAAAAAAACCGACCCCAAAAAAAAAAAATTTTTCAAAAAAAAAAAAAAATGCATGTAAAAATAACTGAAAATCTGTTATAAAAAAATGCACTAAAAATTTAAAAAAAAAAAAAACGGGTAAAAAAAATGCACTAAAAATTAGTAGGTCGTTTAGTTGGTCTACCCATATTTAGACAAATAAAATCAGTTATAGAACTTCAAAGTCACTAAAAAGCGACAAATAAACCATATTTTGACAAAATGGAAACCCGACTTCAAAAATCAAATATTCTATAATAAAAAATGCACTAAAAAGTAAAAAAATAATTGCATATTCTTGTGCCAATTTTAGTTCACCTAAGCAAAAATTTTTAAATATATATGTACAATTATTGTTATTTTTGGAGGCGGTGTCCAAAAGTTATGTGAATTTCTCTATGCTGATACCTCCTCCAAAAATAACAATAATTGTACATATATATTTAAAAATTTTTGCTTAGGTGAACTAAAATTGGCACAAGAGTATGCAATTATTTTTTTACTTTTTAGTGCATTTTTTGTTATAGAATATTTGATTTTTGAAGTCGGGTTTCCATTTTGTCAAAATAGGCTTTATTTCTCGCTTTTTAGTGACTTTGAAGTTCTATAACCGATTTTATTTGTCTAAATATGGGTAGACCAACTAAACGACCAACTAATTTTTAGTGCATTTTTTTATAACACATTTTTTTTTATCCGTTTGTTTTTTTTTTTTTAATTTTTAGTGCATTTCTTTATAACAAATTTTCAATTTTTTTTACAAGAATTTGTTTTTTTTGTAAAAATTTTTTTTTGGGGTCGGTTTTTTTTTGAAAAAAATTTTTTTGAAGTTGCTTTTTAAAAAAATTTTCTTATTTTCCCATTATGAATGAGTATATCCTTTCAAAAAATAAAATTTCGCAGAAATCGGTTATCACATATAAAATGAGGGTTTTCCTCGATTTCCAGGGGATCCCTTCATCAGAATGCGATTTGGTGAAAATGGGACCAATCAGAAATCAAACTCTTTAAAACAAAAAAATCGAACTTGGTTAATAAATGACGGAGTTCTGAGGTAACAAACATTAAAAAAAAAATACAGGCGAATTGAGAACCATCCTCCTTTTTGAAGTCGGGTTAAAAATCCAACGCATCTAAGATGGGTCACTTCCGTTGATAAAATATGACCGAATGGCAACCATACTATCAGTGCATAAATAGATGCTAGTTTACAAAAAACAATTATAAAATATGTAACTAGCAATCTTATTTTCAAATGACATTGAAAACGAACTCAAATTTCAAAATATATTGCAAAATATCATATATTTTTTGAAAATTATAATTATGCACTTTCCAGTTTTAATTATGCGGAAGATGTCTCATTATTTCATGCCTTGAACTCATATGAATGAACTCGAAATGTTAACAATACTATCACAAGGTATTTTAATTTTTTAGAAAAAATACATAATAGTTGCATGACTTGTTATATACAAACAACTACTAGAATTAGCGACATGCATTTAATATTATATTTAATAACTTTCATGTACATCCTCAGATTCCTAATGTCTAATGTTCTCTATCTGATTGAAAATTTATCAGAAGCATTTGGTTTGTTTCAGCAGTCATGCACAAATAGGTTTATGATTTTGAATGAAGAATAAAATTAAAATTTTAAACTCTTTAACCTTCTTTGGCATCAAAGCCCGTTGTTATACACATGCAACTTTTGATGAAAGTTTTCAATCGCAATAAACATATTTGGTATAACTAAAGTTACACTGCTGTGCACACGATAAAATTCTCTTGAAATAAATCAATCACATGTTTGTTAACAGCTATAACTCTTGTTTACTATCTCTTTCTTTTCGTTTCTTTCGAAACCACTGTGACCTGGTACCCAGATCAATTTAACATTGTTCCGTTTTGCCAGCTCCAGAAGTTCCTCTAGACAATCCTTGGCTACCTCTGAGGTGACCTCAGTTGGTAGGCAAGGCTTTTATAGCAGCTTGACTGTCCTAGATAATACATACGTTCTGGTGTATGTAGCCGCTACGCAGGTTCTTACGGACGCAAACCAATATGGCGTAGACTTATTGATCATTAAAAGGCCACAGTCTTCCACCTGAAAGACTGTGGCATATTTCTCCAAGTGAAGGCTTATGTTTGCCTTGGATCTTTCACCGAATATTCCCGCCCTGGACCCTTTCCCAGTTTTGGAGCCGTCTGTATACCAAACGATTCCTTTCTTGAGATAGGATGGTTCTCCTTCTGTCCACATGTCCCTTTCACAGACTACAGTGAAAGTTTTTGAAAAGGAGTATACTTTGGGAAGTATATCTGTGCCCATTTCAAAAACGGGGTCTGAGATGATTGATGTTCTCACGATTCTTGCATGTCCAACCTCATTTTTGTAACCCAGTTATTACTGCAAGATAGTTTATAGGCGCTGAATCTCGCTTATTACAACGTTTAGCGGAGTCAGTCCTAGTATTATTTCCATGGCAGCTCTGGCTTTATTGCTCATGGATCCAGTAATGCACAAACAGGCCAGTCTTTGTATCCTGGGCAGCTTTGTGCATGCCGTTATTAGATTAACCTTTCGTCACCATAATAGAGCAGCATAGATTATGATTTGCCTAACTACTGTTGTGTACAGCCAGTGGATCATTTTGGGTTTTAGACCCCATATTTTTCCACATGCTCTTTTGCAAAGCATGCGAGAAGATTTTCTCTTATTGTTATGTATTCCAGATGAGGGTTCCATGTTAGTTTAGAGTCTAACATCACTTCTAAGAATTTGGTTTCCCTTGCGATCTGTAGTCTTCCACCAAAGAGGATGGGTGGTATTATTTTATCCACCTTCCTTTTTTTGTGTGAATGGAATTAGTGTGGTTTTACCAGGGTTTATTTTTAATCCCTCGTAAATCATTCCTGCAGTGTAAATGCAATGAAAATGAGATAAATTTACAGGAATTTAAAATCTTTTTGGTATTAATTTAGAAGCGAAACTATACTGATTTAATATTTAATTATTTACTTAATTTATATTATTTTTAATATTTATAAATTAAATGTTTTATATTATAATAATCACTACCATAAAGCAACAATGGTGCCATATCGGACGGGGCCTAGGGCGTCATCGAATCTAAATTCGTCACTGAAAAGTAAGTTTTCAAAATGAATGATATTACAGAAAATTTAAAAAATGTTTGTGATTATTCAACGTGTTTCGTACAGTGTTTAATGATTTTATTTAAAAATTATTATTATACTTAATTACAGTTAATTAACATATATATTAATTCATATATTTAATGTAATTTCGAAAAGTGTACGCTAAAAAATGTATATTCAAATTCAGGAAAGACACCAGACATTATTATTTTCATTATAATTGTCATTAACGTCACGAATCTAGTAATTGCGATAATTAGGTATTAAATTAAAGTCATGTAATTACTTAAGTAAAGAGATTAGCTACTTACTTATCGAATCATATTACAACTTCAGGTACTGAGTATCTGAAATTTTTAAACAATATCTCTCATATACCGTGTGTGTTGCAAAGCTTTTCCAATAGAGAATCAATGTTAAATATTATTTATTACTGACTGGCCGTGAGATTACTGTATGAAGTCAGTCAGTACACATGTAATGGGAGTCATCTCATACATACAAACATCTGGATAGTCTATAGGTATACTGTATACTGTATGCGTATGGTTATTTGTTTGTCATTTAAGAGTGGAGATTTTGTGATGCCCATACTAAAGTTAAGAATTCAATGAACACACTCTCATTATATGCGTACTGACTGGCTTCAAACAGTAACCACACGGACAGCCAGTAATAAATAATATTTAACATTGATTCTCTATTGTAAAAGCTTTCCAACACACACGGTATATGGGTAATGGTAAAGTTACTCATGACGTCATATTCCAAAATGGTGGCTTTAGTCAGGTATATTTTTCATAAAAAAGATGAGTAACTTTCGATAGAAAACTGATTTTCCTAACATCACGTTTATATAAATAATTGATATTATCTTTTTGCGTTATCGTTTTGACAGACAGGCTAATTGTGTCATTTTATGAAAATCCATACCAAAAATATTTTACGAACAATATTTTCAACCGTTACAAAGTTGGGACTAAACTTATAATACTATTGTGCCTATCTATAATATACATGTACCGGATATATCGATTTGAAATGGATTTCTGAAATTTTCCAAATGGTAATTTTAATAAGAGTAAAATTAACAGGAACAAATGTGAATGAAGGAAATTTTAACAAGAGCAATTTCAATATAATTTAAAATTTATTATATTTTAAATCTAGTATATTTTAATCTAGTTAATTTTCTATTTATTTTTATTTTTGTCTGTTGATCTCGACTTTACATCTATATATATGACTTTATATCTTATATATATATATACATATATATATATATATATATATATATATATATATATATATATATATATATATATATATATATGTATATATATATAAACTTTTATGTGCCTGTGGACTCTCTAGCGGTCACAGTTTTATTCCGATAGGAATGAAATTTCGTAATTGAGACGCTTTGGTATTTAAAAGGTCAAGTTCGATAATGAGAAAAATCGGACAAGGGGAAAGTAGTGGGGGTTCAGAGGATGGGGGGTAGATTTTGCTCATTTTTTTACAGGTTGAAAATAACCTAGTAAATCCCGTAGTTTCAGAATTTTTGATCTGTTAAGAACGCGAGATAATTAATAGCAAAGTAATCATTCTTTCTCACTCTCTCTCATTAGTAGCCTGTAAAACTTCATATCCGCCCAACTATTATCTGTTGTATTAAAAAAAATACTCGACAGAATTTAAAGAAAGAAACGAGGATAGTAAAGATAAATATTTATTAAATAAATTGTTTATTTAAATCGCGTTTTATCGTTTTGTTTTCAAAATATAATAGTTTAAAATTTTTATTTTTCAAAAATTTCATTAATTTGTATACAAATGTGTTTATGTGTTTATATGTTGTATAAAAGTTAAAATTTTTTTTTTATTTCAAAATTACATTAATTTGTATATATGAATAGTGAATATATCTATGTGTTGTGTATGTGTGTATATGTATTTGTTCTATAATATAAGCAAACCGGTTGTTTGTCCTGATTATACAAGACAGTGTTGGTGGAACTCCCTTTTAATTAATTAATCAGTGCGTACACTCATTCGTATAACATAATAATATGGAATAGTGAATTCTATAATTTACATGTATAAATAAAATATAAATTATGTTTTAATAATATTCTTATTGTTTTTATGTTGAGAAAATTATATTAAAATGTGGCTCATCATATCACATTATCATATCTATATCTATATTACCATCCATTTGTCTATCTGTGTGTGTGTCCATTCTACATATCATCATCATTGATATTTATCAAGGTTGTGTTGTTATAATTCTTTTAGTTTGCATTCTGACCTCGATTTTAATGATGTCGATCATAATATTATTATATTTATATGGATAAAAAATCTACTAAATAACACTCACACATCGTCTATATACAGACATATAATCGAGATATTATTTAACCCGATCACTACTGATTAAATTTGAAATAAAACCTATTTTGACAAAATAGAAACCCGACTTCAAAAATCAAATATTCTATAACAAAAAATGTACTAAAAAGTAAAAAAATAATTGCATATTCTTGTGCCAATTTTAGTTCACCTAAACAAAAATTTTTAAATATATATGTACAATTATTGTTATTTTTGGAGGCGGTGTTAGCATAGAGAAATTCGAATACTAGGACACCGCCTCCAAAAATAACAATAATTGTACATATATATTTAAAAAATTTTTGCTTAGGTGAACTAAAATTGGCACAAGAATATGCAATTATTTTTTTACTTTTTAGTGCATTTTTTGTTATAGAATATTTGATTTTTGAAGTCGGGTTTCCATTTTGTCCAAATAGGTTTTATTTCTCGCTTTTTAGTGACTTTGAAGTTCAATAACTGATTTTATTTGTCTAAATATGGGTAGACCTAATATTTTTTAGTGCATTTCTTTATAACACATTTTTTTTATCCGTTTTTTTTTTTTTAATTTTTAGTGCATTTTTTTTAACAGTTTTTCATTTTTTTTTACATGCATTTTGTTTTTTGTATGCAAGTCGGTTTTTAAAAAAATTTTCTTATTTTCTCATTATAAACGAGTATACACATTCAAAAAAATTTTCCTCGATTTCCCGGGGATCCCTTCATCAGAATGCGACTTGGTGACAATGGGAAACCAAACCCTTTAAAACAAAAACAAAAATTCAAAATCGGTTCATAAATGACGGAGTTCTGAGGTGACACACATTAAAAAAAGCAAAAAATACAAACGAATTGAGAACCATCCTCCTTTTTGAAGTCGGGTTAAAAAAGAGTCTGTAAGTACTTATGTACGCACATAAGAAGTTCTTCTTACTTCTTTTTAAATAATTTGGTAAAATAATATTCAATAAGGTGAACACTACTGTAAGGACACATTAAAACTTTCTTACAATCTAGGACGCGAACCCAACACCGAAGACCGCACCGGAGTTCAAGGGGCGGGGCCCCTTTGCGGACAGAGCAAGTAATACAAATACACGTAAATAACTAACTTCCTCATGTTGTTTAGATTTTCAAATTTGAATATTGTTAAATAATTTAAAAAAATTCGTTACGCAGGAGCTGCTTCAACTTAGCGAATTTCCTTAGAATACATAAATCACTCTCTAGCGGTCATAATTTTAGTGTGATCAAAATGAATAATCATATCTGATATGATTTTAGTATTTGCAATGCCAATTTTATTAATAAATGGAAAATATCTTTCTTAATATTAGAAAAATCGAAAAATATATAAGGAGTAAAAATGTAGAAAATTATGTTTGCTACAATTCACTTTTCGGTCATTTTTCTCAAACTCCAATGTGAACAGAGATATTAAGAATTTTAACTTTCAATCTTAAATTGAAAATATTTCTGTAAATATTGGTGAACAGAAAAATTGATAAGAAACAAAATTATAATAAAACTAATTGCCAATAACTTAGTTTCTTATAAATTTTTCGATTTTTCGAATATTAAGGGACATAGGCCAAATTTTATGTCTTGTCCGATTTTACCCCTTAACGAACTTGACCATTCAAATACCAAAAGCGTTAAAAAATTTAAATTTTGCACACAGCTTTTATACTGTTGGCAATACAATAAATTGGTACCATCTGGATGAACAGATGATTGAATTCGAAAATATTCCTTTAAATAGAAATTTGGTGGAAGTGTTGCTTAATATTGGAAAGTAGTGGAAGCGCCGAGAACCTAAATTAGATTTCTTAGTCTTGCAATAACTTCATATACATTTTTTTTAAAAATATTTAGTATACCAACAATTATTAACAATGTTGAGAAAAGATTTCCAGTCTGATTGAAATGACTCATAACCTCAACGTTATTGTACTATGTATATAGAGGTAAAAAACCATTGTGTATGTGCCTTATCTAATTTTGTAGTGTTTACATTTTTTTTGTAATAAATATTGTTGTGTATTCTATTTTACTATTATTATTTATTCTGTGCAAAAATTTTTCTCATTTTCCGTCTTCGTTTTGTTGTGTCTGGGTATATCATTCATAAATACATTGTTGTTGTATTTTTAAGAGAATGACAGAGAAAAAAGATAATAATAGGTTTAGTGTGAGAATTTTTGTATGATTTATGGAATGATCTTTTGTTATGTGTGTACTATTTTCTATGCAAATAATATTACTTTTATGTAGCACAAGTTGCATATTAAATTGAATTTAAAAACAATCAATTTTATCTTTTTACAACACTTGCCGCCCTTGGCATTTTTGCTAACATACAAATTTTAAGCGCGCTTTCCAAACAATGTTTGAAATAAAAGTTAACAACTTTTGTACGCATCATTTTCTTGAAAACCAAATTAATTCGGCACAACTCAACAGCAAAAATTTAAATTTTTGTGCCCGTTTAAGAGTCCGTGATCGCCAGACCTGCCTCATTTTCATGCCTCTCATGCCCCCAACATAATATCGATATTTCGAATATCAAGGGAGATATGCCAAATTTTTTGTTTCTCCCTCGCCGTAAACCCCCCTTTCCCCTTGCCCGATGTTACCCATTAACGAACTTGACCTTTCAAATACCAAAAACAATATTTGTATGTTGCCACTAATTTTATTATATCTCTATCTTATTATATTAATGTTTAATTAATTATATCTCAAAAACTAAGTGTCAAATCGAAAATATTTATTGAACTTTTTTGTTTGTTTTTTTCCAGCTCTACACCGTGTATAGTTTTCTTGAATGAATTCCAGACATCCTGTTTATATAGAGATTAATGAAAAAGTTGGGGTCGATTGATTCGAGTCGAAAAGATTGGGACGAGTTTTGGGTATTTGTGTATATATTTACCGATTTGTTTAAAAAAATATATTCTCTTGGAGTGGTAATTTTATATAATATACTTTATCTGACATGACTCAGGACCTATTTTGCTTCATGCCTTTCTATCTAGAACTTCCATTGATAAATAATTCAGTTTATAACATAGAGCAATATATATATATATATATGTATATACTAATATATGAAGATATCTAGTTTCTTTGTTTGGTTATTTGTTTGTTCCGGGTAATCTCTGAAACTACTGAACCGATTCTAAAAACTCTTTCACTGATAGGAAGCTACATTATTCCCGAATGATACAGGCTATACAAAGTTTTTGTTTTATTCACCTCGTGGCATGCTAAAACCCTAACTATTCAACGATGTGAGATCGAAATAAAATCTTTAAATATAAAAAATGTTTGTTTATAAATATAATATGAAATATTTTTTCATACAATCAATAGTTTAGACCCAATTTCAGTACGAATTCTGTGCGGGTCAGCTATAATAAATAAAGAAATACACGATTCAGCGTTTTTCGAAAATCAACCCTTAAGGAGGGAAATAGGGAGTCAGAATTTCGGGTTTTTTGAGGTTAAAGAAATGAAAATTTCTATTTCAGTTATACCTTATAAAATACGTGTTTTCGAGTTTTTGGAAAAAGGATCCTCAAGGGGGTGAAACACGGGGTGAGCGTTTGTATCGAAGTTCAGTATTTTAAAATTATATTTAAATTGATTTTTAACCTATAAATTATAAATAAACAAATATACAGCGTTTTTAGATAATCAGTCCTTGACGGCGAGAAATATTATGTTAAAGGAAGAAATATTATGTTTACAAAGTTTTTGCGGGAGAAGCCGCAACGGGCACTGATAATAAAAAATAAATATGAACATCTATATTGTAAATTGTAATTTAGTTCATCACGTAGTATTATAAAATCGAACATATAGATATTAAATTACAAAAAATATAATAATAATAATAATAGTAATATATATATTGTTATGAAATGACTCATTAGCTGAGTAAAAACTAAATTATTATTCATCAGTATAAAAGATATACTGATTACCAATTCAAATGAAACAACAACATAACTAAATCAAACTGTACATTCGCTGCACAATCATATATTTGCAAATTTTCTTTTGGTGCAACTCTATACATGTCCCGATGTGTTAATGTGTGTGCATATATGTGTGTTTGTATAGGGACAAAATTTCATCACATATATTCTCGAGAATATATGAAACTCCTATTTTGAAATAATTTATTTGTGATTGCCTAAAGCGCAGTATTTTTCATTCTACAAAAATATTAAAAACATTCACTAGCTTGGTGTAAACTGTAATATATCCGACAAAAAACATAAATGTGAGATGGATCAAGTTTTCGCATACGTGAAAGGGAAAAGAAGACTTGAATGTTAATTTATTTGTTACAAACAGTTTTATATATTAGATTATCAAATGATAATAGGGAATATGCATGAAAATGTTTTATCACTTGAATTGAAGCATGTTTACTTGACAAATATCAAGGTAAAATTACTTTTTAAATAACTTTAAAAATAAGCGAGATATGAATGATTGAAATTCCCGATTAGACAAAGAGGGTGATAGCCCTCTTGATATGTTATGTGACGTCATATTACACTTTCACCATTTAAAATACACGTAAAACTCCGTTTTTAGTATTTTTGCAAGAAAGAGACAGATAATAATCTTTAAAAGCTCTTAGCTTCCTTGATATTTGTCGGATTTTAATTTCGTTTTTAAATATTATTACAGTATTAACAGTATTTTCATATTCTGAAAATAAATGTGAAAAAAAATTTTCATGCATATTCCCTATTAATGAGAACTCTAGATTTGTTAAATAAAATTTGAAATTCGCCCCAATACCTAGATCAGTTTTTGTATATAAATACAAACTGACTGACTTTGGTGAAAGTGTCACCAAATTAGCAACAAATAACATATCCAGAGACAATATAAGAGTAATTATAATAAGAGTGATGTTAACAAGTGTAAATTGAATGAGAATAATATTAACAATAGTAATTTCAAAAAAAATTATTATATTTTAATTTATTTAACTTCTTATTTAATTTTATTTTTGTCTATTGATTTCGATTATCTATCTATTTCTAATTGTCAAAGAATAAATTACGACTAGCTAATTTATACTGATGATGACTACTTTGTAGTCGAAATACGTATTTATAATACAAAAACTGATCTAGGTATTGCGGCGAATTTGAAATTTTATAACAAAAAGTATTGATATTCCAGCAAAAACAAAAATTTTCGTCTTCAAAAGAAGTCAAATCTATGTAAGGACCAAGTTTTTGAACATAAGTGAGAAAATGATTGGGATATATTTATTGGGTAAGGCTTTTCTTTGCAGGCTTTTTTATTTTAGGCTATTTTTATATAACCTAAATTCACCATAAACTAATGAAGTGTAAGTGACATCCAGGCGAATTAATTGAAGCCAAAACGGCTTTGATATCTCTCTATCGAGAAATTGTTTGAGAAAATTCTATCCACCATACATCATACCTAAAACTATCGTAGAAATTCTTCTTCTTCATACCTTGAAACATGAAATTATATTGAAATCTCTGATTTCCACCTTCGGGGTAAATACAATTATATCCCATCTGGAAGTTAATATTAATATTGTTATAATTTTTCCAAAATAATGGATCCAGTGTTTCAAATAGGCAAAAATTACGCTATTTCCATTTGATATAAATATATTAATGTATTTTATTTATGTATTTGATGTCCACTCCCGTTCATAAAAATTGAACTAGTTGAAATATTCTAAGTGTTACTAATGTAACTTACTGGCGGTTCAATTTTTATGAACGGCAGTGTACTTAGATGAGTAAAGAGTATTATTGTAAAATGATGGTTTAAGGTTAATCGGACACAATGTATAGGCAATTAGGCAATGTATAAATAAAAATATGAATTTTTGATATGTTATTTATAATTCCTAACTCATACGGATAAAATAATTTTTTTTTTTAAATCTGACGAAGGGTTTTCATGTAATTAATCATTAAAAATTGGAATTTTAACATGTTGTGAATAGCAAATGTTGAATGAACGCATACATTTTCGATAATGTTGCTCCACCTTCTATAGATTAAAAAGTAAAAAACTACTTTTATAAATTGAATCTCGTACATTCCGCTAAAATATAAATAGTGTGACGAAGAGTTTTGTAAATATCTTAATTAAAAATATGAAAAATTCACGAAAATTTTCGTCCGCCATACTTGAATAGAGTCAAAAGAAGATTATTTATTACTTTCAGTAATTAAATAATTACATAAATCCGATTACTAGTGATGTTAGATGCTATCTAAATTTAAATTAATTTACAGATTAAAATTTGTTGGGTACTGTCCGGACAACCTTTTAATAAATATTTAAATTGCATTCTTTGACATCAAATTCTTGATATGAAAAATCATACACAAATCTAGGATGGAAATTGAACCCACGATCTTTGGCATTCTAGATCAACATTCTGCCTCTGTGATAGCTGAGATGTTATGGTAGAGGAATGCATATGATCTCTCACTATTTTGTTTTCAATGTATTATTCATTTGTTTATTTACTATTTACATATCTTTGACAAATGCTTGATATGAAAAATGTTATCAATGTTCAAACATATTACTTATATGTCAAATTTAGTAATTGCTAGCCACTTCCGTTGGTATAATATAACCGAAAGGTATTCCTACTAACAATGGATAAATAGACACTACTTTACATAAAAACAATTAACTCGTAAAGTTAATGGATAAGAACACCGTCCCGGATAGTTCGGGCCCATATATCCGTATATCCATCCGAACTTAATCTAAAAGAACCAATGGTTGCCATCCGTCCGAGTTTCCCCGAATTTGTCCTAATTTAAAGGGTGTTCGGGGAGCGTCTGGGTGGGGTTTTATTTGTAGTCCGGGTTTAAAAGTATTAAAATCATCGGTCACCGCCGGGAAGCTGTGGAACCACGCCCGGTTCCATGCCACAAACAACCGACTCGCTGGATTCTCCGTCCCTCCTCCCCTCTCATCGCAGTTGCGTAGAAATTAAAAATGTAAGACTAGAATAGTTTCTTATAACTTTAAGAACATTTTTTTTGTTCAAAGAGTATAATTTTTGTTTTATTTAAAGAAATTAAAAATATAAGATTGCTAATAGTTTCTTAAGGATGCTTCCAGCATGAAACCACTTTTCGACAGATTTGCTAATTTTCTTTCATAGGCTAAAAATGAAGTTTTCTAATAAATCCCGAAGTTGCAGAATTTTTGACCGTTTAGAACGCGAGATAATTAATAGTAAAGTAATCATTCTCTCACACTCTCTCTCATTAGAAGCATGTAAACCTTCATGCCCGTCCAACTATTCTACTGCCCTCTTTCTGCTCTATTTAAAAAAAATTCGTTACGCAGGAGCTGCTTCAACTTAGCGAATTTCCTTAAAATACATAAATCACTTTCTAACGGTCACAATTTTAGTCTGATCAAAATGAAATGTCGTTTATGACTTTAGTATTTGCATGGCCAATTTTATTAATAAATAACATACGTCAAGGGGAAATGGGGGCATAAGGAAAGAAGAAAACACAAAATATAAAATATCTCTCTTAATATTAGAACAATCGAAAAATGCGTAAGTAATAAAGTTGTAGAAAATCATGTTTGCTACAATTCATCACCTTATCATTTTTGCTGAAACCCTAATGTGTACAGAGATATTGAGGAATTTAATTTTCAATCTTAAACCGTCAATATTTCTGTAAATATTAGGGTAACAGAAAAAATGATAGGAAACAAAATTACTTCTTATAAATTTTTCGAGTATTAAGGGAGATTTGTCAAATTTAGTGTTTCCCCCTCCCTCTAAACCCCCCTCTCAAATACCAAATTTCATTCCAATCAGATAAAAATTGTAACCGCTAGAGTGATTACAGACACACATATATATATATATATATATATATATATATGTCCATAGATATATATATATATATATATAAATTTTACAGATGGTGATTTTCGACATCTACTAAGTAGGATCGATGGTCATTTGCAAAAATTTTTGCAAAATTTTGAAGTCGATACGAGACCAATAGCTCTATTACCTTTCAGGAAATTCGCTAGAAATACTCGACATAATTTAATAAAAAACTAGGTTAGTAAATTTATTAAATAAATTTTTTTTAAATCGCGTTTTACCGATTTGTTTCCGAAATATAAAAGTTTAAAATTATTTTTTATTTCAAAATTACATTAATTTGTATATATGAATAGTAAATATATCTATGTATTGCGTATATGTGTGTATATATATTTGTTCTATAATAAAAGCAAAACCGGTTTTTTTGTCCTGATTATATAAGACAGTGCTGAAACTACGTTAAAACTTTAAAAAGGTATTTTTTTTGTATAATATAATTTTTGTTTCATATAAAAAAATAAGAAATTTAAGACTGCCAATAGTTCCTTAACGTTAAGAAGATATTGTTTTGATCACAGAGTATCATTATTGTTTTATTTAAAAAATTAAAAAAATGTAAGACCAAAGAAAAAAAGTGTGTGTGACAGCTCCGATGCACGTTGCAGTTTACTCCTTAAGAACGATTTTCTTTGCCCCATATATATTGTCCATACTAATTTAAATATTTTATTATAGGTATAGCTCATACAAATTTATATAAACTACACTAATAATTAAATGTCCAATAAATAGAAAGCGCACATTTTCATATGTACAATATATATCATATTAATCATAACGGATGTTCCGGCACTATTATCTACACCAGTTTCTTCCATAGTTTATATAATTTTCAGTTCACTTTATGTGAATATAATTATCAATATTAATAATCCACAATAATAATATTGATTATCGAAACTTTAAAATATTCATATAAATAAACTACACTAATAATTAAATGTCTTATAAATAGAAATCACATGTTATATTATGCATACAATATATACCATATTAATACTGACTGACTGAGTGCAGTGACATACGTAAACATAATAACCTGTATACGACTCTTATACAGCGAGACATGAACCTGACTGTCTGATTTTTCGTAACGAGGTTATTCTATCATTATATTTTAGTCTCCATATTTTTTCAAAACCGGAATCTTATATGTAAAATCGATTCTTAAGGAGTAAACTCCAAAAATGTGCTAACAGTTTCTTAAAAATTAAAGAAGATTCTGTTTTGTTTCTTAAGAAGACTAAATTTAGTTTAAAATTGTATGAAAATAAATAAAAAGTTGACTTATAACAATTAAAACTATTTTTTATTTTACTTAAGTAATTTCCAGCTCCAAAATCCGAGATTTTTACGTTTCTTGTCCTGATTGCCAGATTTTAGAGATGGCACCCCTAAATGAAACATATATACAACTGTGTATATTATGTTTCATTTTGATTTCCATGATAATGCATTGAAATAAATAATGTATTAGTTTGGTTCAATATCCGAATTCTAGTTTGACTTTTAAGCTTTCACTATCCCGTTTTCATTTCCGGCCAGTGTATATTTATTGGCATGATTGAATAACTAACTTTACTATATACAAACAAGATATAATTTACCTACTTCTCTACATCGCTATATTATAAAAGTTATTTATATCTATGCTCTTTTTTTCCATCAATATTTTAATTTCAATTATTATTAAATATCAAACAGTAAATAAAATAAAAAAACTAATTTATTTTTTTTAGTCATATTTTTTAATTAATTAATTAATTTTTTATAAATATCATATTGCAAATTAAAATAGGGCAAACCCTACCAATTGAATTCATACTCAGTTTTATAAAATTTTTTTATATAATTGGGCTAATTAATTTAACTTATTATGAATAACCTCAAACACGACAGATTAAAGTTTTTATACCCGGTAAATATAAAATAAGTTTAGTCCCGACTGTAACGGTTGAAAATGTTGATCACAGAAAAAAATTATTGGTGTAGTTTATAAAATGACCTAATTAATTCATTTCCGTCTATCCGTGGAGACGAAAAAACGAAAAGGTATAACCAGCTGAAATTTTGTGTGTGTTCTAGAACTAAAAAGAAAGCGTGATTTGGCATAAATCTGAATTTTTTTCATATAAACAATTTGTTTGTAAACTAGCAACTAGTCCATTATATCCGTATAGTGTATCTAATCGCTGTCTATATGCAACGACTATGAAATGGTGTCTTTGTTACATATACTTGTAGATACACTCACACGACGAACGACATGTACGAGTAAGATGCGACTATGTATAAATGATTGGAGTTAGAGACTGATAAGTAAAACAGTATATGTTATTCAATACTGATTTTAATGCAGTTTAAGTGTAACAAAGATAACATATCATAGTAGACTGCATATAGACAACGATAGATACACTATAAACTGTTTCCAGATTGGGCGTATCTTAAAATACAGGCTGTATATTAATACGGTTGTCTTTCAGGCGAAAATTGTAATTGTAAAGATCTGATAACTGAATAATATGATATTTCTACCCGTAGGGATTTTCTTCATAAGCAAAATATCAATATGTTTGACACTAACTTGAAAAAAAACTGAACTTCCCCGAAAACTGAAACCCCGTGTTTCATTCATTCACTTGAGGGTCCATTTTCCAAAAACACGTACTTTGTGGGAAGAATAAATTTTAGTGTAATATTATAAATTATCATTTCATTCTAATCAACTCATTTTCGGACATCATTTATATACAATTTAAAAACAGTACACAAATGTATTTTTTTAATTAATAATTTATTTAATCATAAATTCAACGAATTGAAAAATATTACAATTACTAATTTTAATTCATGGGGTATGTATTAAAGAGTGTTCATTAAAAAAATTTCCAGCTAAATATTTATTAGCGAATTTCCTCCAAAGGAAATACAACGTTTTTGTACCGATGAAGGAATATCGTAAAAATTTCTTCAAATGACCATCGATCTTATTAGATGTTAAAAATCACGTTAAGATCTACAGATACATATATATATATATATATATATATATATATATATATATATATATATATATATATAAGTATATATATATATATATATATATATGTATATATATATATATATATATATATATATGTATATATATATATACATACATATATATGTATATATATATATATATATATATATATATATATATATATAGATTGAGTTAGATTGTAAAGGCTGCCCTGGACGGGCTACACTTCGACCATAAGGTTCATTGTGATGCCTTAGGATGTGAGGATGTGAGTGGAGTGGAAGGAATTTGTGAGTAGACTACGAATTGGTAGGATATGCGGCTGCAGCCACTATGATAGGAACTATGCCGATATTCATCTGGAGTTCGTGAAGGAAGCTGCAGAAAACCTTCTCAAGCATAACCGGTTACTTCGTTCTTGTCCATACGCCGACAGTTTAGTCAATTAACCGCTCCTTTTTTTACTGCATACTGCTGCATACTTTTTTACTTTTAAGTACTGCATACTGCACAGACATAACCCCTTAGACCGCTCGGCCACTTGGAACTTTTTAGATTCTTGGCTTTTATAATCATGAAGAAAAAAAAACAGTTAACCTGTATGTTCCTCAAATAATTTTGATGGAAATATCTTTTCGAGTGACTCTCCAATTTGGAAGATTCTTCGTGAATAAAGCTTTATAAGGGGAAAGGGGGGGTTTAGAGGGAGGGGAACCACTAAATTTGGCATATCTCCCTTAATGTTCGAAAAATCGAAAAATTTATAAGGAGTATAGTTGTAGGTACTTAGTTTTACTATAATTTTGTTTCGTAACATTTTTTCTGTGCACTAATGTTTACAGAAATATTTGCAATTAAAGTTTGAAAGTTAAATTTCTAAATATCTCTGTACTCATTAGAGTATGTACTCATTAAGAGTTTGGAAAAAATGATAACGTAATAAATTGTAGCAAACTTGATTTTCTACGGCTTCACTTCTTATACATTTTTCAATTGTTCTAATATTAAGAAAGATATTTTATATTTTGTGTTTTCTTCTTTATCTATGCCGTCATCCAGGGTCGAACTGGGCCGAAAGGGCCCGGGTGGCTCCCAACGAGCCCGAGACCCGGAACGGGATCATGGTAGATGGGATACTATCGGAAAATAATGAAATATACAAATTATTAACTATCAACTGTGTATATATGCGCTTCAGCGCTGAAAATCGTCTCTCACGAGTCACTTGCGCGACGAATTTGTGAGAATTACACAATATGCAACGTATAAAGTGGTGTACGTGATGAAGTGCATGTTATATTATGATAAATGTTTACATGCACATGGCATGCAACTTTGGCATGGCGTCCTTTGCAGTTTGGTCTAAGACATCTTCGTCGTATTTTTCCTCAGTCTGACAATCTGAGCCATTCATGTCTTGCTGCCTAGGCGGAACGTGCTCACCCCAAAGAGTTTTAGACAGCTCAAAACATAAATAATTTTATGAATAGATTAGATAGATATTATATTATATTCGATTATGATATAATGCATCTCTTAAACAATGTCAAATGTAGTGTATTATGATACACGTCAAAATCGGTTGATTCGTTCAAAAGTTATCGCCGTTCAGAAATTTCCAAAACAAGTTTGAATTTTTCTATTTCATTTCTAAGTATGTATGAACTAACTACTTTACATATAGATCACAAAAGCCGGACCCTAGCCTGCGCGGGCCCCTTACCGTACCTACCGCCAGGCCCGCGAGAGGCCCGCGCAGGCTAGGGCTGGCAAACGCCACCTCGACTATATGGCCAGTCCGACGCTGCCGTCATCCCCCTTGACCTATGCCATGTATTAATAATCAGATACGACATTTAATTTAGATTAGACTATAATTGTGGCCACTAGAGTGTAATTTATGTATTCTAAGGAAATTCTAAGTCTTAATTTTATATTTAAAAATTTTTCCTATCTTGTTCTGTTTAAAAAATAAGTTATGCCACGTTGCATTATGTTTTCCTCTTTTGGTGGCAAACTTTTCTTTGAAACATTTATTTCAAATGATCACACTGTATAGATAAATTTATTTTCATTTAAATTTATGACGAAGTACTAGGTAAAAGTTTTTTTATGGTTAATTATTTTTAATTAGTTATTTTTATTGTTTTAATTGGTTAGGCAACCAACCAGTTATATACAAGGCATCATGTGTTATTTTAATCACACCTCGTCATTATTTTTATGGTAAATGACGATGTTGACCTCCGTTAAGCTAGCAGAGCAAAGTACCGAAAATGAATTTTCTACGTACCAGAATTATGTGCTAATTATGTGCTAATTATGTGCTGCAATTAAAATTTTTGTGCTTTTTTCGTTTTGGCGGAATATGAAAGATAAAAGTGCTCGGCTAGCTTAATATCAAGCCAGCAGAGCATCGGTTAAAAAGTCCCAAAAATGAATTTACTACCTACCAGAATTATGTGCTAATTATGTGCTAATTATGTGCTGCAATTAAAATTTTTGTGCTCTTTTAGTTTCGGCGGAAATTGAAAATTAAAAGTGCTCGGCTAGCTTAACATCAAGGCAGCAGAGCATGGGTTATAAAGTGTCCCGAAAATAAATTTACTACCTACCAAAATTAAGTGCTAATTATGTGCTAATTATGTGCTGCAATTAAAATTTTTGTGCTCTTTTAGTTTCGGCGGAAATTGAAAATTAAAAGTGCTCGGCTAGCTTAACATCAAGGCAGCAGAGCATGGGTTATAAAGTGTCCCGAAAATAAATTTACTACCTACCAAAATTAAGTGCTAATTATGTGCTAATTATGTGCTGCAATTAAAATTTTTGTGCTCTTTTAGTTTCGGCGGAAATTGAAAATTAAAAGTGCTCGGCTAGCTTAACATCAAGGCAGCAGAGCATGGGTTATAAAGTGTCCCGAAAATAAATTTACTACCTACCAAAATTATGTGCTTTTTATGTGCTAATTATGTGCTGCAATTAAAATTTTTGTGCTTTTTTAGTTTCGGCGGAAATTGAAAATTAAAAGTGCTCGGCTAGCTTAACATCAAGACAGCAGAGCATGGGTTATAAAGTGTCCCGAAAATAAATTTACTACCTACCAAAATTAAGTGCTAATTATGTGCTAATTATGTGCTGCAATTAAAATTTTTGTGCTCTTTTAGTTTCGGCGGAAATTGAAAATTAAAAGTGCTCGGCTAGCTTAACATCAAGGCAGCAGAGCATGGGTTATAAAGTGTCCCGAAAATAAATTTACTACCTACCAAAATTATGTGCTTTTTATGTGCTAATTATGTGCTGCAATTAAAATTTTTGTGCTATTTTAGTTTCGGCGGAAATTGAAAATTAAAAGTGCTCGGCTAGCTTAACATCAAGACAGCAGAGCATGGGTTATAAAGTGTCCCGAAAATAAATTTACTACCTACCAAAATTATGTGCTTTTTATGTGCTAATTATGTGCTGCAATTAAAATTTTTGTGCTCTTTTAGTTTCGGCGGAAATTGAAAATTAAAAGTGCTCGGCTAGCTTAACATCAAGGCAGCAGAGCATGGGTTATAAAGTGTCCCGAAAATAAATTTACTACCTACCAAAATTATGTGCTTTTTATGTGCTAATTATGTGCTGCAATTAAAATTTTTGTGCTTTTTTAGTTTCGGCGGAAATTGAAAATTAAAAGTGCTCGGCTAGCTTAACATCAAGACAGCAGAGCATGGGTTATAAAGTGTCCCGAAAATAAATTTACTACCTACCAAAATTAAGTGCTAATTATGTGCTAATTATGTGCTGCAATTAAAATTTTTGTGCTCTTTTAGTTTCGGCGGAAATTGAAAATTAAAAGTGCTCGGCTAGCTTAACATCAAGGCAGCAGAGCATGGGTTATAAAGTGTCCCGAAAATAAATTTACTACCTACCAAAATTATGTGCTTTTTATGTGCTAATTATGTGCTGCAATTAAAATTTTTGTGCTATTTTAGTTTCGGCGGAAATTGAAAATTAAAAGTGCTCGGCTAGCTTAACATCAAGACAGCAGAGCATGGGTTATAAAGTGTCCCGAAAATAAATTTACTACCTACCAAAATTATGTGCTTTTTATGTGCTAATTATGTGCTGCAATTAAAATTTTTGTGCTCTTTTAGTTTCGGCGGAAATTGAAAATTAAAAGTGCTCGGCTAGCTTAACATCAAGGCAGCAGAGCATGGGTTATAAAGTGTCCCGAAAATAAATTTACTACCTACCAAAATTAAGTGCTAATTATGTGCTAATTATGTGCTGCAATTAAAATTTTTGTGCTTTTTTAGTTTCGGCGGAAATTGAAAATTAAAAGTGCTCGGCTAGCTTAACATCAAGACAGCAGAGCATGGGTTATAAAGTGTCCCGAAAATAAATTTACTACCTACCAAAATTATGTGCTTTTTATGTGCTAATTATGTGCTGCAATTAAAATTTTTGTGCTCTTTTAGTTTCGGCGGAAATTGAAAATTAAAAGTGCTCGGCTAGCTTAACATCAAGACAGCAGAGCATGGGTTATAAAGTGTCCCGAAAATAAATTTACTACCTACCAAAATTATGTGCTTTTTATGTGCTAATTATGTGCTGCAATTAAAAATTTGGTGCTTTTTTTGTTTTGGCGGAAATTCAAAATTCATAACGCTCGGCTAGCTTATTATCAAGACAGTAGAGCATTGGTTTATTTTTGCAATACTCATATTTGAACTAACGTAATATTTATATGCTTTTCAAATGAAGAGTCAAATCCATAACTTTTTTATTTCCCCAAAAATAAACGCTCGAAGATCCAAACTGACTTTAAAAATGAGCATAAGTCATCTTCTTGACATGCCAAATCAAATTACACCTCATTTGAGTGCTATTTATGTGCTCTCAAAAATCTCGTCTTAAGGTTTTGATTTTCTAAAACGACTAAAAGCACCTGAATGTTGTACAATTTTATTTCATGATATAAAAAAAGAGGCCATTATCTGCAGAAATTCCCGGATTAGGCTTTGAGGTCTCGGATATCCGCAAAGCACATTGAAGGAACTCTTTGAGAGGTAAAATCTTTTAAATTATGGATGTTTATAGGTGGATGCCTGAGACATCCTCAAAGTATATGAACAGATTTTAAGTATAGTGTACATTAATTTCACGATAGGCCGTTAGGGGCTCTCGGTTCTGTCATATTCTAAGAGCACATAAATAGTACTCAAATGTGTCGTAATTTAAATTGGTGATATCGCAAAAATAGTCCATGTTTGTATCAGAGGGTCGCTGGGGGCTTATAGGGGTGGATTTTCAGAAAATTTACGTTTTAACGGTTAAAGTCTGTGATACTTTGAGAGCACATAAATAGCACTCAAATGAGGTGTAATTTGATTTGGCATGTCAAGAAGATGACTTATGCTCATTTTTAAAGTCAGTTTGGATCTTCGAGCGTTTATTTTTGGGGAAATAAAAAAGTTATGGATTTGACTCTTCGACATTTGAAAAGCATATAAATATTACGTTAGTTCAAATATGAGTATTGCAAAAATAAACCAATACTCTACTGTCTTGATAATAAGCTAGCCGAGCGTTATAAATTTTGAATTTCCGCCAAAACAAAAAAAGCACCAAATTTTTAATTGCAGCACATAATTAGCTCTTAATTCTGGTACGTTGTAAATTCATGTTCGGGAATTAAAAACCGATGCTCTGCTTACTTGCTATTAATTTAGCCGTGCACTTTTAATTTTCAATTTTCGCCGAAACGAAAAAAGCACAAAAATTTTAATTGCAGCACATAATTAGCACATAAAAAGCACTTAATTTTGGTAGGTAGTAAATTTATTTTCGGGACACTTTATAACCCATGCTCTGCTGTCTTGATGTTAAGCTAGCCGAGCACTTTTAATTTTCAATTTCCGCCGAAACTAAAAAAGCACAAAAATTTTAATTGCAGCACATAATTAGCACATAATTAGCACTTAATTTTGGTAGGTAGTAAATTTATTTTCGGGACACTTTATAACCCATGCTCTGCTGCCTTGATGTTAAGCTAGCCGAGCACTTTTAATTTTCAATTTCCGCCGAAACTAAAAGAGCACAAAAATTTTAATTGCAGCACATAATTAGCACATAAAAAGCACTTAATTTTGGTAGGTAGTAAATTTATTTTCGGGACACTTTATAACCCATGCTCTGCTGTCTTGATGTTAAGCTAGCCGAGCACTTTTAATTTTCAATTTCCGCCGAAACTAAAAAAGCACAAAAAATTTAATTGCAGCACATAATTAGCACATAAAAAGCACATAATTTTGGTAGGTAGTAAATTTATTTTCGGGACACTTTATAACCCATGCTCTGCTGCCTTGATGTTAAGCTAGCCGAGCACTTTTAATTTTCAATTTCCGCCGAAACTAAAAGAGCACAAAAATTTTAATTGCAGCACATAATTAGCACATAATTAGCACTTAATTTTGGTAGGTAGTAAATTTATTTTCGGGACACTTTATAACCCATGCTCTGCTGCCTTGATGTTAAGCTAGCCGAGCACTTTTAATTTTCAATTTCCGCCGAAACTAAAAGAGCACAAAAATTTTAATTGCAGCACATAATTAGCACATAATTAGCACTTAATTTTGGTAGGTAGTAAATTTATTTTCGGGACACTTTATAACCCATGCTCTGCTGCCTTGATGTTAAGCTAGCCGAGCACTTTTAATTTTCAATTTCCGCCGAAACTAAAAGAGCACAAAAATTTTAATTGCAGCACATAATTAGCACATAATTAGCACATAATTCTGGTAGGTAGTAAATTCATTTTTGGGACTTTTTAACCGATGCTCTGCTGGCTTGATATTAAGCTAGCCGAGCACTTTTATCTTTCATATTCCGCCGAAACGAAAAAAGCACAAAAATTTTAATTGCGGCACATAATTAGCACATAATTAGCACATAATTCTGGTACGTAGAAAATTCATTTTCGGTACTTTGCTCTGCTAGCTTAACGGAGGTACGATGTTGTGGGACTGTAATGGGTTCGAAAAGAACAATTTTTCATAAATGAATTATTTGAAGAAAAAGTATGTCGTAAAGTAAAAGTTTGTACTCCAGGCAACAATTTGTGTTATTAAATATGAAAAAATCAATTTGAAAACATTTTATCACATCAAAGAGAGTCCGTGCCATATGTTAGTGAAAATGCCGGCACATGATCCGTAGACGTTTGGACTGTCGCTCGCAGTATGCCCAATTGGCCAGCTACGTCATCGCTTTGCACCGCTGAAAATTTTATAACGTCTTAACAATTCATTCGTCTAAATAAGTATTAACAACTCATTTAATAAACAAAGTATCTAAAAAACAAAAACAAAAAAAGTGGAAATAAAAACAAATATACATTTACAGTTTCATAGAGTTCATTATCAATGCGTGAACTGTTTATTTTACTTTCTATACATTTATGCGTGTGTACAAAATAAAATAAACAGTTCACCCATTGATTATGAACTCAGTAAACATCGGGCATATGTGCCGATGCACATCTGGTTTTGTAATCAAGAGTAATTACAGATGTTGAAATTGTGGCGTGGAAAAAAATGTCAAACAAAGGTTGTTTATTTTTAATATAAAACCTATTTTGACAAAATGGAAACCCGACTTCAAAAATCAAATATTCTATAACAAAAATGCACAAAAAAGTAAAAAAATAATTGCATATTCTTGTGCCAATTTTAGTTCACCTAAGCAAAAATTTTTAAATATATATGTACAATTGGGTAGTTGAATGATACCAAATATTTCATATTTATTTTCAGAATATGAAAATATTGTTAATACTGTAATAATATTTAAAAACTAAATTGAAAGCCGACAAATAACAAGGAATCTATAAGCTTTTAAAGAATATTATCTGTCTCTTTCTTGCAAAACGGAGTTTTACGTGTATTTTAAATGGTGATAGTACATTATGACGTCACAATGTCTATTAAGAGGGCTATCACCCTCTTTGTCTAATCGGGAATTTCAATCATTCATATCTCGCTTATTTTTAAAGTTATTTAGAAAATAATTTTACCTTGATATTTGTAAAGTAAACATGCTTCAATTGAAGTGAAAAAAAATTTTCATTCAACATCCTAATTATTGTTATTTTTAAATATGGGTAGACCAACTAAACGACCTACTAACTTTTAGTGCATTTCTTTTTAACCCGACTGCAAAAAAGGAGGATGGTTCTCAATTCGTCTGTATTTTTTTTTTTTTTTTTTTTTTTTTTTTTTTTATGTTTGTTACCTCAGAACTCCGTCATTTATGAACCGATTTTGAATTTTTTTTTTTTGTTTTAAAGGGTTTGATTCCCGATTGGTCCCATTGTCACCAAATCGCATTCTGATGAGGGGATCTCCGGGAAATTGAGTAAAATCTTCATTTTATATGTGATAACCGATTTCTGCGAAATTTTTTTTTTTTTTTGAAAGGGTATACTCATTCATAATGGGAAAATAAAAAATTTTTTTTAAAAACCGACTTCAAAAAAATTTTTTACAAAAAAAAAAACCGACCCCAAAAAAGAAAAGAAAATGCTTGTAAAAAAAACTGAAAATCTGTTATAAAAAAATGCACTAAAAATTATAAAAAAAAAAAAAAACGGGTAAAAAAAATATGTTATAAAAAAATTCACTAAAAATTAGTTGGTCGTTTAGTAGGTCTACCCATATTTAAACAAATAAAATCAGTTATAGAACTTCAAAGTCACTAAAAAGCGAGAAATAAAACTTATTTTGACAAAATGGAAACCCGACTTAACAAAAGAAGCACTAAAAAGTAAAAAAATAATTGCATATTCTTGTGCCAATTTTAGTTCACCAAAGCAAAAATTTTTAAATATATATGTACAATTATTGTTATTTTTGGAGGCGGTGTCCAAAAGTTATGTGAATTTATCTATGTTGACACCGCCTCCAAAAATAACAATAATTGTACATATATATTTAAAAATTTTTGCTTTGGTGAACTAAAATTGGCACAAGAATATGCAATTATTTTTTTACTTTTTAGTGCTTCTTTTGTTAAGTCGGGTTTCCATTTTGTCAAAATAAGTTTTATTTATAACATTTTTTTTTATCCGTTTTTTTCTTTTTAGTGCATTTTTTTATAACAGATTTTCAGTTTTTTTTACATGCATTTTGTTTTTTTTTTGTAAAAAAATTTTTTTTTTGGGGTCTGTTTTTTTTTGTAAAAAAGTCGGTTTTTAAAAAAATTTTTTTATTTTCCCATTATGAATAAGTATATCCTTTCAAAAAAAAAAAAAAATTTCGCAAAAATCGGTTATCACATATAAAATGAGGATTTTCCTTGATTTCCAGGGATCCCCTCACCAGAATGCGATTTGGGGACAATGGGACCAACCTGAAATCAAACCTTTTAAAACAAAAAAAATTTAAAATCGGTTCATAAATGACGGAGTTCTGTGGTGACAAACATTAAAAAAAAAAAAAATACAGACGAATTGAGAAGGAATTTTTGTTTTCTTAAAAATTATTTTTGTCTCACAATTTGATAAATGAATATTTTCGATTCAATGCACGGTCCAATTTTCCCCGAACTTGACTTCATTTTGCAGCTCTAAAGCACACTCAATTTCAGCTCGTTATCTCTATTCGTTTACGAGTCAACTTGTTAGCGAATGGGCAGGCATACAGACGGGCAGACGGATAGGTATGCGGAAATGTACTAATTAGGTCATTTTATGAACACTTATACCAAAAACTAGACCGTTGTGTCTGAAAAATGGAGGTTAAACCCATTATTATTATTATTATAATACCAAAAACTTTGTATTTTCAACCGTTACAAAGCCGGGGCTAAACATATAGTCTTGTATATCTATATCTATATCTATACTAATATATAAAAGGATGAAATTTGTTTGTATGTTCCGGGTAATCTCTGGAACTACTGAACTGATTCTAAAAACTCTTCCAATGATGAGTAGCTACATTATTACCCAGTGATATAGGGTAGAAAAACTGTTTGTTTTATGCATCCGTGCCCGTGTGGTAGCAACTTAATCCGTGTCCAACGTTTAAAAAACCTAACTTTTAAACGAAATGAGATTGAGAAAATCTTTAAAGAGCCTGTGCAAACCTTAAAAGTGTAAAATAGGGAGTCAAAGTTCTGTTTTCTTGAAGTTTGACAGCTATAAATCACAAAATACGTATTTCCAAGTTTTTAGAAAATGGACCCTCAAAGGCGTGAAACACGGGGCATTTGCATGGAAGTGCAGTTTTTTTTAATAAGAGAAAAATACGTGTAACAGAATGCCAGGACAATCAGTCCTTGACGGAGAGAAATATTATGTTACTCAGTTATAAAGGCCTTACAAAATTTTTGCGGGCAAAACCGCAGTGGGTAATGCTGGAATTATATATCATAGGTGGGCAGGGTTTGACTTTACAAGCTCTGAGTGAGAGGTAGGAAAAGAGATAAAATAAATACTGGGTAACCTACCAATTATTATTATTTTCTTTTTTTAATTAAAACATTTTCTGAAAAAAATATAATAATATCAACTATTTTTTATGGTCACTATCTATTATAATTATACAAAGTATACACTATTGACTATACAATTCATTGAATACATACTCTGGAATTTTGAGCTGGTAATTTGGGTCATAAAATGTACCTTTTTAATATATTTGTGTATGAATAAAATATAAATCTTTTGATCTTTTGCGTTTACCGCTTGACAATTGTAAACCGCTTGTAAATTTTTTGATGGTTTAGATTTTAAACTTAGATTTTTGGAAATTCCGAATAATTTGCCAAAAGTATTCATATCGGAGAACTATACAATTATATACCTGATTCAATTATTTTTTCTTAGTAGAGGGTATAGTGTCACAGGAATTTGCTGACAATAAACATGCCAATGATAAAGCTGGGTGAGTGGGGGTTAATTTGTTACTAATTTCTAAATGGTTAAATTTTACATAAAGTGGGAATTTTATGATAGCTTACTCAACCTGACTGAGTTGTTTTGATTTAGTCTACTTTGAATTAAAAAAGTGAAAAGTACTATTCGTGCTATTGAAAATTATTTTTCGCATAATTTATTTCAAAAAAACTAAAAGTACTGATTTTAATAATGGAGAATACTCGCAAGCAGTCTTGGATAAGTTCAGCACTGGAGGTGCGGCGCCGTCTGCGAAGAAAACGAGGATATTTTTTGGCATCAACGAGTGGGAGCATCGTTTTGGTATATTTTACAAAACTGATAAAGAGTTAATTTGCCTATTTTGTGGTAAAACGTTTATTTGTTTAAAAAGAAGTAATTTCCAACGTCATTTTACCGCGAAATATTCGGCCGAGTTTGATAAATTCTAAATAAGGACAGCAGAACGCGATCGCGTAATTGCTGTTTTTAAAAATAATTATTTTGAATCATCGTCCGTCTTATTATTATAAAATAATAATGATGCATTGGTAGGCAACCTGTATTGAAACATCGTTCCGTCTTACTTCAAAACATACCTTGCTTACTTACTCTCACTTTCTTATGGGGAGCCTCGTGACTCCGGAGAATCGTCTACGCCCACCTCTGTATATATATATATATATATATATATATATATATATATATATATATATATATATATACAGAGGTGGGCGTTATATATATATATATATATATATATATATATATATATATATATATATATATATATATATATATATATATATATATATATATATATATAGGGCTAGAGAAAAACATATATATATATAAGGTATTTTGATAGTCGAAACTGGTTTATTGCGAGATCACCACCTTGATTTAATTGATTTTGATATATTTTATGTATAAAAGTCACAATGGAGCATTTCTGAATGAATTAAATTGAATTATGCATGTAAATTGTTTGAACCATGCAGAAATGAATATTGTATGTTTTGTTCACCGTTCTCTAAATTAAATTAAGACAATGGCTTTAACATTTATTAACTTGTATTGTATAACAAATTCCAACATCTAAAAGGTTACCTATACACCGTGTAACGGAGATACCGTGTTTTTATTTAAAGTTCTACTCAAGCTCTAAATATGATTGGTTAGTTGTCAATAGTGAATGATTCAATAATTATAATTGTTATATGGTCTAAGATCCGGCATTAGTGAAAACCTTCCCTCATCTGTTAATTGAATGAAATAATTTTTAAAAGGCAGATAACAATATTATAAATGTAGGAGTGCAATGTCTGCCACCGTATTCCTGCTGGCTATATCATATTAATTAATTAATTAGAATGATATAGCGTAGAACACATTTTTTGAAAATTTTATTACTGTGATATTATAAAATATATTTTATATAATAAATATATAATTAAATTATTTGAAGTCTATATAAAAAAATTTTTAAGTAATAAAATTTTCAAAAAATGTGTTCTACGCAGAGAGAGAGTCAAATATATTTGTTCGAGCAACAAACAAAGACACTATATATCATATTAATTAATTAATTAATTAATATGATATAGCCAGCAGGACTACGGTGGCAGACATTGCACTCCTACGTTTATAATATTGTTATCTACCTTTTAAAAATTATTTCATTCAATTAACAGATGAGGGAAGGTTTTTCTAATGCCGGATCTTAGACCAATATGAAGTGTGAATAAATAAGTGAAATAGTGACACAAATTTAGTGAGTAAGTGAAAGTAAAGAATTAATAAATATGAATTTACAGGTATTGTGCAGTTTAAAAGTATTGATAATAACAAGAGTGATAGTTTAGTGATGATTTCGATAAAAAATATTGATAAGTCACAACCAGTCCAAGTGGCCGAGCGCTCTAAGGTGTTATGTCTGCGCAGTATGCCTACTTGGAAACTGGGAGGTTATGAGTTCGAATCCCGATATTCGGCAGTCAATTATTAAGAAAAAAAAGGAGTGGTTAATTGCCTAAACTGTCGGCGTGTGGACAAGAACGAAGTAACCGTCTATGCTTGAGAAGGTTTTCTGCAGTTTCCTTCACAAACTCCAGATGAATATCGGCATAGTTCTTATCATAGTCGGCTGCAGCCACATATCCTACCAATTCCTAGTCTATACACAAAAATTCCTTCCACTCCACTCACATCCTCTCATCCTTAGGCATCCCAATGGACCTTATGGTCCAAGTACAGCCCGTTCTGGGCAGCCTCTACATTATATCTATCTAATTCCATCACAAGTGTTCCGTATTGCCAATTTTGGCATGGAAAAATATTTATAGATACTATTGGTGTTTTTTCCTTAGAACTATGACATCTGGTGGCAATAATTAGAAACAGAGTAGTCAGGCTCAACTGTGATATTTCCATATACGTTACTAGAGTTGCATTAATAAAATAAGCAAAACATATTATTTTGTTAATGAAAGTCATCTTTTTTATGACAAATATAACTAATAGGGAATATGCATGCAAATTTTTTTTCACATTTATTTTCAGAATATGAAAATACTGTTAATACTGTAATAATATTTAAAAACGAAATTAAAATTCGACAAATATCAAGGAAGCTATAAGCTTTTAAAGATTATTATCTGTCTCTTTCTTGCTAAAATACTAAAAACGGAGTTTTACTTGTACTTTAAATGGTAAAAGTGTAATATGACGTCACATAACATATCAAGAGGGCTATCACCCTCTTTGTCTAATCGGGAATTTCAATCATTCATATTTCGCTTATTTTTAAAGTTATTTAAAAAGTAATTTTACCTTGATATTTGTCAAGTAAACATGCTTCAATTCAAGTGAAAAAAATTTGTATGCATATTCCCTATTGTTGAACTGTAGCTTAACAAAGCTGCCATCTTGGAATATGAAGCTATTAGTAACTTTACCAATACAACATAATTAATAATACAATTTTACATATTGAATTTTAAAAATATATTTTGACCACAAAACATATAATGTATACACATTGTCGTATTATACAAAAGGGCACAATACTAAAACTTATTCAAACTTGAATTAAATTTTAACATGATAGTAGCTTTAAAAGCTGTGCACAATACTATATAATGTGTATGCTACGCCATACTGTTATACTACATGTCTTTATTTAACCACCACAAAAGCTCAAACTTTTGGTATGACACATAAAATGACTTCATAGTTGATGAAGCTCTACTTAATATATATACCGTATGTGTTGGAAAGTATTGCTAATAGAGAATCAATGTTAAATATTATTTCTATAATAAGTATACACAATATGCTTAATAAAGAAATAAAAATAGTGGGGGTAATCTTTAGTGTGTCTGCTGTGTATGCTTGCTGGACTGTTTTGTACTGCATGTAATGAGAGTGGGTTAAATATGTTCATTGTTGTCTTCTTAAGCTTATCATTACTTCTAACAATTGAAAATTCTTTTTTGAATATCCCTTATTATTTGTATGGGGACTGTTTGAAAAGAAATGATAGTATTCTATTAACGGTATAACATATAACAACAATCCCCACAAATTAAAATCTATCCGGGTATTTTCTAGCACTTGAGGAGAAATATTCACAAAATTTTCAATAAGTTCTTTAATTATTGTAAATTATTGTAAATTATTGTAAATTTTCAGGCCTATTCCCCGAATAGATCTGTGTTTTGAGAAACCCCCACAAAAAAAAGTTGACTGGCGATCTGGCTGGCCACTTGAAGGTTCCAAAACCACTCATAAGACGATCCTGGAAATTGTGTTCCAGGAACAACCTTACTATCATGGCATTGTGTGTAGGGCAACCATCTTGTTGGAACCATACAGATTCCAGGTGTAAATTAGGAATAGCTCTAAGAGTCAAAATATTATTTCGTAACAAACGCATATATTTTTGAGAATCTCAAGATCCGTCAATAAAGAATGGTCCTATAATATGGTCACACAATATTCCAGTCCAGACATTCAGTTTCAGTATGTATGTGTATGTATGGTTTTATAGTATATATTTTATTTATTTAACATTGTTCTCTATTAGAAATGCTTTTGAAAACGGTCTATATATATATATATATATATATATATATATATATCAATGGATTTATTTCATACACTCTTGAATTTCAATAAAATCATCCCAACGAGCGATGATTTTATCCATCTACATGGAAACTAACGTGACCCGAATTATTTATTACATGTGTACACTTATAGACAGAAAAATTTAACAATTCTGAAATTTGTCATATTATTGATTTTGATTGGACATTTGATCGATTTTTGAAGTTTGCGGAAGTTTACGTGAGAAGGTGATTTTTTTTCTACTTTCCCTGTCTAAGAACTTTATAATGGGCAGAAATTTTATGCCATACTCTTGTAGAAAATGCTCAGCTTACTATCTGTATTATACACAGTCGAAATACGTTTCAAGCATTTCAAGAGGCTGTCCTGGTCGGGCTACACTTCGACCATAATGTCCATTGTGATGCCTAAAGATGTGAGGATGTGAGTGGAGTGGAAGGAATTTTTGTGTATAGACTAGGAATTGGTAGGATATGCGGCTGCAGCCGACTATGATAGGAACTATGCCGATATTCATCTGGAGTTCTTTAAGAAAATTGCAGAAAACCTGCTCAAGCATAGCCGGTTACTTCGTTCTTGTCCATACGCCGACAGTTTAGTCAATGAACCGCCCCTTTTTTTCTTAGTAATCGACAAACTACCGATGTCGGGATTCGAACCCATAACTTCCCAGTTTCCTAGTAGGCATACTGCGCAGACATAACGCCTTAAACCGCTCGGCCACTTGAATGGTGTCAAGCATTAAATGATTATTATCCTTTGTAATAGGAAACTTTTTTGATTATTCTTGGCTTTTATAATCATGAACCTGTATGTTCCTGAAATAATTTTGGTGGAAATATCTTTTCGAGTGAATCTCCAATTTGGAAGATTCTTCGTGAATAAAGCTTTTTTGGCTGTGTTGAACTTATTCATTTTAAGTTCTTCTTTGAATTGAATAGGACCTTCGAGCACTTATGAAAGAACCCTCTCCTAACTAAATGTTTTTTATCTTTACAGTCCTTCACACTATAACAAATAACATTGAGCTTTAGCTCTTTATATCTGAGCCTGGATGTTGCAAGTATCAGTAAGATATTCACAACTCTCAGGTGTAAAGTACATCATCCCAATAACGTACAATAAGCGTAGCAAGTCTTCCTGATGATAAAAGCTCAGTACTCACTAAACATTTTTCACTAAAAAACTCCAACTAATCTAAAATTGACAACTGATTATGGATGATAACTGATTCTTGATAACTGATCATTTCTTTAAAAATAAATCTAAACTTGTGTACACTGATTAACTTTTTCTCAAACAATCGACCCTGAAAGAGTTTCCCAATGCCCTTAGCTGCTGCAAAATCCACTTGAATACGCCATTTTAATTCTTGAAAAGAATCCGAATAGCAGTGGTAGTTGTAATAGTAGTAGCAGTGAAGACGATGCCTAAGCCTGGCAAACCCAAAGGAACCATCCCCTCAAATCCTCCTGATCGTTGTTCGTTGTCGAACCTACCCAACATCTTTGCGAATGACAGAACTTCATTTTAGTTGTTTTACCTCAGATTCCCCCACTTCGGTCGAGCCGAAGGTTAGATACCTCATTCTGGCTCTGTAGGGATATTCCGGCAGGAGGTGGAAGGGAGTAACATCCGCCCACTTACAGCCTGGACAGATCTGACTGTCTTCCAACCTCATTAGGGGTAGATGCTTTTTAGGCCTGCAGGAAGCACCTCAACCAGAAGGTTTATCTTTTTCTGGTTTTTCCAATAAGCCAGGTTGATCTTATGGCCCTGTACCCAGCTATCATTTGTTTGGCTTGTGGGCAGCCTGTTGTATCTCTCCATTTCCTGTTTATAGATGTATCCACCCATTCGTTCAGGGCCGAGGTAGTCTGCCTCCTAGTTATTTCTAGATATAGACCCGGTCCCTTACATGGGAGTGTAGCTCCTATACGTGCGAGTTCATCGACAGTTTTTCCCTCACTCCACAGTGTCCTAGAACCCACATTAAGGTGACCTCTTTCGTCTTCGCCAAGGTCTTCGGTGATTCTGTGCATTCAAGAACCAAGGGAGATGTTATTTTACCAGAGCAGATTACATTGAGCGCAGCTTGCTATCCGAGCAGATATAACTACGCTGCTTAGAGCGCAGCTTTGCAATCCTAGCAAATATAACCGCTAAGTGCAATCCACTTCTCCCTCCATATTTGCTATTGATAGTAAGGCACAAACTTCTGTTTGAAAAACAGTAACGTATCGTTCTAGTGCCAAGCTGGCTCTAATTGTCGTGTTTTTCACGTATAATCCCTTGATTGACCCTCTTCTAGCTGGGAGCCATAGTTTACTGTATAATAAATTTTCCAACTATTCCAGTTTGAAATAAAACTGTAATGAAACCGGAGCGCATTTAAGAAGAAAAAAAAACAATTAACTTTCTAATAAATTTGTAATGATATAGAATATAATTTGATGCTCAGGCACAGATGTCCCCTCTTTGTTAGCTTAACAGCTACGCTACTGTTTAAATTAAAATCTTCAACATTCAAAAATAAACATATATACAAGAATCTATTTTTATCTATGTGTGAAAATAATCAATAAAGAAGAATGTGTAAACCACAAAAAAAAAGAACATTTGTAGGATATATAAGTTCAAATCAACACGAACATAAAACTTTTTAACAAAAAATAGAACCGACGAAAGAAGAAAGTAACTGAAAAGCAAAAAATAATAACTTTGTAACAAAAAATTAAACCTTCGGAAAAAGACTAATATTAGTCCTACACTAATGTAAATAACTAAATAATTTTGAGTCGGTGCCAAAAAATCTCCATCGAAATGGGCGTAGGGTGAATCCGATTTTCGGTTAAAAATAAATATTACAAAATATTACATTTTGTTTGTTTAGCGCCGACTCAAAATTATTTAGGTATTTACATTAGTGTAGGATTTAGTAAGACTAAAAAGTTACTTTTATATTTTTTCCTTTCTTTTTTTGAAGTTTTTTGTTACAAAGTTGTTATTTTTTGCTTTTCAGTTACTTTCTTCTTTCGTTGGTTCTATTTTAAAGTTTTATTTTTTTGTAGCTTATACTGTCATTAGAACTACATTTTATGTGTGTCAAGATTCAACAGAATCGGGTCACAGATGAAAATTCAGTGGTGAACAATCAACCATTCCCTATTTTTCAACCCTTAGAGACGAAATTTTTTTTTACAAATTTATATGGTACCAATTTCGAAGTATACCCTATTCAATAAAAAAAGAATTATCGAAAGCGGACGACTCTGTAAAAAGTTATGCGTGGTCATACATAAAAAAAATATAGAGGTTGACTTGAGAACCTCCTTCGTTTTTTTCGTCGGTTAAAAATAGTTCTATCAAATAGTGTTTACACACAGAACGTATATTATGATATTTATGATATTTTTCTTTAGTGGAAGTGCTGGAAATCTTATTTTTTATTATTTTTGTGGCTAAAATTTTAATTTTTTTCCAAATTTATATGGGACCAATTTTGAAGTATACCCTATCGAACAAAAAAAGAATAATCAAAATCGGACTACTCTGTAAACAGTTAAGCGTGATCATACATTTTTAAAAAAAATATACAGGTTGAATTGAGTACCTCCTTCTTTCGTCGGTAAAGAACAAATATTCAGTTTCAAACATTCCAATTGTATAGAAAATTTTGTATCCGTGTTTGTATAGAAATTTGGAGAATAATTTTTAACTGTACAAACCTTCGGGTTAACTATTTAGAATAACAATCGTTGTAATAATATATCTGCCTATATTTTTATTTTCATAATTTATGGTCGAGTTGGAAAAATAGAAATCGTTTAAATACGTTCTTTGCATTTATTGGCATAATCAATTTTCTTCCTCTATATATCGTTATATAAGAACCGAACGAACTTCTCTTTACAAAAAACATTTTGGCATCGTTATTACTACATTAACTCTCATGTTAAAAAAAGTGAATATTTTTTCAACGAAATGAAAAGACGCCGTACGTGTATACACTGATAGATAGTGAACAAATATACACTGATAGAAGCAATTTCTTTCCTCAAGAATATATATATATTCCTCAAATTAATTGCTTCAAAGCCTTGTTTTTATTCAAGACTACGCTATCGAACCAAATGTAGCGAATATATTTATATTGTTTCGGGTCTACATGCCTGTGTGAATCCGCTTTTTCATACTTATTGTTAACGAAGACAAAACAACGTTCTGTCCCGACTAATTCCTTTACTGAAGACTCATTATTATTATCTTTGTCAGGATATACACTTACTTATGTTGTTTTTTCGAAGGTGGATATACAGGATGTTTCAGTACGAGGTACACTCCCGCGAGCTACTGATAGATTAGCTAAAAAACCAGTCTAAAAATTTTATATCATCCTTCCGTGATCCCGATCCTAAAAAAAAATCACAGAAATGATATATTTAAAATCAAATTATTAGCCATACTGTGCATTTTTAAAACAACTTTTTATCGTCCGATTTTGCTCGTTATATCAGCTCGTAAAAATTTCAGCTAGTTACCTCTTTTCGTTCTTGAGTTATCGCGTCCACAGACAAGCGTACAGGCGGGTGGACATGCGGAAATGGCCGAATTAGGCCATTTTATGAACCCCTATAACAAGCACCCATGTCAAGGATTAATATTTTCAAGCGTTACGAAGTCGGGACTAAACCTTGTATATTTACATATACTGGGTATAATAAACCATATTTTGACAAAATGGAAACCCGACTTCAAAAATCAAATATTCTATAACAAAAAATGCACTAAAATGCAATTATTGTTATTTTTGGAGTCGGTGTCAGCATAGAGAAATTCACATAACTTTTGGACACCGCCTCCAAAAATAACAATAATTGTATATATTTTTCAAATTTTTTTTTTTTTGTAAACTAGCGTCTATTTATTTCCATTGTTAGTATGGTTGCCTTTCGGTTATACTATACCAACGGAAGCGACTAGTGTTTACTTACTTTGACATTTAAGTAATATGTCTGAACATTGATAACAATTTTTTGACATCAAATGCTTCATATGAAAAATCATACACATCTAGGGATAGGGATTGAACCTACGACCTCTGGCATTCCAGACCAACTCTCTACCAACTGAGCTACCTTAGATGCTATGGTAGTGCTATGTTTATAGCATCTAAGGTAGCTCAGTTGGTAGAGCATTGGTCTGGAATGCCAGAAGTCGTAAGTTCGATCCCTATCCCTAGATGTGTATGATTTTTCATATGAAGCATTTGATGTCAAAAATTGTTAAAATTGTACATATATATTTAAAAAATTTTTGCTTAGGTGAACTAAAATTGGCACAAGAATATGCAATTATTTTTTTACTTTTTAGTGCATTTTTTGTTACAGAATATTTGATTTTTGAAGTCGAGTTTCCATTTTGTCAAAATATGGTTTATTTCTCCCATTTTGACTTTGAAGTTCTATAACTGATTTTATTTGTCTAAATATGGGTAGACCTACTAAACGACCTACTAATTTTTAGTGCAATTTTTTATAACAGATTTTCAGTTTTATTTACATGCATTTTGTTTTTTTGTTGTAAAAATTTTTTTTTTGGGGTCGGTTTTTTTTTGTCAAAAATTTTTTTGAAGTCGGTTTTTGAAAAAATTTTTTTATTTTCCCATTGAGTATACCCTTTTAAAAAAAAAAATTCGCAGAAATCGGTTATCACATATAAAATGAGGATTTTCCTCGATTTCCCGGGGATTCCCTCAGAATACGATTTGGTGCCAATGGGACCAATGGGAAACCAAACTCTTTAAAACAAAAATAAATTCAAAATCGGTTCATAAATGACGGAGTTCTGAGGTAACACACATAAAAAAAAAACAACAAAAAAACCGATTATTGCCCAATAATTTATTCAATCAATTTAGAATTATTTTATAAAATATTTATTGTTTAAAAAATATCTTTTACAATATGGAAAGATACACCAAAAAACATAATAATAATAATAACAATAATGATGATAGCAATAACAATAATTACAACAACAACAACAACAACTATATGTATTCCCACTTTATGTAAAATTTAACCATTTAAAAATTGGTAACAAATTACCAACCCTCCCCCCCACCCAGCTTTATCATTGGAATCTATTTTGTATCCAGTGTCATCAAATTCCCATGCCACTATACCCCCTACTAAGAAAAAATAATTAAATCAAGTAAATAATTGTTTATTAGTTCTCCGATATGAATAGTTTAGGCAAATTATTCGGAATTTCCTAAAATCTAATTCTAAAATCTAAACTAAAGCTAAATCATCAAAAAATTTACAAGCGGTAAATCACCAGCCCCAAATTACCAGCCCAAAATTTCAGAGTATGTATTCAATGTATTGTATGTTTTGTATACTTTGAATAATAGTGGCCATAAAAAAGAGTTGGTATTATTATATTTTTTTCAGAAAATGTTTCAATTAAAAAAAGAAAATAATAATAATTGGTTGGAACCCTGTATTTACTCTATATCTCTTCCTACCTCTCACTCAGAGCTCAGTGAATTCAAGATCTGCCCACCTATGTTCTAGACCAATGCTCTACCAACTGAGCTACCTTAGATGTTATGGTAGTGCTATGCATTTGATCTTTCCCTATCATTTTTGATGTCCTTGTATTATTAATTTTGTTTATTTACTATTCACATATTTTTAAATTGTTTTTTGTAAACTAGCGTCTATTTATTTCCATTGTTAGTATGGTTGCCTTTCGGTTATATTATACCAACGGAAGCGACTAGTGTTTACTTTATTTGACATTTAAGTAATATGTCTAAACATTGATACCATTTTTTGACATCAAATGCTTCTTATGAAAAATCATACACAGCTAGGGATGGGGATCGAACCCACGAACTCCGGCATTCTAGACCAATGCTCTACCAACTGAGCTACCTTAGATGTTATGGTAGTGCTATGCATATGATCTTTCACTATCATTTTTGATGCCATTGTATTATGGTGTTAACCGCCCCTTTAGTTTTTTTTTTAAATTAATTTAATTGAACTGCCACCGGTAGGAATCGAACCAGCAACCTCCCGGTTTCGATCAGAACGTCTTCAACAGCTCGACCGCTCGGACTGGTAACATATGCCTGTTAAATTTTAGTTTATACATTTCTAATGAGAATACCGGTAGTTGATAGATCCTCTTGAATCTTCATTCTATTTGAACTGAATAAAAAATATTCAACAAGTAGTCAATTATTTTAAAGGGTGCAAATATGATAAAACTTTTCTTCAATAATATTCTTATTAATTATGGTTGTTCATGCGTGAGACTTGATACTTGATATAAATTTTAATCTTTGATAAGTTTAATCACGTAATTATCTTTCATCAAAATTTCCAAACCTCTTCGATCGATCATTTGAGAAAGTTATCAACGAAAATCAAATTTTTTTTTTACATAGACCTCTATGTATTATATTATCAAATGATAATTAATAATCGAATATAAAATTTCAAATTCGCCCCCTTTACAGAGTAGTCATCATCAGCATAAATTAGCTAGTTGTAATGTACTCTTTGGCAATTAGAAATAGATAGAAAATCGAAATCAATAGACAAAAATAAAAATAAATAAAAAATTGAATTGAAAAACAAAATAAATTAAAATATAAAAAATTTTATTGAAATTACTCTTGTTAACATCACTCTTATTAAAATTACTCTTATATGAAATTTGTCGGAGTATACGCTAAAGTCTTCTACACTTTGTCATACGTAACCGAAAGGAATTTGGACAAACATCGTTATGTTGACGCTGAAGTATACACAAATAAACAAATATTAAATAAATAAATAACTTCTACAGAAGTAATACTGTCTAAATAAATAAAAAATACGAATAATATGAAAAAGTTGGCTATTACGTCACAGTCGTCTTTGGTGTAGCGGAAGCATACTGGACTAGATATCCAGAGGCCCGAGGTTCGGTTCCTGGTTGACGAGTTAATTTTTTCATATCAGTATTTAATTTAATTAAATATACTGATGATGACTACTTTGTAGTCGAAATACGTATTTATAATACAAAAATTGATCTAGGTATTGGGGCGAATTTGAAATTTTACACCTTTATGGAAAAATAACATTTTTAGCGATCTATCAAAGTATCTATTTATGTGTCTGTACGCGCTCCACCGGCCATAATTTCAGTCTGATCGAAATGAAATTTGGTATGTAGACACAATGTTCGTTAATGGGGGAAATCGGTCGACGAGAAAGGGGTATCTTGAATTTCTCACTTAATATTGGTAAAATGAAAAAATGTATCATTTGTAAAGTTGTAGAAAATAAATTTTAATACAATTTATGTCCTGATCTTATTTTCTTTAACTCTAATGACGGCCGTACACACTCGACGAGATATTCTATGGGCCACAAAAGTAGGGCCACAAAATTTTTCTATGGACCACAAAAGTAGCACTCATTTTTCAAAATATTAAAGTTGATTTGTACCCTATTCACTCGGTTTTTCGGAAAATGTTTCGAATAAATGCCGTTAGCATATTTAGAATGAAAAACTTTTATTCGAAGCATTTTTTGGAAAGCCGAATGCATAAGGCACAAATCAATTATAAATTTTGAAAAATGACCGCTACTTCTGTGGTCATATGTAGTACTGTTAGTAACTAAAACAAAATTCGTTGCGCTGGAGCTGCGTCAAGTTAGCGAATTTCATTAGAATCCAAAAATTTTTCTCCAGCAGCCACAATTATAGTCTAATCAAAATAAAATGTCGTATCTGGTCAAGGGCAAACGGAGGCCTTGAGAAAGAAGGAAACACAAAATATAAAATATCTCTCTTAATATTAGAACAATCGAAAAATGTAAGAAGAGTAAGGTTGTAGAAAATCAAGTTTGCTACAATTCATTACCTTATCATTTTTCTCAAACTCTAATCTTTACAGAGATATTTAGCATTTTAACTTTCAATCTTAAATTTTAAATATATATTTTAAATATTTTTCTCTAAATATTATAGCTAAACCAACTTTACTTCTTATAAATTTTTCGATTTTTCGAATACTAAAGGAGATATGCCAAATTTTGTGTTTCCTTTTAAATCCCCTTTCCCCTTGTCCAATTTACCCATTAACGAACTTGACCTTTCTAATACCAAAAACGCCTCATTATAAATTTCATTCCAATCGGAATAAAAACTGTGACCGCTAGAAAGTCCACAGACACACATATATATACATATATATATATATATATATATATATATATATATATATATATATATATATATATATATATATATATATAAATATATATATATATTATATATATATATTATATATATATATATATAAATATTTATATATATATATAAATATATATATATATATATATATATATATATATATATATATATATATATACATATATATATAAATTTTATCGAGCGTCATTTTAAAATTTTGAACATCTAGTAGGTAGGATCGATGGACATTTGAAGAAATTTTTACGAAATACCTTCATCGGAACAAAAACAATAGCTGCATTTCCTTTCAGGAAATTCGTTAATGATGTATATAATGCGATTTGTGCCAAAACTGTTTTCTCAGTTTTTGAGCAATGTTTCGAACGAAAGTATGGTTCCTTATAAAAATTTAAACAACTAATGCGTCAAACACTTTCGAAAAGCGAATACTTTCGATACATATCGACTACACACATTTGCATAATATACACCACTTTTGGTCACTGACTGTACACATTATATTTATCGTATTTCTTGTTGCAATATATTTTATTGTAAAAGCACATTTGAATGTCATCCACATGTCAATCAACTGAAGAACTGGATAATACATGTCCTGTAATTTATATTTAATGACTATCCTGTTGAACTGATATATTTAGTATCCGGACAAAAGTAAAATATGTGAGAGGGACCAAGTTTTCGCATACAAAAAGTAGTGATACCCAGCAAAAAAATATATGTTTGCGTATAGATAGTTTAGAGAAGAAGAAAACATATAATATAGAATATATCTCTCTTAATATTAGAAAAATCGAAAAATAAATAAGAAAGTTATAGAAAATCAACTTTACTTTAATTCATTATCTGATCATTTTTTCTCAAACTCTAATATATTCAAAGATATTTAGGATTTTATAGTAACCAAATATTAGAGTAACCGAAAAAATAATAAATAAAATTTTAGTAAACTTAATTTTCTATAACATTGCATTTCGCCATATACACTCCCGTTCAATAAAATTGAACCGAATCAGTCTCTTACAATTTTGATTATTCTTGTAGTAAATGTTTTTGACAGATACAACATTTTATTTTATTTTTATACGTAAAAGGGAGATATAACACTTAACATGCATTTACATTACATATTCGTACTCTATCACTGACTTGTTTACGTAAATAAAAAATATAAAACTTCCATTTCTTTTTTCACATTTAAAAAATATACTACTTATCTTTGTTTATAAATAAATAATATACAGAGAATTACAAAAGTGAGGAGTTTTATGAAATGTAAATTAAAATTTCAGGTTGGTTCAATTTTATTGAATGGGAGTGCACATATTCAGATTTTTTTTCTATTATTAAGAAAGATATAGCAAATTTTATACTTCCCCCTGTCTCTAACCTCCTCCCTCTTTCCCATATCCGATTTTGCTCATTAACGAACTTAGCATTTAAAATACCAAAAGTACCTCATATACCAAATTTCATTTTGATTGGATTAAAACTGGTTACTAGAATGACTACAGACACATCGCTGATAATTGGCAATGTTTGAACAGAAATTATTGCAAATCTATAAATTGTATGAAAAAAAGTTTCAAACAAAAACTGTGTCTTTTTAGAAAAGAAAAATTTTTTGTCTTAAAGCTTTTTTTATATCTCCAACCGTTTTCCAGGTATAAACTCTCCCCCCCCCCCCCACCAGGGAAAATTCTCCAGTTTTCAGACTTTTCTGGATGGTTTCAGCCAAAGACTTACCTTTCTACCAAAAATCAACTTTCTAGGACAACTGGAAGTTTCCTAGAATATTAATGACGATGATGAATGAGTCAGTCAGTTAGACAATCCCCAAAATGCCGATTTTTAAGGTTAAATATCTTGGAAACTATAAAAGCTGTAATGTTGGCTCGTTCCGTCAGATGTTGAGTCTCACGCTATGTTTTTTTAATTTGAGCTTCATAGCTTCTTTGGTTCCTGAGATACAGAGGCTTAAAAACCATTTCTAATCCTTCATGTAAACATAGTATGTGATAGAATCAAATTCAAAAGTAATGAACCTTTTATACGCGTAAGGGGGACAATTTTCAAAGTAGAATGGCAAGTCATTTTAACTAAATTTAAAAAATGACCATTACTTGGAGGAGAAATTTTATAGAAATATCATCTCATAATTTTTATAAGCTAAAAAAGAATGTAAAATATTTCTCTATTGTCTGATATACAAATATCAGGCAATAATCGGGGAAATATATCATGGTCATTAAACAATAAAGACAAAATATTTATTATGAAATAAAATATATTTCCGCATTTTTCTCTGTTTTAAAAAGACATATAGTTTTTTATCATGTAATTACAAAAATAATTAATGAAGACCAACACTTTTTAAGATCAATATATATATATATATATATATATATATATATATATATATATATATATATATATATATATATATATATATATATATATATATATATATATATATATATAACAATATAAACTTATAACGAAACTATTTTCTTGGCAATTAGAAAAAGCTAAAATAATATTCATCTTTATTTATTAATGTTAAGGACGTTCCAGCACTGTGTTATACAATCAGAACAACAAACCGGTTTGATTTTATTATAACAGCAATACATAAACACACATATACAACACATAGACCAAAAAACTGTTCGCATATACAAAATAAAGTTATGTTGAAGAAAAGGAATAATTTTAAACTTTTATATTTCGAAAACAAAACGGTAACACACGATTTTTTTTTTAAATTTATATAATAAATATTTATATTTACTCTCCCAGTTTTTTTTTAAATTCTGTCCAGCATTTTTTCTAATACAACAGATTATATTTGAACGGGCATGAAGTTTTACATGCTTTTAATGAGAGAGAGAGAGTGAGAGAGAATGATAACTTTGATATTAATTATCTCGCGTTCTAAACGGTCAAAAATTCTGAAACTTCCGGATTTTTTAGAAAACGTTAACTATTTGCTAATTCCAGTTGTCGTACTGTATATAACACAACGATACACTTGTTGGTTATCACTGATTTTATTTCACACATCTAAATAAAATTACAAATGGACTAAAAGTGGGGGAAACATTCATATGTTTCCTTCTGTGATAAACTTTGACTATATTCGAGGGTTCAATACAAATGAATACAGTTCTAGGTAGGCGTATATTATGCTTAAACTTGGTCGCACGCACGACCGTGCTATGTGATGATACAACAACGATATATTATGCAACAAACAACCCATTTAAACAATATTCATATGTATTTATTTGTACTTTATCTGTACTGATAAGAGCTGATAAATAGTATACTATCTATACTGTCATTATTATTGCATATCAACAATGTGTTTGTTTATTTGTGTGCTTATATCTGTCAAAGAATACGGCAATAAGCTTCCAGAACTAAAACTCGAACTGGATAATACTAGAAATAATACATAAAATTTATGAATCGGTATCATACGATGGACATTTAATATAATAAAGGGCTTAACAAACTTTCAAAATGAAATTTTATGTGGCCTATTTCAAAAAACAATTCAATTATCATATTATCATTATCATATATTCAAATATCATCAAAAATTTATTATCTTCGGCAAATTTTTATAACAAAATTCAACTATTGGCTTTGTACCTGTGAAGGAATTTTGGGAAAATTTCTTTTAATGCTCATCGAAAATACTTTATCGGTAGATATCGATCGATTCCTATTTATTGTCCTTCGCAATAAAAACTTTTGACTCTTGATAAATTTTTCTAAAGACTTTATTTTTCTTAAAAAATGAACTCTCTTATCTTTGAAAATTCAATTTTTAAAACGGCTATAAAAGATTTTTAACTAAAATAGATATTGAAAATTGGTTTCAAGGCCAAAGACAGAGTCACATTTATTTGAGCCCCTGGGAACCTTAAAACTGGCTTGAAACATTTGTCACTATATTGCTTAGTTCTTGAGATAATGGCCTGGGGAACTTAAAATGGAACACACGGTATACAGGCGTTCTAAAATTCATTCAGAAAAACTATACCACGGTGTAAAGCTGCAAAAAAACAAACAGAAAAGTTTAATAAAGTTTTTTGATTTGACGCTTAGTTTTTTAGATATAATCAATTTAACAATAATAAATTCAACCAATCACAGAGCGAATAGTGTAAGGAGGCGTGGCCTCAGCAGTAGAGAGGGACGCTTTACCTTATACAGGCTGGTTGACGGAAAGAGGCACTATGTGCTCTGTGATTGGTGGAATTTATCACTGTTTAATTGATTATATATTAAAAAATAAGCGTCAAATCGAAAATCTTTATGAAACTCTTTTGTTTGTTTTTTGCAGCTCTACATCGTGGTATAGTTTTCTTGAATGAATTTCAGAACATTTTGTACATGTAATAATATCCAACCGTCAATATTTTAGAAACTCTCCATACATGTATTTCCGAATGAATCTCACTCACATTCTACGAAGGGTTTTTATTGTGTAAAGTTTAACGTTAATAATATGGCTTCTCTGTATCGACAATAGCATTTTACAAAATACTATTATAAAAGTACAAAATGGTTCGAAATAATGAAGACCCAAAAATTATGTATTTAGAGATGGCCGGTTAACCTATATTTTAAAAGCCTAATATAAACGCCACACAACCTCTATATACACACAAACTACAATCGAAACTTAACTAAATAAAATTAAGGATGTTTGGTAGATACAATCGGATAGACAAAAGTACTGACAATTATAAATTCGTGAATAACGACGTTTTGTAGCATAATAAATAGTGTCAATATTATAACAAAAGTTGTTATTTTTAAAAAAGGAACATTTTTTGTCTTTACCCAAACATGGTCCGATTTTGGCATTTTGCCCATTCACAAACTTGACCTTACTTTTTAGCTCTACACTCTACAACTAACACCAATTTTCAGCTCATTATCATTTTTGAGTTATCGTGTCCACAGACGGACATGTGAAAATGGCCGAATTAGGTCATTTCATGAACACCTATTCCAAGCATTTATGTCTGCGATCAGTATTTTCAAGCGTTAGAAAGTCGGGAATAAACTTAATATACCTTTGTATATTTACATACCGGGTATAATGATTTTTTAATGATTTTGTTAATGAAACTCATCTGTTTTTATGAAAAATAGAACTAAAATTGTTTGAATGTAGCCATACTAAAGCTGCCATTTTGGAAAATGACGTCGTAAGTAACTTTACCAATAGCGGATAATTTTTTAAAGTTATCTATACATAGTATAAAAGGAAATCGCCTTTGATGGTTTACGTATTTAATTTTAAGTTAATATACCAAAGTTACATATCACCTTAGTTACATATTATACAATTTTTTTAAACTCTCACATGTGAGGTGTTGTAATAGTGTGGATATAACCATATATTTGGCTGTTGTATGTTATCGATTCTCCAATCAATGAGCTCAGATCAAAGTGTACTAATTAACCGTGCGAAGCAGGGCCGGATCGCTAGTAGAGTATAATACAATAATATGGTACCATCTAGATGAATTGATTATATAATTCGAGCCTCACGTTAGTAAAAGTAGAAGCGTCGATAAATTAAATTGATTTTTCAATCTTAAAAAAACTAAAATGTATTACGTCACAATGAAGGACTATCCCATCTCTCACTTGGAGTTTTACGTTTTAGCGAATTTTCTCCAAAGGAAATGCAGCTATTATTTTTGAATTTCGTAATGCACCAATATTGGAATTTCGTAAAAATTTCTTCAAATGTCTATCGATCCTACCTAATAGATGTTAAAAATCACTATCGCTAAAATTTGTATATATATATATATATAATATATATATATATATATATATATATATATATATATATATATATATATATATATATATATATATATATATATATATATATGAGTTTTCAACAAGTAGCCGTGGTGTAACGGTGAACATATCAGACTTCAAAACTAATATGTTAACAAAACCGAGATCGAATCCAGACAAGTTCGTGTATTAATTAACTAATCATAATAACAATTAATTAAATTCATAAATAAATTATTAATCTTTAATTTTAATTTATAAACAATAAATAAAAATTTTTTTTTTTTTATTATTTGAATTTTACTTTTTATAATTAATAAAAATAAATTAAAATTAAAATGTCGAACGCCGAGATATTGGAGGCCATACTGTCCATAAAGAGCGATATCAATAATATTAAAACCGATATTAATAATATTAATGAAAATATAGCTAAAAAAATGGACGAAATAACACAAAAACAAAATAATCTATCAAATAAAGTGGAGGACTTAGAGCAACGTTTAGAAGCAATTGAAAACACTGTTAGAAGAAATAATATAATTATACATGGAATTGAAGAAAATCATGAAACTGCCCAATTGCTCGAAGAAAGAGTTGTAAGTGTGCTTCAGGAAAATTTAAAAGTAGAGTGTTCAGTTAAAGATATTGATTTTGCTTTTAGAATCGGAGCAAAAAATAATAAAAGGCCTATATTAGTAGGTTTAATCTCTGGGCGAATAAAAAGGGGTATTTGGGAAAATAAGAAACAACTAAAAGGAACAGACATATTTATATCAGAAGATCTGCCCTTAAAAATCCGGGATGAGAGGAAAAAATTAATACCGGCAATGTTAAAATTTAGAACCCAAGGTCATCATGCAATTTTGAAGCGTAACAAACTTTTCGTGGATGGCAAACTTGTTGAAAGCGTAGGGGTTAATACAACTAATAAGAGCTCTGACAATAACAAAAAAAGAAGTCATTCAGATGAAATCATTAATGTAAACGAAGTTAACAACCAAAAAAAACAATCTTTCGAAATCCTTAAACCAGCTGTTGAAAAAGTAAATTTGAAACCGTCAACTTTAGACCACTTCTTAAGACCAAGAGCCAATTCTATGGACACAGGTTCAGGAACTTCAGTGACTCAACGATCAAAAAACGGAATATAATAGCCAATGGAGAAAGGATGAACGTAACTGATGACGAAAATTTAAGGCATGAAAACGGTATTGATTTAACGGAAACGGGAGAGGAATTAAAATTTGTTTTCTGGAATATTGAAGGTTTGAGAAATAAAATTGGGATTTATGATCTGAAAATGTATTTAAAACAATTTGATATTTTGGGTTTGACGGAGACATGGACAGAAGAAAACGCAAAATACGAAATAGAGGGATTTCAGGGTATTTTAAAAAGTGAGGTTAGAGAGGCAAGAAAAGGAAGACATCCTGGTGGCATAGCAATCTTTTACAAGAACTATTTAAAAAAATACATACAAAAAATTGAAAGCAGTTTAAAAGAGGTACTATGGATTGTTTTAAAGAAAGGAAAGTTGAATTTATTAATTGGCACTGTATATTTACAACCCGAACAATCCACTTTTACGAACCCTAACTTCTTCAATAAGCTTAGCGAAGAGATGTATCGTTTAACCGAGAAATACCCAAATTCAGATGTAATTATGGGAGGTGACTGGAATGCAAGGATGGGGAGGAATCAGGATACTATTTTGTTTGGAATCGACAAAAATGATCATATTAGTTTTAAATTGGACAACATTCCACAAAGGCGTAGCAAAGATACTATTACAAATAAGTATGGAGAGAAACTTCTTGAGTTCATCAAAGGGCAGGATGTGGTAGTGTTAAATGGTAGGGCTAAAAGTGATAATAAAGGTGAATTTACATTTGTATCACAAAACGGTGCAAGTGTGGTAGACTACTGTGTCGTGTCTAATAGTTTGTGGGGTAGTGTAGACATGAGGGTAGGGGATATATCCGAGTCCCAGCATTTCCCACTAGAACTTAAGATGAAGAATGTATTCGAAAAATGTATAAAAAATCCTCCAAAAGGTATGCCGCTAAAAATATTTAAATGGGATAAGAATAGAGCCGATACCTTTGTAAATGAGATGAATACTTTAGAAACAGATTTTTATCTTAGAGGAATGAAAGGAAGGTTGGAAGCTGGAGACATTAATAATGCAATAAATATCATGCAGAAATGGTTGGAATATTTGGGATCCGAAATGGAGATTACTGAGAAGAAAAGGAAAGCTGCTATTAGTAAAGGCCGACCGGTTTGGTTCGATTGTGAATGTAAGAATAAAAAAATTGAAATGAAGCAAAAGTTGAGAGACATGAGAAGAAATCGGGAACAGATATTTGTAGTTGCTTATTTATCGAGTAGGAAGGAATATAAAAAACTTTGTAATACAAAGAAGGCAGATAATGATTTGTTGTTTATAGAAAAAGTAAACGAAGCAGTGAACGAAAGAAATGACAAAAGGATATGGGAATTAATATGAACCAAGAAGAGAGTAATGGATAATAACGACATAGATCCGGACGCTTGGGTTAAGCATTATCAAAATCTCTATGGCGAAGAGCAAGAAGGTTTCATGGACGTAAGTGATGTAGCAGTGAATGAAAGTAATGTAATCCTCGATCGTGAAATAAGCGTATCTGATGTGATGCTTGTCTTAAGCATACTTAAGAATGGAAAGGCGGGGGGACTAGATGGAATTATAAATGAATTTGTGAGCGCAGCAGCAAAATATTCATTTGTTTTCATAGAATTTTTGACAAATTTATTTAATCAATTGCAGACAAATAAAATATTTCCTCAAAAGTGGGTTACTGGTGTAATCTGCAATATATATAAAGGAAAAGGAGAAATAAATAACCCTGATAATTACAGAGGTATAACCTTAACACCTAGTTTAAGTAAAATTTATACAAAGATTCTATCGATAAGAATAAAGGAATGGGCTGAAAACGAAAACATCATTAGTAAATTCCAAGCTGGTTTCAGAGGTGGGTTTGAGGCTATGGATAATTTACTTGTCATCAAAACACTGATCAATAAAACACTAAAGACTAAAAGAAATAAGCTATATTGCGCCTTCATTGATTTCGAAAAAGCGTTTGATAAAATTGACAGAAACATTTTATGGAACAAGCTATCAAAACTAAAAATGTCAACGCATATGATAAGCATATTGAAATCAATTTATAAGGAAACTACATGTTGTGTGCGCATAGATAGATTTTTTGCTACAGAAACCTTTAAAACATATAAAGGTCTCCGGCAAGGATGTGAGCTTTCTGCCATCTTATTTATTCTGTTTATAAACGATTTACCAGATTGCCTTGACAACTTTGAAACCTTTTCTCCATGCATAAAAGGCCAAGAAGTGAAGATATTGCTGTATGCCGATGATGTAGCTTTATTCTCACAATCTATTGGGGGAATGAAGAGGTCCTTAGCAGCAATAGAAAACTACTGCGTTACTTGGGAAATGACCATCAACGTAAAAAAAACAAAAGTGCTTAGAGTTTGTCAGGGAAGGAAGTATAATCGGAACGAAGTTTTTAGGATCAATGGCAATTTAATAGAGAATGTCTCAAGCTTTCAATATTTAGGAGTAATGATAGCATACAATGGCAGTTGGAAATTACACCAAAACGAGATGATAACAAAAGCCAGTAGAGCACTTATGATTTTAAGAAAGTTTATATACAAATATGAACAGTTTCCAGTAAGCTTGATATTAAAAATGTTCAACTCTATTATCACACCGATCCTGACATATGGAAGAGAGGTTTGGGGAATTGAAGGTTGTTCAAAAGAGTTGGTTTCTTTTACCTACAACTTCTACAAAGAGCTCCTCGGAGTATCTAAATCAACCCCTAATTGCGCAATAGATTTAGAATTAGGTGTAATGCCCATTGAAGGATTTGTGCTGCAACATGCAATCAACTTTTACTTTAGAGTAGCATTTTCAAATAAAGCATTACAAAAAAGTTGCATGCAGGGGGAATGGGGCAGCATAATTAAGGCTAAACTTTGTGAACTGGGCCTTAATTTAAATGAAATGCAAGAAGGGAGCTACAAAAGAGTTCAAAAATTAATTAAAAGTAAAGTAAGTGATTTATGCCTAGTGAACACCTTAGCAGAAGCCAAAACAAAAAATTCTTTGGAATTTTTCATGATGTTAAACCATTATGATAGAGGCGCAATGTACATCGACATAGCAAATAGAAGCGAAAGAAGAATGCTTGCAAACTTCAGAATGTATAGGTTCGGTTGGGAAAACAGAAGAATAAACACTAACGGAGAAAAAATTTGCGTTTTATGTGGATGGGGCATTGAATCCATAAGGCACATGATTGAGCACTGCCAAGGAACTGAGGGAAAAGAGAGGGAGGGAATCAGTCAAAGAGGATACGAAAATGCGATGGCTATGCTGGAGGTTAACAGTAAAGAGGATATAAGGGCGATATGCGATTACTTGGATTTAATCATCAAAAAGCGTAAAGCAAATTTATGAGCTAATCAAGGAGAAAAGTAGTAGTAAACACAGTATCTTTTTATTTTCTGTCTTTTTGTTAAATTTCTGTGCTATTGAAGCAATAATATGTTGTTATTTTGAATTTTGTAAAAGCACTTATGTTTATTATAATGTAAAGAGTGATAAGCCATTTATTGGCAAATCAAATAAATAAATAAATAAAAAAAAAAAAAATAATATATATATATTATATATAATATATATGTAGTTTTTTAAATGTCTGTGGACTATCTAGCGGTCACAATTTTATTCCGATTGGAATGAAATTTGGTATTTGAGTCGCTTTGGTATTCTAAGTTTGTTAATGAGTAAAATCGGACGAGGGGAAAGAGGGTTTAGAGGGGGGAGGAACACAAAATTTGACTATCTCCTTTAATATTTGAAAAATCGAAAAATTTATCAGGAGTAAAGTTGTAGGTACTAAGTTTTACTCTAATTTTGTTTCTTATCATTTTTCTGTTACACTAATATTTACAGAAATATTTACAATTAAAGATTGAAAGTTAAAATTCCAAATATCTCTATTCACATTAGAGTTTGAGAAAAATCGTTAAGTAATGAATTGTAGCAAACTTGATTTTCTACAACTTTATGCCTCATACATTTTTCGATTACTCTAATATTAAGAGGTATTTAATATTTTGTGTTTGTTTGACACAAATATATGAAATATATTTTATTGTAAAAAATTTTGATTGTCGTTTCCATAGTAACTATAAACTATAATCGTTATATGTCGTTCTATTTTGGCTATTAATAAATTTAATTTTTGCAAATACTAAAGTCATATCAAATATTATTTTTCATTTTGATCACACTAAAATTATGACCGCTAGAGAGTGATTTGGGTATTCTAAGGAAATTCGAAATTCGAAGTTGACGCAGCTCCTGCGTAACGAATTTTTTTTTTAATAAATAAGAACTTTAAATACCATTTTGTGTCCTTAAATAGAAAACTGAATCGTATCGAGGAAAAAAAAAAAAAGAATGTGTGTATCGTATATAGTGATGTTTGTTGTAAGGCATTGATAAAAGTAAAATAACGAGATATCGCATTATATAGTTCGATACGTATTAGGTATTATCATCCTTTCAATATATTTCGACATTTTCGTAGTACTTACAGCACAAAAGTAAATTGAATGTTTGAAGTTCATTGTAACATTTTTTTTTGCTGTATATCATCTGTGTGTTGAGGTAATTTATTAAGAATTTATTACCAATATATTTCGGAATGAGCTTCTATTGGTTTTTTTTTATGTTGTTACTGATAACAGAATATTTTTATTATTAGTTTTCCACGAAATCTAAATTTATATGAATATATTGTAGGAGGAAAATAATATAAGAAAGCTTACAGAAGAAAGCAGAAAAGCGCCATTTTCTTGAATCTTTTTGAAGTTATACATCTTGTGGCGCGTTATGAGAATCCGAGTGTATTTTCAGCATGTAAAGAATCGCTCATTTAACACTCGACTGATGTAGGTATCTCGACAAAGTTTTCTACCCGGCTCAATTGCACAGTGCTTGGGAAACATTTAGTAAAAAAAATGTGCCATATAGCAAATAGACTAAATTCATAATTACAAACATTAAATGCTAAGCGAAACAGACAACCAAGTAAGCCTGTCACATAAGTGACCCCACACTTCAGTGGATAATAATTTTGTGTGTGATATGATTTTTGTATATTGAAATACAAGACAATATTATATATTAATAAAAAACGAAAGATGAATGATCGATATTTTCTTCTGTAAGCTTTCTTATATTATTTTCCGCCTACAATATATTCATATAAATTAAGATTTCGTGGAAAACTAATAATAAAAATATTCTCTTATCAGTAACAACATAAAAAAAAAAACCAATAGAAGCTGCTCATTCCAAAATATGTTGGTAATAAATTATTAATAAATTACCTCAACACACAGAATATGATATATAGCAAAAAAAATATGCTACAATGAACTTCAAACATTTAATTTACTTCTGTGCTGTAAGTACTACGAAAATGTCGAAATATATCGAAAGGATGCTGGAGCTGAATTAATTTGTTTTGACTATTATATGCTCGTAAGGGGAACTTATTTAAAAGTAGAAGGGCAACTTATTTATACAATATTTTAATCATATATTTAATACTTACTACTTAGTATTAAATAAATGTTTCCTCCCCTTCATTTTGGAAATAGACTGATCCACTCAAACTGTGACGATATTCAAGGCTTCTTTACAAATTAATATACTTCTAATACCTAATACGTGCCGAACTATAATGCTAGCTCTTACATTAGAACATTTAAACTCTGATTCTAATGTAAATAATGGATTTAATGCAGATCTTGCCAACTCGATTATTCTGGGTCTGTTTTATCATGATAAAATGTAGAATCATTGGTTTTAGATACAATATATAATTTTTCGATTGTAGTTTTTCGCTACTATATCAATTTTACTGAACTTTTGTGTCTTATCAGTAGTGTTGACCTTATTTAATATTATTTTAATAAATTATTTATAAGGAGGTATAACTTCTTATATGCGTACATAAGTACACACGCACTTCTTTTTTTTAAATTTCATCGATTACTAATATACATGACATTTACTTATCACTAATGTTTTTTTGATATCCATTTAAGCGTTAATATGAACAAAAAGAAATTTAAACAAAAGAATAAAACTATCTTCAAAAACATGAACTAAAAATTTATCAAATAAGAACTACTTTAAAACTTTTTGCAATGAAAATTATTCCATTTGTCCCCTCGTCCTAACCCCCCCCCCTCCTTCCCTTAGCAAATTCTACCTGTGAACGAACTTGGTCTTTCAAATTTCGCTCATGTTTTGACAATTAATATAAAACGATAAATCCAATGTCTTAAACATATACAACCTGAGCGCTCTAAGCTTTTATTTTATAGTCACATATTCTCCCATGGGAGAGAAAGTAGATTTTTTTCCCATGGGAGAAAAAGTAAAAAATTTGTTTTATAGAAATGTTATTTTGATTTTGTTGCTAGAATACGTATTAAATTTACTTTTCCTCCCATGGGAAAAAAATCTACTTTTTCTCCAACGGGAGAAAAAGTACTACTTTAGTACCTATTTGGAGGGAGTAAAGTTGTAATTTTAGTCCAGAAAGTGCAAAAAATAGTATTTTTACCGTGGGACTAAGGTGCCTCTAATCCCTTGAGTGGTTGTTCCGCCCTCAGGAACAAACTCCACTCGCGGATTAAAAGAGTCAATTCAATCCCTTGGTTAATAATATACTATTTCTACTGTTAAGTAATGTAACAACTAACTGAGTTAATTGTTTGAATATTCAGTATATACTGAGTTGTATATCAATGTTTTAATCGTTAACAATTTTTTAAATGTCCCACAATTTAAAAAAATCCCGTATGGTTTTAAAGATGGGCAAATTTCGCTTTCCGAGGAACTTTCAACACAAATTATGAAAAACTATTGAGTTTATGGAAAAATTTTTCAAACAAAAGGCAGTTTTGCTCATTTTGCCCAAACATGGTCCGATTTTTCCAATTAACGAACTTGACCTTACTTGTTTGCTGTAGAACACAGAAAAAAAATTCTCATCATTCTTTTCGTTCTTGAGATATTGTGCCCATAAACGGACAGACAGACATACGGACGGACATGCGGAAATGGACTAATTAGGTAATTTTATGAACACCTATAGCAAAAATTTTTTTCTGCGATCAATATTTTCAAGCGTTACAAAGTCGGAACTAAAATGCACTTTTTTACGATTTACGCTATATGCACGATACGCTAATGTTTTTCTAACAGAGGTTTATGCCATATTTTCAGTGACAAATATGGAGGAAGTAGTGGGTTGCAATGAGTGGTGGGTTTAGATCTGCTTGGATAGTCAAGCTGCACTGAAAGCAATCTTCTCCGCTAAAATAGTATCTCGCCTGGCAAGGATAGCCTAGTATGGGCTAAATAGGTCACTTTGATGTGGGTACCAGGACTACAAAGTTGATGGCAATAAAACGGTCGACAAACTCGGTCGCCCGAAGCCACACCATCTCTACTCTTAAAGAATGGGTGGATACGTCTATGAACAGGAAATAAAAAGTTACAGCAAGCTGCAGACAAGCCAAACTGCAAGGTCAACCTGGCTTATTAGAAACCGGAAAGAGATTTACTTTGTGGTCGGGATGCTTACTGATCACTGCAGGCTCAAACGGCTTCTATCCCTTATGAAATTGGAAGACAGTGTGATCTGCCCCGATACTCCCTTTCACCTTCTGCCAGAATGTGGTACCTAGTCTCTGGCTCAACCGAAATGAAAGAATCTGATGTAAAACAACTAAAATGGAGCTCGGTTATGTCATTCACAAAGACTCCGGGTAGATTCGATAACAATCACAGTGCTAGAAGAAACGAACCAGGTGTGTTAGAGATTAGAAGAAGTTGAGGGGATGAGTTCCTTAGAGATCGGTTAAAAAGGTTTAAAATGTCATACTTATCAGGCTTCGGTCTCCCCTTACTACAACATTTTTTTAATAAATTTCCAATTTAAACTTATAATTTAACTTTTTCCTCAAATTGTTCGGTGGTCCGGGTTTTATACCCTGTATATGTAAATATATAAGGTATAATAAGTTTAGTCCCGACTTTGTAACGCTTGAAAATATTAATCCTTGACAAAAATGCTTCACAAAGGTATTCATAAAATGGCCTAAATCGGCCATTTCCGCATGTCCGCCCGTCTGTGAACACGATAACTCAAGAACGAAAAGAGATAACACTGAAAATGTGTGTGTTCTAGAGCAAAAAAGTAAGGTCAAGTTCGTTAATGGGCAAAATCGGAACATGTTTCCCCCGCCAGAGGGGAAAATTTATTTATGTTTGAAACCGTAAGAGATAGAAAAAAAATTTGTTGACAAAAAATCTTCTTCTCTTTAAAATAAACAACTTTTGTTTGAAAAATTTTTTCATAAACTCAATAGTTTTCTCATAATTTGTGATTAAATGTTTCTCGGAAAGCGAATTGTTAACAATTCGAATACGCAGAATTATTATCAATTCAACCACTGATACAATTCAGTGTATACTGGGTATTCAAACAATTAACTCAGTTAGTTGTTACATTACTTGTTATATATAAATATCCATTATTAATGCTTTTATTTTCTAAGTCATGGTCTTTTTTTGTCTATTTTTCTAAACTTTTTTTTGTTTGTTTCAGAAAGAAAGTTTATTCCAAAAATGACGTCAGCAAGAATTGAATTGGAAAGTTGGTTACTTTATCAATGTATTACAACCGAATGTAATCAATGTCTTTGTAAGTTTTTACAAAATTTACGATCAACTTTAATTTTTGGATTCTTTAAAGGTTTTCATTCAATCACACAAACAGCCTGAATTTTGTTGATCATTTTATAGGAATTATTGTCATTGTAAAATTAAAACCAAAATATTTATATAAATCAAAAATACGTGTGATTGTTTATAATAATGTTAAAATTTATCGGTCTTATTGTTAGTAGAAAACAGACAAGCTGTCCGTTTTATTCAGACACAGATTTATTCAGACTATTTCTAAACCGGAAATCGTCTTATTATTCACAGAATAATTTAGTCGGAGAGCTGGTGACAAAAATCGCCAGAGTTTTGTAATGACCCATAATTCAATATGATTAAGTATTGATCATATATTCTTCATTATCTAAAGCACGGTAGTGCGATAGGCCGAGTTCAAGGGGTTTTTGCCTGTGTTATAATATATGCAAAAAATTGTAATGCATGATTTCTTGAGTTTTTTAAAAAGAATAACTGCATATGTATTTTTTCGAATACCGTTGCGTATAGAAGATAATTACTCGATATCTACATAATTACATAATTATCATATACAGTGTGTCTACTTAAGTTGGCTCCATATGAAAAACTTTTTTGTTATAAGATTTACGAAAAAAAGTTATTCTTTATAAAAATCTCTGCATTCGAAAATATTAATATTCAGCTATTCACTTTTGACATCGAATGTATAGGGTGTCTAAAAATTGAAAAAGTTCGATAGGAATGTTTTGACTACTTCAATTTTAAATTAAATTTTGTATATTTTTGTTCTAAATGTAGACCATATAGAACAGATTATACGGCAAACGGTTCAAGAAATCACTCCCGAGATATGTAGGAGTGGATTTAAAGAATTTTGTAAAACAATTACATGTATGGAACGCGAAGTTGGATACGTTGAGGCAAAAACTAACTGAAGATAACTGTTGTTACTTACGTCAACAATTATAATTGTATTTGTAATGTAATGTAATGTATGAAAAATAAATGTTCTGTATTCATTATTTTGTTACATATCATTCATTAAATGTTTCAAATCAGCAAATAAACATTTGAAGTACGATGATTGGTTACTTAGAATAACAGATAACGTGTTTTATAAGTAGGATTTACAAAATTTAATTTAAAATTGAAGTGGAAAAAAAAATTCCTATCGAACTTTTTCAATTTCTGCTCATCCTGTACATATGATGTCAAAAGTGAATAGCTGAATATTAATATTTTCGAAAGCATAGATTTTTATAAAGGATAACTTTTTTTCGTAAACCTTATAATAAAAAAGTTTTCCATATGGAGCGAACTTAAGTAGACACACTGTATACATAATTTTTTAATAATGCAATTAAATTTACAAAAAAATAATTTTATTAATGCACTTTTGAGAAAACTTTATAATTTAACGAATTTAATTTACGCATTTTTTTTAAAATTTATTATTACAACAATTTATTTATTACTTTATTTATTTTTTTATTTTTCAAAAAATAAAAAAATATAATTAATGCACTTTTCAAGGAATTAATAATTTGAAAAATTTAAGCAATACATTTTTCCAAAAATTGATAATTAAATCAAAAATGAATTATCAAAAAAAAATTCACTTTTTGTAACTCTGATTTCAACCTAGTTTCCCTTAATTAATTAATAATTAATTAACGGCGCATCTAATAAAAAAATGTCCCAGGACATTTCGTTCCAAAATCGTACCCTCTACCTACCCTCTTATGGAACTCGACTGTGTATATATATTTCGAAACAACCTGTATATTCCCATCTGAATTCGTTTCTGCAAAATTATAGCATGTAGTTTCACATCAATATAAACCGGAAAATGCGAAAGCATTTCCGTATCCGATTGAATCATATAAATCTTTTCTTTTTTTTGCTCTAATGACTGATCTATTATTAGACCATGCACACAATATTAGCTCTACACATATGCACAATATTTATTACATATCTAATTGTTTTGTAAAATGAATCACAATTCGTTTATCTTTACCAGCGATAATTGCAATATCTTGTTAACTAACTAAAGAATATGTCCAGAATATTTTTAACAATATTTAAATATTGAAAATTGATAGTAAAAAAAATATTCAAAAGATTAGATAAACTAAAGAATTTTTGTATTTTATGTTATTATTTGGTTTTAACTTCACAATATTTTAAAGACGTATTATAGGTTGAATCATGTTGTGTTCTTTTTTTAAATTTTAATTATGTTTTTTTTAAGTTATTGTTTTTTATGTTTAAATGTTTTTTTTTTTAGGTATTAGTTCTGTCAAAAGTTTTCAATAATTTATTTTTATTCATTTTTTGTAATTTTGTTGAGTTTTTACATTTATTTTACAATCTTTCGTTTTCATCAACAAAATGTCGAAAACAGGTATGTTATTCAAATATTTAGAATTAATTTTAAGTTCTACTATATTCAGTTTTGTTCTTCCTTAAGTTTATATAAGTTTATTAACAAGAAAGTTTTATTTATTTACTTGTTTGTTTAAGACTAATATCTTCATTATGGGTTTTTCTTTTGAAATTATAATAAAAGTAGTATGTTCTTCAAAAAGTATAATTTGCGTAAAACCAAAAAATTTTCAGTTATGTACTTTTAAACAAAGTTTAATCTTCTGAGCTTCAATCTATCATCATGAACGCAGGCAAATGTTTTTTATGTACACTTCCTTGCAATAAAATTGAACCAAACTGAATCCAAAAAGATCTCACGGTTTTATGTTGATGTCTGTAATAATAATATACCGTACGTTTAGTTTACATCTTCGCATAGCAGATCTCCCACGAGTATGAGAGAGTACATATGTATACATTAAACAATGTGTATGAGAAGGAGGTCTTATTGGTTTGTTTTGTTACTGTTGTATTGTATGTGCCTGTATAAATTTTAGAGAGTGGGGATTTTTTGTTGAATACAAATATTATTAATTGTTTTGATAATATGCAGTCATTACAATGTGAATGCGTTTGGAAAATACGTGTTTGTGTATTTATTGGTATTATTACAACAATGGGTTATTATTACACAAAAGAAGAAAAAGTACAAATTGTTAAATGGTACTTTTCCGGACATTCCGCACAGGAATGTGTCAATTTATTTATTGTGGCATTTGAAGGTAGACAATCACCAACCACTCGAACACTTATGAATATTATTCACTGTTTTGAAAAATATGCTTGTTTATCAAACCTATAAGACCTCCTTCTCATACACATTGCTTAATGTATACATATGTACTCTCTCATATTCGTGGAAGATTTGCTATACGAAGATGTAAACTAAACGTATGGTATACCGTGTGTTCCATTTAAATTTCCCCAGGCCAATATCTCGAGAACTACATATGATAGTGATAAATGTTTTTGGCATTTTAAGGTTTCTAGGGGCCAAATAACTGTGACCTTGCTTTTGACCTTGCTTTAAATTTTTTTCTTGGATTTAAATTTATTGAGGATATTAAGGTTTTAAACTTAAGAATAATCGATTTTAATGATTTTTTAATCAAATTAAATCAACTCTTACTAACAATTTTTTTAAATAGCCCTTTTCAGGGCTATGACGTTCAAAACAGATCAAAAACCTCCTCGTGGTGCTCATTGGGTAGCGCTAATGTCATTGATAAAAAAATTGTTTTGACTGATTTTATTACCGTTGGCGGTTGGAGTTTGGCGATCAGTTTTGTACCTCATAGCCCTGAAAAGAGCTGTTAAAGTTTGATCATCAGAGTTAATTTAATATGATTAAAAAATCATTATATAACGATTAGTTTTAAGTTTAAAACCTTAATGTCCTTAATAAATTTAAGTCTCTTAAATTTTTCATACAAAACATTAATATATTTTTCCGTAAAATACAAATCTGCTATAAAAAAAATATGGGTTTCCATTAAAAAAAACAATGTTATGAATCGAAAAATCAACCGTGATTGCACAGTCCCTCTCTAAGGCGCTATCCATAAACCACGTAACGCGTTTATAGACACCCCCCCCCCCCTTTTTTCTTGTTTTTTGTTACGCAACTTTTTACCGAATCTCTCGATTGTAGCAGATATACAATATATTAAGTGCATCACTACCCGAATATACGAACCTTCTGAAAAACATCATAAGGAGAACCTGATAAGGAAGCTCCTGGCTATTGCCACGATATGAGAGAAGCGAACCATTTCAGACTAAAGTAGAAGGCGGAGCACAATATAAGGTCAAAATGCAACACTTTTCATACCCCAAAATTTATCTATGTCTATCTGCATTTACGTTGCTTATAAGAATTAAAATAATCTTTTAAAAATTTACTTATTTTCTACCAAAAATAATTATGAATAAAAAAAAATTTCTTTTCGGATGAAAAATACTGTTTATCTCAAATATAATCTAATTTGCATGTAAGATAAATAAACAACATCAAAATTAATGTAGAATTAAATTAATTAAATTCGAAAGTTAATAATAATAAATCGAAAAATAAAATGAATATTTACAAAAAAAATTTTAAATATTACATTTGCTCCCTTTCTTATAAAATTATTCTAGCGTTTAAAACGTTTCACTTTTTAATCAAAATTTGATCATTTTTACTTTTTTTTTTTTATTTATTTGCACAATAATTTGTCTTCAAGAACGCAAAACTTATCCAATTATATTAAAAGTATTATTTTTGTGACATAAAATTATTTAGGTGTGTCCTGTGTTCTGATATTAAATTAATATTTACCTACTAATAAGCTACTAATGATGATTATACTTAAAATAAAATTACAGTTATGAATGAAGGTGCGTTTCGTGCACGCGATATTGGATTACGTGCCCAAAAGAAGATATTATCACGCATGGCTGGGAAAAATGTTGCACGCGCTTTTATTGATGATAATACCGCATCATTATTGGATAATTTGTATCGTTTAGCTAAACAATATGTAAGTAGAATTTTTTATTTTTTCAAAAAACGTTTACGAGCATGAGGTTTCCTAAAAATTTATTGCCATGGGGTAGTTTTATTGACATAACAACAGAAAGTTCTTTGTTAAGAAAATTTTTAGAATTGATATTAGTTAAGGTGAAAACCTCGCATTCGTTAAAAAAAAAACTTCCCAATTTATTTTTTGCATACTTGTTTGGTACAAGATTTTAGTTTATGAAAATTTTTTTTAAACTAATTTTTTTTGCCTGAATCGTGTTTATTTAGGTGTTTTTTGTCATTTTAAACCAAAAAAGTCTCTAATCATTTTTTCGTAAACTTGACTGTTTCCGAGTTATAATCAATTTAATTTTTAGAGAAACGTAACAGCCGTTTTCAAGACTGAAAACCAATATTAAAAAATTTAATTTTTAGTTTAGCAAAATTTTTAAATAATCTTTGAAAATTCCTTAACCTAAATCCTAAAGAGTTGATACAGATTATTTCATTCCATACGTATACTCCAAGCGGAGACCATAAAAAACGGTGCCAATCGAGTTAGGGGATGAATATTCCACAAAAGATTGTTCATATAGCGACTTCAATCACTTGTCTAAGCTGCCCTGCGAGAACCTGATCCGACAGAGGGTTGCTCACCCCCAAATCTGTTTTACTATTTACGAAAGAAACACATGAATACTTTTTGCATAAAATTTTATTTTCAATAACTTTTGTCTGAAACATTTTTTCGTAACTATTACAGTAGGGGCGCAAACGGTTTAATTTGGGAGTGAGACTTTCAGAAAAGATAGTACTTTTAGTGACTTCAATTACTTGCCTAGGCTGGAGAACCAGACTCGAAACAATAAATAAATTTATACACAACTTTAGTTTCTAATGGCTGTCTATAATTTACGACACAAATTATTAGTTTTAGCCACCCCCTCCCCCTGGTCCCATGTCACTCATATACAACTCCCGTACAAATATTATGTCTTAATGAAGGACAAATTGATCAAAAATACTTTAGACCCACAACAATCATCCCGCATGACAACAAACTAGTCCAATAGTCAAATGCTAACGGCGATAGAAATGGAAATTTTTATGGAATGCAAAAACTGTCAACGAAGAAACAAAAAAGTACATTGAAGAAAAGAAAATCTTAGAACTATAACAGAAGTGATTTTTAATATAAATCGAATTAAACACTACAGAAGTTTCACTTGCATGTACTAATTATATACGTACATATAACAATAAATATGTACATACAAATGAAACTTTAGTAATGTTTAATTCGAGATTATCTTCACATTGTTATTGATTTATATTTAACTCATTATTCTTTACTTCAATGTATGCTTTTTGTTTCCTCGTTGACAATTTTTGCATTCCATAAAAAGTTTCACTACTATCGCCGTTAGCTTTTGACTGAGGCATAGTTTTTTTTCACCCTGATTGGAGAATATGAGATGGCAAAGATGTTACCCAAAAATACAGCACCCATGCAGATTTTCTATCAACCAATTAGGGAAAAAATTAAAATAATATATGCCTCTTTTTGTTTAATATAATTAAGTATTTATCTCACACTCTTATTATATTATTTAGTAGGTGTGTCTTTTATATTTTGATAGTACTGTTCGAGCAAAGTTACAAAAATATTGATTAGTACTTAAAAAAGTTGAACGTTTTTCAAATAAATTGAACGATTTCTAATAATAGACAATAAAAATTCATAAAAACTACAAAAAAGCTCAAGAAAGCCGGTAAATTGTTTTAAAATATTTACACATTTTATATAACTTTGCATGAACAGTACTACTATGAAAATATAAAAGACAAACCTTCTAAAAATATAATAACAGACTGAGATAAATACAATAAATACAAAAAGGACAAATAGTTTAACAGATTTTGAATTTACTCTCGCAGCCATAAAAATTTTCAGTTCAAAAATAAATAATGAAAATTTTTAATTTTGATTTTTCTCACATTCTTTTCCTCCCCCCGAATGTATGACATAGTATGTGGATATGTCTCTTTATAGCGTATAAAAGAAACAGTTTTTATTACTACTTTTGGATAATTCTTGAGTAGTTTTATTTACAAGCATATCAACTACTAATATGATTTTTTTTACTTATTTTACAGACTGATAACAAAAAGGAAGCCGAGAAATTAGTGAAAAATATAATAAAAGTTGTAATAAAATTAGGTGTGTTATATCGTAACAATCAATTCTCAACGGATGAATTAAAACAAGCGGATCGTTTTAAAAATAAATTCCATAAAGCTGGCATGGCTGTAATATCATTTTATGAAGTTGATTATAGTTACGATAAGAATTATTTATTATCAGCATTAAATGAATCTCAGAAATCATTACGATATATTGTTGAACGACATTTAACAGAAAAATCGTTAGCACGCATCGATAGTATATTTACATTCTTCGGTAATGAACAATTTTTGGATGCAGTGTTTAAAACAGATTCTGAATATAAGGAAACATTAGGACGATTAGTTTCCGATTTAAATCGTGCATTAGATAATGGTGATCTTTAGTTTAGTACATATTTTATTTTTATTTTTTAACGAAATGCTCAATTCTTGTCAAAAAATTGATTTTGAGAATAAATCAATTTTTGAAAAAAAAAATCTGTAATTGTGTGCGCGTATCATATGCGTTCAATTTCTAAGTACGGTCTCAGAATTGTTTTTGTTATATTTATTTTCTATTTTTTTTAATTTATAAAATAAAGACTGATTATAATTTTTGTTTATTTTATTTTTTATTTAAATTTTCTATTGAGATATTAAAATATTTAATTTATTATAAAAACATTATTATAGTTATTTCAATGAGAACTAATGGCCATCACACATTAAAGTCCGTAAAAACGTAACCGTAAAAATCAGCCAATCAAAATCTAGCATTCCATTTCCCAAATTGCCACCAAAGAGGGTAAGACGTACGAACAAAAAATTCTTAAAGAATTTTTTACGGATACGCCTAACGTTCCCATTTCCTAATCACAATGCTCCCAACCTTTTGTAAGTTTAAACCAAAGAATTGCGCGATATGAAAATCTGTTTATTAGATTATATTCACTTATAAGCATTTTCTATCACGCACCCTCTGTCCCACTTTCTAATCGATTCTGATTGGCAGAATGTAACTGCTTACGGATTTATGAGCGCTTATGTTTACGTGTTATCTTACGGATTTAATGTGTGAGGATCTTTAAACATAGATCCGGAAGACCCAGGACAATCCATCTTGATGGTTTTCATCACAACTGCGCCAACTACAACAGTGGAACAAATTTGAAATTATTGGAATTTAAATATCCTCAGATGCACCTAATCTATAGATTTTCACAAACTGGGTTATTTACTAACGAAAAATCGTTTTTTGGTTGTTGACTAATTTTAATCGCTGTTTTGACGAATTAAAAAGCTAAAGCCTTGACACTTGACAGGTCATCTTGGATTATTTGTAGTATAAAAGGTTCTCAGCTTTTTTCTTGCAGTATGTTCGCTAGCTTGAAAATTAGTCAAAGTAACCCTTAAACAGCCCCGAGTCTAGGCAAACCGGGGCACCTGTCCCTGGCGGCACTTTCAGGGGGCGCCAAAATCATAATATAATATTTGAAGAAAAAAAAAATTGTTTCACAAAGAGACTAGCATCCAGCGCACGTTGTTTTATCAATTATTCATTTGATTTTAAAACTTTAATTATTCATTCCCCCGGGTTCTTATTTTCCCGGTCACAAAAAATGCCACCCATTATATATTTGTGAATTTTTTTAAACAATTTACCTCAAACGCTGGAGAGAGGGGACGCCACTATCAAGTTTCTGTCCCGGGGCGAAAAAATCGTAGATCCGTGGCTGCCCTTAAAGTTAATCAACAAACAACAAATAATATTTTTTCGTCAACCCTTGTTAGTGTCAGATATGGAGGAAAATTTGACCTTCAAAGTTGTATTTCTGTTCATCTCGATATTTCTTTGATAATAATAAAAATATCGATATGATATTTCGATACGTATCATATCTAGTAACGTGTGGTGAATTAGGTACCTACGTTATTAGACGATTCAAAAAAAACATTTATAAAAAAACACATCTTGTTTATCCCAATAAAGTTAGTAACCCAATTTAAAACTTACATAAGTTATACAATAATAAGCGTTTATGTTAATTTTTAAAAAAATAATAGTTTTGCTATAAAACAAATATTATTTCTTTTTTTTTTGAAATAAAATAATTTTAGATCTAGAACTATTTTCCTTATTATTTTTTTTTTTTGCAATTAGATTGTGTGCTGAGGTCTTAAAAATTATTTCACTAATTTTCATTACAACACAGTCTCCCTCATTACGGCAAACATCGCCCTGTCTATATTCATGAAATTCCATTGTTACTAAATTAAGTTCTCATTGAAAAACAATTTTAAATATCCTTGATTACTTCTAGTATTTATTTGAAAGGAATGTAAAGGCTTTTGAATAGCGTGCTGTGTTTATGTATTTAATTGTATGAAACTTTTAAAAACAATCAGAATAATAAGATAAACCGAAAACAATTGTATAAAAATATATAACTATATCTTTATAATGACTCCTCTCATTTTATCGAATCATGCGACATAATTTTGATTGTAATAGGGTACTTGTGTTAATTGTTGTGTACTACCAATAAAATATATTTATTTCAATTTCACAAACTTAAGTTAGCGAAGACTATAAGCTGACCTAGAAGCATTATACCTAGCTATCATTTGTGTAGCGTGTCTGCAGCCTGCTGAAGCTTTCCATTAGAATTAACCTAATCTAGATTCCAAAAGTTTGTGAAACTCAATAAAACTAAACATTATGCTGGAAATACTTTCCATCATAACAGAGATTTGTGTGTACGTTTTACATACCACTTGTCTGATACTTAACTTCAAACCTTTATATTATTACTAATTTTTATTTGTTATAATTTCTGTAGATTATAGTAGTTTCAGCATTGTCTTGTATAATCAGAACATAAAACCGATTTGCTTCATTATAGAACTTAAATACATATAACAATTTACAATATATTTAACATAGAAGTATGCATGAAAAATTTTTTTCACTTGAATTGAAGCATGTTTACTTGACAAATATCAAGGTAAAATTACTTTTTAAATAACTTTAAAAATAAGCGTGATATGAATTATTGAAATTCCCGATTAGACAAAGAGGGTGATAGCCCTCTTGATATGTTATGTGACGTCATATTACACTTTCACCATTTAAAATACACGTAAAACTCCGTTTTTAGAAAGAGACAGATAATAATCTTTAAAAGCTTATAGCTTCTTTGATATTTGTCGGATTTTAATTTCGTTTTTAAATATTATTACAGTATTAAGATTATTTTCATAGTCTGAAAATAAATGTGAAAAAAAATTTTTATGCATATTCCCTATTATCTCGCATTCTGAACGGTCAAAAATTCTAAAACTTGAATTCTAAAAAATGAGCAAAATCTGTCGAAAAGTGATTTCATGCTGGAACTACCTTACAAATATTGTTTTCATCCTTTTATGTTGTAATCTGTATAAAGGAATGGAAAATGTACCCTATTGGAAAATACTGCCAGAAAACAAAAAATAATAATAAGTTTATTAACAAACATATCACAGTATAAAAAATTTTGATACACATGTATAACGAAATTATGTCATGATTTTCAATAAAATAATAAGTATGTATAAGTAATTTTCTAGTCTTTTAGTTATTAGTATTTAGTTTAAAGCTTCTGAAAAGCTAAATTAAAATATGTTATGTGTGAACAAATAAAAACAATTGCTGTGAAAAAATTAATAGGCCAGTTAGTAGGTGGGTATTTGAAATCGAGAGTAATTCTCAGGCAACTTAAAAATGTTTTGATTGCTTTATTTTCATAACTTATTAAACATCCTAAGTTATCATTTTCCAATGAGATCTATATTTCCAAAATAACATCACAAAACTCATCGACCGTTAATTTTTTGAGAATAGAAACGTTATTGTGACTTGAGACTTTCGAAAAACCAAATTTTGACGTTTATAAGTTAGAACAAAAGCGGGATATCCCAAAAGCGAAGTTTCTTTCTTAAGAAAATTCATCTTTGGGCATTGTACCGATGAAACGATTTAACAAAAGTTTCTCCAAATCCCGTCTACTGAATATTTAGTATTTGATGTGGGGTAGAAGTGGAAGAGCATATCTAAATGCTAGAGTCCCAATACACCTAAATATTAATAATTGTAAAGTGAAAACAAAGCAATGAAAGCTGTTTTCAATTTCCTGGAAATTATGTCCAATATTTTTTCAACCTGATAACTGGTTTAGAATTAGTTGATAAATGTTTATTTTTACATTTCTCTCTAGTTACATTACACCGATGTAATAGTAGTTGCCTATATAATAAGATTACAAAATTGTATCAAGATAATAATATATTATATTTGAATTGTATCAAGATATAAGGGCGAACAAAAAATAATTTCAAAAAATTGTATAAAATAAATTATGAAAAATTTCGATCATATCATAATTTCAATATTCTTAAGGGACAAAAAATTATATTTCGAACAAAAAAAAAATATTTTTATATTTTTATAAATATAATAAATATAAACAAGCCCGCATTCTAATCATTCGATGTTAATAAAATTCACACATTCAAAGTAATGAGCTTTTTTCATATTAAGTTATTGTTTTAAATAAATTCATAAAGAACATGACCAAAATTCAATTCACATAAGAGTGTTCAAAATATAACTATTAAAGACCAAAATTTTGTTGCTGTCTACACCGAATTATGTCCAAATGTAAGCACATACACTTTATTGTAAATATAGCCCTTTAAACTAGGGGCTCTAGTTTTAAATATTTAGACATGTAGACAATATACGCTTAATATTATTATAATAATCTTCATTGTCAATAATAATTATTAAACGGATCAATTAGAATAAATTTGATGTTAATGTTTTAGCATATTTCCTTGATCAAAATGTGTTGTTTATTTTGAAGCGTTTATATTTTAAAGAATATGACAGCATATGCATATAACACGTCTTATGCCGAAGCCAACATTAGCCTTAATATTCAACATTGGTGTGTTGGGTATTTGAATCTAATTCTAAACCAACAAAACGTTTAAACGAAAGAAGAAAAAAAGGCTTCGGATGATCAAGTGACGTAACTAAAGCATATAAGTCTGTACCACTAATTTGTGCACGAGTGTAGTTAACCGAGTAATCTTAAAAATTACTTAATAAAAATTTTTGTAAACATGAACAAAAATCAAAATATTTGAAACAACACAAAGTTTTGTGTACAATTAAGACTAATTTCTTTAGTTTATTTATGTCCAGTGTCCACGCTGATGATAAAATCTCCTAAATCAGTAGATTATTAAGTAGTGAACTCTTTTAAAATTGCAACACTTGTCCACAAAGAACAAACTTAAATATAATTCAAAACAAAAAACATTTATAAATATATATCATCACTACCATGGAAACGATACAAGATGACTTTTAATGGCGGATAACTTACTACTCTACTAGCACATTCACTGTTCTAGATATACCTATTTAGTAGACCTGGAGATATTTAGCACCCCATGTTAAGTTATTGCAATATTTTTCCGCAATCGTTTGATGGTAATTTTTATGGGTCGTAGGTTAGAATGTATGACTGAAGTAACTATTTTTTATAATAATTCAATAAGTAATAGAGTAAAATTAATTAAATATCATTAACCAACAATTTAAAATCAATATATATATAAAAGTAGCATTTTGCAAAATAGGGGGTGCTAAGTAAAAATAATAATTAACCATTTTTTTAATTTTTTTTTTAAATAAACGAAGGACGATCAAACGATAAAATAGGCCATCATAGACCGTCAAAGGACCATCAAACGACTGCGAAAAAAAATTGGAATAACTCAATATGGGGGTGCTAAATAATAGACAATATTTAGTAGAGTATATTATGTAGCGAATACTACTCGCATTGGAGGGCATCGAAGAAATTGTATTAAAATGTCATTTAGACATTATAAACATTAAAAAAACACTTATAATGAACACGCGTCGTATCCGCTAAATAAGCTCACTGTTTCATTTCTAAATATATTAAGTTTTGCTTAATTTTATTTATTAGGATCTCTGGCATGAATCGGAGCTTAATATTTCAACCTACTATCAGTAGTTACTAAGTTTTTTACCAGAGTGACCACGATACTTGTAGACCGAAGCGTATGTCAGGAGGGTTGGGGCAGCTAACATCGACCTACTGGCACGAGTTTATAATTTACCCACTAGAGAGCAAATAAAAGTGCTAGAGTTCCCAATATAGCACATATTATTCGAAAGAATGACGTGAAATCTGGTGCTCGAATTCAAAGTATTCATAAGTAAAGTTTAATAATTTCATTCAAAACATATCTTAGTTATCTTACTAATCATTTAATTTGCTTATTCGTTTTTCTCTCTCATTCATAAATTCATTTTTAATTGTGAATACTAATGAACTCACAATTAGTAATAAAATGATGGCAGCTGCATAGATAAAAAGAGTAAGCTACTTTCTTCAAAATCTACTGCTATTTTATACAAATAAAACTCCAAATATAATTTCATAAAAATTGTATTCAAAATAAATATACCTTTTTTTTTTCAAAAATAAAATAAAATTCGACTAATTTTATGTTGGATACAGAGAAGTACATAATATACATATAATACACTATTATATAGTTTTAAGTTTTATAAATATTAAATAACAATTATTATTATAAACATCATTTAAAAATATATATAACACTCGGAATTTCATTATTAAATGTATCACTTTCAACAAATTATACATTATTTGTACTTAAATAAAAGCACAATCTTGAACACAAAATGTAACTTTTTTTTTAATCAGCAATTTTATTAAAATGAGGCAACTACTTTAGGTAAGTAAAAAATTAAGTATATTATTATCACCCAAGCAGAGTTAGGCGCGTAAAATATGCTGTTTTACAGGTATATGGTGCGAATTGTTGTTTACTGCTTTCATTTTTGTGATCCATCATTTCGATAGTTTGGTTTTTTTAAATATTTATTTTTAATTTTTATTGTTATATTTGTGCTTGTTATTATTTTTATTGTTTCCATTCGTTATATTCATTTTTATAACAAAATAATATGAATAAAAAACGATAGAACGAAGTCGGTATGTTTTAACATATGTTCATGTGTTCAGTGCATGTATTTGTTGACATCGATGGACTATGAATCTTGAGTTTACTATAGATCGGAGTGAGATACAAATATAGGCATGAAAATCTACTACTAACAAATCGTTTTTGAAATATTTTTTGAAAACTGAATGATTTCAACTAAATTCAACTAAAACAATCACCCTTCCACTATTTATTTTAAAAAAAATTTGTTTACAGTTGTTTCAACGTACTACGGCCATTATCAAAACAGCATGTGTATTTTGTAAACTAAAATGCAATATACATATTTGAAATAGTAAGTGACATTATATTATAGTACTGTTATATACAGTAACAATTAGAATGTTTCAACCGGTTCAAATTTAATGCTTTTGACTGTAAATTGAAATAGCTATATACAAAAAAAAATGTATAAGTATGGCGCTAAACTAATTGTTTTATTTATTTATATTACGGCCATTTTTTTAATAAAATCAAATAATAAATTATTATAAACTAAATAATTAATTAAAGTTACCTTTACATGGCACAACAATCAAATATATTTTACCGTAATTTACGTAAATTACATATTTAACGTTGAAACACTGTATCAGACAGTGTTTAGTAACTATCCAACCCTGCTTTCAAGGACAATCAAAGACGATTAACTGAATAAAATTTAAAGTTTACTTAAGTAGTGCCTCGTTACTAGTATGATTATATAATTGGAAGTGTATTTCGAATAAGATTCATGCTAAAATGATTAGCTACCTAATAAATATTACATTAGATTCTCGTTAACATAAATTGCAGAACTCGGACATTAGCACAGCAATAAATTATGACCTGTTTTCTATACGGTAGATTTTACTGTTCTAATCACAATTAGCTATAATATTTTATATCGCACTCTTTTTTATGTGTTATGGAGTAGTTAAAAATAATTTATTTTGTTTTTTAATTGTTAGAACTTAAAATATAAGTTGACTAATGCCATTTTTTAATGAAAAAATATGGCAACGCCGTTACAGCTAATAACATACATTATACATAGATAGCTGTATTACCATCATAGATTTAGTTCATGTTCCACTCATGCCACCACGCACGCGGCGGTTTAGTTTGTTTTAAAATACTCAATTCAAAATGATAATATATACTGGTTATTTTACGATATACAAAACTTGCAGATTTCATTTATAAAGATTTGAGTTCGAAAGTGTTGTTGATATCGTTTTAAAATGAAAAATTATGTGACAATAATAAACATATATTATAGATAGATAACTGTATTAGCATCATATATTAAGTTTCCACTCATGTCACCACGCGGCGCTTTAGTTAGTTCAGTTAATACAATTTAAATAACTCTGAAAGGTTGTAATAACAAGGTTGTTGACAAATATGGCGTACATAAATTTCGGTGATTTTTATAAGTTTGAAATAACGATATTAGAATAATTACATGTCAGAATCAATTAATTTTTATATACATGAATAAAATAATAATCAGTTTTTAAAATTTTCATCTTGAATTTTTCATATTTAAATTAAGTGAAGACTGCAATCACTATTGGTAAAGTTATTAATGACGTCATATTTCAAAATAGCGACTCTAATGAGGCTACATGTAAGCCACGAAGTACATATAAAGGAGTCTGAATGTAATGTTAGTGGGTTCTATTTGAGGGACAGATCATGAAGTATAGATTTTTGTCAATAGATCGCGCTACTTCTCAAGAAGTACTAATAATAGTGGTTACTTTACATTTAAACATACAGCAACGGAGTGCAATCAATCCTGGGAGCAGTCGGAGAAGCTATGGGTTTTCTGTGCGGCGCCTGGCCTCAACAGAGTCCTATAGCTCCATCTGCTTACAATAGCACCTCTTACCCGGAGACGTCTCGCCTTTGGGTGACTGGTTATTCTGAAGGAGAGCACAGAGGACCCCTAGGTTTAGATGCTAGGGACCCATTTGCGGTACTCCTCTAGCCAACTATTATTTTCGCCTGAACATAAGCGTCTCTAGTGGCCAAATAATAAACTATTATCTTTACCCATTTTTGTATACGTAAATATACTGAAAAAGCGTATACCGTTTGGACTCCTCTAATATCTATACTTCGTGATTTAAATAATTAGTTATATTTTTCATAAAAAAGGTGAGTTTCATTAACAAAATAATAGTTTTTGTTTATTTTATTAACTTAACTATAGTAACACATATATAACTATCACAGTTGAGCCTCACTACTTTGTTTCTAATTATTGCCACCAGATGTCAGAATTCGAAATAACAAACACCAATAGTCATTCCCTGTCCATCGTGTGTTAAAATGTCATAATAAAATAAATTTATATATAAAAAAATTAGAGGTCAGAATAAATTGAAAAAATTAATTTGAATGTAGATACTCTTTTACATTATACTAAATTTTCATAAGTTTATCTTGAAATTATTCTTGTAAGGATATTACCTTAACGAGATTTTAATTTATAAAATTAACAAAAATTATAAATATTCTAATATTCAACAAAAAAATTAGTTACTTTTTCTATGCGTGAATTGACACGTCTATCAGTAACGTCAAAGATTTAGAATGTAACGATCAACAACTCCGATGGAAAACTCGTATTTATAATACCCATTAATAAAATCCAAGGGACAACAATAATTAGAAGTATAAAATAAATAAATAATGATTTTCGTAAATAATTACAAGCTGTTTCAACGGAATCCTTAAACATTTTCTGGCGGGAATATTAACTAACGTTTTATGGTACTAAGGGCCGTTTTTACTTTCAGATACTTTCAGAACACATTGAATGTTTTTGTACTTTACCGGCTGAACATATTGAACTCAATTCTTTGTAAAAAAGTGACTTGCCTTAAAACTCCCAGTAGAAAGCTAGTATACAGCATGGTCTCGGCAATAAAACAGGTCGCACTTTATAATCCCATGTGTAGACGTTTGTGTAACATCAACTTTAATCTCCTTGACGAAATTGTTCACCTGATTTAAATTACTGCTTAAAATAACAACAAATTTAAAAAAAAATTAAAATACAGGGTGTCAACCGTTTCATATTTATGACCAAAAAAAATTATCTCAATATCTCTGTCTCGGATAAATATAATCAATAATAAGCCTGAAGAAAAAAATATTAACTAATCAAACGAATTATTTTCAAAATCTAAAATTAAAAATAATAATTTTTATAGCAACTTTCAAATTCTGAAAGTTGTTTTGTCATTTTCCTTTTCCAAGGCGATCGCCACCTTAAAATAGTAAATCTCATAAATACCAAATTATGCAAGAAACCTATTCTATTTCAGAATGTACTATAGGAAACAAAAATAGCGCTCATTATTCAATATTTTATAATTAATTTGTGCCTTATTTATCCAGTTTTCGAAAAAATATTCGGAAAATTTGTTCATTATAAATATACCAACAACTTATATTCAAAACATTTTGAAAATGAGCGCTTCTTTTGTGGCCCGTAGTACCATAAACAACTTTTTTTTTACAATAATAATTTAAACAAATAAATTTTATTTTTAGAATAGAACTTAAGGTTCAACTCAGCAAGTATTAGAGCCTAAAATAATTTTAACAGTTACTGATAAAAAATTAATCATAATTTTTATTTAGCACAACTGTCTGTACATATAACAGCTTGGCTATTTTGACTTTATTAAGGACGTTCGAAAGAGTCATTATGCGGGAAAAGGCGTAAGGGGAGGGGGATCAAGCGAATACGCATGTCCGCAGCGTTACAGATTTATCGCGTACGTTGAAACTAGATTTAAATATTCTATGGTTATTTGGTAGATAATAATACTCGTGAGTCGTGACTCGTAATGTGTCTTTTATTTTAAATAAAAATGTAAAATATTGTGTTTTGCTGCTCTAAAATGATAAAACTACTTATATAATTCATTATTACTTTCCAAAATGCATTTGAACATGCCTTCATCTTTGGCTCAAATAAACGTTGTTTATTTAACAACAATTTACATAGTTTTATAAAAACTTCTCTGCATTTTAAACTATGTTTTATTCGATTATAAAGATTAAATTTGTAGTTTCTCCATAAGGCCCAATGTTAAAAATATGATTTTCAATATCGATAAAAACGCATTTGAACTAACATTTTGCAAGCATACCAATTAATTCGTATTGACTTTTTTTATAACTTATTTAATTTACAGGAACTTCTCTGCATTTTTTTTTCTCTTTCGAACGTCCTTAATACATATCGGATAACAAGTACTAAAACAATCGGACTTCTTAAAAATTTAAACAAAATTCCACTTCACGGATCAAATTGGAATTTATAGGAGGATATACATCAAGCATTTGAAAAATATTTCAACTCTATTCCGAATTAATAAAAAAAAAATTAACTATTTTAATAATTAATTATTTGCATTTAAAAAGTAATTCATGAAGTCATATTAAAAAATTTCGAAATTTATCGAAAATGATACAAAGATATAAAGCGTCTTCACAAAATTCAGATTGAAAGAACTTGATTACATTATTCTAGTTTAAAAAGTACATTTGGGATCAGCGCCCGATTTACACAAGGGCACTAGGGGCAAGTGACCAGAGCCCACAAAAAAATATTCTCAATCGTGGATGAATTCTTCAGAATTCTTGCTATAAGTGTACTTTAGGCTTAACCCTTTTTACTCTTATAAATAGAATTTTTCCAAAAGCATATTTTTAACAATATACAATTTTTTAATCGCCATATTTTAAAAAGGAACCCTTCCTTTAAAAAGGAACCCTTCCTTCCCCATATCATTTGTGTATATGGACCTGTGCCGATTAAATCGGGCGCTGTCTGAATATTTAATTCCATAAAAAAGTAATTATTAAAATCAATAGAACCATTAAAAATGTATTTTCAATAAAACAGAATAGTTAAAAATCGAATTTTTTTTGAGAATGGGGATCGAAATAGGTTTATAGAAATTTTTCGCAATTCCCTGGCTATCGGAAAAATTTTCTGATCATTTTTCAAGTATCGTAATTATATAGTGTTAATATTGATCTGGAAAAAATTAACTCATCCACCAGGTATCGAACCCTATACCTCTTGATTCTAGATTGATAATAATCACTTAATAACAATTCTGAAATAAAAAGCTATTTCCTGGCACAATTATTTCCAAGAAATAAATAGTTATTAACTGTTTAGGTTCTGAAGATATTTTTATCATTTTCGTTTACCGCGACTTAAATTATTTCAAAATGTTGAAACATTTCTAGTTTTTCCAGATGGATTACCACCCTTTTACATATATTCATTAATCTAGTGTAAAGTTTGGTAGTTAAAAGGAGAAAATTCTCCAGAATGGGTAAGTTACATGTAATACTTATTTAAAGAAACAATGAATTAAAAAATTATAACGCTAGAGGCGGTGGACAATCTGTGTCAGATTGGTAGTATTACTAACTTGAAAAACTTCGATTCAAATACGCAATATCCCAATCGGAATATAATTTTATGTCAAATGGTGTTTTGTTATATGCAAAAATTAAAAAATGATTTGAGCGGATTTCTAAGCATAGAGGACAATCATGAGTATTTACTGAATATTACATGGGTGATCTAGGTACTATTCTCCTGGATAACTTAATTTAATCATTATTTTGATTTTCGTAATATATATTCGTAATATAAAGAGTATCCTCCTGTTTAAGTATATACACAATTTTTGCACTTTTCATCAAGCCTCTATTTGTTTTCTTTTTGATGTGAAAGCATCTATAGCGAGACTATACAAGTATGATTTTATATGGGGAGTGAAATGACACTTCAGATTAAAATTGTCGCATGTTGTATGCAACGATCGGCTATGTGACAGTTTATAATATTCATTGATATTGTATATTAGCCCGGGAGACCAAAGGTTTTTTTCAGGATGATGAGCCTAAAGCTGGTACTTTGTAAATAGCTTCATCTGCTTGAAATGGCACCTCTTGCCCGGAGGCGTCTCGCCTTCGGGTAACAGGTTGTTCTCAGGGAGGGCACAGAGGACCCCTTGGTCTAGGTGCTGGGGGCGGGTATGCGGTACCCCTCTTTCTTATTATTATTATTATTATTGTAAATAGTTTCGTTTTGACAAGACACCAACTTTTTTAATTATAAAATTTTGGAAAACGGCATCGAAATTTTCTGGAAGCCGTTGAACATGCCGATTTGACCGTTCATCCAAAGTTTACGAGCATCAAGTTATTTTTAAGCTTAATTGTAAGATAATCAAGTGAAGAACTTCAATGTTCAACGGCTTCCAGAAAATTTCGATACCGTTTAAAAAAATTTTATATTAAAAAAGTTGGGCGTCTTGTCAAAACGATGCTACTTAAAAAGTACCAGCTTGATGCTCATCATCCTGAAAAAACCATTTGGTCTCCCGGACAATATAGGATATGTTTTCACATAATGCATTGGAGTCACGGGCTCGAAGCTTTTTTTTTATTATTAAAATTTGCAATTATTTTTATCAAAGTTGGGGTATTATTAATTCATTAATTTAATCAATGGAATATCTCTGTCGTAAAATCACACCTGTTCGATTATGGCCATGTTGGCGCTGCAATCTAAGGAAATTTTGCCTAAGTTGGCACATTGGTTTGGTTGGACCGGCATGTAGATATAGCATTTGAATATGGATTTAAAAAATAAAATATATATACAGGTAGAATTGAGTACCTCCTTCTTTTGTCGGTAAAAAATAAACTTAAATAGTATTATCCGCCATACCAGCAATATTAACATGAATTATTCATAATTTGTTCTATATTTTATAAATATTAACCTTTTATTCTGACTAGGATAAAAACTAAGCACTTAATTGTTAAAATGACTAGAAAAAAACATAGTGATTTAAAAACAATTTAAAAAAATATTATTGCAATTTGAACTAAAAATTCGATTAAAAAATAATTTGTTTTAAGAATCTATTTTGTCATGCCAAAGTCCAGTTAAATATCGATATGATGCATTAATAATACCCCAACTAAAGAATGATCTGGTGCCATTTGTGACTACTCCACGATAAATATTGACCATACTTTTATTTCGCTCATAATAAACTTCCTTAAATATTGTACTAAAACTATGAAATTCACCACCTAATATCCTTTGTGCATTAATTTTAATAACATTTAATGGAAAAAATACCGAACTCACAAATACACCAATTATGGCGCCACATAAGAAATCACTACTATGTACGCCAACGACATTTGATACTTGTAATTTTATATTTGAATCATCCATTACTTGCTCACGTATAAGGAAAAATACTGCATTTGATGGCCCATTTCGCAATAATATTGGGATCATTCCACGATACAATTCACGATAACCATACTCGATACGAATGACTTGGAAAGCATGTGACATATTTTTAAATTTTTTATGGTACTGATTATCTGATAATAGTGTTTGTACTCTCTCAAAAGGCATTAATAATGCTTCAGCTGACCCAGCAATAATTCCAGATGTTACACAAGCAATTGGTTCATTTACACCCATACTTAATAGAGGACGTCGGCAATTTTCATAAACACCAAACATTAAGGATAATGAAATCGATTTTTGTATTAATGGAGGTAAAATACCTCGATAAAGATAATAAAATCCTTCACGGTATATTTCACTAATTGCTGTTGTTAATCGTAAATTCGATAGCATCTAACAAAAAAATAAAAAATAATTATTTCAAAGTCAACTATATTTATTTGTTCGATAGTACCTGACGAAAAATGACTTTATTAATAGGATATGTGACAGAAATATTAATAACTGCTGCCCCCAAGCCACATAAAAAATCTTCAAAGTGGAAATTTTTCTTTACAGCAGTCACAACTGGAGTTTTTAATAATTTTATTCTATGGAATACAGCCTCCAATTCAGTTTTTTCGTCTTTGGAATTTTCCATGTTTTCTTCTTGAAAATTATGTAATAAATATTTACTTTCTTTTCCGTAAAAAATATTGCCAAAATAAATTTATTTCGATGTACAAGTATTTGAAGAATTATCCTTCAGAATTCTGGCACATTTCTGTAAATTTAGTCTTCCTTTTTCGTTAAACTAATGCCGTAATCGTCGTCGTTGTGAGGTTATGTACCTCAGCAAACTCAATTGTAGTAACATTTTAAAATATGAATATTTATTTCAATTTCGTTTATATTTATATTTCCTTTCACATAAATATTTATATGTTATAAATAATTGAAAAATTTATTATTATGCCCGGTGTCATAAATTATCATTGATGTATATTATAGAATGTAGATTTATTCACCAACCATCAAAAATTACTCACTAGTAAGTATGAAACTATTGACATACAAATTACTTATATACTAGAATCTAATCAATGAAAATTTCCGTAGAAAAGAAACAATTCAATGTTTTAAATTTTTTGTTAGATTTAAGGTTCATCATTTATTAAGAAAATGATTACTCATTTAAAACGAATATAATGTGTTAACAAAATGTTTATTTATTAATTTTAAGTTCGAGGAACACAGGGGACGATTTGTCGTAGTGGGTAATGATATCTAATTGAGGCAGTCAAACTACTAGTTCGATTAAGGCCCTCATATTCTTGAACACTTGTAGCTACATTTGTAGATTTGAACTAAATACACTATCCGGAAATCATTATTTTAAACTAATAAACTAAATTAATTAGAACACTACCACTAAAATTACAAAATAATTTTTAATCGTTGTCGTTTAAATTATAATATTCCTAGCTACAGTTTAAATAGGTATCATCTTCTTGTCAATTAATATATCGTGTAACTCGCGTTACAACTAAAAATGTGCTCGGAAAAATATGAATCTCATAAATTTTTACTATTAAATAATTAACCAACGTCTCCTTCAAATTTTGTGAGTATTGTTTCTGATTGATTGGCCTGGAGGTTCACAGTCCTATTTTGCCCAATTACGAACTTCAACTCACTGTTTAGCTCTAGAATATCTTTCCTAATTTGTCTACTTCATGCTTTGTATATCTATAATTTTTACATTTGACTATATTATGGACTACGTGTGGTCGAATTTTTGCGAAGCAAGTATACGCATAATCGTTATTATTATCGTAAATTTGAAATCCGTTTTAACGAACATTTAATAATTTAGATTACATAAAAAATGATGAGAGATTAACCTTACTTTTACATAAATTGCAGTCCACACGGTATAACTTGGTTATAATCAAAGATAAAAATAATTTAAATCAAGTTAACTTATTATTTAACAAACTACACCTTGCGCTCCGCTCTGTATTTTATCAATGCGTGAATCTAATCGTGATAACTTAGTTTCCAACACATCAAATATTTTTCAATTCGAAAAAAGAAATAGAATTTATAGTTCGCATATTTTGAAAAATTAGAAAAATAACACGGTAAATATTCAAATCAATTAATTGAAAATTAATTATTAAATTAACCTTGTTTAAGTAAAAAGTATCGTTGATTTATTTTTATGACGTGTCAATTTTTAATTGTTTAATGTGGTGAAAATAGTTTATTGTTACAACATGTGACGACAATAGGTCGAAATTTAAAAATAATTCTTAGGCATAAAAGAATGAATCTGGCGTTCTAGTTAAAAAACGGCTGGCAGGCAGCGATTTTTTTGTTTATATGATATATAGAAAAAACTACAGTTCTCGAAGTTTAGGGTGCTTCATTCAATCGTTATCGAAATAAGTGTAGAAAAGCGTTTTTAAATTTGCTTCGCTGTCCGTAAGCTAACCCATTACAAAAATTTTGTAATGGACTATTTTAATGGCAGACAATTTAAGTAGCTTAAGTGCTGCCTCGATAAGCACTTCGCATACCAAATAGATCTTCGCGATACCTGGTCAGTGAAAAAAGTACATACAGTTTTGAGTACTCATTTTAACGGTAAACCAATGAAATAAAATTATATTTAAAAATATGAAAATATATGAGACTAGTAATCAAAGATTAACCAGTCCAAGTGGCCGAGCGGTCTAACGCGTTATATCTGCGCAGTATGCATACTTGGAAACTGGAAGGTTATGGGTTCAAATCCCGACTTCGGCAGCTAAGTCAATTAAGAAAAAAAATAGGGGCGGTGGTTAATTGACTAAACTGTCGGCGTATGGACAAGAACGAAGTAACCGGCTATGCTTGAGAAGGTTTTCTGCAGTTTCCTTCACGAACTCCAGATGAATATCGGCATAGTTCCTATCAAGTCGGCTGCAGCCGCCTATCCTACCAATTCCTAGTCTATACACAAAAATTCCTTCGACTCCACTTACATCCTCACATCCTTAGGCATCACAATGGACCTTATGGTCGAAGTGTAGCCCGTTCAAGGCAGCCTCTACAATCTCTCTATCTATCTAATCAAAGATTAGACATAATCTGACAACCTAAGCATTGCATTTTATATTTCTTGTAGAGCCAGCACTTAAGTTACTCAAATTTTCCATAAAGAATAATTATAAGTGTTCCTTCCTTAGATACAGTTTGACAGGTTTGAGTCTGATTTTAATCACATTGTTTTAAATTAAATAAAAAATCATCATAATTATTAAATAATATAATTTATAATAATTGACAAATATAATTTTGTTTGTTTGATTTAACGTCATGATTAACATTCAATACTGTTAACTATGCATTCCTGTTATGCATAGGCACTTATTTTCTCCAAAGTTAATTGTCGTAATTACTATTTAAAAAAAATTCATTCAATGAGGATATTTCCAAAAATCTGACAAACTAATTAACTATTTATGTACGTATACGCAAGCGTAAACATTCAAAATAACGCTCAGTAATGTAAAAAGTTAGTATTGTAACTATATTATGAGCAACTTTCAATAGTGAGAACATATATAAATAAAAATAAATTTATCGCGATAATAAATTAAATAATTATTCATAAAGAATTAGTATTTTCTTTTCATAAGAATGAAAAAATCCGGAGATTATTATTTTTTAATCTGGAGTCCGGAGAAAACTTAATTTTTTCCGCAGTCTCCCGTCTAAAACTGGAAAGTTGGTAACCCTAAATATAGTGGACGAATTTATTTTTTGCGATTATCTCACTTTCGGCCACAACCCAGCAACGTAAAGATGATAAAATTTCTTATATTTTGTTAATTTTTTTACAAAATTCGTTTTATACTGTTTCCTTCTAAAAATGAGTAGCATGTTTAATGGGTCCTCTTATTCCTTACGTAATTTGAATTGTTTTTTTATTAAAAAATTTGCGTGTTTACAATTAACCTTTCATGCTCGAGATTAGTTCAGCAACTAATAAATACAAAAAAACAGTTTGTATTTTAAACAGTTTGTATTACAAGAAATTTGTATTTTAAGGTAAATTTAGCACGTAATACTACCTGGGAGATAGTTTGAGGTATTGTTTTCCACTCTTATTCTAAAATCTAGTTTTTAAATAGGAAAGTTGTCCCTTAGGCTATTTGTTAAAAATTACTAAGACAAAATTCCTCAATTAATCAACAATGATAAAAAAATCGCTGCCTACTCAAATAGCTCTGTTGTTACATACATTTAACGCGCAAAAGGTAACAAAAAAACAAATTTGATAGTTTTCAGGCCACCGAAAATTTAGCTAAGGTCTTTCGAATTTGAAAATTTGTTTTTGTATATGGTTTCAACATACACAAGTGCACATTAAAAATTGCATACCTGATGTTTTTTTTATTTGTTACGACGGGTAAAAGTGCATGATCGAATTCATATCTGGTTGCTAATAAAAGTATTTTCTTTTGTAGATAATAGCTAGACATGCGACAATTAAAAGGTAAAACAAAGGAGACAAGTAAACAACGTAAGGAAAGGAAAAAAGAATTTTCAAAAGCACCAGAACATTTATATGCAGTTGCATTACCGACCATGGCTATCGTATTCCTCAGCATTGCTGTTTATGTATACTTAAAAACACGACCAAAACCATTCTACACTGATGAATTGTAATTAATTATTTTTTAACCCGACTTCAAAAAAGGAGGATGGTTCTCAATTCGTCTGTATTTTTTTTTTTTTTTTTTTTTTTTTTTTTTTTTTTTTTTTTTTTTTTTTTTTTTTTTTTATGTTTGTTACCTCAGAACTCCGGCATTTATGAACCGATTTTGAATTTTTTTTTTTTGTTTTAAAGGGTTTGATTCCCGATTGGTCCCATTGTCACCAAATCGCATTCTGATGAGGGGATCTCCGGAAAATCGAGGAAAATCCCCATTTTATATGTGATAACCGATTTCTGCGAAATTTTTTTTTTTTTTTAAAAAGTATACTCATTCGTAATGGGAAAATAAGAAAATTTTTTTAAAAACCGACTTCAAAAAAAATTTTTCCTTGAAAAAAAAAACCGACCCCAAAAAAAAAAAATTTTACAAAAAAAAACCAAATTCCTTGTAAAGAAAACTGAAAATCTGTTATAAAAAAATGCATTAAAAATTTAAAAAAAAAAAAAAAACGGGTAAAAAAAAAGTGTTATAAAAAAATTCACTAAAAATTAGTTGGTCGTTTAGTAGGTCTACCCATATTTAGACAAATAAAATCAGTTATAGAACTTCAAAGTCACTAAAAAGCGAGAAATAAAACTTATTTTGACAAAATGGAAACCCGACTTAACAAAAGAAGCACTAAAAAGTAAAAAAATAATTGCATATTCTTGTGCCAATTTTAGTTCACCAAAGCAAAAATTTTTAAATATATATGTACAATTATTGTTATTTTTGGAGGCGGTGTCCAAAAGTTATGTGAATTTATCTATGTTGACACCGCCTCCAAAAATAACAATAATTGTACATATATGTTTAAAAATTTTTGCTTTGGTGAACTAAAATTGGCACAAGAATATGCAATTATTTTTTTACTTTTTAGTGCTTCTTTTGTTAAGTCGGGTTTCCATTTTGTCAAAATAAGTTTTATTTTTAAATTCTTTCTTCATAATATAAATAAAAACAAGAAATGTAACTACTGTTAATTGTTTATATACCCTGTATATACTTGGTTTTTTATGAGTACATTTCTCTATACTTACAGATGCATAAGAACTCTAGTCAACAAGTTAAAAAACGTGTTAATTCTTGCTACTGCGAATTAAAATATGTGCAATAGTTTGTTGAACTCGTTATGACGTCTAGAAAAATGTGCAAAAATTTCAAACCCGCACATAAACAATTGCAAAAGTTATAAACAATTTACTTAAAAAAAAGAGAGGGGATTTTGTTTTGCAAATATCTCAGAAACTATTTCAGATATCGGAAATCGAAAAGAAGATTCTTAAAGAGCCCACCCCAGAACTATACCACTAATATTTATAATTTTAATTGAGAGATGAAAATAGGGGTTGAAAACGGGTGATTCAGCTCCACTTGATTCCGAAACTTGCACTAACATAACAAAAAAATTTGGAAAGAAAAAATTCAGGTACTTACTGGATACTTAAATAAACAATAATCCGTCGGCAAAAAATTTTTACCCCAATTTTTTCATTAATTATGCTTTTGTTAATTAAAAAATTGTTCTAATCTGGGTAACCAGTCTGGAATTTTTAACTTCTGGGAGCTATTCTTTAAAGGATTTAAAAAATACCCCCGTTGGAAAATTTAAAAAATTTTGATTTTCCATTTTTTTATTAACAAAGATGCGGAAAAATTCAAAACATAAAGTAATGATAAAAAATGGCGACTTTAAAATTTAAATAACTATTAAAGATACGACAAGACCACTTCAAGTCTTTTTTGTTTTTCATTAACCAATGAACAAATTGAGCTTTTAAACGAAGCTCTAACTCAAATTTTTAATAAATAACGAATGAAAATAATGGATCATTACTTTATTTATGTTTTGAATTTTTCCGTATCTTTATTTGTTAATAAAAAAATGGAAAATCAAAATTTTTAAAATTTTCTAACTTTAAATTTTCTTTCTTTTTTAAATCCTTCAAAGAATAGCTCCCAGAAGTAAAAAAAATTCCACTTTAATTTTCCGATATCTGCAATAGTTTCTGAGATATTTGCAAAAAACAAAACCCCTCTTTTTTTTAATAAATTGTTTATAACTTTTGCAATTGTTTATATGCGGGTTTGAAATTTTTGCACATTTTTCTAGACGTCATAACGAGTTCAACAAACTATTGTTTGTTTTTTTATTCAGTTTTAAATTTTATTTCTTTCAGTTTATGAAAAGATGTTTCTAATGTAAGTTGTTTTATTTAAAAAAAGGAACATTTTTCTTTTACCTCGTTTCAAAGATAGATATTGTTCCCCCTGGCATGGAGGTTCACTATCCTATTTTGCCCAATTACGAACTTCAACTCACTGTTTAGCTTTAGAATATCTTTTCTAATTTGTTTACTTCATGCTTTGTACATCTATAATTTTTACATTTGACTATATTATGGACTACGTGAGGTCGAACTTTTACGATGCAAGTATGCGCATAATCGTTATAATTATCGTAAATTTGAAGTTAATGTATTATTTAACAAACTGCATATGCGCTCTGTATTTTATCTATGCGTGAATCTAATCGTGCCATTTTATTAATTTTTTTTCTGCGATCAATATTTTCAAGCATTACAAAGTCGGGATTAAACTTAATAAAAATTATACTTCAAAATATAAATAAAAAAAATTATTTATTTTAAAATTTAATATTTTTTTTACACAAATACACTTAAAAAAAATTCACATATCATACATATACAAGAGATGTTATTTTAAATTTTTTATACAAGTGTTTTAGAATAAATGACATTAAAATTAAATAGAATTGATTTCGAAATGAAGTACATTTCATTTATTCTAAATCACATTGTTTAAATGTGATCAAACATACTCCAAGAGTACGTTGATATTGTATTCTGACTTTTAATATTCAGCGGGTATTCCGAACACAGGAAATAGAATTTTTAAATGAATCCATCATGAAAAATGTGGAGATGTAACACTTTTTCTAATTGCTAAAATGTCTTATTTTAAGAGATAATTTAGAATTGTGTATAAATTGTTTTTCTGGAAGTTATCTAAAGTTATGTCAAGGAAATAGATCTCACCACCAACGTAAAACCATAATAAAAAAACTAATTGCAGCGAAGACAAACTATTTTAGGTAGATTAGGATAAGACAGGACTAATACTTCTCAGTTCGGCATTAGATGAAACTTTAACATTTTGATTAATTAATTTTTTTACGGGAAATATGTACAACTATTTGTTTATATAAAACTTTTTTATTCTGTTGTCAACGTTTTGTCATAATTTTCGTTCTGAACATCATGATTGCCCAAATGGGACTGAATTTATTAGGATTACTTTTAGTAGAAAACACCTGGAGGAAAAATAAAGATTCTACTATAGGTAAAAGAAACGAATATTCAGAAACATTACGTTAATTTTTGTATTATGTGATAAATGAAATACTGGTGGTGGAGATAGTTAATTTTAAGTAGCACACGGTGGCACTAAATATGTTACAGCTAACTCCACTCGTACAGTGTGTTTGATATTACGAATCGATTATGAAGTATTACGTCAGATTTCTGGAATTTATTTAAAATCAATTCTATAATTTGTCAAAAATGCAGATATATATGTATATGTAACTTAAAGTCTAAATATTAAATAAATATTAATAATAATACAGTCATAAATATGTTTTATTTTTAAAAATTGATTTTCGAATAAAATTTTTTAACATTTTTGTTTCAATTACGTATTTTGATATATTAAAATATTATTAATAATTATTATTTTTTACCAAATATATTCTAAACAATATTATTTTTTATAAATGGTTTGAGACCACCAATTATTTTTTAAATTCTAAATACAAATTAATAATAAATATCACGATTTGTTTTTTTTTCTCTCATTATTCTTTTATTTAAAATTCTACACATATCGCACAATGTATGATCGTTGCGCAAATGTGACAAAAAATTAAACTACATATTATAAGCAAACATTTTGCTTTATAACCTTAAATATTTAGATCCTTCGTACAGGAAGATAGTCGACTGACTCTCAAATACTTGAGGACTTAAGTTTCTTAGTGACTATTGCCACACATATTATTGGTAACCGACATGTTGGCAAGTTTAGACTCGTATAACTTAATTGACAATAACGTCGAAACTTCAGTTGTCCAATATCGAATATGGTGGAACACGAACATGTAATGTGTTGTTAAGAAGCAGAGAAAAATGTATAATATATAACAAGAATTGTCAAATAAATCTGATCTCCAGAATCATGGAGACTAGACAAGGAGACCGAACTCAAACGGGAGAATTGACAAAGTATGTCAACGTAATTGTAGAAGTTATATTTAGTTTTTGTGCCACTAGCGTCGCTAGTTTTCCTTTTGCATCAAAGTGAATATAGTCTAATAAATAGAAGTGAAGTATATATTTGTCATTTTGTTAGACTTATTATTAAAAAATAAAAGTTTAATTTAATATATCTGATTCAATAATCTTCTCAATTGATTTTAATAATTTTAATATAATTTATTTTCAAGATTTTAATATTCAAGATTTAATATGACGAGTATCGGAAATTGGAATATCTTTGTGTACAGAAGATCTTAGGTTCGGACTCCTTGTCTAGTCTCCATGCCCAGAATATTCAAGATTTAAAATGGCGAGTATCGGAAATTGGAATATCTTTGTGTACAGAAGATCTTAGTTCAATTATTTTGCCACCATGTATATTATAACTCATTCTATACAAATATTGGTATGCATGTATGCGCATGCGTTTTTTTTGTGTGTGGATAAAACACTGACCTCCACTATTTCATATAGGATGGAGGTCAGTGGGATAAAACGACTGTACAAACTACAAATATAAAACAATATTTTTGAACATTGAATCTTCAATATTTGTCGTCAATTTGGGGGAAATCATTAATGAAATTGGTCATTTGGTCATATACTGTGAGATGTAATTAATGGTATACAAAGGTAGTTTGAAAATAAAATTGTTTCGAAAGAAGATAAATTTGAAAAACATATGGCACAAATGGAAATTATAAATTAATCCTAATTTGACATAGATGACTAGTATTTGAAAAAATACTTTGTTTGAATACCATTAATTACATCGAAAATTTAGTATTGAAATTATTGCTGCTTAATAAAATATTGACACGAAATTTCCAAAATTGAGCATTTGGCAATTAAATTGTCATTTATAAATGTGTCGTTATCATTTGCCTCTATTTGGTGGGTGATGATGAAGTTGGGAACAAAATACCGTACGTAAATTACTTAACTAATTTTATACAAGTAAAATACTTGGTAAGTAATATGTTCGTTATATTTTTATTTTATAAAGGGCGCCTTAAAAATTATTTTTGTCACTTTGGGTCTCTATTTTACTTATCAAAAAGAATAATTAACGTAGAGTGAAAAAATCCCGAATTTCTTTCAATCTTGCACCAGTCTATGCGTTCATGCTTTCAAAAAACTCACGGAAAATTAAGAAATCTCCGTTATTATTTAATAATAAATTTCAATTTCTTATTCGTATAGGTAAATATATTATACGACATTTATGTTAATTACTTTTTTGATGCAGTAAGCTATTACGCGGTTAGGTAGTTATAACCCTGGTGGAGACTAAAGTAACTAAAGTTCGCTCGTGATTACAATCTCAAATAAAATTTCTCAAGTTTTAAATTTTCAAAGCGAAATCTGGTATTCCCACATTGATAACGACATGTGAATATATAAATTTAAAATCAAAGATTTAATGACTGCGGCAAGGTCATTTTTCATTGTGGTAAGTATGGCAAACTATTCACTAAAAGTATTGGCTATTTTCGGGGTAATTGTTAAATTCCAACAAACATGCCCGACAGTATTTGTCGACCTTTATAAGTTTGAAAATTTTAACACATCAAATGTCTATCATTGCTTGCCGCAAAATAAACATATGATTGTATCTTAACTTAAGGATAACAATTTAATATAATTTCATATTTATTAAAGCAAGTATCCACAGATGTCTAAATCGTATGCTAAATTATCAAAATCGTATTTACAAAATATAGACAAAGACATCTATGAGATAAAAGTTACAGTTAAAATAAAAGATGGTGAATTGAGAATTGTTTAATATATACTATCTAATATAAATTGTCTCTTACATCATTACACAATTATGTAATTCGAAATAACGATGACTAATGAATAAAAATTTGTTTATTTGTTCCTAAATTTTTCTTAATAAGTTATTAATATTTTTTATACAAATTATACAAAGGGAAAAATTGCGGTCAAATATTATTTGACTCTTATAAAAATTGTTTATATGAGAATTGAAAATGAAGGATTAAATAGTACGCCTTCAATGCCACACGTTAGGCGCGCGATAACAATTGTTCGTTTCTCTCACGCGAATGTCGTACTCGTAGTTTGAAAGTAAAAACAACGCTGTCTGTGTGCTATTTTTTTAAAATTATGCCTCTAGCGTTGAAAGTAGTACATTTCAAATGCTTTTTCTGAAATTTTCTTTCTTTTGTGGTCATAAAAATACCGACTCGAGGTATTCGTAGCTTTGCAAACTATATTCGTGGATATTTGAATCAATATTATTGAAAAATTTCCTTGTAATATTTGCATTATACTTTAAAAACTATAATTTCTAGTTAACAAGAAATGTAATTAAGTTAATTGTTTAAATACCCTGTATTTTTTGAGTTCTTTATCAGCGAGTGAGCTGTCTATGTTACTTCTATTCACACATAGTATGAAAAGACGAACACTTTTGGATAAACAGGCGAACGAACTTCCGCAAATATAGTAATTAAATCTTTTTACTAAAAATAGACAATTCAAAAAATTTTAGCCAGACTAAGAATTGAACCAAGATCTGCTCAAATTACTGTAAGATGACATCAATCTCGTCATAATTTTATAGCAATCATAACCGGATGTGGGAATAAACAAACTATTAGCACGTTAGCGTGTGAGAGATGTCTGCTGATTCAAGACGTAGATAGTACATATATTAAAATTTTTTATGCACAATTAGAAAACTCCCATAATAATTTTTTTTTTGGTAGATTGAATATATTTCAAAATTTTTCAAGCACAATAGTTGTGTAATAATATTCAATTTATAAAATTCAAATTATGGTAGTTGTTGGAAAATTTTCTGATATTTTCTTTTAAAATACTATAAATGGTATATTAAGGCAATATAATTTGCACTCTTCAAAGTATTTATTAATTTTCGTATGCACCGTTTTTGATTATTTTTGTTTAAACGAAATGAAGAAATTTTATAAAGTTTTAAATTAAAATAAGAACAAATCACAGCACATCATTAAAAATACCACCAATCCAAACAACAACAACTGGACATAAATATGTAATTAATGCACGTGTTAGTGACATTTCTGGTCGATATGCTGCACCAACTGTGTTATCTTCACTATCATATGTTTTAGTTGTGTTATGTCCTTGTTTTGGTTTTATCACATTCGTTCGATCTAGATCATTTTTATGTACTGACGGTGGATAAGGATTATAGCCTCCATCCATGTCTGGTGAATCACCTGATCCATCGGGTTCAGTATCGTCTGTATCATCACCTGACCCTGAACCGGATCCCATAATTGTTGCTTCTTCTGTAATGAATAGTTAACGATTAAATGATAAAATAATTTTTAGAACACTTTCAAAAGTTGATAATTACCGTGATCAATCCACTCGACATCCATTCCATTGAACGCCATTTTTAATTTATTTACAATCATTTTAAGTTTAAACATTTGACCATTTAAAACGCTGTTTGGTTTTGAAGTGTCTATTTGAATTGATGGATTCAAAACTTGAGCAGCTAATCCATCGCCTTGAACTTCTGGCAAATACCTATAATTTGAAAACTGTTTAATAAACATGTAAAAGACAATTTGCATTTGATAAAGTATATCTTTGATAAATCTTATTTACAATGGGTTTATTTAGCGAATACGATGCGCGTTGAAGTGCATTAAGTTTTTTTGTTTAGCGATGGTCGTTCCTATCCGGCACCGGTCCCATATATAAGCAATCACGTGTACAAACTTTCGGGTGATACACATGAGTAAATATTTTTGTAATCAACTAGCCGGATATCGAAACGCTGTAAAATTTGTTGAGTTTATCATCAGCTGTCTTTGCTGAGGTCGAATGCTGGAAAGGCAAAAATATCGGATCGGGCTACGTATGAAAGAACTCAATTCATTACATTAAATCCGGCCCTAGTTTCTGCCTCGGTATCGTCGCTGGATATTGATGCATCAACTTGCACATGAGTAGAATATTATCAAATATGTCTTAACTTCGTTATCTACCTGTCTATTTTAAACAAAATTCTAACCAAAGACATCGCTCTCGTATTGTTCTTTGGTTTTGGTAGAAATTTGAGGCCGCATTTATTAACTAATTACTAAAAATACTTACTGTGCAACATCTGTTCCGTTCCAACAAGCATTTTGTTTTGCAGGGCTTTCAGAGATCTCATCGTTATTACAATATTGATATGGTAAATGTCGCCAGAAGTATTTAGTTTCTTGAATTTTTTGACGAATATCTTTGACTAATGATTCCAACATAACTACATCAGGATCTGGAACTGCAGGTTCTTCTTCCTCCTCGAAATCAATATTACCATCTTCTTCAATTTTTTCATTATTAAAATTATAATGTTCTAATGATAACTCCACACCAGAACCACGTCGGGATCGGTCACTAGTGGTATCGGCATCTAATGGTAATTCAGTATTTTCAACAAATAAATCTTGATTTGTGTTCGGTGTTGATTTCTTAGGTTCGTCACGTCTTATACGTGATGGAAATGCATATACATCACGTTTACGTCGCTCGTGATCAGGTGTTCCACAGCCTTGAAACACTCGCTGTGAGATATTTGGACCACGATCTTGGAAATTCATTATTGCATCAGATATTTTTATATTTATCGGTTCAACAACCATTTCAATATTAAATGGACCTATTAGTCGTTCTGCCACTTTATCCATGGCTTCTACAATTTAAAGAAAGTATTTTAATATTACAGAAAGTGGATAATACATTTGAGAAAAAAAAAGAAGTTAACTAACCAACATAACTATTCCAATCTGTTTCGAGATCAGCATGATATGCATAACATCCTTTCAGAACGTTGACACAAAAATTTGAGCATGCTTTAACATTACTGTATCCAGCACAGGCGTCACATTGTTGCATGCGCATAACTGCATGTGTACATTCCATATTTAATTTTATCTGTGGATAATAATCAAAAAATATTTTGTTAAATAATGTTTTGCGATAATAAAATGTTGAAAAATGCTAATTAAAATTTGCTATACAGAGATTTGATTCCAAAACGGTGAATCAAATGGGTATACAATATGTTCTATTCGTATTGGGCTCACTGAAATAATAATAAGTTTAGATAAACCTATAGTATAAATCGTTTCGTTCTCAAATAACCCCCTAAATTTTAGAATATTTGCAAATCACTTTTTTAGCATAGTTGTTTTTGGAAAAAAGTATTAGGTCCGTTTTCATACATTACTTAAAAGTTCAAGTGTACTGAAATTTAATACAGGATGGAAGCAAATGTATATACGAAACTTTTTAGGATGATTATTGAAGCTATTTTGATTAAGAAATAACGAACAAACTAATTCAATCTCAAAAACGAGTCTAAACATCCTCCACTAATTTGTTGCCGCTGATATTCTGTATGATATTGTGTATATACTCTTATTAACTATATATAAAACTTCAATCACAGAACCTAATAGTTTAATAAATACTCAATAGATGAAAGGGCAAGCTAATATATTTTGAAGTAATATGGTAATAACAGATAGTAAAATTTTATGAAGCTCAGAAAACACTTAATTATTAAAGTTATAATAAATGACCATCTATAAAAAAAGTTCGAAACTATAAAATAATACTATTTTTAATATTATTTTCACATCAATGTTTTTATATGAAAAATCTTACACATCTAGTCCGGGTAAAATTTTTCATATCAAAATATTTATGTCAAAATAATATTAAAAATGTTCAGACGTATTACTTAAATGTTGAATTAAGTAAACGGTAATCGTTTAGTCATCTCCGTTAGTATAATATAACCGAAAGGCAACAATACTAACAATAGTTTACTAAAACAGTTAAATAATATGTAAATACTATTTTTAATCATTTCAATGAACTCAATGATACGAAAAATGTAAAACATTTGGACCCGCTTTTTTCGTAACAACCTATATATATAATATTGATTGGTTTATAAAAAGGTGATTCTTATACATTACTTTTTAAATACCGACAAACGATTAATTTTATAATATGTATATTGGTAAACCTGTTTGTTACAAAGTAATAACATCTAGTTTCATTTCAATCAGCCTATCAATAAATAAAAATGTTATATTCAATGTTGTTGGTTGGATATTTATATATTTGTTCTACAATGAATTTACATTTCTGGTATTTTAACGAGAGAAGAATATTTTAAGATTTGTTCGTGTTTTTTTTCTTCGTTCATTGATTTTTATTCTTAAAACGTTAATGAACATTAACGTGTACTATAAATTAATGGACAAAATTATTTATGGCGTTATTACTTACATCGAACAACGACCAAAAAAAAAATCAGTTACATTTCTACAGATTTTACCTCATAATTTATAATCTATTATTAGTTTTTATATTTCACAGTCAGTAAGTATTACCAACATAATATAATTGCAATAGTTGGTTGTAATTTAAATGGTATATACAGAGTGGCCAAAATATGTATACCTACATGCTTTAAGCCTTAAGGTAGTTCATTCGTAAATACACTTTTCTTAAGAATTTTATGAAATTGAGATATGATATCAGATAGATAAATGGATAAATTTTGGGATATGCACAAAGTTTACACTTCTGGCGAGGTTCGCTTCTCCCATATCTTGGCAATAGCCAGCAACTTGTTTATCAGTATCTGTGGCTGGAAGTCCTCCTCCTAGCCGCGAAGTCTGCCCATAATGGATCCATTATGGAATCCTATTGTGTGTAGGTGCTTTTATAGGTGATAATGTTCGGTGACCTTTCGAACTTGTATCCTGTTCAAGTTGAGTGCATCGAGGAACAGCCTCTAGGAGGCATTCCGAAACATCTAAGGTTATGTTGCCATATATTTCCCCAGTGATTACGGTGTTAATAGTCTATCCACTCGTTGATCACTTGTTTGCATGCTGTTTTTGGAATTCCTCAAATAGGTTCTGGATCTATGATAGGTATTCACCTTTTTGCTGAGATGATAGGACATTGTGCTTTGTTTATATAAAAAAATCCAATTTTTTGACCGATTGTGAAGCGAGATTTCACAATCAAAGATTGAGATTTTTGACATGGTATGCATAAACGGTTCGCGAATACCATTTTTATAAAACAGGAATACTTTACTATACATCTCTTTCAGAAATAAGTACTGTGAACAAATTAATTTATAAAAAACATACATTACTGATTTTTAAAAATGATGTTAAGATTTAAAGATAGTAATTTACATCACCAAAAATAATGAACAATCATTGCTAACACAAGTCTTACATAGTACATTGTATGATACATATTAAAACACTATGAATGTTATTCAAGATATGTTTAATTAAAATCACTTATAATTAAGTTTATTTTACTGTATTTGATGCTTTTTGCTTTGAATATCACAAACAAGAATCATTTCAATTGACATTTCCGTACTTGCACTCTTTTGAAAGCTCCTCATAATTCATTCCCTTTTGCTGGTTTTATTTTATAAATTTTGTTTTTAATATAGCCCTCAATCCAGAAAATTGAGGGCAGGTGAATGCAATGGGTATTCCCATCTTCTTCGCCAAATTTATAAAATATATCCATTGATAAAGTTCCTTCAAGATAAGTCCCTAAATCCCTAATATCAATCTATGAGAAATTTTGAAACCGGAAATAATTACGTAAGTAATAAGTAATAAGTTTCTATTAAAAGAAAATTTTTAAAAACTAGCTTTTTATAGTAAAACTAATTTTCTACAACTTTACTTCTTATGTATTTTTCGATTTTTCAATATTAAGAGAGATATACCAAATTTTGTGTTTCCCCCTCCCTCTAAACCCCCCTTTTCCCCTTGTGGATTCTTGTCACGCTTACCATAAAAATGCATTGTCATCGGAATTGAACCAACATGTAAAAATTCAACTCCGCAGGATAAGAGGAAGTGGTTCTAATTCAGCTTGCAAGATTTGACCCGAACATACATACATATATTACATACATACATATATTACAAGTTAAATAAAAGCTTGTGGCAAAAAGAACTAAATCCGAGTAAGTTATCAGAAAATAAATTCTGTATAGAATATCGTGGTACATCCATTAGTAACACCACTATAAATAACATGGTTTTTATCTATGTCCTGTTTCATTCAAACCCTATGCCTGTTTTAATATGCATATCATGTTTCATAGGTAGTTTATTTCCATTCGTTACCATGTATTCGATTGATTTAACGTTTCCTCTACACACGTAGGACACGTAAGAAAAAGTTAAGCTGAACCTAATTTTGGATTTTTTTAGTTGTATATTAGAGACTATATACATACATAAACTTATTCAACATTTCGGAAGAATTCGTACTGAGTTCGAATGTAGTCATAATTTCTTATCATGTATCTTTGCTAGAATTGATATACATCATTCAAACATAACTGAAGTTAACTGCTAAACTTATTAAATTCGATTTCGTGACAATTTTGTCTTATTAACCCGACTTCAAAAAGGAGGATGGTTCTCAATTCGTCTGTATTTTTTTTTTTTTTTTTTTTTTAATGTTTGTCACCTCAGAACTCCGTCATTTATGAACCGATTTTGAATTTTTTTTTTGTCTTAACGGGTTTGATTCAAGGTAGGTCCCATTGTCACCAAATCGCATTCTGATGAGAGGATCCCCGGGAAATCGAGGAAAATCCTCATTTTTTATATGATAACCGATTTCTGCGAAATTTTTTTTTTTTAAAGGGTATACTCATTCATAATGGGAAAATAAAATAAAAATTTTAAAAACCGACTTCAAAAAAATTTTTTACAAAAAAAGAACCGACCCTAAAAAAAAAAATTTTTACAAAAAAAAACCCAATTCCTTGTAAAAAAAACTGAAAATCTGTTATGAAAAAATGCACTAAAAATTAAAAAAAAAAAAAAAAAAACGGGTAAAAAAAATGTGTTATAAAAAAATGCACTAAAAATTAGTAGGTCGTTTATAGGTCTACCCATATTTAGACAAATAAAATCAGTTTTAGAACTTCAAAGTCACTAAAAAGCGAGAAATAAACCATATTTTGACAAAATGGAAACCCGACTACAAAAATTAAATATTCTATAACAAAAAATGCACTAAAAAGTAAAAAAATAATTGCATATTCTTGTGCCAATTTTAGTTCTACTAAGCAAAAATTTTTAAATATATTTGTACAATTATTGTTATTTTTGGAGGCGGTGTCCAAAAGTTATGTGAATTTCTCTATGCTGACACCGCCTCCAAAAATAACAATAATTGTACAAATATATTTAAAAATTTTTGCTTAGTAGAACTAAAATTGGCACAAGAATATATGCAATTATTTTTTTACTTTTTAGTGCATTTTTTGTTATAGAATATTTAATTTTTGTAGTCGGGTTTCCATTTTGTCAAAATATGGTTTATTTTGATATCACATCTCATAACATAGATAACTAGTGTTTTGTTTTATTTATTCTTTGCAACACTCGCTTGCAGGTGGTCATATAAATCTTTCTTTTTTGTGTAAATAGGTCATTAAAACTTTACATTGCTTTTAAATATACAAATTACCAAGCGAATGTGCCAATAGCCTACCTACGTGTTTTCCAGACTTTAATGCGATTATTACATGATGGGTGTATTCGTTTTGGACGCTTACATGCTTTCAGTGCCATCCAGCGTTGTTCTTAGTGCGCTAATGGTCGAGTTCCATAATAGATACCACGCTCACAGACGCTTTCTCTAGATTAAGAGAAGTCTGGAGATCAGGAGGCCCATATATTATTGATTCTCCCTTCGGGAGAGTGAAGGGTTTACCGGGTAGGCAAAGTAGGTAGCTGCCTAGGGGGCAAATTTTGATCGTTTACACTAAATATACCGCTACTTGGATTATCAAAAATATAATTTCTCATTTTAAAGCGTATAAGCCTGATACATTCTCGAATCATTAAAATAATGACATTTATTTTTTTAAATACGTTTAAGTACACACAAGAATAATATGTTGAAATAATAAGTTAGTAATTGACAAGCTAATCAAGCGTTGTGTAACGGTTAGCACACTAAACGCGATATACTGAGGTCCGGAGGCCGTTTCCTGGCGGTTTAAAGAGTTAATTTTTCATATTAATATTAATTAATAACAATTTTTTATTTTTTTATTTAGATTCATATTTAGAATTGTTTTTGGAAAATTTATTAATTTTGGTTCGCAAAATTTTGTCCACTGAACTCGGGAAGTCGGGAGATTTACCTTTGACCCCAAGTCAACTTTACTTATGATAAATTGTTCCATTTTGCTAACATTAAGAGAGAAATTCAAGATGTTATCTATTCAATTTAAATTGTAAATATTTTTGTAAATATTAGAGTTACAGAAAATATGATCAGGTAATGAACTGTAGTAAAATTTATTTACTACAACTTTACTTATTATTCATTTTTTCATTTCACTAATATAAGAAAGAAATTTATTGAGCTGCGGGTAAGGTATCTTTATTACATGAACCCAGTGAACAAAATTTGTTTAATTTGTTACAATGTTAATAAAAAAAATTTAATTTAATTAAAAATTAAAATATTAAAACATTTTTGGACATCCTTTTTTCGGAGGGTAATAAAAACAGATCTACCAAATGAATTTTACCCAGTATGTGACGTAACTATTTAATCTCTTGTAAATAGTATATATTTGAGAGTTATTTATAAATAATTATAATAATTATAATGCAAATATTTTTTTTTTGAATAAATTATTAAATGAAAATTATATATTTTATGATTTACATTCACACGATAATCTTATAATATTAAAAATTATTTTATATTCAGAATTTTATGGCACAAAAAAAAAATGCATTTAAAAGCGAAAATAAATTGCTGATTTAAATAGAAATTTTATACAGTACAGAGTAGAGAAACGGATATGAATATGAGTGTAGAAAACTATTAAACAAAAAAAAAAAAAAACCACGTATTTTATACTTACACTAAGCATTTCTTTAACGACTTCCACACCAACAGCTAAAGCTTTACCATACGTTCTTGTTGCAACAAATGATCGTTTAACTTGTGCACTTAATTTATGTGGAACATCACCAAATGGTTTTAATTCTTTCATATGATTGCTAACACATTCTAAGTATCTAGAAAGAATTTTATATCGAACTTAGTTTTTTAATTTTATATTATACTTTGTATTATATACAGTATGTTCAAAAAGTTCCAACGGTACGGTTAAATATTTTAAAAATAAAGTTGTAGAATATTAAAAAGGTACTTATAGGTGACCATAGATTGTATTGGATTGTAGAGGCAATCCTGGACGGGACACACTTCGACCATAAGGTCAACCTTGACCTTGAAGGGTATTTTAAAGTTCAAAATATCACATTTTTGGGGTTTTAATGGTGTTTAATTCGTCTACATATGCGGTCGGACTGGAACTTTTTGAACACTCTGTACATACAGTGAAATTTGTTTCAAAGCATAAGCCATGAGGTCATATTAAAAGTAAGTGATCGTTACAAAATTAGAAAAGCTTTTGACGTTTGAGATGGATACGGAGAGTTATAAATGTGCTCACGACAAAAACATTTCGAAATTTCCTAATAATTCCCGGTTTTTCAATACAATTTTTTATACTTTTTCCTGTAGTTGAAGTTTTAAAATAGAGAATTTAAAAAAGAAACCATTTGGAACATATTCAGATAAAATTAATCTGCTGTTATAATCCCCTGATACATTTTTTCTCTGATAATTCTTGCTAGCGTCAAATTTCTTGATAATCCCAGACTTTCCCGGTTTGTCACTCGACAAATTTATCATTTAATGTTCGTTCAATTGAGTGAAAGGAAAACAAGAGTTGTCTAACTTGTTGGAATATACGAAGCTACCTGGTATATTTGGCCTGAATCCTAATCTAAGATGGAGATTAAGAAAATGAGAATTTGGAGACTTCAAGTCAATATTTATTTTAGCCTCGATATTCGTTAATAATAAATAAGTTTGTTGGTAGTTACAAGGTAACTCAGGGAAATATGTACTGTCCTACACTGTCTAGAACAACAATAGAATCGACATTAAAACCAGGGATGTTGCAGATATTCGCATAAGCACCCGCATCGCGGAACTTCCGTATTAATTTTAGCATCCGCATCTGCAATAATCAATGCTTTTTATGGAGCTTTTGCGGATGCCGATGTTGCTTGTTTTGTTTAGTATTTCTGATTGTAAATAAATTACAACGTGTAAAGACGTGTTATCATATAGATGTTTTATATATCCTGCGATGCTGTTCTTAAGAAGGAATTGCTCTTTTATTGCAATGAAAAAAAGATAAATGTATCTGAAAGTCCCCTTAACTGGTGGAGCGTTAATCGTAGTGAATTAAAAACGTTATCGCTATAGCACGCTGATATTTGACGTCTCACCAGCCCGTGTTCCAAGTGAACAATTATTTAGTGGCGCGGAACTAATCTATAAAACTCTGGGAAAGAGGTTGGGACCTGAAAAGGCAGCGACATTGTTTTTTAGTAAATATAATGCACCGATTTTTAAATTTGCATAATAAATATTTGATTATAATAAGATTATTAAAAATTATTACCATCTTTTTAATTTATTTATATACCTAAATTAAGTAAAAAAACTCTTTTATAAAACTTAAATTTAGACATTTAATTTCGCATCCACGGATGTCAAACATTTCACATTTGCAACATTTCGAATTTTGGATAAAAGGACGCCACACTTACACTGATAGAAGTAATTCTTTGCAGTAAGAAAAAACTTTTTAAACCAAGAATTTCTGACTCTCATATATAGGGAAGATCATATATATTTGGTATAAGAAAATAAGTATCTTGAAATCTATAGTTTTGACTTGAGAAAATTATATTAACTAAAGATAAACTGACTCTTAACTCAAGAATCTCGACATTCTTAAACTGAAATGATGATTTCTTTGGACCAAGATGCTAAAATTTCGGACCAAAATAAACATTTGTTTAATCCAAACAAATGAAACTTTTTAAAGAAGTAATGGTATACTTCAGTTAAATATATATACTTCAGTTAAAGAAAGAAGCTGCATAAACTTTCTTTTCTTGCATTTTTTATTTTAATTTTATAAGAACAATACTTTTTTTTTACAAGAATTTCATTTTCTTGACTAAAGAATCATAAGAGAATTTGGCACAGAATGTCTCTCTTAGGCCACAACTAACGAACTCTACTTTCAAGAATTTTAAACACCGTTCAAGAATTTTAGTTTCTTCGCTCAACTAAACATATGTTTTTGGTTCGATTGCGTAGTTTTGAATGAAAACATGGATTTCTTTATTGAAGCAAATATATTGAAAATATTTTTTCGTGAGGAAAGAAATTCCTTCTGTCAGTGTATATTACTAAAGTCAATATAACACAAAAATTTTTGCAGTGCGTAAATAAAAGTTTAAAACAATATCTTCGTACCACAGGTGGGCATTAAAATAAACGAATTTCATTGTATACGTTTGAAATATTCTTGTGACTACTTACTTATCATCAAATAAATATGCAGAATTTAAAACAGTAAATATCCGTTGATATAATATGATAAAAAAATTATCCATTGTTTCAGTGAGATCAACTTGTCCTTTTGCATAATAATTTTCTAATTCTTCAAATAAATCCGTGAATACATATGAATTTTGTAAATATATTGTACCATATGTACGTTTAAACATATCATGGAAATCTTGTTTGGATTTCGAAAGTAATTTTCGAAAAAAATCTGAAAAAAAAAGAGAAAAATGTTAATTTATTGTTTTTTATTTTCGCTTGAAATTGTGTAATCTACATATCTGTACACTGTAAAAAAAAAAAAAATTCGTTACACACAGGACCTGCGTCAACTTAACGAATTTCCATAGAGTACAAAAATTACTCTCTAGCGGTCAGAAATTTATCGTATCGAAATATCGTATCTGATATGATTATAGTATTTGCAAGGCCAATTTTATTAATAAATGGTATAATAAGGGGAAAGGGGGAGGATGGTATAATATAGAGAAAGAAGAAAACACAAAAAATAAAATATCTCTCTTAATATTTGAATAATCGAAAAATGTTGAAGGAGTAAAGTTGTAGAAAATCATGTTTGCTACAATTTATTACCTTATTATTTTTTTTCATACTCTAATGTATACAGAGATATTTAGGATTTTAACTTTCAATCTTAAATTTTAAATATTTGTGTTACAGAAAAAATGATAAGAAACAAAATTAAAGTAAAACTTAATTTTTTGCAACTTTACTTTTTATAAATTTTTCTTTTTTTCGAATATCATGCATGGGAGATATATCAAGTTTTGTGATTTCCCGTCCCTCTAAACCCTCCTTCCCCTTGCCCGATTTTACCCATTTTTGAACTTGACCTTCCAAATACCAAATGCGCCTCAAATACCAAATTTCATTACAATCAAATTAAAACTGTGACCACTAGAGAGTTCACAGACACAATGTATATATATATATATATATAATATTTAACATCTATTACGTAGGATCGATGGGAATTTGAAGAAATTTTTACGAAATTCTATCATCCTACGTATAGGCAAATAAGTAGCACTTAAGCTAAATACCTAAACATGGAAGTGATGAAACTGATTTTGTTGAACCAAACTATAAAAATATTAATTTTATTAATGAAAACATATCACTTTTTCAAACTAAGATAATGTTTCGATTCCCGCCCTAATGTGTATGATTTTTCATATTAAATAATAAAATTAATATGAATCGAGATATTAAATCCAAGAAATCAAGAAATACTGATGTCTTGAATGAAGTAACTTGTTTACAGTGAATGTGGATTCCATAGAACGTATTTTTCGAGCTTCGAATTTCAATTACATTTATAAGTTGTTAGATATTGAGATCCGTATATAGAAAGCTTCCAATATATATATATATATATATATATATATATATATATATATATATATATATATATATATATATATATATATATATATATATATATATATATATATATATATATAATGTCTCTGTAACTATATAGTGGAATTATAAGGGGTTTTATACCTTACTGAGACGAGCCCTTAAATGTATTCAACTAATATTAAAGGTATTACTAAATTCAATTTCCACGAAGCTTTAAAGTTGTAACACAGATGATAACACCATAAATTTTAGATTAAATACATACAAACTACGAATAAAAAGTTCAACTACCCTGAATAAAACTAATGTGTATTTACCACAAACGGCAAAGGTTCCGTACCTTATTCAAGAATTCCGAGCATATAATTTGATTATTTTTTTGAAAAGTTATATGGAATACGACAAAATGTACTACCGACTATTCCTGAAATTGCGTACATTTTTCAGTTATTTTCGTGCCTATTTGGTTTTAGAAAAAATATTTCTAATAAAAGCTATTCGTTATAAAACTAATGCCTTGTTGGCCTGATAATTTTTTTCGAAAATCGAATGCATTCGGCAAATTTATCACATACTTTCGTCAAAAATGGGGATTTTAAAAATGGTAGGAACTGTTTTCGAGAAAATTGAGAAAAATGTAATTAATAATCATTCAAATGAAGTTCCATTGCCGGTGTCGGGGATATGCCAGCTCTAGTGATGATTGATTGATTGATTTTATATTGGGGTCTAAAACTATTGCACTTCGACTTTATGGTCCATTGTGCTCCCCCTTCTACTTCAGTCCGAGGAGATTCGCTTCTCCCATATTTTGGCAATAGCCCGGAGCTTGCTTATCAGGTCTTCCTGAAGGCTCATATATTCGGGGTGAGATGCACCGAATATCCTGCATCTGCTGTAACCTAGAGGTTCGCAGTAAAGATAATGAGGCTGGATGTTTCTTCGTCCTCGCCACACAATCTGCACACAATGGACCCGTTATGGAGTCCCATTGTGTGTTGATGCTTCTGCAGGGGATAATGTCCGGTAATGAATCAGGTAACCCTCCACAGTTGCATCTTGTTCAGCTTCAGTGCATCGAGAGATAGCCTCTATGTTGCACTCTGAAGCAGCACCTTTCCGAGCTCTTGCCGCGATACATTTTCCCAGTGATCACGGCGTTTAGCATTTGACCACTCGTTAATCACCTGTTTACGCGCAGTCCTTGAAATTCCTAATATAGGCTCTGGGCCTATGAAGGGCATTCCGACTCCCTTCTCTGCTAAGGTATCTGCTTTTCCGTTTCCTTCGAAACCACTATGACCCGGCACCCAGATCAATTTAACATTGTTCCGTTTTGCCAGTTTCATAAGTTCTTCCAGACAATCCTTGAATACCCTTGAGGTGACCTCAAGCTCTAGTGATACGAAACTTAATTACGAAACGGTTCTAGCGCTTACAAACACATAATTTCTATATATTTCATACTATGTTTTAATTTGTTTATTGACTCTGGAAAAACTTCCACAAATTTGATATTCCAAACCGTTCTAAAATTATATCCGTTTTCTGACTGCCCAGATCCCCATATAAGAGATACACAGGAACTAGAGACTCCTGGAGACTCCGTAGCAAAGCACTAGTGACCCAACCCGTTAGACATATAAATTGATTTTGTTTATGTTGGATTTATTGTATAAAAGGGTGCATTATAACATTGAGCCAAACTTCATGTCGATAAAATAGAAGGAAAATCTACAATATACAGACAGATGGACCAACAAGCGACTCTCATTAAGGGGTCTTTCATACCGAAGATGCAAGACGTAAGATGCATGCATCCTGTAAATTAATTTTACATATTTACATACATTTATTTTGTATATTTATTTTCTTTCTTGTATAATTGCTTTCTTTTTCCACGAGAAAAACACTTGAAACCAATAAGAAGAACACAAATACGTAAGAAGCGAAACCACAACTGAAATAAAATCCAGGATGCATGCATCTTGCGTATTGCACCTTCGGTGTGAAAGACCCCTAACAAAGAATTTATGAAATTCTGGTACGGATCGCTAAAAAAAATCAACCCTCTGTTGAAAAATAATAATAATAGAGTTTGTTGTTTCCAAACCAAATTGTTGTTAATAATTTATAGGTATAAGAATTTACCATCAAATCTAGATGCTCGTGTTTCAAGTAACGTTGCAAGCCTTGATAATGTGTCTCGTAACGATGTATCCAACATATGACGCGTGTGGGATGTCAACTTCGATTCGAGCGCCTCCGTACAGCATGTGCGCCCCCTCATGTCTGGTTTACATATCCTTAAATGTGCACCTGTAACAAAAACAACAAATTAAATGATAAATATTAAAAAAATCCATTATATATTTAAAAATAATAGTTCATTGGTCTTGTGTGAGGCAATTGAAGATAAATATTTATGTACAAAATGTATTCAATACAAATGTGTTGTATAATTATATATTTTTTGTATTGGTGAAATTTTCGATTAACAAAATTTTCATAAAACTTAAGCATACCAACATGGAACGAAGATATATTTTAAGAATTTCCGAATGCTTACAAATCCTTTAAGAGCTTTTTTTTTTTAGACAGATTAATTACAGTTTAAGTCCATGTAATTTGATACAATTTTTTTTTAAACGTATAGAAGAATAAATTAGGTTCATTAACCATGTCGAACCTACATTTTAGACAACAAAAACCTTCAAATCAATCTCGAGTACGATATCTTTATTGGAAACGTGTGAAAAGCGATTTCGGTGTAATTTAATAAGATTTAACTTTGTTTTATCCTTCTAAATATGTAAACAAATAAAAATAATTTTGGCAAAATGGAAATCCGACTTCAAAAATCAAATATTCTAAAACAAAAAATGCACTAAAAAGTAAAAAAATAATTGCATATTCTTGTGTCAATTTTAGTTCATCTAAGCAAAAAATTTTTAAATATATATGTACAATTATTGTTATTTTTGGAGTCGGTGTGAGCATAGAGAAATTCACATAAAATTTGGACATCGCCTCCAAAAATAACAATATTATAAACAATATACCCTAATCATAAATGACGAAGTTCTGAGGATACACAGATTAAAAAAAAAAAAAAATACAGATGAATTGAGAACCATCCTCCTTTTTGAAGTCGGGTTAAAAAGTGTGTGTACTTATGTACGCACATATGAAGTTGTACTTTTTTTAAAAAATTTATTATAATAATATTCAATAAGATACTATTAAGACACAAAAGTTTAATAAAATGATATTGTAGTGAAAAACTACAATAGAAAAATTATATATTATAACTCAAACCGATGATTTATCATGGTATTTTATCATGGTATCCTAAATTTTATCATAGTAGAACAGAACCAGCGTAGCGTCACATTTTCCGCTAAAGTTAGAGTTTGAAAGAATGACATTAAGTCCATTATTTACATTAGAATCGGAGGTAGTGAAATTTATCAAGACAAGGTCAGAAATATCAATATATACATTTAATATACAAAGTTTACGAGCCCATAAAAATGATATCATTGTTAATGTGGCTTGTAATTCTACTATTCTTCTTTTATCAGAAACATGGGGTAATAATGATGAAGACATTCCTGTACCTAATTTCAACTGTATAGTCAAATTGCAATATTCTAAGATAAGAAGAGCTGGCAGTGTAGCTATTTACTAAAATAATAACAATCATTCTAAAATGTTTGATATCTGTCTTGCTTTTCAATATCCAATAATCACATCACCCATAAACAAAATTATTGTCCACTGCAGAGTGTAGTAACACTGCTTTTGTGACAGAAAGACTTCACATTTCTTACTGAATATCTCCCAAACACTGTGCAATAGAGCAGGATAGAAATCAGTAGAGTGTTATACCAGCGATTTGTTACATGCTGAAAATACACTCTGATCGAATTCTCAAAAAACATGCGATTTCCACCCACTCAATAAATTCACAAATTTATTGGACTACCGAGTTTTTTCATCATTCGAGTTACGATTAAAATACTTCTCTATTTCTTCGACCATAGTTACGTTGATAAAACGACCGGTTATATAACAAAATTTCAATTTAGTACACACTGTATAAGAAGCAAAAGTTTAAGAAAAAAAAAAAAACAAAATATACAGAAAAAAAGAATCTACATACGAAATTAGAATGCTCAATATGTATTTAAAAGGAGAAAAAAAAAACTTAAAAATCAATAAATGTCAATTCATTCTGAAGTTTTATAATCTTATTCTGTCAACATCCGGTTGATGATAAATAATTTATGTAAATTTTATAATATTTTTTTTTTATATAATAAAAAAAAAAAACACTTTTTTTCTTCATTTCGGAATAAAATATTATTTATGTAAATATAATACATAAAACATTATGTTTATTTCATAATTCAGTCACAATATTGGTTGGCTTCTTAATTTTGTGTCTGAGATGGCGAGATCTATCTAATAAGGTGATTAATGTCAAATTTTATAGACATATTCAAATGTGTTGACAATGCTTAGTATTATGTATTTATTTATTTGGGTGTCTACCTTTTTTACGAGACAATCGCTTTTAGATAGTTCACTCGTAAACCCCCACTTTTCAAAAGAATTTGATGAAATTTAAATATGATAATTTTTTTGACCGATTGTGAAGCGAGATATTCGAAATGAAAGTTGAAATTTTTATACGTAAACGGTTCGCGTATACTCCGATGGTTCGCGTTTTTTTATAAAACTGGAAAAATTTTCTATACATTTCTTTCAAGAACAAATATTCTACAAAATTGAACTAATCCAAACAAAAAATTCGTTATGCAGGAGCCGCGTCAACTAAGCGACTTTTCTTAGAATACATAAATTAAACTCTAGTGGCCACAATTATAGTTTAATCAAAATGAAATATCGTATCTGAAATGATTTTGGTATTTGCAAGCCCAGTTTTATTAATAAAATGGCATAGGTCAAGGGGAAAGGGGGGTATAAAGAAAGAAGGAAACACAAAATATAAAATATATCTCTTAATATTAGAACAATCGAAAAATGTATAGGGAGTAAAGTTGTAGAAAATCACATTTGCTACAATTCATCACCCATATCATTTTTCTCAAACTCTCATGTGTACAGAGATATTTAGAATTTTAATTTTCAATCTTTAATTGTTAATAATTCTGTAAATATTAGTGTAACAGAAAAAATGATAAAACACAAAATTATAGTAAAACTAATTACCTACAACTTTACTCTTTATACATTTTTCGAAATTTCAAATATTAAGGGAGATATGCCAAATATTGGGTTTCCCCTTACCTCTAAACCCCCCTTCCCCCTTGTGCGATTTTACCGATTAATGAACTTGATCTTTAGAATACCAAAAGTGCCTCAAATACCAAATTTATTCCAATCAGAATAAAACTGTGACCGCATATGATATATATTTATGTATACATATATATGGCTATATATACATATATATACATATATATGGCTATATATACATATATAAAAATTTTAACGATAGTGATTTTTAACATCTAGTAGGTAGGATCGATGCTCATTTTAAGAAATTTTTGAAATTCCAACATTGGTACAAAAACAATAGTTCCTTAACCTTTCTTATAAATAATTAGATTTCCTATTTTTTTGTCTACTAATTTTTTTTGTATCACTTACCGTTTACAACTTATACGACTATTGATATTTATTTATTGACTTTTTAACCGATATCTCTTCTAATAATTGTTTAAACAATAAAATGCTAATAACTTAACTTATAAATCTTCAAATTACGCACAACTTTTATTTAAAAAATTTTTGTCTAAAATTAATATTTTTAAAGTTATAACGCGTTTAATACTGCACTACCGGGTGCAAGGTTAATAAAAACGAGATATGCATACTATAATGATGAAAAAGAGATATCGGTCAACAAGTCAATAAATAAATAGTAATAGTTGTATAAGTCGTAAACGGTAAGTCATACAAAAAAAATTTAAGAAACAAAAAAAATAGGTAATTGAATTATCTACAAAAAAGGTTATTACCATCTTTGACCTAAAGTGCACGGTAATGGAGATATTGGCCTGTATCTACAGTTTTTCTCAAAATTGCGGCACTTCCGGGGTCGAAATTTGTAAGTCGGGGTCACAAGAGTAACGAGCTTCTATATTAACTGTACCTACTAATGACTTAATCCGAACATACCATTGTCTTAAGATTTATAGCGAAAAATTTAATATTTTGAAAGATAAATGATTTTCGAAAATGTTGATTTAAAAAATTGTATAACATGCAATTGTTTAAATAAAAAGTTTTTGCAAATGTTTAAATAATTGTGTTTAAAACAATACGGTGTTAAGTTCGCATAAAGGAAATTTATAGTCAAAACTACATACTGAAGAAAATTACGTAATTTTTTTTTGTCCAGACTTCAAAGTTCACGCGCCAATATCACCTAGACTAAATATATTTTTCTATATAATTTCTAAGATTTATTATAAACAAAATATAAAATAAATCATTTTTGATTATAATATTTGAATAAATTTTATATTTAAATTAAAAACATATTTCAATAATGTTATTATTATTGTTGATAGTATTTCCTCCGGATGAAAATGAAAAATAACAAGAGAATATTTTATACAAATTCAACCAAAAGTTATTGATTTCTCTTCATATCATAGTATACTGAGTGTCATAGATAATGAGACAAAAATAGAAAAAATTGTTATGCAGGCGCTGCGTCAACTTCGTGAATTTCCATAGAATACATAAATCACTCTCTAGCGGTCACAACTTTAGTCAAAACAAAATGAAATGTCGTATCTGATATTATTTTATTAATAAAGGCCGATTTTATTAATAAATGGCATAGGTCAAATGGAAAGGGGAGCATAGAGAAAGAAGAAAACACAAAATATAAAATATCTCTCTTAATATTAAAACAATCGAACAATGTATAAGGAGTAAAGTTGTAGAAAATTATGTTTACTACAATTCATGACCGGATCATTTTTTCTCAAACTCTAATGTGTACAGAGATATTTAGGATTTTAAATAAGAAATAAAAGGCTTGTACATAATACAAGCAAGCTTTTTTTGAATCTAAAATTTCCGAAAGAGGCCTACCGATTAATGATTCTCATTTCAAGGGAAAATCGAAAACATTCAGTATTTTTTAAAATATTGATCATATTAAAAAAACTCCATCAATCATATTTTTCAAGTTATATTTCATTTGTTATGTAAGATAGAACGATGACGGTACCCGCTAAAAGGTTGCGACTTAATTTTTTCACATAACGTAATGTAATTTTATCCACGGACTGATTTTGAAAATTTAACATTTTTTCAATATTTGTTTTAATAGTTTGAATTTTAATATGAAATATTTAAATTTTTCTATAAAATAAATATGGAAACCTTTCTAAATCTAAATATGGAAATTTCTAATGGAGTGTAAACGATGATCCATTGAAGCTTCTGTAATGAAACTTGCGTAAAGAAACTTTTTTAATAAGGTCACGTTAGGAATAGTTTCTTAAAGTTTTTGTCCACGGAAAAAAAAGGATTGGAAATATTACTATGGTGCAAGATGATAATCTTGGCTAAGTACTATGTGGCATAGTCATAGTTACTATACTATTCTCTTCATGATTTTAATATTTACTGTACATTCGGTTATCATAAGTGTTGATCAAAATAGCGTCCAGTGACTTACATATCTATTTAATTTATTGAATTTAGTATAGTTTTTTGATATACAGTAAACTAGACGCCATTTTGATAATCACTTAAGAAAACCGATTGTACTTCTGTCCGTACAGTTAGGAAACGTCCGATAAATGAATATCACAACACAGTAGAGCGTTGAGCCAATTTGAAGCAAAGGTATCTATCGAACTACGTTTTACACGACGGATTAGAGACGGTTTTTAGGCCTCTGTATCTCAGGAACCAAAAAAGCTATGAAGCTTAAATTTAAAACGTGTCTGAGAAACATGTCCCAGGTGCAGGGTATTTAACTTGGTGAATTATCAGATTTTAATACACTTAATATACAATTAAAAAAACTTGTCAAGTACAATATGAAATACCCTGCACTTGTGACTTGAGAAATTTGCACAATAAATTTATACCAATCATTTGCATACCACGGAGAATCTTTTACAATAAATTTTTACCAAGCATTTTCTAAAGCGGGGATCCAGGGGGGTGGTCATGAGGGTCATGACCCCCCCCCCCAAACTAAATATAATTTCTTTTATAATTATAATTTTATTGTTTCTTACTCAAATCTTACATTGAGATAATTAAATGGTGGGAATGAAATCTAGAGTGTTATGTAATTTTTTACTACTGAAAAAATGCTATTGTTTAATCAATCTTTATCAATTCATGAGTAACAAATACATTGCAATTGGTTATTGATAATCATGGTTGATTTGATAGAAGTTTAATTATTCAAAATAATTTTCAATGATATTTTTTTTTTAATTATGAGTAAAAATAACTATCTGAAGAAAATTAATTCAAGTATCAATTGTCCATCAATTGTCCAAGTCCATTTGTAAAGAACCCTCGAATATCGTCACAGTTTGAGTGGATTAGTCTATTTTCAAAATGAAGGGGAGGACACATATACTTAATACTTAGTATTAAATATATGATTAAAATATGGTTTAAATAAGTTGCCCTTCTACTTTTAAATAAGTTTCCCTTACGCGCATATAAAGTCCAATACAAATGAATTTGATTCTATCCTAAAGTTCTTTATAAACATTTGTTTTTATTATATTTATTTACTTTTTAAACTCAAATTAGTTTAAAAAACCTAGTTTCATTTTATTCTAATTCTTAATTTGAAAGTTTTTCAAGAATAACAATTATTTTCCCAAGATTAATACTCTTTTCTAGTGCTTTAATAATTGAAATAATCGAAAATTTCAATGGAAAATTTATTACAATTTTTAACAAAATACGATTTTTTACGTACTCTAATTAATTTTTTTTAAATCTGTGTAGTTCCCCCCTTAACTTCAACATTCTAACTTTTGTTAAATGGCTCTCACATAGATTTCTTTACTTTTGTAGGTGAACAGATTAAAAGAACACGCGAAAACTTTGTTCATTCCACATTTTTGTTTTGCAGGGATCTCAATAATTTTTGTATACGAAAACTTTTCCCCTTTCACATTTTTGTTTTTTGGTGGGATTCATAACTTCTGTATTACGTGAACGAAATCGTTTATCCACATCGGGTACCGTAATCGCAGTACCTTAACTATATGTATATAATGTAGAAAAAATATTATTACAAACAAACTTTTTTTTCATATTTAAACATTTCCATTAGGAAATTTGTTTAGTACAAGAAAATATAATTTCCACTTAATAATATTTACAGAACTTCTTATAATTTTTATTATAATCACACAGTGTGAGGCAATGTAGGTAGGGTGGTGAGTGATGGTTTATTTTTCAAATATTGACAAATTCAGTTAAATACATTTTTCATATTCATTTTACATGTCCGTTTCCACATCACTCTTTCACCTCCACCTCCACCCCCCCTTCTTTGACTCTTTCCGTCGACGAGTTATTCTTTTGTGATTAAAAATATGTTTTACTGATTTTCTTATTTACATTGTACAATATAAATATGAATAATAATTACATAAACTTTATTTTCCATTATTTAAGTTTGAACTAATTTAATAAACAACAATTATAGTCAGGGAACCCGCGACCTAAATATATTATTAAATTTAACGACTATGTTTGACTAATTAATTATACTATGGTTAAGGACGTTCATGCATGAGGCTTGATAGTAGATACAAATTTTTTTTTTAGTGAATTGAATAGTTCAATTTAGTAGTTATCCTCCCACAAAAATTTAAAAGCGTCTTATGGAGAACATAATTTTTTTGTACTTAAAATTCTAATAACTATATTATTAAAGTAGGCACCATAATAAATAATGTTTATAAATGTTCATTGAAATATGCAGTTTATATATTTGGATTAAAAAAATGGTGTTGACCAACGTTTGAATTACTTATTTAATAAAATTAAAACTGTTTTGTTAGGTTTGTTTTTGCCATCATATTTTGAAAACTGGCGACAGCGCACAGTAAAAATGTGTACACATACGTATACACATTTACACTGTCAAATCAAGTCAAACCAATTTATAATTTACATTTACTGATATTTTACAATAAATACTTTTAAAATATTTAGGACAAATAAAAAAAGAGAAATTATTGATATACTTTATAACTTTTTTTAAATCCAAAATAAATTTTCTTAACGAGAGTACTCATTTGACTCCTGCATGAACATCCTTAAGACAAGACTTATTTCTTAGTTTTCAGGTTTTTTTTTTCAGAGTCGTAGAATGATTGCGGATGTAGGACAAAAGTATAGAATTTAAATCCAATCCATATTATCTGAATCCAAAAAGTCTATCAATTGAATTTGATTAAAATTTTAGTCAAATGAATAAACGAATTTCTTAATTTTATCTTTAAGATCTAGTCAACAAATATAATTTCAAATACTGGCTGACAAATGCTTCTGAAACCTATAAAATTTAAAATAAGTTTTATTCAAATTTCTACAAATTTACTTTTTTTCGAATGATTGTTGTTGGAAAACCATTGCCCGTATAGATTTGTTTTTGTTATTTTAAGAACCAAACAATGGGTCTTGTGGCGCAACGGATAACGCGTCTGACTACGGATCAGAAGATTCCAGGTTCGAATCCTGGCAAGATCGATAAATGTTTTTTATTATTATTTCATCTTTCAGGTACAGTCAACAAACATAACTTCAAATAAAATTTCAAATTCGTCCCCTTTGCCTAGATCAGTTTTTTGTATTATAAATACGTATTTCGACTACAAAGTAGTCATCATCAGTATAAATTAGCTAGTCGTACTTTACTCTTTGACAATTAGAAATAGATAGAAAGTCGAGATCAATAGACAAAAATAAAAATAAATAGAAAATTAACTAAATTAAAATATACTGGATTTAAAATATAATAAATTATAAATTATATTGAAATTACTCTTGTTAAAATTTCCTTCATTCACATTTATTCCTGTTAACTTTACTCTTATTAAAATTACTCTTATATTGTCGCAGGATATATTACTTGTTACTAATTTGGTGACAATTTCACCAAAAAATTTTAATAAGAGTAAAGTTAACAGGAATAAATGTGAATGAAGGAAATTTTAACAAGAGTAATTTCAATATAATTTATAATTTATTATATTTTAAATCCAGTATATTTTAATTTAGTTAATTTTCTTTTTATTTTTGTCTATTGATCTCGACTTTCTATCTATTTCTAATTGTCAAAGAGTAAATTACGACTAGTTAATTTATACTGATGATGACTACATTGTAGTCGAAATACGTATTTATAATACAAAAAAACTTAGGCAAAGGGGGCGAATTTGAAATTTTATTTAAAAAACCTAGAGTTCTCACTAATTATCATTCGATAATATAATGTATAACTTCAAATACTGGTCTGAGAAAAGGTTCTGAGGTCTATAAAATTCAAAATATTGGAATTCCAATTTCCACGTGTTTACTTTTTCCAAATGAATGCCATTTTAATTGATTATTTGACATAAAACAACCTTTGTCTGTATAGATTGATTTTTGTTATTTCGAGTAACCAACAGCAGGTCTTGTGGCGCAACGGATAACGCGTCTGACTACGGATCAGAAGATTCCAGGTTCGAATCCTGGTAAGATCGAAATATTTTTTTAATCTAGCGTTTATCTAATATAATAATATATTCTAATATTTAAGAGTGTAGCGTATAACTCTTAAATATTTAAGACTACGAGAATATTCGTAGTCTTAAATATTTTCTCGTACTAAAACAGTACCAGATCTGCCTCTTTTCTCGTACTATTCCACAAGTATAACTTAATGACACGTTCGTCATCTTAGAATCGTATCTAGAAAATGAATTATATGTACAGTAAAAAATCGTGAAATATGCATTGTGATATGCCATTAACACCGAACGCAAAATGCTTATACGCAATATGAAAATTGAGTTAAAATAAAATTTGGCAATTATTATGGTTTTATTTTGCATTATTATTTCGAACTGTAATCAACGCCGTAAAATGACGGAGAACTAACTTGAATTTCTAATTTAAATAAATGAGAAATCGATTAATTGATGAACTGTTACAAAAACGTTTCGTTTAAAACTCAAGCCGTGTCCCAAACTTTGTCTTTTGATAAAGTTTTTTTTTTGTAGTTTCTGTTTTGGCAACTTTGATAATAATCGACCATCTTCGCTTTTCAAAAAAATAATTCATGATTATTCAACTTCTTTAAATATTAGATTATCAAATGATAATTAGTGAGAACTCTAGGTTATTGAAATAGATCAGTTTTTGTATTATAAATACATATTTCGACTACAAAGTAATCATCATCAGTATAAATTAGCTAGTCATAATTTACTCTTTGACAATTAGAAATAGATAGAAAATCGAAATCAATAGACAAAAATAAAAATAAATAAAAAATTAAACAAAATAAATTAAAATAAAATAAATTTTATTGAAATTACTCTTGTTAAAATTACTTTTATTCAATTTACTCTTGTTGGCATCACTCTTATTAAAATTATTCTTATATTGTCTCAGGATATGTTATTCGTTGCTACTTTGATGACAGTTTCACGCCTTTGACAACCTTACCAAAGAAACAAAATATTCAACGTCCAATCAAATAATTTTTTCCCTTGTATTTCAAAAAACCTAGAGTTCTCTTTGATTATTTTACTAATCTTTATTAATTTTTTTCCTATTTAATAATACATTACTTATAAATTTACAAATTGAAATTTGATCAGTACGAATGAATTAAAGGGCATATCTACGCACTCAAATAACATCAAAGTATCTTCTTAAATTACATAGTTTATTAGCTAATTTAAAAGAAAAATTACAAATTTTAATAAAGACATTTTTTTTCAAGAATAAAGTAAAAAATATTTTTTTGCAAAAAAAAAAACTGTTCTTTCAATTATAAAACTTACAAAAAAAAAATATTTCGTTGACATAATAAACAAGATCTTGACATTTGTATACACAAAAAGGTTGTTTTTTCTTATTTTAAGAAAGAAAAAAAAAACTTCAAGTACCTTAATTGAAATCTTAAACCATTATTATTATTTATTAAAAGAAATCGTCATCGGAATAAGAGAATTAACAAAGACGGTATATACAAATATATCAAAATTTGTAACCATTTTTAATATTAAGGACGTTCCAGCACTGTGTTATATAATCAGGACAAAAAACCGGTTTGATTTTATTATAGCATAAATATATAAACACACATATACAACACATAGACAAATACACTGTTCACATATTCAAAATAATGTAATTTTGAAGAAGAATAAGAATTTTAAACTTTTTTTTTTCGAAAACAAAACGGTAACACGCGATTTAAAAAAAAATTTATATAATAAATATTTAGCTTTACTATCCTAGTTTTTTTTTTTTAATTCTGTCGAGTATTTTTTTTAATACCATAGATAATAGTTGGGCAGGCATGAAGTTTTACATGCTTCTAATGAGAGAAAGTGAGAGAGAATGATAACTTTGATATTAATTATCTCGCGTTCTAAACGGTCAAAAATTATGAAACTTCGGGATTTAATAGAAAACGTTATTTTTAGCCTGTGAAAAAAAATGAGCAAAATCTGTCGAAAAGTGGTGGTATGCTGGAACATCCTTAAAAGCAAAAAACTGTTTTTTCTTCAATTTATTCGTGTGCAAATAACCTAAAAAAAAAACTATGTAATTTAATTCCTTGTATATAAATATATATATGATACAAACTTTGATACAAATTCTGGTAAAGTTTATGATGTGAAGTGAAGTACTATTTAAAAATTATAACAATAGGATTTTTTTATATACCCTTAGGGCTTAGGGGATCAAAGACGACCACACTAGGTGATAACCGAAAAATGAAAAAAAAATTATGTCTAAACTCTAAAAGTCTAAACTAAAGTCTAACTAAAGTAAATGCCTCTAAATTCACAATGGAATAATTGTAGCAACCCTCCTAATCCGACGCCAATAGTTTCATTCATTTTGTTTACAGATATATTAAGTTTGTTCATTACAAGTATTTGTTTGTTTTTCAAAAGAGAAAACATCTGCCAAAACATTGTTAAGTTTTTAGTGTGTTAAGGTTATACGCGCATTTAATCAAAGTTAAAATAACGAGCTGAATTTTTAATATGTTCCTAATCAATAGTAAATACACATAAATTAACTTTTTAGAGAGATCTGACGTCCAGTTTCTTAGAAATTAGTTTAAAAATTTGAAATTTAACACGTAGTAAATAGGGAATATTTGTTTAATGGGACATTTTGATTTGATATTGAATTATAACTACTAAAAACAAACGTTTTTAAAACTGGAAAGTGTTTGTGAAGTTTTTAAACAATCGTAGATTATGTTAAAAATATAAACAAAGTCTTCTGACGTGTAGTTTTGAACATATTTTGATAATTAAATTTCAAATTTTTGCCACAATTCCTGGAACAATTATTTGTATTTTATAAATACGCATTTTGACTACAAAGTAGTCATCAACAGTATGAATAAGCTAATCGTAAATATCTCCGGGATATGGAGTCAAAGATATTTACTCGTTGCTAATTTGGTGCGTTTCTCACAATGATATTAAAAAAGTTTTGTCGAACTGAGATATTACCTAAGGGATTTCTTGAGTTAACTGGCCAATTAAAGGATTAAGTGGACCACTCAAGTAGCTGTGCTTGTTAAGGAGTTATGTGTATTGGAACTGGGCAGTTATGGGAACGAATCCCGACTACGACTGTTTGTCAATTATTAAAAACAAAAGAGGGGCGGTTAATTGACTAAACTGTCGGCGTATGGACAAGAACGAAGTAACCGGTTATGCTTGTGAAGGTTTTCTGCAGTTTCCTTCACGAACTCCAGATGAGTATCGGCATAGTTCCTATCAAAGTCGGCTGCAGCCGTACAACCTACAAATTCCTAGTCTACACACTAAATTCCTTATCTTCCACTCACATCCTTACATCCTTAGGCACCACAATGGACCTTATGGTCGAAGTGTGTTCCGGACAGCCGTTAAAATCAATCTATCTAAAGGATTAAGTGTGTGATAAACCCAACTCACTGCGTCGATTGGCGATAATCCTTTTCTGATCATATCGTCTTGTTGTTGTAAATAGCGTTAGGGTGTTATTCACAGTTGACGTAGATATTCAGGTATTCATTTTGAAAATGGTATAATTTTATTAAATCAGAATTTGGAATCGGCCCATTATCTAAATTCATGATGTTTTCTTAATTTGTGTATGTAAATACTTTCGTATGCATCTAATTTTGTGGGGTTTTGTACCGATTTGAGTAGCTTTAAATTCAATTTGTCAATTTTGTGGTTGTTCTCAATAACGAGCGCAGCTATATACACGATTTTTCGGTACTCCCAAATTTTAAATGAGCCAGATGTTCTTTGATTTGAATTCCGATTTGGCGACGACTTTGACCAACATAAATTTTCGAACAACTTTGACAACTTATACTATCTATATCCGATGGTTATTCATTAATAATTTTATTCTTTGGGTTGCCAAGTAACTATACCTTGTATATTAACATATACTTGGTATAATAATAGGGAATATGCATGAAAATTTTTTTTCACTTGAATTGAAACATGTTTACTTGACAAATATTAAGGTAAAATTACTTTTTAAATAACTTTAAAAATAAGCGAGATATGAATGATTGAAATTCCCGATTAGACAAAGAGGGTGATAGCCCTCTTAATATGTTATGTGACGTCATATTACACTTTCACCATTTAAAATACACGTAAAACTCCGTTTTTAGTATTTTTGCAAGAAAGAGACAGATAATAATCTTTAAAAGCTTATAGCTTCCTTGATATTTGTCGGATTTTAATTTCGTTTTTAAATATTATTAGTATTAACAGTAATTTCATATTCTGAAAATAAATGTGAAAAAAATTTTTCATACATATTCCCTATTATTTGAAATAAATTTACTATGCACTCTATAGGAATTTTTAATAGCCCGAGCAACGCCGACTTTTTCAGCTAGTCGTTTTATAAAAGTAGAACAAACTTATTAACAGTCAAAATATAAAGGCAGGAGGCCTGTGTATACAAATACATGCTCCTCAATTGTCAATATGTTGCAAAAAAAAATATTCATGTTTTTAGGGCCATTATTCATTTTTATTATTTATTGTCCTGTCTCCTCCATATATATGTTATAAATATGACCCCATATTGATTTGTAATTATTATCAAATTTTTTTTCCACAAATTTATTGTAATATTTAGACTCATAAAAATACCGACAAATTTAATTAGGGTATTCATAAATTTATGAAAAATGTATGTTGATTTTTTTTTTTTTTAAATATTGATTTTTTAAAATTTGTTAGAAAAATTATTACTTTCTAGTACATTATTTAAAATGTTTTTTTATTTATAATTAGCAGAAAAACAAATACATTAACGGTCACACAAATATAGATATGTGGGCTGTTAAGGTTAGAAATTTTCTGAAACGCAAATATCATGGTTTTGAAAAAAAAATTTTTAAGGTATTTCCAAACTATTATTAGGTTGTGAAGAACTTCACGAAATTCACAATATTAGTAAAATGAATCCTCAGAAATGAGCTGATTTTTTTTGAGAATTTATCACCATGGCATTTTTGAGAAAATCGTTATATGAGTTGGAGAAATTTAACATGCATCTTCATAAACATGGTGAAATAAAATACACGATCCCGACTGTTTTTACTACGAACTCTCTCAATATAGTCACGGTTGTTCTGAAATTCGACACATACTTTCCTCAATTCCTTAGAAATATTTTTCCTTAAAACTTTGGAAGAATGCGCATCGGGTTGTAAAGTTTTTTGATAAAATATGCTTAAAAAAATGCATTTTTTTCATGTCCGCAGCAGAAGGTTATTTTTTATGGTTCATTTGGCATAATGAGTACCGCCGCGCTGTTTGAAAGTCGTTTGAACTTACATACTAGTACATGTATGATGACTAGTATATGTATGATATGTTATGTAACGAATGGGAACACTGACGACAACGGACAGCTGCTTTCAACAACGCGCAGGAGTACCAACATATTTTGTTTACGCATATAATTTTTTATATAGTTCTTTTCGCGCGGGTACCCGATCAGCTGATATAGTTTGAAAATACCTTAATAATTTGTTAAATTTAACTTTATAAGATATATGATTTTGAAAGAAATGTATAGAAAAAAAATAGGGTAGAACAACGGTGTATCTCGCTTCGCAATCAGTCAAAAAATTTCATTAAATAAAAATTGAGATAAACGTCATGTTTCAATTTTATCAAATTCGTAAGAAAAAATGTGTTTACGAATGAACTGTGTCTTAATAAGATAAGATTTAAATAAAACAGCTATGTTCCCTGATTTGTATTTATATCTGGTCTTAATCCCACATAAACTGTTTATTTTGATTTGATTTGATATTGTCAAACATAAATTTTAAATAGTATGTATGTTTAGTTTATTTTATATTCAAAATAAATTTTCTATATTTACAAATATGTAGATTGTAGAGTTTAAGTTTACAGTTTTTTCCAGTCGATTTTTTTTTTTTGGTTTTTTGAAAGATTTATATACAGTTTACTAAAAACACAACATAAACAAATTATTTGAAATCATATATGAATGTGATGTTTTTTAAGATCTGTATGTTGATCTGTTTGCTCTTTGTTGTTTGGTACTTTGAAAATGTATTTATTTTTCAATTGAAATAATTATGTTGACAATTTCTTAACACTTCTATAACAACTATTTCAATTATAATTAGGTGATAGATAATTTATACAGGGATGGGTAAAATATCTTTTTGAAACTTATTGAAACTTGGAAATGATTTTGAATGCTCTCTAAAATACATTTGAAATGCTAAATGCTGTAAAGATGTATTTAAAATGCAAAATTTTTCTTTGCAAATTCCTTTTTGAAGTTATACTTCAAAAAGAATCGCTGATATAATACTCGACTAATGTAACACTCGCTCGATCGATGCAATACTGATTTGATTTCTACCCTGCTTTATAGCACAGTTTTTGGGCGACATTAAGTAAAAAATGTGTCTCATACAGTATATAGATGAAATTGATATTTACATACACTATATACTTAACAGACCATTATATACGAAACAGACCAGTCTGCCTGTCGCATAAGCAGTGTGAATACACTCTGCAGTGGGCAATAATTTTGTTTGTATGTGATATGATTTTTGGATTTTGAAAGACAAGAAAATTTTATACATTATTTATGGAAAAAGAAGGACACAGAGAACCCCTTGGTCTAGGTGCTAGGGACCCGTTTGCGGTGCTCCTTTTTCTAATTATAGAAAGAGAAATGGATGTTACATTTTGGTAAATAGCAACATCGACAGCTCTTACATAAGAACATTTCAATTTGATTAAATAGTTGAAATTAGGAACAGAAATGTCTTCATCCTTATTACAATGTTTCTGTTAAAAGAAGAATATTAGAATTACAAGCCACTTTATCAATGATATCCTTTTCATGGGTTCGTAAACTTTGTATATTAAATGTATATATTGATAAATCTGGCCTGGTCTTGATAAATTTCACTAACTCTGATTCTTATGTAAATAATGGATTTAATGCCAATCTTCCAAGCTCTAATTTAACGGAAGAAGGAACGCTGGTTCTGTTCTACCATGGTAAAATGTAGAATCATTGGTTTTAGATACAATATATAATTTTTCTAATGTACTACTATATCATTTTATTAAACTTTTATGTCTTAACAATAGCGTTGACCTTATTTAATATTATTTTAATAAATAATTCAAAAAAAAAGTATAACTTCTTACGTGCGTAAAAATACATAAGTACACATACATATTTTTTAAAATACTTATTTAATAAACAATAGTTAGTAAAAAGTATCGTTTGAATTTTTCCAACGGGGATATTTTTTAAATCCTTTAAAAAATAGCTCCCAGAAATAACAAAATTTTTTATTTTAAACATTATCGGGGCTATCCAAATTGGAAAATTTTTTTAATTAACAAAAGCATAGTTAAGGGTTAAATTGGGGTAAAAATTTGGGGTAAAAATTTTTTGCCAACTGATTATTGTTTGTTTAAGTATGCAGTAAATACCTAATTTTTTTTCTTTCCTTAATATTCATATTTAATGGGTTAAACAAATTTTTTTGTTCAAGTGTTTGAATCAAGCGGAGCTGAATCACCCGTTTTTAGCCCTATTTTAATCTCTCAATTAAATTATAAATATTAGTGGTACAGTTACGTACGGAACGTTGTACTTTTTTTATGAAATTTCCTGCTATTTAAGAATATTTTTTTCGATTTACGATATCTGCAATAGTTTCTGAGATATTTGCAAAAACAAAACCCCCTCTTTTTTTTTTAAATTAATTGTTTATAACTTTTATAACTATTGCAATTGTTTATGTGCGGGTTTGAAATTTTTGCTCATTTTTCATTTTGCACGAGCTATCGCACGCATTTTAATTCGCAGTAGCAAGAATTAACCAAACTAATATGCTTGTTAACCAAACTAGCTCAACTTTATTAGCTCTACATGCATCAATCCTTTTTAATGTAAAATGTGTCAAAAATTACTCATCCTTGATCATTTTTACATAAATATTTTTAAAATACATGTTTTCTAATCGTTTATTAGCTCAACATATCGACGACTTCGAAATCTATAATTTACTGAGTGCGTTGTTTTATTTTAACTGAGTAAATTAGCTACTCTGATGGAATGAGAGATACTATACAAATTTTAAGGTAAAATCTATATGAATTCAAGATGAATAAAACCTATTTTCACCAAATGGAAACCCGACTTCAAAAGTCAAATATTCTATAACAAAAAATGCACTAAAAAGTAAAGAAAGAATTGTATATTCTTGTGCCAATTTTAGTTCACCTAAGCAAAAATTTTTAAATATATATGTACAATTATTGTTATTTTTGGAGTCGGTGTCAGTATAGAGAAATTCACATCAAATTTGGACATCGCCTCCAAAAATAACAATAATTGTACATATATATTTAAAATTTTTTGCTTAGGTGAACTATAAAATTGGCACAAGAATATGCAATTATTTTTTTACTTTTTAGTACATTTTTTGTTATAGAATATTTGATTTTTGAAGTCGGGTTTCCATTTTGTCAAAATAGGTTTTATTTCTCGCTTTTTAGTGACTAAGTTCTATAACTGATTTTATTAGTCTAAAGGTAAAATCTATATGAAATCAAGATGAAAAAATTAGAATGACACAATGAATTTTTATTGTTGTTTCGGTCCATTTTAGAATCAATAAATTTTTTATTTTTTAAGGGAAAAATGATCTATTTGTGTATGTAAAAAACTTATTTTTATTATTCTATTGCCAACGTTTCTTCAGTCACGTTGCAAAACTTGTTGCTGACTTTGTTCATATTTCCCTTAAAAAATAAAAAATTCAATGAATTTTTATTTAAACGTCATGGCGTAAAAATAGACGAAACGTATTGTTGTTAAAATATGTTTTGATTTGAAACGTTTTTGTTCAAAAAAATAACAAAAATAAAATTTTCAAATTCTGAAAGTTTCTACTAAAAAACCTGATTTTGTTTCCTCAATGCACATAAAGCTTTGCATTTTAGTATGAACATTGACTAGATCACAAAAAAAAACATATATTAAAAAAAAAAAAATTGTAATCGATCTTGCCAGGATTCGAACCTGGAATCTTCTGATCCGTAGTCAGACGCGTTATCCGTTGCGCCACAAGACCTGTGGATTACATCATGAAAAAACAAAAACCAATCTATATTCATTAAAACTCGAACAATGCATTAAAACTCGAACTTTAACATAATATAATTAATTCAAGACCCCCGTAATCCCCCACTAAACTTTTATAATTGATTTATATGCACTTCAACGATAAAAAAAATCAAGCCTTAATCTTTTTGTGGCTCCAGTGCTCGTACATCCTTAACAACAATGTTGAGGTTAAGGAAACCAAGAGTTAGAAAAATAAATAATACCTTCGTTTATATTTAATATAAACTAAATGCCATCATTTATTTATGTCATCTAAACAAATTGATTACGTCTGGAATAAGTAACTCACTATTTGTAATCAAATATAGAGTTTTTTTTTTCGAATTATTTATTTTCTTTATCAAAATATACACACAAAAATATGTATAAAATGTAAACTTTAAAAAAAAACTAAGAACTTTATTTTATTCACAGTGGTGCAGAACAAGTTTTATTTAAATTTCACAGATAAGTTTTAAAATCACGTTCAGTAGCTCGCTACCACCGTCTTAATGTCTTGTTCTTTGTGTATCCGGTATCGAGCTCTTTATTATTTTTAAGCATTCTTTGAAATTGCAATATTTTCTAATCACAAAACATATACGACATATAAAGATTAATAAAAAATAAATAAATAAATACAGACGAATTGAGAACCATCCTCCTTTTTGAAGTCGGGTTAAAAATAATCAAAGAGAACCCTAGGTTTTTTGAAATTAAACTATATTCAAAATTTAATACTTGCAATATTTTAGCTTCGATCAACACCCTCACCTTATAGACAATAACAACACAGCATGATCAGAAAAGGATACCGCTCATAAATAGGTTAGGGTCAGCACACACTTAATCCCTTAATTGATCAGTCAACTTAAAAAATCCTTCAGGTACTACCTTAGTCAGATGATATAAAAGACAAAACTTTTATAATATTATTGTGAGACACGCACCAAATTAGCAACGAGCAACATATTTCTGACTCCATATTCCAGATATAGTTACGATTAGCTAATTCATACTGATGATGACTACTTTGTAGTCGAAATACGTATTTATAAATTACAAATAATTGTTCTAGGAATTGGGGGGAAATTTGAAATTTAATATACGACATACTACAGAATGTGTCATAGTAATTTATTCAATTTCGAAGAGGGTGAAGGAGCAAATGCAAGGAAGGAATATAGTAAACGAAATAACGACATTTTATCGGTGTGGTCTAATACGAAAATTGTACTTCCGTTGTCCAGGAATTTATATAAAATAGTAGATCGCTCAAATTCTGAGTAAACAGGAGTCACAGTGAAACGGAAATTAACTGACTACAGTTGCATTACCGCAGGACCGGAAAAGGACTACTCTTCGGAATTTTCAACGCACAGGTATGTACTGTTTTTTTCGAACGAATGTCATTTGAAGAAATTTGCATTGATTATTTGACATAAAATACCCTTTGTCTGTATAGATTAATTTTGGTCATTTAGAGAAACTAACAGCAGTCTGACTACGGATCAGAAGATTCCAGGTTCGAATCCTGGCAAGATCGATTCAATCTTTATTATTATATCATTTTTAGGTACAGTCAACAAAAAACATAATTTCAAATACTGGTCAAATGCTCTTGAGCCCTATAAAATGTAAAATAATTTTCATTCCAATTTCCACGAGTTTACTTTTTTCAAATGAAATCCATTTTGACTTAAAACGACCTTTGTCCTTATCGATTAGATTTTGTTATTTCGAGAATCAAATAATAGGTCTTGTGGCGCAACGGATAACGCGTCTGACTACGGATGAGAAGATTCCAGGTTCGAATCCTAGCAAGATCGACTAAGTTTTATTTTTTTCTTCATATTTTAGGTACACTCCCGTTCATAAAAATTGAACCAGTTGAAACATTCTAAGTGTTGTTGTATGTAATATTATACATACATTTAATAATATATACTCGTATAAACGCTTAGAATGTGACATACTGGTTCAATTTTTATGAACAGGAGTGTACAGTCAACATACACCATTTCAAATACTGGTCTGGCAGAAGCTCCCATAAAATGTAAAATAATTTTGATTTCAATTTCCATAAGTTTACTATTGTTTTCAAAAGTTGTCATTTGAAAAACTTTGTATTGATTTCATTTTGAAATAAAACAACCCGTGTCTGTATTGATTCGATTTTGTTATTTTGAGATACAAACAGCAGGTCTTGTGGCGCAACGGATAACGCGTCTGACTACGGATCAGACAGAAGATTCCAGGTTCGAATCCTGGCAAGGTCGAATATAATTTTTTTTAAATATTGTTCATATACACTTAAGAAACAATTTCGAAAACTCCCGTGGCAATTTACCCAGTATATTGCATATATACATTCTATACCCAGTATATAAGATATGCCCAAGTATATTAAATTTAGTTCTGACTTTGTAACGGTTGAAAGTATTGATCGCAGAAAAAAATTTTCGTATTGGTGTTCATAAAATGACTTAACGTAAACATGATAACCCAAAAACAAAATAATTTGAACGAACTTTTGTTTGAAACTTTTTTTTCATAAATTCAGTATATATGTAAAGGTAGATGATTGATATATTAAAAATTATTATTTAAATAAATAATAAATACATGAAAAAGATATAATTGATCTTTATTGATTTGATTTATGAAATGTTGTTATTTTAATATGTAAATTACCAAGGTTGTTAACATTCAAAGCAACCGTGATAATAGAGGGAAGTTATAGTTGTTATGCAACAGATAAAAATGATAAACAAAATTATAATAATAATTTAATGATGAAGCGACACCGCTACATATACTAGGTATTTAAGTTGTTATTTTCTCTTGTTTATTCTAATTTTCACAAGTTTAATTAAAGTTATTGATAGATTACGAACAACACGGCTTGGTTAGAACAAAGGACTGAGCGTAAAGGAATAAATATAAGCTTCGCGTGATACAAACATAAAAATTATGATCACGCTCGTGTGTGGCTAGACACATCATTTAAAAAAAATCAGTTTACATGTTTATTAAATAGAGAGTGGTCTCGAAGAATAGTTTCAAACATAATTTCATATTTCACACGATATGTCTTACGAATTTAATTATAACAACCCATAATTTATATATATATGTTTGGAGTTTGTTATATATATATAATTTTATGTCATGTATAAAATATATATTATAAACTTTTTTATGTTTTTGAAAATGAAAAAGGGACATTAATTTGATTTGATAATTATTACTTTTGTATGGTATGATGATATGTTGTTTGTGAAATATTTATACAGGGTGTAATCACTTAAGGAGCATATTATATGTGTTATGGTCACTGAAAAGTGGATATAAAAATGTTACAGTGGTTTTTATACCAGAATTCATAAAATTATTACACAATGATTTATTATATTATATTATAAATATAATAAAAATATTTTGACACCAATGTTCGATCAAAAAAATCATACACATCGATGGGGTGGGGATCGAATCCAAGACCACTGGGTTTCCGGACCAATACTATACCACCTATGCTATCTAGGATGCTTACAATTTCTCACTATCTAATGCACAAATGTTTTTAATTCTGCTTTTTATTGCTTTCATATATTTGTAAACGGTTATGTTATTGTTGCGAAGTTAGTTATTATTATTTTAAAATTCAATTCCAATTTATTGTTTAGATCGTTAATAAATGAATTTTATTATTTAATAGACATACACTTAAACATCAATTATTGTACATCACAGGCATTTCCTATTTCGTTACGGTTTATCAAAAATAATTAATAAACTAATTAAAGAAAAAAAAATACAAGTGAAAAAAACAAATAACTGAGTTAATTGCTTGTATATCCTGAATTTATGTAAAAAAGTTTATAACAAAAGATGTTTATTTTTATAAAATGAACATTTTTCGTTTTTAAAGTTTTGTTCTATCTTTTAAGGTTCCAAAGATGGGCAGTTTTTCCCATTTTGCCCAAACATGGTCCGATTTTGTCTATTCACGAACTTGACCTTCCTTTTTTTTCTCTAGATCATACATACAAAATTTCAGCGCGTTATCTCTTTTCGTTATTGAGTTATCGTGTCCACAGACGGACAGACGGACATGCGGAAATGGCCAAATTAGGCGATTTTATCAACACCTATGCCAAGCATTTATGTCTGCGATAGATGTCGCGACTTCCGATATTTAGCATGTGTGATCGACTCTCATTGTGTTTAAATATACAAAACTCATGCTATATAAAACAATTGAGAATTGACTTCTTTGATCACGACGTCTGGTGTAAAAAAATATAATTTATTTTTTAGCAACATTTTAATCTGCCGAGTTAACAATTTCACTTAAAGAAAATATTAAATTATTAATTTAAGTGTCACTGTTTCACAATAAACGTATTTATTTTAAATTTGCAACCTAAAGTCAGCCTTATTAATTAAGCCACGCCTTCATGTTTGTGTTCAATTCCAAATTTCAATATATTCTCAAAACTGAATCAAATTAGTTTGGTAAAACAAATGATAAAAACAGATAATTTAATACTCTTACGCTATTGGTCAGAATAAAATTAAATAGTCAACTTTGTTTGAATAAACACAATCGACAAGCTTCCGCTGCTTGATCATCTTGGCAAACATTAGACAAATAATATAAATTGAAATGCATATTTAAAATCTTTAAAAAACAATCGCCAAATTAGATCAACGAGTACTGAAATATTCTGAATAATATACATATTATAAATATTCAAAGTTCCGGTTCCTGTGAATATATTTTTTTTTTGGAAATAGAATATAACCTCCAAATGACTTTGAGAAGAAAATTTGTAATTCTAATGCCACTTTTTTGTTAGAATATTTTTGGTGATCTTATCTCTATATGGTTTTAATATTATAAAATTATAATAAATAATTTTATAATACTGTATATATAATATAGACTATAAAATTTATTAATTTTTGAAAATTTTTACGTTCGGATTCGTTTTAGCTAACATAAACATGTACACTTGAGCTATGTCAATGCCATAGTGAATAGAAAATCAATACTCAAAAACAGACAAAAGTGTTTCGGAATTTAAATAAGTATTATTATCACCCTGTAAATAAAATAATATTGTTGAAAAGGTGGAAAAGTTGTATCGTAGTGAATTTACTGCTTGTAAAATTAATTATAAACAAATTTGGCACCTTCTAATTTAGTTTCTCAATTTTGAGATGATACCTAAGGTTTGCAACAAGTCATAATCTTTTTTGATGTGACACGCGATCAATAAGTTGTTCATAGTTGATATTACATAAACAAATCAGTTGTAAAAAAGAAGCTCATAGATGGCGGTAAATAAAGAGGTCCAAAAACTCATTCATAGGTGGCAATGCATATTTTCTATACAAAATAGTTAATAATAATAATAATAGTTCAATTAACTGATTGAAAGAATTGAACCGTATCAATTATTAAGAAATGATTTAATTTTTAATTTTTTGGTATTAAATTAATATGTATTTTTTAAATAAAGAATAATTTTTTTCTTTAAAAAAAATCAGAATGTATTGTTTTTGATTATGCCATATTTTTTGAAGTCATATTTAGAGAGTAACTTTTGTTTGTTTGACAAGAGCAAAAATTTTTTCAGTAGCAGTTAATTTGTTAGTTAAATTGAGAGATAATGTAATAAAGACTTCAAAAAAACTTGTGTCCTACAAAATGGATGGTGTGACAGGCAGTCCCCCACCCCATCATGTTCAAATAACAGGATATACATAGTTATTAATAACAAGCTTTTATGCTGGTAATTAATAATGGTATGTATAATTTGATGGCCACCTTGTCCTACAAATTCAGTGGTTCAATTTCCCAGTCCTACGCTCTGAACATGTCAATGTAAAATTTTCATTTATAAATTAAAAAAATGTTTTCTTATTTCAATGACACATAACGTTTATACATATTGTAGGTCTTATTTCTTCAACCTTTAGTTCATAAAAGACTACTAATATTATTTTTATCGTGAATACACTCAATCGCACCAAATAACGGTTATTTAAGTAGCGCCAAGTAATAACTATGTATACCCAGTTATTTAAACATGTTGGGGGTGGGGACCTGTCTGTCACACCATCCATTTTGTAGGACTAAAGTTTTTTTGATGTCTTTATTACATTATCTCTCAATTTAACTAACAAATTAACTGCTACTGATAAAATATTTGCTATCGTCAAACAAACAATTTACTCTCTTAGCGCTTCGTTAGTCACTATCATCGAAAATTTTTGCGAGAAAAAACTTGGGCGTCTCGTCGAAAGGAAGCTGACAAAAATTTAGCCTGTTACTAATTAAAAAAAAACCGTGCTGTACAGTGGACTAAATTGTATAGATACACATCTGATTTTACTCAAATAATTTCAATGTGAGGTGTTCAAATGTATGAGTTGCGTTTCAAAGTCAATGCAATTTCGAGTAAAATCTTTCAAGGTCAAATAATCTGAATACATATAACATGGTTTCTGCAAATGCATAAGATTGTCAATATACAGTTTATGAAGCTAATCGGTTTTTTCAAGAACATTAGAAGTTTGCACAAGTCAATAAGTTGGTAACAATCAAAAACATAGGAATTTAAGGACGAAGGACCACTTTAGAAGAGGGAAGGAAAAGCTTCAGGGGAGGGTGCATGTTACTCGCCGTTCTCTCCACAACAGTAACCACCTCCGCTCATTTGTACTCTGTCCCTAAATCCCTATGTCTATGATGGCTAAATGCACTGAACTTCGTGCAATTTATGCCACACTGAACGTTAAAATATACATCATTAAATCACGTTTATTTGCGTAAATTGCATGACCGTAAAATCGCACCATATGAGTCTGATGATGAACACAATCTGTCTGAGTTCAGGCAGGTCTGAGAATGCATTTAAATGTAAACATATTATCATTGTCATCATCAACACAACAAGCAGCAGAATATTACTGTAATATGAGTGCAATATGTGTATATTCGTGTGTACAAGAGAGTATATTACACGCACCCTCTTCCCTCGTGGTGGTGGTGGTGCATACAAACACCATATGTAACTCATTCTCAGCAGAGATGATTTTTTTCTCGTCATGAATATATAGCGAGTGTGTTCTACGTTCTACGTTAGATTATTTTCATATCCCATTTTTTTTACATCACTTAGATAGATCACGAACTTTATTACTACCGAGTTATTTATCATATTCTATTGTTACGTATTCAATATGGCTGTGGTGCGTGCGTATTGCATTCCGAATTCCAACTAATCGAAACGCTATGGAGAGAAAAAGGCCGGATTCAAATGGTTCTTTTGCAACAGCAAACATTGGAAAACCATCTTTCAAAGCCGATTTTTTGTGAAAAACTTTTGACGAAAAAAATCGATAGTTTCCCTCCATTCTTCAGAAGTATAAACAAATGTAGCTTTTTATACCCAGTATATGTAAATATACAAGGTATATTTATATTTATAGATATATATAGATATATATAGATATATATAGATAGATATATATATATCTATATATATATATATATCTATATATATATATAGATATATATAGATTTATAGATATATATAGATTTATAGATATATATTTATATTTATATATATATATATTTATAGATAAATATACAAGGTATATTTATATGTATATTTATAGTTTGTTATACCCAGTATATGTAAATATACAAGGTATATTAATAAAATTTTTAATTCGCCCTAATACCTAGATCAGTTTTTGTATTAAAAATACGTTTTTCGACTACAAAGTAATCATCATCAGTATAAATTAGCTAGTCGTAATTTACTCTTTGATAATTAGAAATAGATAGAAAATCGAAATCAGTAGACAAAAATAAAATAAATAAAGAATTAAACAAAATAATTTAAAATATGATAAATTTTATTGAAATTACGCTTGTTAAAATTACTTGAATTCAATTTACTCTTGTTAACATCACTCTTATTAAAATTACTCTTATATTGTCTCAGGATATGTTACTCGTCGCTAACTTGGTGACAGCTTCACAAAAAGAGAAATATAAGAGTAATTTTAATATAAAACAATATATTACAATATAAAACAATTTCAAAATGTATGCCAGTTTAAGGGCATTTAAGTTTAAAAATTGTCTCTAACATTTGTTTCCTTAAAAATGTCATTGGTAAAATGAATTCCCAAAGGTTGAGATATTCAGGTTGATAAAGTAATTTGAAATTCAGAAATAAAAATGAAAAATCAAGAATATTAAGTATTTTTGTTCAATCATTGCAAATATTGATTATTGCCATTACTTGATGGTTATTAACATGTTGCAATCCAAAAAATTGCTATGTTATAATTGTTACTCGTGGGTTTAATCAAAAGAACCTAGTGCGTAAACAGGTTATGTTCTAAAACGTTACTATATACCTTAATATTTCCTATAAATGTGTGGTAAAAATTTCTGGATCTAATGTTAAGAAATGTATAAATTCGGTACGGCATAAATATTCTTTACCAATTATCTAATTAAACCGGTAATATACAGTTATACACCGTTATGAATATTCAAACACTGATAATATACAAACTTTGTAAGGTAAAGAGGAAAATTAATGTCCCATGTGATAATGAATAATATAACCATTTAGTTACGTAACTATATTCAATTTTGTATCATCTAATACATTATTGTTCGTTTGTCAACTAGAATTATTTATTAGATGACAAAGTATACATACATCCATTTGTTTTTTTTTCTCCTATGTATATGTATAGTATTTATTTAGCTTGGCTCTTTGGTTTTACTCTTATATGCATATGAGTTTTTACAACTGCACATATTATATATATAGTGAAAGTCGTATATAATGTCGTTAGTGGTTATCAACATAGTATCGTTACTACCAACATAGTATAAATAAAAAACAACATAAATCGCAATTATTGTTGTATTTGCATTTCTCAAATCCAACAACATAACAAGGTTAATACAGTTCCTTTATACGAGTAGGTACACTCCCGTTCAAAAAAAAAGAACCAACCTGAATTGTTAATTTTCTTACATTTCATAAAACTCCTCACTTTTGTTACATTTTTTTAGAGAACATAAATTTTATATACGTGTGAGTAAGCATTTAAAAAGTAAGTAAACATTTAAAAAATTAATGTAATGTAAATACATGTTATATCTTCCTCTTACATATAAAAATTAAATAATATGTTGTATCTGTAAAAAAACATTTACTACAAGAATAATCAAAATTGTGAGAGACTGATTCGATTCAGCTTGGTTCATTTTTTTTGAACGGGAGTGTATATCAGTATAGGGAATGTTATAAAACCTCGAAAATCTTTAATCGTGATGGTTTCAATCATATACATGGTATTTAATATGGTCGTTGAGATCATATCTACAATAAAAAATATTAAGAAAGTAGAAGAAACCGAAATAATTCCTGTTTAGAAGAACTTTAGATGATTGAGGCAGATTTTGCGGACAGACCTTTATAAATCAAGGAACAACTAGTGCTTGAGCAGAGAATCGATTTAAATTTTGTGAGAAGGCAGTATTTTGATGATATTTAAGAAATGTTTGTATGAATTCGTGTATGTATGAATGAATGTACGTTTCCGTTATTTCAAAAAATGAAGAAAGGCGCAGTTCAGGCAGCACCGCAGATTTTTTGTGAAAACGTCGTGGTAAAAGATATTCCTTTGATTTCACGTCGTTTTTTTCATTTTCTTTTCGACGATGCCGTAGTCACTGGACTTTTTAGGCACTTTGGGTCCCTTTCGTCGCGAGTTTTTCTCTGACTAACGTTTAGCATATTTAATTCATTTGAAATTTTAAATTTAATACCGATTTTTACTTCAATGGGCCAAATCGGACAAGGAAAAAGGGGGGATTTATAGGGAGGATGAAACAAAAAATTTGGTATATCTCCCTTAATATTGGAAAAATTGAAAAATACATAAGAAGTAAAGTAGTAGGAAATTAGTTTTACTATAATTTTGTTTCTTACTATTTTTTCTGTTACATTAATATTTACAGAAATATTTACATATTAACATTGAAAGTCTAAATCATATATATCTCTGTACATAGTAAAGAAAAAACTATCAGGTAATGAATTGTAGTAAACATGATTTTCTACAACTTTATACCTTAAACATTTTTCGATTATTCTAATATTAAGAGAGATATTTTATATTTTGTGTTTTCTTCTTTCTCTATGCTCCCTTTCCCCTTGATCTATGCCATCTATTAATAAAATTGGCCTTGCAAATACTAAAATCATATAAGATACGACATTTCATTATCAGACTAAAATTGTGACCGCTCGAAAGTGATTTATGTATTCTAAGGAAATTCGCTAAGTTGACCCAGGTCCTGGGTAACAAATTTTTGTTTTATTTTGCACTCTACTTATTGTATTATTAAAAAACAATAAAGTAATATTATTACATTTACTTGTATGTATCCAACCAATTCATCCTTACATGTAAAGAATCGAATAAATCACCAATTGATGTTTTTATTGAGACTTTGTTGAATTTGAAGATATCTTTGAATATTAAATTACCGGAGCCGAACGGCTCTCTATAAGCTGTGTGACAGTAAGTAAAAAAGGTATGTTTTGAAGTAAGACGGAACGATGTTTCAATACAGGTTGCCTACCGATTATTGCCCAATAATTTATTCAATCAATTTAGAAATTGTTTTATAAAATATTTATTGTTTAAGAAATATCAATATGGAGAGATACACCAAAAACATAATAATAATAATAACAATAATAATAATAACAACAATAATGATGATAGCAATAACAATAACAACAACAATAACAATAATTACAACAACAACAACAACTATATGTATTCCCACTTTATGTAAAATTTTACCATTTAGAAATTCGTAACAAATTACCAAACTTCACCCACCCCCACCCAGCTTTGTCATTGGCATCTTTATTGTATCCCGTGTCATCAAATTCCCATGACAATAATTAAATCAAGTAAATAATTGTTTATTAGTTCTCCGGGATGAATAGTTTAGGCAAATTATTCGGAATTTCCAAAAATCTAATTCTAAAATCTAAACTAAAGCTAAATCATCAAAAAATTTACAAGCGGTTTACAATTGTTAAGCGGTAAATGTAAATGATCAAAAGATTTATATTTTATAAATTATATAACATTTATATTTTATTCATACCCAAATATATTAAAAAGGTACATTTTATGCCCCAAATTACCAGCCCAAAATTCCAGAGTATGTATTCAATATATTGAATGTATTGTATATTTTGAATAATAGTGACCATAAAATAGAGTTGGTATCATTATATTTTTTTCAGAAAATATTTTAATTAAAAAAAGAAAATAATATTAATAGGTAGTATTAGTACCCTGTATTTACTCTATCTCTCTTCCTACCTCTCACTCAGAGCTTGTAATGTCAAACCCTGCCCACCTATGCTATAGAGTGTAGAGTAGACGACATATCCAACATTTACTATTGGTGTTCTTTATTACATATGAAGATTGTCCTTACAGCATAATATATCCGTTGTGATGAATGATTCATTTGATTCTAAAACTAAGTCTATATAAAGATTCTAGTAGTAACTGGTCTCACATAATATAATGCATCATGTCATTTTTCCCCTATTGTTAAATATTTTTAAGGCAACAGTCAGTCAGTCAGTCAGTAACATTGACAAAACTGTACGAAAAAAGAATAACAACAGTTGAATTTGACAAATAAATATTGACAATAAATATACATAGAATACTCGATTATATATGTGTAGACAAAGTTAACACCAACCAAAAAATACACCCTTTTTTTAGATTTATTAAATTATTGATTTAATAATTTGAAAACAGAAATTCATTTATCATAATTTTAAAATCATTAAAAAATTGTGCAAATGATTGAACAAAATTGATTAACTTTTTTTAATAAAACTTTTTAACAAAAAATAGAACCGACGAAAGAAGAAAGTAACTGAAAAGCAAAAAATAATAACTTTAAAAAATTAATAGTCCGGTCATTTTAGACATTTGAAATAAAGAAAATTCCGACAGAGCTAAATCTTCGTAGAGACCTTAGGTTTACCACAAGGAATAAAGTGTCAAAAGTCCCCATCAGTCCCATGTGAGCTTAGGGACTTATTCGGGGCCCAAGGTCAAAATTTTAGGTTTTTTGGATTTTTCTCGAAAACGGTAAGTTTTATCGAAAAAGTACCTCGGAGCAAAGTTGTAGATCTTAAAATTCTCTATAAAAATGGTTCCCATGATTTTTTCTCTAAGACCCACTATTTCCCAGATATTGCGCTTGTAAGAATCATGCAAGAAATACAGCTATTGTAGTGGGTGAAGATGTTGATTTATTAGTACTACTCACTGCAAGCACTCCATCTGATAAAATTATTTACTTTTTAAAACCTGGGAAGGCGCAGCAACGGACAGAAATATATTCTTCAAAAAGTTTATCAGCTTATCCGAAATGCCAAAACTTTATTTTATTTTTACATGCGATAACCGGATGCGATACTACGTCAGCAATGTTTAGAAGGGGCAAAAATTCAGTATTAAAATTATTTGAAAAAAATGATTTGATTGACTGCGCAAAAGTATTTACAGAAATTAATTCTTCACCTCAAATACTAATTACTAAAGGAATTCGGTTTCTTCTTGCGGTTTATGGAGCTCCAAAAAAAATTGATTGCATAGATACGTACAGATATTTAACATTCGTAAAAAATACACGAAACAAAAAGCAAGTACAGCTATCTTGTCTTCCTCCAACATCGGCATCTGCTACTCAACATTTGTTTCAAGTATACTATCAAGTTCAGACATGGCAAGGCAATGAACTGAACCCTGAAGACTGGGGTTGGAAATTGATAAATAATACTTTGGAACCGATTCGAACTTTACTGCCCCCTGCTCCAGAAAAACTTCTTAACACTATTTTTTGCAATTGCAAGAAAGGTTGTAGTGCCAAATGTGGCTGTAAAAAAGTAGGATTGCAGTGTTCTCCAGCGTGTACCAATTGCCAAGGTGTCTCTTGCTCAAATGTTCAATTAAATACAAGAGAGGAAGATTCATGTGATTTTGATGAAGAGACAACTGATTCATCTTCATTTGAACAATTTCTAAGCGTTCATCAACAGGAAGGAGAAGAAGAAGAAGAACAAGAAGAAATTGAAGAAAACATGATTGTTGAAGTTGAATATGAAGAGTATGAGTCAGATTAAAGTAATAAAAAAAAGTTAGAACGACAGTTAAACTCAGTAACCCATATCAATAATCTTCATACTATTAAATAATTATTGTTCCTGAAAATAACGTCATAAAGGTTCGTGGAATAGGCCTACCGGGGATACCACGTTAAAAAAAACGCGCCGAGTACACTACCTCACAGGTGGTGTGGAAATGTGTGCATATTATGTAGAACTTGATTCTTACAAGCGCAATATCTGGGAAATAGTGGGTCTTAGAGAAAAAATCATGGGAACCATTTTTATAGAGAATTTTAAGATCTACAACTTTGCTCCAAGGTACTTTTTCGATAAAACTTACCGTTTTCGAGAAAAATCCAAAAAACCTAAAATTTTGACCTTGGGCCCCGAATAAGTCCCTAAGCTCACATGGGACTGATGGGGACTTTTGACACTTTATTCCTTGTGGTAAACCTAAGGTCTCTACAAAGATTTGGCTCTGTCGGAATTTTCTTTATTTGATCACTATTTTTATGTCTAAAATGACCGGACTATAAACCTTCGAAAAAAGAAAGGAAAAATAAAAAAGTGACTTTTTAGTCTAAGTCCGACACTGATGTGAATACCTAAGTAATTTTAAGTCGGCACCAAACAAAATGTAATATTTTATAATATTTACATTTAACCGAAAATCAGATTCACCCTTCGCCCATTTCGATGGAGATTGTTTGGCACCGACTCAAAATTATTTAGGTATTCACATTAGGGTAGGTTTTAGTTAGACTAAAACGTTACTTTTTTCTTTTCTATTTTCGAAGGTTTAATTTTTTGTTACAAAGTTATTACTTTTTACTTTTCAGTTACTTTCTTCTTTCGTCGATTCTATTTTTTGTTAAAAGGATTTATTTTTTATTTTTTTGTGACTTTATAGTGTCATTAGAAATACATAAGTTTCAACAGAATCGGTACACAGATGGAAATTCAGTGGTGAACAATCAACCATTCCCTATTATTCAACCCTTAGGAGCAAAATTTTTTTTCAAATTTATATGGTACTAGTATTGGTACTAAGCAATACTAATTGGTTATACCCTATCCAATAAAAAAAGAATTATCGAAATCGGACTACCCTGTAAACATTTATGCGTGGTCATACATAAAAAAATATAGGGGTTAACTTGAGAACTTCCTTCAATCTTTTCGTCGTTTAAAAAAACATTCAAACTGCGCAAAGATATTGAGTGCTTTCATATATTGTTTACACATAGAACGTATATTATAATATTTATGATATTTTTCTTTAGTGGAAGCGCTGGGAAGTCTTATTTTTATTTTTTTGTGGTTAAAATTTTAAAATTTTTATAGTTTTTAAGTTGGTCCCATATAAATTTTTCAAATTTATAAATTTGGTCCCATATAAATTTTTCAAATTTATATGGGACCAACTTTGAAGTATACCCTATCCAACAAAAAAAGAATTATCGAAATCGGACTACTCTGTAAAAAGTTATGCGTGATCATACATACAAAAATAAAAATATATACAGGTTGAATTGAGTACCTCCTTCTTCCGTCGGTAAAAAAGATTTGAATTGTTGGTTTCATTTACTTCGAATAAAATAATTGTATCGCGGTTCATAGAAACATTTCATTATAGCAACTAGGGTTACCAACTCAAAATTTTAGAAAATCCAAAGATTGATCTCACCAGTTCAGAGATATTTACTGACATACGTAATTACTAAAAAAAAAAAAAACTCACGATATTAAATTATTTTAGATACAATTTTAAAGCGTAAATATTACATTGTACTGCCGTTTAATTATTTATGTTTATGTATCTATGCGTAAACATTCAAAATAACGGTCGGTAGCTCCCTCTGTGTAAAAAGTATTGCAACTATATTATGAGAAACTTTCAATAGTGAGAACATTATAAATATAAATAAATTCAATAATGTCGCGATAATAAATTCAATAATTATTCATAAAGAATTCGTATTTTCTTTTCATGAGAATGAAAAAATCCGGAGATTATTTTTTAAAATCTGGAATCCGGAGTAACCTTAATTTTTCCGAAGTCTCTGGTCTAAAACTGGAGAGTTGGTAACCCTAATAGCAACGATTAAATTTTCTTTTAATTTTGAAGGGGAAAACATACAGTAAATAGCGCAGAAAACATTCTGGAAAAGCAGAATTCGACCAAGAAACTCCACATTGTTTACCATCCTCTCAATATGACGATTTCCTTGTAGTTCATTTATCTAAGACAAACGATTATTCCTCACTCGAATGTCTTCTCTCGCATTAAAGTGGAGTCGAAGGTCGATAATAATTACAAAAGCATATAAAATACGAAATCTCATTTTGATCGGATTAAAATTGTATCTGTATCCATTATAGCGGTCAAAGTTTTAACCCAATCGGAATGAAATTTATTGAATTCTATATTTATTCAAAGGAAATTCGCTAAGCGAATCGCTTAGTATACCAATAAGGGATCTGGAGTCTATTCCAAAGAGTCTCTGGGAATACCATCTCCAAAGAAATGTAATGTCATGGTCTGTCCGGAAAATCGCTTTCAGAACTACTAGCTATCTTCAAATTTTGTATAAATATTCTAAAATGATTTTTATAAATATTCTAAGATTTATTGCAAGTATTAAAGGGATTTTTTGTATTCTAGATATTGCATTTGGAAAAAATATTAATTTTTTTTTGAACACATCAATTTTCCAAGCTTGGGTTATGAGAACCTGTGCGTTTTTTTACAAGAACATTCAAAAATCCCAAAGTTACGTAACATACAGTATTCGAAATATTACTGTAACATATGAATGTTTGAATACGTTTGTATTAGTTTAATGATGCCGCGAGACGAGACATAATGTTATGGTTTTTCTTGTATTGTATTGACTTGTAAAAGTTTACTACCGTACAAATTCTTATCAAAGTTGAAGATTTTCTTAAAAAAATACAATTAAAAACAAGTTCGTTGAGCAGGAGCGTCACTTTAGCTTTTCATTTTCTGAGAATAAATACATTACTTCTCTTAAAAATAGATCTTAATTAACTTTTATCTAATTACTGTTCATGGCGATCTGTGGCCGCTAGAGTTGCTACAGACACATATATAAATATGTGTGTTATCGAATATGATATGCTTTGGTATTTCAAAGACCAAGTTCGTTATTGAACCGAATTGATTAAGGGTCGGGTGCGTTTAAAGAAAGAAGAAAACACCAAATAAGGAATATCACGCTTAACATTAGAAAAATTCATTTAAATATATTAAAAATATCAAGTAACCATGGTGATGCATTTGTAATATTCATTTTTAAGGGTACGTTTTTTAAATATGTTATTATTTGTGTATACTTAAGCGTCACAATACATTACTTTCCATTACATTACATTACATTCAATACATTCCATTTAGGCTAATTCGAGAGAACTGGCGTATACTTTATAGACAAATGTCATTGAATTTTTAATTAAATATTGATAAGAAAAAATTAACTCGTCCACCAGGATTCAAACTTAGGCCTTCTGGATATCTAAACTAATTTACGTTATTTTTTGCAGAAAATTCATTTAAATACATTATAAAAATATCAATTAAGAGAGATATAGAAGATATTAGGTTTTTTTTTTTAAATTGCAAATATTTCTGTCAATATTAGAGTTGCAGAAAATATGTTCAAGAAATGAATTGTAGTAAAATTTATTTACTACAACTTTACTTCTCACAAATTTTTCCATAACGTTAATATTAGGAGGGAAATTCAAGTTTTTATTCTCCCTCTCTCTCTCAAAACCTCCCTTTAACCTTGTCCGATTTTTACCGTTAACGAAGTTTTTATTTTTTTAATTGAAGACTTAAAGACTTTAATATTAGAGTTAAAGTAAATAGGGGTAAGACAATGAAAAGCTGATTTACTACAACTTTACTTATTATAAACTTTTTTATAAAACTATTATTAAGAGAAATATAGAAGATTGTAGGTATTTTTTTTAAATTGCAAATATTTCTGTTAATGTAGCAAAATTTATTTACTACAACTTTACTCCTTACAAATTTTTCCATATCGTTAATATTAAGAGAGAAATTCAAGTTTTTATTACCCCTCCCCCTTTCTTTCTCTAAACCCCGTTTCCCCTTGTCCGATTTTGCCCGTTAACCAAGTTTTTATATTTTAATTGAAACAATAAAGACTATAAAAAAATTATATCAGTACCACCCAAAATGATTTGCTGTTTTTTGATTAGTACATTTTTACAGGTTAAAACTCCAGAGAGGTTGAAAGAGAGTACTATCGCCTGTTTCTCAAATATTTATCGAAAATCAGGATTCTAATTTTAGACTCATCTCGTTTCTTTCGGTGCTCGCGGCATCATTGAAACTACAAAATGAAAAACGATGATGTTCAACGACGTCTGACGATTTCATATCGTAATCATAATGTCGGCATCATTGTTACAAATAACATTAAGAGAATAATAAATGTGATATTTGCTCTGAGTCGGTAGCTAGAAGAGTACTTTTCATATAATATGTACTTTGCGAATTTTTTTTTTTTATACAAAAAATACCTTTTATTAAGGTTATGATGTTTCAAAGGGAATAGATAGATACATTGATGTTTAGAATGTGGAAAAAATCAGTATAGAAAAATGTAAGTATTAATTCATTCATAGAGGCAGAATTATTTAAAATATTGAGCGAAAATTATAATGGATCATTTTTGTAATGATAATGATCTCAGTCGTTTTGTGATGCTTTGTAAATATATAGACCAGGGATGTTGCGGATATTCGAATCCGGAATCGCGGAACGTTCGTATTAATTTTTTACGGAGCTTTTGCGGAAATTGCTTGCTTTGTTTAGCATTTCTGAACGTAAATATATCACAACGTGTTTAGACTTTAGACGTGTAATTACATGGCCGTTTTTTAAAAAATTTATTTCAACAATAGGGTAGTTGACTGATACCAAATATGTCATATTTATTTTCAAAATATGAAAATACTGTTAATACTGTAATAATATTTAAAAACGAAATTAAAATCCGACAAATATCAAGGAAGCTTTTAAAGATTATTATCTGTCTCTTTTTTGCAAAACGGAGTTTTACGTGTATTTTAAATGGTGATAGCGTATTATGACGTCAAATGTCATGTCAAGAGGGCTATCACCCTCTTTGTCTAATCGGGAATTTCAATCATTCATATCTCGCTTATTTTTAAAGTTATTTAAAAAGTAATTTTACCGTGATATTTGTCAAGTAAACATGCTTTAATTCAAGTGAACAAAACAACATTTTCATGCAACATCCCTATTTATAATAGACATTTTATTTAAACAAATAAAATATGAACTAAAAAGTAGTTTTTCCCTCGAATCACCAATATGTGAGTATAAACAAAAGCTTTGGGTGTTCAATAAAACTATTAAAACGTTTAAAACTAATCTTAAGCTTTTGTTTCGAGTCACATCTAGAGCATGGAAGTGGTAAGGCCGAGTTTAAGGTTAGTGGTTCGGGGAAAAACATTGTATTTTCTACTTTTTAGATCATAATATAAAAGATTGTTAAAAAAAATATTGTATGCCTATTATTCTCTTTACTTAATAAATATATGGTATATGCCTTCAACTCAATATGTATATATGCCTTTGCCTCGTTGTTGCAAATTTCGTATCCCAATGGTTAGTCTTGATTACAGCCTGCATAATACATACAAGAGTACTACTATAAGATTGGTACGAACTTTTTATATACGGTTGGAAATGTTGATTGTAGAAAACAAACTTTAGGGTATGGATGTTCATAAAATTAAACTAATAAATCCATTTCCAGAAGTCCGTAAAATGAGAACACAAAATCGAAAAAAGATAACTAGCTGAAATTTCTTGAGCGCTTCTAGAGTCTAAAAAACATTTCAAGTTTGTATATGGACAAATTCGCCAGAAACTCGGTACATATCATCGAGCTGATATCAAGGGTGAACTATGAAAAAAAATTGGTGGCGGCGCTGGAAAATGTACATGGTAATTGCTATTTCATCTTAACCGCTGTCTAGCGATCTCGATGTAATTTTCTACTGCGATACAAGGAGAATAGAATAGCTTGGTTCAGTATATTGATTTGAAATAATCACGTTTCATTAAGACGGCTATAGATCAGAGGTGAGCAGGAGTTGATTCGGCCAAGCTCTGAGTGAGAGGTAGGGAAGAGAGATAGAGTTACTACAGGGTAACCTACCAATTATTAATATTTTCTTTTTTTAATTAAAACATTTTCTGAAAAAAATATAATAATACCAAATCTTTTTTATGGTCACTATTATACAAAGTAAATAATACAATTCAATACATACTCATTCAATACATCATTCAATACATATCTTTTGAACCTTTAAGTTTACCGCTGGACCATTGTAATAAAACTAAAAGAGGGAAATTTTTGCAAAGGATAATTTAAATATAATTATAGTTTTGGAAATTCCAAATAATTTGTCTAAATATTTTACTATTCATATCCGAGAACTAATAAAGAATTATTTACCTGATTTAATTATTTTTTCTTCGTATGGAGTAGAAATTTGAGTTCTTCGAGTTAGTCTACTTTGAATTGAAAAAGTGAAAAGTACTATTTGTAGTAGTGGAAATTATTTTTCGCATAATTTGTTTAAAAAAAAAATAAAAGTAGTGAATTTAATAATGGAGAAGACATCGCAAGCAGTCTTGGATAAGTTCAGCAGTGGAGGTGCGGCGCCGTTTGCTAAGAAAAGGAGGATAGTTTTTGGCATCAACGAGTGGGAGCATCATTTTGGTATATACAAGAAAACTGATAAAGAGCTAATTTGCCTATTTTGTGGTAAAACTTTTATTTATATAAAAAAAAGTAATTTCCAACGTCATTATACCGTGAAACATTCTGCCGAGTTTGATAAATTCGAAATAGGTACAGCAGAACGCGATCGCGTAATTTCTGTTTTAAAAAAAAATTATTTTGAACCATCGTCCGCCAAAAAATTATATATTAATAAGGATGAGTTTACAAAAACCGCGTTATCTTTCAAAACAGCGTATAGAATCGCGAAATCGCGAAAGCCATTTAGTGAATGTGACTTTATGCAGACGGTAGTGGAAGACTATGTGGACTCAATGTTCGGTGGGACCGAACTTGAAGAAGAATGTAAACAATTCGTTAAAGAAGTCCCAATTTCTCGTCGAACAATATCACGGCGAGTAGAAGCAATTGATGATAACATGACAAGTCAATTAAATGAAGACATTAAGTTTTGTTATTGCTATTCATTGCAGTTGGATGAATCGACCGATGCAACAAATACTGCGCAAATGTTAATTTACATTCGTATGGTTTTCGATGATTTATTTGTTAAAGAAGAACTCTTTGCGATGATTTCCCTACATCGCGAAACGACCGCCGAAAATCTCTATGCCGGAGTACTTGCACGAATAAAATCATTACCTTTAGAAAAATTTGTTTCACTTACCGCGGATGGTGCAAGTAATATAACGGGTTGTAATAACGGTTTAATTGCACTTTTTAAAAAAATCCCTGAATTAAAAAATCTTTTATCATTTCATTGTATCATACATCAGCAGGCATTATGCATGAAAAGCCTTTCAGTTACGGAAATTGAAAATATTGTTATAAAAAAAATTAATTCGATTAAAACGCGCGCGTTGAAACATCGTTTATTTAACGAATTCGCGAAAAAAAACGATCCGGAATTTAGGGAATTAAAATATTATTCTCAAGTTAGGTGGCTTAGTAAGGGACAAATGTTTGCACGATTTTATGAAAATTTAGATGTAATTGTAAAATTTCATGAAGAAATCGGTGAGCCTTGCCCTGAACTAAGAGACTTTGATTTTACAGCAACTTTAGCTTTTCTCGTAGATTTAACTTCAATAGTTAATTTACATAATTTAAAATTACAGGGTAAAAATATTTATATTTGGGACGCGGTTAGAACTATTATAGAATTGAAAAAAATTTTAGAGATGGCGGTAAATTTTTTTGGTTGTTTAAAAATTCCAAATAATTTTCCTAAAATATTACACATTGCGAAAAAATGTGTGAAGAGTGATTTTACTGAATTGTTTTTAAAATATAAATGTTTATTAGAAACGGTAATTTTACAATTTAATAATCGATTTAAAGATTTTGAAAATATAAATCTAATGAGTGATTTTTTAATGGCCCCTTTTAATAGACAATTTAAAATTTCCACTTTAATAGAAGTTTTTCTCAAATTTTTTCCGGATTCCAATGATTGCGCGTTATTAAACGAAATGATTACCCTTCCAACAAATTATAATTTATTAGGAGCCATGAACACAAGCACAAAAAGTATTTGGGAAATCGTCGCAGAAAACCCATCTTCGTTTAAATATCCGGAATTATTATAAATATATAAAAAACTTAGTAGTTGTTTCGCATCTTCTTATCTATGTGAATCGGGATTTTCACATATGAAACATATAAAATCAGATTCGCGAAATTCCCTTACGGATAAACATTTAGAAAATATAATGCGAATATCCCAAAATACATATATTCCTGATATTGAAAATTTATCAAAATTATTCAAAGAATAATAATAGAAAACGAATAATTTTTTGTTTGTTTCTTAATTATTTTATATTGTACTTATCCCTTTCCATTTTATCTCTTTATTTCATCTCCCTACCTATTCCTATCGTTCTCCTGATGGAAGACGCCCACCGTCTTCCCGTGGTTTCCATCAATTATTATGTTATTATTTATTAGTTATTATGTTATTATGTTATTATTATTGTTATTATGTTATTATTATTGTTATTATGTTATTATTATTGTTATTATTATTGTTATTATTATTGTTATTATTATTGTTATTATTATTATTATTATTATTATTATTGTTATTATTATTATTATTGTTATTATTATTATTATGTTTTTTGTGTATCTCTCCATACTGTAAAAAATATTTAAACAATAAACAATAAACAATTTTATAAAACTATTTCTAAATTGATTGAGTAATCGGTAGGACAACCTTTATTGAAACATCGTTCCGTCTTGCTTCAAAACATACCTTCTATACTTACTCTCACCCAGCTTATGGAGAGCCCGTAAGGCTCAGACGAGCTGTCTGAGCCCACCTCTGCTATAGATTATAGATTTATAGAAGGAAGTCATCGCCAGCAATAAAAAAATTCACTTTTATTGATAATACACTAAAAAGCAAAAAATAGAAAATGGATTTTTTTACTCAAATTTAAAGTGCAGAACAATTAAAAATAGTAATAAAATAAAATATTTAGTATATTTAAAATAATTTCACATTTAAATAAAAAATAATAATAAAGTATACCTATTTCCTTTATATATCACCAAAAAAAAAGGACTTTACACCTGAGGCCTGAGTATTAATAATACTAATAATATCTTGGTACAATATAAATAGCTTTAATAACTACAATTGTGTAAAGTAAATAAACTGTGAATATAATATAAATATTAAGTTATTTAACCATAAAAAATTAGGATTAAAAAAAAAAACGAAAAAGTTAAGAGGTTATCTGTTTTCATGGTTATATGAAAGAACAGATATTTTTTTTAAATAATGCCGATATTTGTATACATTCCAATATACAAAATACTATTTATATATATTTAGGTTCGTTTTACTTAGGTCAGTTAGATACGGATTAAGATTTTTCATTTATAAACTAAAATTGAATCTGAATTTCAAATATGACATTACGGATGTTAAAGGGGTATGTCGAAATGTTACCAAACAAACGAAAATTTAGTAGAAGGTTAAATCGAGGTTCAGAGAGTATGACAAGAGTAATTAGCAAATAATTACGAAAAATGTACTATGTTAATTACATGTGGCAACGCCACCAAAGAGGTTATGATGCGCGCAAAATGCAAACATACCTCGAATGCGGCATGTGGGGATATCAATGTTATACACATTTTTTTATTACTAAATATATAAAGTAATTTTTATTAATATAGTTACATTTATCACATAAATTCTTTCCAAAGAAATATTAATAATTTTGACTCAGACATTTTAGTAAACACACATGTAACTCATTGATGCTTGCGCAGAAGTTTTATTTCTATCTCTCTTACTTTTACGCAGCGTTGCCAAATATAAATGCTACTGAAGTCAAATCACACAGAGCACACATTTGACCCTTCTGTGGTACTACCTCAAAAAATTTTCCTATATAATAATTTCCTATAATAAAATTGTACCTATCCTGGAGACGTATGTATTGTACCAATGCGACTACATATAGAAATTCAAGACCCTTAATGATGGTAATAGTTTACAATGCCAGGTTTGTCGAAACACTCGAAACATCCAACGGTTAGTTCACTTATGAGAAGTACAACGATAATTACATTGCTGACTGTTGTCCAATAGTTTATGTTGTCGTACTTGGCTTAGGCCCGGTATTGACTATCTGCGCAGGCATGTAGACCTGAGCGTGTGTATGAGTCACTCCGGTATGCCTGTGCAGTTTTTATGTTAGTAGTGTCTAGTTTCTTGAGTAGAGAGAGTCTGCCATTTTAGAGAGCGTTAGTTACCCATCTCTCGACTGAGTTAAAATCTTCCGGTTTACCGTAACGTGTGGGTGCTAAAGCCTGCACAGATATACCTTTACGGTAACGTGTGTACCGGGCCTTAGAGTCGGTCAAGACTGATTCACTGCGAAATTTTTCTGGGCAAACCAGAGTTAAAACATACCTAATATGTCTCACTCTAAATCAACAAAGATATAATATACATTATACATATTATAAATATGTAAGGTATTTAATGGGTCTTCTCTGCATTTTTGGAATAACCACTTACACCTGCTGTTAGTTGCTGCTGATGACGATGGTTTCGGTTATATTATAAATGGTGTTTATCTGTCCTGTTCTGTCTTGTACAAGACCTGTATATATTTGCCATATCTATGTGAATGTTTACCGTTGTGCTGTTCTTTTTAAATCGGTTGTTGCAAGTATATTCATGTATAAACGTGTTTCGATCTCTGAGAAGATGCATGTAGAATGTAGATTGTAGAGTATCCTTCTCCAAAAAAAAACCGCCTACTATAAACCCTGAACCACCATTATTATTATGTATATGTGCTTTTGTTATTATTATTTTATAAGATATTTGTTTTGTTTAATAATAATATTTTTGGTTATTTAATCTATATTTATTGTTGTGGATTGTCGTGGTTTAATATATTTTGTTTAGTCTTTGTTTTAACGTGTATTTAGCGGTTATTATGAATTAATTAAAGTCTTGTAATTTATAACTACTTTGCTCTAATCCTATATTTACTTTGTATACATCGTGTATATTATAATACATATGTTTACTCGTACCGTTCCTGTTGTACGATATACGAAGATTTGTAATTTATATATTTCAAAAGACTAAAAACGCACTGAAAAGCAAAATATAACTAAAACACTAATAGTAAAAGTATGGGACTCTAAAATTAAATCAATGTACTCTTTATCCAAAGAAATGTAAGAGCCTCTCCTTATTTTTTATATTTTTTATGCGTTACCAATAACAGCATGTATTATAGGGCCTACAAACGAGGAACATTGAACAGCAACATTGTGCAGCAACCTAGGATTTTGCTGTGTGTGTATAGCTGTTGCGGTAACAAAAAACTTGTCCTTGAACGGTTGCTGTAAAAATCAAAATTATTTGATATTTTGTAGGAGTTAAATGTTCTTGTAAAAATTGGTCATACTATCTAATATTTTATGCTTTCCTAATATTTTATTATGTTTTATTACCTATATTGGTTACAATTTACAATAATTTACATTATATATTTTATTATTTCTAATAATAAAATATATTATCCAACACTAGTTTTTTACTAGATACATACATATAAATAAACTATACAAATTAAATGAGATAGATAGAGACAAGATGAGAAATGATTGAAATTTTATGACTAGCGTCATAAAATAATAAAATAATAATTTTATGTTCTATAATTTTGGTTGCACGTCTGTACACAAAATATTATGTAGGCGGAGTTCAATGTTGCTGCAACAATGTTCTGCGTCTATTCCATACTTAAGAGAGATAGATAGATTGTAGAGGCTACCCTTGACGGGCTACACGTCAGCCATAAGATCCATTGTGATGCCTAAGGATGTGAGGATGTGAGTGGAGTGGAAGGAATTTTTGTGTTAAGACTAGGAATTGGTAGGATGTGTGACTGCAGCCGATTATGATTATTATTATTAGTTATATTATTATATAACTATGCCGATATTCATCTGGAGTTCGTGAAGGAAACTGCAGAAAACCTTCTCAAGCATAGCCGGTTACTTCTTTCTTATCTTAACTGTTACGCCGACAGTTTAGTAAATTAACCGCGCCTTTTTTTTTCTTAATAATTGACAAACTGCCGATGTCGGGATTCGAATCCATAACGTCCCAGTTTCCAAGTAGGCATACTGCGCAGATATAACGCCTTAGACCGCTCGGCCACTTGGACTGGTAACAGCATGTATTAGTAGTTGTTTTTTTCGAAACTACAAATTATTATTTTTCACTCAAAGACCTCTAATTTATAATTCGAAGTTAATTATTAAGAATCAATCATTTAATATTGTAATCAGAATTGCTTTTACCACAGTTTCAATTTGATACAATAATTACATGGCATTAGGGCGTTAGGTCAAGTTTAAGGATTGACGCCTTACCGTACTATGTTTATCATGAATCATTAGAGACGATTTTATGGCCTATTTATTTCTGGAAACTAAAAATAGGTGAAGCTCAAATTTAAGGACGTTCCAGCACTGTGTTATTTAATCAGGACAAATAAACGGTTTGATTTTATTATAGCATAAATACATAAATACACAAATACAACACATAGACAAATACACTGTTCACATATATACAAAATAATATTATTTTGAAGAAAAATAATACTTTTAAACTTTTATATTTCGAAAACAAAACGGTAACACACGATTTAAAAAAAAAATTTATATAATAAATATTTAGCTTTACTATCCTAGTTTTTTTTTTTTAAATTTTGTCGAGTTTTTTTTCTAATACAACAGATAATAGTTGGGCGGTCATGAAGTTTTACATGTTTCTAATGAGAGAGAGTGAGAGAGAATGATAACTTTGATATTCATTATCTCGCGTTGTAAATGGTCAAAAACTCTGAAACTTCGGGATTTATTAGAAAACGTTATTTTTAGCCTGTGAAAAAATGAGCAAAATCTGTCGAAAAGTAATGGTATGCTGGAACATCCGTAAAAAGTAGCAGGAAACCCACCATATTTGATGGCTTAATTTTAATACAAAGTGTCCAATGCTTTTACTATTTGTTTTATTTTTTGCATTTGAGTGCATTTTTAACCCGACTTCAAAAAGGAGGATGGTTTTCAATTCGTCTGTTTTTTTTTTTTTAATAAATATGTTTTATATGAATAAAATAAAAAGATTAATTTTGTATTGAATGGGTCGTTACTTTACGAAAATCCATTATAATTATTAAGCTTTTAAGCATGAAGACTAGGCAAAATTCGTCAAAATTGTCACATTGCTTTTATTCGAAACTATTAGTTGTTTTGTTTTAGTTTTTGTTAAATATATCCACTTTCTTCAAAGTATATGACTTTCTTTGGAAGTTGAAATAATTGTCTTTTATGTTCTTTAATATTTAAATCAGTTGGCATTTTATATACAGACTGTGTTGGACAGCTTTTCCTATAGTAAATCAATGTTAAATATTATTTATTACTAGCTGTCCGTCTGATACTGTATGAAGTCAGTCAGTACACATATAAATAAAGTCAGTGAGTTATCTCACAGCTATACTGTATGCGTATGGTTGTTTGTTTATCATTAAAGAGTGGGGATTTTGTGATGCACAATGCACATACTAAAGTGTACTTTCGTCACATGTGTACTGACTGACTTCATACAGTACCAGACGGACAGCTAGTAATAAATAATATTTAACATTGATTTACTATAGGAAAAGCTGTCCAACACAGTCTGTATACCACAAACTGTATTTAAAAATAAATACAAAATAAAAACAGCAAAAAGGTATTTATATTATGTCCCGCAACTTGTTACATTCCATATGAATTGCGAATGGTAAAAATAAATGACTATAGAAATTGATGACAACATATTATATTGTGAACCACCAAAGAAAGAATGGGGGGTTTTGAAATATATATCCTGGTGTATAACATAATTGTCCTGTATAGTGTATGGGACCTACTGTAATATTTACAAGTATTTATTATATTACATTATACATCAATCTGGTGGTGATTCTAAAGTTATAATACTGCAACGGCTAGATATAACGTTCTTGTAGGAATAGAGCAGAGGTGGGCGCAGACGGCTCGCCAGAGTCGAACGGACTCTCCATAAGCTGGGTGAGAGTAAGTAATAAAGGTATGTTTTGAAGTAAGACGGAACGATGTTTCAATACAGGTTGTCCTACCGATTATTGCCCAATAATTTATTCAATCAATTTAGAATTAGTTTTATAAAATATTTATTGTTTAAAAAATATCTTTTACAATATGGAGAGATACACCAAAAAACATAATAATAATAATAACAATAATAATAATAATAACAATAATGATGATAGCAATAACAATAATTACAACAACAACAACAACTATATGTATTCCCACTTTATGTAAAATTTAACCATTTAAAAATTAGTAACAAATTGCCAATCCTCCCCCCCACCCAGCTTTATCATTGGCATCTTTTTTGTATCCAGTGTCATCAAATTCCCATGACACTATACACCCTACTAAGAAAACATAATTAAATCAAGTAAATAATTGTTTATTAGTTCTCTGATATGAATAGTTAAGGCAAATTATTCGGAATTTTCTAAAATCTAATTCTAAAATCTAAACTAAAGTTAAATCATCAAAAAATTTACAAGCGGTAAATCACCAGCCCAAAATTCTAGAGTATGTATTCAATGTATTGTATGTATTGTATACTTTGAATAATAGTGACCATAAAAAATAGTTGGTATTATTATATTTTTTTCAGAAAATGTTTTAATTAAAAAAAGAAAATAATAATAACTGGTAGGTTACCCTATACTTACTCTATCTCTCTTCCTACCTCTCACTGAGAGGTCAGTGCAGTCAAGGTTTGCCCACCTATGGAATAGAGAGTAGTAGTAGTGGAAGCTTGGCTTTTTTACCGACTCCTGGAAACCTTTACCCTCAACTTCATTCCACTTATTATCCAGGTTCATTTCCTCTAGGCCTGTGGTCGTTATTGAATCTATCTGTTCTCTTAACGAATGACAGAACAGAGTTCCATTTTAATTGTATTAATTTAGACACATAGGTGATCGTTACAAAAAAAGGTCACATTGTATAATTTGAAATTTCATTTCACTCCCCATATAAAATCTTTTATAGTCCGCTATATAGTTAGATAGATTGCAGAGGCTGCCCTTGACGGGCTACATTTCAGCCATAAGATCCACTGTGATGCCTAAGGATGTGAGGATGTGAGTGGAGTGGACGGAATTTTTGTGTATAGACTAGGTACGATATGCGACTGCAGCCGACAATGATAGGAACTATGCCGACATTCATCTGGAGTTCGTGAAGGAAACTGCAGAAAACTTTCTCAAGCATAGCCGGTTACTTCGTTCTTGTCCATACGCCGACAGTTTAATCAATTAACCGTCCCTTTTTTTCTTAATAATTGACAAACTGCCGATGTCAGAATTCGAACCCATAACCTCCCAGTTCCAAATAGACATAACGCCTTAGACCGCTCGGCTACTTGACTGCTATATAGTTAAAGATTTGTGTAAATAACTTTTGAATCATTCTTTGAATCAGTAACATTTAATTCTGATTACGCATACAGCCATTTATTTTTTACCTGTATAATATATTTCATTTAACAAAAAAAAAAAAACGTATATTCATTCCGACAGACAGAAAGACAGACAGAGTAGCTTATATGGACACACACATTTACTGAAATAGTTTGTAGTATGCTACGCATACTGGGTGTTCATTTGAACATTTCAATTTTTTGCTCTTTAGAGCAAAATTTGGTGGAGGAGGAATGTTGATTATATTGTCAAGAGATAAGATATCTGACCTACCAGTTAAATTTCATTTTCCTAGACTGATCCTCTTAAGGATGTACCAGCATACCACCACTTTTCGACAGATTTTGCTCATTTTTTTCACAGGCTAAAAATAACGTGTTCTATAAAATTCCGAAAATTCAGAATTTTTGACCGTTAAGAACGCGAGATAATTAATATCAAAGTAATCATTCTCTCTCACTCTCTCTCATTAGAGGCATTTAAAACTTCATGCCCACCCAACTATTATCTGTTGTATTAGAAAAAATACTCGACAGAATTTAAAAAAAAAACTAGGAGAGTAAAGCTAAATATTTATTATATAAATTTAAAAAAAATCGTGTGTTACCGTTTTGTTTTTGAAATATAAAAGTTTAAAGTTATTATTTTTCTTCAAAATAACATTATTTTGTAAATGCGAACAGTGAATTTGTCTATGTGTTGTATATGTGTGTTTATGTATTTGTGCTATAATAAAATCAAACCGGTTTTTTGTCCTGATTATATCACAAAGCGCTGGAACGTTCTTAATAAAAAATTAATATTTTCAAAAAAAACTAAAATAGACGCCTTTATTAATAGATAATGCACAAAAAAACAAAAAAAAATTGTTAGAGCGTAAGGAGCTTTGTGTTGAAATTTAGCCATCATTGTGTTCTTAGAGAAATTTTCAATGTAACGCGCCGTGCATTTATTATGTAGTTATTTTTTGCATTTTAATGCGCTACTTACTAATATAAGCGTGTATGTTACTCTTAATTTTGAAAAACGACTAAAAAAGTGTATTCAACTTCTTATTATTTACCAACGCTTCCACCAAAAATATAATTTCTAATGAATTAAAAAAATCTTCTCAATTCAAATGTCCCTCGTAGAATTGTTAATAATTTAATCATTAATACACAACTCAGTATATACTGGGTATTCAAACAATTAACTCAGTTAGTTGTTAAATTACTTGTTTATAACAAAAATTAAAACAGATATAATATAATTATTGCTGAATATCATCATCGCCTCAGCCCAAATATAAGCTTACTATAAGCTTAAGCCTACATAAAGGTCTATCTAATAAAAGGGTTTAAAAAAAGTTATTTGAATTAAAAGTTTTCAATAGGAACACACTGTATAAAAAAAATATTGTAATCGGATCCATTGGTCTGTTTTGTGTGAGAATAACTGAGATACAACGCTATAATAATAATAATAGTGGGCCCTACCACTCACTATCCGCTATAATATTCTCTACTCTATTGATGCGTTATACATTCCATTGGAATGCAGCAAACAGCCTCACACTGAGAGTAAACCTGTGCAAATTCCTTTAAATATTGTTGTTGTTGTTGTTGCTGTTGTTAATCAATGCGAACAAACAATATAAACAATAGATACCCAATTTCAATATAAATTTCATTCATATAAATTATAAAATCTGTATTTTTATATCATACAATACTCTTGTTCAATGATTGGATGCATAGTAAAGTCTGATTAGTTATTCATATTATCAATGTGACAGGTTTACGATAGTTAAGGTAGGAATGAATGCCAACGCAAAACATGTAAAATATGATGATAAACTCCCGTCCAAGTGGCCCAGCGGTATAAAGCGTTATGTCTACGCAGTATGTCAACTTGGAAACTGGAAGTTTATGAGTTCGAATCCCGACATTCGGCAGTCAATTATTAAGAAAAAAAAGCGGCGGTTAATTAACTAAACTGTCGGCGTATGGACAAGAACGAAGTAACCGTCTATGCTTGAGAAGGTTTTCTGCAGTTTCCTTTACGAACTCCAGATGAATATCGGCATTGTTCCTATCATAGTTGGCTGAAGCCGCATATCGCACCAATTCCTTAGTCTATACACAAAAATACCTTCCACTCTACTCACATCCTCACATCCTAAGACATCACAATGGACCTTATGGTCGAAGTATAGCCCGTCTAAGGCAGCCTCTACAATCTATCTACCAATTGAACATATCTAGTATAACATAGAGTTTTAACATTTATGATACAATGTACCTACTATATAGTGTACTATGCAAAACTTGTGTTGACAGTGATTATTCATTATTTTTGAGGTCACAGTATTTAAATTATCAGATTTAATTATTTATTTTTTAAAATTAATAATAATTTGTTAAGTTCAACTTGTTTAAGGATGTTCCAGCATAAAACCACTTTTCGACAGATTTTGCTCATTTTTTTTTCACAAACTACAAATAACGTTTTCTAATAAATCTCGAAGTTTCAGAATATTTTACCGTTTCGAACGCGAGATAATTAATAGCAAAGAAATCACTCTTCTCATTAGAAGCATGTAAAAATTCATGCCCGCCCAACTATTATCTGTTGTATTAAAAAAAAGCCGACAGAATTTAAATAAAAACTAGGATAGTAAAATTTTAAATAAATTTAAAAATAAAAATCACGTTAACCGTTTGGTTTTCGAAACCTAAAAGTTTAATATTATTTTTTATTTCAAAATTACATTAATTTGTATATATGAATAGTGAATATATCTACGTGTTGCTTGTATGTGTATATATGTATTTGTTCTATAATAAAAGCAAACCGGTTTTTTATCCTGATTATATAAGACAGTGCTGAAACTACCTTAAAATTAATTTGTTAAGATATTTGTTTTTGAAAGAAATGTTTAGAAAATTTCATAGCTATTTCAGCTAGGAGTAGGAGGATATCGATTTACTGGTTTTATAAATGAATAAGGTACGATACATCGCACATATTAAATATTTCAGCTATCATTATGAATATCACGCTTCGCAATCTGTAAACTATCTGGTATCGAGTCCTGGACCAGTGTGCTATCATCAAAATCTTAAGAAAAATGAGTTTGTGAGTGAACTACCTTAAAAGTTTAAAAGTCTAATTAAACTTGAATTAGAATGTTTATGTTCCATCTAATCATGTTTCAAATAAATTTCCCATATCATTAAAAATTCTACCTAATTATATAGAGATATAAGTTATGTTCCATTCTAAACGATTTTAATTGAATTATTACGAATAGAATTAAATATAAATCGAAGTTCTATAAAGTGCCTAAACAATAAGGTGTTATAACACCCTAGAGGGAATCATCAATGGCGGCTCATGCAGGTTCTGTGAGCTGGAGGAAGAGACTCCAACTCATCTCCTACTTAAATGTGAAGCCGTAGCACGAAGAAGAGTTGCTTGTTTTGACCAGTACTTACTCCAGGAGGATGACTTACCATCCCTGCACCCCACCAAGATCATCAAATTCCTCCGAGAATTGAGGAGCTCTGAGGCAAGCCTTAACAGAGTAGTAGTAGGGGGTCACAATAGATCATATTGGTCGCAGTGAATAATAACCTCCAAGTAATAATAATAATAATAACACCCCTTTGTGTGACTGATTCACTGACTGATTCCTCTATAAAAAATCTAACCCACTTCTAGAAATGCTAGAAGGATGCACTTTTTTGAATTCGACGTGGAATATCTTCAAACTTATACCACCCCCCCCCCCATTGGGAAAAATCTCCAAAAAATACCTCTTTACTTCTATACAAGCTAGAAGGGTACGGTTTTTTGCATTGTTTCTAAGACGCGAAGCCAAGGCCGAAGGTCACCACGGGTGTGAATGAACGAAGCCCCCTTGCGAGCAGAGCGAGTATATATATACTTGGTCTCCGGTGCGGCCTTCGACCTCGGCTTTTCGTCCTACAAAAACAATATATTCTGCGTAGTATAAATTGAGTAAAGTTTGATGTTTTTCCTCCTTTCGAGAGGGCTGCGGTTTACTGGGAAAATTAAAGTAAAGTTTGTAGTTATTCCGCGTCGAATGCAAAAAACCGTCTATAAAGTTAGTTATGTCTAGAAGTTAGATTTTGATGAGTGAGTGAGAGACTAAAATAAAACTTCCCGTCTAGACAAATTTTTATGAATGAAAAAAAATCCGGTTCTTATGTTTTTTAAACATGATCTCTACTGACACTTGACACTTGTCTTTGCATAATATGTCTATGATTGCGTACTTTACTGAATTATAAAATTACACAGTTAAAATGTACAGGAAACATTATTATACATGCTAAAGGTTTTGTATGTTGGTTTTTGAATCGATGGAAACAATTTACAAAAACATTTTTTGAAAACAAGCTATTCGTTCCACCATTTACATGTAAAATCTATTGTTTTCCATATATTATTATGTATATATATATAGAGAGAGAGAGAGAGAGAGAAGTGAACGTCATTTTGGGTATCACATAGCATGGTAGTGCGTCAGACAAAGTTTAAGCACAACTATACTAGCCCAATCAATCTGTCGCAAAAAAGAGCGAAATCTACACGAGATAGCGTAATTTTCGTAGTAGTCTGATTTGTTAAAAGGGTGTATTCTGAGCATAATGATTGTGGTTTTCAGGGATCGCCCGAGTGTCAGTGGCGCCACTATCGCGAAAAACGCGTTTCATCCAATATCTTGAGAACGGTTTACTTTACACAAAAAATTATACAAATCGTTTCTCTTATGAATTAAATTTCCTAACTTTTTTATTCAAAATTTTTTTTCCTAGCATCAATATTTTCCTAGTTATTATGCACAAATTTCCCTATTTTCGTCGGTTTTTCCCCATTATCTCACGAACCATTAACTTTTATTCAATTTTACCCATTATCAAACTTATAACTTTTGCCTAGAACTTTTTTCTCGGGATGAGATGCACCAAATATCCTGTATCTGCTGTAACCTAGAGGTTCGCAGTCAAAGATAATGTGGCTGGATGTTTCTTCCTCCTCGCCACACAATCTGCACACAATGGACCCGTTATGGAGTCCTATTGTCTGCAGATGCTTCCACAGGGGATAATGTCCGGTAATGAATCCGGTAACCCTCCGCAGTCACATCCTGTTCAGCTTCAGTGCATCGAGAGATAGCCTCTTGGTTGCATGCTGAAGTAGTATTTTCCCGATCTCCTGCCGCGGTACTTTTTCCCAGTGATCACGGTGTTTAGCATTTGACCACACGTTGATTACCTGTTAACTTGCAGTCCTTGGAATTCCTAAAGTAGGCTCTGGGCCTATGAAAGGTATTCCGACTCCCTTCTTTGGCATCTGCTTTATCGTTTCCTTCGAAACCACTGTGACCCGGCACCCAGATCAATTAAACATTGTTCCGTGTGCGAAAACTTGGACCCTCTCACATTTATTTTTATTTTTTGTCGAATAGTTGTATTACTCTCTATCTACAACTTTTTGTATATGTCTCGTTTATTTTTTGGTTAATTTTTTTATTTATTGTTTCGAGACCTTTAATCTGTATAGAGTTTGTTGCAGACTAATTCATTTTTATGTCACTTTTTTGCAATATATTGTTTTTTGTTTTTGTTTTTTAAATTGTGTGGTAGCATTTTAACATTCTTGATGTTCTTTTGTTTGTGAAGATGTTTCAAATGATATTTTCTTCAATAAAGCTGGGGTAAAACACAATGGGGTAGTCTTACAACGGTTCGTTATTATACCAGTCCAAGTGGCCGAGCGGTCTAAGGCGTTATGTCTACGCAGTATGCCTACTTGGAAACTGTGAGGTTATGGGTTCGAATCCCGACATCGGCAGTTTGTCAATTATTAAGAAAAAAAAGGTGCGGTTAATTGACTAAACAGTCGGCGTTTAATACTTGTTTATTTGTGTATACTTTCGTGTCAACATACGATGTTTGTCCAAATTCCTCTCGGTTACGTATGACAAACTGTAGAAGACTATAGCGTATACTCCGACACATTTCATTGTCATTGAATTTATTAATTAAATCAAATACTAAAAAATTAACTCGTCAACCAGGAATCGAACCTCGGGCCTCTGGATATCTAGTCCAGTATGCTTTCCTCTACACCAAAGACGATTGTGATGCAACAGCCAACTTTTTCATATTATTCTAATTTTTATATATATATTTTTTATATTTATTAGACAGTATTAACTTCTGCTGAAGTGATATTTTTATCGCGTCGGCGTTTGGACAAGAACGAAGTAACCGGCTATGCTTGAGAAGGTTTGCTGCAGTTTCCTTCACGAATTCCAGATGAATATCGGCATAGTTCCTATTATGATATGAACTGCTATTATGTCGGCTGCAGCCGCATATCTTACCAATTCCTAGTCTATATACAAAAATTTCTTCCACTCCACTCTCAGCCTCACATCTTTAGGCTTTACAATGAACTATATGGTCGAAGTGAAGCCCGTCCAGAGCAGCCTCTACAATCTATCTATCTATACGTGGTATAATAATATATACAAGGATATAGCAAGTTGGTTCCTGACTTTGTGATCTCTATTTTCTATCCATTTCCAACTGTCAAAGAGTAAATTACGACTAGCTAATTTGTACTGATGATGACTATTTTGTAGTCGAAATACGTACTTATAATACAAAAACTGATCTAGGTATTGGGGCGAAGTTGAAATTTTATTTCGAAAATCTAGAATTCTCATTAAGTATTATTTGAAAATCTAATCTAAAGAATAGAAGATTAGTACTTGTCATTTAACATTAAGTAAAGTTTATAATTTTTTTTTCTTTATAAGGTACTAGCTGATACCCGCCCGCTTCGGTCGACCCGGCCCGGCTATATATATATATAAAAACTTGACAAATTTTATACTAAAATCTTCCTCGAGAACCACTCTATCCATTGGTGAAAACAGCATGAAAATCGGTGCAGTAGTTTTTGAGTTTATCGCCAACAGACAGACAGACAGACGCGGCGGAGGACTTGTTTTATAATATGTAGTGATATAATTGTTTTTCAATTTATTTAACCCTAACACTACTTTCTAGTTTTAATGTTGAGTCTTCGAGAAATTTCTATCTCTGACTTCCTTCAAACTGTAACTCTAGATCCGCGCCTGGTATTTGCATCACGTATTTGAACGTTTTTATAAGTTGTATACATTTTACCTAGAAACGAATTTCTTTGGAAACAATTTTTAATCATTAATAAATTATTTAAGTTCAATAACCAATAAACATGATCAAATACTTTATAAACAAATAAACAATAAAAATCTATAAATATGTTCTTAGATGCAGGAAAAAATTTTTGTTTTAATTTACTAAATTGAAAAATCTGGTGTGAAAGCCACATGACCACAACATATACAGACTCTGTGTATAAGTTTATACAGCTTGTTTTTTAAAATACAACCAATCTGAAATACTGTATAATGTATCTATCGCTGTTTATATGTAATGTACTATGATATGGTTTACTTTGTCACACTTAAACAATCAGTTTTGCATTATAACATAAATAACTATTATATTACATAAGTGGGCAGGGTTTGACGTCACAAGCTCTGAGTGAGAGGTAGAAAGAGAGATAGAGTAAATACAGGGTATCTACCAATTATTATTTTCTTTTTTTAATTAAAACATTTTCTGAAAAAAATATAATAATACCAACTATTTTTTATGGTCACTATTATACAAAGTATACAATACATTGAATACATACTCTGGAATTTTGTGCTGGTAATTTGGAGCATAAAATGTACCTTTTTAATATATTTGTGTATGAATAAAATATAAATGTTATATAAATTATAAAATATAAATCTTTTGATCTTTTACGTTTACCGCTTGACAATTGTAAATATTATACTAATCATTCTCTAACTACAATCATTTACCGGCTATGCTTGAGAAGGTTTGCTGCAGTTTCCTTCACGAACTCCAGATGAATATCGGTATAGTTCCTATTATGATATTACGCTTGACAATTGTAAATATTATACTAATCATTCTCTAACTACAATCATTTATATATATAGTTGCTTCTTACTCGTGCACGTATACATCGTCGTTATTGTCCGTCTTCCGTCGTGTGAGGGTAACATCATATCTTGGCATACTGCGCATAGACGGTGACTACACAATGTTGCTATTGGGTCTATTTTAATTTACGTAGTGGATACAGGGGCAATGTGGCAGTTCATCAAAAGACGGCAATCATTCATTTCGCTTAAGGACGTTCATGAGCTACGCGTCAAATGAGTACTATCTTTAAAATTTATTTAGGATTTTAATAAAGTTGTAAAGTATATCAATATAATCTTACAACGATTTATAACCTTTTTTTATTTGTACTAAATATTTTAAAAGTATTTATTGTAAAATATCAGTAAATGTTAATTTGAAATTGATTAGGCACAATCAAAGGTTATTGTTTATTTTTTGCTATTCAGTTACTTTCTTCTTTCGTCGGTTCTATTTTTTGTTAAAAAGTTTTTGTAACTCTCTGTATAATGTATAATTTTATTTATTTATAAACAAAGATAAGTAGTATATTTTTTAAGTGTGTAAAAAAGAAACAGAAGTATAAACTGAATTTATATTTTTTATTTGTATTTACGGTGTCAGTGACAGAGTGTGAGAATTTAAAAAATATATGTAATGTTAATTGTTAATACATGTTAAGTGTTATATCTTACTCTTACATATAAAAATGAAATAAAATGTTGTATTTGTAAAAAAACATTTACTACAATAATAATCAAAATTGTTAGAGACTGATTCGGTTCAGGTCTGTTCATTTTTTTTGAACGGGAGTGTACATAAAACCAGCAATATCATGACAGACGAAACATTTAGTTTTCACAAAAAAAAAATGAATACCACAATAACACAGAGATCATACAACAAATTATTTGTTTAAAAAGTTTTTCATATTAAATTTTATTTACTGTAGAGTTTTTTCAACAACGAACGCATTTCGAATATGATATAGTAGAATTTTTTTATTATAATTTTGAGTCTGCTGCTCTGAAATGACACGTGTGTTACTAGTTGATCTGTTCGACACGTGGCGTTTTTATATATATATATATATATATATATATATATATGATACTGTTTGGGCGATAAATATTATGATTTACCTTCAAATCATAATATTTATAAATACATTCTTGGTGAACGTATGAAATAACAATAAATACTTGAAGAGGAATTTTTTTATCCCATAAATGGGAGAGAAAAATGTATACGATACATGTAAGAGAAATAGATACACAAAGAGGCCTTTCCACAAGTCTGCGCATGTTAAGAATTATTCAAACTTTTTGCTAAATAGAGTATGTAACTTTCATATTGAGCATAAGTGGTTCTAAATATTTTATGAATGGATTGAAAATTCATGTGATCTTACATCGTATTGAATGTGTCAAACAATATATACTCGTATTAAAAATCACTGGGCCGGGCCGTTTTCAAAATCTATAATACTTTTATACCCGGAATATAATATATATCAACTAAAAAACGGAAAGAGATAACGAACTGAAATTTTGTATGTGTGTTAAAAAAAGGTAAAAAGTAAGTTTGTGAATTGACAAAATCGGGTCATGTTTAGTCAAAATGGACAAAACTGCCTATAATGGAAACTGTAAGAGATAGAATAAAAATTTAATAATTAAAAATTTAACCAAAAATGTTTTTTATAAATAAAGAACTTTTGTTTGAAACTTTTTTTCAAAAAATCAGTATATGCCGGGTATTTAAGTTTAATTAACTCAGTTAGTTGTTGTTTTCACTTGTTTCTATTAATTTTACTCATTGTTTTCTTCAGATTTTGTTTTTGTACGGCATAGGTGAGTTATCTATCATGAGGTTCTCCAGTTCAACGAACATCAAGCTAGAAATTATCCATGTTCTAAAATCTATACACCAATGGTTCAGCGACAATTGTCTGAAATTAAAACTGGACAAAACACAGGCAATATCGTTTAAATCTGATAATCTTGGAGATAGAGACTTCCATCTCACTATCATGGAAAATCCAGTAAAATTCCTGGGATTCTATCTTGCAGCGAAACTGGATTGGAGGCATCATGTGGATTTACTCCGCAATAGATTAAGCTCTTTGAGCTTCTTACTTCGGCAATTAAGACAAATGGCTTCAGTCGAGATCTTACTTGCGGCATACCATGCTTTCATTGAGTCTCGGCTGAGATATGGGATCATATTTTTGGGAAACTCTATTAATAGTCATAAAGCATTTGTTCAGCAAAAACAATGCATTAGAGCCATACTAGGATTGAAGATCAGAGATTCGTGCAGACAACACTTTGGTAAGCTTAGAATTCTGACTTTACCGAGTTTATTTATTTACGAAGCAGCATGTTTTGTAAAGGGCTACTATCACCTGTTTGCCAAACAAGAGAGGATGCATGCCCATGATACACGCTTTAAAATAAATCTAGTAACACTTGATACACGTTTGGCTTTGATATCCAAGAGTACAACGCACATGTGTCTAAAAGTGTACAACAAAATTCCAGATGACATGAGAAAATTAACATTAAAAAGCTTCAAAAGAAATTTTAAACAATTTCTAGTCGAAAAAACAATATATTCTAGTGACGACTTTCTTAATTAATCAAGAGCACGGTAGTGCGAAAGGCCGAGTTTAAGGGTATTTGTTTTATAAAAATTTTAAATGTACCTACACTATATTTATTGTATTGTATTTTATATTTTATTCATTTGTGTATACTTATTTGACTTGTTCTACAGCGTTTATATGCTATTATTGAATAAAATAATAATATTATTATTATTATTATTATTAGCAGCGAGTAGAATTTTCTAAAGCAGAATAAAGTTTCTCATAATGTAAATCGCGTTTAAATCATATTTATCTTTCTTAAACAAAAATATGTTTCCATATTGTTGAAGATATCTATTTGGAAAATAACCAAAGATTTTGGAGAAAATAGAGTGTTTGGATTGAAGTTTTATAAATATGGTTATTCGCTCGAAAGCGCAGATATTCGCTCCACTTAGAGCTAAAAGAGTTCTTATGCGAAAGGGTTACCAACTCAAAATTTTAAAAATTTTGAAAATCCAAAGATTGATCTCATCACTCAGGAGATATTTACTGACATACGTAATTACTAAAAAAAAACTCATTCGATGAGGATATTTACAAAAAAATCAGATCAGACAAACTAATTAGCTATTTATGTACGTATGCGCAAGCGGGCAACTTTTATACGAAGTATTTCTTCGAAAAATGAATGTATAAGGCACAAATATCAATTAGACAATTTGAAAAATATCCACTACTATTGTGGCCATGTGTACTTTCATGATTGTCAAAGCAAAAAGTACAAAATACAGTATAATAAACTTAAGATATGATTACCTTCAATTGTTTCTTATGGAATATGTAAAATAATTTTAAAACATGTTGAAGGATGCATTGTATGATTTTCTTTTTGATTTTCGGTAGAAAATTAAGACAGGTATGAAAAGTAAAGCGATTCAATCCAACGGAACAATTGCCATAAAAAAAACTTTATTGAAAGCGGTACAGCTTACAGAAGATTAACACTTTTATACAAATAAACACACATACATACACTAAAGCAATAGATTTCAATATTAATTTGTAAACATTTCATGTTTGTATTATAACAGAAAGAAAGACCTATTAAAATGCAGGTGTTAACACGTTGAAATCCCCTAGCTAGATATCACCTAATAACCTAACACCTAATAATAAAAAACATATATTTTTGTTATGTGTAAGTAAATAGACCTTCCACTTAATATCATTTTTATAATACACATATTCGTGTTCATTCATAATATTAAAACAGTGTGCCTGTTAAAACACGCATGAATAAAGTGTAGTTACAAAATTTGCAACAAATGGAATTCGCGATTCACCTCTGCAACTTCTACAACTGTAAACATAAAATAAATTGCGTTAAATTTGTTTCACAAATTTTAACAGATGTTCACAGAAGTTGGGAAGTTAGTTCTCTATGCCTATTATAATAACGGCATTCCTTAAGTAGCATTCCCTATTTTTTACTAGGAAACTATGCCTTGAATTTGTAGCGGAGTCGCTTCATCATTAAATTATTATTATAATTTTGTTCATCATTTTTATCTGTTGCATTTCAACTATAACTTCCCTCTATTATCACGGTTGCTGTGAATGTTAACAACCTTGGTAATTTACATATAAAAATAATAACATTTCATAAATCAAATTAAAAAATATCAATTTTAATTAATAAAGATCAATTATATCTTTTACATATATTTATTATTTATTTAAATAATAATAATTTAATATAACAAACATCTACCTTACAAGTTGATAGGGGGAAGTATGTAGCGGAAATGCAACAGATAAAAATGATGAACAAAATTATAATAATAATTTAATGATGAAGCGACACCGCTACAAATTCAAGCCCAAGTTGTTGTAGCGGAGAGGACGTCGAAACCTGGCAAGTATGTCTATATATGCTTTTTTTACCGATCCCTAAAGGACTTAAAAGAATTTGTATGTAGACTTTGATAGAAACTATGCCGATATTCATCTGGAGTTTGTGAAAGGAACCTTTCACAAGCATAGCCGGTTACTTTCGATCTTGTCTATACGCCAACAGTTTAGTCAATTAAACTGTTGGGAATTGGGAATCAAACCAGCAACCTTCCGGTTCCAAGAAAGGCATCTTTAACAGCTCGATCACTCAGACTGGTAATTCAAGCGCCAAAGATGAAATTAAAGACTCATAGTGAAATGAACATAAACCATTGATTAATAGGTTGTGTGTATATTTGCAGATTCGTACCACTTCTCATTTCTATGGGTGTCTCCATCACCCACAGAAATGAATTGTTCACCATTCCCACTTTAATCATGTACATTAATGAAATAGTGAACTATAATATACTCTTTAAAACCATAAGACATTAACCATGGTTAAATGAGTAAAATATTTACCGCGTAAGCAGACGGTCCGGCATACAAAATTCGAACCCCGTCAAATTTTGTTCAATTCACTACTATTCTAAAAAGTAAGGTTAAACATGCGGCAGGTGTTCTGCAGGTGTAGTTCTGAGTGAAGAACTATAGGTCTATATACAGACCCGAATTTATACACCTTTAAAAAAATATACATAGCAAACTCATTTTAGTAGTTTTCCAAAAGTTAATTGGAGGCAGAAATGTTTCAATGCAGTTTTGTTACACCCTCCTCGGAAATGCTAAAACTGAAAAATTATAACAAATCACTGCCAGACGTTGTTTGCTATCTTAGACTTAAGGGATTTCGACTTTTGAGCAAAAATATACATTTTTAAAATTGCGGAAAATTTAGTTTTCTACATTTATGACCTCGTGATATTTTCGATATCTGATTGTTTATTACTACAATTATTATGCAAAAGAAGCTCCAGAAAACGAGTTGAAATGCACATTTTCACCAGTTTTCTTGGTAAACAAGTAATGTAACAACCAACTGAGTTAACTGTTTGAATATTCAGTATATACTAATTTTATGGAAACATTTTTCAAACAAAAGTTGTTTATTTTAAAAAGGAGAAGATTTTTTGTTATTAAATTTTTGTTATATCTCTTACGGTTTCAAAGATAGGCAGTTTTGCCTATTTTGCCCAAACATCAACATACACAAAAAATTTCAGCCTGTTATCTCTTTTCATTCTTGAGTTATCTATCCCCGGACGGGCTACACTTCGACCATAAGGCCCATTGTGATGCCTTAGGATGTGAGTGGAGTGAAAGGAATTTGTGAGTAGACTAGGAATTGTGGCTAGGATGAGCGGCTGCAGCCGACTATGATAGGAACTATGCCGATATTCATCTGGAGTTCGTGAAGGAAACTGCAGAAAACCATCTCAAACATAGCCGGTTACTTCGTTCTTGTCCATACGCCTACCGTTTAGTCAATTAACCGCCCGTTTTTTTTTAATTTTTATAATTGACAAACTGGCGATGTCGGGATTCGAACCCATAACCTCCCAGTTTCCAAGGACTGCATACTGCAGACATAACGCCTTAGATCGCTTGGCTACTTGGACTGGTTTCTTGAGTTATTGTGTCCACCGACAGACAGATATGCGGAAATGGTCGAACTAGGCCATTTTATGATCACATATACCAAACATTCATGCCTACGATCAATATTTTTAAGCGTTACAGAGTCGTGATCAAACTGAATATACCTTGTATATTTACATATACTGGGTATAAAAATGTACCATATTTAAATGGGAAAGATGTTCCTCATGTAATCTGCAACAAATCTTGAAGAAGTGTCTTTTTCGTGCGATTAACCCTTGACATTTGGGAACGCGTCATTCCAACACTGTTCCCAAAAAACAACTGCTGGCACAAACTTTCTAATGCGAATTATTCTGAACTTACTCAAAGTTGTAATTTGAAACCAACAAGGTGTGCAAAGCTTGGGAGTGGTGTGTTATAATTTGTTCACTTTTAGCATCTCCTAGGAAAAGAGAGGGGAACTAAACTGCGTCAAAAAGTTTCTGCCGTCAATAGGGAATATGCATGAAAATTTTTTTTCACTTGAATTGAAGCATGTTTACTTGACAAATATCAAGGTAAAATTACTTTTTAAATAACTTTAAAAATAAGCGAGATATGAATGATTGAAATTCCCGATTAGACAAAGAGGGTGACAGCCCTCTTGATATGTTATGTTACACTTTCACCATTTAAAATACACGTAAAACTCCGTTTTTAGTATTTTTGAAAGAGACAGATAATAATCTTTAAAAGCTTATAGCTTCCTTGATATTTGTCGGATTTTAATTTCGTTTTTAAATATTATTACAGTATTGACAGTATTTTCATATTCTGAAAATAAATGTGAAAAAAAATTTTCATGCATATTCCCTATTATTAACTTTTGGGATTACATTTTTTCGTCCAAAATGAGTGAACCAGAAGGGTGTATCAATTTTACTGCGGAACCTTCAACAAAAATAACTGAATGAATTAATAAAGAAATAACAGAACATAGGTCCCTATTGTATTACGTGCTATTTTTAATGAAAGCTATAACTTTAATTATAACACGTTTACGGTTTTCATTCAAACAAAATCATCAAATGCCTTAATATATATACAGTTTAACAAATGCCTTTAATATATATACGTTCCCAAAGAGCAGTCGTGCTCAACTTAAAAATAATTCCATTATGTAAAATTATAATAGATCAAATAAAATATAGTTGAGGTACAGTGTTACTTTTTACTTTGTTATTAATTATCTCGCGTTCTAACGGTGAAAAATTCCGAAACTTTGGAATTTATTAGAAAACGTTATATTAAAAGAATCGTAAGAAAATTACTATTGATATTTAATAAAACGTGTGTGACAACATTAATCGGGGTAAGTTTTATATGATAAACATACAAATTTTAATTGTCAATATTTACAAATTTAAAACCGTAAGGACCATTAAAAAAAATTCTACGTGTGGAAGATACTTTTTTACCGACGAAAAGAAGGAGGTGCTCAATTCAACCTGTATATTTTTTTTATTTTTTTTATGTGTGATCACGCATAACTTTTTACAGAGTAGTCCGACAAAGTTGGTACCACAAAAATATGAAAAAAAAATTTTAATTTTAGCCACAAAAAAAAAGTCTTCCCGGCGCTTCCACTAAAGAACACATATCATATCATAATCGCTATATATTGTCTGTATACATTTTGAAAGCACTCAATATCGTTATACATATATATATATATATATATATATATATATATATATATATATATATATATATATATATATATATATATATATATATATATATATATATATCCTGTTTGAGTTACATCCTGATTAATAATAAAAAGCCTATTGGAAAGTAATTGTGTGTAGACCTCAATCTCTGTATTTCTGCTAAAGCTCGTTCATCGTGTGGGATTTGTAGTACTTTATTTGGCTCTAGGTCAAATAAAGCAATACCTTCGAGTGTTTTTACTCTATTAAGTGCTACATATGTCTGCCCTTTGGTAAAGACTTTCTTTCCGAGGTCAATTACACTAAAAACAGTTGTATACTTCGAACTTGGTACCATATAAATTTGAAAAGACAATTTCGCCCCTAAAAGTAGAAAAATAGGGAAAAATGGATTGTTCACCCACTGAATTGTCATCTGTGAACCGATTCTGTTGAAACTGTAGTTCTAATGACTACATACATAAGTGATCATAACATGTACGAAAAAGGAAAGACTGAAAAGTGAAAAATAAAAACTTTTTAACAAAAAATAGAACCGACGACGAAAGAAGACAGTAACTGAAAAGTAAAAAATAATAAATTTTAAATTTTGACTGAAAATTATTTAGGTATTTACATTAGTGTAAGACTTAGTTAGCGTAAGACTTACTTTTTTCGAAAGTTTAATTGTTTGTTTAAAATTTATTATTTTTTGCTTTTCAGTTACTTTCTCTTCTTTCGTCGGTTATATTTTTTGTTAAAAAGTTTTTATAACTACATATATTCAAAATTACAGAAGAATCGTAAGAAAACTGATTTTCTTGGGAATGGCCTTAAGTGACTAGCGTTTACTTAATTTGACATTTAAGAAATGTGTCTGACCATTTGTAACATGCTTGATATGAAATATCATTTTTTAAAAATTGGTTTTTTGGTATCGGGGGACATCAAAACGTAAAGATTCGGTAAAATCTCAATATCTCGAAAACAATATCTCAATATTTTACGTGTATAGAGGTAAAAAAAAATTGTTTACATTAAAATATACGTAGTATACCTTTACTTATTAATTACTCTATCAAACATATGGTTTTATTAATTAAATTTTAATTGGTTGTATAATATATCGTTTAACAGATGATAAAGAATTCTTTGTATACTTTTTAAATAGCCAGAACCAGACACGACGTAAACGTGCCTGTACACTGTAACACAAATGTCGTCTTGTAATATTCTTCATTCACTCAGTACGGTTACATTAAAACTATTTAAATAAATACACTGTAAATAATAAAATAATGAAGCCAACTACGCCAGGTAGTGATCCGATACAACGTACAGGCAAATGAATATTGCACTTAAGCTAAATACCTAAACATTGAAGTATTGAAACTAGAATAAAAAACTATATAAAACTTAATTAAATAAAACTTAAATAAAAAAAAAAAAATTAATTAATTATTTTAATTAGTTTTAACATAAACCTCAAATGACTTATAAATAATATTAAAGAGAACTCAAGGATTTTTCGAAATAAATTTCGATTTTTTGCCCTAATTTCCTAGATAAAAATTGTTTGTATTTCGAATACAAGGTAGTCATCATCAGTATGAATAGGCTAATCGTAACTATCTCTGGGATATGAATTCAGAGATATGTTGCTTGTTGCTAATTTGAGACACGCACCAAATTAGCAACGGGTAGCGTATCTCTGATTCCATGTCCCAGAGTTGGTTACGATTAGCTAATTCATACTGATGATGACTACATTGTAGTCGAAATACGTATTTATAAAATACAAAAAATTTTGATCTAGAAATTGGAGCAAAAATAGAAATTTATTTCTTAAATGACTTATGGTCATACGCATTTTTTAATTTTGGCGCTGTAACCTGAAGCAAAGAATATATTATTGTATGCAATAATACGCTTTTCAACCTTAAATTACAACTCTAAAGACTGAGATATATCTCAAGACCGACTAAGATCATCTCTTTTATTTACATATCAACTGTACAAAATATTCAAGTTAATGTACACTTCTGGTCATAAAAATTGAACCACCAGTAAGTCACATTCTTAGCGTGTAAATTACTAAATATATTAGTCCACAGTACCGCACGGTTTTTTTTTAATGATTAGTAACAGGCTAAATTTTTGTCAGTAGCTTCCTTTCGACGAGATGCCCAACTTTTATCTCGCGAAAATTCTCGATGATAGTGACTAGCGAAGCGCGTAAGAGAAAAACTTGTTTGTTTGACGATACCAAAAATTTTATCAGTAACAGTTAATTTGTTAGTTGAAATTGAGAGATAATGTAATAAAGACTTAAAAAAAACTTGTGTCCTACAAAATGGATGGTGTGACAGGCAGGTCCCCACCCCCAACATGTTCAAATAACGGGGTATACATAGTTATTACTTGGCGCTACTTAAATAATCGTTACTTGGCGCGATTGAGTGTATTCACGATAAAAACAATATTAGTAGTCTTTTATGAAATAAAGGTTAAAGAAATGAGACCTACAATATGTATAAACGTTGTATTGTATGTCATTGAAATAAGATAACATTTAAAAAAAACCATGCTATACTGTGGACTATATGTAAATTACATATTTTTATAACACTTAGAATGTTTCAACTGGATCAGTTTTTATGAACGGTAGTGCACATATATAAAGCCACATTATTAAACTACCATTTTATTATTGATTTAAAAAGGCAATTTCTTGAATTTAATACTGCTTTTTATATGCGTTTAAAATTGCATTGATATTAACTTGCTCATTCTCTTATACAATAAAATGTTATTATAAACATTATATTAATTTGTTCCCACGATTTTTGTTGCCCTTTATTTAACCATTAATTAGGCATTCAATAAATCGACTTATTTAGTGTAACCACGATTATTTAAATCAATCTGGTAAAACCTATAGTACAGGCGCCAAAGGAGGTAGCTGTTGTTTAACAGTTTAAAATATAAACTGCTAGACTAATTGATTAAAAAAAAATGTTTTCGATAACTAAACTAAAAATAATAATATGAATATCAATCTTGAAAATCTACATAGTTATAATCCTATAATATATACAGCCCTTTGTGTAACTCACTTACTCACTCACTAACGTATACAAATTCTAACACACTTCTAGAAATGGTAGAAGAATGCGGTTTTTTGCACTCGACACGGAATAACTTCAAACTTATGGGAAAAATTTAATTTTCCCAACGCAACCTCCCGAAAATGGGAAAAACCCCAAAAATTGCCTTTTTTACTTCTATTCATGATAGAAGGGTGCGGTTTTTTGCATTATGCCAAGGACGCGGAGCCTCCTTGCGAGCTGTGGGAGTTTTACTATACTGGAAGAAATTATATTTCAAATTTTGCCTCTATTCCTAGAACATTTGTTTGTATTTTATAAATACGTATTTCGACTACAATGTAGTCATCATCAGTATGAATTAGCTAATCGTAACTATCTCTGGGATATGGATTCAGAGATATGTTGCTTGTTGCTAATTTGGTGCCTGTGTCACAAAATTTGAAATTTATTTACTTTCATGTTTTGAGATGTTTCGCCTCAAGTTTGCCAGTCACTTCGATATATTTTTATTTTTTAGCAAATTAGCAACAAGCAACATATCTCTGAATTCATATCCCAGAGATAGTTATGACTATAGATGATGACTACATTGTAGTCGAAATACGTATTTATAAAATACAAACAAATGTTCTAGGAATAGAGGCAAAATTTGAAATATAATTTCAAAAAACCTAGAGTTCTCTTTGATTATTTTAATAATTATTTTAATAATCTTTATACTGGAAGAAGTTCTTCCAGTTAACGTTCTTTTGGCAACCATGTTATCTTAAAACATAGGGTCTAAAGTAGCCGTTTGCAAGTTTTTAAGACTTAATTATGGTTTATTGTTTAATAGGAAGAATGAATTCAGTCAAGAAAATATTTAAATTAACCATTTTTTCATAGACATGTATTAATAAAAACACGGCATAAATAATTATTTGTTTAAATAAGTATAAATAAAAACATATCGTATGCTAAGATTCTTTGACATAAAATGCTTGATATGAAAAATTATACCCCTGACATTTTAGACCAACGATCTGCCTCTGAACTACGAGATGCTATCTATGGTGGTGGAATGCATATGCTTTCTCACTATCTATGTGTCGTTGTATTATTAATTTTAATTTATTTACTATTTACATATTTAATTATTAATTTTGATAATATAGGTAAAATCTCAAACACAAAAAAAGGTTTATCTCATTAAAACAAACACCTTTTGTTTAAACTCTTTTTTCATGCATCCAATATTTGTGGCATAAATACAAAATTTACTTCACATTACGCTCTATACTTACACAAAAACAATGGGATGTATGAAAAAATGTTTCTAACAAAAGTTGTTTGTTTTTATGAAATAAACTTTTTTTTTTTATTTAAACATTTTCCTTATCTATCTTGCATCACCGTTTAAAAGATACGATATACCATGCGGGGTCGGATGCAAAATATTTAGGTGATAACTTTTAAAATGAACACACGATATACATATCATATCTAATTATGTAAATAAATACTTCATTTAATGAATAATTTTGATGTGAAACATTTATTGCGGCGTGTTAGACCGACTGTAGGCCCGGCGACGTTTATTCGCCACGCGATCAATAAGTTGTTCATAGTTGATTATTATTTAATTTTTTTGTATTAAGTTAAGGTATTTCCAAACTTTTATCAGCTGATCGGGTACCCGCGCGAAAAGAACTGTATAAAAAACTATGTGTGTAAAAAAAATATGTTGGTACTCCTGCGCGTTGTTGAAAACAGCTGCCCGTTGTCGTCAGTGTTCCCATTCGTCACATAACATATTATACATATACTAGTCATCATGCATATACTAGTCATCATACATATACCAGTATATAATTTCAAACGACTTTCACAGCTTGCCGGTACTCATGGTGCAAACTGAACCATAAAAAATTCTGCTGCGTACATGAAAAAAATGCACTTTTTTATGCATATTTTATCAAATAACTTAACAACCCGATGGTTATTCTCGCAAAGTTTTAAGGAAAAATATTTCTAAGGAATTGATGAAAGTATGTTCCGAATTTCAGAACAACTGTGACTATATTGAGAAAGTTCGAATTAAAAACAGTCGGAATCGTGCATTTTATTTCACCATGTTTATTTATGAAGATGCATGTTAAATTTCTCCAACTTACATAACGATTTTCTGAAAAACGCCATGTTGATTCTCAAAAAAATTCAGCTGATTTCTGAGGATTCATTTTACTAATATTGTGAATTTCGTGAAGTTTTTGACAACCTAATAATAATTTGGAAATACCTTAATATGTATTTTTTAAATAAAGAAAAATTTTTTTCTCTAAAAAAATCTGAATATTTTGTTTTTGATTATGCCAAATTGTTTGATTATGTCACATTTATTTCCTTTAATCAACCATCCTATCATGAATATTTTCTATACAAAATAGTTTCGATGTTTCACATCATCCAGGCGTCGCCGCGACGGCTTAATTTTTCTTGAATATTCCGTAATGAAGATGGTAAAGGGAAATTCGTAATAAGCGAAAAAACCAATTAACGGTCCTTTGAACTCTTGCTTACCGAGGTTCAACTGTATTATGCTTTATTCGTGATGCTATTTAATTTATCCCACACACGTTAAAACAAAAGAATATCACTCATTAATATTATTTATGATAATTATCATACAGATGATGATTAATAATTATGGTTATTATTATTATTGTTTATTTATAAGTAGATAGACAAGAGTCACCACAAGACAACCAGAAATAACATTTTCTTTCCTTTGCGCAGTGACTCTGACTGATGATATGGGTATTATTATCTCTTTATTTGTTTTTATTATTTTGCGAATTTCACAATAAAAAAAGATTAAAAGCAATAAAAAATGAATCATAGTTTTTTATTACTAATTAGATTAATTCGTTTGAATAAACAAGTGAAAATATCAACTAACTGAGTTAATTGCTTAAATACCCGGTATATCCTGAATTAATGTAAAAAAAATTGTAACAAGTTTTTTTTTTTTTTTAAAGGAACATTTTTGTTACATTTTTGTGGTATCTCTTACGATTTCAAAGAAAGGCAGTATTGCCCATTTTGCCGAACATGGTCCGATTTTGCCTATTCAAACTTGAGCTTATTTTTTAGCTCTAGAACACACATACAAAATTTCAGTTCGCTATCTCTTTTCGTATTTGAGTTATCGTGTTTACAGACAGACAGGCAGACAACCGTTACAATGTCGGAACTAAACTTAATATATATGAAGTTGGTATATATGTCGCAGATGGATAGTATTTTCCGCTATTTTACAAAACCGGTAGTTGTTTTACATAACAACTCCGTTATGTAAAACAACTGAACGACGTTTAGCGGTTTTACATAATAGGGAATATGCATGAAAATTTTTTTTCACATTTATTTTCAGAATATGAAAATACTGTTAATACTGTAATAATATTTAAAAACGAAATTAAAATCCGACAAATATCAAGCAAGCTATAAGCTTTTAAAGATTATTATCTGTCTCTTTCTTGCAAAAATACTAAAAACGGAGTTTTACGTGTATTTTAAATGTTGAAAGTGTAATATGACGTCACATAACATATCAAGAGGGCTATCACCCTCTTTGTCTAATCGGGAATTTCAATCATTCATATCTCGCTTATTTTTAAAGTTATTTAAAAAGTAATTTTACCTTGATATTTGTCAAGTAAACATGCTTCAATTCAAGTAAAAAAAAATTTTCATGCATATTCCCTAATACTGAACTTTAACACGTAATATTGTTAAAAACGTTTTGCATTTATCAATGCAGCGGGTCAACGATTAGACGTTATGTAAAACAGCGTGAAATGAAACGTCAGATAATAGATTTTAGTTTAAACGGAATTTTAATGTAATTCCGATTACTAAACCTACCACGAGTTGGTCGGGTTTGCGTGTTTTTGCGCCCAGTACTAAAAGAAATTTTATATATTTCCCTATATCAAAACGCTCTTTCTGGCTACCGATAAGCTATTCTGCATTACGTCTAAACGTGGGTAGCAGTTCTGTAAAACGTATGGCAATGACAATCCAGCTGAACGTCGTTCAGTTGTTTCGTATAGTCGCTTGTTTCGTTCAGTTGCTGATTCAAATGTAAAAAATGGACTTAATGCCAATCTTTCAAACTAATTTTAACGGAAGAAGTTTTTGATGCTGGGTCTGTTCTTCCATGATAAAATGAAGAATCATTGGTTTTAGATATACATTATATAATTTTTCTTTTTAGTTTTTTCACTATATCATTTTATTAAACTTTTGTGTCTTAATAGCAGTGTTGACCTAATTTAATATTATTTTAATAAATTACGTATTGACGTATAACTTATTACGTGCATACATAAGTGCACGAACACATTTTTGTTTAAACCGCCAATTGATAAGCCACAAATTAATTATAAAGTTACGAAAAATGAGCGATATTTAATTTATTGGCATTTAATAGATAGACATAATTAAAAATTTTGAATTACGAAAGAAAATGTTATAACCCATGCGACTATTCTAATTCTATACAAGAGACCGCCATGTAAAAATATTAATTTAAATATAAATATTGAAAAAAAAATAGAGCACACTTTTATCATATCTCTTCGAATGCAAAATTAAAAAGCATGTTATCACGTTAATTTTTGAAAATATCAACAACACAAAAACTCACGAATGGCTTAATAAATATATGAAAAATAATATATATATATATATATATATATATATATATATATATATATATATATATATATATATATATAATACTATCAGTATAAATATTTAATTAAAATAAATTTAAATTCTGTCAAAATATTTTATAATTTACTTTTTGGTTGGTAATACTGTGTTGCGCTTCTATTTTGTTTTTGTTTTTTTTTTACTTTTATAATTTAAAAAGAACAAATTAATGTCATTTATTTTTTGTTGTAGTTAATTAAAATTAATAGATATATTATTTTTAATTTTTTTTTAGTTATATATATTTAGTTTAATTTAAAATTGTAATAGTGTTTTTTTTGTTTTAATCAATATCCATGATAATATTATTACACAGTATCATCATTAATAATAAGTAAAATAAATGTATGATTTGTTTAACCGGCAAATACCCGCGACTTATTTCACGTCTGTATATGGAATCAGGCGTATCGAACTTAAATCAGATCATATTTAAAACCATATTAGCCTCTGACTATTTCCTGCCGTTTCCTGTTTTTTTAAGGTGTATTGATAATTAAAACTAATATAATACGACATAGTATAATACGGTATATATATAAAACACAATTAATTTTTTAACCCGACTTCAAAAAAGGAGGATGGTTCTCAATTTGTCGGAAACCCGACTTCAAAAATCAAATATTCTATAACAAGAAATGCACTAAAAAGTAAAAAAATAATTGCATATTCTTGTGACAATTTTAGTTCACCTAAGCAAAAATTTTTAAATATATATGTACAATTATTGTTATTTTTGGAGGCGGTGTCCAAAAGTTATGTGAATTTCTCTATGCTGACACCGCCTCCAAAAATAACAATAATTGTACATATATATTTCAAAATTTTTGCTTAGGTGAACTAAAATTAGCACAAGAATATGCAATTATTTTTTTACTTTTTAGTGCATTTCTTGTTATAGAATATTTGATTTTTGAAGTCGGATTTCCATTTTGTCAAAATAGGTTTTATTTACAAATAATTCAATTTTTTCAGAATTAAATCTTTTCCTTAAAAATACTATTATGAGCAAAGTTTCAATGAGATTAAAATCACATGGGAAAACTCACTTTTTCCTCAAAACTAAAGAATAAAAAATAAAGGATCATTAAAATTGCTTCCATTGTTTTTAAGATATTGCGTCATTAAAATAGACTCCTATAGATTGATTACTATAGATTGATTAAAGAAATGGGTACACGCACATGTTTTTTATATCAAAATGATTAAATGTTTTAATTATTTTTACTAATACACAGCGAAAATTCACAACGAGATGACGGCACAATTATTTAGTTTTTCTATCTACAATAACCTTACATTGTATATGCGTACTGCATCCCATAGACGTAAACATGTGACTTTTTTTTTAATTCCACTTCGCCTTCTCATGAAATTATGACCAAGGTGTCGTCAATCGATTTGTAATTGCATCAAGAAAGTTTTCGAAAAAGTTGACCCGCAAGTTGAAGAAGTCCCGCATTAAAAAAATGCAAAAGATATAAACAATTTAGTAAAAAAAGGAGGTTTCGTTCTTTGCAAATATGACAAAAACTATTGTAGATATCGGAAATCGAAAAAAAGATTCTTAGAGAGCAGGAAATTTCCTAAAAAAAGTCTTACCTCCCGAAACTGTACCACTAATATTTACAATTTTAATTGAGATATAAAAATTGGTATTGAAAACGCGCGAATCGGCTTGATTACTTGAACAAAAAAATTTTTTTAACCCATTAAATATGAATATTAAGGAAAGAAAAAATGCAGATACTTATATGGATACAAACAATAACCCGTCGGAAAAAAATTTTTACCACAATTTTTCCATTAACAATGCCCTTGTTAATTAAAAAAATTTTCCAATCTAGCCCCGATAATTTTTAAAATAAAAGTCTGGAATGTTTTTTACTTCTGGGAGCTATTCTTTGAAGGATTTAACAAAAGATCTCCTTTGGCAAATTTAAAAATTTTTCCATTTTTTTATTAACAATGTTTTTATTATTAATGTTCAGACATATAACTTAAATGTGAAATAAAGTAAACACTAATCGCTTCCGTTGGTATAATATAACTGAAAGGCAACCATACGAACAATGGAAATAAATAGACGCTAGTTTACAAAAAAACAATTTATAAAATCTATATAAATTTTGAAAAAAAATTTTATAACAGCAGAAAAAAATTATTATTATTTTTATATCACATTTATAAAAATGTAAAAACTTTTTTAAACATTAAAAAATAACTTTATATATGTTAATTAATACTACCGAGTAAAACATACTGCAATTTTATATTCAGACGTATAAAAAAACATATTTCAACACACAGCCCCGCTTTCAGTAAATAGAATACACAGAACAAATATATCACACAATTTTAATTTAATTTTTTTTTTCTAACTCGCTCATAATATTATTTAATATAAACAAACTATTTTACAATGTATGTGGTCTTAAAACAAAGATAGCTATATAAACATACCATAGTTATATACACCTTTACTTACACAGTCAACGCAACGGATAAAAAAAAACAAATCTTTGTATAATAATAACAAAATATTATATAGTACAGTTGCCAGAAACATTTTTTTGATGTGAAAACACCTATAGCGAGACTGAACAAGATTTGGAACAAGGTGACAGTATGCAATCATCGGCATAGGTAAGATATATCCTTTCGTGTATGTCAACCAGTCACATTGTATTATATTTTAGACGGGATTACCGTATTTCTGTGTTTCAAATCTCGTTTTAGCGGGGTGGTGAACTGAGGATTGGGGCTTGGAAAGTCCCCACTAATAAAAAAATTCGTTACGCAGGAGCTACTTCAACTTAGCGAATTTAAAATACATAAATCACTTTCTAGCGGTCACACTGTTAGTCTATATGATTTTAGTATTTGCAAGGCCAATTTTAGCGAATTTCCTGAAAGGAAATAGAGCTATTTTAATAAATGACATACGTCAAGGGGAAATGGAGGCATAAAGAAAGAAGAATACACAAAATACCTCTCTTAATATTAGAACGTAAATCTTGTGTTTTGCTTCTCTAAAATGATAAAATTACTTATATAATTCATTATTACATTCCAAAATGCAGCTGAACATGTCTTCATCTTTGGCTCAAATAAATCCTTGTTTATTTAACAACAATTTACATAGTTTTATAAAAACTTGTCTGCATTTTAAACTATGTTTTATTCGATTATAAAGATTAAATTTGTAGTTTCTCCATAAGACCCAATGTTAAAAGTATCAATTCAATATCGAAAAAAAAAAACGAAAAAATGCATTTGAACTAACAGTTTGAAGCATACCAATGAATTCGTATTGACTTTATTTATAACATATTTAATTTACAGGAACCTCTCTACGACATTTCATTTCAGACTAACATTGTGACCGCTAGAGAGTAATTTATGTATTCTAAGGAAATTCTCTAAGTTAACACAGCTCCTGTGTAACAAATTTTTTATTATACACCTAAATTTAGAGCTTTCTATAATTTTTTTCGGTATGTATCAAACTTCCTTAAGCCACTGTACTACTAATATGAATATGGATAAGTTTATTATTATTAAAATCTCATAAACATAATAGAAAAAGATAGATAGAATATTGTGTCTATGAAATTACTACACAGAAGAAATATAAAAAAATAGACAACATAGACGTGCTGTTTAATAATAAAATAATATTAAGCGTGTATTATACTCGTTTGGTTAATTTAAACACATTAAAAAGGAATTTATTTCAAATAAGTATTTCCTGATATATTTTAAAAACTATATATAATAATAATAATAATATGCACAATATTATAATGTGTATGTTTAAATGAATGATGGATGATAGATGAGACTAGTTGGTTGGGGCTTGGATGGAGATAAATGCTTAAGGGTCCATCAACAAATAAGCCATTAACAATGCATAAATTATGAAATATGTTGTCTAAGAAAACATTCGTATTTATTATTATTATTAATGTGTGTAAATGTCTATTAAGGTTACGTTTATGTGTTTGTATTACATAGCATTCGTTCGTGTAAGTGTAGAGTGTTATTATTGAGTTATTGTTTAAAATTAATATTTAAGGTATTTCACTCGAGACAGTCACAGCAAAAAAATCAAATCAAATAGAATTGAACATATATAGTATAACATGTACAGTGTTTTAACATTATTATGATATAATGTATCAGGGATGTTGCGGATGCGAAATTTTTGACATCAACGGATGTGGATATATATATGTTAAGTTTTTATAAGTTTTAAGATTACAGCTTAAAAATACTTAATTTAGATACATGAATACAGGAAAAATATGATAATAATTTTGAATAATCTTTATTTTCTAATCAAAAAATTTCATTCAGTTATAATCAATTTTTAGTCTGAAAATTTGATGCATTATCTATACATAGTATAAAAGAAAGTGGCTCTTCGCGTCTGTCTGTTTATCCGCTAACTCCTTCTAAACCACCCAACGGATTTTGAAACGGTTTTCACCATCATAATATGATCGTACATCGTCCGTACATCGATGTACGATTGTACATCGTATAGTACATCCTAATTAAATCTTAATTGACCCGTGCGAAGCCGGATTGGATCGCTAGTATTTAATACAGAGCAATGTCGCTGCTTTTTCAGGTTCTATCCGGTTTTGCAGAGGTACAAAAATTAATCCCGCTTTAAAAACGCTAAACTACTCCGGGTGCACCAATTAAAGATGATTTCTCAAAGACCTGGTTGTACGGCCATTGCGAGAGTATATTTTATGGCATATTTTAGAAAAAAACCTAAGGTTTCGGGAAATTAAACTACCGCCGACAGAAATAAAATTTACCCGAAATCTCAGTTGTTTTCTCAAATATCTTTTTTTTAGGCCCGTCAAACCCGTATTTTATTGGATCAATCTCTTTATTAATATTTCTATTTTCTATTGTGTAGTTTTTTTTTATTCGTCTTATTTTATTCCAAGTGAAAATTATCAAAATTTGCCAAAATATGTGTGAAGATATGGATTTCTCCATAAGAGCAATGCTTTAAAACACGAACTTTAACATTAAATAATTAATTTAGGACCACCGTAATCCTTGAAACTTCAACTACATGTAAAAAAAATCAAGCCTTTTATCATTTTGAAGCTCCAATGCTCGTACTTCCTTAAAAATACTATCAACTTTTGTTCTAAAAATTATTTCGAAAACCGAATAGATTCATCACAAAACAATTGTAAAATTTTAAAAAATTTGAAAATCATTTATCGAAAAATGCAAGTCGACAGTATCGTATATAACATTAAAATCATAAACGGTACGCCACTGTTGTTATCAAATAGACATCTATAGCTTTTTTTCTTAAATATTTAATTGTGTGGTTATAATATTAACAGACAGTTTATGACTAAATAATGAATAAAGAAATTTTAAATTCTTTATTAAGTTAGTGCCTTATCGTTTTCAGTCATTATATTTCTTAAAATTAAAAGATAAAATTTATCCATTCACTAGACAGAGGGCTAAATGTACTATACATAGTACAAAACGGAAAAAACCGCTGCAATCGATTTACACAAGAGTTAATTTTATATTCCTCGGTCCGAATTGTTTCCGAAGAAATACATCAAACTTTTTAGTAATCTATACACCACATAAAATGTAACTTGTCAAACATAAAATAATCTTTGCCTTCTCCAGTAGCAAAATCATCAGGTCTTGTGGCGCAACGGATAACGCGTCTGACTACGGATCAGAAGATTCCAGGTTCGAATCCTGGCAAGATCGTTTTTTTTTTTTAAATTATTATTTCATCTTCTAGTTAGGTACTATAGGCATAAAATTGAGGCTCAAAAAAAAATTTTCAAAATTTTTCTTGTAGATTATCTTAATTAATCATTCGGTATGTGGGAAAATGTTTCATGAGAAAAAGAAATATAAAAGAAATTAAGAAGCTTTCATGATGTAGCTTTTTAAATCTTTAGGAAATAGACTGAAAGTTTAATTAAAATAATTTAGGCATTATTGACCGGTTTTTCTTCAATTGCTTAGACATGAGATCTTAGGTGACAAGAAGCCTACAAATTTTCAAACATCAAAAATATATAAATAGAAAAATCTTAGGATGATTTTTTTTCGACTCGATTACATAAGTTTATATTTCAAATATAAAATAAACTAGAAATAAGAATACTCGAAAAAGAGAGACGAAAAAATAATGAACTAATTATTAAAGTAAACGAAAGAAAAGTGTAAGAAAAATATTTGAACACGAATAAATTAGCGAACGCTACCTTTGATGATAATGACGCATATTATTGGGGTTATTTCTTTTGTAAATACCACCAATCTCGTGGCTCAACTAATAACTTGTCTGATTAGAAAATTCCTAAATCGATTCCTTGCAAGGTCGATAATGCAGTTTTGATTTATGTTCTAATTTTATGTTTTGCCTTCAATTTGTGCCTAATGCATTCGAATTTCGAAAGCCGGATGGATGCCGATTATTGTTTTAATTTATTGGGTGATCTCTTACATCCCAACGGCCAATGAGTGGTCAGTAAGGTGTGGCAACATTTCAAATAATTTAAAATAAAATGAAGCAGCGATCTTCAAGGAAAGATCTCATACAGATCTAAGCCCCATCTGTGAACTTGGAGACCACGTTTACTGAGAAATCTCAGGATAGAGAAGGAGACTAAAAGATCCTCGCTCTGGAGATGTCTTCAACGACAGGCAATCCAAAAATCTATCTGATGTCCTCACAGTCCGTTTTAAACTCAAGGAATATTTCCGAAAGCTGGGATTCGAAATCGGAAGCTGGAATAGCAGTTGCAGGTTCAACATTGGTGACGGATTGTAGCACCAAGATAATTAGATGCTTGGATGCCCATCAGGTATCCGCCGGGAACATATAAAACCGAAAACCAAGTTCCACTCAAGATCCTACACTTCCTAAAGCAGACAGGTCTGTGCTCTGGCTGAGAATCTCTCACGGCTTGTACCTGGTAGGTAGTAGAACAGATCTTGTTGACCGCAGTATAATTCATTCATAACCTCATTCTAGTAAATCTTAATTATTACTAAAGAATATATCTTTATTTTACTGACACCATTCCGAACACAGGTTGATTTGAAGCTTGGGAAAAGAAGTCAACACAATGGATTGTAACACAACTTTCGTTCCAAGAAACAAATAAACAAAATTAACATTCCAAAAACATATTTCAGGGTGGTATCATCAGTAAGTTGAAAAAATAAAAAAGACATAAAAAATAATTATTATTTAATTATTAAAAAAATAAAAAAACATTAATATTTTTTTAAATAAAAAACCAAACTTTCGGTATTAAGTTATTAAATACTGTTTTTAACGCTTTAATAAGATAACAAAAAACTAAAAAAAAATTCTATTTACAACAATAAAAAAAAAAAGTAAATAATAATGTTATAATTGTTTATAATTTTTTTTTGTCTATTATTTATTAATGATAATAAAACGATCAAATTTTTTTATTATTATTTAAGATAGTTTACTCGTTTTTTTTCTGAAGAATTTGAAGAAATTGAAATATTATGACGTAATTTTAAAATGTGAAGATGTCCTTTGTGTAATTTTAAAATAAAATTTTTTGGCCAATTATGAAGCAACATGCGCGGATCCAGCCCTCAAAAAAGATTGTGGTCACAGCCCACCGAAAATCGGCCAAGTGCGAGCCGGAGTTTAAACTCATGATCGATATAGTGCATTCGATTAGTACAAAGGAGGTTTACAAAATGTATGATGCCCTGATCAAGATTTTGTACAGTGTATAGTTCCACGTGGATAAAGCCGTGGGGCGAACACTAGTAAATTAATAAACCTGTAAAATGAGCGAACCAACTGCTCACAAAAATTACAAAAGTATGTGTGTGTTTGTTTTGCACATCACAGTGTCACATTTAGACTCTAAACTACTGAACCGATTTTGATGAAATTTTTACAACTTCAAAGGATATCAAATTATATTAAACGCTAGTTTACATTTTACATTAAATAATTTTATTTAGGTGCTAACTTAAATTACAAATTCAAGCTTGCGTTTCTTTTTCGCGAAAACGTTGATAATTTCATCGATATCCAGGTTCACATCTTTGTGTATATTTAGGAGACCTAGCCCGGATATTCTTGCCATAAGAGTATTCGTGTGCCAAAAAGAAACAGACAATATGTTGTCAAAAATGTGACATAACGTATCAGCATATCGTCTATGAAGTACTTCGCTGCGTTCCGAATCACACACGATTAATTGTTTAAAAAAAAATTTTATTAAGGCATTGGAATATAATATCATCGGGTGATTAAGGTAACTTTTTGAAATATCTTTGCTTTTACCCGAAATTATCCGGAATATCTTAGATATGTTCAATTTGTATAATTGTAATAAGTAAGTTATGATACTGTATTTTATTGTTTTTGCTTCGACTGTCACTACCTTAATAAAAAAAATGCATACAAACTGATGAAAGTGTACAAGGCCAAGGGGAAAACAAGACGGAATTTTTAATCAGAACAGAAATGAATCAATAAAAATTCGTTACGCAGGAGCTGCGTGAACTTAGCGAATATCCTTAGAATACAAAAATCACTCTCTAGCGGTCATAATTTTAGTGTGATCAAAATGAAATATAATATCTGATATGACTTTAGTTTTGACAAACATTAAAATTTATTAATAGCCAAAATAAATAAACGATTACAGTTTATAGTTACTATGGAAACAACAATTAAAATTTTTTACAATAAAATATATTTAATGTATTCGTATCAAACAAACACAAAATATTAAATATCTCTCTTAATATTAGAATAATCAAAAAATGTATAAGGAGTAAAGTTGTAGAAAATCAAGTTTGCTACAATTCATTACTTGATCATTTTTCTCAAACTCTAATGTGAACAGAGATATTTAGAATTTTAACTTTCAATCTTTAACTGTAAATATTTCTGTAAATAATAGTGTAACAGAAAAATGATAAGAAACAAAATTGCAGTAAAACTTAGTACCTACAACTTAACTCCTGATAAATTTTTCGATTTTTCAAATATTAAGGGAGATAGTCAAATTTTGAATTTCCGCCTCCCTCTAAACCCCTTTTCTCCTCGTCCGATTTTACCCATTAACGAACTTGACCTTTAGAATACCAAAAGCGCCTCAAATACCCAATTTCATTCCAATCGAAATAAAATTGTGACCGCTAGAGAGTCCACAGACATCTAAAAAAAGTACATATGTTGTATGTATATATATATATATATATATAAATTTTAGCGATAGTGATTTTTAACATCTAATAGGTAGTAGAATCGATGGACATTTGAAGAAATTTTTACGAAATTCCAACATTGGTGCAAAAAACAATATCTGCATTTCATTTGGAGGAAATTCGCTAAAAAGCGCATTTTAATTTAGCAAAACAAGCAAAATATACATTTGACTGACTGTCAAACAATTCACAGTAGTTTTGACAAAGAAGCGTCAGTCAAAACCATTTTTGCTCGCAAATTTACAGTCAAAAGCATTATTAACCAATTAATTTCAGGCAAAACTACTATTGACCAATCTGTGTAGTCAAAAGTACTTTTGCCTGTTTTTTTTAACTGTTTTAACACTTTTTGACTGTAACATATATACCGGGTTTAATAATATAATGTTTATAATTTTTTTTCTCTATTATTTATTAATGATAATAAAACGATCCACTTTTTTTATATTATTATTTAACAAACAAAAAAATTTTGTATTGTTCTCATTTAAAAAACATGAACAACACATGTAATATATAATGGGACAATAAGATGACTACTGACTACCGCCACGAATACACAGTATTGTAATATAATGTTGGCGATCAACATGGAAATTTACCTGTTTCAGAAATGTCTAGCTAATATATAATTTTCAGTATCTGATACAAATAATGTTAGATATTTCCTGTAATAAATAAAATCTGGCTTCATATATAGTCATGCTTGCATGTGGTCAATGTGAATCACATATTTTAGTTTACACATTCTCAGTATAAATTACATTTAGTCAGATCTATCGTAAAGTAGCCTACACATGAGGAACATTGTTGCAGCAACATTGAACTCCGCCCACAAAAATATTTTCAGTACAGACGTTGCAACCAAAGTTTGGGAACATAAAATGTAATTTTATTATTTTATGACGCTAGTCATAAAAATTCAATCATTTCTCATCTTGTCTCTATCTATCTCATTTAATTTGTATAGTTTATTTATATGTATAAAACTAGTGTTGGATAATATCTATATATTATTATTACAAATAATAAAATATATAATGTAAATTGTAACCAATCTAGGTAATAAAACATAATAAAATATTAGGAAAGCATAATATTTTAGATAATATGACAAATTTTTATATTATAACATTTAACTCCTGCTACAAAATATCAAATAGTTTTGATTTTTACAGCAACCGTTCAAGGACATGTTTTTTGTTGCTGCAACCACTATACACATTTGCAACCATACTAGGTTGCTGCATAATGTTGCTGTTCAATATTTCTCGTTTGTAGGCCCTGTAAGCCTTCTTCGTTAACATAAAAACTTAAATAAATACAACAGAAATGGAATTATGTGGATTAATTGAATCCAACCTCGATCCAGATGCTCAAACATCTGGATAATTGGATAAATCAAGAATAAAGGTCATTTCTTTAAAAAAAAATAGTGTGTGTATGTGTTTGTACTTATGTACGCACATAAGAAATTATACTTCAATTTAAATAATTTATTAAAATAATATTAAAAATAAGGTCAACACAGCTAAGACACAAAAGTTTAATAAAATGATATAGTAGTGAAAAACTACAATAGAAAAATTGGATCTTATTCGTTTTACCCCCTCCCCCCAATTAAAAATGGTTTGTTAGGATCATAGGAAGTGATTCTAAGGAGGAAAAAATCTTTTTCGTCCTTAAAATCCTTGAATTAAAATTTTATTTTTAAGGGTGTTTATGAAAAACAATATTGAATTGTCAAGGGGATGCCCGCGAAGCCCCCGCTATACTACCCCAAACTCAATATCCTCCAATACAACCCAACCCAAACTTTTTCGTCCTTGAAATCCATAAAATTCAAAAATGTTTTTTTTTTTCATTTTTAAGTAAAAATATTGTAAAAATTTTGGTTACAATATTAAATTGTCAGGGGGTTGGGTTGGTTTGTTTTCGGTTGGGTTGGGTTGTGTTAAGAATTTAAAGAACGAAAAAGACTTTTTCCTCCTTTGAATCACGTCCTGTGTTCTTTCCCAAACATTTCCACCCATTTTCAACCATTTTTACACGGAGAGGGAGGAGAGGTTAAAAGAAATAAGGTTCGAAAAATTATATATTGTATCTAAAACTAATGGTTATGTATTTAATCATGGTAGAGCATAACCAACCTCACGTCTTCCGTTAAAATTAGAGTTTGAATTTGGATAAGGTGCCAAAAGAACCTACAATTTCTCCAACCATATTTAATGATCTGTGTAAAACCATACCTGAAACAAAGAAAAATATTTGTTAATTTTGGATACAAAAGTAAAATATAGTCGAATTAAGTCTAAATCAAATGTAATATAATAAATAAATGAAATTATGCGACGAATTAGGCTCTAGAATTTGGGAAAGGGACACATGGCAAATGGATAAGCGTGACAGAGCGGTAACGAGTTAAGTAAGCAACCAATTAACAAGTTGGGCATAATATGTAAATGAACATATACCAGTTTAGATCGATTCATCTCGACCGGAATGAAAGTAAGCAAGCTGAATTTTTCATAAAGTTTTGAGTAAAGTCGAAAAGTCTCGTATAATCTAAATTTGAGTGCTCGTGTGTGTAAATTTTAAAGATCAAATCAGTTGTTTGCAAATCAGTGATTGGCATTTTGATTTTTTACAAATTTGATCCCATAAATTTTTCTGTATGATCAACCAATCCTCGAATTATAGCATGAAGAGTAGAATCTGTATAAAGGATATTTACGTAACATTATCCTTTAAACGAATACGCACCTCCCACTCTCCGCACTATATTTTAACCAGTCTCGAGACTTTCGACAGTCTTTAGAATGTCAAAAAAAATAAAAAGTTCTTTGACATAAAATGCTTGATATAAAAAATCATACACATTTAGTGTGGGAATCGAACCCACGACCACCACTACCATAACATCTCAGGTAGCTCAGCGGTGGGTTCGGTTCCCACCCTAAATGTGTATGATTTTTCATATCAAGCATTTGATGTCAAATAATATTATCAATGTTCAGAAATATTTTTAAACCCGGTATGTATAAAATATACCAGAGTATATTACATTTAGCGAGCTAAAATTTTGTATGTGTATTCTAGAGCTGAAAAGTAACCTCAAGTTCGTGAATGGCCAAAATCGGACCATGCTTGGGCAAAATGGGCAAAACTGTTTATCTTTAGAACCGTAAGAGGTAGAACAAAAACTTAAAAACAAAAATGTTCCTTTTTTAAAAATAAACAACTTTAGCTTGAAACTTTTTTTTCGTAAATTCAGTATATACCGGGTATTTAAGCAATTAACTCAGTTAGTTGTTATTTTTACTTGTTTTAAATTGTTTTTTTTTTGTAACCAGCGTCTATTTATTTCCATTGTTAGTATGGTTGCCTTTCGGTTATATTATACCAACGGAAGCGACTAGCGTTTACTTTATTTGACATTTAAGTAATATGTCTGAACATTGATACCATTTTTTGACATCAAATGTTTGATATGAAAACTTATACACATCTAGGGGTGGAAATCGAACCCACGACCTCTGACATGCTAGACCAATGCTCTACCTTAGATGTTATGGTAGTGCTATACATATGATCTTTCAATATCATTTTTGATGTCCTTTTATTATTAATTTTGTTTATTTACTATTAACATATTTTTAAATAGGATTTTTCATATCAACCATTTGATGTCAAAAAATGGTATCAATGTTCGTATATATTACTTAAATGTCAAATAAAGTAAACGTTAGTCGCTTCCGTTGGTATAATATAACCGAAAGGCAACCATACTAACAATGGAAATAAATAGACGCTAGTTTACAAAAAAAAAAAAACAATTTAAAAATATGTTAATAGTAAATAAACAAAATTAATAACACAAAAGATCATATGTATAGCACTACCATAACATCTAAGGTAGCTCAGTTGGTAGAGCATTGGTCTAGAATGCCAGAGGTCGTGGGTTCGATCCCCATCCCTAGATGTGTATGATTTTTCATATCAAACATTTGATGTCAAAAAATGGTTCAGACATATTACTTATATGTCAAATTAAGTAAATGCTAGTCACTTCCGTTGCTATAATATGACCGAAAGCAACCATCCTAACAAAATGGATAAATAGACGCTAGTTTTCGAAAACACAATTAACAAATATGTAAATAAAATTGCAAAAACTCAGCTTGCTTACTTTAACCCCGAGATTGAATTCTTATTTGATGGGAGGTATGATTAGGAAGAATTCGGAATTTCATATTCCACTTAACTTACAACGTACATTTTAGAATAATGATACCAAAAAATTATCATTATCATCGTCATCGTCATCATCATCATCATTATCATCGCATAGTGAAACGTCATAACATAGATAGATACATATTTTATTCACTATGTTAGTCCATTTGCCTATCTGTCTGTCCGTCTAGCTCTAGTCTATATATATATTTATCTCGTAGGGTTGCCAATTGTCTGTAACAATGCGTGATGTCTTGAAAATGAGATGATTCCATCGCATACTGCAGAACAGAAATTGGCGGAACGCAATCAGAATATATTTTAGTATTAAAAATAAACTGTGCATGTACGCACGTAAGAGGTTATACTTCTTTTTAAATAATTTATTAAAATAATATTAATAAAGTCAACATTCATTTTATAAAAGTAGTGAAAAACTATAATAGACAAGTAATGTAACAACTAAGTGAGTTAATTGTTTGAAAATCCAGTATATACTGAGTATATGGAAAAATTTACCAAACATAAGTTGTTTATTTAAAAAAGAAGATTTTATTGATATTGAATTTTTGTTATATCTCTTACGGTTTCAAAGATAGACAGTTTTGCCAAAACATGATTTTACGAACTTGACCTTACTTTTTTTTTACCAGTCCAAGTGGCCGAGCGGTCTAAGGCGTTATGTCTGCGCAGTATGCCTACTTGGAAACTAGGAGGTAATGGGTTCGAATCCCGACATCGGTAGTTTGTCAATTATTAAAAAAAAAAGAGGCGGTTAATTGACTAAACTGTCGGCATATGGACAAGAACGAAGTAACCGGCTATGCTTGAAAAGAGTTTCTGCAGTTTCCTTCACGAACTCCAGATGAATATCGGCATAGTTCCTTATCATAGTCGGCTGCAGCCGCATATCCTACCAATTCCTAGTCAATACACAAAAATTTCTTCCACTCCATTCACATCCTCGCATCCTTAGGCATCACAATGGACTTATGGTCGAAGTGTAGCCCTTCCAGGGCAGCCTCTACAATCTATCTATCTACTTTTTTATTCTCTAGAACACCTACAAAATTTTTCTCGTTATTTACTCTTTAACAATTAGAAATAGATAGAAAATAGAAATCAATCGACAAAAATAAAAATAAAATAAAAATGAAACAAAATAAATTAAAATATAATAAATTTTATTGAAATTAATCTTGTTAAAATTACTTTCATTCAATTTACTCTTGTCTTAGGATATATTATTCGTGCTAATTTGGTGACACGTTTGTAGACACAGTTTCACGACAGTTTTCGTCGTTCTAACAAGAGTAATAGGGAATATGCATGAAAATTTTTTTTCACATTTATTTTCAGAATATGAAAATACTGTTAATACTGTAATAATATTTAAAAACGAAATTAAAATCCGACATATATCAAGGAAGCTTTTAAAGATTATTATCTGTCTCTTTCTTGCAAAAATACTAAAAACGGAGTTTTACGTGTATTTTAAATGGTCAAAGTGTAATATGACGTCACATAACATATCTAGAGGGCTATCACCCTCTTTGTCTAATCGGGAATTTCAATCATTCATATCTCGCTTATTTTTAAAGTTATTTAAAAAGTAATTTTACCTTGATATTTGTCAAGTAAACATGATTCAATTCAAGTGAAAAAAAATTTTCATGCATATTCCCTATTTCAATAAAATTTATTATATTTTAATTTAATTTGTTTAATTTTTTATTTACTTTTATTTTTGTCAATTTTCGATTGATTTCGATTTTCTATCTATTTCTAACTGTCAAAGAGTAAATTACTACTAGCTAATATATACTGATGATGACTACTTTGTAGTCGAAATACATATGTATAATACAAAAACTCATCTAGATATTGGGGCGAATTTGAAATTTTATATCAACGATTGTGGCCAAGTGTACACTATTATAAATTATCGAATAATTCGGTCATATAGTTTGGTTTAATGAACTCAAAGTATCAGTTTTAAAATTACTTTTTATTTGTTCTGCTAAATGAGTAGAATATATGTCGCGAATTACTGTGTTCCGAAATTTTATGAAAAAAAAAGATTTTCAGTTTTGGTAACCCTAGTATTCTCATTTAAATACACAATATAATATTCCATCTATTCAGCAATAATAGATTCAGATATTATCATTATATTATGGATGAAAAGTCTCTGGTACAAGTGATTTGAAAAATTTTATGTAAATGGTATTTTAGTTTTTAAGTCCTTGATTAATTAGGAGGACAATTCATTATTCTTAAAAAGCACTTCCATTACATTGAAGACGTTGTCTGAGAAGAAACATTCATCTTTTTGTACGGTCAACAATTTTTTTCAGGAATTTTACATATCAAGATTATTAAAATAATCAAAGAGAACTCTAGGTTGCCCCAATTCCTAGAACAATTATTTGTATTTTATAAATAAGTATTTCGAGTACAAGGTTGTCATCATCATCAGTATGAATTAGCTAATCGTAACTATCTCTGGGATATGGAGTCAGAGATATGTTGCTCGTTGCTAATTTGGTGCGTGTCTCACAATAATATTAAAAAAGTTTTGTCTTTTATATGATCTGACTGAGGTAGTATCTAAAGGATTATTTGAGTAGAGTCCAGAGGTGGGCGCAGACGCCCGCCGGAGTCGAACGACTCTCCATAAGCTGGGTGAGAGTAAGTAAAAAATATATGTTTTGAAGTAAGACGGAACGATGTTTTAATACAGGTTGCCTACCGATTATTGCCCAATAATTTATTCAATCGATTTAGAATTAGTTTTATAAAATATTTATTGTTTAAAAAATATCTTTTACAATGTGGAGAGATACACCAAAAAACATAATAATAATAATAACAATAATAACAACAATAATGATGATAACAATAACAATAATTACAACAACAACTATATGTATTCCCACTTTATGTAAAATTTAACCATTTAGAAATTAGTAACAAATTACCAAAACCAAACCCCCCACCCAGCTTTATCATTGGCATCTTTATTGTATCCCGTGTCATCAAATTCCCATGACACTATAACCCCTACTAAGCAAATATAATTAAATCAAGTAAATAATTGTTTATTAGTTCTCCGATATGAATAGAGTAGGCAAATTATTCGGAATTTCCAAAAATCTAATTCTAAAATCTAAACTAAAGCAAAATCATCAAAAAATTTACAAGCGGTTTACAATTGTCAAGCAGTAAATGTAAAAGTTCAAAAGATTTATATTTTATAATTTATATAACATTTATATTTTATTCATACACAAATATATTAAAAAGGTACATTTAATGCCCCAAATTACCAGCCCAAAATTCCAGAGTATGTATTCAATTTATTGTATGTATTGTATACTTTGAAGAATAGTGACCATAAAAAATAGTTGGTATTATTATATTTTTTTCAGAAAATATTTTAATTAAAAAAAGAAAATAATAATAATTGGTAGGATACCCTATATTTACTCTATCTCTCTTTCTACCTCTCATTCAGAGCTGAGTGCAGTCAAGGTCTGCCCACCTATGGAGTAGACTGACCAATTCAGCCCATTCAGACTAACCCATTTATTGGCGGTATCCATTACTGACCATGCGGTGTTGTTATTGTCAATAAGGTTGGAGTGTCGATCGAAGCTAACCTCAAAAATTGCATTTTACCGTTTGTTTTTCTCGAAATATAAAAGTTTAAAATTATTTTTTATTTCAAACTTACTTTAATTTGTATGTATGAATATTGAATATATCTATGTATTTTTTATGTGTGTATATGTATTTGTTCTATAATAAAAGCAAACTACCTTAAGAAAAGTAAATAAAACAAGCATTGATAAATAACTGAAGAGTATATAGGAGCTTTAAACAATTAGCTCAGTTAACTCATACATTTGTTGGTAAATACCATTTCATAAATCCATTACACAATATAACTAATCATCCTGTATGCCAATCGAGTTTAACAAAAAAGATATCGCAGAGAATAAATAAAATGACAGTAGAACCAATAACATTAAATTGATTTACTTTCTAGTTTCTTCCATAGAACATGAACATTATGTTGTTATTAGGTTATATAAGAAAAAAAAAGTATATATAATAGATAATGTTTCTTTTTTCTCACCTATTCTCAATCTATATAGTATACTATACACAACTAATATTATCGCAAATATACAAAACCATTATTTTGATGTGAGTCGTTTCAATATACAGGTTGTTTAGTAAAACATTAAAAATAGAAATTCTGCACAAACCTTTTGGGAACACACACTTTTGGTGTATTCGAATCTAACACCCGGAAAATCGATAGTTTATAAGAATGTGATCAAATGCCTTAGTGGTAGGCAACCACGTACGGAAACTTGTTTTTCGGTCAAAAATCGATCAAAATTTCGGTTCAAAATTGGAACAACACTTTGGAGAATTAAAAATCATTTATAAATTCGATTTGTATTATGTGTGTGTGTACCTATACATTTATTTTGTATTTCATTTTATGCCTTCCCTCTTGCCAGCTTTGCACTAAAAGTGTGTCTGCACTAAAACTATTGGTTGGACGAAAAAATATTTCATACAAAAGTTCGTTGTCAAATACATGAAATGCAAGCTTTTTATAGGCTATGTCACTCAAAAATATTGTAGACCAGTTAAGAAATTTCAGAAACGTATCAGAGATTACCTAATACAAAATTTCAAACAACTGTACACTCTTTATAGACTCTCTTTTTAGCGAATTTCCTCCAAAGGAAATGAAGCTATTGTTTTTAAAATTTGTATATATGTACATATATATATATATATATATATATATATATATATATATATATATATATATATATACATATATATATATATATATATATATATATATACATATATATATATATATATATATATATATATATATACATATATATATATATATATATATATATATACATATATATATATATATATATATATATATATATACATATACACATATGTACTTTTTTTAAATGTCTGTAGACTCTCTAGCGGTCACAGTTTTATTCCGATGGGAATTAAATTAGGTATTTGAGTCGCTTTTGGTATTTTAAAGGTCAAGTTCGTTAATGGGTTAAATCGGACGAGGGAAAAGTGGGTTTAGAGGGAGGGGAAAACACAAAATTTGACTATCTCCCTTAATATTTGAAAAATCGAAAAATTTATCAGGAGTTAAGTTGTAGGTACTAAGTTTTACTGTAATTTTGTTTCTTATCATTTTTCTGTTACACTAATATTTACAGAAATATTTACAATTAAAGATTGAAAGTTAAAATTCTAAATATCTCTGTTCACATTAGAGTTTAAGAAAAATTATTAAGTAATGAATTGTAGCAAACTTGATTTTCTACAACTTTACTCCTTATACATTTTTCGATTATTCTAATATTAAAAGAGATATTTAATATTTTGTGTTTGTTTGACATGAATACATAAAATATATTTAATTGTAAAAAATTTTGAATGTCGTTTCCATAGTAACTATAAACTATAATCGTTATACCGTTTTTTTTTGGGCTATTAATAAATTTAATTTTTGCAAATACTAATGTCATATCAGATATTATATTTCATTTTGATCACACTAAAATTATGACCGCTAGAGAGTGATTTATGTATTCTAAGGAAATTCGCTAAGTTGACGCAGCTCCTGCGTAACGAATTTTTTTTATATTAATAATATTACTACAGTCAAATTAGCATTTTTAAGGCATGTTGCTTGGAACCGCAATTTTTATTATTTTTATTTTTAATTTTTGCGTTTTATGAACTTTGGGAATTTTTTCCTCGAATTCTGATAAACCGATTTGAATGTTCATGGGCTCATTTGTTTTCTTTTTTATTGAAGAATTGAATAATATTCTATCATTTTTTTAATTTATTGTTTTATAAAAGATATTAAGAAAAAACGCTTTTTTTGTTCTAAACAAATTCAGACTTCAATATTATTTAATCTTTATGTTTAGATGTGTGTGTGTGTGTGTATCTCTATATTACAAAGATATTTCGTTGTCGCCTACGAGTTTCCGGGATTGATTCACATGTGATCAACATCTTATAGACTATCGATTTACCAGGATTATGCGGTAAGGTTTGTGTGGGATCTTTTTTCAGTTTCGTTTGTTGAGCGTGCGAAAGGTATACAAATAATCGTAAATGGCAACTATTATCATCGATTCCCTAGAATTCGTGTTTGCTAAAAAGATTAGTGATACTGTTGATGCTGTTTAAGTCTTAGTTCAAGACCGAGGGTGGAGGAAAGGGATTCCCGGGACTGCAATGTAAAAGCTACTGAAAAAGACCATTATTAGTGGAAGGCAATGACAGGTACTACAGCTAGTATGTTATACAATTCAAAGTCAGTTTAGTAAAAATACAATTCAAGGTCCGTTAAGTCAGCTTGCAGGTTGCAACGAAAGTAAGCTCAGTGTGTGAATGTATAACAAGAAATTATAGTTACAAATTATCTTTAAACATTTGCCAATGTTCGTCAAATGATATTCGCCAATGTTTATCCTCTAGTCAATATGTGTACTTCCCAGTTCCCACTACAAGTATTCCATCCATGACAATTTTTCTTATATATAATGCTTTACAATCTATTTATGTTTTGCTTGACAACCTGTATTTAAAGTTTTACTTAACAACCTGTACACATTATGAGTAGTATGGTAAAGTTGGTTCAAAACTACCTTACAAGATTAAATAGAATATAGAAAAGCGTCAACTATCAAATCAATATAACAGACCATATCTTTTAATAACTGCCATTACGTTGCTCCTAAATTTTTCATTGTTCAACTAATAAGAACGATAGCCCCATTTTTCTTGAATTGGGAATTTTGTCTGTGTATATATGGAACGCCAAGATCATTTTCTATTTTACGAACGTAAACTTTAACACACAATTTACGAACGTTAACATTAATCAACTTAAGAATTTGATAAAATCCCAATATCCACTTCCAACATTGAAAACAATAACTTAGCAAAAAATCTATACATATTTTCAAACCAACGATAGCTGTGTTTTATAGACGTACGTATATATACATAAGTTTTATGATGAAAAGGCCGTGGGGTCATCAAAAGATAGGAATGATAGGAATTTATAAGATTATGTTTCACTTCCATACATACACATGGTAGATCGGATATATCCTGCAAAATTTCTCATGATCTGTTATGTACTTACATTAGATAGATAGATAGATTGTATAGGCTGTCATTGACGGTCTACACTTCGACCATACGGTCCATTGTGATGCCTAAGGATGTGATGATGTGAGTGGAGTGAAAGGAATTTTTTAGTGGCTCTAAATCATCTTGCAAGCTGACTTAGAACCACTTCCTCTTATCCTACGGAGTTGAATTTTTATGTTGGTTCAGTTGGTTCATGTTGGTTTAGTTCCGACGACAATGCATTTTTATTTTAATCATGACAAGAATCGACAAGGGGAAAGGGGGTTTAGCATAGGTGGGCAGACCTTGACTGAACTCAGTTCTGAGTAAGAGGTAGGAAGAGAGATAGAGTAAATACAAGGTATCCTACCAATTATTATTATTTTCCTTTTTTAATTAAAACATTTTCTGAAAAAAATATAATACATAATACCAACTATTTTTTATGGTCACTATTATTCAAAGTATGCAATACATACAATACATTGAATACATACTCTGGAATTTTGGGCTGGTAATTTAATAAAATATAAATGTTATATAAATTATAAATTATAAATCTTTTGATCTCTTACATTTACCGCTTGTAAATTTTTTGATGATTTAGCTTTAGTTTAGATTTTAGGAAATTCCGAATAATTTGCCTAAACTATTCATATCGGATTTAATTATTTTTTCTTAGTAGGGGGTATAGTGGCATGGGAATTTGATGACACTGGATACAATAAAGATGCCAATGATAAAGCTGGGTGGGGGGGAGTGTTGGTAATTTGTTACTAATTTCTAAATGGTTAAATATTACATAAAGTGGGAATACATATAGTTGTTGTTGTTGTTGTAATTATTATTATTGCTATCATCATTATTGTTGTTATTATTGTTATTATTATTATTATGTTTTTTGGTGTATCTCTCCATATTGTAAAAGATATTTTTTAAACAATAAATATTTTATAAAACTAATTCTAAACGGATTGAATAAATTATTGGGAAATAATCGGTAGACAACCTGTATTGAAACATCGTTCCGTCTTACTTCAAAACATACCTTTTTTACTTACTCTCACCAGCTTATGGACAGTCATTCGACTCCGGCGAGCCGTCTGCGCCCACCTCTGGTTAGAGGGACGGGGGAACACAAAATTTGTTGTATCTCTGTTAATATTGACAAAAAATCGAAAAACACATAAGAAGTAAAGTTGTAGAAAATTAGTTTTACTATAAAAAGCTTGTATTTAGAAATGTTTTTTTTTAATAGAAACTTATTTTTACGTACACTTATTGTGCAAGTGCTATTGATCGTAAATGTTTATTAATTACATCACTACCAAATCATAATACACATTTTCCTTTTTATATAAACTATTATCAAGCTATTTGTTATTTTTTATGCTCATATAAAAAACCGACGTTCATTTATCTGCACCAGTCCGTCACGTTCATTTATATGTTTTTTTTTTTGACGAACGCATCTCAAAATCAGTTTATGCAAATTTATGTGCATAATTTCTAAATGATATGAAAATTTAATTGAGTTTTAAATTGTTTTTTGACTATTTAATTCAACTTTTACTCATAAGAAAATTAATTTCTTCGATACTATTTTTTCATGGGATAATATTTCAAAAACACAGCATTTCCTAGGAAGTATTTATGTGAATGGAAGTAGATGATGTTTTTTGCTTAAATTTATTTTTACTATTCCATATACATTTTGCCATAAATATCCTTATTATTTTACATTTTATATATTTAACTAAGCGTAAAAGTATATACAAAGATGTTCAAAATCTTATAAATTACACGATCAAAGGTAGCAGAAAATATGGGTTAGAAGGGCTAACATTACCAAAGATTCCAAAACGCCATTTGTGGAATGTTATTAGTTCATTTTCCTCGCCTCCCAAAACACCCGTACATAATATGTGCCGCCACTTTTGTACGCAATCGAATGTAATGGTATCTTATTTTGTGTGATGTTCATTTTTTAACGTACGTATTTGTACATTCAATAGAGAAGCCCGTTACTTTTGTCCGCATTGTACTAAATTAATCATCACTAAATTTAATTCTAATTCATCTTACTAAATTACAGAAGTTATTTGTATTTTAATATCTATCGAATAGATATTTTAATATCTATTCGATATCTCTTTTTCATCATTATAGTATGCATACCTCATTTTTATTAACCTTGCACCCGGTAGTGCAACATTAAACGCGTTATAACTTTAAAAATATTAATTTTAGACAAAAAAGTTTTAAATAAAAGTTGTAGGTAATTTGTAGATTTAAAAGTTAAGTGATTAGCATTTTATTGTTTAAACATTTATTAGAAAAGATATCGGTCAAAAAGTCAATAAATAAATAGTAATAGCCGTATAAGTCGTAAACGGTAAATGATACAAACAAAATTAAAAACAACAAAAATAGGAAATCCAATTATCTATAAGAAAAGTTATTACCATTTTTGGCCTACAGTGCACGGTAATGGAGATATCGACCTGTATCTACAGTTTTATACGGTTTTTCTCGAAATGGCGGCATTTCCGGGGTCGTAATTTGTAAGGATTTTGATCATTTACATTCAACACGTGATACTGAATCTAATTAAAAAAAAAAAAACTCCTGTAATTTAGTGCAGCGCAATATTCTCTCTTGACTGTACTACATTGTTTTTGAATAGCATTGTACATGTAACTATGATATATTAGTTTTATTACGCATACACATATATACTGAATTTACAAAAAGTTTATCGCCAAACCTTTGGGATAACTATTGAATGGGAATAGATATAAAAAGAATAAACTGTCTTCCTTTTTTTTGGAGTTTCTTTTTGAATTTTGACTTTATCTCTCAGCGAACTTCTTTAGAAATTTTAATAAGTCTCAGATGTCATTTTACCAGTAGGGGGTAGTCCATATATTTTCCTATTTATTTTTACAAATTAATTATTTATTGGAGTTCATTATTAGCCGGTATCTTGAGGTATATTCGTGAGAGGTTAGTGTTCAGTACATAGAACCGCGTTAATAGCAGAAGGATGTTCATGTGCTAGAAATAGTACAATTATAGAATTCTACAAAATTCTCAAAAAATTCAACCAAAAAATGAAAAATAAATAATAGTTTAAAAAACTAAAAACACACGCTTTTATAGAAAATCCAACTAAAAAATAGAAAATAAAATTTAATAAATTTGGATTAAGAAAAGTGTAAATAAGAAACAAATGTATATTAATGGAAAAAAGCGTGGGGTGCATAGTGTCAATAGTTATTCCATTAATATACATTTGTTTCTTATTTACACTTTTCTTAATCCAAATTTATTAAATTTTATTTTCTACTTTTTAGTTGGATTTTCTATAAAAGCGTGTTTTTTTAGTTTTTTTAAACTATTATTTATTTTTCATTTTTTAGTTGAATTTTCTATAAAAGCGTGTTTTTTAGTTTTTTAAACTATAATTTTTTAAACTATTATTTATTTTTTCAATAAGTATTTTTAATCAGGGACTTTTCAGAAGTTTCGCTTCTACCGTGTGTGACTTGCACACACACATTTTTTTTTTAAGTCAGTAACTTATCTGGGAAATTGATGAATCCTGCCTAATCTAATCAGGATAATCGGATATTTTAATCGATTTATTGCATTGTCATCGGTCTTTGACAGGTGTGCAAAATTTGAATTAAATCTGACCGTTCAAAGTAGGAGAAAATCGAGCCCAAAAGGGTCGGTTCCATACATACATATAGGTGAAACTAATAAAAAGCGTATAAAAACTTGATCTTTTTTGTTGTAAATTAAAATTCCTTATTTTATAGCCCTAAAAAAATATTTTCAATTATGCTATTTTTTAAATTAATTTAAATAAACTGAATAATTTAAAGAACAATTTTAAAACAACATCAATCACAGTGTCTAATTTATTATCATAGTTGTTCATTTATTACAAGTTTAAAAATAAAAATTCTTATAAATTTAATATTTGATTTAAAATCATTGATAACTTTTTCAAATGATCGATAAGAGGTTTTACATTTTTCAGGAAACATAATTACGTGATCCGACTTTCCAAATATCAAATACTAAAAATTTTATCTAATATCACAATTTTTCAAACACTTGGTATAAAATAAAATATAAAATTTCATTTAAATATAATTATTATAATTATTTATTAGAGAATAAAAAATTTATCATAAATATAGAATACCATAATTGAAAATAAAATATAATTGAAAAATTAAGTGAAAATATATGTTCTTGATTCTAATGATCATAATATATTACACAAATAAATAAAAATGAATGCGGAGAATAATAAACGGAGTCGGAAACAACAAAAAAACATTAAAAATTGTTCTCGTATTATTTTATTATTTGTTCTATATATTTTACCTTTCCTTTATTATATGTAGAATTTATTTCGATACATTTTCATCTCATATACAGTGTGTCAACGATAATTGAAAACACTCCATATCTTTGCGCAGAACGATTATATATTTCTCAAACAATTAGAAATTTATTTTGTTGGTTTTAGCGAATTTTTTAAAAGATAATGTAGTTAGTGCTTTTGTAAAAAACGAATAAATAATTTTTAAAACGAATAAGATCCGATGCAGCTCCTGCGTAATGAACTTTTTCAAAGTATTTTGGTATAAATTAGCCTAAAGAATTAAAAGTAGTACATTTGTGATAGAAATTTCCTTTAAGTTAATATGAGTGGTAGATTGATGTAGGTTCATGTGACGTAGGTTCATATGAAACATTTAGACATAAAACATTCTAGGAACATTTAGAAACCCCAATTTTGAAATCATCAACAAACTATCAAACAAAAACAAAAACTAATATCATCATTACACTTTAATTATTAAATATAATAATATTTTTTACCTCACAAGTAGACATAAATTAAAAAAAAAAAAAAAAAAAAACTAAATAAAAAAAAAAATTCATCATCATCAGTTTTGTTTGTAGTAATACCAACTTAATAATAATGTAAAAAAAAAAAAAAACAACCATAAAAATATTATTGTTAACAAAAGAAGAATGTGGCAATGTATTACGAGTATATTATAGAATATAGTATATATATATATATATACTGATTGTATTTTAAACTACACCCAATCTGCAAACAATGTATTGTGTATCTATCGCTGTCTATAGGCAGTGTACTATGTTATAGTATCTTTGTTACACTTAAACTGCATTAAAATCAGTATTGTATAACATATAACTATAGTATGATAATTTAATATACTTATCACACACTAACTACAATCATTTATATATAGTTGCATCTTACTCGTGCATGCGCACATCGTCCGTCGTGTTGTAATGATGATCGCGTGTGAGTGAGAGCGTGTCTACATGTGTATGCAACAAAGACACCATAACATAGTACAATGCATGAAGACACCGATAGATACACTATACATTAATAAAGATTATTAAAATTAAATTAAAATTAAAATGTACATTCAAACGCCAGTGACGTCATTATATCGCTTTAGTAACGCCACCGCATGGAGAAATGATAAAACATCCATGTTTACGAGACAGACAAGAGTCTATTAGACTATTTTGTGGTGACACATAGACCAAGAGCCAGTGACGGTTTTTCAGTTGTCATTTCAAAAGTCATGAAAAGTTACTCCCTTAATAAAGATTATTAAAATAATCAAAGAGAACTAACTCTAGGTTTTTTGAAATTACATTTCAAATTTTGCCCCAATTTCTAGAACATTTATTTGTATTTTATAAATACATATTTCGACTACAATGTAGTCATCATCAGTACGAATTAGCTAATCGTAACTATCTTTGGGATATGGATTCAGAGATATGTTGCTTGTTGCTAATTTGCTAAAAAATAAAAATATATCGAAGTGATTGGCAAACTTGAAGCGAAACATCTCAAAACATGATAGTAACTAAATTTCAAATTTTTGCGCCAATTCCAAGAACAATTATTTGTATTTTATAAATACGTATTTCGACTATCTCAATCAGATCATATAAAAGACAAAACTTTTTTAATATTATTGTGAGACACGCACCAAATTAGCTACAAGCAACATATCTCTGAATCCATATCCCAAAGACAGTTACGATTAGCTAATTCATACTGATGATGACTACTTTGTAGTCGAAATACGTATGTATAAAATACAAATAAATATTCTAAGAATTGGATCAAAATTTGAAATGTAACACTATAGATTGTTTGCAGATTGGGTCTATTTAAAAATACAAGCTGTATATAGAAAATAATATTATTGTTGAAAGTCACAGTCATCATCAACAACCATCATCATAGAAGTCCAGACTTCTCTGTTTATTTCTTGTCGATGAAGACTTTGAAGAATATCAAGAACATCTCTTTTGAATGGAAGATAGTAAATTAGTCATTTATGTTTTTTTTTTTTATAATACCTATGAGTATATGAGTGAGATATTTACAGCCGCAAATATATACAATCATTGATTAATCTAGTACCAAACGACGCGAGTTTATCGAAAACTATTCAAATCAAATAATTGTTTTTCCTTTAAATCATTTTTATACACTGTATATGTAAATATACAAAGTATATTAAGTTTAGTCCCGACTTTGTAACGCTTGAAAATATTAATCCTTGACAAAAATGCTTCACAACGGTATTCATAAAATGGTCTAATTCTGCCATTTTCGCATGTCCGACCGTCTGTCCGTGAAGCCGATAACTCAAAAACGAAAAGAGATAACGAGCTGAAATTTTTTTTGTATGTTCTAAAGCAAAAAAAGTAAGATCAAGGTCATTAATGTACAAAATCGGAACATGTTTCTCCCTCTAGGAGGGGGGGGGGAATATACGTCCTTCAAACCGTAAGAGATAGAAAAAATCTTGTTAACAAAAAATCTTCTTTTCTTTAAAATAAACAATTTTTGTTTGAAAACTTTTTTCATAAAGTCAATAGTTTTCTCATAATTTATGGATTAAATGTTCCTCGCAAAGCGAATTGTTAACATTTCGAATAGGCAGAATTGTTATTAATTCAATCACTGATATTCAACTCAGTATATACTGGGTATTCAAACAATTAACTCAGTTAGTTGTTACATTAATTGTTCTTCTATAATATTGCTAAACGAATGGCAGAAGTTATCTAGTATCTGCTGAAAATCTCTCAGCAGAGTCAGTGCTGTCCCAGCTTCTTTTAAACACCCGATGCCAAAAGAGAGGTGTTATAAGTTTGAATCTTATGTTGGCCTGTCTGTGGTATCGTTGCTTTCAAACGCGTGGACCCATTTGAATGCGATTTGTTATATTACATAGCTGGTAACCGTCCGAGTAGTCGAGCTGTTAAAAGAACTCTGCTCGGAACTGGGAGGTTGGAGAGGTCAATTGAAACTGTAGGTGTATGGACAAGAACAAAAGTAGATGGCTATGCTTGTGACGGTTTTCTGCAGTTTTCTGTTACAAACTCAGATGAATATCGGACTTAGAATACATAAATTAATCTTTAGGGGTCACAATTATAGTCTAATCAAAATGAAATCACGTATCTGGTATGATTTTGATATTTGCAAGGCAAATTTTATTAATAAATGGCATAGGTCAAGGGGTAAGGGGGCATAAAGATAGAAGAAATTTATTCGATTTTTATAATTTTAAGGGGTTATGCCAAATTTTGTGTTTCCCCCTCCTTCAAAAATCCCCTTTCCCCTTGTCCGATTGTACCCATTAATGATCTTGACCTTTCATATACCAAAAGCGCTTCGAATACCAAATTTCATTCCAATCAGAATAAAACTGTGACCGCTAGAGAGTCCACAGACACATAAACGTATATATATATATAAACGTATACATATATAAAAATTTTAACGAAGGTCATTTTTAACATCTAGTAGGTAGGATCGAAAGACAATTGAAGAAATTTTTACGAAATTCTATCATCGGTATAAAAACAATAGATGCATTTCCTTTGGAGGAAATTCGCTAAAACAATTAAAACATTTTCCAAAAAACTAAGATACAAATGAATGACTAAGATACAAATCACTATTAGCATTATTATTATTTTATGGTTATAAAAAGAAAGTTTATTATGATAGTGTATTTTATACTTTTGGCTTTGACTGTCATGTGAGACCAGTTCTAAAATTAAGGAAATATAATTTTGTTAAAAACTGAGATACAATCATCGTACCGTCTCACACTGGACTGACTAAACACACATAAATAAAGTTGTCTATTAAAACAATTACTTTATGGTTGTGTGATGTTCAAAACACAAACAAATGTTTTTTGTTTTGGTACATCAACATTGTTTTGTTGATACTTTTTTTCAGCCTCAAATTTAATTTAATTTTTTGTTTTTTAAACATCAAACATAATTAAGATATTTTTATTTAACACTAATTATTTTGGTTTTATTACTTAAGGGAGTTCCACCAGCATGAAATCACTTATCGACAGATTTTATTCTTTTTTTCACAGGCTAAAAATAACTTTTTGACCGTTTAGAACGCGAGATTATTAATAACAAAGTAATCATTTTCTGTCATTAGAAGTATTTAATACTACATGCCCCCCCCCCCAACTATTATCAGTATTTATTCAGAACAGACAGAATTCAAAAAAAAAAAAACTAGGACAGTAAAGAAAAATATTTATTAAATAAATTTAAATAAAAAAATTGCGTTTTACCGTTTTGTTTTCGAAATATAAGTTAAAATTTTTTTTTTTTTTCAAAATTACATTAATTTGTATATGAAGATATGTATGGGTTTATATCATAGGTGGGCAGACCTTGACTGAACTCAGCTCTGAGTGAGAGGTAGGAAGAGAGATAGAGGAAATACAGGGTACCTACCAATTATTATTATTTTCTTTTTTTAATTAAAACATTTTCTGAAAAAAATATAATAATACCAACTATTTTTTATGGTCACTATTATTAAAAGTATACTATACATACAATACATTGAATACATACTCTGGAACTTTGGGCTGGTAATTTGGGGCGTAAAATGTACCTTTTTAATATATTTGGTTATGAATAAAATATATATGTTATATAAATTATAAAATTTAAATATTTTGATCTTTTACATTTACCGCTTGGTAATTTGTTGATGATTTAGTTTTAGTTTAGATTTTAGAATTAGATTTTAGGAAATTCCGAATAATTTGCCAAACTATTCATATCGGAGAACTAATAAACAATTATTTACTTGATTTAATTATTTTTCTTAGTAGGGGGTATAGTGTCATGGGAATTTGATGACACTGGATACAAAAAAGATGCCAATGATAAAGCTGGGAGGGGGGGAGGTTTGGTAATTTGTTACTAATTTCTAAATGGTTAAATTTTACATAAAGTGGGAATACATATAGTTGTTGTTGTAATTATTGTTATTGCTATCATCATTATTGTTGTTATTATTATTGTTATTATTATTGTTATTATTATTGTTATTATTATTATTATGTTTTTTGGTGTATCTCTCCATATTGTAAAATATATTTTTTAAACATAAATATTTTATAAAACTAATTCTAAATTGATTGAATAAATTATTGGGCAATAATCGGTAGACAACCTGTATTGAAACATCGTTCCGTCTTTTTTCAAAACATACCTTTTTACTTACTCTCACCCAGCTTATGGAGAGTCCATTCGACTCCAGCGAGCCGTCAGCGCCCACCTCTGGTTTATATGTATTTGTTCTATAATAAAAGCAAACCGGGTTTTTGTCTTGATTATACAAGACAGTAACTACCTTAACTCTTTTTTAATCAAAAAATGTTTGTTTATAAATAAGAAACATGAGAAATAGGTTTGTGTATTTTCGTCTGATTGCTACAGGTCTTGTGGCGCAACGGATAACGCGTCTGACTACGGATCAGAAGATTCCAGGTTCGAATCCTGGCAAGATCGAATAATTTTTTATATTTTTATATAAACTGTAAAAGAAAAGATTTAAAATCTCTACTACGATAAAATTGTAAATTTCTGTTTGTTTGTTCGAGCATAACACAAAAACTACTAGACCGATTTTGATGAAGCTTTTTTTGTTTAAAAGCTTATAATTAGATTTAAGACTGGTATGTATTTTATCTCGCTACGAGGGATAGAATTTGATAATATTCGTTGAAATATAATTTTGGTGGAAGTACCGATAAATATTTGAAGTACTGGAAGCGGTGGGAAATTACATTGAGGTTATTAGTCTTAAAATGGCGGAAGCCAGAGATGTAACAATAAAACGCGGCGAAGCCGCGGCTTTAAGCTAGTAACCCATAATACCCATACTACGACTTGCATAACAGTTTATTCGGTTTCCACTGTAGTTGGGGTCGCATCCGATCCGGATAATCAAATATCCGGATAGTTGAATAAATAATTATGAAAAAAATTCAATTCAATTTAACATATGCGTTTGTATTTATTCAATTTATTTTATAAAACTATTTAAGGTGAAGTTTTCAATTTCACCTTTGTGGCCAGCTTCACCTTTGTGGTTGATTTTTTCGATTTGGGGCAAAGCTTCCATGTTAGTGAAGAAGGTAAGAAAGCAGGGGTAACCAACTTTTATCTTAAAAATGTGTCGCGATCGACTTGTACTATTGTCCGAAAGTACATATGAAAAAGTTGTTATAAAAATGCACAGTATGGCTGATAATTTGATTTTAAGATTTCACTTTCGTGATTTTTTTTTGGTCCAATCATTCAAACATTGGATGTACGAGATAAGCATATACACTATATAGGGACACATATATTTGTGTCTCTTTTCGATAAATTTAATCAAGCTGTATTTTAATTATGAAAATAATATTTTCTAATTAAAAACCGACAGATATTAAACTGGTTTTCTTTAACAAGTATACCATATTGGTCGAAAAATTTTTTTGAGTTTATTGTTAGATAGGTTAGTGTTTAGCTTTCGATTAAGCCTTTTAAAACCTAAAAAATATTAATTTGTTTATAACTAAATTAGCAAAAAGTAAAATATATGATAACTCTCTAAAAAGTTAACGTATCGAAATATTTTTTTAAATTAAAGGTCCATACAAAATCTATAAGTTAAAAGAAAATTAAATTTATTTAAGTCATTTCTTAACTGTTTTTAAAAAATTTGTTTATAGCGCATTATAAACAAATTGAAAAATAATGGTTAAAAATACAGTTAAAAAAATAATTTTCTTTTTCATTTTATAGATATTTTTAAGAGCTTTCATTTAAAAAAAATGTATTCATCTAAAATGGATTGCACCCTTTTTATTTATAAAAATCGGTGCCTGGTTATTTAAATAATTGTCGGGGGCCTAAGTTTTTTTAAAGACTAAAATTGGGCACATTATTTTTTACATATAAAAGGCATACTTTGCCATTGTTAAAAAAAAATTAAGTAATTTTTAGATTTTTTATTTTAATTTAAAACTTTTGCGTTTTTCGAACTTATGGAATTTTTTCCTCGATTTCTAATAAACCGATTTTAATGTTTGTGGACACATTTGTTTTCTTTTTTTATATAGAATTGAATAATATTCTATGTCATTTTTAACATTTTTAGTTTTAAAAAAGATATTAAGAAAAAACGCTTTTTTGTTATAAACAAATTAAATTTTGACCCTGTTCCGTCACGAGTCGGACCGTAATAATTTAGGATCATATTCAGGACGTCAAGATGAATCGATTAAAAAAAAATTGCGGTTCCAAGCAACCTGCCTGAAAAATCGTAATTTGCTTCAACTATTTAGCTTTTTCGCAAATCAACTGCTCTGAAAGAAGGTTTCTCAACGCTCACTGCTTTAAAACCACTTCAGGAAGACCTGATAAGCAAGGTCCTGGTTATTACCAACATATGGGGGAAGCGAGTCTCGTCAGACTGGGTAGAAAGGGGAGCACAATAGACCATAAGGTCGAAGTGCAATACTTTTTAGATACCAAGATGTATCTATCCATCTAAAACCACTTTTTTTAATTAAATTAAATACTGATATGAAAAAATTAACTCGTCAACCAGGAATCGAACCTCGGGCCTCTGGATATCTAGTCCAGTATGCTTCCGCTACACCAAAGACGACTGTGACGTAATAGCCAACTTTTTCATATTATTCTTATTTTTATTTATTTAGACAGTATTACTTCTGTCGAAGTTATTTAATATTTGTTTATTTGTGTATACTTAAGCGTCAACATAATGATGTATGTCCAAATTCCTTTCGGTTACGTATGACAAACTGTAGAAGACTTTAGCGTATACTCCGACAAATTTCATTGTCATTGAATTTTTTAATTAGATTAAATACTGATATGAAAAAATTAACTCGTCAACCAGGAATCGAATTATCCATACAATCAGGAATCGAACCTCGGGCCTCGGGTGTAGCGGAAGCATACTGGACTAGATATCCAGAGGCCCGAGGTTCGATTCCTGGTTGACGAGTTAATTTTTTCATATCAGTATTTAATTTAATTAAAAAATTAAATGACAATGATATTTGTCGGAGTATACGCTAAAGTCTTCTACAGTTTGTCATACGTAACCGAAAGGAATTTGGACAAACATCGTTATGTTGACGCTTAAGTATACACAAATAAAAAAAACCACTTTAATATGGTCTCTTTTTCCTTCAAAACCATCCGAATAATTAGCTGTCGCTCTATCACAAATTTTGCAACACAAAGGTCAATGACATCAGATTATATAATATTCAATCGAACATTTCTGCCTCTTACTTTTATTTCAAAGAAACCGTATATATGAATACTTTAATGCATTCAAAAATTAGTTTTCAATTAATTTAAAAAAAATAAATAAATAAATATTTGAAAAATTTAATTAACAATAAAATTAGATCGGTCATTTTTATGTTTTCTCATCACCAACAAAATAATATTAAATTCATAATAAATTTAAAATGTTGAAATGTAGTCATACTCGTAAGATGATAAAATAATATTATTTAGAACGCACATATAGAGAGAAGAGACCTCAGACGGGGCTCGGCTCACTTCCAGAACCTATCAAAACAAAGCAACGGCAGCTGTTTTAGATAACATAAAAAAAAGTATAATTTTACGTTGATTATTAAAAATAATTAAATTTCGAAAAAAAAAAAACTTTATTACTTCTTTAAAAAAAAAAAACAAAAAAAAACTCATTCATACATATAAAATGTTCACCTTGAATTGAACCATTAAACTGAATATAATTTTTTTTTATTCTAATTATTTCGATAAAGTTATTAACGAAAATTATCCATACAATTTTCTATTAGATACATTTGCTTAAGGTTACAACGCAGAAGTTACGAGAGAAAAATCAAATTTTTGATTAAAATAAAACAAAAAGCTGCATACAAAGATTGTTGGAAATAAAATTTTATAACAAAAAGTATTAATATAAAATTTTCTCGATTATTATAAAAATTATTCCAGAAAACAAGTGAAAATAACAACTAACTGAGTTAATTTCTTAAATACCCGGTATATACTGAACTTATAAAAACAAGTTTCTGACAAAAGTTGTTTATTTTTAAACAAGGAACACTTTTTTTGTCTTTAAACTTTTGTTCTATCTCTTACGGTTTCTACGGTTTTTAGATGGACAGTTTTATCCATTTTGCCCACACATGGTCTGATATTACTCATTCACGAACTTGGCTTACTTTTAAGCTCTAGAACATACGAAATTTCAGCACGCTATCTCTTTTCGTTTTTGAGTTATAGTGATGACAGACTGACGGACAGACATATTTGCGGAAATGGACTAATTCGGTCATTTTATGAACACCTATACCAAATTGTTTTTCTGCGATCATTATTGTCAACCGTTGCAAAAATGGAAATAAACTTAATGTACCCTGGTGTATATTAGATACCAGGAATAAAAAAAAAGTTGTGCGCGATAGAAGATTTGGGGATGATTGCCCCGGTGTCGGTTCAGGCTCTCGCTGGGTTATTCACTGTATGTACTATATTTTCTGAAAGTTTCATCTCCCAATTAAATATGCACCGGCTTTTACCAGTTGCCCTTTCAACTTTAACTGTTTTAAGAAATTGATTTCCGTAAAGAACGATTTGTAGTGACGTTTTGTAGTCACATTTCAAATACAGATTAAAACAAGTGCCCATAGCCTTCCTCTATTAACGGGCTACCTATACAATTAGTATAGAATAATATGTACTATTAGTATGGTTAGGTTGTAGCGTCTATCCCGGGCGGGACACAGTTAGACCATAAGGTCCATTGTGATACCTGACCATTAAGGATGAGGGTAGAAGACAAGGAATTTCTATACAGACTAGGAGTAGGTAGGTTGTGCGATTGCAACCGACTTTGATAGGAGCTTTGCTAATATTCATCTGGAGTTCGTGAAAGGGACCCTTCACAAGCATAGCCGGTTACTTTCATACTAGTTCATACGCCAACAGTTTAGTCAATAAACGACGCCTTATTATTTTCTGATTTAATTGGCAAACTGCCACCGTTGGGAGGCGAACCCGCAACCTTCCAGATCCAAGCAAGCATTTGGACTGGTTACTAATAGTATTCGTATATAATAGTATAGATTATGAAATTTAACCTCGTTAACTTTATTGACAAAACTATTAAAATCAACTACCTTTCTCCAGTGCCAACCAGTCAACCCAATCATTTACATTTTCATCTATATTTGCTATTAATTGCGAATAATGACAAGTAACCATGGAGACAGTTGTAATATTACTTATTTGCTATAGAAAATAAATGATTATACATTTTCTCAACTTACCATTTCTCGGTAACTCTCAATATTTACGAGTATAGTAGTAAATAATAACTGTCGTTATGGTTATTTGACTTAATATGAAATGTTTACAACATATTATTATTAACATATTTCTGTTTCCACATAATTTTCACAAAAATATTCTCAACAGAACAGTGTTCTTCGCTTTTACAATTAATTATTTTTTGCTGTTTAATGCATAAGTGGACAAAGATTGACTTCACTCAGCTCTGAGTGAGAGGTAGGAACAGAGATAGAGTAAATACAGGGTACCTACCAATTATTATTATTTTCTTTTTTTAATTAAAACATTTTCTGAAAAAAATATAATAATACCAACTCTTTTTTATGGTCACTATTATTAAAAGTATACAATACATACAATACATTGAATACATACTCAACGGAATTTTGGGCTGGTAATTTGGGGCATAAAATGTACCTTTTTAATATATTTGTGTATGAATAAAATATAAAAGTTATATAAATTATAAAATATAAATCTTTTGATCTTTTACGTTTACCGCTTGACAATTGTAAAGTCTAAACTTTAGTAATTAGTGCGTTACCTAAAAGCGAGCATATTATATTTTGAAATAAACTAAATTTATTTTTATTTTCATCATTTCTTGGGTGTATGTATATTTTAAAATATTTTGATTATCGCAAATGTAAAATAATCTCTTGGAATGGTCCACCTGTTAGCATGGAAGAATTTGTAGACACACAAAAATAAATTTATTCAGTCTCAACTCTCAATTATTTTGTCTGGTTCTAGCTAGAGAGCTAGACATACGTAAAATGTCTGCATGATGGGTGATTCAACTTTAAGTATGGAATAGACGCAGAACATTGTTGTTGCAGCAACATTGAACTCTGCCTACAAAATATTTTCTCTACAGACGTGCAACCAAAATTATGGAACATAATATTATTATTTTATTATTTTATGACGCTAGTCATAAAAATTCAATCATTTCTCATCTTGTCTTATCTATCTCATTTAATTTGTATAGTTTATTTATATGTATGTATCTCTAGTAAAACTAGTGTTGGGATAATATCTATATTCTATAATCTATACAAATAATAAAGTATACATATAATGTAAAACGTAAATTGTAAACAATATAGGTAATAAAACATAATAAAATATTAGGAAAGCATAACATTTCAGATATAATGACCAATTTGTATATGCACATTTAACTCCTCCTACAAAATATCTAATATTTTTTATTTTTACAGCAACCGTTCAAGGACATGATTTTTGTTGCTGCAACCACTATACACATTTACAACATAAATAGATTGCTGCATAATGTTGTTGCAACATGTTCCTCGTTTGTAGGCCCTTTTAAGGTTATAATTTATATAAAATAAATAAATGTACTACAATAAAATTTAACAAAGACAAGTCATAAATAAATTGCATAGTAATTATTTTGTCTCTTCTTAAATTATTTAGGTGCATATTTCAACTGAATTTTATGCCAGTGTTTAGACTACATTGTACTATTGGCGCCAAAAATGACAGTCCCTTTTCAAATCAAACTGAATTGTAAAATTTTATTGTTTTGAATTTTGTAGTAGTAGAAAACAAATTGAAAAAAAATTTTTAATGAAAAAAATTGTGCGTGTTAGCTCCGACACGTGGCTGTTGTTTACTCTTATCAGTTATTTACTATATTACGAATATATATTACGAAAAGTTATTTAATTTTGAAATATTATGCTTAGATGGCGCATTTATAAAAAATTTAAATTTATTAATATCCAAAATACAAATTTGCATATTTCTAACTTATATATAACGATTTATAGTGTGCTACTATAGTTTATAGTTTCTATGGAAATGACAATCAAACTTGACATTTCAAAATTGAAACAAAATTTTAATAAAATAATTTTATAGTTTTTTTTTAGAAGCTAACATTTAATATACAATTCAAAGTATTATTCACATTTGTGAGTTTAAACGTGTGTTTTTCGAACATCAACATCGAAGGGAGGTGTAATCCGTGGTGAAATATTGTATCGAGGGCGTTTTTTGTTGAATCTAGAGACATGAAAATTGGTATTTTAGATATCTATATAAATAAAAATTAAATGCTGTTCGTTGGTAAGCACATCCCTTGAGAACGGAAGTTTTTTTAACTGTAGGTAATAGTCCGAATAAAGTTTTAAGGGAAAGAAAAATTAGAAAAGTTGTCCGGAAAATTCGGGAAAAATTTAAAGTGCTTTTTTCTATGAGATTTTTTGGACAGGACAACGTTTGTCGAGTCAGCTAGTTAATAATGAATAAAGAAATACACGTGTAAGCATTTTTCGAAAAACAACCCTTAAGGGTGTAAAATAAGAAGTCAGAGTTTCGATTTTTTTTGAAGAGACATGCAAATTTATATTTCAGTTATACATCTTAAGAAACGTGTTTCCGAGTTATGGAAAAAGGCACTCAACGTGGGGAGGGGGGGTGAAACGCGGGATGAACGTTTGTATGGAAGTTTTAAAAATTTATATTTAGTCTATAAATTATAAATAAACAAATAAATACGGGTAACAGCGTTTTAAGAAAATCAGTCCTTGAAACAGACAAATCTCGTCTCGTGTCAATTAGCGGAAAAAATATTTAAACCTATCATTTACCTCCGAAACTGAAGAATTATTTTACTCGAATACTATTTTGAGTGTGAACCACATCTTGAAAGTTTCATTTCTAGCACCATCAAATGAGTAAGTTTTAAATCAAATAGTTATGTGCCCGAATGCCCCATGATGTCAGAGAAATATTGATTGTATTCGAGATATTCTCTATCTCATCGAATGAAAACGTTGGCATATCCAACCGCTTCAAACCCATGATGGCTAAATAATTTATTTTAATTACGCGTTAATTATAATGCAAATTTATCCCTATATATGCAGGCAGCATTCGAATAGTTGAAAATGCTATTAAAATAATTACAAAAGATACTTATAACAATATAAAAACTTCAACATAATAATTTAATGTATACAATTTTATGCATATCAAATAATAATGCGTGTATTTTAATAAACCACGTGATTTACGTAGGTACTCAGCAGGTGGTGCTGCTGAGCGTATATAAGTGTATTTCTGTAACAATTTTTAAAAAAGTTTATTCTATAATAAATATAAAATAAACTTATGTAATCGTAAGTTAAAAATATATATTTTTTAAAGTGTCTGTATGTGTATTTATGCACGCGCGTAAGAAGTTATAATTCTTTTAAATAATTTATTAAAATAATATTAAATGAGGTCAACACTACTATTAAGACACAAAAGTTTAATAAAATGATATAGTAGTGAAAAAATACAATAGAAAAATTATATATTGTATCTAAAACCAATGATTCTACATTTTATGATTGTAGAACAGAACCAGCGCCACTTCTTCCGTTAAAATTAGAGTTATTAGAGTTTGAAAGACTGATATTAAATCCATTATTTACGATTGAATCAGAGTTAGTGAAATTTATCAAGACCAGGTCAGATATATCAATATATACATTTAATGAACAAAGTATACGAACCCATAAAAATGATATCATTAATAATGTGGCTCGTAATTCGAATAGTCTTTTATCAGAAAAATGGAGTCATAATGATGAAGACATTCCAGTACCTAATTTCAGCTGTGTAGTTAAATTGGAATTTTTTCATGTAAGAGCAGGCGGTGTATTTATTTACCAAAATAGTAACGATAAATTAATCTTTCTATAATGTATAATATAATATTGTTCGGTCTTTCAATATCTAAAAATTACATCACACACAAACTAAAATTATTGTCCACTACAAAGTGTAGTTACACTGCTTATGTGACATGCAAACTTCTGTTAGTTTCTCTAGCATATAATGAATGAATATATAAAATGTTTGTATGTATAGATAGAAATCAGTGTTACATCGATCGAGTGAGTCCCACATCAGTCGAGTGTTGTATGAGCGATTCATTACATGCTGAAAATACACTCTGATCAGATTCTCGTAACGCGACAAAAGAACTTTCCAAAAGTTATTGTCGACTGGTTTGCTCCTAAACTATTATATTGAATCAAACGAGTTAAAAATTTGGAGCCAAGATGATAAAAATTTCTTAGCAATCTGATCGAGATATATTCAGGGGTGCAAGGGGATATGAAAAAGGCAATCTTTGACATAATCGAATTTGGTCGAGAAAAAAAAAATATAGACGAATTGAGAACCATCCTCCTTTTTGCAGTCGGATTACACGCCATACACTATACAAATTTTCATTCATTTCTGGCTCATAACTTTCGAGAAAAAAGGTAGATTATTGGAGATTTGAAAAATTTTCGTTTTGAATCAGAAGGAATGAAAATTTGCAGAAAGGTTACGGTTAGAACTTAGATGATAAACATTTCTTGCCAACCAGAGCGAAATTTATGAAGAGAGTGTAAGGGAAATACAAAAAATTTTCTACGCTCTTCAAATAAAATCGGATCGGGTCGGAAAGAATCCTTATTCAAGTTTTAAGTTTGATATATGAAATAAACCCTTGAGTAAGACATTTGCAGTGTTCTTTTCGAAAAGGTAATCATTTAATAATAATAACACATTTTTGTCGAGGGTACATTCTTTATGAATGGAATGTCATCGATATCCGGTTGCATATAATAATATTGGATGGTCCAAAAGTATCGAGTGTGTAGGGTTAAAATTAATAACTGTTGTAATATAGTGAATATTTTTACTGATTTCAATTAGGCACTCACTACTGAGCCGAGAATTTAATTTTATTTGTTGAAAATATAAATCACACATCCTTACATAGTATAAAATAAAGTCCCCCAGCCACGTCTGTCTGCCTGTTCGCGATTTACTCAAAAACTACTGCACCGATTTTCATGCTGTTTTCACCAATGGATAGAGTGGTTATCGAGGAAGGTTTTAGTATATAATTTGTCATTTTGTATAAATTGGTCCTTACATATAAAAAAAGGTATAGTAGTATAATTTATTGATGTATAGGTGTATAATTTATCAGTGCATAGTAACAGATGTTCGTTCTGTGTGTTATAATATTATACACTGTCTGCCAGGAGTGGGGACGTAGACATTTTGACTGTTATTTATATAAGCATGCAACAGACAGCAGTCTGCATAAAGTGATTGATATGTAAGTCAATTGTTCATAGTTCAGTCCATTGTTCATATGCAAACGTATAGGTGTATAATTTATCAGTCCTTGACGGGAGAAAATATTATGCTACTTGGTTATAAGGGCGTTACAAAAGTTTTGCGGGCGAAGCCGCGACGGGTAATGCTAGTATTGTATATATGGGAGGGACATAGTACATAGGGAGGGTTGCCGGATCGAACAATGATAATTATTTCCGAAAAACAACCAACCAAAACATTTAAAAGGTAACACATCACTTGTCATAAGTCGTTGGAAAAATCTTAAACAAAGAAACAGTATGAAGGATATCTCGACACTGGTATATCGACTTTTTAGTATGGCGACTTTTATCCACATATTAAAAGCAAAAGTTCGATTTTTAACGAAAATTATTATTGGCCCTGAAGAGTTTTAAAGCTTTAAGTTGATACCACCACCCAAGATTGGCTTTTACCGGTGACAAAATTGATCAAGAAAATATGACCGTTCGATCTGGAACATCGTTTGCACTTTTGTAAATTTTATTAGTTAAAAGCAAACTAAAATTTTTTTCATACCCCTCTCCGAGTTTATCTTTTTGGAGATTTTTTTGAAATAAAACAATATCACCTTCAAGTTCCAGTTCCCCTAAAATCCTACAGCGTTATATTTCATAATTCAAACATTTTTACTAAAGAGAAACACTTAAGTGTGAAAGCCTAAGAATAGTATTGACTTGTAGGACACTGTCATCTTCATATAGATAGATAGATAGATAGATTGTAGAGGCTTGCCTGGACGGGCTACACTTCGACCATAAGGTCCATTGTGATGCCTAAGGATGTTAGGATGTGAGTGGAGTGGAAGGAATTTTTGTGTGTAGGCTAGGAATGGGTAAAATGTGCGGCTACAGCCGACTCTGGTGACTCTTCGTGAAAGAAACTACAGAAAACCTTCTCAAGCATAGTCGGTTACTTTGTTCTTGTCCAAACGCCGACAGTTTAGTCAATTAACCGCCCATTTTTCGTAATAATTGACAAACTGCCGATGTCGGGATTCGAACCAATAACCTCCCAGTTTCCAAGTAGTGCATACTGTGCAGACATAACGCCTTAGACCGCTCGGTCACTTGGACTGGTAACAACATCTATAACTGTGAAACAGTGTGTCACTAGAGACGCGATTTTTTAGATGCTAATTTCTTTTACATTGGCGAAGATCTGGCTATGAATATACCAAGAAAATATTCGGTACGCAGGAGCTGCTTCAACTTAGCGAATTTCCTAAAAATACATAAATCACTTTCTAGCGGCCACAATTTTAGTCTGATCAAAATGAAATGTCGTATATGATTTTAGTATTTGCGAGGCCAATTTTATTAATAAATGACATGCGTCAAGGGGAAATGGGGACGTAAAGAAAGGAGAAAACATAAAATATAAAATATCTCTCTTAATATTATAACAATCGAAAAATGCGTAAGGAATAAAGTTGTAGAAAATCATGTTTGCTACAATTCATCACCTTGTCATTTTTGCTCAAACTTTAATGTGTACAGAGATATTGAGGAATTTAATTTTCAATCTTAAACCGTCAATATTTCTACTAGGTAAAATCTACTAGATAGAATCGATGGACATCAATAGCTCGGTACGAGACCAATAGCTCTATTTCCTTTCAGGAAATTCGCTAAAAACCGCTATAACATTAAGATTATATATTATATAATCTTAATTATTATATATTATATAATATAATTCGGGTGAATGCTATAAAGCTAGTTTAAGATGAAGTAGAACAATACAAATCTGTACCAGCTGGGAACTGGTTCTACGATTGTCTAGGCGTTTACTTAAATCGAAGACTCTCAGGCTTCGTAATGATCTATAATGTGATTGATCTATAATCGAAATTCTTGACCTGGAGTCGTAAGGATATCGGTTGATCTAGAATCATTATGGACGTTCCAGCACTGTGTTATGCAATCAGCACAACAAACCCGTTTGATTTTATTATAGTACAAATACATAAACCCACATATACAACACATACACAAATACACTGTTTACATATACACAATAATGTTGATTTGAAGAAAATGAATAAATTTAAACTTTTATATTTCGAAACAAAACGGTAACACACGATTAATTTTTTAAATTTATATAATAAATATTTATCTTCACTCTCCTAGTTTTTTTTTTAAATTCTGTCGAGTATTTTTTCTAATACAACAGATAATATTTGGGCGGGCATGAAGTTTCACTTGCTTCTAATAAGAGAGAGTGAGAGAGAATGATAACTTTGATATTAATTATCTCGCATTCTAAACGGTCAAAAATTCTGAAACTTCGGGATTTATTAGAAAACATTATTTTTAGCCTGTGAAAAATGAGCAAAATCTATCAAAAAGTGGTAGTATGCTGGAACATCCTTAAGAGGTTTCGAAATACAAAAAAAAATGTTTTAAGTTTGGGACTCAAGCATGATGTGAAAACATAAACTTGTATAGTCACGTTAGAGATGTTTTCACATCAAAAAAATAAATCTGTGAGCGATCATCCTATATTAAATTTTAATATAATATTATTTATAAAATAAAAACACCATAGTACTATTTAAAATATTTTGTTGGAATTTATTAATTAAATATAAAATTTAAAAAGTTATTGGTTTTTAATGAAGGAAGAGATACGCATAAAATTATTATACATTAACAAGTGGTTTTTATTTTTGTTGTAAATGGAAATAATATATAATTTATGTATCCGACATACATAAAAGTACTAACAGAATTTATTAAATTTGTTAAATAAATAAATTGATTTAAAGACTTTTCTAAAACAATTTTCCAACTTGTGGTTTTTTAATTTTTTTAATTGTTAGTATTATGGTTAGATAAAATATTTATTTTTGTGGTATTTTCCGTTTATCTATATAAATTTATTCTTAGATAGATGGATTTTAGAGGCTGCCCTGGACGATATAAGGTCGTCGCTCGACCATAAGGTCCATTGTGATGCCTAAGGATGTGAGTGGAGTGGAAGGAATTTTTGTGTATAGATTAGGAATTGGTAGGATATGGGGCTGCAGCCGATTATGATAGGAATTATGCTGATATTCATCTGGAGTTCGTGAAGGAAACTGCAGTAAACCTTCTCAAGCATAGCCGGTTACTTCGTGCTTGTCCATACGCCAACAGTTTAATCAATTAACCGTTTTTTTTCTTAATAATTGACAAACTGCCGATGTCTGGATTCGAACCCATAACCTCCCTCAGTTTCAAAGTACGCATTCTGCGCAGACATAACGCCCTAGACAGCTCGACCACTTGGACTGGTTTATTCTTTTATTTTTAATAAAATATTAATTTTATTCATACATGGAGATAAATAAGATAAATCCGTCGCATTAATCCATATTTTCACAATACCATTGAGTGGCCGAATTTTTGCCGAACTTTTCGAGAACGCTGAACATGTGTAACGACAGAAATTTCAACATATATTCAAAAGATATTAGCGAAGCTATGAAATAAATGTTGTTTGTAAACAAACAACATATTTATAAAGATTAAAATACTTAAATTTTTTTTCTGTTACTTGATAATGAGACCGTATTAAGGTAGTTCCCAGCATAAAATCACTTTTCGATAGATTTTGCTCAATTTTTTTTACACAGGCTAAAAATTGCGCTAATAAATACCGAAGTTTCAGAATTTTTGACCGCTATTTTTGACCCAACTATTATTTTATTGAAAAAAAAACTCTAATTGAAAAAAGATAAATATTTTTTAAGTAAATTTTGTTTAAACAGTCGCGTTTTGATTTTGAAATATAATAATTTAAAATTTTTTTCTTTCAAAATTACATTAAAGTGTATGTAAATATATGTATGTGAGTATATGTGTGGTTCTATGCGTTTTGGTCTCCAGACAAAATATCCCTCGACGAAATATCCCAATGATAAAATGTCCCCGACGAAATATCCCAAGGACAAAATATCTTGAAAGCTTTGAAATAACAGAATAATATCAATAATATTAATAATAATAGTTTTTGCCACGATATCTGGATTATATAGAACGCCTTATTTGTGCGTGGCCCAAAAACACGCAAACCCGACCAACTCGGGGTATGACCAATGAAGTGAAAGATTGTAGGACTCGGTTATAATAGTTACCTTATTTAATTTCAATAATTTTTGTCACGATATTTCAAACAAATAGAACGGTGTATAGTGCGAGTGCCCAAAAACACGCAAACCCGAACAATTCGAGGCATTTTTTTTTTAATTATGAAAAAGATATTATGTCGGAGGATATTTTGTCATTGGGATATTTCGTCGGGGGATATTTTGTTCCGGGGATATTTTTTCTAAGGATCAAGACGCTCACTCCCATATGTATATTTGTATTTGTTCTACCTACCGTTTAGTTTACATCTTCGCATAGTAGATCTCCCACGAGTATGAGAGAGTACATATGTATACATTAAGCAATGTGTATGAGAAGAAGGTCTTATATGTTTGATGAACAAGCATATTTTTCATAACTGTTCGAGTGGTCACCAACCAATCAAACCTATAAGACCTCCTTCTCATACACATTGCTTAATGTATACATATGTACTCTCTCATACTCGTGGGAGATCTACTATGCGAAGATGTAAACTAAACCTATGGTATAATAAAATCAACCGGTTTTTTGTCCTGATTATGCAAGTCAATGCTGGAACTACCTTAAACACAGCAAAGACTGTCAAAGGTGTAGTATACTGTTAAGAGATATAGTAATAATAATAATAAAGCTTACTACTTATAAGACATTATGTATATTATGGGATACCACATATGGTGTTTTCATATAATATATAAATTAAGTGTATAAGATACGTATTAACTTATTAAGTTGGTTTTAGCTTGTAAACTAGTCATCACAAGTTTTTTACATGCCACAAACAAATATTCATATTCCAATCAAACAACGATTTAATTCGAAATGTAAGTAAGCTGAATTTATGCATAAACCTTTGTTTTCGAGAGACTAACAATAAAGTCTATGCGTTTTATATGTCATTAAAGGTTTTTACAAAGTATTTAGATCATAATATTTTGTACAAATTTCATATCATACCTTTTGACGTATGATCAACCGACCTTGAGATACAGCGCGGAGAATGAGCATGCATTCGTATACAAGATAATACTATATTAATATTGGGTGTATTCGTTTTAGGCGCTTCTACGTGGATGGCAATATAGGACGGAAATAGTGAATTTACAAAAAATCAATTCAAATGAATAACGATTGACGTCAAGCGAAGAAGTTGTTTTCATTCCAACTTCTAGTGTCTTCGATAATAATATCTAACTGGTGACTCAACCGATACTGTGGTCCCTTTCGACGCCCGACGCCAGTGTCGAGCATCCGAATGAAAGTGTACCTTAAAAGGACGGGCAGAAATTTTATAGGCCTCTGTCATTTGAAATTTCTGACGTTATTTAAGCGAAAATGTCCCGATGCGAATTTTTCTACACAATTATTCTTCCACATGTTTTTTAAATTAGAATTGAGAGGAACTTTGAGTCAAAGACCTCGCACATTTCTTATGCAAAGTCGCCCTCGGTTTCAGAGCGACATTTTTTCAGCGCTATCAAGCGGTGATTCTAGTGTTCAACTTGACGCTGTGTATGCTGACAAAGCACGCTAATAGTTGAGTTCAAACGATAGACACCACGTTCACAGACGCTATATTTATCGAGGGAGAACAGCAAAACGTGAGCGCAAAGTCGCACTCGCTCCCAATACGAATACTGTATAAGCGTTTGTTTATTTATGTGTCATGTGCTAGTGTAAGCCTTCATGAGCCAATTCGAACGTCAATAAATTGCACTCATAAGCGTCAGTGCTGAAAGCGCCCAAAACGAATACACCTATTATTAGATATTATATTTAGATAGGATTATCCTATATATCGTTGCGCTATACATATATCGAGGTTTGTTGATCATACGAAAAAATTTGTAAAGAATTTCATTATCTATCTACAAGTTGCAGTTCGGTAAAAATTATTTTAGAAATTTCTAAAATATTCTAATGCCCACTTTGGTTCGAGTAAAAATCCAGTCATTGCTTTTGTACCGTTGAAGTTGTCTACATACAAGGTGTCCCAGAAGTAGTCGAGTTCCATAAGAGGCTAGGTAGAGGGTACGATTTTGGAACGAAAAGTCCTGAGACATTTTTTTATTAGACGCACCGTTAATTAATTATTTATTAATTAAGAAAACTAGGTTGAAACCAGAGTTAATTATCAATTTTTGGAAAAATGTCTTGCTTAAATTTTTCAAATTATCAATTCCTTGAAAAGTGCATTAATTATATTTTTTTATGTTTTGAAAAATGTAATAAATTGTTTTAATAATAAATTTAAAAAAAAAATGCGCAAATTAAATTTGTTAAATTATAAAGTTTTCTCAAAAGTGCATTAATTAAATTATTTTATTGATTAATTTTTTTAATAATGCAATAATTAAATTTTTCAATAAAATAATTTTATTAATGCACTTTTGAAAAAAACTTTATAATTTAACAAATTTAATTTGCGCATTTTTTTTTAAATTTTTACTAAAACAATTAATTTATTACATTTTTCAAAAATTAAAAAAATTTAATAATTAACGGTGCGGTGCGTCTAAATATATATATATATATATTGGGTGGATATGTATATATAAAGATAACTATCTATTCGATACTAGAGATAAATCGAAATTGACAGACATTTTTCGTTGTTTATATCAAAATATGCTCAAAACTACACGTCAGAAGACTTTGTTTATATTTTTAACGTAATCTATGATAGTTTAACTACTTAATTTAAATTTTTTTTTTACATTTTTGTCTTTAATAGTGATAGTTCAATTTCATGATAAATGCTCGATTAACCACATACTCCCCCAGTCTACAAAGTTTTAAATTTCAATTTTTAAAATCTAATTCCTAAGAAACTGGATGTCAGATTTCTCTCCAAAAATAATTTATGTGTATTTACTATTGATTAATAACAGATTATAAAGTTCAGCTCATGATCTTTATTTCGCCATAATGCGGGTATAACCTTAAATACAGTTTAAAATAAATAGTATTAACATAAAGGCGAGTATAAATTTTAAATGTGGATCAGACTTGAAAGAATGAAAAAGACATATTAGAAAGATATATTATATGTATGGATAGTTTTAAAAAGGGTCGACTTACCAAAGTTTTTATCTTTTTGTTAACAAAACTGTTATCTGCTTGTGAAAGATTATTATTAACAGTATTTTGTCGGTTGATGATGATATGAAGAAGAAACTGGTATAATATTATATACTCTTCTTGAGTTAGTCATATGACTGGTTGTTAGTTGGTCTTACTCTTGGTTCACAGGTTGAATTTCCATTTTATTGGTTAGGTATATAAATGATCCGTCTTTTTTTTTATAGTATACATTTATAAGATCAAAACAACTCACCTGTCAAATAAAAAAAAATTATATTAATTATAATATTAAAGGAATTTATCAATATTAAATACTTTAAAAAAATACCATCATTTTTTATATACCATCATTTTTTTTTTAAATGATATTATTCCATGACTAAATATAAATATTAATTTTACTGGATATAATTTTTGTTGTTGTTCCTTGTAATTTGATGTTGACATTTTATTTATCTACAGAGAATTAATTCCAGAAAACTGATTTATATGGTTTTGTTTTGAGCTTGTTATTTTGTTATTTTTTTTCTAAACATCAAGAAATATTTTATTCTTAGATTCTATTCTAGTAGTGCTATCAGCACTGTTATTTTACAGAAGATAAATAGTATAGTTTTTATCAGCACTTCCATCAATTCAAAATCTAAAAATCCCCTTTTATAAATAAGTGATGCAATAAAAAAACAACAAATTAAAAAAAATTATAAAACCGTAAGGTGCTTTGTTTTGAAAAAAGAGATCATCGTCTTCTCAAAGAAATTTTCAACACAAAGTGTCCTAAGCTTTTATTTGTTTTGGTTTTCTTTGGTCCCTGCCACAAATTTCAAGCGTAATCTTTAAAAGCTCAATTTTCATTTAAAACTTTTAATAAAATATTTTAGATTTGCCGGATCATTACACAAAACTTTTAACAATTTTCTTTAAGGGTTTACGAGACGGTAGGCCCTTCATCAAATATATATATATATATATATATATATATATACATATATATATATATATATATATATATATACATATATATATATATATATATATATATATATATATATATATATATATATATATATGTTTTGTGCTTTTCCCTTTCTCTAAGTCCCTCTTTCCCCCAGAACGATTTTGCCCATTAACAAACTAGCCCTATCAAATAACAAAAGAACAAAAGCACATCGAATATAGAATTTCATCCCGATTAGAATAAAATTGCGACCTATAGAGCACGTGCAGATACATATATATGTCCCTCTTTCCCCTAGAACGATTTTGTCCATTAACAGACTAGCCCTATCAATCAACAAAAGCACATAGTATAAGGAATTTCATCCCGATAGGACTAAAATTGCGACCTATAGAGCACGGAACAAGAGAAAGAAACACAAAATTGTGATAATCTCGAAATTTCTTGTAGCTCAAATATTTACAGAGATATTTACAATTTTAATTGATAGTACTAAGGTCGCCATGGAAATTTGATTTTATATTCATTATGATTCCTTCTTCTGAGAAAATTTGCGTAGCTCCCACGTGACAAGAAAATAATAAAGCCACAATTTTGTAAATGCAGAAAGAACAAATTAATAAAAAATAATTTTTAATAGCTCTATGCCTCCAAAATATAACGTTTCAGAATAGATCTATCTCCCCGCACTATTTTTATCTCGCAGATCCTGATTTTGAAATATTTTTTACCAGACACAGAACATCGGATTTTGTAGCAAATTATATATTATGATTATAGTAAATATATGATAATTAGTGCCCTTTGTGTTAATATGTGTGTAATGAGTTTATCGGCTTTTAGATAACCCATAAATAATATTTTATACTTTGCTTAAAAATGCCAACTATTAAATTAAATTACTGTTGTTAATTATATAAAATAAACATTTTCAAATTACATAAAATTAAATTATTAAATGACAAATAAAATTATTATTTATTAATGAATAAAACAGAATATTTATTAATCAATAAAAATATAAAAACCTGAATCTTTGTCTCATGAGTGATATTATTGAAACTTTTTACTTTCGAGCAACAATAAGGAAGCCGGGATCAGATTATGCAAAAATTAAAAAAATTGTATTTGATTGCATTCGAAGTCGATGTTTTATTGAAAATCATTTTCACTTATATTTATTTGCATCGAATCATTTAACTAAGACTTCATTTTCAGTACTTCTTAAACTGATAAAGCAATTTTCATTTTTAAATCCCCGATATCGTTTGCTTAAGGATGTTCATGCATGAAGCTTGATAGTAAATAAATATTTTTTTTAGTGAATTGAATATCTCAATTATGTAGTTATCGTCCCTCAAAAATTTAAAACCTGTTGACGGCCATTTCAAAGAGTAATTATTGATTAAAAATCAAGCTTTTAATGCAGTGTCTATATGGAGAACAGAATTTTTTGCACTGAAAATTATAATAACTATATTATTAAAGTAGGCATCATAATAAATAATGTTTATAAATATTCTTTGAAATATGCAGTTTATATAATTACATTAATAAAATGCTGTTGACGAACGTTTGAATTAATTATTTAATAAAATTAACACTGTTTTGTTAGGTTTGTTTTTGCCACCATATTTTGAAAACTGGCGACAGCGGACAGTTAAAAAATATACACAAACAAACTGTGAACGTCATAATAAAACATAGTTTATTGTCAGATCTGTCAAATCAAGTCATATCAATTTCTAATTTACATTTACTGATATTTTACAATAAATACTTTTAAAATAATTAGGACAAATAAAAGAAGCGTTGTAAGATTATTGATATAATTTACAACTTTTTAAAATCCTAAATAAATTTTATTAAAGCTAGTATTCATTTTACTCTAGTAGCGTGTGCATGAACGTCCTTAAAGCATTCCTAACTTTAAAAACTTGTTTGCGCATGCGCTTTAAAAACTTTTGAAGTGACAAATTGAAAATTTTGCATATTTCAAATCCTGGAGATCACTGCAGTAAACAGTGAAAATATAAATTATATTAGGGTTACTTTAATATATAGAAATGTATATACAGTTTAGTCCCGACTTGGTTACAGTTGAAAATTCATATAGGCCTAATTAGTGCATTTCCGCATATCCATCTGTCCGTAGATCATTATCAACTCAAAAACGAAGAGATATCGAGCAGGAATTTTGTGTGTTCTAGAGCTAAAACGCAAAACTTCGTGGAAAGGCCAAATCGAACCGTGCATCCCACCGCCTCCACCAGAGGTGGGGGGGGGGTATATTCATCTTTGAAACCGTAAAAGATGGAAGAAAAGATGTTCCTTTCTGGAAAGTTAACGCCTTTTGTTTTCTGTTTTCATAAACTCAATAAATACCGGCTATTTAAGCAATTAACTCAGTTAGTCAATAATTGTTTATAATATTTCTGTCTAATGTACACTCCCGTTCAATAAAATTGAACAAATCTGAACCGAATCAATCTCACAATTTTTATTATTCTTGTAGTAAATGTTGTTTACTATACTTCCATTTCTTTTTTCACCCTTAAAAGATATACTAGTTATCTTTGTTTATAAATGAATAATTATACAGAGAGTTACACAAGTGAGGAGCTTTATGAAATGTAAGAAAATTAACATTTCAGGTCTGTTCAATTTTATTGAACGGGAGTGTACCTTTGCTTTTTTTTTGTATCATTTGTATTGCTTAAATTGAGAATTTTATATGCCACTTTTCAGTAATTTGACATGCAGTGTTTTCGAAATCCTAGTAAAGACTTCTGAGTATGAAAGCGACGACAGCAGCTGACGACAATAAACTGTTCCATAGGTGGGCAGATCTTGACTGCACTTAGCTCTGAGTGAGAGATAGGAAGAGAGATAGAGTAAATACAGGATATCCTACCAATTATTATTATTTTCTTTTTTTAATTAAAACATTTTCTGAAAAAAATATAATATTTTTAAATATAACTATTTTTTATGGTCACTATTATTCAAAGTATACAATACATACAATACATTGAATACATACTCTGGAATTTTGGGCTGGTAATTTGGGGCATAAAATGTACCTGTTTAATATATTTGGGTATGAATAAAATATAAATGTTATATAAATTATAAAATATAAATCTTTTGATCTTTTACATTTACCGCTTGTAAATTTTTTGATGATTTAGCTTTAGTTTTGATTTTAGAATTAGATTTTAGGAAATTCCGAATAATTTGCCTAAACTATTCATATCGGAGAACTAATAAACAATTATTTACTTGATTTAATTATTTTTTCTTAGTAGAGGGTATAGTGTCATGGGAATTTGATGATACTGGATACAAAAAAGATGCCAATGATAAAGCTGGGTGGGGGGAGGGTTGGTAATTTATTACTAATTTCTAAATAGTTAAATTTTACATAAAGTGGGAATACATATAGTTGTTGTTGTTGATGTAATTATTGTTATTGCTATCATCATTATTGTTGTTATTATTGTTATTATTATTGTTATTATTATTATTATGTTTTTTGGTGTATCTCTCCATATTGTAAAAGATATTTTTTTAACAATAAATATTTTATAAAACTAATTCTAAATTGAGGACAACCTGTATTGAAACATCGTTCCGTCTTACTTCAAAACATACCTTTTTTATTTACTCTCACCTAGCTTATGGAGAGTCGTTCGACTCCGGCGACCCGTCTGCACCCACCTCTGATTACTGTTCCATATACTTCGAGGATAACTAAAATATCCACCCCGCCTTTTGCATATTTGTAATAGGCTAGTAGCTACATTGTATTAAAAACTATATTTACCCGATGTTAAATCTTTACTATTATTGAAAAAAAAAAAAAAATACCACTCTCAATACAGGGGGTACCAATGAATAATAATAATAATAATAATAATAATAATGGGTGGGTTCAATTACTCAAGTATATATTTATCAATTCCAAGGATAACAAAAACGGAGTATTAGTATATGTGCTATGTATGCATATGATGTGTGTCTGTAAACCCTTCAGGCTTTAATATTACATAAGTAGGGAAACCCTTTTAAAATTGTAATAATAATTCAAGCAAGAGAATACTTATGTGCACGGACACCTCAATGAATAAGTTTTTTTTTTTCGTTTGTATTTAATCTCCCATACACACATATATATTCATTATCTATGGTACTTACAAAAAAGAAGGTTTTAAAGTTTATCTGTATAAAATAACCATAGATGTTGTATGTAATTTATAGATTTCAGAAATTATGACAATTTAATTTAATTATATTTTTGAAAAATATGTTTATAGCATTCATAAAAACTTGAATGATAATCATAAACAATTAATTCGATTCGTGTTCTAAATGAAATTCCATTTTGGAAACTCTGTGGAATCGGCTCTATGTAACAAATTAAATAATTTTTTTTCACTGGGTTCACAGTATGTATTAATGATACCTCACCACCAGCTATATTAAGGATGTACCAGCATACTACCACTTTTCGACAGGTTTTGCTATTTTATTTCACAGGCTAAAAATAATATTTTCTAATAAATCCCGAAGTTTCAAAATTTTTGACCGTTTAGAACGCGAGATAATTAATATCAAAGTTATCATTCTCTCTCACTCTCTCTCATTAGAAGCATTTAAAACTTCATGCCCGTCCAACTATTATCTGTTGTATTAGAAAAAATAATCGACAGAATTTTAAAAAAAAAACTAGGAGAGTAAAGTTAAATATTTATTATATAAATTTAAAAAAAAAATCGTGTGTCACCGTTTTGTTTTCGAAATTTGAAAGTTTAAATATATTTATTTTCTTCAAATCAACATTATTTTGTATATGTGAACTGTGTATTTGCCTATGTGTTGTATATGTGTGTTTATATATTCGTGCATCACACCGGTTTGTTGTGCTGATTGCATAACACTGGTACGTCGGGATTGCTGGTACGTCCTTAAGGTTTATAAATAAAATAGTCAAATCACAATCAGGTTTTATAATGAAAAGCGTTTGATTAAAAAAACTTTTTGATCGATCATCTTTCCTCTTGTATTCAATTCTCTCAATATCCCTCTGAAGGCACCAACAAAACTATGCGAGCAAGACCGATTTTCATCTAACCTGATAACGCCTCTGAAATAAGTTAGGAGAATTAACAAAAAAGCACGGCATTTTGTATATTTATAAGTAAAGTAAATTTTTTGACGACCTTTGTACACAGTAAAGACATATTTTTAATACTACCCTCTCAAACAAGTGTTGCGAAGAGTAGATAAAACAAACAAATTAATTATCTATACTATAAAATGTGATATCAAAATAAAACTGTTTTTCTTTTGATTACTAGGTGCACCTAATATGAATCATTATTCGATTTTAGTATAGGTGAATTTTGAAAAGAATAGAAAATATTTTTTGAATCATTTTGAAAAAACATTTCCATTTTTATAGCCGGTATATAATATATATTTAGTATAGTCCCGACTTTAATATAGGTGTTCATAAAATGACCTAATTAGCCCATTTCTCCAAATCCGTTCGTCCACCCGTCTGTAAACACGATATCTCAAAAACGAAATAGATAGCCAGCTGAAATTTTCTGTGTTCTAAAGCTAAAACGTAACATCAATTTCGTGAATAAGAAATCTTTGAAGCCGTAAGAGTTTCTTAGAACAAAACTTTAAAGACAAAACATGTTCCTTTTTTAAAAATTCACAGCAGTTTGTTTGAAAATTTTTTTCATAAATTCAGTATACCGGGTGTTTTTTAAGCAATTAACTAAGTTAATTGTTATTTTTACTTCTTTTTTTTTTTAACGTTTTGATAAAATGTTTTATTTCAATAAATTATTTAAATAAAGCTTTTTTATAGAAACAATATTTAGAAATTCTTAAGTCATATATTCTGAAGACGTAAAATATAACCTCACTTTTAATAAATGAATTTTTATTGAGATTTTAACGTGTCCTAAAAGATTCCATAATACGTCTATCCATTTAAATAATACTTTCTGGAATACTATCACAAAAATATTACGATTCGATTTTCTATACGAAAAGATTTTCTACATATATTCTATAATATAATATTCTATGATGACTGCCTCCTGTCTCCTGCTTACTGTGTACTATATTTGTTGCCCCTTTTTTTGTATTCAAAATCTAGGATACTATACAATATGAATAATATATTTAATATGCGATGTTATGAAATTCAATATGTAGGGGATTTCTTTTATTGAAAAGTTTTGTATATTTTTTTTATTCTACTATATATTAAAAAGCGATAGAAAATTAATTTTATTCTATACTGATATATATTTGTCCTTTATGTTTTTCTGATTGCGTTATTTCTTTAAATTATTCTATGTAAAAAGATATGCTTGAAACACACGCACTACCTACAGTTAGAAATAAGTATTCAATCAAAATCGGTTGAATATTGTACTTTAAATGAAATGAAAATTTGATTAAATTAGGAACAGATGCTGTTAAACGGAAGGCAAATCATGTGGAAGATTATTTTGAAGTGCTCATAACCTTCGTGTGTTTTCCAATTTGTAGCAAATCGTATTTGGACGCAATGAAGCAGTATATTTCTTGCAAGACTGTTTTTTAATTGCAAGACTTGAAAGACTAATTCATCTCAATTTTGTACAGTAATTAATGCAATAAAAAATTGATAAACACTCGTATACCGGGTAAATTTTGTCAATATTAACAATAGAAACTTAATTTTGGAATAATATCATCCAAACGACATTACTCGGTTATTTTGATTCATTTTTTACTGATGATTTTTACTATAAAATATTTTTTCCTAATACAGTAAAACTCCCAACTATCCGAATTAATTAAATAAATCATGAAAAGGTCATTTCTTTAAAACAATAAAGTGTGTGTGCACTTATGTACGCACGTAAGATGTAATGCTTCTTTTTAAATAATTTATTAAAATAATATTAAATAAGGTCAACACTATTATCAAGACACAAAAGTTTAATAAAATGATATAGTAGTGAAAAACTACAATAGAAAAATTATATATTGTATCTAAAACCAATGATTCTGCATTATAATCATGGTAGAACATTGTTGTAATGAAAATTATTAAATAATTTTTTTTGATCCAACACACATTTTAATTATGAAAGTAAAATATTACGAAAAATATTTAACAAAATAATATTTTTCTCCTTGCAAAAAGAAGGAGTTTTTTTTTTTGAAAGTACAAAAAGAAAATAATATAGCTCGATTTATTTTTTTTCTTAAACTAAGTTTTTTTTTTAAGTCGAAAAATGATAATAAGATGCTTTTGATTTAAAGTTTTCTATTTTTGAAAAAAATCAAAAATTGAAGAAAAAAAAATTATTACATATAATTTAATTTAAAAATTCAAAATCATACAAATTGAATGTTTTTAAAAAACATAAATAGATCACAAATAAATAATGTTGTAAAAACAAGATAATTCAAGTAAACAGAAGTAAGCTAGCTTACAGTAATGTATCATAAAATTTGTGTATAGATTTTGAATTGATACTAGCCGTGTTCGTTAAGTCGCTGGTGAAATATTAACCAAGCGGGGTATGACAATGGGTCAAACCCAAGGAGAGGTATAATTTTTAATTAATTTTATAAATAGTCTGAACACTCCGACTACGTCCATGGGTGTTGATATACTAAAATATTCTAGAAGCCTCCATGCAAAAATATATTGTCAAAAACAAAATATTTATTCAAAAAAAACAATCATATTCTAGAACGACCCATGGCGGGTATATAAACCGTGACCAGTGTCGATTCAAATCAGTTTTAAATCGTGTCTGATGAGTTTTAAATCGATCATTGTGCGATTAGTATAAAAGTTGAAATCAAGTATTGTCTAATTAGTTCAAAGTAAATAATTGTTGTTCAAACCAGATCAAAGTATAAGTTGGAATTTGTACAAGTAATTTGGTCAAGTAATTCAAAGTTTAACATTGTGTGAAAAAGAATTAAAATAATTGTTGAAAAAGAAATTGGATAATCATTTTTTTAAAGCAATAAAATCAGGTTTTTTTTTTTTGTTTCGTAAAAAACTTGTGTTTAATTTAATTTTTTTTTTCTTTTCTTTAAACAAAAACGTGCGTGTTGTTCCAATTACAAAATATTTAGTAATATCGTTTACTAATATATTTTTTTTTGTTTTTGTCGAGTATCGGAATCATTGCAGGTTCGGGCAGCGCTCCTTTGAGGATAAAGAGAGCCAGGATACCGCGACAAGTGGCGACCGTGACAGGACCAGGAGACGTACGGAAGAAGAAAAGAATTACAATGGCAAGCCGCAGCATCCCCATGCCACGATTGCGTGAGATGATGGAGTCCGAAGGGCTGGACAGCACTGGCACTAGAGAGGTCTTACAGGCAAGATGGGAGGAGCACCAATCTAGGCAACAAGGAACACCGACGTCAAGGACTCAAGGACCACTCATTCCCACATCAGAACGGCGTAGAAGTGTGGTTTCCAACCCGGAAGAACCAGCTGCTGCGACAATGGAGATGATGTTTGCGACAATAATGTCCAACTTCAAGAATTTGGATGAGAGAATGGGTGATCGATTGGAGAAGATGGCCGACCAACTCAAAGGATCTGAAGAACGGATGGATGAGCGACTTGGAAGTCGACTTCAAGAGTCCGAAGAGAGAATGAGCAACCAACTTCAAGAGACAGAAGAGAGGATGAGCAATGAACTTGAAGGAAGAATCGGAAATCAACTACAAGAGATGTCAGTTGTTCAACATGAATTGGGGGAACAAATGATAAATCTGAGAGACGCGTGTATACAGCGGATCGACCAAATTACCACGGATGTCGAGACCGTGAAAACCGACATCGCTAACATTAAAACCGATGTCATTGAGAATCGCACGCAAATCAAAGGCTTGGAGGAGAAGATGCACGATCAATACAACAAAGTCGTGGATGACATTATACGGATCGAAGAGCGTCAGACACAACAACTGCGTGACATGCGTATAGCCCCTGAAGAGGTGACTACAGTCATTCGATCCGCCACATTAGACACAACGACGCTTCTGTCCATCATGCCGGAGTTCAGTGGTAGACCGGCCGAAGATCCAGTAGTTTTTTTGAACAGAGCAACGGCATTACTACGACAAACGCATCTGCCCGTAGATTGTTGGATTGAGATGGTCACAAAAAAATTAACAGGACCAGCCAGAGATTGGGCATTGATGAATCGTGGGTTGGGCTACACCTTCGATGAGTGGAAATGGCAACTGGAGAGTTTCTTCAACAGTATAGGAAGGAAAGCCAAAGCCGAACTGGAATTGATGACCGTTTCCCAACCCACAGGATTGAAGACAGAAGCGTTCGTCAACATGAAGGTGCAGCTATTCAGAAGAGTGCACGCCGATAGGAACATTGATGACGTGGTGCCCATAATATTGAATTTACTACGCGACAATGTACGACCGCTGGTGAAGATTTCGAATCCAAAGTCATTAGATGAGCTACGTATAACCGTTAGAACACTGGATGAAGAGCCAGCGAGGAATCGGCAAGAACCACCAGCAAGAGCACCACCACCACCACGTCCAAGCAGTCCAGGCACGTGCTTCGTATGCCACCAAGCGGGGCACATAAGTCGAAACTGTCCCAGAAGGGGACAACAAAATAGACCTGGGCCGTCGGGAAACTAATTCCAGGATCAATGAAGGAGGAAATTGGTTCTGGGGTACACATTAACCTCCACAAAAACGCACAACATCGGCGTGAACACCAACAATTACCGGTTCATTTGACAACTATGGAGACCAAGAACTCACACCAGAATGGGCCAATTGTGGAAGTTGATGTGCGTGGAAGATCAATATTGGCACTGATCGATAGTCAAGCATCACACAATTTTATCAGCGAAGAATTGGCAAGAAGTATTGGTAAATGGCACCCTGTCAGAGATAGTACAGGGAGTGGAGCCACATGCAATAATACTTTCAGAATTCTTGGGAAAATGTGCATGGATGTGATGATATCAAGAATGAAGTTCAATGTTGAAGTAATGGTTGTACCTGGCCTACGAAACCATTTGATACTTGGTCACGAATTTTTAACAAAAAATGGTGTGAGCATTGATTACCGAAGTGGTATAATTTACTTGAAGAAATGGCAGCAATTAACGATGCATTGGGCGAGTTACAAATTAAACTCCTTGAGAACCAAGAGCAGTTAAAAGATGTCATTCGGCGACATCCCAGCGTTTTCGGCAAAGTTGGAAGGACAAAAACGATCACACACAAAATTGAGATCACGAAGAATTCCCCCATTAAATTGAGACCATACCCGTACAACAATGAGAAGCAACGGGTATTAGAAGAGATGATTGAAGAGATGGAGGGCGATGGCATTATAGAACCATCCACATCGCCTTGGGCCGCACCCGTCGTATTGCCGAAGAAGAAAGATGGTACTTTTCGATTGTGCGTCGATTACAGAAAATTGAACGATATCACAAAGAGCAATGCGTTTCCGATTCCAGATCTGCAAGAGATGTTGAGAAAAGTCAACGGAGCAAAAATATTTTCTACATTGGATCTACAGACTGGTTATTGGCAAATTGAGATGGAGCCACAATCGAAAGAGTACACAGCATTTACCACCCCAAGAGATCTCTATCAATTTCGCGTCATGCCGTTTGGACTGAAGAATGCTCCAGCTACGTTCCAGAGTTTAATGAACGAAGTTTTATCTGGATACATCGAAGATTTCTGCCAAGTTTACCTGGATGACATACTAATCTACAGTCGATCAGTCAAAGAACATTTACATCACCTGGATCTTGTACTTGAAAGACTAGAACAACATGGATTAACTTGTAAACCAAGCAAATGTGTCATTGGCAGCAACAAAGTCAAATACCTGGGACATATTTTGAGCGAAGACGGCATTGACAGAGAGGAAGAGAAGAATGAAGCTATCAGTAAACACCCTGTACCAAGGACACGAAGACAACTACGACAATTTTTGGGATTATGTGGTTGGTACAGGAGCTTCGTGAAGAACTACGAAGATATAGCTGCACCTCTAAGCGAAATGCTCAAGAAGAACATAAAGTGGCGCTGGCTAACATTGCATCAGAAGGCGTTCGAAAATCTGAAATCATCGATTGTGAATGCACCGAAACTAGCACATCCAGATTTTAAGAAGACATTTTGTTTAAACACGGATGCTAGTGACGTCGGATTGGGTGCAATATTATTTCAAATGGACGATGATGGCAAGACAAGACGAATAATAAACTACGCCAGCAAGAAACTTGGACCCACAGAAAGAAAGTACGCCACGACAGAAAAGGAATGTCTCTCGATAATCTGGGCATTGAGGAAGTTTCGAGGATATCTTGAAGGAAGACATTTTAAATTATACACGGATCATGCAGCGCTCCAATGGCTGAACAAAACCAAGAATAGTCGGGCCAAATTGACAAGATGGGCATTAGCATTGGGAGCCTATGATTACGAAATAATTCATGTCCCCGGAAAAGATAATCAAGCCGCCGACTCCTTGTCCAGGCAACCACAGGGCAAGGCTGAAGATGAAGAAGTGGAGGACATTCCAGAGTGGGTGATTGAAAAGAGGGCAAAAACACCGATAACCCTCAACGTCATCGAAGTAGAAACACCCACACTTGATGATATTCGACGATGGCAGGATGAAGATCGTGATGTGACTGCCATCAGAAGATACATCGTAGATAGTAATAGTCCACTGAGAAGCAATCTACGTCGACGAGTGGACAGAACAAGAGCTAACTACACCGTAGCTGACGGGATCCTCTGGTACCATAGTCAACAGATGGTACAAGAAGTGCCAGTGGTTCCCGAAGAACGCCGACTTGGTTTTCTGAGAAAATATCACGACAGTGATGAAGCAGCACACCCAGGATGGAGAGAAACGTATCGTCAAATCCGTAACCGCGTCTACTGGTATGGGATGCAAGATGACATACGCAGATATGTAAAAGGGTGTGACACGTGTGCTAGAGTAAAGCCACTGAATAAGAAACCAAGTACAGCAATGAGAAGTCGAAGACCTACTTCACCATGGGAGGTAGTCAGCATCGACTTGATGGGTCCATACCCACGCACATCACGTGGAAAAACAAATATATTGGTTGTGACTGATCTTTTCACTAGATGGATCGAAGCATTTCCATTGGGGGCCACGTCGACCTCGAAGATAGCCCAAGTGCTGAAAGACGAAGTATTTAGTCGTTATGGATATCCAAGAGCAGTACTAAGTGATAATGGTCCCCAGTTCAGATCAAAAGAATGGAAAGCAGTGAACAGAGATTGGAACACAGAGATATGGACAACACCAATATACCATCCACGAGCCAACCCCACGGAACGACAAAACCAGGAGTTGAAGAAGTTGTTACGATTACATTTGTTGGATCAAGAACATAAAAACTGGGATCAACAACTGCACAAATCACTATTTGCAATACGTAATAGAGCAAACAGAACAACTGGTTTTTCGCCTGCCCAATTGTTACTGGGGGCAGAAATGAAGAAGCCTGGGGATTGGCAGATACAAGTTAATGAAGAGCCTCAAGAAATTCAAGATTGGGCCAATGAGAGAGGCCAAGAACGTCAACAGAATGTTGAAAGAGCTCGGCAAACAATATTGGCCAATGCCGAAGAGAACGACCAAGTGGAGACGGGACTCAGTTATCAACCAGGAGAGTCCGTCTGGATGCGCAATCAAGTGCTCAGCAGTAAGGTGGAGGGTGTCCATAGTGGTTTGGCACCGAAGTGGAAAGGGCCTTACAGAGTGCTGAGGAGTTTACCAGCTGGAATATATGTTGTGGATACAGTGCCTCCCACGAAGATACATGGAGGTCTCTTGAAGCCGGCCAGTGCAAGGACCGCCGCCAATGGGAATCTGGGAAGATTGAGTGTGGGGAACGAGGTGTTCGGCCAACTACTTCCAGATCGATTGGGGGGTCAAAGGCATGGAGGTGATGGAAGACGACGGGATGTACCAAGTGTGGACGAACCAGAGGCCAGAGCATTAGAGCCAGGGTACAACTTGCGGCCCAGACGACCGGCAATCAACAACAGGCGCCGTTGAAGAGTGAAGAACTAATGTGTACGTACACTTTTAAGTTATGCTAGCTAGCTAAATGTACTAGTACAATTCAAATAGTTCTTAAGACAAAAATTGGTCGACCAAATATAATAAGCAAATTAGAAAATGAGTGTTGGAATCTAGAGGGGGAGATTTTGTTGTAATGAAAATTATTAAATAATTTTTTTTGATCCAACACACATTTTAATTATGAAAGTAAAATATTACGAAAAATATTTAACAAAATAATATTTTTCTCCTTGCAAAAAGAAGGAGTTTTTTTTTTGAAAGTACAAAAAGAAAATAATATAGCTCGATTTATTTTTTTTCTTAAACTAAGTTTTTTATTAAGTCGAAAAATGATAATAAGATGCTTTTGATTTAAAGTTTTCTATTTTTGAAAAAAATCAAAAATTGAAGAAAAAAAAATTATTACATATAATTTAATTTAAAAATTCAAAATCATACAAATTGAATGTTTTTAAAAAACATAAATAGATCACAAATAAATAATGTTGTAAAAACAAGATAATTCAAGTAAACAGAAGTAAGCTAGCTTACAGTAATGTATCATAAAATTTGTGTATAGATTTTGAATTGACACTAGCCGTGTTCGTTAAGTCGCTGGTGAAATATTAACCAAGCGGGATATGACAATGGGTCAAACCCAAGGAGAGGTATAATTTTTAATTAATTTTATAAATAGTCTGAACACTCCGACTACGTCCATGGGTGTTGATATACTAAAATATTCTAGAAGCCTCCATGCAAAAATATATTGTCAAAAACAAAATATTTATTCAAAAAAAACAATCATATTCTAGAACGACCCATGGCGGGTATATAAACCGTGACCAGTGTCGATTCAAATCAGTTTTAAATCGTGTCTGATGAGTTTTAAATCGATCATTGTGCGATTAGTATAAAAGTTGAAATCAAGTATTGTCTAATTAGTTCAAAGTAAATAATTGTTGTTCAAACCAGATCAAAGTATAAGTTGGAATTTGTACAAGTAATTTGGTCAAGTAATTCAAAGTTTAACATTGTGTGAAAAAGAATTAAAATAATTGTTGAAAAAGAAATTGGATAATCATTTTTTTTTAAAGCAATAAAATCAGGTTTTTTTTTTTGTTTCGTAAAAAACTTGTGTTTAATTTAATTTTTTTTTTCTTTTCTTTAAACAAAAACGTGCGTGTTGTTCCAATTACAAAATATTTAGTAATATCGTTTACTAATATATTTTTTTTTGTTTTTGTCGAGTATCGGAATCATTGCAGGTTCGGGCAGCGCTCCTTTGAGGATAAAGAGAGCCAGGATACCGCGACAACATAACCAGCACCACTTCTTCCGTTAAAATTAGAGTTTGAAAGACTAGCATTAAGTCCATTATTTACATTAGAATCAGAGTTAGCGAAAATTTACCACGGCCAGGCCATTTATCATATTTATCAATATATACATTTTATATAAAAAGTTTACGAGCCCATAACAATGATATCATTGATAATGTCGCTCGTAATTCGAATATTTATCAGAAACATGGAGTAATGCGGTGGAGTCACGTGGTGAAGACATTCTTGAACCTAATTTCAACTGTATAGTCAAATTTAAATGTTCTAATTTAAAAGCTGGCGGTGTATCTATTTACCAAAATAATAACGATACTACACGTATACTAACACCATCAATGAAGATATCTATTTCGCTTAAGCATATAATGTATGTAGACATATATTTTGCCTTCATATTCTATAACACACATTTTTTACAACATGTCGCCCAAACACTGTGCCGGATAGAAATCAGTGTCAAATTGATCGACATCAGTCGAATGTTATATTCGCCATTCATTACATGCTGAAAATACACTCTGAACGGATGTATAACTTAAAAAAAACAAGCTTAATTTATATATATTGTTGAAAATAGAAGACAACCTGTCGATTTTCTCAATGGTTTCCTAATGCTCGATGCTGCTGAAACCATTTGAATACAGCCTTTTCTGCCTCAAAACGATCCGGATTAATATTGAATTTCTACTGTAGCTAATTTCAATGAATTCAAGTAAAAGCATCATTATATAAAAAAAAAACTTTCCATGATGTATCAAAATCAGATCAGAGAAAGAATTGGTTCTCAGATCAAAATGAAAATTTACTTTTGAGAAGTCTATGTAAAAAATTCGTTTATAATGTGGTTCCACTGTAATAGAAGATATTGAATGTGAAGCACAATCGGATCAATAAAACACAATAAAAAGTTTTATTCAAAGAATAAATGAATATATTATAAAATAAATATACTGCAATAAATACATAATTTTTGTTTTGATTTAAATGTTGTTCTTCTATATTTTTTTTAAAGATTTTTCTTATAAATTTTCTTTTAAACCTTTTTCATAAGGTCCCGTATATCAAAATTGAAGTGACTAAATAAATTTGTAAATTGGTAGGTACACTCAAATATTACTATTTTTAGATATTTAAGGATGTACGAGCACTGAAGCTTCAAAAAGATTAAGGCTTGATTTTTTGTTTACATATAGTTCAAGTGCATATAAATCAATTATAAAAGTTTCACGGAGGAGGGTTACGGGAGTCTTGAAATAATTATTTAATGTTAAAGTTCGAGTTTTAATGCATTGCTCTTATGGAGAAACCCATATTTTCACACATATTTTGATAATTTTCACTTGGAATAAAATAAGAGGATTAAAATAAACTACGCAATAGAAAATAGAAATATTAATAAAGTGATTGATCCAATAAAATTCCGGTATGACGGACGTTTTTTTCTTAAAGATCTGTTTTGTTCGGCTCGGTATGACGGACATAAATTAAATTTTAATTTTAACTTACGACAAAAAATATTAATCATTATTGTGGACATTTATGAATGTACTATATAAGTTTTAAAGAATTTTATAAATGGACTATACATCAACGTTCGTACATCTTTAAGCATTTAGGTACACATTTTCTGTAATTTATTCCTTCTTAATGAGACACATTTTAAAATGCAATAGGTACAACCCAACATTTAGTTCAATCAAACATTTAGAACAATCCATTACAAAATGCACCAAAATTGATTGATATTTAAAATTTAAAACCTTCTTCAGTACATCTGATTGATATGATTTTCTAATGTATTAAGATATTTCGAGTCTCTATTCGGAGTTTATCAGAAATAAAATAGATTCAAAAATAATTACGCGCTGTACCTAAAGAATATTAATTTAAAAAATTTATCATACGTGAAGTTGAAGAAGAGAATTAATTAAAATAAATTTTAATACAATTCGTCACCTGACCGTATTTTCTGAAAGTCGAATATTATAGAAATATTTGCAATTATAAGGTAGTTCCAACACTGTCTTGTATAATCAGGACAAAAAACCGGTTTGCTTTTATTATAGAACAAATCCATAAGCTGGGTGAGAGTAAGTGAAAAAGGTATGTTTTGAAGTAAGACGGAACGATGTTTCAATACAGGTTGCCTACCGATTATTGCCCAATAATTTATCCAATCAATTTAGAAATAGTTTTATAAAATATTTATTGTTTAAAAAATATCTTTTACAATATGGAGAGATACACCAAAAAACATAATAATAACAATAACAATAATAATAATAACAATAATGATGATAGCAATAACAATAATTACAACAACAACAACAACTATATGTATTCCCACTTTATGTAAAATTTTATCATTTAGAAATTAGTAACAAATTACCAACTCCACCCCCCCCCACCCAGATTTATCATTGGCATCTTTATTGTATCCAGTGTCATCAAATTCCCATGACACTATACCCCCTACTAAGAAAAAAATAATTAAACCAGGTAAATAATTGTTTATCACTTCTCCTTATTCCAAATTATTTGGAATTTCCAAAAATATACTTCTAAAATCTGAACTAAAGCTAAACCATCGAAAAATTTACAAGTGGTTTACAATTGTCAAGCGGTAAACGAAAAAGGTCAAAAGATTTATCTTTTATTATTTATATAACATTTATATTTTATATTCATACACAAATATAAAAAAAGGTACATTTTATGCCCCAAATTACCAGCCCAGAATTCCAGAGTATGTATTCAATGTATTGTATGTATTGTATACTTTGTATAATAGTGACCATAAAAAAGAGTTGGTATTATATTTTTTTCAGAAAATGTTTTAATTAAAAAAAGAAAATAATAATAATTGGTAGGATACCCTATATTTACTCTATCTCTCTTCCTACCTCTCACTCAGAGCTGAGTACAGTCAAGGTCTGCCCACCTATGAATTATTACTGATACACTTTAGATAATAAGAAAATATCAAAATTCCTTTCTGTTAATCCGAATTCCGAAGCTGTTTCCTCATTTTACTGCACTACTGAGAAAATATTCCACTTGTCTATGTGGCTTCCATGCGAAGGATATCCAGTACAATGATTTTGATGGAATTTGAAATCATTATTAAAAACCGCATTCCATATTCGATTTAGTTCATGCTTTACAGATTTATTATTCAAACTGATATATATTTGTTAATACAATTATTGTGTATATTTGTAATTTTTTTTTTATAATCTATTGTTTTTTCTCTTAAAACTTTTCTCTGTTGTTGGTTTTTTTTCTCTTGTTTTTCTTTATTTATTCATTTTAACTTTTCATGAAAAGTATATGCATATATACATACTTATATACTTTGCCATACATCAAGACCACAGTGGGAAATTTAATTTGTGAGGATTTACGATTTAGAAAACATTTCTCTGTAGAGAACAACATTATTCTAAGTTGTGACTTGTTTTTATTTTATTTTTTGTTTTATATTTTCAACTATGGTTGAACATGGATTTTCTTTTTTTTTTTTTTTTGTAAAGAAATCGATTTTACGTGTTTGCAAGAACTTTTATTCTTATTCCTTGTTATACAGGGGTGTTCTGAAATTCATTCAAGAAAACTATACCAGGATGTAGAGCTGCAAAAAACAAACAAAAAAGTTTTATAAAGTTTTTCGATTTGACGCTTATTTTTTAAGCTATAATCAATTAAACATTGATTATTTAAACCAATCACAGAGCGCATGCATAGTGTACGTATACTGACATTTTTTTGAGTATACGCCTATTATATATTTTTTTTTATAATTCTCACGCCTCCTTACACTAAGCGCTCTGTGATTGGTTGAATTTATTAATGTTTCATTGATTATATCCCAAAAACTAAGCTTCAAATTGAAAAACTTTATTAAACTTTTTTGTTTGTTTTTTGCAGCTCTACACCCTGGTATAGTTTTCTTGAATGAATTTCAGAACAGCCTGTATAAAACAAAACGGAACCTACAGTCGAATCGATTATCCGGTCGCTTACAGGAAAAAAACCACATTTAAGTGATTTTTACTGCAGCGAGAATTGGGAAACTGTCTTTTCGGGCCGATTATTCACGGAAAAGCAAAACTTTTGCCGAGAAAATTGACAGATTACATTCATTTTTCATCAGTATAAATACACCTTTTTGAAGTTATACTTGTTTTGACACGTTACAAGAATCCAATCAGAGTTTATTTTCAGCGTGTTCAGATTTGAGCTTCCTACATGGAAGTTTCGCGCGTCGATGTTACACAGGCTTCTATCCTGCTCTACTGTACAACAACAGACCAGGATAGTATATGACATTTAAAATTGACAATACAGTTTACAGTTTTAGACTTAATAATAATTTTGTTTTAAAAAAAACCTTTAAGTTTGAACACCCCAAAACCGCTTAAAATATAAGCCAAAATAGACCATAGAACCACATATCACATCTCATAAAAAATTGGAGAGCCCTAGAAAATTTTATGGGCCTCTTTCCGAGTTAATTTTACGTAAAAAGAGAAATATCTCAGAAACGGCCTATTTTATGGGGAAAAAATAGCAAGAAACAAGGAAAAATAACACCTAACTGAGTTAATTGCTTAAATACCCGGCACATACTGAATTTATGAAAAAGTTTCTTACAAGTTTCTTACAGTTTCTTACAAGTTGTTTATTTTTAAAAAAGGAAAATTTTTCTTTTCTTTACAGTTCCAAAGATAGGCAGTTTTGCCCAAACATGGTCCGATTTTGCCCATTTTCGTTTTTGAGTTATGGTCATGTCGGACGGACGGACGGCCATATATTTGTGGAAATGGACAAATTAGGTCATTTTATGACCACCTATACCAAAATTTTCCGCGATCAGTATTTTCAACCGTTACAAAAACGGAACTAAACTAAATATACCCTGGTATATACTATATACCGGGTATAAAAATCCCTTCTCTAATCCTAAAATGCTCCTGTAATTATTTAGATTGAACAGTACCATGAAGTTAACCAGTCCAATTGGCCGAGCGGTCTAAGGCGTTATATCTGCGCAGGATGCTTACGTGGAAATTGGGAGGTTATGGGTTCGAAACCCGACATCGGCAGTTTGATAATTATTGAGAAAAAAAAGGGGGCGGTTAATTGGCTAAACTGTTGGCGTATGGACAAGAATGAAGTAACCGGCTATGCTGGAGTAAGTTTTCTGCAGTTTCCTTCACGAACTCCAGATGAATATCGGCATAGTTCCTATCATAGTCGGCTGCAGCCGCATATCCTACAAATTCCTAGTCTTTACACAAAAATTCCTTCCACTCCACTCACACAATCACATCCTTAGGCATCACAATGAACCTTATGGTCGAAGTGTAGCCCATCCAGGCCAGCCTCTACAATCTATCTATCTATCTATCTATCTACCATCAAGTTTCGCATCGATAGGAGAGACAAAACGTCTACGCACGATATATGTAACTTTTACACAATACGCAGACGTTTCATGAAATGCCTAGAATCTTCGTGAAAAAACGGATTTCACAATGATACCACGACATATATACTATCAAATATCAATGGCTTTTGATTGCACACAAAGATTATTCTGAATATGCCACTTTGTTCAAAATCATATGGGGATGCATTACATGGTATCCATTTAACCGAAGAGATATCTTCTGTTCGATATCTAAATAACAAAGAAGAAGAAGAAGAAGCATTCAAAATACCTGTGTTTATTACCCTTCTGAATGTGAATAGCAGTGACCATGTAGTATTCTGTGTGAGTTTTTTTTTTTTTTTATTCACTTTAGAAGAGAGATCATTAACATTATTCTCCTCTTTATTTAACATATTAAATGATTAAATACATCTATTTAGCTCATACTAATGTTTAAAATAATAGAAATTCTTAATATTCATGCTGGCTGGAGAACTTTAAAAGAGATTACATCATAACAAATTATATTGAACTATGTATCTTTGTTACATTAACTGATATGTGAAGATTGTTATCTTTTTTTAAAAAAGATCTTGTGAATAGTTAAGAATTGGAATTCTGTTTGGTAAGAAAGACCAAAAATTACACATGAGTATACAGACCGTTTTCAAAAGCATTTCTAATTGAGAATCAATGTTAAATAAATAAATAAAATATTTACTATAAAACCATACATACACATACATACTGAAACTGACTGTCTGGACTGGAATATTGAGTGACCATATTATAGGACCATTCTTCATTGACGGATCTTTAGATTCTCAAAAATATTTCAGTTTGTTACGAAATAATATTTTGCCAACTGTTAGAGCTCTTCCAAATTTAGACATGAAAACTGTATGGTTCCAACAAGATGGTTGCCCTGCACACAATGCCATGATAGTAAGGAACAAACATTCCAGGAACGTCTTATGAGTGCTTTTGGACCTTTCAAGTGGCCAGCCATATCGCCAGATCTATCTCCTAACGACTTTTTTTGTGGGGATTTCTTTAAACAGATCTATTCGCAGAATTGGCCTGAAAATTTGAAACAATTAAGGCAAAAAATTGTTGACAATTGTGCGAATATTTCTCCTCAAGTACTCGAAAATACGTAGATTTCTATATTCGAACCGTTGGTTTACATTTTTTTTCTGTCGAAATTCTTTTTGGGGTTTTGTTTTTCTTTTAATTTGAGTGGATTGTTGTTTTATGTTATACCGTTAATAGATACCGTTACTATCATTTATTTTCAAACGTTCCACATACAAATAATAAGGAATATTCAAAAACGCATTTTCAATTGTTAGAAGTAATGCTAAGTTTAAGAAGACAACAATGAACATATTTAACCCACTCTCGTTACATGTCAATGCAGTACAAAACAGTCCAGCAAGCATACATAACAGACACACTAAAGAGTGTCTGTTGCCCCACTATTTTTATTTTTTTATCAAGCATATTGTGTATAGTTATTATAGTAAATAATATTTAACATTGATTCTCTATAAGCAATGCATTCCAACACATACGGTATATATATATATATATATATATATATATATATATATATATATATATATAATGTGATGAATACTTTAATTTAGCCTGGACTATGGTTTACTCTTCTCAAATATTTGTGAATTCAGGGTTTGTCAAAACACATCCAATTTTATGAATGTACAAGTTGTGGCCTTTTTTCAAAATTGTATTGTCACTTTGTGTCTTATTAATTCGGCTTTGGTAAAATGTTTCGAATAAAATATAAATAAACTAACAACTTTTATTCTAAACACTTTCCCAAGAACCGAATGAAAATGGCACCAAATAATTATACATAGAAAAGGACACGACTAAATATTTTGAGTATACCAATGAATTTATCATGAAGTACACGTGTTATACAAAGATAATGCACTAGGTTCGATCGGTGCAAAAGGCCACACGCGTTTTGTACCATTATATTTATTATATAATATGTAATCAAATGTATTTTTGCTCATACGAACATAGTTAAAAAACTTGTTTGGGTCATTTGCGCCCAACTTCTCAAACTGAGTACAGTAATTAATTTCAAATATTGCCCCAATTCCTAGAACAATTATTTATATTTTATAAATACGTCTTTCGACTACAAGGTAGTCATCATCAGTAATGAATTAGCTAATTGTAACTATCTCTGAGAATCGTTACTATCTATTTGGAGTCAGAGATATGTTGCTCGTTGCTAATTTGGTGCGTGTCTCACAATAATATTAAAAAAGTTTTGTCTTTTTTATATGATCTGACTGAAGTAGTACCTGAAGGATTAAGGGATTAAATGTGTGAAGAGCCCAACCCATTTATTGGCGGTATCCTTTTCTGACCATACCGTGTAGTTACTGTCAATAAGGTGGGGGGTGTTTATCGAAGCTAACCGTGAAATTCAGGTATTAAATTTTGATATGGTTTAATTTTATTAAATCATAATTTTGAATTGGGCCATTGTCTAAATTCATTATCTGTTTTCTTAATTTGTGTATGTAGATATTTTAGTATGCATCTATTCCTGTGGGTTTTTGTACCGATTTCAGTAGTTTTAAATTCGATTTGTCAATTTTGTGGTTGTTCTCAATAACGTGCGCAGCTATACATTTTCGGTTCTCCCAAATTTCACATGAGCCAGCTAAATATGTTACTTTTATAATTGGATGTACCCGTAACTGCCGTTGCTTATTTCGTTTTTTGCGCCTTAATTATAACAAATAAAGCAAATAGAATTTATTAACTCCCACTATGTAGTCTCCTCGAACGACACACGACAACACCATGGGCCGTGTCGTTACTAATATATAAATATTCTTGCCAATATTGTGCCAGTATCGGTGCTGTGCTGATGTCGTACCAGTATCGGTTTCGGTAAATGTGAAAACACCTTTTTTCTGTTAGCTAATTACTTACGTGGTTTAATAAAATACAAATCTCATAATATTTGAAGACACAAATAACAAAAAATGTAAATGTAAATGTTTGATCCACCCTGAAATTATATTTATTTCAAAATGAACATTTGTATTATTTATGAATCTATATTGAAAGAGGAAATCATTAATAACTGGGCACCCATACAACCAGCAACCGACCGGCCAACATCATGATCGTATTTATAAAATACATATGGATTGAAATTTCATGTTTGCACAACACTAAAAGAATTATACATATATACAAAAAACAAACCAGTTTAGGGCGTGGGAAGTCTTTATAAGATGAAAAGAAATAAAAATTAAAAGTATTTATTAAGGTCTGTCAACCTGGAACCCGACTTTATCGGATTAACACCAATTTTGAACTGAATATAAATATACTACAAACCCTACAATTGATTGTAGTAAACTTCATTTGTTTGTAGTAACAAGATTCGTCAAACTAAAACAATTGATTCTGTTCAAATTAAAAGATAATTAGAGTATTGTGAAAAAAAACTGTTGGAGTATTTTTAAAGCCGTATGTAGTTTACTCTAACAAATGTCTAAATTCATTATCTGTTTTCTTAATTTGTGTATGTAGATATTTTCGTATGCATCTATTCCTGTGGGGTTTTGTACCCTGTTCAAATTAAAAGATAATGACAGTATCGTGAAAAAAAACTGTTGGAGTATTTTTAAAGCCGTATGTAGTTTACTATAACAAATGATTGAGAAGTAGATCCCACCAGCCCTCTTTACATTCTGTGCACTGACCTCAGTGCATAGAATGTGTTTTGGACAGCTTTTCCTATAGAGAATCAATGTTAAATATGATTTATTACAGCCTGGCCGTGTGGTACTGTATCAAGTCAGTCAGTACACATGTAAATAAAGTCAGTCAGTCATCTCATTGCAGCTATACTGTATGCGTTTGTTTGTTTGTCATTTAAGAGTGGAGATTTTGTGATGCACAATGCACATACTAAACTACTAAAGTGTACTCTCATCACATGTGTACTGACTGACTTGATACAGTACCACACGGCCAGGCAGTAATAAATAATATTTAACATGAATTCTTTATAGGAAAAGCTGTCCAACGCACACAGTATATGGATACCTGATACTGATGAAAAAAAGTTCAAAATATAGAGTCAGACTCGGTCAAGACAGCGCTTGGCAATATTGAGGTGAGAACTAAATTAAACGAAACATGTCATGGGCACGCAAGCGTAGTGAGCTGCATTTTAGTTTAGTGCACAGAATGTAAAGAAGGCTGGTGGGAACTACTTCTAAATCATTTGTTAGAATAATAATAATTAGAAACCGCAAACGGGTCCCTAGCACCTAGACCAAGGGGTCCTCTGCCCCCTTCTTGAGAACAACCTGCTACCCGAAGGCGAGACGCCTCCAGGTGAGAGGTGCTATTTTAAGCAGATGAAGCACTCAGGATTGATGGATCCAAAGTTACAGACAAAAAGTTTGGAGGTCTAATCGTCCTCTATACAGGCCCTACAAGCGGGATCATCAGACATCCCTAAGTTATGAAGGTGGTAGTTCAACCGACAGTGTCCTGTCAAGAGCCCCACCACCCTTTCTCAACTGCATTCTATTGAGTCTCAACCGAGCACAGTCGAATGGCCTAGCTGTGCTTATGCACAACTTTGCCTATCGCATGCCCTGCGCAAAGAAACAGTAATCGAGATGAGCTTGTCGCAGCCACCCTTTGATTCGGTAAATTACGGAGCATCTTGCTATTGGAATGATAGAGTCAGGTGAAAAGGGCGCTTTTGTTCGAGTAAACTACATACAGGTTTAAAAAATACTCCAATAGTTTTTTTCACGATTCTATCATTGTCTTTTATTTGAACACAATTAATTGTTTTATTTTGATGAATCTTATTACTACAAACAAATGAAGCTTACTACAATCAATTGTAGGGTTTGTAGTTTATTCAGTTCAAAATTGGTGTTAATCCGATAAAGTCGGGTTCCAGGTTGATAGACCTTGTTTATTATTGTTATTTGAGGATTCAAATCACACACATACATTATTATACGAATATCTGATGTTTTGTTTCGGTAAGAAAATTTATTTTTATGGATTAATTATTGTTTACCCAAAACCATAATGAGTGCTTTAATTTAATTTATTAGCAAACTTTTTATATAGTGCATTTTTTTATGGTTGTTAATTGTTTATTGCAGTTTAAAATATTACATTTTTTTGAGGACATTTTTTTAAGGTAGTTAACTCGTGACAGTCAAACCAAAAAGTACGCAGTTTATTTTTATGTAATTTTTTAGTTATTAAAAAATAGAGAAGCTTTCTATTTGAAGTAACTTTACATGAAACTTTATACATAAGTGTAGGTTATGCGTATGTATGCAATCTGCTTTCTTGTGATTGGTATACTTTGACCATGCGGCTAACGCGGTTGACAAAGAAAGAAAAATTAAACAGGGAGAGAATTATAATTAAAAAACATGAGATTGTAACTGTCAAGTGATTTTCATCGTGTGAACAGCAATGTAATGTTTGCAAAATTTTATAGTTGATTTGTCCTTATTTATCCGGTTTTTAGGAAAATAAATGAACTAAATCTATGTCAATTGGACAACACGCACTTAAAAAAATTAAATAAAACAAAATCTTTATGCATTCAAACCGGAATTTTTTTGAGTTGAAAAAAAAAAAAGAATTTGAATTTAATTTTTTTGTTTATTTCCACAATTTAAATAATTCTCTATCTCTTTTTAATACAACACTGTAAAACTGACTTTACTTGAACAAATTTTACTTTTGAACAGACTGTTAATCCAACCATGTTTATTTCAAATTCTGATCTTAATCGAACAATAGTTTACTTTTAAACTTTATGTTACTCGAACTAAACTGTTTATTTAGAACTTATCCTGAACTGACGAGTGCCGCTGCTTTTATCATCATAAATCTTCAATGAACATCATAGACCTAGAAACATGGTTGTTGACACTGTCGAAAATATTATTTTTGAAATATATATTGTTTTATAGAGTCTACTAGAACAAATTAGTTTCTCAACAACCATGGACGCATTCCGGGGGACTGATAATTAATAAAACTTATTAAAAATTATATTGGTTCGCCTGGAACACGAACGAGTATCGTCGTGATATCCCTCTGTGAGAATGTCCATTAAATGCGCTCGTCTACTAGCAGATATTTCTCCAGTTCAAAATTGCTTGTTCAAGATTGCTTGCGTTTGACTTGTTTATGTATTGGTTTACTATTTATATTATTTGACAAAAATTTTACTTGTATTTTTATAAAATAAATTGGATTTGATTTCTGAAATTTATTAAAATTTTTGGGAAAAAAAACTTATTTGAAAGAAAAAAAATATTCAAATTCAATTTGTAATTTCTTTAAAAAAAACTCCTTTCTTAAGGAGAAAAATATTTTTCAACATAGTTTTCTTTCAATAATGTGTTGAGGTACTAATAATTTTAATAATTTTCAACACAATGTCTGTTGAGCTACCACACAGGGCAAGAAAGCTCAGAACTGCATCTACTTCTGTCAATCTCCCTATATTTCTGTAAACATATCGTCATGCTTGTGTATGATTGTATGAAAACAAGGTGTGTAATTTTTATTTCTCAAAATTATTTTGCATACGAATTTCAAATAAATTTTTTCGAATACACAAATCAAATATTAATTAGTTTGTGACTTGGATTTAAATAATGTGTACGGTCTTTTGTTAAAGTGTTCAATTTTCGATGATGGAATAAAAATAATACAAATCTGTTCTGTCATCGTACAGAGTGTGTCATAATTTTTTAGTGGATTAAAAGACAATTGACTCTATAATAAATATTTATGTTATAAAAAAAAACAATCTATTTAAAATCGCGTATATCAAAAAAATAACAACACGTGGGCACGTGTAAATATTTAAATTTCATCATAAACTATTATTTAATAAAAAAAAAAAGGTGTAATCATCAGTCAAATGCGTATCGCATATGCACATATGTTACGATCAAAGTCCGATTAACGGTAAATGTTAAAATTCGTTCGAACCAAAGATTATTTATTAATGACAAAAAACGCAGAATATAAAGGAATAATCATTTGTGATTTTTCACTTTTGGTATTTTAATTTCACGTGAAAACCTAATTTGGTATGACCCAAGAGAAAGTTAGATGATTTAATTCATCTCATACATTCACCAAAAATACAGGCTTTGAATTCTTTGAGCTTTCGAGCCAAAGACTATTTATTAATGAAAGAAACACAAAATATAAAGGAATAATCATTTGTGATTTTTCACTTTTGGTATTTTAATTTCACGTGAAAATCTATTTTGGTATGACCAAAGCGAAAGTTAGATAATTAAATTCATCTCATACATTCACCAAAAATACAGGCTTTGAATTCTTTCAGCTTTCGAGCCAAAGACTATTTATTAATGACAGAAACACAAAATATACAGGAATAATCATTTGTGACTTTTTACTTTTTACTTTTGGTATTTTAATTTCACTTGAAAACTTTATTTGGTATGACCAAAGCGAAAGTTAGATGATTAAATTCATCTCATACATTCACCAAAAATACAGGCTTTGAATTCTTTGAGTTTAAGTGTATTAGAGTCAAATCCTTATAGCCGATATCGGCAATTTGTCAATTATTAGGAAAAAAAAGGGGCGGTTAATTGACTTAACTGTCGGCGTATGGATAAGAAAGAAGTAACCAGCTATGCTTGAGAAGGTTTCCTGCAGTTTCCTTCACGAACTCAAGATGAATATCGACATAGTTCCTATCATAGTCGGCTGCAGCCGCATATCCTACCAATCCCTGGTCTATAAACAAAAAATTCCTTCCACTTCACTCACATCCTCACATTCTTAGGCATCACCAAGGACCTTATGGTCGAGGGTAGCCTCTAGAATCTATCTATCTAACTAACGCGAGTGTTGTAGACTGCAAAGCGAATAACGGACCGGACCGTTGTTATAGTATCTAACAAAAATATCCACATATCAAATCATATTTTCAATTACCAGTTTTGTAAATCATACTCACAATGTAGATAATATTTAAAAATTAACATAAAAATCTACTCTAGCATACACAACAACCAACCAGCCCGAAAGCCCACACAATAAATAATAAATTTTAGAATTGCGTATATAAATTGTATACATTTGATTTTGTAATATTTTATGTTTAACATACAATATAAAATTAATTTTTACAATCTATAACAATATTATGATCAGTTGGGTTGGGTTGACCGTTTGTTTACGCATAATAGGGAGGACTACAGAGACGTGCAACCTGTGCAGGAACATTTTAAGGACAAATGAATATTCGGTAGTAGGTTGCTAGTCTGTATAGCTGTTGCAGAACAAAATTACATGTCCTTGATCTGGTTGCTGTAAAAACCAAAATTATTTGATATTTTGTGGGAGGAGTTTAATGTTGCTGTACAAGTTGCTCGTGTGTAGCGATATTTGTAACATGTTATCTAACATTTTATGTTTTCCTAATATTTTTTTATGTTTTATTACATTGATTGTCAAAAAATGTGTGACAAATAAACCTTATTTTGACAAAATGGAAACCCGACTTCAAAAATCAAATATTATATAACAAAAAATGCACTAAAAAGTAAAAAATAATTGCATATTCTTGTGCCAATTTTAGTTCACCTAAGCAAAAATTTTTAAATATATATGTACAATTATTGTTATTTTTGAGGTCGCTGGAACTTTTGGACACCGCCTCCAAAAATAACAATAATTGTACATATATATTTAAAAATGTTTGCTTAGGTGAACTAAAATTGGCACAAGAATATGCAATTATTTTTTACTTTTTAGTGCATTTTTTGTTATAGACAATTTAATTTTTGAAGTCGGGTTTCCATTTTGTCAAAATAAGGTTTATTTCTCGCTTTTTAGTGACTTTGAAGTTCTATAACTTATTTTATTTGTCTAAAAATGGATAGACCAACTAAACGACCTACTAACTTTAAGTGCATTTCTTTATAACACATTTTTTTAAACTTTTTTTTTTTTTTTTAATTTTTAGTGCATTTTTTCATAACAGATTTTCAGTTTTTTTTACAAGGAATTGGGTTTGTTTTGTAAAAATTTTTTTTTTGGGGTCGGTTTTTTTTTTGTAAAACATTTTTTTGAAGTCGGTTTTTAAAAAATTTTTCTTATTTTCCCATTATGAATGAATATATCCTTTCAAAACTAAAAAAAATTCACAGAAATCGGTTATCACATATAAAATATGAATTTTCCTCGATTTCCCGGGGATCCCCTCATCAGAATGCAATTTGGTGACAATGGGACCTACCTTGAATCAAACCCTTTAAAACAAACAAAAAAAATTCAAAATCGGTTCATAAATGACGGAGTTCTGAGCTGACAAACATTAAAATAAAAATAAAATTGAGACGAATTGAGAACCATCCTCCTTTTTGAAGTCTGGTTAAAAATGGCACACAAAAAAACTAGTAGATGAATAAACTACAAATTAAATGTGATAGATGGAGATAAGATGACAAGTGATTGAATTTTTAAGATAGAGTAATAAAGTAATAAAGTAAAGTTGCACGTCAGTAGGCAAAATATTTTTTAGGCGGAGTTCAATGTTGCTGCATAATGTTCCGCGTTTTTTAGTCTACTTTACAAAAAAGGATAAAAAAATTCCAATCCCTTTCTTTAACGTGAAATGACATGACAGAACAACTGATATAATTTATTTTAAGTTTGGTAATCGGAAATACCATACTTTTACCTTTAAAAAAAAAACACTAATCCAGTTCTTTAAAAACGAAATTAAAATACGTTTGAATTGAAAAAAAAGTATTTAATAAAAAATTTCTTCTCCATCACACATTTATTATGAAGAATGCGATGCTGTTGAAGTTTTTTTAAAACGGAAGTGTCACTTTAGTTTCAATTCAACTGTCTTTAATATCTTTAAATTAACAGAAAGGGTTATTCTTGTATTACAATTCTTGATCATTTCATCAAGATTCTTTAATATTCAAATTTTTCAAATATTTTATGAATGAATTTATATTTTTTTTTTTAAATATCCTACAAAAAAACGAATGCATTCTTTAACGATGACTAAGCTTTTAACGTAAAAATAGGTAGTTTTTTCTTATTATTAAAGAGCGTATATTTCAGGGGAGTTGTAGAGTGTAGACTAGTAATAAAAAAATGGAAAAACCAAATTTTTTAAATTTTCAAACGGGTATCCTTTTTAAATCCTTCAAAGAATAGCTCCCAGAAGTAAATAAAATTCCAGAATTTTATTTTTAAAATTATCGGGGATATCCAGATTGGAAAAAATTTTTAATTAACAAAAGCATAGTTAATGAAAAAATTGGGGTAAAAATTTTTTGCCGACGGATTATTAATTGTTGAAGTATCCACTAAGTACATACATTTTTTTCTTTCCTTAATATTCATATTTAATGGGTTAAAAAAATTTTTTTGTCCAAGTGTCTGAATCAAGGTGAGCCGAATCATTCGTTTTCTAGACCTATTTTCTTCTCTCAATTAAAATTATAAATATTAGTAGTACAGTTCCGGAAGTCAAGACTTTTTTTAAGGAAATTTCCTGCTTTTTAAGAATCTATTATCCGATTTCCGATATCTTTAATAGTTTTTGGGATATTTCCAAAAAACAAAACCCTATTTTTTTTCACTAAATTGTTTATAACTTTTGCAATTTTTTTACGCGGGACTTCAACTTTTTCAAAAACTTTCTAGATGCAATTACGAATCGAATGACACCTTGGTCATAATTTTCTTAGAAGGCGAAGTAGGATTTCAAAAAAGTCACTTCTTTACTAGTCTATTGGTAAAGATTATTAAAATAATCAAAGAGAACTCTAGGTTTTTTGAAATTATATTTCAAATTTTGCCCCTATTCCTAGAACATTTGTATTTTATAAATACGTATTTCGACTACAATGTAGTCATCATCAGTATGAATTAGCTAATCGTAACTATCTCTGGGATATGGATTCAGAGATATGTCGCTTGTTGCTAATTTGCTAAAAAATAAAAATATATCGAACTGATTGGCAAACTTGAAGCGAAACATCTCAAAACATGATAGTAACTAAATTTCAAATTTTTGCTTCAATTCCTAGAAGAATTATTTGTATTTTATAAATACGTATTTTGACTACCTCAGTCTGATCATATAAAACATTTTTAATATTATTGTGAGACACACACCAAATTAGCAACAAGCAACATATCTCTGAATCCATATCCCAGTTACGATTAGCTAATTCATATTGATGATGACTACATTGTAGTCGAAATACGTATTTATAAAATACAAACAAATGTTCTAGGAATAGGGGCAAAATTTGAAATATAATTAGTCTATTGGTGTTTAGCATAAATATAAGTTGAACGTAAATCGGACCTTGTGGGATCGTTAGAGGGGTTAATCATCAACTACAAAATCTACTTTGGGATAACCGCTTCTCCCTATATTTTTTTACAGACGTAAGAATTTTTGTTTCCTTAATACCTCCAACCGTTCAGTTTATTGAAACATTTGTTGACAGCAATTTTTAAGAATTAAAATCCTCATATTTTTTGTTTGAATAATTATTTTGTAGCATCAATAGTTTAGACATAAATAGCGAAAAATAAAGTTTAATCAATTTTAAATACAAAAATTGTTCCATTTTAAAAACAAACATCTTTTGTTTGAAACTGTTTTCCATAAACTAAATAGTGCAATAATTTCAGGTGAAACGTTGGAATTACTATAGATTACAGAAGCATAAGTATACAGTACCTTGGCCATACTGTGATTCATCTGTAGACTTGGCCATAAAAGTTTATATTATATAAAAAAATTTTATATTTGATTTGTGCCTTGTTCATTTTCGTTTTCGAAAAAATTTTCGAATAAAAGTTGTTACTATATTTATAATGAACATCTCTTATCCGAAGCATTTTTTCGAAGACCGAATTCTCAATGCACAAATCCACTATAAAAATTTTTTTAAATTAAGCCTGTTAGCTCCGACGCGCATTGGAGTTTACTCTTATAAGTTATTTAATTTTGAAATATTCTGCTTAGATGGCGCTAATATTAATTCATTTTTAAAACATTTAAATTTATTAAGAGCCAAAATACAAATTTGCATATTTCTAACTTATATATAACGATTTATAGTGTGCTAGTATTGTTTATAGTTTCTATGGAAATGACAATCAACTAAATTTTAATAAAATAATTTGACAGTTATTTTTTAAAAGCTAACATTTAATATACAATTCAAAATATTATTTAAATTTTTATATAAAGGTAGGTCATTAAAATAAATTAATGACCTACGAAAAAGAAAAATTTAATGTAAAATCAGCTTGCAAAAAGAAACATTACGCTTTTTGTTAATAAAGGATTTTGCTACCCATCAAATTGTCCTACCGGGGGCTTTAAATGAAATTGATTCTTAAGGAGTAAACTCCAATAAACTTCAGAAATGACATGAACGTTTGTGGTTCATAGTAAATGAGGATAGATAGGTAGATTGTAGAGCCTGCCTTGGATGGGTTACACTTCGACCATAAAGTCCATTGTGATGCCTAAAGATGTGAGGATATGGGTGGACGAAATTTTTGTGTATAGACTAGGAATTGGTAGGATATGCGGCTGCAGCCGACTATGATAGTAACTATGCGGATATTTATCAGGAGGTCGTGAAGTAAACTGCAGAAAACCTTCTCAAGCATAGCCGGTTATTTCGTTCTTGTCCATACGCCGACAGTTTAGTCAATCAACCGCCCCCTTTTATTTCTAAATAATTGACAAACCCATAACCTCCCAGCTTCCAAGTAGGCATACTGCGCAGACATAACGCCTTTGACCACTTGGACCACTTGGACTGGTGAGTACATGAGGAACTAAATATTCAATATATACAGGATATTTTCACAGTTAATTTTCAAATTTTTTGTTTGTTTGATGACATTTCTGCAGACAGGTAAATTTAAAAATCGATTCGGAAAAAAAAACCACTTATTTTGAAAAAATATGATAGGTGGCGCCAAATTCATCATCTTCATAAACAGTATTGTTCCTCTCTCTACACATATGAACTGTAGCAAGCAGGTCAAACTGTTCGGATGCACAATGATAATAATCACCATGCATGCATGAATTCATGATAGTTTTATGTTATTTTTATTTTGGGTGTGTAAAAATATTAGTTTACATGTCACCTTAAATCATTTTTTGGGTATCCTTTTTAACAGCGGTAAACGATTTGTTGACTTTTGTATAATTACTATTTATAAATAAATCGAAAAAATTCTTTTAAGGATGTTCCAGCATGAAACCATTTTTCCGACAGATTTTGCTCATTTTTTTTTTCACAGGATAAAATAACGTTTTCTAATCAATCCCGAAATTTCAAAATTTTTGATCGTTTAGAACGCAAGATAATTAATAACAAAGTAATCATTCTCTCAAGTATGTAAAACTTCATGTCCACCCAACTATTATCTATTGTATTAAAAGAATACTCGACAGAATTTAAAAGAAAACTTGGATAGTAAAGATAAATATTTATAAAATAAATTGAAAATTAAAAAATCGTGTTTCACCGTTTTGTTTTCGTAATATAAAAGTTAAAAATTATTTTTTATTTCAAAATTACATTAATTTGTATATATGAATAGTGAATATATAATTATGTGTTGTGTATGTGTGTACATGCATCTGTTCTATAATAAAAGCAAACCGGTTTTTTGTCCTGATTATATAAGACAGTGCTGGGGAACTATCTTAAATATTCTGTTTCAACATGTATGTTAAAAAAACATTTACGATAACAAAATTTTCGGAAAAAATTCTGAGCATTCGAGGTGTTGTTGGAACAGTAAAAAGATAATAGATGGAAATTTTATAATTATATTTGGTCAATTATTTACAAGGTGCCGAAAAAAATGATTTTAAATTTCCCTGGTAATTCTCGGTTTTCCAGAAAAGCTGGTCATACTTTTCCATTATTTAAGAATTTTGTTTGTATCCTCCTTAAGATAAAGTTTTGATTATATTTGAATTATCTATAATTAAATCCGGTATAAAATACATAAAATTTAAAAAGACATGTTCAACTATGCTTATTTGAATAATTTATTATTTATTTCTTTTAATTTTTATTTTTAGTACACTCCCGTTTTATAATAAAACCTATTTTGACAAAATGGAAACCCGAATTCAAAAATGAAATATTCTATAACAAAAAATGGACTAAAAAGTAAAAAAATAATTGCATATTCTTGTGCCAATTTTAGTTCACCTAAACAAAAATTTTTAAATATATATGTACAATTATTGTTATTTTTGGAGTCGGTGTCAGCATAGAGAAATTCACATAAAATTGGGACAGTGGAGCCCCATTATGAATTAGGCACATGTCTCTTCGAAGTTGTAGAGATAAATCTAGTAAGCTTGGTAACGTATTTTGTAAATGCTGTAATAATGATTTTATAGATTATGTAATTTAACCTCGTTAACTATAATTATCATTATTATATATTTTCCGGAAAAGCAACAGTGATTGCAAAACTATAGTCAAAATAAAAATATTGTTACCAATAATTCAAATATTTGATTTATTTACAAATTATAATGGATTTTCGGCAAATAACGACCCATTCAATACAAAATATAATAAGTTATTAAAAATATTACAATAGCGCGTGCATCTAAAGTTGAACCTATTCGAATCTTCATTTCTTCATCACGATCATGATGAAAACTTGTCACTCAACACTTCTTGTATTATCGTAATTTTAAATTTGTCTTATTTAAAAAAAATTCATAGTCAATTGTTTGACTTGCAGTCGTTTTTGAAAGAAAAAAAACATTAAAAAACTGTATTTGTTGTCTTGAATATAAAATCAATCCATTGATCACTGTAAATATAATCATCTATTCAACACATTCAGAAAACGATAGAAATCGTCAACAAAAATACCGGTCAAATGTGTGTTGGATCACGCACAGTGTAGGGTTCCGTAGGTAAACTACATGTCATAAGTTGGTCGTCTATTAATAGCAAACTAGAGCCTATTTAGGCTGTGATAATTTTCCTTTCAATTTCGATATATTGTCAACAAGTATTAGCACAAGCTATCCAGAATGACAATTAAGTCATCTTTAAACAATTTTAACGTCGATCGGACCTTGCGGGAGAGTAAGTGGGATAATCCTCAAAACCACTTTGGGACAACCGCTACCGGTCGAATTTTTTTTATGGGGGGTAAGTAAAAGTATCCGTTTTTTACGGAGGTATTTTTATTTCTTTGATATCTCTCCAACCCTTCAGTTTACTGAAATAGGTGCTAAGAGCAATTTTGTAGGAAATAGAAATGTTCACATTTTTTGTTAGAACAATTTTTTCCTAGTGTAATAGTTTAGGAATTATTCGTGGTAAAAAGAGAGAATGGGACACTAAAATGAAGTTTTTCAAGAATATCTCCGTGTTGCTCCGTGTTGATAAGGAATTTGTTCGTAATTCTGTACAAGGGATGCAAAACTGCTGAATAAAACGATGATTAACACATCATATGAAATCTTTTAATTTCAATAATATATATTTTGTGTTCAAGTGACAATCACTTTTAATTAACAAATTTATAAATTTGCGCCAACAATTTATAAATACAGAGAACTGTTCCATTCGATTCGGCTTTATACTCAACCCGAGGTTGAATGAACTGCGATTACTTTGATTATGTTTCAGCTTAAACACTAATATAGGCTGCTAGTAAAACTGCTAGTTAATGATTTCTGATCAGAATATGGAACCCTAAAATGTAAATAGAATACAATTTTTGAAATACTAAATAAATATTCAACAAATGTAATGGTGGTTAGTAGTGTCTCTAAACATATTAAATAAAATAAAATAAATTTTGTATTCAGAAATTTATTTATTAAAAAACACATTTAAATGAATTATAACTATATATTCAGTCATTTTTAAGAATATTAATTAGTTTTTTTTTTTTAATTATTTAATTCAAAAATTATGTTATTTTCTTAATAATTAATGATAAGAAGATATTATTAATGAACTTGAACTAACCAGTAAACATTATTCTGAATAATATGTTAATAAAATCTATTTTGATTAAATGGAAACCCGACTTCAAAAATCAAATATTCTATAACAAAAAATGCACTAAAAAGTAAAAAAATAATTGCATATTCTTGTGCCAATTTTAGTTCACCTAAGCAAAAATTTTTAAATATATATGTACAATTATTGTTATTTTTCGAGGCGGTGTCAGCATAGAGAAATTCACATAACTTTTGGACATCGCCTCCAAAAATAACAATAATTGTACATATATATTTAAAAAATTTTTGCTTTGGTGAACTAAAATTGGCACAAGAATATGCAATTATTTTTTTACTTTTTAGTGCATTTTTTGTTATAGAATATTTGATTTTTGAAGTCGGGTTTCCATTTTGTCAAAATATGGTTTATTGAAAATACTTTTGAGTTACAGAAAAAATGATCAGTATAGATAGAAGTAAAATTTAAATTACTAAAATTTTTAAATACCAAAAGAACATCGCATACCAAATGTCATTCCATATGACTGAAACTGTGACCTATATATATATATATATATATATATAGGTAAGCACTCTACATATGTCTCTATATATATATATATATTGAAAAATTTTATCTTAGAAAATTCTTTCTTTAAAACGATATATATATATATATATATATATATATATATATATCGTTTATATATATATATATAAATATCGTTTTAAAGAAAGAATTTTCTAAGATAAAATTTTTCAATAGCTTAAGTTTTTTCAAAAATTCATTTGAATAACATCCGTGACCATAGACTGCCTTCAAACTACAAACACACCTTAAAAAATAGGAAAACATTTTGTCATCAAATGATAAATTTCAAAAACAGAATGTTGTAATACATCAAAATAATCTGTTCACTAAAAATCATCTGACTTAATTAGTTAAAAGCATCTTTACAAAAAAAAAAAAAATGAAAGGCAATTAACTTTTTTTTTTTAATAAACAACAACAAAAAAAATCAATAAATATATATTTATCGATTTTAATATACACCTAATTGGATATATAAATAATTAAAAATGATTAAATTATTCGTGTAGATATATAGAAAGAAGAACAAGTATAGAAGGCCTTTTTAATATATTATTTTATTAGTTTGTCCACCCAGGCAGTCAGTCAGTCCTTGGTTGTACCAACAACAACAAACATCTCATTGCTGCACCAAGCTCTACAACAGAGGTGGGCAGGAGTTGACTCGGCCAAGCTCTGAGTGAGAGGTAGGGAAGAGAGATAGAGTTAATACAGGGTAACCTACCAATTATTAATATTTTCTTTTTTTAATTAAAACATTTTCTGAAAAAAATATAATAATACCAAATCTTTTTTATGGTCACTATTATACAAAGTAAATAATACATACAATCATTCAATACATACTCTGGAATTTTGGGCTGGTAATTTGGGTCATAAAATGTACCTTTTTAGTATATATCATATTTGTGTACGAATAAAATAAAAATATATAAAAAATATATATAAATCTTTTGAACCTTTAAGTTTACCGCTGGACCATTGTAATAAAAGAGGGAAATTTTTGCAAAGGATAATTTAAATAGAAACATAGTTTTGGAAATTCCAAATAATTTGTCTAAATATTTTACTATTCATATCCGAGAACTAATAAAGAATTATTTACCTGATTTAATTATTTTTTGTTCGTATGGAGTATGCTCAGTATAGTGTCATGGGAATTTGATGAATTAAGTTAAATTTTACATAAAGTGGGAATTTGAGTTCTTCGAGTTAGTCTACTTTGAATTGAAAAAGTGAAAAGTACTTTTTGTAGTAGTGGAAATTATTTTTCGCATAATTTGTTTTTCAAAAAAAATAAAATATTGACTATACTATAGACGATACTATATAATTATTGGGCAATAATCGGTAAGACAACCTGTATTGAAACATCGTTCCGTCTTGCTTCAAAACATACCTTCTTTACTTACTCTCACCCAGCTTATGGAGAGCCCGTAAGGCTCAGACGAGCTGTCTGTGCCCACCTCTGCTCTACAAAGGTATTTTTATTTGTGTGTGACCTGTGTGTGCGTATGTTTGAATTATACAACATAGTATAATATTATTGAATGCGAGATCTAGAAGGTGGATTGTGGATATCACCAGATCAAATCAAACCATGAAGAGTAATAATAATATATACTACAAAATCTTTTTTTATGCTGAATTGATTCCTATAAATTAATATTTACCGTATACAAAAGTGTGCGAACTTTCAAAGAATATGCCAAAAATAGGCCAGATTGTCCGATTATGTCATATCTAAATTTTATTAAAATATTTTTGATGTGAACGGCGACGTTTTCTCGCCACGCGATCAACAAATTGTTCATAAGTAATCCTTACATAGTATAAAATAAAGTCTCCCAGTCGCGCCTGTCTACCTGTTTGCGATTTACTCAAAAAGTACTGCACCGATTTTCATGCTGTTTTCACCAATGGTTCTCGAGGAAGGTTTCAGTATATAATTTGTCAACTTTTTGTATAAATTGGTCCTTACATATTATAAAAAAATGTATAGTAGTATAATTTATTGATGTATAGGTGTATAATTTACCAGTGCATAGTAACAGATGTTCGTTCTGTGTGTTATAATATTTACACTGTCTGTCAGGAGTGGGGATGTAGACATTTTGACTGTTATATTTCAAATTTTGCCCCTATTCCTAGAACATTTGTTTGTATTTTATAAATACGTATTTCGACTACAATGTAGTCATCATCAGTATGAATTAGCTAATCGTAACTATCTCTGGGATATGGATTCAGAGATATGTTGCTTGTTGCTAATTTGGTGCCTGTGTCACAATGATATTAAAAAATTCTGTCCTTTTATACGATTTGGCTGAGGGTATAATCTGACTTGAGGATTATTTAAGTTGCCTGGATTAGGTGTGTGGAAAGCCCCACCTATTTATTGGCGGTATTCTTTGGTGACTATGCGGCGTTTGTTTTGTCACTAAAGTGAGTGTATCTACGTTAACCTTGACATTCAGGTATTGGATTTTTATTTTTGAAAATGGTTTAATTTTATTAAATCAGAATTTGGAATTGGGCCATTGTCTAAATTCATTATCTGTTTTCTCAATTTGTATATGTAGATGCTTTCGTATGCATCTAATTCTGTGGGGTTTTGTACCGATTTAAGTAGTTTTAGATTCGATTTATCAATTTTATGGTTGTTCTCAATAACGTGCGCCGCTATACACGATTTTTCGGTTCTCCCAAATTTCACATGAGCCAGATATTCTTTGATTCGAATACCGATTTGGCGACGACTTTGACCAATGTAAATTTTCGAACAGTTTTGACAATTAACACCATATATGCCCGATCCTTAGGGTTGCCCAGTAACTGTTTGATTTTATTTTTACTAACAAGCGCTGTTTTTAAGTTGTGGTCCCTTAATTCTCGAGTGATTTTATTTGTGCATGGACGGAAGTGTGTTAGTTTGCACCATTTAGTTTGTTCAACTTTGCCAATTTCTGGTGTTAGTGCGGTGGAATTGTTTCGTGCAATTTTAAATTTAGTTCTGCGGACCAAATTATTTATTATGTTAGAGTCGAAGCCATTAAAGAGGCCCACAAATTTCCCCATTTTCAGATGAAATAGGTTTTGATATAAAACACCTCTTTAGGAGAAATTTCTTGATGCATCACTAATTTTCAGCAATCATAATAATGAAACAGTTTTCCAAATGTCATCTACACCTAAAGGCGCTTGATAAATACTAAATCAGTCAAAATATTTGTGAGTCCCTTACGCCTTAAAATATGTAAGAGATGAAATTAAAGGCTTGTAAACAAAATCGAAATTAGGACATACAATTTAACACTTTCAAATGTATATTTACCTCCTATAAATAAAGCCTACATTAAAGTATAAAAATTGAACGTTTAAGATAACAATATACAGTACAAGTAGGATATAATGTCCTTGAAGAGTTTGGCTAATTTGAATTCATTGTCTTCTAGAAAAATAACCCGTTGAAAGGTCAACGACGCCCAACACGGGTAAATATACAGTCAATAATTGTATATTGTCAATATTATATAACTGTAGTGATTGAGAACTGATCTGAAGGCGGGGCTTGAAAAACATGGGGCTGTTTATTGTGTGCAATCCATTACATGTGTTTTTATATCAAATAAGAAATTTTTTCTAAATTTTGACAATTAGAAATGTCAATTTATTTTTTTCTAAATTTATTGGCAAATATTTTGTTTCCAAAATTTGTTAATGTAGGTATTTCTATAGAAACTATTGGGAGCTAAGCTTTTAGAAACTTGAAAAAACCTATTTTGACAAAATGGAAAACCGACTTCAAAAATCAAATATTCTATAACAAAAAATGCACTAAAAAGTAAAAAAATAATTGCATATTCTTGTGCCAATTTTAGTTCACCTAAGCAAAAAATTTAAAATATATATGTACAATTATTATTATTTTTGAAATCGGTGTCAGCATAGAGAAATTCACATAACTTTTGGACACCGCCGAAGGAGGATGGTTCTCAATTCGTCTGTATTTTTTTTATTTTTTATTTATTTATTTTTTTTTTTTTTTTATGTTTGTTACCTCAGAACTCCGTCATTTATGAACCGATTTCGAATTTTTTGTTTTAAAGGGTTTGATTCCCGATTGGTCCCATTGTCACCAAATCGCATTCTGGTGAGGGGATCTCCGGGAAATTGAGGAAAATCCTCATTTTATATGTGATAACCGATTTCTGCGAAATTTTTTTTCGATTGAAGGTCGATTTTTGAAGGTCGATTAGTAGGTCTACCCATATTTAGACAAATAAAATCAGTTATAGAACTTCAAGGTCACTAAAAAGCGAGAAATAAAACCTATTTTGACAAAATGGAAACCCGACTTCTAAAATCAAATATTCTATAACAAAAGATGCACTAAAAAGTAAAAAAATAATTGCACATTCTTGTGCCAATTTTAGTTCACCTAAACAAAAATTTTTAAATGTATGTGTACAATTATTGTTATTTTTGGAGGCGGTGTCCAAAAGTTATGTGAATTTCTCTATGTTGACACCGCCTCCAAATATAACAATAATTGTACATATATATTTAAAAATTTTTGTTTAGGTGAACTAAAATTGGCACAAGAATATGCAATTATTTGTTTACTTTTTAGTGCATTTTTTGTTACAGAATATTTGATTTTTGAAGTCGGGTTTCCATTTTGTCAAAATAGGTTTTATTTCTCGCTTTTTAGTGACTTTGAAGTTCTATAACTTATTTTATTGGTCTAAATATGGGCAGACCTACTAAACAACCTACTAATTTTTAGTGCATTTTTTTATAACACATTTTTTTTATCCGTTTTTTTTTTTTTTAATTTTGAGTGCATTTTTTCATAAGAGATTTTCAGTTTTTTTTTACAAACCCTCATCAGAATGCGATTTGGTGCCAATGGGAACAATGGGAAACCAAACCCTTTAATACAAAAAAAAAATCAAAATCGGTTCATAAATGACGGAGTTCTGAGGTGACACACATTAAAAAAAAATACAGACGAATTGAGACCCATCCTCCTTTTTGAAGTCGGGTTATAAATAAAGCCACTATACACAGGATATAAATTTTGTTTTTCGGTCATTTTTTCAATTAGAAATTGATGGACACCTAGATGGATAGATTGTAGCGGTTGCCCTGGACGAGCTACACTTCGACCATAAGGTCCATTGTGATGCCTAAGGATGTGAGTGGAGTGGAAGGAATTTTGCGTATAGACTAGGTATTGGCAGGTTGTGCGGTTGCAGCCAACTCTGATAAGAACTATCCCGATCTTCATCTGGAGTTCGTGAAGGAAACAGCAGAAAACCTTCACAAGCATAGCCGGTTACTTCGTTCATGTCCATACGCCGACAGTTTAGTCAATTAACCGCCAGTCAATTAATAATTGACAAACTGCCGATGACGGGATTCGAACCCATAACCTCCCCAGTTCCAAGTAGACATAACGCTTTAGACCGCTCGGCTACTTGAACGATTCATATGACTTTTAATTAACACACCATTATAATTGACTTTCACTGTAAACTTATTAAATCCATTGGTATTTAAAGTAGGCATCAATGCATTTTAGAGTATAAAATACACATTTATATATATATATATATATATATATATATATATATATATATATATATATATATATATATATATATATATATATATATTTTTTTTGGTTCGTCTGTAATCTGGTCAGACCGGATTTGTTTGCTGCTATGGCAATATACAACACCGCGCATACCTTCATCTTCTATTTGCTCTTAATATATTATATGATACATATTATAAGCTAAGCTAAAAGAAACAGACCACGATCATTGCATTGTATTTTTAACCCGACTTCAAAAAAGGAGGATGGTTCTCAATTCGTCTGTATTTTTTTTATTTTTTATTTATTTATTTATTTATTTTTTTTTATGATTGTTACCTCAGAACTCCGTCATTTATGAACCGATTTTGAATTTTTTGTTTTAAAGGGTTTGATTCCCGATTGGTCCCATTGTCACCAAATCGCATTCTGGTGAGGGGATCTCCGGGAAATTGAGGAAAATCCTCATTTTATATGTGATAAGCGATTTCTGCGAAATTTTTTTTTTCTTTGAAAGGGTATACTCATTCATAATGGGAAAATAAAAAAATTTTTGTAAAAACCGACTTCAAAAAAATTTTTTACAAAAAAAAAAATTTTTACAAAAAAAAAACAAAATGCTTGTAAAAAAAACTGAAAATCTGTTATAAAAAAATGCACTAAAAATTACAAAAAAAAAAAAACGGGTAAAAAAAAAGTGTTATAAAAAAATTCACTAAAAAAGTGAATTTTCGATTGAAGGTCGATTTTTGAAGGTCGATTAGTAGGTCTACCCATATTTAGACAAATAAAATCAGTTATAGAACTTCAAGATCACTAAAAAGCGAGAAATAAAACCTATTTTGACAAAATGAAAACCCGACTTCTAAAATCAAATATTCTATAACAAAAGATGCACTAAAAAGTAAAAAAAATAATTGCATATTCTTGTGCCAATTTTAGTGCATCCTTTGTCATAGAATATTTGATTTTAGAAGTCGGGTTTCCATTTTGTCAAAATAGGTTTTATGTGTTTTAAGTGTGGTATGTTTATGTGTTAGTGTATTGTAACTAAGGGGAAATACACTAAAATGTAATATTTATATTACCTACGCAATTTCATGCACGATCAATGCATTTATTTTAACGTAAATTTATTATATTATAAGATATGTTGTAACGGAGAACTTGACCTATGCCATTTATTAATAATCAGATACGACATTTCATTTTGATTAGAAAATAATTGTTCTAAGTAAATTCGCTAAGTTGACGCGGCTACGTCGTAACGAATTTTTTTAATTAATTTTCAAACTTAGTGGCATATTAGTCAACTTAATAATAATTAATAAGAACGTAATAAGACATATACAGTGAAAATTGCTTATAAGACTCGTCATTACGGCGTAAAGTTTGGTTTTTTATAAACTTAAATTATTACCTCTTTGATTTTTTTGGGTTAGTTTAAGAATAAATGTGTATATAGAGAAGAAATTTGGCAGAACATTTCAGACTTTCAAAAGAACAAACATTTGCGCAGTCAAGCTCATTTTTCAGATATATATTATCACACGAAAGCCTCTATACATCTACTTTCTAATAAATAAAAAAATTCGTTACGCAGGAGCTGCTTCAACTTAGCGAATTTCTATAGAGTACATAAATCACTCTCTAGCGGTCACAATTTTAGTCTGATCAAAATGAAATGTCGTATATGATTTTAGTATTTGCAAGGCCAATTTTATTAATAAATGGCATACGAAATGGGGGCATAAAGAAAGAAGAAAACACAAAATATAAAATATCTCTCTTAATATTTGAACAATCGAAAAATGCATAAGGAATAAAGTTGTAGAAAATCCAATTTTCTACAATTCATCACCTTATCATTTTTGCTCAAACTCCAATGTGTACAGAGATATTCAGAAATTTAATTTTCAATCTTAAACCGTCAATATTTCTGTAAATATTAGTGTAACAGAAAAAATGATTAGAAACAAGATTACAGTAAAACTTAGTACCTACAACTTTACTTCTTATAAATTTTTCGATTTTTCGAATATTAAGGGAGATATGCCAAATTTTTTGTTTCCCCTTCCCTTTAAACCCCTCTTTCCCCTTGTCCGATTTTACCCATTAACGAACTTGACTTTTTGAATACCAAAAGCGACTCAAATAACAAGTTCCATTCCAATCGGAATAAAATTGTGACCGCTGGAGCGACTACAAACACACACATATATATATATATATATATATATATATATATATATATATATATATATATATATATATATACATATATATATATATATACATACATATGTCCATAGATATATATATATATATGTCCATGGATATATATATAAATTTTACATTTGGCGATTTTCGACATCTAACTAGGTAGGATCGATGGACATTTGAAAACATTTTTGAAAAATTTTGAAGTCGGTACGAGACCAATAGCTCTATTTCCTTTCAGGAAATTCGCTAAAAATATGATCAATTACCAAAAATGTATATCAGTAAATTAAAATTGCAGCTCAATTTGAGACATTAATTTCACAGACCATCGACTTTGAATAGTGCCCGCCAATTGGTCTGATTGTCATTTTTATTCAACAAACTTCATTTCAAAAACTAGATTTAACACTTGTGTGAGTCTCAGAATATATACAACATAGATTCAAGGTTTTGGAAGTAACATAAAATGATGTAGAATTAAAAAACCTACATCTATAATCTTATTCTGCAATGCGTTTTTTTTTTTAGTTAGATTAGATCGATCAAAAAAATACATAACAAGTTACAACAATTCTTACATGTTTTATTTAATCCAAGCAAGATATTAAAAAGAAACATTTATAACATAGAGAGATTAGAAAAGAATGATAGTGATGCAGTCTCAATAAGTAACTTTTATGAAGATCTCCTTTTAGTGTATTTTAAAGAACTAGCAATGGGTAGGGTACGCGACGAAAACAACATCTGACGACCGCATTTTATTGTGCTCTATAGCAAAATTTTCATAAATTAAAAACATTAAAATTTCTGATCGCTAAAAAACATAAGTGCAATACCACATCTGAAAGGGACTAATTAATAATACGCAGGAGCTACGTCAACTTAGCGAATTTCCTTAGAATACATAAATCACTCTCTAGCGGTCATAATTTAATTGTGATCAAAATGAAATATAATATCTGATATGACTTTTTAGTATTTGGAAAATTAAATTTATTAATAGCCCAAAAAAAAACGGTATAACGATTATAGTTTATAGTTACTATGGAAACGACAATCAAAATTTTTTACAATAAAATATATTTCATGTATTTGTGTCAAACAAACACAAAATATTTAAATATCTCTCTTAATATTAGAATAATCGAAAAATATATAAGGAGTAAAGTTGTAGAAAGTCAAGTTTGCTACAATTCATTTCTTGATCATTTTTCTCAAACTCTAATGTGAACAGAGATATTTAGAATTATAACTTTCAATATTAAATTGTAAATATTTCTGTAAATATTAGTGTAACAGAAAAATGATAAGAAATAAAATTACACTAAAACTTAGTACCTACAACTTAACTCCTGATAAAATTTTATATTTTTCAAATATTAAGGGAGATAGTCAAATTTTTGTTTTCCACTCCCTCTAAACCCCCTTTCCCTTCGTCCGATTTTACCCCTTAACGAACTTGCCCTTTAGAATACCAAAAGCGACTCAAATACCAAATTTCATTCCAATCGGAATAAAACTGTGACCACTAGAGAGTCCACAGACATTTAAAAAAAGTACATATATATATATATATATATATATATATATATGTATATATATATATATATATGTAAATAAGTAAATGATTGGGTGCAAATGGGCATTAATGTTTAAAAACTAGTTGAGATTATTTCTCATTGACACCTAATCTTACACAAATATCATTGTTTTTCAAACTATACCTAAGTACACTCCCGTTCAAAAAAAATGAACAGACCTGAACCGAATCAGTCTCTTAAATTTTGATTATTCTTGTAGTAAATGCTTTTGTTTACAAAAATAAAAAATATAAACTTCCATTTCTTTTTTCATATTTAAAAAATATACTACATATCTTTGTTTATAAATAAATAATATACAGAGAGTTACAAAAGTGAGGAGTCTTATGAAATGTAATAAATTTACATTTCAGGTCTCTTCATTTTTTTTGAACGGGAGTGTACATGTAAAAAATAAGTTACCCATACTTGAAAAATAAACTGATTCATACCAAAAATTGATGGATTTTTAGACATTGAATTGAATTTGAAAATACCTGCATTCGGTTTGAATGATCATCAATCATTTAAAATCACTTGTTATATCTAGTTCTAATTCAAAAAAATAAATAAATAAAAGATAGCCAATTAGATAAAAAATGATAGACTCTTTTACACACATGAATATGAATAAAATTCTACACAGTATGCAGTTTATCGTGTGAACAAGATCGGTTTACCAAAAATGGTGCCCTTACATTATATTATTATTCAATTGCATACACCACAACATTGTATATCTATAAAAAAAAAACCGGCTATAACCACAAATACCCCACACTTCGTGAACAGTGAATGCATACAAAATCTAATCAACGAGGTGAAACCGAAAGAGAGAGGGCTCAACATAATATTCACACGTCATCACATATTTTATGTTGTTCGTTTAGGAAGCCCGGCCACGGAAAAAATTTACACTTGAATGACAATAAATTTTACGGTAGATAGATAGATAGATTGTAGAGGCTGCCCTGGACGAGCTACACTTCGACCATAAGGTCCATTGTGATGCCTAAGAATGTGAGGATGTGAGTGGAATGGAAGGAATTTTTGTGTATAGACTAGGAATTGGTAGGATATGCAGCTGCAGCCGACTATGATAGGAACTATGCAGATATTCATTTGAAGTTCGTGAAGGAAACTGCAGAAAACCTTCTCAAGCATAGCCGCTTACTTCGTTCTTGTCCATACGCCAACAGTTGAGTCAATAAACCGCCCCCTTTTTTTTAATAATTGACAAACTGCCGATTTCGGGATTCGAACACATAACCTCCCAGTTTCCAAGTAGGCATACTGCGCAGGCCTAACGCCTTATACCACTCGGCGACTTGGACTGGTAATTTTAATCAACTTCTAAAACCTAAAAACCTAAAATCAAAAATCTAAAACTTAAAAACCTAAAATAAACTTAATTATCCATTTCACAATGTTATTTATTATTTTATTTATACCTGTATGTTAAAATATTAAGGGTCAATTCAAAAATAATTTTATAGTTTAAAAAAAAGTTTGTCCCCTTTTTATTGCCTTTCATTCATATTAAAATTTTATATTTTGTATATAAAATATGTTAAATTTGTATAATTTTTAAAGGCAAGCCAAGGACTTTAAGGCGTTTAAGATAAGGCGCCTCAAGGCTTAAGGTTTTCCTAATTTTATATTAGATTTCCAACAGTCTAACTCATAAAATGTTATGTTAAGTACCTGAAAATGTTTTCTTTGGTACAGTTTGTAAGAATTATTCATTTCATTTTTTTGTTTCTCAAGAAGGAACTGTGTTCCGAAACTAGTCAAATTAAATGATTTAACGAAAATTTCAAATATTTGTTTTATTTAATAATGATAATGGATTTCCGTCAAGTAACGACCCATTCAATACAAAAAGGGGGGGGGGGACTTATTAACGAGTTAAAATTTAAATAATTATAATTTAAAAACTCCACATTTGACACGTAATCAAATTTGACGGTGAAGTACTTAACAAATTAAAACAGAAATAATACTGTCAAAATAATAAAACCTATTTTGACAAAATGGAAACCCGACTTCAAAAATCAAATATTCTATAACAAAAAATGCACTAAAAAGTAAAAAATAATTGCATATTCTTGTGCCAATTTTAGTTCACCTAAGCAAAAATTTTAAAATATACATGTACAATTATTGTTATTTTTGGAGGCGGTGTCAGCTAGAGAAATTCACATAACCATCCATCCTCCTTATTGAAGTCGGGTTAAAAATAAGAATAATATGAAAAAGTTGGCTCTTACGTCACAGTCGTCTTTGGTGTAGCGGTAAGCACGCTGGACTAGATATCCAGAGGCCCGAGGTTCGATTCCTGGTTGACGAGTTAATTTTTTCATATCAGTATTTAGTTAAAATTTAAATAATTATAATTTTAAAACTCAACATTTGACACGTAACCAAATTTGACGGTGAAGTATTTAACAAATTGAAACATTAACGTATGAAATTTATATTTTAGTAATTTTGTGCTTTGCCAGTTTTATTAGGATTTTTAAAATATTTTTGTGCTTTTGTGACCTTTGCTCATACTCAATAACTTTGATCAAAACTAAGTTAAATTATGTGATAAAACTCTGTTTAAAAAGTATTTTATTAAATTTTTTGTACACTCCCGTTCAATAAAATTGAACATACCTGAAATGTTAATTTTCTTACATTTCATAAAACTCCTAACTTTTTTAACTCTCTGTATAATTATTCATTTATAAACAATGATAACTAGTATATATTTTAAGTGTGGAAAAAGAAATGGAAATATAATAAACAACATTTACTGCAAAAATAATCAAAATTGTGAGAGACTGATTCGTTTCAGATCTGTTCAATTTTATTGAACGGAAGTATACATAAATATTTTTAAAAATTTCTTATATATAATTGCTGATTTGAGTACACTTTAAGGACTCGGGACTACCTTAATTGGGAATATAAATAATAAGTCCTTTGATTTTGTTTAATAACTGTACCTATATGAGATCGTTTTTAAATAATAATAAATAAAAACTATTTTCTGTTAAAATTACTTACAAATATTTGGTGGAAAAATTCATGTTTCTTACCTGTAACAAAAACATTCAAAAATATTAATTTACCAGAACAAAAAGTAATATACGTAAAATACATAATAATAATAATTAATAATAATAATTTTATTTCTTTGTTAAAAGACCAATACAGGTATACAAATAGTCGTTCAATTCAACTTTACAGTTAGACTTAAAGTATTTCATTGAGATCATAAACAGCTAATTCTATTAAATATTTTTTCAATTTCGTTTTAAATTGAGCAAATTTCTCATCAGTGCGAATTTCTCCAGGTAACTTTTTAAATATTTTGTACCCCGTGTATACAGGAGTTTTCTCATAGAAACTTGTTCTGTGTGCAAAATCAAAAAAGACTGTGGATCTTGTATTGTAGTGTTGCACTCTCTGCAGAGAAAAGCATTCTTTGCGATGCATATAGGTTAGCAGCTCATAGATATAAATACTGGGGAGAGTCAAGAGTTCGTATTTTTGAAAAACAGTTTTACATGAGTCTCGCGTACCTATTCTGAATACACATCTTATAGTTTTTTTCAAGTCAACACTTCGCCCCCACATTAATATACCATATTTTAGTACTGAGAAAACATGCGAATAATAAAACATAAGTAATTGTTTTATTCCCAAGTACTGCTTCAGCGTTCTGATCTGAAATCGAAACTTGCTCAACTTTTTACAGATTTGATCAGTTTGTTCCATGAAACGTAGATTACTATTATTTCTATGCCCAAGAATTTTGTTTTGTCACTCATGCTTATAGTGTCGTCATTATCACCAATTTTAATATGTATAGTTTTAGTTCGTCTTATTTAAATTGACTATTAATTGGTTTTTATGACACCACCACTTAAACTTCAAGAAGGCATCAGTAGCTAGTCTTCCAACCTCTTCCAATGGGCTTTCTTGAACCAATATTGTGATGTCATCTGCGTACATGTTTAGTTTTCCAATGTCTACAAATTGTTGTATATCATTCACAAAACAGATAAATAGCAATGGTCCTAGATTACTACCCTGCGGTACTCCGGCATTAATCTATTTTATTTCAGAATGTTTCTTATCAATGTCAACGGTGAGTGTTCTGTTTGCTAGTTATGAGCATATCAAGTCATTGCTATTTCCCCTAATTCCCATTCCTTCTAACTTTTTCAATAGAAACTGGTGGTTCACGGTATCAAAGGCTGCACTTAAATCAAAGAACAAACCCTGTTCTTTAACAATTGAATAAATGACATTACAATCGATTTGTATATGGACTTTGACCTTTAATGATTATTTTTAAAATCCAATTTTTTTAAAAGCAATTGTGAAGCGAAATATTCTTATCAAAGTTGAGATTTTTAACAAGCATGGTGTATGTAAACGGTTTACGCATACCCTAACTTTTTTTTAACACAGAAAAATGATTCTACACTTTTATTACAATAACAAATATCTTATAAAGTTTAGCTTAACAAATAAATTTAAAAAGAAACAATATATATATACTGCGAATTTTTTCAAAGAATATTAATATTTAAAGGGGATAATTTTCAATTGTGTACAACACTATAAATGTTCAATTGGCATAGCTGTATTAAGTTAGTTTACTTTAATGTATTTTTTACTTTTTTACTTTGACTTTCACGAGGGAACCACCTTAAATGAAATTGGCAATATTTACTTTTATGTGTTATGTCGGTCTCACGGTACCAAAAAAAACAAGTTCGGATCAGTAAAAAATATTATGTCTCGGTCCGGGGGGTTATAAAAATTATTCTCAAGTATATTATGGTCAATTACAATATATTTTTTCTGTTTTACATTATCATAAAATTTTAAATAAGGTACATTTTTATCCCGAACTGACATAAAAATACATACCGACGCCGAGCTAATTATAAATTCTTGAACTATGAGATTTATTTTTTAACAAACATGCATTTTATATTCGTTACCTTTCCAAGACAATGTTCCAAATGTCCTTGGCCTGTAACCTAATCAAATTTTATGAAATAAAGGTATGCAAATAAACAGGTTGACTGTCCGACTGGTCGAGCTGTTACAAGCACTCTGCTCGGAATTGGGAGGTTGCTGAGTCGATCCCAACTGCGAGAGTTGGTCAAATTAAATTAATTATTTAAAAACAATTAATGGACTAAACTGGTCAATTGACTAAACTGTCAGCGTGTGGACAAAAACAAAAGTAACAGGCCATGCTTGTAAAGGTTTTCTGCAGTTTCCTTTCACAAACTCCTCCAACCTACCTAGTCTACAAACAAATTCCTTATCCTTTAGGGTCGATTTAGGTCGACACTATAGTGCCGATCACGGTTAGTTCTCGGTCTGGAAAAATATTAACAAGTCCATGTTTAAATAAAATTTCAAATTCGCCCCCTTTACCTAGATCAGTTTTTTGTATTATAAATACGTATTTCGACTACAATATAGTCATCATCAGTATAAATTAGATAGTCGTACTTTACTCTTTGACAATTAGAAATAGATATAAAGTCGAGATCAATAGACAAAAATAAAAATAAATAGAAAATTAACTAAATTAAAATACACTGGATTTAAAATATAATAGATTTTAAATGATATTGAAATTACTCCTGTTAAAATTTCTTTCATTCTCACATTTATTCCTGTTAATTTTACTCTTATTAAAATTACTCTTATATTGTCGCAGGATATGTTACTTGTTACTAATTTGGTGACAATTTCACGGTAACATTTCCTGAGACAATATAAAAGTAATTTTAATAAGAGTAAGGTTTACAGGAATAAATGTGAATGAAGGAAATTTTAACAAGAGTAATTTCAATATAATTTAAAATCTATTACATTTTTTGACATCAAATGCTTGATATGAAAAATCATACACATCTAGGGATCGAACCCATAAACGCTAGTCGCTTCCGTTGGTATAATATAACCGAAAGGCAACCATACTAACAATGGAAATAAATAGACGCTAGTTTAAAAAAAAATTTAAAATCTATTATATTTTAAATACTGTATATTTTAATCTAGTTAATTTTCTATTTATTTTTATTTTTGTCTATTGATCTCGACTTTATATCTATTTATAATTGTCAAAGAGTAAATTACAACTAGCTAATTTATACTGATGATGACTACATTGTAGTCGAAATACGTATTTATAATACAAAAAACTGATCTGGCGAATTTGAAATTTTATTTCAACTAGAGTTCTCACTAATTATCATTCGATAATATAATGTTTAAGTCCATGTTTACATTATAATTCTGATCACGGTTCGTTCTCGATCCGATCTCGGTCTGATAATATTAAGCGGTAACATACGCTTCAGTGGGTAATAGCTGACTGAACCGGAAACAGAGAGCATTAATAATATCATTCACATGCTGTTACAAGTTCAATCTCACTCAAAAATATTTTTGTTCTTCGTGACTGGAGTGGAATTAGATCATTGTTTCTTACTTGATAATATTTAACCAGACCGAGATCGGACCGAGAACGAACCTTGATCTGCAGTATAGTGTGGATAGACCCTTAGGGGCAGTAAAAAAGGCCTCGAAAGGCTGACTTGCCAGACTTCGACCTTTCCTCCTTGACTACTACTAGTACTTAACTCCAAGATTGAATCTTTATTTGACTGGACAGTCCCGTATTTACGATTTTTCCGAATCGGGGCAAACTCTTGACATTGGCGCCCCTTCTCTCCAGCATTTGAGATTAATTATATCAAAAAAACTTACGAAACAAATATACTAGTTGGGGATTTTTATGCCTGGGAGAATAAAAACCATAAATTTGCACTGTTTATTACAGCTTTACACGTCGAGCTTTCCTTTCCGCGAATGAGTCTATAACTTCATTTAGATTCGCCCCTAAACGGCGAGAGACCTAAAGTAAACATAAGCCTCACCTTGGGGAAATATATCACGGTCTTTCAAGCAGAAGTCTACGCCATACTGGCTTGCATCCGTGGAAACTAACGTAGAGGCTACCTCAGGGGTAGTCAAGGATTGTCTGGAGGAACTGCTGGAGCTGGCAAAACGGAACAATGTTAAATTGATCTGAGTGCCGGGTATAGTGGTTTCGAAGAAAACGAAAAAGCAGATGCCTTAGCAAAGAATGGAGTCGGAATGCCCTTCATACGCCCAGAGGCTATTTTAGGAATTCCAAGGACTGCATGCAAACAGGTGATCAACGAGTGGCCAAATGCTAAACATTGATCACTGGGAAAAAGTACCGCGGCAGGAGCTCGGAACGATACTGCTTCAAAGTGCAACCAAGAGGCTATCTCTCGATGCACTGAAGCTGAACAGGATGAAACTGCGGAGGGTTACTGGGTTCATTATCGGAAACTGCTGCCCAGGTGGCATGATTTGCCCCCCTAGATCCAGGGATGTGATTGGGCTGTGGAAAGTTTTCTGTTATTTTATTGCTGAACTGAATATGAAACGTCAAATATTCGAAAAAATTTGTGGGAATTATGGTTGAATCGCATGATAGTCCTTTTATATGCTATTAATTTTTTTTTCTGTTCCGTTTATAAAGTGTAAAAGAAACCGGAACATTTTGTGAAAAAAATAATATCATCTGCGTGTCTGTAATTGATCGGCAATTATGTAAAATTATTGTTTATGCCAAAAATAGACATTTTTAAAATAATTTTTGACAGGTTGAATATTATCTCATAAATAATTATTTTGGGACAAAGATACAGTATGTATAAAAAATCTTTTTAAATTTGAATGAAAATATTATATACAGTACGTGTTGGAAAACATTGCTAATAGAGAATCAATGCTAAATATTATTTACTATAATAACTATACACAATATGCTTAATAAAGAAATAAAAATAGTGGGGGTACTCTTTAGTGTGTCTGTTGTTGTATACCTGCTGGACTGTTTTGTACTGCATTAACATGTAATGAGAGTGGGTTAAATATGTTCATTGTTGTCTTCTTAAGCTTAGCATTACTTCTAACAATTGAAAATTCTTTTTTGAATATTCCTTTTTATTTGTATGTGGAACGTTTGAAAATAAATGATAGAATTCTATTAACGGTATAACATAAAATAACAATCCACCCAAATTAAAAGAAAAATAAAACCGCAAAAAGAAAAAAATAGAATTCCGACAAAAAAAAACGTTAAACCAACGGTTCGAATATTCCTCCATTATTTGCTAAACAATATCCGAGTCGATTGTAGAAATCTACCCAGGTATTTACTAGCACTTAAAGAGAAATATTCGCACAATTGTCAACAATTCTTTGCCTTAATTGTTGCAAATTTTCAGGCCTATTCCGCGAATATATCTGTGTTTTGAGAAGACCCCACAAAAAAAAGTCGTTAGGAGATAGATCTGGCGATCTGGCTGGCCACTTGAAGGTTCCAAAACCAATCAATAGACGTTCCTAGAAAGTTTGTTCCAGGAACAGTCTTACTATCATGACATTGTGTGCAGGGCAACCATCTTGTTGGAACCATACAGATTCCAGGTCTAAATTAGGAAGAGCTCTAACCGTTGGCAAAATATTATTTCGTAACAAACTCAAATATTTTTGAGAATCTAAAGATCCGTCAATGAAGAATGGTCCTATAATATGATCACCCAATATTTCAGTTCAGACATTCAGTTTCAGTATGTATGTTTTATAGTAAATATTTTATATATTTATTTAACATTGATTCTCTATTAGAAATGCTTTTGAAAACGGTCTGTATACACAATAGTTAAGGACATCTCTTTAGGCTGCAAATTATTCGACCAGGTTGTTGCACCAGCGTAGTAAAAAAAATAACTTAAATTATTTATATTTAGTATAGCATCTATGGGAAGAAGTTCCTGTATCGCTAACAAAATTTTTTAATTTTACAACATCAAATTTTTTTCATATAAAATATTAACGTAGGCGTGAAATTTAATTAAATTCCTAATTTGGAATTCAAAACATTTATGTTGGAATGCTATTTAAAATGACTAAAATTATTATAAGTGGGATACAATGTCTTTAAAGAATCATGTAACAATGTAAAAATGACCTTGAATTTTTTTAATTGACTTCAAAAAAAGTAGGATATCATATAAAAGTAGGATTTAATTGACTTCAAAAAAAGTAACATTGCAATATGAACTAAAAAATGCAAAATAATTTAAAATTGAAATAGAATAAAGAGGTTGACAACAAAATTAACTTTAACTTAAACAAATGTATGGGGTGCTCTCTACTTATGTCTTCATAATGGCTCTACTTTTAAGAGAGTAAGTAGAGAAAATCCCATGATTTCGTTTACATTTAAAGTTAATTTTGTAGTCAAACTCTATTCTATTTTAAATTATTTAGCATTTTTAGTTTTTTAAACCCGGTATATGTAAATATACAAGGGTATATTAAGTTTAGTCCCGACTTTGTAACACTGGAAAATATTAATCGCAGACATAAATAATTGGCATAGGTGTTCATAAAATGGTCTAATTCGGCCATTTCCGCATGTCCGTCGGTCTGATTATAATAAATTAAAATCGAAAAAAGATAGCGAGCTGGAAGTTTGTATGTTCCAGAGCTAAAAAGTAAGGTCAAGTTCGTGGATGGGCAAAATCGAACCAGGTTTGTGAAAAATGCACAAAACTGCCCATCTTTGAAACCATAAAATATACGACAAAAATGTAAAGACAAAAAATGTTTCTCAATTTTTGTAGTAAACTTTGTACATAAATTCAGGATATATCGGGTATTTAAGCAATTAGCTCAGTTAGTTATTATTTTCACTTATTTTTTTAGTCTTTTTAAACTCTAAGTTTTATTAACTATTTAATTATTTTATGCTTTCTGGAACATACCTACTTAATAATAGAGTATATTATAGTTTTTTTTGAAAATATAATTTTTATGAAGTCGATTCTGATCTGTTTATTAAAAAGTTTGTAACTATATAAAATACGGTTTCATTATTTAAATCGACTCTGTCAAAATATTTAGCAATATTTGTACAAAGAGCATTAAACGATTAATTAACATAAATTAAAATCTCCACACACTTATTTTTAAATATTCTATTTTAAGAGATTTTGTTTTGAAGTTATTATTTTACTTATACAGCTTCTTCGGTTGCTCTGCCTCTTCTTGTTAAATGAATTAAAAAATGTTAAACGCATGTTATATTTTAAAAAAAATTTATTATTTTATAAACTTGTTTGAAAGTGTTATTTGAAAACATGTCTTTTAAAATAACATTTCTTTACGCGTTTATATATATATATATATTTTTTTTTTTTTTTTTTTAAAGTCATATATGCAATTTTAATTTAAATTGAATAAATTATAAAATCAAGGTATTTTATATAGTGAAGATTTCATCCCGCCACGTAAGTCTGTAAAAAATTACTAATGAATTATAATGTTGTTCGAAATTCTTGTACTTATATAACAATATATAATAATATTAATATTTATTAACCACCGACCTAATAAAACCTATTTTGACAAAATGGAAACCCGACTTCATCAAATATTCTATAACAAAAAATGCACTAAAAAGTAAAAAAATAATTGCATATCTTGTGCCAATTTTAGTTCACCTAAGCAAAATTTTTTAAATATATATGTACAATTATTGTTATTTTTGGAGGCGGTGTCCAAAAGTTATGTGAATTACTCTATGCTGACACCGCCTCCAAAAATAACAATAATTGTACATATATATTTAAAACATTTTTGCTTAGATGAACTAAAATTGGCACAAGAATTTGAATTATTATTTTACTTTTTAGTGTATTTTTTGTTATAGAATATTTGATTTTTGAAGTCGGGTTTCTATTTTGTCAAAATAGGTTTTATTTCTCGCTTTTTAGTGACTTTGAAGTTCTATAACTTATTTTATTTGTCTAAATATGGGTATACCTACTTAACGACCTACTAACTTTTAGTGCATTTCTTTATAACACATTTTTTTGTATCCGTTTTTTTTTTTTTATAATTTTTAGTGCATTTTTTCATAACAGATTTTCAGTTTCTTTTACATGCATTTTGTTTTTTTTTTTTGTAAAAATTCTTTCAAAAAAAAAAATCGCAAAAATCAGTTATCACATATAAAATGAGGATTTTCCTCGATTTCCAGGGGATCCCCTCACCAGAATGCGATTTGGTGACAATGAGACCAATCTGAAATCAAACCCTTAAAAACAAAAAACAAAAATTCAAAATTGGTCCATAAATGACGGAGTTCTGATGTGACAAACATTAAAAAAAAAAAAAGAAAAAAAAAATACAGACGAATTGAGAACCATCCTCCTTTTTGAAGTCGGGTTAAAAATAGGTGTTACAAGTTTGAAGACTCGTGACGGAACAGGGTCAAAATTGAATTTGTTTAACAAAAAAGCGTTATTTCTTAATATCTTTTTAAAAACTAAAAATTTTAAAAATGACATAGAATATTATTCAATTTGATACAAAAGAGAAAACAAATGAGCCCATGAAAATTAAAATCGGTTAATTAGAATTCGAGAAAAAAATTCACAAAGTTTGAAAAACGCAAACATTTTAAATTAAAATAAAAAATCTAAAAGTAACTTTTTTTTTTTTTAAATTATGGTACAGTATGCCTTTAATATGTTAAAAATAATGTCCCAAATTTTAGCCCTTTTAGCCCGGGACGTCAAGACGAATCGATTAAAAAAAATTGCGGTTCCGAGCAACTTGCCTGAAACCGTGTTTTTTTAAGGCTAATTTGAAGCTAATAATTGTAATCCATTCTAATATTATAACGCTGGAGATTTTGTTTGTTTGAACTCACTAATTCAAACGGTATGGAATAGAGGAAATGTTTAGAAAAAATGTTTATCTAATAAAAATAAACAAACTTTGTATCAAATATTTGTTCGTACAACAAATAGTTTAGTCCCAATTTCAGTGCGAAGTTTGTGCGAGATAAAATAATATAATAAAATATCTTTCCAGTGCTTCCACTACTAAAAATCTCACACCAACTAGGAAGAAAACCGAAAAATCTTTGGACGGCTAAAAATATTTCTTCAAACATAGCTAAAAAACATCCAGATTAAACCAACCTTCAAGAAAAACAAAACCGCATTGGAATCGGTCTATCCGTTCGGAATTTACAAAGCCACAGATATGCACAGGTGAAGCTGGAAACCTTTGTCTGTATGTGGTGGCCGAGCATGGTAATAAACACATCTTACAAGTGAGATGGGACAAATGAAAGGAAAGGTATGTAGCCATGAAAATCATCCCAATGCTGAGATATACTAATACTAAAAATTAACCTTAGTGTTCCTATAGGAAACCATAGAAAATCTATCGCAATCGCATCGAAAGTTAAAAATATAAACAAAGTATTCCGACGTGTAATAATGTAAAAATTTCTATCTCTACTGTTCCAAGAACCTTAAATTATGATTTTTAGTACTATTTAAATAATGAATTTTAATATTATGTTCAAAGGACAAAAAATTACAGACATTATTTTAAATTTTGTAGAGCTTTGTGAACCTACTTTATCTAATTAACCCCAGCAACCTTAATTTAGTAGGTAGAAGTATATAAGTCATTTGTAAAGAAGCCTCGAATATCGTCACAGTTTGAGTGGATCAGGAGAGTGGATCTATTTTGAAAATGACGGGAAGGAAACATATTAATGTTTCCACCACTTTTAATCCATTTATGGTCATTATTAAAATATGGTTTAAATACTTTAAATAAGTTGCCCTTCTACTTTTAAATAAGTTCCCCTTACACGCATATAATAGTCAAAACAAATGAATTCAGCTCTATTAGTCAAACTACTCATCATAAATAAATTTGATTCCAATTTGATATCAGAGTCGTATAATTGAATGACACTGTAGTAACATGATACCAAAGACGCCACAAGTCTTACGCCAACAAGTTATGATATCAAGTTCGTAATAATTTTACACACCATGAAACATTTCAGTTTCTTAATAATATTAAATATTTCTTCTTTTTTTTTTATATCAACATTCTTACTTCATTTAAATATTTTATTAATATTTATAAATTATCAAAGACTACTTACACTAGACACGACAGGACAGGTGAATAGAGTTACTACTTCTATAAATATTATATGTGATATTAAAAATAATTAATAAAATTAATAATATTATTATTATAAACCGATATATATATAAAGGATGTTCCAAAATGACTTGACATTTCCATTTTACAAGCTTTTATTTAACTTGCAATGTATGTGTGTATGTTCGGGTCAAATCTTGCAGGCTGAATTAGAACCACTTCCTCTTTTACATGTTGGTACAGTTCCGATGACAAGCATTTTTATGGTAAGCATGGCAAGAATCGACAAGGGGACTGAGGGTGTAGAAGGAGGGGGAAACGCAAAAATTTGATATATCTCTCTTAATATTGAAAAAATCGAAAAACACATAAGAAATAAAGTTGTGGAAAATTAGTTTTACTATAATTAAGTTTCCTATGATTTTTTCTGTTTCTCTAATATTTACAGAGATATTGACGATTTAAGATTGAAAATTTAAATCCTAAATATCTCTGTACACATTCGTGTTATAAAAAAAAATTATGAGGCAATGGAATTGTAGCAAACATAATTTTCTACAACTTAACTCCTTACACATTTTTAACCCGACATCAAAAAGGAGGAAGGTTCTCAATCCGTCTGTATTTTTTTTTTATGTGTGTCACCTCAGAACTCCGTCATTTATGAACCGATTTTGAATTTTTTTTTTGTTTTAAAGGGTTTGGTTTCTCATTAGTCCCATTGGCACCAAATCGCATTCTGATGAGGGGATCCCCGGGAAATCGAGGAAAATCCTCATTTTACATGTGATAACCGATTTCTGCGAATTTTTTTTTTTTTTTTTGAAAGGGTATACTCGTTCATAATGGGGAAAATAAGAAAATTTTTTTAAAAACCATCCCCAAAAAAAAAATTTTTCACAAAAAAAAAAACAAAATGCATGTAAACAAAACTGAAAATACGTTATGAAAAAATGCACTAAAAATTAGCAGGTTGTTTAGTAGGTCTACCCATATTTAGACAAATAAAATCATTTATAGAACTTCAAAGTCACTAAAAAGCGAGAAATAAAACCTATTTTGACAAAATGGAAACCCGACTTCAAAAATCAAATATTCTATAACAACAAATGCACTAAAAAGTAAAAAAATAATTGCATATTCTTGTGCCAATTTTAGTTCACCTAAGCAAAATTTTTTAAATATATATGTACAATTATTGTTATTTTTGGAGGCGGTGTCCAAAAGTTTTGTGAATTTCTCTATGCTGACACCGACTCCAAAAATAACAATAATTGTACATATATATTTAAAAATTTTTGCTTAGGTGAACTAAAATTGGCACAAGAATATGCAATTATTTTTTTTAGTTTTTAGTGCATTTTTTGTTATAGAATATTTGATTTTTGAAGTCGGGTTTCCATTTTGTCAAAATAGGATTTATTAAATTTTTCTAATATTTAGTGAGATATTTTATATTGTGTTTCTTTTTTCTCCAAGCACCACGATAGTAAATCAACTTTATTCAATAAACAATTATACATTGTATAGAATGCGTCCGGAAAAAAAAATCTATGTAATATTCGTTCCCATAATGATACATGAGAGATATATTAATGTACTAATGTATGCCATGGACTTCAACAAGCCGCCCAAATATTTGTTTATGTAAAACCATGGAAAACCATAAACAGAGCGACACTAAAATATTGTCTGAAAATGAAGGTAAAATAGTCAAAATTTAAAATAGCATAGCAGTACTGCAAAACAGCATTGTCAATAAAATAAAATATAAGTTAGTTACTAACTTACAGTTACATGATTTAAACTAATCATAATGTCAAATGTGTAAAATATTAGTAAAAGACGAAGTTAAAATTATAAAAATTTGTGTATTTAACACTGGTACAAATTAATACAGTCAAAAATAAAAAAATTAAAAAATAAATAAAATTCAAAAATATATTAGTAGAGTTTATAGTTTACATAGATATGTCATCAACAAAATCTTAATAAAAAAATTGACATTTCCAACTGTCAAAATTTAGAAAAAAATAATTGATTGGCATAAATTTCCTATGCTGTATTTGATATATACTTTGTTAAGAACTGGATTCATTCCATTACTCGTGGGAATAATAATGAAGAATGAAACTAAATCACAAAAAATAATTTTTTAGAGTTATTCATTGCCATTCAGTAATATTTCAAAAATATATTAATGGCTGGCAATAAAAACAAAGAGTTTATCATAGAAGTGTTTAAAAATCGGTAAGCTCATTTAGAGACATCCTTTATATTAACATTATATTATCTATTTTTCCAATACTTTTCAAATTAATTAAAAGAGTCATTTACATAATTAATCGATATGGTAATTTGATTTTATTGTAATATAAAAAATTCATATACATATCAATATATTCAAATGAGTAGGTATAAAATTAATTATATGGTACTTATTAAAATTGAATTTTGGTTTAATTCATGTGGCGATTGAAGATGCCAAACTCTAATTTAATTACTTGTCATGAAATTCTGTTATGTTTTAATAATTAATTCAGAATGTTAATTTTTTTTCAAAATAATTTTTAATTTAATTAAAATTATAAAAGGATTAATTTGTTTTAAATTAACAAATTTCAGAATAATTTACTGGATATTGAACCATATTTAGAGACTTTAAATCACATCGATTGTTATTTTGTTAATTTTTTTTAGTTAGTTTTCTCACATTTATTATGTCTATTAATTCGGATTTATTCACGATCGTTCGGATTTAAATCGTTCTAGTAAAAAGATAACACTACGATTTACGCGGTTCAATAGAGGTGAAGTGGAAATCCCTCGAATGACTCTTTTGTGTATGCAAATTTATCTACAGCTCTGAAATTTGACACACACGTGTTTAGGCCACTACTAAATATTTAAGGTTCTCTTTCAAAAATAAATTTTAGCTTATGGAACTTTAGTTTCCAGTATCACCTTGTGTGAGTAAAATTCAAAATGGTTCTTTTTTCAAAAAATATTACGACCTATAGTTTTAATTATTTTCGAATAATATTCTTGAAAACCAAATGGATTGGGCATAGATCCAATACAAAATTTGAAAAATGAACGTCACTTTTGGAGTTCATTCGGTTTTCGGAAAAATGCTTCGGCTAAAATTTGTTCAATATAAATATACTAACAATTATTGAAACATTTTCTCAAAACCCGAATGAATAGAGAATGAATCAACTTTTGGAAAATTTTTTAAAGAATTCTAAAAAACGCTAATGTTGTACCCTGAGGCCTGGACTCCTCTCTTACCCTACGCAAAAATGCTCATATTCGCCGAATATCCAACTTTTTAATACAAATTACTATGGGCGTCATATAACCGGTGAGCCATAATGGTATTATACAAAACTTTACTATAGAATTAAACGCAAATTGTATTTAAGGATGTACGAGCACTTATAAAAGTTTCAGGGGGCAAGGGGGTTTCAATTTATTATTTAATGTTAAAGTTCAAGTTTTAATGCATTGCTCTTATGGAGAAACTCATATTTTCACACAAATTTTGATAATTTTCACTTGGAATAAAATAAGATGAATATAAAAAAAACTACACAATAGAAAATAGAAATATTAATAAAAAGATTAATCCAATAAAATGCTGGTATGACGGGCCTAAAAAAAATATATTTAAGAACACAACTGAAATTTGGGGTAAATTTTATTTCTGTCGGCGGTAGCTTAATTATCCGAAATCTGAGATTTTTTTCTTAAATATCATTTTTTTAGGCACGGTATACGAGCATAAATTAAATTTTAATTTTAACTTACGACAAATAATAATTAACTTTTTTGTGGACTTTTATGAATGTAGTATATTTTGAAGAATTTTATAAATGGACTACATGTATATATTGCTCTTACATCCTTAACTCATAATTACTTATAATGGTACATACTAAATTCAGAAACTCTACCATTTAATAAATAATGCAGAAATTTTACTATAACTTTAAAATTTTTTAGTGTGGGTAAAATTTTTTATAAATGATTCATAGTAAAATTTATTATAAATCAAATTTTATAATCAGAATCAATTCTATTTTACAATAGTAATTTGAAATAGATCCAAACTTTCTGAGTTTTGAAACTGAATCATTCAATGAGAATTCTTTGGCACTTTTGTGCTTAGTCTAAAATTCAGAATTAAAAATTACTATAATGGGTTGTCAATTTTAAAATGTGCCCATAGTAAACCTATGGAAAAACTAGTTTACCTTTGTACATTCTTGGGCCCCTCCCATGTGAAAGCTATAGCTACGTCCGTGGTTGCGCCCCACATAGTGCATTTTCTATTACAATCATGGTTTCAGCCTTCCTGATAAATTGCTAAAAACTTGAACTTTGAATATCTATACACATTGTATTCAAACGATTGACTAAATTTTAATTTTATTTATGTTTATATATTAAACAGTTGATTTAAATTAATTTAACAACCATTTTAAAATAAATTAAATCATAAATAACAATCTAGTTCAATATTATTATTAATTATATTAATAACGCGCCTTTTAAAATTATTATATTTTTAGGCAGGCATCAAGCCTCTTGTTATAAATTTTCTTTGTTAATCCATATAATAATTGTACTGTAAACATATATATATATATATCTATATATACATAAATAATTTATGCGTTCAATTATATTTGGGGTCAATTAATATTTAAAATATTTTGGTATTTAGGTCATTCGATTATATTCATTGTGATTTAATGAATTAAATTAAATTTTGAATTGGAAAAATAACTTTTTATTCATTACATAAATAAGTGCAATAACAGGGTGATTCAAGGTTGGAACCTGTTTTAGTATAAGTCAATTGTATATACTAAGCCCCTACAAAAGGGATTCATGTGGGTCGAACTTTCAAATGTTTTATACTTTTATGGGCCTTAAATTAAATGGCGAAAGCAAAGGATGAATAAACCAAGTGAAAATTACAACTAACCGAGTTAATTGCTTAAATACACGGTATATCCTGAATTTATGTAAAAAACTTTATAACAAAAGTTGTTTATATTAAAAAAAGGAACATTTTTTGTGTTTAAATTTTTGTTCTATCTCTTACGGTTTCAAAGATGGGCAATTTGGCACATTTTGCCCAAACATTGTCCAATATTGCCCATTCACGATCTTGGCTTTATTTTTTTGCTCAGAACAAATACACAAAATTTCAATTCGCTATCTCATTTTGTTTTTGAGTTATCGTGTCCCCAAACGTACATGTGGAAATGGACTAATTAGGCCATTTTATGAACGCCTGTATCAAATTTTTTCTTCTACAATCAATATTTTCAACCGTTACAAAGTCGGGACTAACGTTAATATATCTTGGTATATATTATATACTGGATCTAAAAATTATCCAATAACTACATAAATTTTTGGCCAGACTACTTATTGTAAAAATTTCATTTGGTATATTTAAGAATTGGTTTTTTAGCATAGGTATTTTTATGTGGTAGACGATAATTTAGCTCATGACGATGAATACGTTTAAATACCGATATCTTGTAAATCTTATGTATATTTTTTAAATATTCATTTTATTTATGTTTTCGATAATATTTTCCAGTATTTTGATTGAAGTATTCGAGAAATCTCGTAAAGATCATAAAACTTCTATAGTAAAGACCCACTTTCAATGCAGCTTTTTCGAAGAAAACCTTCTTTTTGCAAGCTTTATAACTCTTTTGAATAATTTGATTCGTTCTCAAAATATCGTGCTCTTAGATGTACACACATACAGACCACAAAGCAAAGACAAATAGTATTTTTTATCAGGAACACCAAAATGTAAGGACCCGGTGAAATTTCAACAATGATTTTCGAGGTTGAACACATAACCTTTATATATCAACTACTTTATAGTTAGAGTTAAAAGTCATAGTATAGGTACTCATAGAAATTTATAAATGAAAAGTTAACTCTTTTTTCTAAAAATTATGAAGAAAGATAAAGGCCGGAAATTAACACGAGAGAAATATTAATTATATTGAAATTAGAATAAATGATAAATTTTTTTAACGACTCAGGATGTCAATACTCTATATATTACGCTGGGGTATGGAAGTTTTAAATTAATATTCCGGGCTTCAAACTATTTATATTCATCTACTATTTTAAAATAATTAATCGTAGATTAATCGAAAATGACATTAATTCAATTAAAATGACATTTTAACTAAAGCAGCACTACCCAAGATTTATTTCCGTAATAAGTTTAAATATTTCTTTAGTTCAGTTATGAAATGATACGGGTATAAATAAATCATCGAAGACACTATTTAAGGTAGTTAGTAAACTCTGAAACTCATGTTTCTTCACAATATGAAATCGAAATATTGATATTAAGCTCAGTGTGGTTTAATTATTTTTAAATTTTATTTAAAAATCAAATGTTAGAATCGATTGTGTAGCGATAATATTCGCAATAAAAGTTGTGCTTTTTAACATGCACGGAACACGCAAACAATTCGCACATTTTTTTAAATAAAACAAGAAAATTTTGTATATAAATTGCTTTAAAAACAATATCGGAATAAAAGGTAATAAACTGAAAATTTACATAGACCTTTCCTTTGACCTTCTTAACAGTGGCTCAAAAGTTTCATATAATCACCGCCGCTTAATAGATTCAAGGGGAACGGTCGCGAAAATCTGTTTTTAGCAAATATCTCGTTTGCTATGCGTCAAATCATGTTTAAAGATATTATACAACTTGTAGAGCATAAAATTATCTATAATTTATCACTTTTTTAAGATATCGAGCAGATGGCTTTTATTGAAATGCTTATGGGTTACGCTATCAATGGATGTGACAAAATATGTTCGCTGTTTACGAGAAAGTAAACAAAAAATTATAGAAATGCATGAAAAACATACGGACTTTGTGTACAATGGATAGCAAAATTTTACAGGTAATTGGTGATTAATCTATTCGGTTTTCGAAAAATTGTTTAGAATAAAAGCTGTTTAGAAAAAATTGTTTACAATAAACCTCTTATTCTAACTATTTTTTCGAAAACCAAATTGATTTATTTTAATTTTATTTTTTTTAGTATTCATAGCACTAAATATAATAAACATTTCATCACGAATTTCTATGATAAGGTACAGCTTTTGGTGAGTTATCAAGAAAAAAAGAATCATCGTAGATATTTATTGTATTCTTTAATTGTTTTTTTTAAATTAACACAAATTCGTATTGACAACGAACCAACAAATTTGATTGAAATATCAACAGACAAGAAGAATTAAAAATTATATACTTAGATCTTATTAATAAACGAGAAAAAAACACTCGTTGAAATAAAGGATATATACTGCACTTACTAAGTATACAAAAATTAACAACGAAATCTAGCATTTTTATTTGTATCCATTAAAATACATAAATTTAAATAAATAATTTTGGACCCCGGTATACATAAAATATATACATGGCAGATATAACGAGCTGAAATTGTGTGTGTGTGTGTGTGTATTCTTGACCTAAAAAGTAGGATCAAATTCGTAAATGGTTAAAATCGAACTATACATCAGACCGCCAGGGGAAAAAATATCCGTCTTTGAAACCGTAATAGATGGAAAGTTAAACTAAAACAAGTGAAAATAACAACTAACTGAGTTAATTGCTTAAATACCAGGTATATACTGAATTTATGAAAAAAAGTTCCTTACAAATGTTTTTAAAAAAGGAAAATTTTTTGTCTTTAAATTTTTGTTCTATCTCTTATCGGTTTCAAAGATAGGCAGCTTTGCCCATTTTTCCCAAACATGGTCTGATTTTCCGAACTTAACCTTACTTTTAGCTCTAGAACACACATACAAATCGTTATCTCTTTTCGTTTTTTAGTTATCGTGTTGACGGACGGACGGATGGACACACATTTGCGGAAATAGACTAATTTTATGAACACGTATACCTATTTTGTTTTTGCGATCAATATTTTCAACCATTACAGAAACGGAAATAAACTTAATATACCCTGGTATACATTACATAGCGGGTATATATGCGAAATGTTCCTTTTTTATACCATGGTATATAATATATACCAGGGTATATTAAGTTTAGTCCCGACTTCGTAACGGTTGAAAATAATGATTGCAGAAGAAAAATTTCGGTATAGGTGTCCACTTGCTCACAACACGGTAACTCGGTAATACGAACAAAGATAGCGAAGTGACAGTTTCTATATACGCTCTAAAGCTAAAAAATAAGGTCAAGTTCGTGAATATGCAAAATCGAACTATGTTTGGGAAAAAGAGGCATAACTGTCCATCTTTGAAACCGTAAAAGATACAACAAAAATTTAGAGACAAAAAACGATCCTTTTTGAAAATTTTTGTTTGAAACTTTTTTTCATAAACTCAGCACATACCGAGTATTTAAGCAATTAACTCAGTTGTTATATTCACTTATTTAATATTAATCTATGAGGAATCTATCTTTAACAATATTTGACATGAATTGAAACACGATTTGTGTAAAGTATTACTTGACTTAAAATTCACCTCCACATAAATTTTCGATTGTCTTATAGTTTTTGAGGATATTTTTGGCCGGACAAAGGATATTCAAGATAGTAGCATATGTGATACATTCTCTGAAATATTAATATGTTATATATGCGAATTAAGAAATGACGCAAATTGATTTGAACATAACATAAATTATAACGATTGTGTTGTAAATTATTTTAAACTTAAGTTTATTATCCTGCACGTGCATTAAAAAAATATATCATTTAAAATCACTGTAGCTTTTTTATTTATTCTTTTAATTCAATGAACTTTTTATTTAAATTTTAATTTATGTAATAATATATATTATAATACTTAATATATATTATAATACAAGTAATTAAGGCTTTGTTCACAGTGGATGCATGTTCTGTTGAATTTGTATACTATACAGGCTGTAATCCTGAATACTGGCCATTGAGATATCAAAAATGCAACATTGTGTATATGTTATGATGTAGATATACTCTTTAGTGAATTTTCGAAGAGAATGTAATAAATGTTTAATGAATAAATATAGTATTTATAAATCAGTGGACCATAAAACGTCAAGACACTGAAAACTCAGTAATTGTATAATAAAGTTGATTTTCTACGACATTATTACTTAAACATTTTTTATTTTTCTAATATGAAGAGAGATTTTTTTTTCTTCTTTCTCTAAGCCCTCCCTTGACCGATTCTACTCATTAACGAACTTTACCCTTCAAATATCAAAATCATATCCGATAAGAAATTTCATTTTTATCGGACTAAAATTGTGACGCAAAAGTAGGAATTTATGGAACATATATTTATTTATATTTATGTGCCTGTTAGCTATTCTAGCGGCCACAGTTTTAATCCGGAATGAAATTTGTAAGTAGTGTTCTCCTGGTATATGAAAGTTCATTAATGTGAAAAGGGCACGGGAAAAGGAGGGTTTATTTCCAAAAGAGAAGTATTTATTCTGTGGAAATTCCGTTGGTGTGATGCAGCTCCTATGTAACGAATTTTTTAAAATATATTTAGGCAAAAAGAGGCCTATATAGTCATACTTGCTTAGGTTCAGTCCTCCAGGGTAGGACTGGCCATATTCAGGGTGGCCACTCGGACCCTAGCTTGCGTAGGACCCGGAGGCTTATTACCTAACGCAAAATTATTCATACACGGAATAGGATGATGTAAGAAGAACTGGAACAAATCGGTGAAGAGGGTTTAGATTAAACAGCAAAGAACGTTTTTGTTTGTCTCTAAGAGACTGAGATGTCTATCGAAGTTGCATACCAAGTGCATGCAAACTTTTATCCGAATGTAACAAACATAATAGTATGTTCGCCTACTTATATGTCGCTTACTGTGTAATCCCTACAATCTAGTGTAAAAAAGTAACTTGTGAGAGACGATTTTCCGCACTGAAGCGCATTAAGACGTTGCTTCCTTCTCTACGGGGGTATAACATACGGGACTTGTTGATTATCGTGAACACACAATCGAATCTTATCAAGGATAACAAAGAGAGCAACTTTTGCGAACGATTTATTGACAATCTAGCTGAAATTTTTCTTCTATTAACAAAATTGTTAATTGCTAACTCCAGTTATAACTAATGAAACATTTTACACAAAATAGTTCGTCTTTGAAACTTTTGCCGATTATTATTTTTATTTGTTTTGGCGGACCCTTAAAGCCATAATACCGTCAGGGCCCCCTATGCCCAGTCCGACAGTTGTCTTCTCTCAATTATTACTATCAAGTTATAGCCCGATCTAGAGCCAAAGTTTTCTGTGGTATGTCATAGCCAGCCACCTCCCTATACTTAAATTTAATACTTTTAAAAATAATTGTTCATCTAAATAAATAAAAAGAAGCAAACAGCATAAACAATAACAATTTATAGAATATTATAAAATATAATAAACATGATACAATTATAAAAAATACAGAATTATTATTTGTATAATAGCCTTTATTTATTATTACATATTTTTAACCCGACTTCAAAAAGGAGGATGGTTCTCAATTCGTCTGTATTTCTTTCTTTTTTTTTTATATGTGTGTCACCTCAGAACTCCGTCATTTATGATCCGATTTTGAATTTTTTTTTGTTTTAAAGGGTTTGATTTCAGATTGGTCCCATTGTCACCAAATCGCATTCTGGTGAGGAGATCCCCTGGAAATCGAGGAAAATCCTCATTTTATATGTGATAACCGATTTTTGCGAATTTTTTTTTTTTTTTTTGAAAGGGTATACTCATTCATAATAGGAAAATAAGAAAATTTTTTTAAAGACCGACTTCAAAAATATTTTTTACAAAAAAAAAACCGACCCCAAAACAAAAATTTTTACAAAAAAAAAAACTATTGTATGTAAAAAAAACTCAAAAATGCACTAAAAATAAAAAAAATAAAAAAACGGATAAAAAAAATGTGTTATAAAAAAATGCACTAAAAATTAGTAGGTCGTTTAGTAGGTCACCCATATTTAGACAAATAAAATCAGTTATAGAACTTCAAAATCACTAAAAAGCGAGAAATAAAACCTATTTTGACAAAATGGAATCCTCGACTTCAAAAATCAAATATTCTATAACAAAAAATGCACTAAAAGTAAACAAATATTGGCATATTCTTGTGCCAATTTTAGTTCACCTAAGCAAAAATTTTTAAATATATATGTACTATTATTGTTATTTTTGGAGGCGGTGTCCAAAAGTTATGTGAACTATCTATGCTGACACCGACTCCAAAAATAACAATAATTGTACATATATATTTAAAAATTTTTGCTTAGGTGAACTAAAATTGGCACAAGAATATGCAATTTTTTTTTACTTTTTAGTGCAATTTTTGATATAGAATATTTGATTTTTGAAGTCGGGTTTCCATTTTGTCAAAATAGGTTTTATTACATAAAAAAAGAGTATATCCCCTATATAAGCCTACATTCCTACAATACCTGAACATATCACAGGAATGAATAAATAACATAGATATCAGAGTAGACTATTAGAGATAGGTTTATAGTGAATACTTTAATAGTCATTGCTTTATGCATACTTGTATTAAACATTATTATTACTTGTATGAAACATTATTTAGATTTTAGAATTTAGATTTCAAAAATATATAAAAGAGCTGAATTACTATAAAAAAAGTAAGGTGGGTATTCTCTTGATCGAAATTATTGAACAGATTTGAAAGAAAACGTAGCCTCATGCTTCGTTTAGACTACGACATAAGTTGTGAAACAAATGTCAGACATAAATTTCTTTACTGTTCACACTTAAACAGATTTTTGGTGTCTGGACACTAACCAGACACAAATGTACGGAACTAGTGTCCGAGTTGTTCACACACAAAAGAACTTATTGCTGTTTATTGCTTATATTGTAATAAAACAACGACATAAACGCTATATTTATTACTATATAATATGTAAATGGAATGTATGAAAAAATGTCGAGTCTGTTTGAAAACCTGAACAGACACTAGGACACTCAGACACGAGGTGTTTACGCAGCTGCTACTTCGACACAACTATAGTGTCGCAATAAACGCCACAGCTAGAGACACGTGTGCACACATAGACACTCTGAGTATACATGTACGATGTCTAGTGTCGTAATCTAAACGAACCTTTAGTTAAAAAGGAGAGGAAGTCTATCTCGTCTCGTATCGAATGTACTGTTCATTCTCGTATATTACGAGACAATATTGTTCGGAACAAATTAACATTCACTTTACAAATTCTATACATGAAAAATATTTTTAAAATAATTCTAAATTTGATTAATATCATGACAATGTTGTATTCACGAAATAGCAGAAAATATTGTCTGATACGATATAGGCGACACCCGTGCCATAAACATAATTTTTAAATGATGCACGATAGAGATAATCTTCAAATACAAAAAATGTGTATCTTATGGTGTGTACACATATGCGCGCCGCTCGTGCGCATCAAATTCGTCATATTTGGACGGTTCGCGCGCGCGGCGCACAACGATCCATCTGAAGTCGATTTTTTCAACGAACACTTCGTATGCTCGCAGTTCAAATTTGTTTTTAGTGCGCATGTGATTATTGTTTTTATAAATATTAATTGATATGTAGTATTTTAATTCAACTAGAACATTTTTCAAGCTGAACTAAAATGTAAACATTTTAATATATGTTCGTGGGTTTCCTATGGATCGCTGGAGGTTCGTTGAAATCAACAATTCCAACGAACCAAAGGCAAGCGGCGCTAGGGGTTCGTGGCGCGTATATGTGGACGCACCTATATAAAAACAAATAACTATTGTTTGAAACATTTTGAAGTATATGAGAAACCAATCAGAGTGTATTTTCAGCATGTAACGAATCACTGATATCGATCGATGTAACACTGTTTTGTATCCTGCTCTATTGCACAGTGTTTGGTAGACTTACAGTAAACCACGTGTATCATACAGAATATAGACAAAATTCATGTATGCTTAAGCGAAACTGACAGAAATCTGTCTGTCACATTAGCGGTGAGTCTACACTCTGCAGTGGACAGCAATTTTGTTTGTATGTAATGTGATTTTTTAACCCGACTTCAAAAAGGAAGATGGTTCTCAATTCGTCTGTTTTTTTTTTTTTTTAATGTTTTTACCTCAGAACTCCGTCATTTATGAACCGATTTTGAATTGCATATTCTTGTGCCAATTTTAGTTCACCTAAGCAAAAATTTTTAAATATATATGTACAATTATTGTTATTTTTGGAGACGGTGTCCAAAACTTATGTGAATTTCTCTATGCTGACACCGACTCCAAAAATAACAATAATTGTACATATATATTTAAAAATTTTTGCTTAGGTGAACTAAAATTGGCACAAGAATATGCAATTATTTTTTTACTTTTTAGTGTATTTTTTGTTTCAGAATATTTGATGTTTGAAGTCGGGTTTCCATTTTGTCAAAATAGGTTTTATGGATATTACAATACAAGACAATATATTATATTTTTATAGAAAGATGAATTATCATTATTATTTTGGTAAATAGCTACACCGCCAGCTATTACATCTGAATATTTAAATTTGACTATACAGTTGAAATTAGGTACAGGAATGTCTTCATCATTATTACTTCTTATTTCTGATAAAAGAATATTAGAATTACGAGACAAATAGTTCGGGATGTTATACTACTACCATCTAAGCTCTCAAGCTTTAATTTATATCAGAAATTTCTATTTCTAAGCTTTTCCGAAATATGGTTACAATTAAATCCAGTAAACTCGCCAAACAATAATCGCATACTAGTTATATATGAAATAATCCTAGTGGTATGTTTTTTTCTTCAGGCATGAATTCCATAACAAGATAACAATCTAGTCTGATTCATCTTAGCACGTCAAAACGTATAATTTGTAAACTAATGTTTATAAGATACGATAAAAATTCTCTATTTCTCAATTTATTGCCGAAGATTTTTATCAGAAAATAACTTTCATTCACACATAAATTTTTCAAATTTAAAAAATTAATTGAAATTAGTAATTTGTTCTCTCTCTTAATTCAATTAAAACGGAAATAGGCAATAACATGTATTGGATTTCATAGATCAATAGTTTATGATTACGAAAATAAAAAAAATAACAGTTAATTAATTTGTTAGTTAATAGTTTTTAGTTAAATGTTTATAAATGTATACATATTCACCGTGGATAGTCAGTCACAAGCTATCATGTATTGCAATGCTAGTCAGAACATACAAGAAATTATTGCTGTAAAATTATAATGGGGAATAAGCCAGACTCTATCCGATTCGGCATGTCGGCTGCAGCCGCATATCCTACCAATTCCTAGTCTACTCACAAATTCCTTCCACTCCACTCACATCCTCACATCCCAAGGCATCACAATGGACCTTATGGTCGAAGTGTAGCCCGTCCAGGGCAGCCTTTACAATCTACCTCTACCTCTCTAGTCCTAAAGTATAAATTTACTATCGTATTTGCTAAGACGATAACTTTACATATTACAGACAAAACTTTCTCTTTTCAAAACCATTAAAGAATTAAGGGATCATAATCTAAAAACAGCGCTTGTTAGTAAAAATAAAATTAAACAGTTACTGGGCAACCCTAAGGATAAAATTATCAATGAAAAACAATCGGGCATATATGGGGTCAGTTGTCAAAACTGTTCAAAAATTTATGTTGGTCAAAGTCGTCGCCAAATCGGAACTAGAATCAAATAACATCTGGCTCATGTGAAATGTGGGAGAACCGAAAAATCATGTATAGCTGCGCACGTTATTGAAAACAACCACAAAATTGACAAATCGAATGTAAAACTACTGATACCGGTACAAAACCCCACAGAATTAGATGCATATGAAAGTATGTACATACACAAATTAAGAAAACAGATAATGATTTTAGACAATGGCCGAATTCCAAATTCTGATTTAATAAAATTAAACTATTTTCAAAAAATTTAATACCTAACATCAAGGTTAGCTTCGATCAACACCCTCACCTTATTGACAAAACTACACCGCATGGTCAGAAAAGGATACGGCCATGAAATGGGTTGGGCTCAACACACATTTAATCCTTAAATCAACTTAAATAATCCTTCAGGTACTACCTCAGTCAGATCATACAAAAGACAAAACTTTTTTAATATTGTGAGACACGCACCAAATTAGCAACGAGCAACATATCTCTGATTCCATATCCCAGAGATAGTTATGATTAGCTAATTCACACTGATGATGACTACCATGTAGTCGAAATACGTATTTATAAAATACAAATAATTGTTCTAGGAATTGGAGCAAAATTTGAAATTTAATGCCAACTTACCAATTTCCTCCCACTCTTTCCAAATTACATTCGGATAAAAGTTTTCTTAATAGCAATAAAAAAAACTCCAATTAAAATAAGATGTGAAATAGTATGGTTGCCTTTGGATTATATTATACCAACGGATGTGATCAGCGTTAATTTATTTGACATTTAGGTAATACGGATCAAAAAAATGTATTTTGTTTCAAAAAAACCAAAAAACTTTCTTCTTTTCTCAACTCTTTCCAATCCTTTCGTGAAGGTGTAAAAGGAAATTTTTCGGTTCTAGTAAAATATTCAACGAGTAAGCGTCGTAACGAAATTTATCAAGAATATAAATTGGAAATTTACATCATATAATAATAAAATTTCACGTGAGAAAATAATAATAATAAAATGTTGAAGATAACGTGTGAATAAACATCACATAATTGTTTGAGTTAATAAATGTTTCTCAAATGAAAATAAAGGTTGGGCTTTATGTGTATATTATTTATACAATAAAATACCTTTAAAAATATAATCAAATAATCATATCACTGAAAAATATCTTTTTCTTTTTGAGTGTGTATGAAATGAATGTTATTTAAAAACCTTTTATGTATGTTAAAAGTTAACAACTAAATCTTGTTAACTTGTAAATTGTAAACATAAAAACATATATTTTACATATTATGTGCTTTGTTAACATTAACATTGTATTAAATGCAATTACTATGTGTACTAAATAAACATTACGAATCAATTATTTTTACAAATAAACGCACACAATTCATACAAATATATGATTTTTAGTATCGTAGACATAGGAATTTAGATACGGAGTATAAAGGATATGATTTAATTAACTATTGAGACAAACTATACTATTCAAAGACATAGGAATCTAGATACGGAGTATATAGGGCCACATTGGACGAGGGATTGAAGCACTTTAAAGGAGTGGTACCTCATCGGCATGATTAAATTAACTATTGATGTTAAAATATCTATATAAGATTTTCTATGTAGACTGAAATGAAATTTCAGTTTATGCAGTAAGTACTTGGAATCAAAATTTCCTGATTCGAGGTGATGAGTACAATTGGTTGCAAAAGTTGATACGGTTTTCTAAAAAAATGCTTCGGATAAAAACTGTTCATGAGAAATATAGTAACAACTTTTATTCGAAATTTTAGTTTAGTATTTAGTATTAGTTATAAATATTGTTTAAGTGCTCAACTTAAACAAAAAAATTCCATTATGTAAACTACAATAGATCAAATAAAATATAGTTGAGGTACAGTGTTAGTGCAGCAAAAAGTAACACTGTACCTCAACTATATTTTATTTGATCTATTGTATTTTACATAATGGAATTTATTTTAAGTTCAGCACGATTGCTCTTTGGAAACGTCCTTAATGAGATACAAGTAGTCTTTAATTTGCCCAAAAACATTTATTGAACATTTGTTTCTAATAAAGTGTATTATTTAAACATTTAAACCAGTAACTTCAGACTGTTTTTACAATATGGCTCACCAATCGATGGCAATGCACCTTAATGAGATACAAGTAGTCTTTAACGATGCCTACAAACATTTATTGAACTTGTTTGTTTCTAATAAAGTGTATTAAGTGAATTATTTATACAACATACACCGTAAATAAATACTAAAACTTTATTCTTCTTCTAATCTGATAAAATTTTATGAAAATATTTTTATGAACACAAACAAAAAAAAAAAGAAAGCAAACCGCCTTTATTACACACCTACAGATATCTACAATGCAAGTGAATAAAACACTTGTAATAATAATAATATAATGGTTTCACATGTGATTACTCACAAATTAAATAAGTTATTTAACGATTTTATACCGAAACGGTTCAAATAGATGTGTTTTAACTATGGACATAATGTTTAAAAGAGTTTCCAATACCAACAAGATATAAAATGTACTATCGCATTCAAAATTGGCGCATTTTTATAGTTAATTTGTACCGAATATATCCGATTTGAAAAAAAGTTTTTGAAAGTGTTAAGAAGGCACCTGCCTGGGCTGCAGTTTCAGTTGGCGCGAAATTCATATGTTTAAAATCTGCTTTTCTGGAACATTGCGTTCAGAAACGCGCTGCGTGAAGTGCAGTATAGTAGGGCTGGAGAAGTAGGTTTTCGAAAATTTAAAACTAAACTTTAAAAACGTTTCTAAAAATTCTTTGAGTGTCAAAAATTACATCGATTACTTTCCAAAATATGACTTGCAAGAAGAAGCTTTTCCCAATATTAGTATAGCTTTAAGGATATATTGCACATTACCGACGACATCTGCAAGCTGCGAGCGAAATTTCAGCAAGCTAAAAATAATTAAAGCCTACCTACCTACGTTCAACAATGAGTCAGGAACGTCTAACTGGCCTCGCGATCCTAGCCATCGAAAATAAAACTGCCTCTACGTGTAAAGCTGTAGTAAATAGGTAATAAAGAGTGCAAATTAATTTAATGCTTTTTATTCTCTCACCCAGAATATTTGTTTCGTGAGTTTTTTGAAATTATCATCTCAGATGCTGGAGGGAAGGCCAACTTTATGGCTCGGCTCGGAAAAATCGTAAATCTGGGGCTGAGTTTTATATATATATATATATATATATATATATATATATATATATATGTGATAGAGTGAATAAACTGTATATATTTTGAATACAACTGAGTGAAACAAATGCAATAATTTGTTTTCCTAACTCCGAATTGATTAAGTTCATTTCTGATCAATGTTAGAAAGGTCCTTACGGACGTTCATGCGTACGCAGTGCCATAACTAGCCTTATATGCACCCGGTGCGAGCTTCTATAACTGCGCCCATGAAAAATTTTCTAATCTTACCTGGTTCTGACAATAAAATGGATTATGTTTATAAAAATAAATGTATCATAGAGTTTTCAATCATAGAGATTTGAATAAGGAAGTATTTAAAAATTGTGTTTATGAATTAGGTGAAAAAACGTTTATTCGAAAATATTTGCCAAAACTGTTATTTACTTCTATTACTTTTAAGAAGAATATAATACATTATCATATTATTTGTGGTCCTGGTTTGGTCATTTTTGCGCCTTGTACCTGGACACCGCTGGCACCGCCCTAGTTAGGGCACTGTGCGTGAGACAGGGTATTAGATGAAACTTTTAATCTTTGATATTTGGCAACGTTTAAATCATGTTATTATGTTTCGTCAATAATTGAAAACCTCTTATCGATTATTTGAAAAAATTATCAACGATTAAATATTAACTATTTAACATAACGTCTTATGGGGAAATACGAATTTTTAAATTTAAATTCTTTGTTAATAAATTAGACACTGTGATAAATATTATTTTAAAATATTCTTGGAATTATACAGTTTATGTAGTTGAACTTAAAAGATAGTGTTTTCGAACGTTCGAATTAATTATTACCTTGTAGCGGTATCGCTTCTTAATTAAATTATTATTATAATTTTGTTCATCATTTTTATCTGTTGCATAGCAACTATAACTTCCCTCTATTATCACGGTTGCTTTGAATGTTAACAATCATGGTAATTTACATATTAAAAATAATAACATTTCATAAATCAAATCAATAAAGATCAATTATATCTTTTATACATATTTATTATTTATTTAAATAATAATTATTTAATATAACAATTATTTACCTTTACAAATTGGCGCCCGAGCAGGAATTTATTACCTTTACAAATTATCTTTACAACCTAATCAACATACGTGAAACTATTTTGGTTTTTCGCAATAAAAAAAATATTCACAATTATACAAAAATTCCGAAACATGCTTGCTTATTAAAATAAAGAATTTTAATTTCAATGACAGAAATGATAAGCTTAATTGTTCATTTAAAATGAACAACTTTTATCTGAAGAATTTATTAAAAAGCAAATATATAAGGCACAAATCAATTATACAATTTTCAAAAAAAGTCCTCAGATCCGAATCTATTATAAAAAACAATTGTAATTAGTAAATAACTTTAGAATTTAATTATTTGTACTTAAGCAAATAAACATGGTCATTAAAATTTAATACACAAAACCCATTATGGATATTTCCATGTGCCCACACTACGAAAAATTGTAAGTATTTATTCGGCTATTGAGTTAACTTTAACTTCAACACCTACAAAGAAATTCAAGCAATAGCAACATTTACCTTTTACGATTAGCATAAAAATTTTTTACCTCTATATACAAAGACTACAATATTACACATCTATAGAGAGTAATGAAGTTTTTTAAAATAAGTACAATAGATCGCTTTTTACTCGAGGGTCACCAGGCATTCTATGGAAGCGGGTCCACACTCACTTATGTCACGCCAACATAATTTATGTTGTTTACTTTCATGATATACGCATTAGATTATCCTAGGAACTAGGATAATATAGAAAGATTAATTCGGTATATAAGGGAATCGAACGGCTGATTGCTAACAAGTTGTATTTTACGTATGATAGTGATACAATAAAGATCACACTCGATTCAAAGCAATAGGGAATATGCATGAAAATTTTTTTTCACTTGAATTGAAGCATGTTTACTTGACAAATATCAAGGTAAAATTACTTTTTAAATAACTTTAAAAATAAGCGAGATATGAATGATTGAAATTCCCGATTAGACAAAGAGGGTGATGCCCCTCTTGATATGTTTTGTGACGTCATATTACACTTTCACCATTTAAAATACACGTAAAACTCCGTTTTTAGTATTTTTGCAAGAAAGAGACAGATAATACTCTTTAAAAGCTAATAGCTTCCTTGATATTTGTCGGATTTTAATTTCGTTTTTAAATATTATTACAGTATTAACAGTATTTTCCTACTCTGAAAATAAATGTGAAAAAAAATTTTCATGCATATTCCCTATTGTGGCTATATTGTTGTGTTATATACGCAAATATTGTTAAGTGTTTTTGTTCAATTATTAACCCGACTTCAAAAAAGGAGGATGGTTCTCAATTCGTCTGTATTTTTTTTTTTTTTTTTTAATGTGTGTCCCCTCAGAACTCCGTCATTTATGAACCGATTTTGAATTTTTTTTTTTGTTTTAAAGGGTTTGGTTTCCCATTGGTCCAATTGTCACCAAATCGCATTCTGATTAGGGGATCTCCGGGAAATCGAGAAAAATCCTCGTTTTATATGTGATAACCGATTTCTGCAAATTTTTTTTTTTTTTTGAAAAGGTATACTCATTCATAATGGGAAAATAAGAAAATTTTTTTAAAAACCGCCCCCAAAAAAAAAAAATTTTACAAAAAAAAACCAAATTCCTTGTAAAAAAAACTGAAAATCTGTTAAAAAAATGCACTAAAAATTATAAAAAAAAAAAAAAACGGATAAAAAAAAAGTGTTATAAAAAAATTCACTAAAAGTTAGTTGGTCGTTTAGTAGGTCTACCCAAATTTAGACAAATAAAATCAGTCATAGAACTTCAAAGTCACTAAAAAGCGAGAAATAAAACCTATTTTGACAAAATGGAAACCCGACTTCTAAAATCAAATATTCTATAACAAAAGATGCACTAAAAAGTAAAAACATAATTGCATATTCTTGTGCCAATTTTAGTACACCTAAGCAAAAAATTTTAAATATATATGTACAATTATTGTTATTTTTGGAGGCGGTGTCCAAAAGTTATGTGAATTTCTCTATGGTGACACCGCCTCTAAAAATAACAATAATTGTACATATATATTTAAAATTTTTTGCTTAGGTGAACTAAAATTGGCACAAGAATATGCAATTATGTTTTTACTTTTTAGTGCATCTTTTGTTATAGAATATTTGATTTTAGAAGTCGGGTTTCCATTTTGTCAAAATAGGTTTTATTGTTCATTCAGCAATCGATGGAAACGAAAGGCTGATGAGTTAGTCAGAATGGGTGCTAGTGTTTCACTAAACGATCCAGAGCCGTTTCTTGGTTTGCCAAAAAACACAATAAAACATAAAATAAAAGAATGAGCTGTACAAGAGTCCAACCGTTCTTGGGTAAATACTCATGATCAAGATCATGCAAAGGCTCTTATAAAAAGCTTCTCATGGCTCGAAGCGTTTACAACTAGGAAAAAACTTAATAAAAATATGCATAAAATCAATCTCAAAGGGATTATCTCTCCAGATTATGTCATGAAGAGGAGGAAACCGGAATGCGAAAGTATCTCTCGCAAATGACACTATCATTTGGGATGAACAGATTTCCAGTCAGACGAAATTAATGAAGGAAAAACAATGCAGGATGTCCTGACGAATATCCTAACGACCATTGGACTCCTGGAACACCTTTGAAGGAAAGGTGGTATTGAAGATCTAATTGGTCGTGGTACAAAAGCTCTTTATAAGACTTGTTCTTGACTCGAATCTAATCTAATCTAAGACGTCTGTAACAGACAGGCAGATACCAAGGAGATTCTATAAGTATTCCGTTTTTTGGGAGTACGGAACCGGTTACATAACCTCTGAATACAAGCAGTTGTTTGTATATAGAGATTGTGTTATTCACATAAGATTTTTTTGTATTAACAACCCACATAAAAAAAAAAGCGATTCTTCGCAAACCTACTAATTTTTCATGGTACACAGAAGCTGAAAATTACCGATTATAATATTATATTATATAATAAATAAAATGAAATTTATTACAATTACATACATTATTGTATAGTAACTATAGTTACCAACTTACACACTGCTCCGTGTAAAGTATGTACCTATACATATGATAATATAATAACGCCTACATAATAAACTGCAGTAAATATATTTGAGATAATATTCTTATGAAATTATTTAATTTTATATAATTTTTTATTTTCAATTTATTGTAGTATTGTTAGCACAACAAACTATTAAAATTTATTATGTTTATTGTACAATTATGTACATTTATTACAGTACTAACAACTAAACTACAACAATTTCTTGATCCAGAGCAAGAACTGTTAAAGAAACGAAAAACAATGTTAAGATAAAATTTCAAATTCGCCCCCTTTACTTAGATCAGTTTTTTTGTATTATAAATACGTATTTCGACTACAAAGTAGTCATCATTAGTATAAATTAGCTAGTCGTAATTTACTGTTTGACAATTAGAGGTAGATAGAAAGTCGAGATCAATAGACAAAAATAAAAATAAATAGAAAATTAACTAAATTAAAATATACTTCATGCCCGCACAACTATCTGTTGTATTAAAAAAAATACTCGACAGAATTTTAAAAAAAAACTAGGAGAATAAAGATAAATATTTATTAATTAAATTTTTTTTAAATCGCGTTTTACGGTTTTGTTTTCGAAATATAAAAGTTTAAAATTATTTAATTACATTTATTTCTATATATGAATAGTGAATATTTCTATGTGTTGTGCTAGTGTATACATGTATTTGTTCTGTAATAAAAGCAACCCGGATTTTTGTCCTTTTTATATAAGACAGTGCTGGATTGACCTCCATAAAATGAAAAATAAAACATTTATAGATAACTTTATTGCGAATTGTTCGGTCAGTACGAAAATTAACTTGACAATAATCATCCCGTAAATTTCGGTACTTAATTCGTAGAGAATTATTATTTCCGTAGAACAATTGAATAGTTTTAATGCATTGAGCAGTGGTTAAACTATTTCGGAAATCCTTTTATATCACAATCTCAACTAATTCGCTTGGGATTCAATTCCCACATTGATTTTTCGGGGTTCTAAACTTAAAATGCATACGACAAATTTGTCAAGTTTGATTAACAATCAGTCATCATATCTCATATGAAATATAATAGTATGTTATTTAGATACAGATTCCATTACATTTTAAAACATATATATTTTAACCCGACTTCAAAAAGGAGGATCTCAATTCGTCTGTATTTTTTTTAATGTGTGTCCCCTCAGAACTCCGTCATTTATGAACCGATTTTGAATTTTTTTTTTTGTTTTAAAGGGTTTGGTTTCCCATTGGTCCCATTGCCACCAAATCGCATTCTGATGAGGGAATCCCCGGGAAATCGAGGAAAATCCTCATTTTATATGTGATAAACGATTTCTGCGAAATTTTTTTCTTTTATTGAAAGGGTATACTCATTCATAATGGGAAAATAAGAAATTTTTTTAAAAAACCGACTTCAAAAAAAATTTTTACAAAAAAAAACCGACCCCAAAAAAAAATTTTTACAAAAAAAAAAACAAAATGCATGTAAAAAAAACTGAAAATCTGTTATAAAAAAATGCACTAAAAATTAGTAGGTCGTTTAGTAGGTCTACCCATATTTAGACAAATAAAATCAGTTATAGAACTTCAAAGTCACTAAAAAGCGAGAAGTAAACCATATTTTCACAAAATGAAAACCCGACTTCAAAAATCAAATATTCTATAACAAAAAATGCACTAAAAAGTAAAAAAATAATTGCATATTCTTGTGTCAATTTTAGTTCACCTAAGCAAAAATTTTTAAATATAAATTTGTTAGTTTTGGAGGCGGTGTCAGCATAGAGAAATTCACATAACTTTTGGACACCGCCTCCAAAACTAACAATAATTGTACATATATATTTAAAAAATTTTGCTTAGGTGAACTGAAATTGGCACAAGAATATGCAATTATTTTTTTACTTTTTAGTGCATTTTTTGTTATAGAATATTTGATTTTTGAAGTCGGGTTTCCAGTTTGTCAAAATATGGTTTATAATGTATAGGAAACAATTTCTATAAGCATTAACATACATTTGGAATTTCAACAAACAAACGAAAGAAAATGAAAAACATAGTATTATTTATCAAATGACAAAACAAATTTATATTTGTTTTCAAATATAAAAATCAAAACAGTACAAAAATTTGAATTTCAAATTTTTATATAAAAAATGAATATAGTAAATTTGTACATATCGTTTATTTCAAATCTCAGCGACAGATATTTCAGTTTCAAATACAATTCTGAATAATCTTTTTGTAGTATTTGAATTGTAAGTTCACAAAAGCAATTTGTGTAATTTGTAAATTTTAGTAGGAAGGAACTACCGTCGGAATAAAAATATGTATATACGTGAATACACAAATGTAATGCTTTAACTAAGCAACCGTAGCGTAGTTGATCAACTCACCTTCACAGAAGACGAAGGTGTATGGTTAAAGTCCTTCTGGTTGTGGTATGTTTTTCATAATTTTAAACCCGATGTAGATAGATAGATAGACAGATAGATAGATAGATAGATAGATAGATAGATGGATAGATAGATACATCTAGCGGTCTAAAAAGTATACTTCTACTTCAGTCCGACGATATTCGCTGCTTCCATATGTTGGCAATAGCCTGGAGCTTGCTTATCAGGTCTTCCTGAAGGTTCATATTTTCGAGATGAGATGCACCGAATATCCTGTATCTGCTGTAACCTAGAGGTTCGCAGTCAAAAGATAATGTGGCTGGATGTATCTTACTCCTCGCCACACAATCTGCACACAATGGACCCGTTATGGAGTCCCATTGCGTGCAGATGCTTCCGCAGGAGATAATGCCCGGTAATGAATCCGGTAACCCTCCACAGTTGCAACCTGTTCAGCTTCATCGCATCGAGAGATAGCCTCTTGGTTGCACTCTGAAGCAGTATTTTTCCGAGCTCCTACTGCGGCACTTTTTCCCAGTGCTCACACTGTTTAGCATTTGACCACTCGTTGATCACCTGTTTACAGGCAGTCCTTGAACTTCCTAAAATAAGCTCCCATATCTTTTAAACCCGATGTAATATATACCAGGGTATATTAAGTTTAGTCCCGTATATGTTCGTCTGCCTGTTTATCTGTAGACACGATGACTAAAAAATGAAAAGCTATAACGGGTTGAAATTTTATGTGTGTGTTCTAGAGCTAAAACGGGAGCTCAAGTTCGAAAATGGGCATCCCCCTCCCTGGGGTGCAAATAACCATCGTTGAAACAGAAGATAACAGAGCAGAAAATACTTTGTAAGAGTTTGAAGAAAAGTTTAATTTCGGGAAATGTTTCTTTTTTTAAACAAACAACTTTTGTTTTAAACGTTGTTTCGTAAACTGAATAGCTAAACCACAATTTCAGCTCAAATAAAATGTCAACGCCATTATGGACTTGGTACCTTACTTTTTTTGGCATATTCAAGCTATTTGAAATTGATAGTACGAAATAATGACAATTCTTGATAATGCAATTAAATTTTTTTATGTTTCTACATTTTTATATTTTTATTACCATTTTTTCTTTGTGATCCGTAGGAAAACATTCAAATTGTCAAATTGAAATGAAAAATAAATCATGAAAATAACTTCGGCTATGCTCGTAATTGATTCAAAAGAATTTAAGTAACTAACATTTTACTCCGAGAAACCCAGGTATGAATGAATTTGAATGATAAATTGTTTACTGTAGAATTGGTCACGCTGATATCGGGGGAAGTTTGCTTACAGAAAGAGAACAAAAATAATTTATAGTAATTTTGATATGGTGTTACAAAATTTGAATCTGATTTATGCCATTTTTTTACAGAAAATTCATTGAAGGTTGTATAAAAATCAAGTAACCATGGTGATACATTATTGTAATACTCATTAATATAGGTATTGTTGTATTAATATCTAGAGCACGGTAGTGCGACGGGTCTAGTTTAAGGGGTTGAACATATTTCTGTAAATATTAGAGTAACAAATTGTAGAACAACTTATTTACTACAAATTTACTTATTATAAATTTTTCTGTTTTACTAATACTAAGAGAGTCATTCATAATTTTAGGTATTGTATTTAAATTGCAAATATTTCTATAAATATTAGAGGTACAGAAAATATGACCGGGTAATTAATTGTAGTAAAATTTATTTACTACAGCTTTCCTCATTAAACAAATTTTTCCATTTAACTAATATTAAGAGAGAAATTCAAGATTTTATGTATCCCCCTTCCTCTAAGCACCCTTTCCCCGTATCCAATTTTGCCCATTAACGAACTTAACCTTTCAAATACAGATATCACCATACCATATTTCATTGAACATATATAGTATAACATTAATAGTGTTTTAACATTTATGATACAATGATAAATGTTAAAACACTATTAATGTTATACTATATATATGTTCAATTGTCATAGTTTTGCTTCAACTGTAACGAGTAAACTACCTTAAGAATATAGGTAAATGTGTTGACGACCTTCACAGAAAATAAATATTTAATTATGACTTAAACCCTCTATGATTTTTTTAACATGACTTAAACCCTCAAACAAATATTGCGTAGATCGTAGAGTTCTTTTGTATTAGGTGTACCTAATACGAATCACTATTTTATATATCGGTGAATATTTTACAAGCTTTATTTAACTTGCCATGTATGTATGTATATATGTTCGGATCAATTCTTGCAAGCTGAATTAGAACCACTTCCTCTTATCCTACGCAGTTGAATTTTTACATGTTGGTTCAATTCCGATGACATGCATTTTTATGGTAAGCATGCCATGACTCGACAAGGGAAAAGGGGGTTTAGAGGGAAGGGGAAACACAAAATTGGGCATATCTGTCTTAACATTGCAAAAATCGAAAAACACAAAAGAAGAAAATTAGTTTTACTACAAAAAGCTTGTTTTTAAACATGTTTTTTTAATAGAAACTTATTTATTTAGTGTTAAAAATATACTATAGTATTTTTTTTACCATACCAAAAATGTAATTTACAAACATCACACTTGCCCGAATTGATTTACATATTTTTTGTATTTGTTTTTTAAATAGAAAAGTAAAATTGTTTTGTCATACAACACATAAAAATGTCGGTTATTATGGAGTACCGAGTAAGTAGTAAAGTAAAACGCCAAACAACAACAAATAAGTTCAACAAACTTAAAATATTTTTGTATTTGTATGAAATTTATGCATTCATTTGCATTTTATTTTCATTTGTTTGTAATATGTTGTGTGTGATATGTTTTTTTTTTAACCCCGAGAGTTTCATATACTCTTTATTTATATTTATGTGAAAAATATAATAATGGATTCACTGTGGTATGTATATTCGAGTTCCGTTTGTAATTCGCTTTTCTGTTGGTATTTATATACATTACAGTAATTTGTTTTTAATTACATGTTGTATTTTGTGTGTGTTCTTAATTATTGTTTATTTTAAAATTTTTTCACAAATTTCATGAATTTGTAGGACAAAGTTGGAAATTATAACTTTTTTGGCTTATTATATCCCGCATATAATATATGGTAGGGAAGCACAAGAAGGTAAATAGTTTTGGTCGATCACTCGCGATGCCGTTTTTTTACAAAAGTAATTGAAGAATTTTTTTGTAAGATTTCAAGATTTTGAAAAAATAAAGAAATTATGGAATTTATATCTTATATGTATAACAAGTTGCCTATCTAATTAAAACTAAAAAAATTCTATATTTTGCCAACAAGCAAAATTTTTTTACTTGTTAAAGGGTGGGTGGGTTGTACTGGTAGGTGTGTAAGGTGATGGTGGGGTCCAGGGGTTTGACCGCTGGCTAGATTAATCCGATTAAATTGCTAGTTTGCGGTTATTTAAAATCAACAAGGGAAAATAATCCAATCATTTTTGTGGTTTTGTAAAAATTTATTTTTGTTTGTGGTTTTGGTAATCAAATGAGTTTGTGTGATAGTTGATGGTTGGTTATCTATGAGAAAACCAACTAGGTTATCTATGAAAAATTTGTTTTTTTTTGTAGTGATGTTTTAAGGCGTGAAAAACTATGATTATGGATTTTAATTAATAGTGGACGTTTGAGTAATCAATTTTTAAAAGTTGGAGGGTTGGTTGTATATGATTGGTTTATATTGTAAAGCGAGAAAATTTAAGTAATGTTAGGGGTAATCAATTGTTCTTGATTGGTTCTTCAATTACTGTACAATACATCGCCAGTGATCGACCAAAATTGGTTTCGCGATCAACCGGTCGACCACTTGCATATACTCTTGCTGTAGAGCACTTCCGTTGAACGCGGAAATACACGCGAATCGGATTCTCATAAGTGTAACTTCAAAAAATAAAAAAAACACTTCATATGATAAGAATATTTATTTAATAAAAATGTTCATCAATCTAGAACTCTTGTAAATGGTTAACTTTCTTCAGAATTTGACCTCTCAAATTTCTTATGGAAAAATTACATGGAAATTGATCTAGAATTCTCTTTGTTTAACTACTTTCAAGGTTGAACAAAGAAATTGGTGCGACCTGATTAGTGCGTGTACTTCACCTAATGCTTCTGAACATATGAGAGTAATTTGATTTATGTATACATGAATGTATTTCATGTTTCTAACAAAGTTACGTAAATTCTTTTAAACAAAGGGTTTGAAATTAATTTATTCATATTTATAATGAATTTTTAACAACTAAGAAAATTCATGAATTTTTTATCGATAATACACTTTTCGTAAACGTAATTAATACTTAGCATATTATAATCGTTAATTTAAAATTCTCTTTTTTACCGATCCATCAACATAATTTTCAGATTAATTAACTCTAGATTATATTTTTTTACTTTCATAGTAAATTAATTTATAAATATAGTATTCCGTAGCACAAAGTCAGTCTATTTTACTAAAAAAAAAGTAGCTAAGAGTACAAATCTCAAGTGGTTATAAAACAAGGCATGCTTAACTTTTTTTTTCCTAAATTTTATTCTTCCTGTACACGGGCTAATTCCAACCCAATCCGAATACTTAAAGGCGGTGCCCAAGTTTTCTAAAACGTCTTGCACACTTTTAAAACATTTTGATCAGGTCGTTAACATAATTTTACCATCTAGGTCCAAGCCTGAAGCTACCTACAAATTTTCAACGCATTTAATTAGAAGGGAGTCGGTTGACAAAAAATTTACGAAGCTTCCAGCTTTTTGCGGAGCGGTCAGGAAAATGGGTGCCACGCTTCATTCAATACATACCCATTTCCATACATATCGCTTAGTTCTGGCAGTTTTTGATAAAAGCTCTGAACTTGAAGCCCTGACACTATGGTGTCAAAAAAGGATATATTCCCCCTATAAGAAAGAATAATAATAAAGAAAGAAGAAAACAAAAAATATAAAATATCTCTCTTAATATTAGTTCAATCGAAAAATGCGTAAGAAATAAAGTTGTAGAAAATCAAATTTGCTACAATTCATCACCATATCATTTTTGCTAGAACTCCAATGTGTACAGAGATATTAAGAAATTTAATTTTCAATCTTAAACCGTCAATATTTCTGTAAATATTAGTGTAACAGAAAATGATAAGAAACAAGATTACAGTAAAACTTAGTACCTATAACTTTACTTCTTATAAATTTTTCGCTTTTCGAATATTAAGGGAAATGTGTCAAATTTTGTGTTTACCCCTCCCATTAAACCACCCTTTCCCCTTGTCCGATTTAACCCATTAACGAACTTGACCTTTTGAATACAAAAAGCGCCTCAAATACCAAATTTCATTCCGATAAAATAAAAACTGTGACCGCTAGAGTGATTACAGACACACACACATATATATATATATATATATATATATATATATATATATATATATGTCCATAGATATATATATATATATAAATTTTACATATGGTGATTGTCGACATCTACTAGGTAGGATCGATGGACATTTGAAGAAATTTTTGCGAAATTTTGACTTCGGTACGGGAACCAATAGCTCTGTTTCCTATCAGGAAATTTGCTAAAAAATTGATCGTTTAATTATTGTAATAGATTAACGAAAAGTTTGACATTTTTATATAATCCAAGCGAAGAAGTATACAAGTCAAAAAGTATAGTATAAAATCTCAGGTCTATTCATATAATTGATGTGTGCTATTAGCTGAAACTTTTTATCACGATTACAGCAAATGAACATTCAATATGTTTATAAATACAGGATAACTTACTTTTAAATTTTCGCCCCCAATCATAAAAGTCAAATACCTAATAATCATAACATTTTACATAAAAATTCTTAAAAGTGTTATCGTGTTTTTTTTTTTTTTTTTTTTTATATATTTTTCTTTTACATTTTTTATAAAAATGTTTTAAATACAAAAAATATTTTTTACTGACGGTGTAATGGTGGGGTCACTATCATTTTTTGTTTGTTTGTTGTAAGAGTTGTCTCTAAATAAACCTGAGATAATAAATTTAAAAAAAAAAAAAAAGTTGTGAAGTATTTAAGATAGCACTCAAATAAATACTCACATCAGGTTATTTAACTCTCATCGTTAAGTATTTAAGATCTCGTATATAATACACGTTATTAATGTTACAGTAAAACTGCAGTATTAACACACACACACACAAATATGTAAATTCGCATTTTGGGTACTTTATTTTAACCCTTCAGTTTTTTTTTTTTGAACACATGGCACATTTTTTTATACACATAGCCATAAAAAAAACTTTTTAACAAAAAATAGAACCGACGAAAGAAGAAAGTAACTGAATAGCAAAAAATGCACTTAAAAAAAAATTTAGTTGGTCTACCCATATTTAGACAAATATAATAAGTTATAGAACTTCAAAGTCACTAAAAAGCGAGAAATAAAACCTAGTTTGACAAAATGGAAACCCGACTTCAAAAATCAAATATTCTATAAAAAAAATGCTCTAAAAAGTAAAAAAATAATTGAATATTCTTGTGCCAATTTTAGTTCACCTAAGCAAAAAATTTTAAATATATATGTACAATTATTGTTATTTTTGGAGGCGGTGTCCAAAAGTTATGTGAATTTCTCTACGCTGACACCGACTCCAAAAATAACAATAACTGTACATATATATTTAAAAATTTTTGCTTAGGTGAAAAAATTGACACAAGAATATGCAATTATTTTTTTACTTTTTAGAGCATTTTTTTTATAGAATATTTGATTTTTGAAGTCGGGTTTCCATTTTGTCAAAATAGGTTTTATTTCTCGCTTTTTAGTGACTTTGAAGTTCTATAACTTATTATATTTGTCTAAATATGGGTAGACCAACTAAACGACCTACTAAATTTTAGTGTATTTCTTTATAACACATTTTTTTTTATCCGTTGTTTTTTTTTTAATGTTTAGTGCATTTTTTCATAATAGATTTTCAGTTTTTTTTACATGCATTTCGTTTTTTTTTTTTTGAAAAAAATTTTTTTTGGGGTCGGTTTTTTTTTGTAAACAACTTTTTGAAGTCGGTCTTTAAAAAAATTTTCTTATTTTCCCATTATGAGTGAGTATCCTTTCAAAAAAAAATTCGCCGAAATCGGTTATCACATATAAAATGAGGATTTTCCTCGATTTCCCGGGGATCCCCTCATCAGAATGCGATTTGGTGCCAATGGGACCAATCGGAAATCAAACTCTTTAAAACAAAAATAAAAAATTCAAAATCGGTTCATAAATTACGGAGTTCTGAGGTGACACACATAAAAAAATAAAAAAATACAGACGAATTGAGAACCATCCTCCTTTTCGAAGTCGGGTTAAAAATAGACAAATCCGCTGCTTCTTCGATTTATTACCATGCCACATCTAAATCCCATTACGAGCGTCTGGAATACGAATAAGTGGTAAGGTAATGGACTTTAGTGACAACTCAAGTAGTGGGAGGGGGACATTCAAATCAAATTAATTACATAATTTAAAAATAATTGTAAATAGTTAAATAAAACATAGTCTATTGTAATGCAATAGCACTTCTGAGATCATCAGGAATATTAAATAAAGAAATTTAATCAAAATCTATCAAATTGTTTTTAAGTTAAATCCGTTCAAATATACATATAAAGAATTTTATAGATTAGTATAGATAAATGAGACAATTTAAATGAATAATAATAATAGATATTTATTCATTTTGAGTATAATTAATTCATTAGCATCATATTTTAATTCAAAGCATTCTTTACCTACCAGATTCTCAGTTTGTAACGTAAATAAATTAAGAGTAAAACAAGTGATATTTATTATCAGTGAATAACAATTTAAGATATTTATCTTCTTCAGGACGATTAAAAATATAGACCTGTGGTTGACACAACAAATATTACAAGAATGTTTGGTGTATACTTCATTTTTGTGTAGATATACGAAGACGTTGTCCAATAATCGATTGCTACGAAAAACGGCACTTTGCCACAACGCTCATTTAAAATTAAAAAATTTGCTACTTATAAGGAGGGTCCAGCATTGTGTTATACAATCAGGACAAAAAACCGGTTTGATTTTATTATAGAACAAATACATATAAACACATATACAATACATATTCACTTTGAAATGTGTGTATTCACAAATGATAACTTTGCTATTAATTATCTCGCGTTCAAAACGGTCAAAAATTCTGAAACTTCGGGATTTATTAGAAATGTTATTTTTGTCCTGTGAATAAAAAATGAGCAAAATCTATCGAAAAGTGCTTTCACGTTGGAACATCCTTAAACTTAGACCCTTTTATTAAGTTTAGACAAAATACGATTGCCAGGGACCGGTTTTGAATTTGTATAATAATATACTTTTCATTTTTTAGTAGAAATGAGCATGGCCTTGTAGACAACACACTCAAAACATTATTGTTCCATGAAAACCTGTAAGATTGTTTTAGACTAAAAACAAACAACCGCGCTAAACTAATCTAATTTTAACATTTTTGACTTTAATATACTCAAGCATTCATTTGGAGTGTAAAATCGAAAATTCAAATGTCTTCGAATAGACGTACACTTTATTACCTTTATTTGTCATCAAAATGGCGTCAAATGGCTACACATCTCCAATTAATTTATTGAATTAAAACGAGAAGTACATTGATCTATACTGTAGCCAGTTGACGCCATATTGATCAATTGATACCGTATTGATGACAAATTAAGGTACTCGAGTGTGCATTTCGCGATAAATTTACTAGTAAACAAAAAGCATCTACGTATCGCGTATCAACTGTCGGTGTTATATGTTTGACCTCAATGTACACTCCCGTTCAATAAAATTGAACCAACCTGAAATGTTAATTTTCTTACATTTCATAAAACTTCTCACTTTTATAACTCTCTGTATATTATTTATTTATAAACAAAGATAAGTAGTATATTTTTTAAATGTGAAAAAAGAAATGGAAGTTTTATATTTTTTATTTATGTAAACAAGGTTCAGATCGGTTCAATTTTATTGAACGGGAGTGTACGTCAGTCAAGACACAATTGCAATGAAATAAAATGAAACAATCGTTTCCGATATAAATTAATTTGATAAAAGTACTTACGTATATTTATTGTTTAAGTGAATTAAATGTTTCTTACCTAAAACAAACAAAAATAAATAAAAAATTAGTGAAACTGAATATTTATGTTCATATATTAAAAAATTAAATTAGGGCGAAGGGTCATCTGACTAGATAAGGATCATATACACAAATCCAGTGTTTCTCAACCACTGTGCCGTAGCACCTTTATGTGCCGTCAAATTTTAGAAATGTATATAGAAAAATATTAACCAACATAAAAACGAAAAAAAGATCGAGACTGTTAAATGTAGAAGACGATTTGAGAGTAGCATTGTCATTTTTACGACCAAATGTAAATGAAATGATAAAAAACATCAAGCTCAAATTTCTCATTAAAAGTATTCTTATTATTAACTTGTAATGAATCCCTTAACAAACGTACTGTTGTTTTTGTAGTACATATTATTTTATTTTACATTCAAAATTATTATCATTAACTATTTCACAGTGTATTATAGAGAAGTAAACAACTTTTAAACTTATCTTTTTCTTTGTGTGCCGTCAAATTTTGAAATCGTTAAAAGTGTGCCTCGACAAAAAAATGGTTGAGAATCATGGCACTAATCCAATAGCAAAATACCTAATAATTATAGGGAATTGACTGCTTAAAAATGAAATTTGAACAACATTGATACGTGAATTAGCTAAAACTCCCGGAAATATCTACAGTTTCTTGGATAAAGGAAACCATTACTTGCTACATCGCCTTGTAGTTAATTGAAACTGCTTGAATTTTCACAGCTTCGTATAGGTAACAAAAATTGCGAATTCTGCGAAAGTATCAAACTTTGCAGAGTGTTTTCACAAACTACCATAACCATGGTTCGGGAAGTGCTCTATTGTCCAAACACAGCTCCAGGAAGGCATAACCATGATAAATTACTGATATTGATTGATAGCATTTATTGAATTATGGAAAATAAAGTTTATATGAACTAGAATAAACGATTAATACAACTTTATTCACAAGTCAAGGGTTTTTTACGCTATTAGTTCCTAAAATTGTGCCTCGAAAACAAATGTATAATTGAACTCCTTTTCATTTGCGAATCCTTTATTTGCGAATGCATATGATTGCAATACATCCTAAAACGCCAGATGTTTATCTTAATAAAAATCTAAAATATTGATTTTCGAAATAAATCTAGTTAATTGTATATAAATAAATAAAAAGCGAATACACGATATTATTCTTTCAATATTGTTAAGACACTAATTAATTGGATATTAGTTACGTGATTCTATTACAAATTATTATATATATATATATATATATATATATATATATATATATATATATATATATATATATATATATATATATATATATATATATATATGTATATATATATAGCTTCTTTTTTAAAACACACCCAATCTGGAATACTGTATAGTGTCGATAGTGTCGTACTGTATCTATCGTAAACTAAACGTACGGTATATATATATATATATATATATATATATATATATATATATATATATATATATATATATATATATATATATATCATTATTTAATCCGGAGCCTTAAGACAATTTGCGGATTACTGCCCAACGCATAATATTTGGTTGATGTAAGAAATTCATTTGTAATCGAATTAAAAAAAAAAACAAATTATGAAACAAACATACGCGTACACAATTTACCCGTTATGTCCTTTAATAAATGTAAAATATAGCTTAAGTTGTATATTTTAAAAAAAAGAACATTTTTTGTCTTTACATTTTTGTTCTATTTCTTACGGTTTCAAAGATAGGTAGTTTTGCCCATTTTTCCCAAACATGGTCCGATATTGCCTATTCGAACTTGACCTTACGTTTTAGCTCCAGAACACACACACAAAATTTCAGCTCACTAGCTCGTTTTTGAGTTATCATGTTCACAGACGAACGGACATGAGGAAATGACCGAATTAGGCCATTTTATGAACACCTATTCCAAACATTTATTTATATCTGTGATCAATATTTTCAAGCATTACAAGGTCGGGACTAAACTTAATATACCCTGGTATATGTACATATACCGGGTTAAAAAATATATATTTTGCTAGTCAAGTACAGCTCTGTATTTTGTAACACCCGATATAATGTGATATTTTATCCAGATGAGTTATCAATTGGCATGATATTATATTTATTATTGTTGTAGCTACGAGGGATAAAGATTACCTACTACAATATCGTAACATAATGCCAAGGTTACGATTACGTTTGAATGAAGTTTCGTTCGTATTTAATAATATGATCTATATTTAAAATATACACATATTAATATTGTGAACGATTTTCAATAGATGATGAAAATTTATTAGATTGGAAAATTAACTATAAGGTATTTATTGAAAAACATTATTGCTGGAAGTATAAATAATACACAGGTACACCTGAACAATGTAAAAAAAAATATATCAAGGTGATTGACAAACTTAACATCTCAAAACATGAAAGGAACTGAAAATTTAACAAATTAATTTCTTCTAGTTTTAGTATGGACTTGTTACATTAAGGTAGTTCCAACACTGTCTTATATAATCAGGACGATTAACCGGTTTGCTTTTATTATAGAACAAATACATATACACACATATACAATACATAGATATATTCACTATTCATATATACAAATTAATGTAATTTTGAAATTAAAAATAATTTTAAACTTTTATATTTCGAAAACAAAACGGTAAACGCGTTTTTGTTTAAATTTATTTAATAAATATTTATCTTTACTATCCCAGTTTTTTTTTATAATTCTGTCGAGTATTTTTTTTAATACAATAGATGATAGTTGGACGGACATAAGTTTTACATGCTTCTAATTAGAGAGAATGATTACTTTGCTATTAATTATCTCGCGTTCTAAACGGTCAAAAATTCTGAAACTTCAGGATGTATTAGAAAACGTTATTTTTAGCCTGTGAAAAAAAAATGAACAAAATCTGTCGAAAAGTGGTTTCATGCTGGAACATCCTTAAGTGTCTCTAGTATGAACTATTTATCCTGGCATTTCCAGGATTTCCTTACGGAATGTATATGATTGTATCTTGGGCCAGTTTAGTATTTTTTTTGAGATATAAATTATTTGTCTTGAACACTTGTTGCAATTGTATTTGACCTTGACACATGACACAGTTGTATTGTAATGAAATTTGCAATATTTACGGCTTAAGTGCTAATCATTTACCTGAAAAAAGATTCGACCAACTACAGTACCTGATGTTGTGTTATTGGGTCCACTAGTTAATATTTTCATTATATTTATTCAGTTATATTGAAGATTTATGCTCTCGACTTCAATGATTTGGAGATAAGTAGTTTTTAAAATATGATTTTTGAAGTGGAAAATTAGCTATTATATTTAGTAGTAATATTCAATTTTGTCAAAAATATTATTGATTTTTGTTCCTTAACAAATGAGGTAATTATTAACATATTTTGTCAACCATGTAATTTTGGTATTATTGTCAACAATGCAGTAATACCCAGATTTTCCAACAATTACACAACATCAGTTAATATTTTGCATTGAAACTTGTAACGAACACAGTTTGACTGTAATAATAAGAAGTTTAAATGTAATATTTCTTTCTTAAATGTTTTGTCGGCGACCGGCAATGTTTGAAAACCTTACTGTTGTAATTATGTATGCATTTACAAGATTATTATTATAATATATATATATATATATATATGTATAAATATATGAGACTATGTAGATTCTTAGTCCATACGAACACTCATACGCTTTACGCTAACGTTATAAATGCATTTGTTTATTAGTGATGTGCCAGAACAGCCTCAAACACGATAATGTTTGAGTATCATCAGCAAGTATATTTGAAATTGGATATTTCAATACACTTTCTACAGTCTTTGCATTTGACGCAGATATAACATTGAATTTGCGGGGAGGGGAGGGGGAAAGTGTTGGTCATACCAAAAACTGAAATTTGGCTAATTACGTTAGGTATCAATAAGTCTCGATGAAAATGGTTCAGACTTCGAATGATTAACGAATTTTTATATTTACTCACTAATTAACTTTAAAGTTCTGGGGTTCAACGACAACAGTCAATTTGGACTCTTAGGCTCTGATATTATAAATTTATATCCAGCCGTTATGGTGGAAAAACTCAACCAACTTTGAATTCACTTGCCCATACTTTGGATTTTTAACCCGACAAAAAATTTTTTACAAAAAAAAAACAAAATGCTTGTAAAAAAAATTGAAAATCTGTTATGAAAAAATGCATTAAAAATTTTAAAAAAAAAAAAAAACGGATAAAAAAAATGCGGCGGTGTCCAAAAGTTATGTGAATTTCTCTAGACTGACACCGACTCCAAAAATAACAATTGTACATATATATTTAAAATTTTTTGCTTAGGTGAACTAAAATTGGCACAAGAATATGCAATTATTTTTTTACTGTTTAGTGCATTTTTTGTTATAGAATATTTGATTTTTGAAGTCGGGTTTCCATTTTGTCAAAATAGGTTTTATTTCTCGCTTTTTAGTGACTTTGATTACTCATTTTATTTATAATTTTTCAAAAATTTCCATGTAAAACATTAATCACATTCCGACAGTGATTTGTTTATACCACCACTGTGTGCGCATCGATAGTTTCGAATACCCCCAGCAGAGACTTGTAGGGAGCGAATACAAATATCGACCCTGGTACATCACTAATATACACACATTTACACACTATAATCCAGCAGAAGTCTTACACAAATATTGTAAAATAAAACGATAATAATACCTTTTTTAAAAGCAAAACATATTATAAAACATAAATATAATAAAAATACCTTTACCGCTTTGTTGTATTTCATATATGTATTATTATTTACACATATACACAACAAAATGAAACAATATATTTAATATTAGGAATTGGAATTAATTCGTAGCGTTTTTTTAATGAAAAAAAAAAAAGCAAAAATATATTACTCGAAGTATTGTCCACCTATCTATTACTTTTTCCCATCTTTCGGGCAGGAGACGAATACCGCTTCGGAAAAACGCCTGATCTTTAGATGCAATCCCCGAATCGACCCATTTTTTGGCAATCTTCATAGGAAGTGAACTTCTGCTCAGACAGGCTATGAGCCATCGACCGAACGAGTGGTAATTGGAAGGAGCAACATCTGGAGAATACGGTGGGTGAAGTAGGACTTCCTATTTCAATTTCTCTAAGTATATTTTACCGGTTTTGCGACGTGTGGGTGAGCATTATTATGCTGCAAAATTACTTTGTCGTGCCTTTCGCAGTATTCTGACCGTTTTTCCTTCAATTGTTGCACGGGTTCAAGTGCATCAATTGTAGTCGGTATCGATCCTTAGTTATCCCAGCGGAGATGTTGTGGGCCTTCTGTGTGGCGTCTGGCCTCAACAGAATCCTATTGCTTCATCTGCTTAAAATAGCACCTCTTACCCGGAAACGTCTCGGCTTCGGGTGACAGGTTGTTCTAAAGGACGGCACAGAGGACCCTTTGGTCTAGGGGCTAGGGACCCACTTGCAGTACCCCTCTTTCTAATTCTTATTATTATTATGGTTTCATTCAGTTTTAGCAGCTCATAATAAATCACACCCCTCTGATCCCACCAAATACAGAGCATGAGCTTAGAGCCATGAATATTCTGCTTCGCCACTGATGTTGATGGTTGACCGGGCTTAACTCATGACTTTCTGCGCTCGGGATTATCGTAATGATCCATTTTTCATCGCCAGTGACAATTCGATGAAAAAATCCCTATCATATTTCTCTCGTTGTAGCAGCAGCATATTCGACAAATTACAAAGTATCGTTATTTACTCTTAAAAACCTCTTATAATGAAAATGGCGCCTATTACCAACTGTTTCACGATGAATATTTTGTTGTAAGTTACAACGGAATACAGCTCTACCTATGACATCTCTTGAAAAACGCTACGAATTAATTCCAAGTCCTGAATATATAATATTCATTCTATCCATTCATAAATTTTTATTTGGTACACTTTGTAAGTACAATAAATAAAGAAATAATACATAGATAATTATTTTTATATGGTTTTAATATATTATTATTATTCTTTTAGTTACTAATTTTTTATTGTTTTAAAGTCGATTATTATTGTTTTGAATTATTATCGTTTTCTATTCTTAATGATTTTATTGACATAATTAATAATTAAAATATACAATGCAATGTTTTTCTTTTTTAATTTTATTCGGATTTATTTGTTCAATATTAACAATCTCCACTCATTATTTAAACTAGTAGGAAAATAAGACAAAATCTTTTGTCGCGGTATCTTGGCTCTCTTTAGCCTTTAAAGGAACACTGTCGAACCTGCAACCGATCCCGATACTCGACACAAAAACACAAATATTTGTAAAGGTTTACTAAATATAAGTCAATTGGACAAAACGCACTTTAAAAAAAATTAAATAAAACAAAAACTCTATGATTCTCCAAACCTGAAAGATTTGATTTGATCAAAGAAAAAGAATTTGAATTTTAGTTCTCTTTTTTTATTGTATTCCGTTTTTTATTTCCACAATTAATAATTGAGTGTTTTATCTCGTTTTTATAAAATAATGTACACTGATTTTACTTGAACAAATTACTTTTAAACTGAATAATATACTCGAACTATTGTCAACTTTAGACAGAGTATTTTAATCCAACAATACTGATTTTTAAACTGAACAAGGTCAAAATATTGGATTGGGAAAACTGTGTTTTATATACTGCCAAGACAAAAACCTGTTCAAACGAATTTAAAAAAATTGTTTCTTTCAAAACATATTTTGTGCATAAATAGGTAATAATTAATTATTACCTATTTTAATTAACATACGTGAAATTATTTTGGTTTTTTCGCGTAAAAAAATATACACAATATTATGCAAACATACTGAAACTTATTAAAAAATAAGGAATTTTAATTTCAATGACAAAAAATATAAACTTAACTGTGGATTTTATAGAAATTTATGAATGTACTATATCTAGCGCTTGAACGTTCTTAAGCAATTAACGCAGTTGTTATTTGCACGTGTATTTGGTACTCTTAATATGGTATAGAGCTCTCGGCACGCGCAAAAATAAAACTAGTACTTGACAGTTGTTTTTGGATATCATCAATAAGCCTAATTATTTTCTTCATAAATAATTACCTCGTGATGTGATATACAAAGAACGAGTCCTAACCGTACTCGACTCAAACCATTCTTTATTCAATTTCAAATTCTACATGTTATAAACTTGCATAGTGTAGGACAGTTGGTGTTTTGCTTTAAAATAATTTTAACGTCGATGGGACCTTGTGGGATCGTGTGAGGGACTAACCCCTTTTCTGCGAAAACCTCTTTAGGACAACCGCCCCCGCCGCATTTTTTTACGAGGATGAATATTTTTGTTTATTTTTTGCTATTTCTGTCTAAACTATTGACGCTATGAAAAAATTGTATTTCGATCGATAACATAACACTGTTTTCTATCCTGCTCTATTGCAGTGTTTGAGAGAAATTCAGTAATAAATGTGTATCATAAAGTATACAGAAAAAATTATATATACAGTCCCGTTCAATAAAATTGAACAGACCTGAAATGTTTATTTTCTTACATTTCATAAAACTCCTCACTTTTGTGACTCTCTGTATAATAATTCACTTATAAACAAAGATAAGTAGTATATATTTTAAGCGTGAACATACATTAACTTCTTTAGTAAAACAGACAGAAGTCTGTCTATCAGATAGGCAGTGTGACCCCACTCCAATGGACAATAATTATGTTTGTGTATAATAAGCCCGTTTTTACACGTGATAAAGTTGTGATGAAAGTTTTCAATCGCAACAAATGTATGTGATATAACGAGACTTACATCTCTTTGTACATACAGAAATATATCAATCGCATGTTTTATTAATAGCTTATAACTCTCGTCTTGCTAAATATTTTTCTTTGTCAACCACTTCAGTCACATGATCATAGCAAACCAATCACCCTATTCTTACATCTAAAGTCACATATAAGATTGCATCGAAGTAGAAGCCAGGTATATTGTGTTATAACTGAATAGTTTCATCAAAAAATACTACTATGAATAGTTGCTTGTAAAGTTACATGTGTAAAATAGGACATGATAAGATTTTATGTGTTAGTATTTGTGTAGTTTCGTTACAACTTTGGTAAATAGCTACACTGCCAGTTCTAACATTAAGAACATTTAAATTTGATTATACCGTTGAAATGAGGTACAGGAATGGTGTCATCATTATTATTACATGTTTCTGATAAATAGTGTTAGAATTACGAGCCACATTATCAATGATAAACCTGGCCTGGTCTTCTATCTCTGTTCACATTCGAGTTTGAGAAAAATGATCAGGTAATGAATTGTAGCAAACTTGATTTTCTACAACTTTACTCCTTATACATTTTTCGATTATTCTAATATTAAGAGAGATATTAAATATTTTGTGTTTGTTTGACACAAATACATGAAATATATTTTATTGTAAAAATATTGATTGTCGTTTCCATAGTAACTATAAACTATAATCGTTATACATCGATTTATTTTGGCTATTAATAAATTTAATTTTTAGCGAATTTCCTCCAAAGGAAATGCAGCTATTGTTGCAAATACTAAAGTCATATCAGATATTATAATTCATTTTGACCACACTAAAATTATGACCGCCAGAGAGTGATTTATGTATTCTAAGGAAATTCGCCAAGTTGATGCAGCTCCTGCGTAACGAATTTTTAGATATTGAAAGACCGTACTATATTAAACATTAAACACCGCCTGCTCTTAGAAAGAGCAGGCAAGATGAGAAAATTTAAATTTGACTACACAGTTGAAATTAGGTACTGGAATGTCTTCATCATTATGACTCCATGTTTCTCATAAAAGCCTTTTAGAATTACGAGCACATTATCAATGATATCAACATTATGGGTTCGTAAAATTTGTTTAATAAATGTATGACAAACCTGGCCTGGTCTTTATAAATTTGACTAACTCTGATTCTAATGTACATAATGGATTTAATGCCAGTCTTTCAACCTCTAATTTTAACGGCAGAAATGACGCTGGTTCTGTTCTACCATTATAAAATGTAGACTCAATTTTCTATTGTTGTTTTACAATTTACACTACTATATCATTTTATTCAACTTTTGTGTCTTAATAGTAGTGTTGACCTTATTTAATATTATTTTAATAAATTGTTTAAAAAGAAGTATAACTTATTACGGGCGTACATACGTACACACACACTTTTTTGTTTTTATATGTCTTAATTTTCATTCTAAGCACTCTGTACTAAGTAATAAACCTACAATATAATGGAATGAAATACCTACATTGAACAGATGCTGCTGTTGGTCTATTAACTACTCACTAATACCTACTAAGGTAATATATATAATATAATATGTGTTTAATACTGTTAATAATCAATGGACCATAAATTCTGCACAATCGAACTAATTAACTGCCCACATTACTAAGTTCACTTCATCATTGTTTCCACGTTTCTTGCACATAACACATATAATTTTATACCATAAAAAATCGATTTTTGGTTTAATAAATCGAAATAAAGAAAAGTCAGATGATTTAATACCATGGTGTACAGCTTTAACGAAAGAAATGTGTACTAGTTAAAGCAATGGCACGTCAAATTTGGATCAGAGAGAGACAACCGGATGGCGAGTGGTAATCTGGGTCTTGAAGTGCTACTGAACCTCCCCATACCGTCCGAATGGAAGCCAAATGGACCGGGGCGAAACGTAAAATTTTATGACGAGGCAACCGGATGAAAATGCGGTTGCTTTAAATCATACCCATTTATATAACATTTTTTTGCCATCCGAAACACGCGTTTTCGCACTCGCAAATTTAGAAACACCCCTTCAAATTCTTCATTGATTTATTTTCAGTGAGATAACTCAAGGATTAATTATTAAAGTTGAGGTTGCTTGTTTGAATTCAAGATTATTGTTATTTTTCTAATATTAAATATTAAATACATTTTTTTAAATCATTTCGGCACATTGGAATTTTTCTTCTACTTAAATTAATATTTCAATTCACACACCATTTGAGTTGTTTACTGATAGGTATTTAGTAAACATCTTAAATCATTTTCCATTTAATAATTTTAACTGTCAAATGATTTGGGTTCGTTTAAGTAGTTTTTTTTTTTTATTAATAAGGTGCAAACACAAATTGAGTGTATAATAGGGAATATGCTCATTTTTATCCCGACTTCAAAAAGGAGGATGGTTCTCAATTCGTCTGTTTTGTTTTTAATGTGTGTCACCTCAGAACTCCGTCATTTATGAACCGATTTTGAATTATTTTTAAAAATATTTTTATACGATAGGTTATATCGTTATATAACTGTAAAAAAATATCCAGCGTAGAAAAATATTGTGCTGTCGACTGACGACTTAGTAAGTACTGTATTGTGCCATGTTGTAAAAATACAATAAGGAATTCACCCGATACAGTGTTTTTTCTTGTCCCGAGAGGTGTGTGTTACCATAAACACATCAATTTTTGGTAAATTATATGATTGCGCGTTCACATAACCACTATCACTCATTTTCCACACAGTCCTTGTTCTTTCTCACGATGCAAATGTAATATAACTTCTAAATATGTAAAAAAAATCACAATAAAATCATCACTCAATTGTAACCATCAAACAACTACGCGCTTGTTGACACTGTCATTATAGATTTTGACGTCACATTCGATCTGGCCAATAGCGTTGCGTTTCAAGTATTTTGAATTTCCATCTTTTTTTTTGCACTTTTTAATAATTATTTTCTTAACGAAAAAGAAATAATATTAAAAAATATTTACATAGACATAATTCTAAAGTAATAATGTTAAAAAAAAATATTTAACCCTTTTTTTAATCAGACGTATATTCCCTATTGTTAAAGCATTTATTTTCAGTAAATATACATTGAGAATCGGTAAACATTCTTATTGTCGAGGAATTTGAAGAAAATTTCTGTTTGTGTTAAGTTGATAATTATTTCGAATACTGTTCTTTAGTTTTTGTTAACAGTAGTATCGGTAATTGGAATCTGAAACCGTAATTAAAATTAACGAGGCTTAATTTTCGTTACGGTTTTAAGTTACGCTCAGCGTCAATGAAACGGGCGAGTAACAGCTAGTTTACTAATAAAAAAAATTAGTAATAGAATTAACTTTGGCTAGTTAAAATATTTCGGACTTAACAGGACAATATACAAACCAATATATACACACACATTAATAATAATATATAATAAAACTATTTTTTTACGGTACATAGGTCATAAAAACTATAAAAATGTTCTGTATTTTACTAGAGAAATAAATAATAGCATCAATTTTTATTACAAAAATTGATTATGGTTTACAATGGGTTTTGATATCGTTGCTCGAGTGTTGGAAACAGGCATACTATTTTCAGTATAAATAATATATACTCGTATATCAATATACAGATGCCCGCCATAATATATTATTATCTATATGTACTGACTAGAATATCGTAGTATGTGATATAGATTATAGAGGAAAGGTGTTCAAATTCCATATACGTAATCGACAGATGCATCCAGTTTAATCTGGAAAGAAACTAGCCAAATCGAAATACAACAATCCTCTCCGCGCTACTAGGCTCAATGGTCTATGCAAGAACAATAAATTCACCTTCCTTCGACAAGGAAAACACATCGATATCTCTTACAGGACCAGAACCCTTCTGTAGATTTGATAACTACATCTACTAGACAGAGCTCAGAAATGAAGAAGAGATCAAAGAAATTTCGTTATGACTTATCGCAATCTTTTCCAGGATTGAGTCCCAAAATCTTCGTCAACTTAAACAAAAGTTTATCATGGTTTACCATGACGCTTTTTTTCACGGTTTTTTTTTACCAGTCCAAGTGGCCGAGCTGTCTAAGGCGTTATGTCTGCGCAGTATGCCTACTTGGAAACTGGGAGGTTATGGGTTCGAATCCCGACATCGGCAGTTTGTCAATTATTAAGAAAAAAGGGGGGCGGTTAACTGTCGGCGTATGGACAAGAACGAAGTAACCGGCTATGCTTGAGAAGGTTTTCTGTAGTTTCCTTCACGAATTTCAGATGAAAATCGGCTTAGTTCCTATCATAGTCGGCTGCAGCCGCATATCCTACCAATTTTTAGTCTATACACAAAAATTCCTTCCACTCCACTCACATCCTCATATTCTTAGACAATGGACCTTATGGTCAAAGTGTAGCCCGTCCAGGGCAGCCTCTTCAATCTATCTATCTATGACGCATTTTTTCCTAGGGCATAGTAAACTTTTGAAGCACTTTCGGAAGCTGGAATTCGAAATTAATGGCAGTTCCAGGTTCAATAGAGAGCCAGGGGAAACTTCGTAGGGAGAACTACCTCGTAGGGCCTACTTCGTAGGGCGAACAGCCTATCAACTGTCCGCAAGGAAAATACAATCCTGCGATTCACTCCAGGTCATAAATTTTATACAAGAGATAGATATGGAAAAATCTATCTAGTAGAACAATATAGATCTTTCAAGTCGCAGTGTCTTATTGTATCACAACACAGCTTGAAAATAATGAGCTCCTGGGTGAAATGACCTCACCGGAAATGCAGCTTTACTCCAGGCAAAACGATGTAGAGGTTTTAGGTGAAAAGTGGTAGAAATTAACAAAAGCGCAATATGCCTTCAATAAATGTTCCTACTAATTTTATATTGTTTTACCAAAGATGAGATCCTCTATTGACATAAAAGTTAAATATTAAATTTTATTTATATCTAACCCAATTTATAATGATTGAAAGACAAAAAAAAATGATTGTTTGGATACAACTAATTTATTTATATGTAATTCATTAAAAACATATTAATTAAGTTCAATTAATATATATTTATCAATGATTTAATACACATATGCATACATATATGTTGCGATAAAAGTGATTAATGTGTTTAATATTAATAATAACCTGTCATTATTAATAACATCTTTGTATTTTGGTAAATGTAAATAATGAGTTGTAGTACACTATATTTATCGATAAGTATGAATATTTACTTGAGTTGATTTGGTACATAGGGCAACAAATTTGCTGCTCTTCTTTCAAAATTCCATACTTGATTTGTAATGGTGGGATATCTGAATAATTCGTTTGGTTGTCTCGAATTAAGGTAGATAAATTGTAAAGGCTGCCCTCGACGGGCTACACTTCGACAATAAGGTCCATTGTGATGCCTTAGGATGTGTGTGGAGGACAAGGATTTGTGTGTATGCTAGGAATTGGTAGGATGTGCGGCTGCAGCCGACTATGATAGGAACTATGACCATATTCATCTGGAGTTCGTGAAGGAAACTGCAGAAAAACCTCTCAAGCATAGCCGGTTACTTCGTTCTTGTCCATACGCCGACAGTTTAGTCAATTAACCGCCCCTTTTTTTCTTTAATAATTGACAAACTGCCGATGTCGGGATTCGAACCCATAACCTCACAGTCCCAAGTAGACAGAGCGCTTTAGACAGCTCGGCTACTTGGCCGGGTGTCTCGAATAAAAGTTGTTCGTCATAAAAATATTAACAATTTTTGTCAAAAACTACTATAAAATTTTGAACGCAACTTTGCCCATGTGTACTATGAGCCACAAAAATAGTGTTCTTTTATCAAATTATTCTGTGATATTCTGTATGAATTAAAAATAGCTTAATGTTTGTGTATGGACAAAATCGGTTTATGAATTTTCCCGCTTTAGGGGGGAAACTCCATATATTCAAAATCATAAGAGATAAAAGAAATGTTTAAATACAAAAGATGCTTTTTTTATACAAAAATATCTTTTGAAGGAATCTTTTTTTCTTAAACTGAACAGTTTTGCCACAATTTCTGCTCAAACATCTGTCATATACACTACAAGTCATATTAAATACCCTAATTATTAAATAAAACAAACATTTGAAATTTTCGTAAAATCACTTTAGTTAACTAGTTCGGAACACAGTTCCTTCTTCAGAAATAAAAATGAAATGAAAAATTTATTTATTTCTTTTATTTTTTCATTTCATTTTTTTTTTCTGAAGAAGGTACTGTGTTTCGAAACTAGTCAAGTAAAGTTATTTTACAAAAATTTCAAATATGTTTTATTCAATAATTATAATGGATTTTCCTCAAGTAACGACCAATTCAATCGAAAAAAAAATTAAATACCATACAAGTCATATAAATCTGTGCATGTGTAAAAAGTAAAATAAATAGTTCACGCATTAATGCACTCAGTCCATACAGGGTATTTATGCAGTTAACTCAGTTAGTTGTTACTTTCACTTTTTAAATATTTGTAATTAACGGCCAAAAACCGTTAGGCTGCATTATGAATAATTTCCGATTTATTTGTATAAATTATTACACTTTGGCGTTGTATTTGGCTAGTATTAATATAAAAGGATTATTCATTTTTACCGTAACGTATACATAAATGATTTTTTTTTATTATAAATTAAAAAATCAGCCAAATGCGTGTCAGATACACACCAAGTATGAGGTCCGTAGCATATACTTCACTAAGTTCATTGGTTTTGGATATCTAGAAAATATCTTATTCAAAATGGTGATTGTATAGTTGGGCACATTATTAACGACTTTAGAAGCTTACGTCGTGACATTAGTGTTGAGCAAAATCTGTCTTGGTCTTGCGATTTTGCAAGACCAAGACCAAGATCATACATACACTAGACCGAATGAGCAAGAGTAAGACTAACACCAAGACGGAGAATGCAAGGCCAAGACTAAAAATTATAACTTCCGTTGTAAATAGAATATATGAGAATATTGGTCGTAACTGCAATATATGTTTTTGTTAGAACAAAACATTTTGTGTGTTTATGCTTTCCAGTTTAATCCACTAAATTTAAACATCAAATAAAAAAAAGGTACTGGTAAAGTATCCATTTACCATTGTCTGAAAAAAGGACCTACAAGAATATTCTTGAAGTAACTATTCTTTTCCGATGTCTGGTTAACACATGGTTTACCGAATCAAGGGGTGGCTGAAACAAGCTCACCTCGATTACTGGGACTTTGCGCAGGGCATGCGACGGGCCAAGTTGTGCATAAACACAGCTAGGCCATTCGACTGTGCTCGATTGAAACTCAATAGAATGCTGTTGAGAAGGGTGGTGGGGTTTTGACAGGACACTGCCGATTGAACTATCACCTTCATAACTTGAGGATCTCTGATGATCCCACTTGCAGGGCCTGTATGGAGGTCGATGAAACCTCCATACATGTTATATGCACCTGCAGAAGCCTACAGACTGTCAAATATAGAATGTTTGGGTCCGAAACTTTGGATCCATCAATCCTGGGAGCAAACCCGGCGGAGAAGTTGTGGGTCTTCTGTGTAGCGTCTGGCCTCAACAGAATCCTATAGCTTCATCGGCTTAAAATGGCACCTCTTGCCCGGAGGCGCCTCGCCTTCGGATGACACGTTGTTCTCAGAGAGGGCACAGAGGACCCCTTGGTCTAGGTGCTAAAGACACGTATGCGGTACCCCTCTTTCTTATTATTATTATTATTATTAACACATGGTTGCTGTAGAGCTAAGCTAATTTTTTTAATATTTTTACTATAAAAACCAATAGAATACGGTAAAATCTTTTGATTATTGTAAAATAAAGCTTAATTAATTAAAGATATTAATTGTTGTTCATTTATAATTTATAGCTATAAAAAGCCTTGAAAAATATCCAAAACGACGTAAGTAGTAAGTGACAAACTAAATGAGCAAGACCAAGACTGAATACGCAAGACCAAGACTACAAGTATTTGAGCAAGACCATGACTGAATACGCAATACCAATACCAAGACTGCAAGTATTTGAGCAAGACTATCTTGGTCTTGCGTTGCTCATCACTACGTGACATGTTCACCTGAATGGAAAAAGTCACTAAAAAACTTTAATTACGATTTGAAATATTTTTCCAGTAATGAATGCTACACAAACTGTGAAATTTCATTAAGATGTGGGACATGACGAGATTATATGTGTTCCATTTGTTTGGTTTTTTGGTTACAGAACTCTAAAACATTTTAATAACTTAACAATATGTGTAACATATTTTATTTTGAATAATATTGTGCACACGTCAAATGTTTAATGACCCTTAATCTTATAATATAATGATATTTTATTACTTTGCATTTTTTTTTTCATGAATTTCATTGAAACATTATTCACAGCTAATAATTCAGTTTAAAACAAACATTCGTTCAAAAATTTCTTTGAATGTTTGCGCAATTAACGTAGATAAACTTTGCAATTAAAACTTTTATTCTGTCTCTTACGGTTTGTGAAGAAAAGTGGTGAAGTGGTGTAAAGTATATATAAATATGTGTTCATTACCCACTGCGAATCTAAAGCCCTTTCCGCCTTCCACTCCAGTCTAACGACATTCGCTTCTCCCATATCTTGGCAATAGCCAGGAGCGCGCTTGTCAGGTATTCCTGCAGGTTCATACAGGGTGCGGCGCGGGAACTTCCTTATTTTAAACAATGATAAAACAACAAGTATTGGAGATTTAATTTTAATTTTTTTTTTTTTACAAAGCGGCACATTTGAAGTGTTTTTATCATTGCTTTTTGAAAATGATATCTTAAAGGTGGCCACCGTTCTGCTCAATACATTGGGAGAGTCGAAATCTGAAGTTTTGGTCCACTTTGTCCAGCATTTCCGTGTCGATATCTTTGTGATAACAGCACGAATATCATTCTTCAGCTCATCCAGGGTTTTCAGACGATTGTTATACACCAAGGACAAGGGCAAATGGCATCATCAAGCACAAGGGCATCATCAGGCAAATTTTCAACAAAAACTTCACACGCACGTTTTCGTGTTAGAAAATCGCCTGGATTAAGTTTTTGCACCCCCGCCAGCTTGTATGGATGAAATTTCAGGTCTTGGTGAAGAATTCGTCTTCACTGTGCGATCAGAAAGTCGAAGAGCAGCTGCATGTTTACACGCAGATCGCTTAGAGGATTTCAAAACCGCCTCCCGCACTCTCTCGACGTTTTCTGAAGTCCTGGTTGTTTTGAAGATCCAGGCTTTTTTTTACACACACTATCGGTATTCATAAAATTTGTCCACCCACTGAACAATCGATTTACGGTCAGGAACAAAACCTTTAGGAGCGATTTTAAATTTTTTTCTAAGCGCACGCTTAGTTGCAATAATTGAATTGAGGTTAGAAAAATATACGCGCGTACTCTTCCACTCTGAAGCACGTTTGCCGTGCCAAACGCGCGCTCCTCTCTCGTCGCATAGTTGTTACTGAATTAACCGTTGAAGTTCAATAATGGTTGGGCTGGACTCTTTCAAATGCACCTATCGCCACTCTTGGGGAACTAACGGCATGCTGAACAGATACAACTTGACAACACTGTACGTCAGTATACGATGTACTATTCGACTACATGTATGTAAACAAACAGTATATCAACTGGCGGAATAGAAGGGATGTGGCCGGATTGCAACTTATAAAAATGTCAGGTAGTATTTGTATATACGTATAGACAAGTATCGTGTGTGTAAAGTAGGCTACAAACGAGGAACTTGTGCAGCAACATTGAACTCCGCCTACAAAATATTTTGTCTACAGACGTGCAACCAAAATTGGGAACTTAAATTATTATTTTATTACTGTGATCGTAAAAATATAATCACTTGTCATCTTGTCTCTATCTATCTCATTTAATTTGTAGTTTATTTATCTACTAGTTTATTTGTATGTATCATTAGTTTATTTACTTGTCTGTATTTTATAAAAAACATTTTACAAAAATATATATAATCAATACAAAAAATAAAGTATAAAAATAATAAAGTATATAAAGTAACCAATCTAGGTAATAAAACATAAAAAAATATTAGGAAAACATAAAATTTTAGATAATATGTTTCATATTTCGCTACACACGAGGAACATGTACAGCAACATTAAACTCCTCCCACAAAATATCAAATAATTTTTATTTTTAGAGCAATCAGTTCAAGGACATGTAATTTGTTCTTCAACAGCTATATAGACTAGCAACCTACTACCGACCATTCATTTGTCCTTAAAATGTTCCTGCACAGGTTGCACGTCTGTAGCCCCTATAGTGTGTCTACCGGTACAGTAAAATTTGGACTAAAATTATGGCTTATTTTGATATAAGTTTCTTCACTCTTACTTTACACATACGCTCCACAACTTTTTGACAATATTGTATCACGGTTACTACGTTAAGATAATGAACTATTATTTTAAACAATACAAATAATCTCTCAAAAAAATTTGCTGAAATTACTTACGCAGATTATGTTTCTTTAAATGTATTCATTGTTTCTTACCTGTAACAAAAAAAATTTAAAATGTTAGCGAAACTATGAATATTTATATAATGGAAATAAAGTAAAATGTGGTATTAAAGCTGAATTCATTTGTTTTGACTATTATATGGGCGTAAGGGGAACTTAGTTAAAAGTAGAAGGGCAACTTATTTTACTGGTTATATTTCACACGTTGAAATAAAATGATAAATGGATTAAAAGTGGGGGAAACATTAGTATGTATCCTCTCCGTCATTTTGAAAATAGACTGATCCACTCAAACTGTAACGATATCCGAGGCTTCTTTACAAATGAATATACTTCTACTAAAGGATACAAAAAAAAATTCCAATATATCGCTGACAATTTTGTCAGAAAAAAAAAAACATAAATAAAGAAGAAAAAGTGTGTGAAAAGTTCATAAAATGCAAATATTATTCTGAAGGTTTATGACTTTTAACATTCAAGTTTAATTTCATAAATAAAGATTGTTTTTTTAAATAAATAATTTCATTGTCCAACATAAATTAAATAATAAACACAACATTAATTATAAGTAGTAAAAAAGATTCATTAAGTTGAATGAAATAATTAATTATAATTTGAAAGAAAGTTATCCTCTCAACATAATATTAGATTCAAATTTCAATTCCATTATAATATAGGAAGTTTCTAAATATATGAGACAAATTTAAAATTAGTTCATTCGTGACAGTCAAAGCAAAAATTACAAAAATACAGTAAATGTAATACAAAAATAAAAACTTTTTAACAAAAAATAGAACTGACGAAAGAAGAAAATAACTGAAAAGCAAAAAATAATAACTTTGTAATGAAAGGAAAATAGTATGTGTGTCAGCTCCGACGCACTTGGAGTTTACTCCTTAAGAACGATTGTCTTTGCCCCATATATAATGTCCATACTAAATTAAATATTTAATTATAGGTATAGCTCATACAAATTTATATAAACTACACTAATAATTAAATGCCCAATAAATAAAAGGCGCACATGTTCATATGTACAATATATATCATATTAATACATGAATTATAACCTACCTAGCACCCACGTGTTTATCGGATGTTCCGGCACTATTATCTACACCAGTTTCTTCCATAGTTAAAATCATTTTCACTTCACTTTATGTGAATATAATTATCAATATTAATAATAATAACACAATAATAATATTGATTATCGAAGCTTTAAAATATTTATATAAATACATTACACTAATAAATAAATGTCTAATAAATAGAAAGCAAATGTTACATTACGTACAATATATACCATAGTAATACTGACTGACTGAGTGCAGTGAAAGACGTGAATAGCATAACCAGTGTACGACTCTTATACAGCGATACATGAACCTGACTGACCGACAGAATGACTGAAATATCGTAACGAGGTCATTCTATCACTATATTTTAGTCTCCATATTTTTTCAAAACCGGGCGCTTATATGTAAAATCGATTCTTAAGGAACTTGTAACTGTATAAAAAAGTAACTTTTAGTGTAACTAAGTCCTACACTAATGTAAATACCTAAATAATTGTGAGTCTTATTATTATTTCGATGTCTCCTATAGTTTTTTCCAAACAATTTGGACCTGTTGTCTTTGATATTTAATTTATACAAAATATGTTCAGAAAACACCTGTATATATTTCCATCAAATTGAGTACAAGAAAGTTGTTTATTTATATATATATATATATATATATATATATATATATATATATATATATATATATATATATATATATTACATTTTAAAATAAAAATTATTTTAAAACTGTCGTACTACATTTTCAAATACAATTGAATTAATATCAACTATAATAAAATTCTCATACGCATTTTATTTAAGAGAAAGAGAATTGTATGAGGATTTTTTTATTATTACTCTGTATTAACAAAACGGTGTAAAACATATCACGTTATAGCCAGCATTCTTCTTGCCATTGGATAAGAGGTATGTGTGCATATATATATATACACTGATAGAAGTAATTCCTTGTAGTAAGAATAATTTTTTGTAAACCACGAATTTCTGATTCTCATATATAGGGAAGATAATATATATTTGGTATAAGAAAATAATTATCTTGATATCTATAGTTTTGAATTGAGAAAATTATCTTAACCAAAGATAAACTGACTCGACTCAAGAATCTCGAAATTCTTAAACTGAAATAATGATTTCTTTGGACCAAGATGATAACATTTCGGACCAAATTAAACACTTAATCCAAACAAATGAAACTTTTTAAAGAAGTAATGATATATTTCAGTTAAATATATATACTTCAGTTAAAGAAGCTGCATAAACTTTCTCTTCTTAAGTTTTTTAATTATTTTTAATAAGAAAAATAATTTAACTAAAGAATCACAAGAGTATTTGGCCCTCTCTTAGGCCAAGACTAACGAACTCTATTGAAAAAAAATTTTAAACACCTTTCAAGAGTTTTAGTTTCTTCTCTCAACTAAACATATGTTTATGGTTCGACTGCGTAGTCTTGAATGAAAACAAGGGTTTGTTTATTGAAGCAAATTTTTTAAAGAAAATATATTTTCTTTAGGAAAGAAATTCCTTCTATCAGTGTAGTCTATAATATAGTGAATGTGTCCGTTGCAAGTCGTATATGTAAATTTATTTTACAGGATGTCTCAAGGTAAATCGGCGTCATACACTATCCGGAAATCCTTTGAGGAATAACTGAACAATATGTTGACTCTATAGTTGACTTAGCATTCTAGTAATTCAGTCCACGAATACTCAAATAGAGAGTCCAAGAAGGAGGGCAGAATTTGACATCAGAGATTTAAGTCCCCGACCCTTGGAGGTGAGCCAAGCGCAGGGGGGATCCCGGGATTAAATTTTGATGTTTTTTACGGTTTTTCGCTTTGAACTTGAAAACTATTGGCCCTGCAGAAAAAAATTACTCTTACCTTTTTGAAAGCTCACAAAGATTAACAAAAAATACCAAAGGAATGCAATAAACGTAGGTACTTATTTCAAGCCTTTAACCTATTACATTACAGCAAATATCTTGAAATTCATCATTTCAGCTTTGCATGTAGAGTTAATAAATATATATATAAATTTTCGAGTTCTAAGCAAAAAACAGAAAGAAGTCAATATTTAAGGGCTTCCGGGAGGTCCCCTGCTCTTGTCTTACCTCCTAGAGTCGGGTACTTTAAGGATGTTTACCCCTTAACGACCCCAAACAATATATATATATATATATATATATATATATATATATATATTTATATATATATATAAATTTTCGAGTTGTAAGCAAAAAAGAAGTCAATATTTAAGGGCTCTCGGGAGGCCCTAATCTCTTGGATCATCTCCTAGAGTCGGGTACTAGGATGTTTACCCCTTAACGACCCCAAACCCATCCCTATAGTCAACAATTATGCTCTCCTCCATGTACTCTTCTATAATCATTCGTTGACTGAACTATATTGTTTATTTTGTGAAAGTATTTCGATGTGAATCTTCTTTAGCGAGGCTAATGAGCTGGAATGAGACCTACTTTGTCCATTCTCACAGTTTTTAATTCTAGTGTGCCTTTATAGGCCAAGAAATTGGTGAATCAATCTACATGAGATAGCGTAATTTTCGTAGTAGTCTGATTTGTTAAAGGGATGTATTCTGAACATAATGGCGGATTTGAGGGGTCACCCGAGTGTCATTGGCGCTACAATCACGAAAAACACGTTTCATTCAATATCTCGAGAACGAAAATTACGCTATCTCATGTAAATTTCGCTCTTTTTTTGCGACAGATTAATTGGACTATTACTAAGAAATACATTATTTGGAAACTTTCTTCATTATTGCGTTTGTTGCACCTCTTTTATAATAATTAGCACTTCAGACATACTTATAGAGTTTTTAAATGTAAACAAAGTATGATTCTAATGACTTTCTAGTTACATACTAGTAACTTTTTATTTTCTTTATAGGTTATATTCGGAAATAAAGTACTTAAATTAGTAAATGACTATTCTTTGCTTAAGGTAAGCAATATTTCGATTGATGATTGATGTTATATTTTATTGCATAAATATTATTAATGGCTTAAAATGGATTGAATACTATTTTCTGGGTTGCCAAAATTAAAGAAACCAGCTTTCAAGTATTATATTTATATTTTGTTAACCCGACTTCATAAAGGAGGATGGTTCTCAATTCGTCTGTATTTTTTATTTTTTATATTTTTTTTTTAATGTTTGTCACCTCAGAACTCCGTCATTTATGAACCGAAATGAATTTTTTTTTTGTTTTAAAGGGTTTGATTTCCGGTTGGTCCCATTGTCTGTTATGAAAAAATGCACTTAAAATTAAAAAAAAAAAAACGGATAAAAAAAATGTGTTATAAAGAAAATCACTAAAAATTAGTAGGTCGTTTAGTAGGTCTACCCATATTTAGACAAATAAAATCAGTTATAGAACGTTCAGTCACTAAAAAGCGAGAAATAAACCATATTTTGACAAAATGGAAACCCGACTTCAAAAATCAAATATTCTTTAACAAAAAATGCACTAAAAAGTAAAAAAATAATTGCATATTCTTGTGCCAATTTTAGTTCACCTAAGCAAAAATTTTTAAATATATATGTACAATTATTGTTATTTTTGGAGGCGGTATCCAAAAGTTATGTGAATTTCTCTATGCTGACACCTACTCCAAAAATAACAATAATTGTACATATATATTTAAAATTTTTGCTTAGGTGAACTAAAATTGGCACAAGAATATGCAATTATTTTTTTACTTTTTAGTGCATTTGTTATAGATATATTTGATTTTTGAAGTCGGGTTTCCATTTTGTCAAAATAGGGTTTATTTTAGAATGTTTTTGTCTAATGCGTGTGTGTAGATTAGAAATTTTTCCGAAATCGGACCATCGGTACAAAACCTGTTGAAATTTCTTAAAAAAACAAATTGGCTAAAAATTAAAAATCCTTATGAATTGACTTTGAATTTTTGGTACATTTCTCTTTACTCCTACTGTATAAATGTGCATTTTTATAGATTCAGTGGTGTAGGTAGGAACTGTTTTAAAATCTGCATTTCCGTTTGATATAATAAATGTACCATGATATTTGTGGGAAAAATATTTTTATGTACACTGCGACATAAATATTTATACGACTAAATATTATTGCATACCTTTGCACTAGATATACATAATGGTCCTTTAAAATGACCCATGTTATTAAAATTATAATCGTACTATAGTACAAAAATGTTTTAAAGAATTTATTGAAATTGAAATATGCCTATTTGGCTTAGTGTCTTTTATTTGATATTAAGAAAAAGTGTGAGGGTATGTATGTACGCACGTAAGAAGTTATACTTCCTTTAAATAATTTATTAAAATAATATTACATAAGGTAAACACTACTATTAAAAAACAAAAGTTTAATAAAATAATATAATAGTGAAAAAAATACACAATTCCATAATTTTAGGAGTCTTTCTTATATAACAGAATTATATGTTGCTATCTAATACCCAAAAATACCATTTCGGAATATGGATCTGTATGAACGAATGATATCTATTTCTGAACAAAAATTATTTTAACAACAGAAAATGTGTATATAGAGTACAATTTATTTGAACCATTTTGTACCATCTTGAACCAAAACTTTTATCAAGCTAAATTTGTCAATGTTATCCATTGACCTCTCTCATATATGCACTGCGGTTCCTAAATCTTGTAAAAGTGGTTCAAATTTAAGGACGTTCGAAAGAGTCATTTTGCGGGGAAAGACATAAGAAAAGTATCAAGCGACTGCGCATGCTCGCAGCGTTACATATTTAATGTATACGTTGAAACTTAATTTAAATATTCTATGGTTATTTGGTAAATAATATACTCGTGATTCGTGACTCGTAATGTTTCTTTTATTTTAAACTAGCATTACCCGTCGCGGCTTCGCCCGCAAAAATTTTGTAACGCCCTTATAACCAAGTAACATAATATTTTCTCCCGTCAAGGACTGATAAATTATACACCTATACATCAATAAATTATACAACTATACATTTTTTTTACAACTATATGCAGACTGCTGTCTGTTGCATGCTTATATAAATAACAGTCAAAATGTCTACATCCCCACTCCTGACAGGCAATGTATAACATACAGCACCTAAGCAACGAACATCTGTTACTATGCACTGCTAAATTATACACCTATACATCAATAAATTATACAACTATACATTTTTTTATAATATGTAAGGACCAATTTATACAAATTATATACTAAAATCTTCCTCGAGAACCACTCTATCCATTGGTGAAAACAGCATGAAAATCGGTTCAGTAGTTTTTTAGTAAATCGCGAACAAACAGACAGGCGCGGCTGGGGGACTTTATTTTATACAATAAAAAAGTAAAATCTTATGTTTTGCTTCTCTAAAATGATAAAATTACTTATATAATTCATAATTACTTTCCAAAATGCATTCGAACATACTTTCATCTTTGCATCAAATAAATCCTTGTTAATTACATAGTTTTATATAAACTGCTCTGAATTTTAAATTATGTTAAATTCGATTAAAAAGATGAAAGTAGTTTCTCCTTAAGACTAAATGTTAAAAGTATGATTTTCAATATCGACAAAAACGAAAAAATGCATTTGAACTAACATTTTAAAGCATACTAATGAATTCGCATTGACTTTTTTTATAACATATTTAATTTACAAGAACTTCTCTGAATTTTTTTTTCTCTTTCGAACGTCCTTCGAAGTACATATATACCAAATTTGATGATTAAAAGTTTTAGAATAAAATAATATGTAATCACTCGTCAGAATTTTGCTAAGGAATATTTAACGATTATTTAAGAATTTTGGTAAACTCAACAATTTTTTAATATTGTTTTTCAGCCTTGAAAACGACCCTTTAAGCGTTTTTTTTTTTTAAATTAAGTTGTTTTTAACTGGGAAATGGACAACTTTAAGAAAAAATGGCAAAAGACCTTTTTTAATTCAAATTGACCCAAAATACCAACAAAAAAAACATTCAGTAAAACCAAAGTTAGTTATTAGTTCAGTTTAATTCATTAGTTTAAAAAAATTGGGACCAGATTTTCGCTGGAAAAAATGTTAATCCTTATTCAAGGGCATGTACCAAACGTGAATATGCAAAAAAAAATCGAAAAGAAATATCTAATATTATTTTAATATAAATTACAATAATTTTGACTTACGAACCATATACGGGTCTGATTCAATTACACACCCACTTCTTAAAGTTATAATGACTTTTTTTATAATCAATACGTTCAATAAATTAAGTATTCTATTAAAATATGCTCAAACCATTAATACAAATGCGATATTTCTATTAGTCAGCATTTTATTTATATTTTTCAGTGCAATTCAAATCGTTTAAGAATTTATTTTTATACCCAGTATATTTGTAAATATACAAGGTATATTAAGTTTAGTCCCGACTTTGTAACGCTTGAAAATATTAATCCTTGACAAAAATGCTTCAAAAAGGTATTCATAAAATGGCCTAATTCGGCCATTTTCACATGTCCGTCCGTCCGTCCGTCCGTCTGTGAAGCCGATAACTCAAGAACGAAAAGAGATAACGAGCTGAAAATTTTTGTGTGTGTTCTAGAGCAAAAAAGTAAGGTCAAGTTCGTTAATGGGCAATATCGGAACATGTTTCCCCCCGCTAAGAGGGGGGAAAATATATTTATATATATATATAAAAAAAGCGAATATATATTTATATATATATATAAATATATATATATAAATATACATATACATATATATATGTGTATATTTATATATATATATACATATATTTATATATATATATATATACATATATATATTTATATATATATATAAATATATATATATATATATATATATGTATATATATATATATTAGCGTTGGATAACTAACGTCGCTTAGCTTAACAGCTTAGCGTTGAGTTGCCTACGCTTCGCGTTAACTAGTGCTTCGTGTTGATTGACGCTACGCGTGAAATCACGCTTCGCGTTGAATCACTGACGCTTCGCATTCATTAACTAACGCTTCGTGTTGACCTAACGCTTCCTATTGACCAACGCTTCGCGTTGGGTGACTAACAGTTCGCTTTAGCTTGCGTGATGCGACGGTTAACGCTTTGCGTTTACCAAAGCAATGGGTTGATTTACTAACGCTTTGCGTTGGCTGACTTATAGTTCGCTTTAGCTTACATTTCGAGTTGGTTCACGCTTTTCGTTGGTTACCGATTCGAGTTGAATCACGCTTCGCGATATCACTGGCGCTTCGCTTTGCATAACTAACGCTTTTCATTGGCCAACGTTTCGCGTTGGCTGATTTACGGTTCGCTTTAGCTTTCGTTTCGCTGACCATCTGATCGCTTTTGCTTACGTTTCGCGTTGTCAAAACTTCCTATTGATTAACGCTTCTCATTGACCAACGCTTCGCGTTGGCTGACATACACCTCGCTTAAGCTTACAGTTCGCGTTGGTTTACGCTTTGCGTTGTTTAACAATTCGCGTGAAATCACGCTTCGTGAATCACCGACGCTTCGCTTTGAATAACTAACGCTTCTCATTAACCAACGCTTCGCGTTGGCTGACTTACGATTCGCTTTATCTTTCGTTTCGCGTTGTTAAACGCTTTGTCTTTAACAAGCTCCGGGTTCCCGTTGATTAACGCATTGCGTTGTTTAACGATTGGCGTGAAATGACGCTAATCACCGACACTTTGCTTTGATTAACTAACGCTTCGCATTAACCAACGCTTCGCGTTGGCTGACTTACGGTTTGTTTTAGCTTACATCTCGTGTTTGTAAACGCTTTGCGTTTACCAACGCTTTGCGTTGATTAGCTAAAGCTTTGCGTTGACATAACGCTTCCTATTCACTAGCGCTTCTCATTGACCAACGCTTCGCGTTGGCTGACTTACGCCTCGCTTTATTTTACGGGTCACATTGGTAAACGCCTTGCGTTAACCAACGCTATGCTAACGCTTCGCGTTGGCTATTTACTAACGCTTCGCGTTGGCTAACTTTTGGCTAGCTTATGATTACGTTTTGCGTTGGTTCAAGCTTGTCGTTGATTAACGATTCCGAACACTGACGCTTAGCTTTGGATAACTAACGCTTCTCATTGGCCAACGCTTCGCGTTGGCTGACTTACGGTTCACTTTAGCTTACGTTTCGAGTTAACCTAACACTTCATATAGACTAACGCTTTTCATTGACCAACGCTTCGCGTTGGCTGACTTACGGTTCGCTTTAGCTTTCGTTTCGCGTCGGTAAACGCTTTGCGTTGATTAACATAGCCGCTTCGCGAATCACCGGCGCTTCGCTTTGACATCTAACGCTTCTCATTAACCAACGCTTCGCGTTGGCTGACTTACAGTTCACTTTAGCTTACGTTTCATGTTGGTTAGCTCTTTGCGTTTAACAACGCTTCGCGTTGACCTTACACTTCCTATTGACTAACGCTTCTAATTGACCAACGCTTCGCGTTGGCTAACTTAAGGCACGCTTAAGATTACGCTTTGTGATGGTTAACGCTTTGCGTTGTTTAATGATTCGCGTGAAATCACGCTTCGCGAATCATGGACGCTTCGGATTTGAATAACTAACGCTTCTCATTAACCAACGCTTCGCGTTGGCCGACTAACGGTTTATTTTAGCTTACGTTTCGCGTCGGCTAACTCTTCACGTTGTATAACTCAAGCGTGCGTTCGCTTCGCGTTAACTATCGTTACGATTTGACTAATTTTTCACGCTTACTTTAATCATTCGCGTTGAATCAGCGACGATTCGTTGTCACGTAGTTCACGGCTTTGTGTTGACCTAACGCTTCCTATTGACAAGTGCTTCTCATTGACCAACACTTCGCGTTGGCTGACTTACGGCTCGCTTAATCTTACAGTTCGCGTAATGGTTAACGCTTTGCGTTGATTAACGATTCGCGTGAAATCACGCTTCGCGGATCACCGATGCTTCGCTTTGAATAACTAACGCTTTTCATTGACAAACGCTTCGCGTTATCTGACAAACGGCTAGCTTAAGCTTACGGTTCGCGTTGGTAAACGCTTTGCGTTGTTTAACGATTTGAATGAATACACGCTTCGCGAAACACCAACGCTTCGCTTTGAATAACTTACGTTTCTCATTAAGCAACGCTTTGCGTTGGCTGACTTACGGTTCGCTTTAGCTTTCGTTTCGCGTCGGTAAACGCTTTGCGTTTACCAACGCTTCGCGTTGATCTAACGCTTCATATTGACTAACGCTTCCCATTGCGCCAACGCGTCGCGTTGGCTGGTTTACGGGTCGCTTAATCTTACGGTTCGCCTTGGTTAACGCTTTGCGTTGTTTAATGATTCGCGTGAAATCATGCATCGCAAATCACGGACGCTTCGCTTTGAATAACTAATGCTTCTCATTAACCAACGCTTCGCGTTGGCAGATTTACAGTTTGTTTTAGCTTACGTTTGTCGTTTGTAAACGCTTTGCGTTGATTAACTAACACTTTGCGTTGACCTAACGCTTCCTATTGCCTAGCGCTTCTCATTGACCAACGCTTCGCGTTGGCTGATTTACGGCTCGCTTAATCTTACGGGTCACTTTGGTAAACGCCTTGCGTTAACCAACGTTATGCTAACGCTTCGCGTTGGCTAACTTTTGGCTAGCTTAAGATTACGTTTTGCGTTGGTTCAAGCTTTTCGTTGATTAACGATTCCGAACACTGACGCTTCGCTTTGGATAACTAACGCTTCTCATTGGCCAACGCTTCGCGTTGGCTGATTTACGGTTCACTTCAGCTTACGTTTCGAGTTAAATTAACACTTCCTATAGACTAACGCTTTTCATTGACCAACGCTTCGCGTTGGCTGACTTACGTTTCGCTTTAGCTTTCATTTCGCGTTTACCAACGCTTCGCGTTGACCTAACGCTTCCTATTGACAAACGCTTCCCATTGCGCCAACGCGTCGCGTTGGCTGATTTACGGGTCGCTTAAGCTTACGGTTCGCCTTGGTTAACGCTTTGCGTTTACCAACGCTTCGCGTTGATCTAACGCTTCATATTGACTAACGCTTCCCATTGCGCCAACGCGTCGCGTTGGCTGGTTTACGGGTCGCTTAATCTTACGGTTCGCCTTGGTTAACGCTTTGCGTTGTTTAATGATTCGCGTGAAATCACGCTTCGCAAATCACGAACGCTTCGCTTCGAATAACTAATGCTTCTCATTAACCAACGCTTCGCGTTGGCAGATTTACAGTTTGTTTAAGCCTACGTTTGGCGTTTGTAAACGCTTTGCGTGGATTAACTAACACTTTGCGTTGACCTAACGCTTCCTATTGACTAGCGCTTCTCATTGGCTGATTTACGGCTCGCTTAATCTGACGGTCTGCGTTGGTTACCGCTCTGCGTTGATTAACGTTCGCGTGACGTCAAGCTTCGACAATCACCGATGCTTCGCTTTGAATAACTAACGCTCCTCATTAACCAACGCTTCGCGTTGACTGACTTACGGATCGCTTTAGCTTACGTTTCGCGGTTAGCGCTTTGCGTTTACCAACGCTTTCCGTTGATTTACTAAAGCTTCGCGTTGACTAACTTTTCGCGTCGCCTAACGGCTCGTTTTAAACAACGCTTTGCGTTAACAGCCGCGTCGCGTTGATTTACTCAATTATATAACTCAATATTTAAATATATAAAAATCGCAAGAACATTAATATAAATTTTTTTAAATGCAAGATCATTTTTACAGTCTCAAGAAAAATTATTAACAAAAACAAACATTTACAAATAATTCATATTTTATAAACATTGAATAGGCAGAAATATTCACAATTCAAACATTGATATACAACTCAGTATATACTGGGTATTCAAACAATTAACTCAGTTAGTTGTTACATTACTTGTTTTTAATGAGTTTATCAAACACGAAGTAGACAAAGTGGTACTCGTTAACGATTCTTTATTTGCAATTTTTTTTTAATTTTTTGCATTAGAGTAACAAACATTACAAGTATAATCTCAAATTGTTTAATTTTCATAATTATTAATCCTTGTATTTAAGCGTAAACTATTGGGTGCATGAAAAAAGGTTTTTCTTATTTGTTTTTATGAGATAAATATTTCCCGATATACCGTGTGTTTTTTAAACTACACCCAATCTGGAAACAATGTATGTATCTGTTGCTGTATCTGTGAATTTGAGTGTAAGGGAGTGCACCGTATCGTGGTGTACTGCATGTGGACAGTGATAGTTGCCTACACAATGTTCCAATTGGGTCTATGTTAATAGACATATTGTATATAATATATGCCAGGGTATATTAAGGTTAGTTCCGACTATGTAACGGTTGAAAATATTGATCATAGAAAAAATTTTTAGTTATAGTTTCATAAAATGACCTAATTAGTCCATTTCCGCAAATTAGCCCGTCCGTCCGTCAACACTATAACTTAAAAACGTAAACAGAATTATTTTCTAGCATTAATTAACTGTTCAAAAACTTTACTTTATTTAGAAGATATAAAATAAAGGCTTTAAATGGAATCCCTACTTTTGCGCTTCCCTGTATTATGAAATGAATACCCATAACAACCGTATTATTCAACATTTGTAATATGTATTTAGAATGTCTAATTGACATATCTCGTTTTATGACAAAAGGTATGTCAACGAATAATTGTCGCCTAAATTACATCGATAAATATGACATCACAACTCCCATCGGCAGATCGTGGACCCTATAGTCGTGGTGTATTAATTGGCCAATGGTATGAAGAGAATGCGTTAGAAGAAGCAGAAAAACAATTTGTATTACAAAAGTTAAATCGTCATGAATTACTCATACAAAATTCAAGAGATATGATGCATAATTTATACAAACCAGTTGAGTTAAGTGTCATTGAATATGTGTCATTTGATCATCCCGTTCAACTAAAAGCACCACTAACCAAAAGTAAGTGAAACAATGTCATGAAGACGACTGGAGATATTAGAATTTCTTCGAATAATGAAGAATAATTATTTATTAATTGTTTTTTGTAAACTAGCATCTATTTTTAATTAAATACTGATATGAAAAAATTAACTCGTCAACCAGGAATCGAACCTCGGGCGTCTGGATATCTAGTCCAGTATGCTTCCGCTACACCAAAGACGATTGTGACGTAATAGCCAACTTTTTCATATTATTCTAATTTTTTATATATTTAGACAGTATTACTTCTGTTGAAGTTATTTATTTATTTAATATTTGTTTATTTGTGTATACTTTCGCGTCAACATAACGATGTTTGTCCAAATTCCTTTCGGTTACGTATGACAAACTGTAGAAGACTTTAGCGTATACTCCGACAAATTTCATTGTCATTGAATTTTTAACTAAATTAAATACTGAAACTGTCACCAAAGTAGTAACAAGTGACATATCCTAAGACAATATAAGAGTAATTTTAATAAGAGTAAAATTAACAGGAATAAATGTGAATTAAGGAAATTTTAACAAAAGCAATTTCAATATAATTTAAAATTTATTATATTTTAAATCCAGTATATTTTAATCTAGTTAATTTTCTTTTTATTTTTGTCTATTGATCTCGACTTTATATCTATTCCTAATTGTCAAAGAGTAAAGTACGACTAGCTAATTTATACTGATGATGACTACATTGTAGTCGAAATACGTATTTATAATACAAAAAACTGATCTAGGTAAAGGGGGCCGAATTTTGAAATTTTATCAAAATAGAATGTTAATTTTTAAGCTTTGGTCTTGGGGTCTGAGTGCACCACACCGCCTGCACAAGCCTCGTAACGGATCTGTGTGTAACATTAATTCCAGATTTAATTGTTTCTTATATTTTTTCCAGCAATTTCTAAGCATGATGCCTTATATTTGAGCGGTTACATTCCAGAATATTTAATACACCAAGGTCTTGTACATTTTGAATCGAATACCATATTACGTTTATCACCGGAATCAACACCAGTTATCCGAAATACATTCTTTTTACGACGTGAACCGAAATCAACAAAAGTATTACGTGTACCAATTATGTACTATGAACCATTTTATATTGAAATGAATAATGATGGTATTGGTCCACCATTATTTCTAGCATGTGCCGCTGAACCAATTGGTAATTATGATCGACATGGACATTATTCATTGTATTTAACAACACAATTATCAGCACAATGTCGATGGCGTATACAATATGCGGATAAACAGAAAGGTGCAGCTAAACAATATGCACATCCGGTACGCATTAATACACCAATTGTGATTGCAAATTTAAGTGTGGATCGTTATTTGTGTGTGGAAGGGAAATTATCATGGCAGACATTATTTGGTATTGAGTATGAAGCTAGTTGTCATGTTTATAAAGATCCATGTGGAAAATTAATGTATGAAAATGTTTTTCAAGTACAAAGTGCTGATGTTGCACGTTGGAAAAAATCGAAGAAATATTCATATGAATATTGAATTTTATTATTGTATGCATGTTTCTGTTTTTATTTTTTAATAAAATGCTTTTATATTTTTAAACGACATCAAACAAGTGTAAATAACAACTAACTGAGTTTATTGCTTCAATACCCGATATATACTGAGTTTATAAAAAAAAATTTCTTACAAAAGTTTATTTTTTAAATAATAGTTTAAAAAAACTAAAAAAACACGCTTTTATAGAAAATCCAACTAAAAAATAGAAAATAAAATTTAATAAATTTGGATTAAGAAAAGTGTAAATAAGAAACAAATGTATATTAATGGAAAAAAGCGTGGGGTGCATAGTGTCAATAGTTATTCCATTAATATACATTTGTTTCTTATTTACACTTTTCTTAATCCAAATTTATTAAATTTTATTTTCTATTTTTTAGTTGGATTTTCTATAAAAGCGTGTTTTTTTAGTTTTTTTAAACTATTGTTTATTTTTCATTTTTTAGTTGAATTTTCTATAAAAGCATGTTTTTTAGTTTTTTAAACTATAATTTTTTAAACTATTATTTATTTTTTCAATACTTTTCAATAAGTATTTTTAATCAGGGACTTTTCAGAAGTTTCACTTCTACCGTGTGTGACTTGCACACACACACACATTTTTTTTTTGAAGTCAGTAACTTATCTGGGAAATTGATGAATCCTGGCTAATCTAATCAGGATAATCGGATATATTAATCGAATTATTTCATTGTTATCGGTCTTTGACAGGTGTGCAAAATTTGAATTAAATCTGATCGTTCAAAGTAGGAGAAAATCGAGCCCAAAAGGGTCAGTTACATACATACATACATACAAACAAACATACATACAGGTGAAACTAATAAAAAGCGTATAAAAAAGGAATCTATAAATGTTTGTTCTATCTCTTACAGTTTCAAAGATAGGCAGTTTTGCCCATTTTGTCCAAACATGGACCGATTTTCTCCATTCACGCATTTGATCTTACTCTTTAGCTCTAGAACAAACACAAAATTTCAGCTTGCTATCTCTTTTCGTTTTTGAGTTGTGTTGACGGGCAGACACATTTGCGGAAATGGACTAATTTGGTCATTTTATGAACACCTATACCAAATTTTTCTTCGATCAATATTTTCCACCGTTACAAAAACGAAACTAAACTGAATATACCTTGGTATATATTATATACCGAGTATAAAATTATTATCAATTTTGAAATGTCAATTTTGATTTCCATAGAAACTATAAACTATACTAGCACACTATAAATCTATTTTTAAGAAGATTCACTTCTATCACGAGTACGGTGCTGCACGTGCATTATAATTTAATGAGTTTAGTTGGTTAGGTTAGATGTGAATAATAAAAGTTTAAAGTATTTATTTCGAATTACATTCGGAGTTGAAGAAACGACGTAATGAACGTCGTTCCTGACGGGGGTCGCCCGACCGCACCCACTTTTTATTTTTACTTTTTTCGAATAAACATAAAAATATATTATTTTTACGAAGCCGTCAACTATCATCATACATGAAATAAATTTTTGTTTTCCGATTTATACCACATAAACTAAATATGTAAAAAAAACTACTTTACATTTTTTAAATTAAAATTTATGTTTATTCAAGTAATTTGTACATTTTTTCGTTATTATATAGACAAACATCAAGTTCTGGGAATATTTTTCAAAAATATTTCAATTATTTCTCTTTAATATCCACCAATATTGATTTCTTTTCAATATAAAGCCCAATTTACAATCACTTTTCACAGGATAAATATTCACACAAATTCATATTTATTCGATGAGTAATTTTGAAATAATGTTTCCTCTTATCAATTTTGAAATGTTTTTAGGATGCAACTGAAAGTGTAAATATTCTATTAATTAATGAGTTTTGCATCGGTTTTTGTAACACGCTTTTAATGAGATTGATTTTTTAACCCGACTTCAAAAAGAGGATGGTTCTCAATTCGTCTGTATTTTTTTTGTTTTTTTTTTTTTGTATTTAAGTTGTAAACAAATAAATCATAATATTGTGGTGTTTACTCACGTCTAATTAGTGAATCACTTTGAAAGTTTGCAAATGAATGCAATTTTGCACTGTTAATAAGTTTCTATTTAAAAAAACATTTTTAAAAACAAGCTTTTTATAGTAAAACTAATTTTCTAGAATTTTACTTCTTATGTGTTTTTCGATTTTTTCAATATTAAGAGAGATATACCAAATTTTGTGTTTTCCGCTCACTCTTAACCCCCTTTTCCCATAGTCGATTCTTGTCATGCTTACCATAAAAATGTATTGTTATCGGAATTGAACTAACATGTAAAAATTCAACTCCGTAGGATAAGAGGAAGTAGCTCTAATGCAGCTTGCAAGATTTGATCCGAACATACATACATTGCTGCAAGTTAAATAAAAGCTTGTGAAAATAAAATAGGTCACCAAACAACGACAAGTAATTGGCCGATACTATCTATAAGTAAATGAATAACATTTTAACAAATTACTTAAAAATGGAAATAATGACACCATTTATATTAAACCAACTACGCGACGTTGAGATCGCGATTATTACCGAATTACGAATTATCAAAACGAATAAATTTTTTAACCCGACTTCAAAAAGGAGGATAAAAATAATAAAAACAGCGAAAAAAAGCAGAATTCATGTTTTACAGAGTATAAAAGCGGTAAATCATAATTTATTGCTTTTCGATTTACAAATAGGGAATATGCATGAAAATTTTTTTTCACATTTATTTTCAGAATATAAAAATACTGTTAATACTGTAATAATATTTAAAAACGAAATTAAAATCCGACAAATATCAAGAAAGCTATAAGCTTTTAAAGATTATTATCTGTCTCTTTCTTGCAAAAATACTAAAAACGGAGTTTTACGTGCATTTTAAATGGTGAAAGTGTAATATGACGTCACATAACATATCAAAAGGGCTATCACCCTCTTTGTCTAATCGGGAATTTCAATCATTCATATCTCGCTTATTTTTAAAGTTATTTAAAAAGTAATTTTACCTTGATATTTGTCAAGTAGTCATGCTTCAATTCAAGTGAAAAAAAATTTTCATGCATATTCCCTATAAGGACAGATGATCTCCTATTTTAGGCATTTTGATTAATTATGATCTAAAATCATACTTTTTATGAAGTCATATAACATATTATTAGCTTTTCAATAATTATTAATTTAGTTTAGAAGAAATGTCAAAAACTTAGCACAGGTTCAAGTTCAATTGAAAGTTCTAGTTCTGCTAAACTTTCGTTTAGCTGATAGTTGCATTTCTGATAGTTGCCGCTAGCGTATTATAACTCTACAACCATTGTAAAGTAGACTTTACACATAAATATTATGATACTGATGATAATAATATTTTCTCAAGTAAAGTGGTTATAGATGTTTGTTACTTCTTTTTGAACATATATCGTATTATTTATCCGATGACGATGATGTTGATGATGACGACGATGATATTACTACCAAAGCTTTTACTTTAAAACGATTGAAATGTAAACATTTAACTACTAACATGTCCCCGCTCAATGTTTATCTTTCAATGTCCATCTTATTATATATTTTAAGGTATGTAGGGGAAGTTTAAATACAGACGCGTTCTTAAGAATAAATGACCTCACTTTGATACAGGTTCAGTTCCGAAAACACGCTATCTATTGTTTCCGCTCTTTGAAATCATCAAATTATTAATTTCTTTTAGTTGTTACTCTTCAAACTCCCATATTTGGGGTTGGGGAGAGATGGATGAATATAGATGATGAATCCCATAAATAATAAATGGAAAGACAACGAAGAAAGATATAAATTATCTTTATTAAAATCAATTCGTAGAATGAATGTCAAAATGTATTTGTTGTTAGTTACCAAGGTAATGAACATAAATATTACCTCTTAAGAAGAAATGACCATTATTTGACACAGGTCCACTTTCGAAAACACGCTATCTATTGTTTCCGCTCTTTGAAATCATCAAATTATTAATTTCTTTTAGTTGTTACTCTTCAAATTCGCATATTTGGGGTTGGGGAGAGATGGATGAATATAGATGATGAATCCCATAAATAATAAATGGAAAGACAACGAAGAAAGATATAAATTATCTTTATTAAAATCAATTCGTAGAATGAATGTCAAAATGTATTTGTTGTTACTTACCAAGGTAATGAACATAAATATTACCTCTTAAGAAGAAATGAACATTATTTGACACAGGTCCACTTTCGAAAACACGCTATCTATTGTTTCCGCTCTTTGAAATCATCAAATTATTAATTTCTTTTAGTTGTTACTCTTCAAATTCGCATATTTGGGGTTGGGGAGAGATGGATGAATATAGATGATGAATCCCATAAATAATAAATGAAAAGACAACGAAGATAAAAATTATCTTTACTAAAATCAATTCGTAGAATGAATGTCAAAATGTATTTGTTGTTAGTTACCAAGGTAATGAACATAAATATTACCGTGATATCGGGGGCGTACATTTGCAAAGTTTCAAATCGAGACGACAATTGGCAATAAAAGTTACATAGATAAGTCAACCTAATGAAACCTAAGTTGTCGCTTGAATAGATCGAATGAAGATAAGCTATTTTTCTTAACCCTCATTTTTTCTGGTTTTAGCCAAAAGCGGGATTTAAAAATAGTATTTTTTCGTTTGTTTATTATTAGTAGGAGCGTAAAAAACGGTTTCTAATCGAGCTAAGGGATGAAACTTCCAGACAATATAGTAAATATAATTTTAATCACTTATCTAGACTGGTGATTAAAGTCCCACCACCTAATCTTTTATCGCGCATAGCTTTTTTTCCATAATAATTAATCTTAATATCTTAATACCTTTTAATATCTTTTCTGAAAGGTTCATCCCCTAACTCGATGGGCACCGTTTTTACCGCTTGGGCTATTTATATTTTGAAAAAATTTAAATATAAGTATCATAATACTTTAAAAACGGTTCTTTCCTAAAAAGAGTATTATAAAAATCTCTGAAATTTTAGTACAAAACCCTGTATTTACCCTCTTTTCTCTGGCAAAACCACGGGACTTACACATTACCTTTTGTAATCAACTTTATGTTTCTTAATAAAAATTCCCATATATTTTAATTGTTTTATTCGAAAGTAAGAGCAAAAACTACTATTTAGTCGAAACATTTTTTTATTAAGTCCAACTTTTTAAAATGATTTACTTTAAGGAGGTTCCAGCACTGTCGTATATAAAGAGGACAAAAAACCGGTTTACTTTTATTATAGAACAAATACATGTATACATGCACACACAACACATAGATATAATTCACTATTCATATATACAAATAAATGTAATTAAATAATTTTAAACTTTTGTATTTTGAAAACAAAACCGTCAAACGCGATTTATTTTTGACATTTATTTAATAAATATTCATCTTTACTACCCTTTTTTTTAATTCTGTCGAGTATTTTTTTTAATACAACAGATAATAGTTGGGCGGGCATGAAGTTTTACATGCTTCTAATGAGAGAGAGTGAGAGAAAATGATTACTTTGCTATTATCTCGCGTTCTAAACCAGAGGTGGGCGCAGACGGCTCGCCGGAGTCGAACGACTCTCCATAAGCTGGGTGAGAGTAAGTAAAAAAGGTATGTTTTGAAGTAAGACGGAACGATGTTTCAATACAGGTTGTCCTACCGATTATTGCCCAATAATTTATTCAATCAATTTACAATTAGTTTTATAAAATATTTATTGTATAAAAAATATCTTTTACAATATGGAGAGATACACCAAAAAACATAATAATAATAATAACAATAATAACAACAATAATGATGATAGCAATAACAATAATTACAACAACAACTATATGTATTCCCACTTTATGTAAAATTTAAGCATTTAGAAATTAGTAACAAATTACCAACCCTTCCCCCCCCCCCCACCAAGCTTTATCAATGGAATCTTTTTTGTATCCAGTATCATCAAATTCTCATGACATTATACCCTCTACCTAGAAAAAATAATTAAATCAAGTAAATAATTGTTTATTAGTTCTCGATATGAATAGTTTAGCAAATTATTCGGAATTTCCTAAAATCTAATCCTAAAATCTAAACTAAAGCTAAATCATCAAAAAATTACAAGCGGTATGTATTCAATGTATTATACAAAATTCCAGAGTATGTATTCAATGTATTGTATACTTTGAATAATAGTGACCATAAAAAATAGTTGGTATTATTATATATTTTCAGAAAATGTTTTAATTAAAAAAAGAAAATAATAATAATTGGTAGGATACCCTATATTTACTCTATCTCTCTTCCTACCTCTCACTCAGAGCTGAGTGCAGTCAAGGTCTGCCCACCTATGTTCTAAACGATCAAAAATTCTGAAACTTCGGGATTTATTAGAAAACGTTATTTTTAGCCTTTGAAAAAAAATGAGCAAAATCTGTCGAAAAGTGGTTTCATGCTGGTGGAACATCCGTAAAGGCAAAAACAGACTGTCTTGAGAACCATAATATCTTTTTATACGAAAATATCTGCAACTGTTTCGAATAAAGAGACAATTATTTAAACCTGCTTTCGGATAAAAACTTACAGATTTCTATTAGAAAGTTGACCCTCGTTCGGCTTCCTTGAGCATCATCAAAATAAAACTGTTTCATCATCTTCCTTCCTTCATCTTCAGAGAGATCTTGTCAAAAAATTTTGTAGCTCTTAACCACACCGAGGGATCTATTTACATGTAGAAAATAATGACTTATCCTGTATATAACATGTGAAAATAACAACTAACCGAGTTAATTACTTAAAAATCTGGTATATACTGAGTTTTAGAAAAAAGAAACATTATTTATATTTAAAGTTTGTTCTATTTCTTATCCTTGAAAAGATAGATATCTCCCCCCCTCCTCTGGCGATTAAAAGCACGGACATTATGACCATTCACGAACTTGAACTTACTTTATAGAACACACATAAAATTTCATCTTGTTATCTCTTTGCGTTTTTGAGTTATCGTGTCTATGGATAGAGGGTTATGCGGAATTGAACTTATTAGGTCATTTTATGTACACCTTGTACCAAAAATTTTTTTCTGCGATCAATACTTTCCAGCGTTATAGAGACGGGACTAAACGTAATATACGCTTGAATATATTTATATACATAAAAAGTGCGGTATTTGCCAACTCTCCCCTACCTAGTACTAGTAGCCACAGCCACAAATTCATCTCGATTATTGGTGGTATAATATATATATATATGTTGTTTTGAAAAAGGTTTTTGAACTTTCTCTCTTTTCCTTCACACACAAAAACTAATTAATATTCATATTCATTTTGTACGAAGAATATTTTTAACAAAAAAAATGAACATGTGCTGTGTAATTAATAATCCTTTGATCGTGAAATATGTACTTAAAAATCGACTATAATATCCTTGTAAGGATTGATAAATAAGTGTGTTTTTTATCTGATACTAAATATGATTATGAATGATTAAGATTTTGAATCAATATTTAATAACAAATTTCATTTAAACCTACGCGGTTACCAGCCCAAGTGGCCGAGCGGTCTAAGGCGTTATGTCTGCGCAGTATGCCTACTTAGAAACTGCGCAGTATGCCTACTAGGAAACTGGGAGGTTATGGGTTCGAATCCCGACATCGGCAGTTTGTCAATTATTAAGAAAAAAAATTGGGCGGTTAATTGACTAAACTGTGGGCGTATGGACATGAACGAAGTAACCGGCTATGCTTGAGAAGGTTTTCTGCAGTTTCCTTCACGAACTCCAGATGAATACCTGCATAGTTTCTATCATAGTGGGTTGCAGCCGTACATCCTACCAATTACTAGTCTACACAAAAAGTTCCTTCCACTCCACTCACATCCTCACATCCTTAGGCATCATAATGGACCTTATAAATAGTCGTTCTACTATTGCTGCACGTACAGAAAGCTTAGCGAGTAGTTGCAACATGACTTTAATATTTGGATGTAATTTTTTCAGAGGTAATAAACTATTTAGAACACCGGCTTTCATTCACGCCATTCTTTCATCTTAATGTAAGATAGTTGGGGGGGGGAGGTCATGGCCCCCACGACCCCCCTTCTTGATCAGCGCTTGATTACATATTGTAACGAATATTAACCTAGCAGTTGGCCACGTATTTTGTAACGGAACTAAGTTGCCTGTGATAGAAATGAATTGAACAAATTATGTCATATTTCTGCGACAACGAGATCTTGGTATTGTTTTTATTATCAATACAGATCGAAATGTGAGGGGTGTATGGAAGACAGCCAAACAGTGAACATCTTAAAAGAATACTCTTGAAATTATAACTTTTGTAAATAATACACATAATATTTGAAATCGTCAATATATTGTTAAAGTCAAAAAGAATTTACTTCATTGAATAAACGAACCCGGGCAAACCGCTACAATATTATAGAAAGATGAATGATTGTTATTATTTTGATAAATAAATATACCGACAGTTCTTACATTAGAACATTTCAATTTGATTATATAACTGAAATTAGGTATTGGAATGTCTTCACCATTATTACTATATATTTCTGATAAAAGAAGAATATTAGAATTACGAGCCACATTATCAATGTAAACTTTGCATATTAAATGTATACATTGATAAATCTGGCCTGGTCTTGATAAATTTTACAAACTCTGATTCTAATGTAAATAATGGAATTAATGCCGCTCTTTTAAACTCGTAACTTTAACGGAAGAAGTGACGCTTTTTCTTTTCTACCACGATAAAATGTAGAATCATTGGTTTTAGATACAATATAAAAAATTTCTATTGTAGTTCATCACTACTACATCATTTTATTAAACTTTTGTGTCTTGTAAAGGTAAAGGTTTGTGAAAGGGCGAATAAAACAAATGGACAATGTTAATACTTTTTGTTAGTAAATGTTGTGGTAAAACCACCCTATAATTTTTTTTCTGTAAACTACCCTTATAATTTAACAATTAACACAATAAATAAAGTATATTTTTGGTGAGTTTTGTTTCTTAAAAATATGGTAAGAAATTATTTTAAATGGAAACATTTAAGCGTTAAGCAGGTGTTTTAGTTTATTAAAAAAAAAAAAAACCTTTTTAACTTCATATGTTTAGCTGAATAATCGATCAACTAAGGGATGACGTTAAAAATTTGTCATGTATTAATAAATGATCTATTGCTTCCTTTATGCGCACCATTTAATACAATTTCCGTATTGGAATTAAATTTTCGGTTATAAATGTTTTGTGTTGTGAAAATTATTTATCTGTTACTATCCACCTTTCAATAGTTTATATAACTGCGATACCATTTATGGATTCTATATACAGGGTGGAAGGGAAAGAGTATGCCAATCTTCACTAGTTAATGGACCGTGAGATAGTTAAGTAAAAATATGGGAAAAATTTCAGAGCATTTATTTTCAGAGATATTTAAATTTTTAATTATATAGCCATCGTTTGGTATAGCCCAGTCGGGTTTGACATTTTAAAAGGCATAAAATTCCCTCAAGAATTTTATTTGTCTATACTTAAGGGGTTTCACTGGTATTCTAAATTCAAAATGGCAACGAAATTCCACAGTTACTTCGAATTTAAGAGGGAATTGTTTTTGCTCAATAACTCGGTTATTTTCAACTTTTCAACAAAAATTGCAATGACTCAAGTTGTTGTAAATTCCTTACAATTTTTACCGTTCGATCGACATTTTTCTAATTATGTATACAAAAAATGCGGCAAAGTATAATTATTAAATTATATCGTTAATTATCAACTTTAGGACATAAATGTATACAAAGTTGTGTGGAATTAAATGATCCTAAAATTAAATACTGCGTCAACTTAGCGAATTTACTTAGAATACACACTCTCTAGTCACAATTTAAGTCTGATCAAAATGAAATGTCGTATCTGATATGATTTTACTATTTTCAAGGCCAATTTTATTAATAAAAGGCATACATCAAGGGGAAAGGGTGGCATAAAGATAGAAAAAAACACAAAATATAAAATATCTCTCTTAATATTGGAACAATCGAAAAATGTATAACGAGTAAAGTTGTAGAAAATCAAGTTTGCTATAATTCATTACCTGATCATTTTTCTCAAACTCTAATGTGAACAGAGGTATTTAGAATTTTAACTTTCAGTCTTTAATTGTATTTATTTCTGTAAATATCAGTGTAACAGAAAAATGATAAGAAACAAAATTACAGTAAAACTTAGTACCTACAACTTAACTCCTGATAAATTTTTCGATTTTTCAAATATTATGGGAGATACACCAAATTTTGTGATTCCCCCTCCCTCTATACCCCCGAATTCCCCTTGTATGATTTTACCCATTAACTAACTTGACCTTTAGAATACCAAAAGCGCCTCAAATACCAAATTTCATTCCAATCGGAATAAAACTGTGAACGCAGTCCACAGACACATAAAACGTATACATATTGTGCGTGTGTTCCAGTGGATTCGAGAATGGTTTAGATTCACAATTCAGTCCAAATTTTTAAATTTAAGACGTGTGTACAGGACAACGTCTGTCGGGACTGCTAGTATATATATATATATATATATATATATATTTTTAAAATCTAGTAGGTAGGTTTTACGAAATTCCAACATTGGTGCAAAAACAACAGCTGAATTTCCTTTGAAGGAAATTCGCTAAAAAAAGCAAATTTCTTATGTTAATACCATTCTTCCTACTACCTCCTCGCCCCCCCCCCCCTATAATAATGTTTTGCCACCATTCTTGTTCCTACGTATAAAGTTCATTTACACAAACTATAAACACAAAAACAATCTAATATGACTGCATAGTTTAATTACACATGTACAAAAATCTATGCGGATTTCAAATTATTATTGGAAAATATTTTGTAATAATTTATGCATGGATATAATATTTGTTGTAATATCGTATTCAGTCAACAAGGCGCCTATATAACACTCTGGTAACACGTGTTTCCTGTAGATGAAACGTTTCTATCAATATGGTTCACATAAATGTTCCTGCACACAGTATTTTATAATTTATATTGAGAATTAAAGATTTGGAAAAAGGCACACGGCATCTGATGGTAGAAAAGTGTACTGTTTTTAGCATGCACGTATCGAGTCAGTATATTACTTCAATGAAATACGAATTCAACCACAGAATGGAAGTGAGCAAGCTTATTTCTACATAAACCTTTGTTTTGACAATTTTAGCGAATTTCCTCCAAAGGAAATGCAGCTATTGTTTTTGCACCAATGTTGGAATTTCGTAAAAATTTCTTCAAATGTCCATCGATCTTACCTATTAGATGTTAAAAATCACTATCACTAAAATTTGTATATATGTATATTGTCGTATCCTGGGATTTGGCCAATAACGACTTGATGCACTTGTCACTTTTTTGGTATGTTTTACTTGTTTCCAACAAGAGGCAGGGCTAGTGCTGTCACCAGGTCAATCTTTGTACGTAGATTCCGGAACGAATGATAATTATTTTAATACTTAATAAATTATAAGAATTATAATTTATTTAAATAGTCAAAAGTTTTGTTAACTAACGTAGAAATGCAACGAACAACTTTATTATCACTTTTTGGATGTATCGTTGGACGATATTACTTTTCTGAAATTTTAACACTTGTTGACTTTTTATTGTTTTAAATAAAAATCGTGAGAAAGTATTTCTCAACAAAAATATTTATTGAATTAATTATTACATTTGAAGATAAAAAATACAATCTGAATTACATTATGATTTACATTGATTATATAGTAAAAATTTGTTATGTCAGCATTTAAAAAGAAATGACAATATATTTAATGTGTAATAAGCAATTTTGTGGTCGCTACATTCTTCCCCCCTTGGAAAAAGATTGATTAGGATTTATTAAATGAAATCGATCTTTGCTTTTGCTTTGTTTCGTTACTAGTGATGCTGCGGGTTATGCGTCTTGATGGAGTATAATCAGAGTTATATGGAGGTGGTGGTGGTGCCGTGCTTGTAATAACTACTTTTTCTTCTTCTTCGGAAGTGGAGTCGTTGTAATATTTTACAGCGTCGATCCTGGCTGAGGGATGTACTTGGTTTTTAACAGCGTTACCATCGCCGAAACAGCAGTTGATAAATCTAAGTCGGGTACCATTACCATTGTCGTTATTTTGATTTTTTCTTTTGAAGCATAGGAAACAGTTTTTAATAAGCAACCATAGTATTTGTAGTAATTTGAACTTGTAGATTAAATACATGCCCATGAGAGATATTATTGATGATAATAGTATTTTTGCGTAATATAGTATTGAATTTTCGTTTTGTATGAAAAATGGTTTGTTCAATTGTTGTTGAAGTTGTTCGTCGAATTGATTCAGGCGATGTTGTGCGAACTTTAACTCGGATAAATCAACATGGGTGATTTTGATTGGTTCCAATTTTATTGAATTAAGTGTTGTCTTGTTTACGTTTTTTCTTACACAACAATCATCTTCCGTGATGTCAACTTGTGGTATGAACATTTTCAATGTATGATTGAACAATGATAATTGTGGTTCCATTGTATACAAATTCGAATGAGCCTTGCATATACCATTTATTGTCAAAATTCCAGTATTTTGGAGGACTATGTCATCATCTTCATCATTCATGCATAGTATGGTGCATCGCGTAGGGTTCGTTAAAAGGAACAGCCATTGATTGTCCGAAATTGGTTGCCAAATTTCTGTGGTTGCATGGATAGTGTTGGTTTGACACATCTGTGGTATCTGTTTTGTTGTGATTACGAATAAAGCGGTTTCACAACTGTCTTCTGCTTGTTGTCTGGATATACTTATTTTGTTGCATAAATATTCATTAGGTTTATATTCGTCGCAGTTTTCTATTGTTTTTAACAGTGCATACTGTGTTTTACTTCTAGAAACTAGCATATAATCGAAATCGTTCTTTATGTACGTGAGAATTTCAGGATTGACTTTGTGTGGAGTAGGTAAAGGATATATTTTGTAGAGATCAAAATTGTCTATGGAAGTTATTGGAACTTTTATTACAATGATTAGTTTGTCATTCGTCATGAATGCTTTTGGTTTAATAATTTTATAGTAATACTCTAGGTTTTGCCAGTTTGCGGCTAAAGGTAAATGATATTTGACAGTTGCTTGGAGTTCATCAAGCAAAGTTTTAGGTGAGATAATATTGTAGTCGATTATGCCATGACGAGCAAGTGATATTGACATTGAATATTTATCTATTTCTTTTTGAATCATGTCATTAATCTGTTTAATCAGTAATAAATGATCAACTAAAGTTATTTGTAATGAATGCCCATCAATTATTCTCTTTGATTCTGCCATGAAACTATTAAAAATTTTTATATTCGAATTTAGCTTTTCCTCAACCGTGTCAAGGACAAGTATCGTTTGATTTATATTTTTGATCGTGTCAGTTATTACACGTATTTGGCTTTGCATTAAAACATGAGTTTGTTTCTGATCGTTTATTAATGATTCAATTGAACTTTGATAAAACGTTGCGTCGTCTGCGTCGGGGATCCCGAAGAGCCATTTGATAGGGTAACTTACAATATTAGCTATGCCTCTTTTGTTTCTGTTTAATGATACATGGTGGTTATCTATTTGATCTAACTGATCTCGTAAATCTGTTAATTGAGATTCTAGCATAGATAGCGTCATCTTACAAGTACTGCCATCATTTTCTGTGATTAAACTACAAAAGGATAGAGAATAGGAATAATATTTAGCTGAGAGTTCTAGCATATTATGTAAAGAAGTGAGATTATAATAATGGATAAGTGAAATGTATTGATTAGCGATTTTCGCATTTCCTAAATTTAAATAAAATAACCCGGAAGTTTTATTGATTGGCGTTATTTTATAATTGGTTTCCTTCGCTCGCGTTAATGACATCATTATCATCAGTGATATTATCAATTGCCAGGTCCGCATCTGAAACATAAGGTTTCAGTAAATTGTAGTGGTATGTTTTGAGTTTATTTTTTATTTGGATAGTAGCGGTATTGTTATTTGGATGGTTTTGGATTATTTTGTATGGACCTGAGAAGCTTGGTTCGAGTTTTTTATTATAATGTGACTTACGTATTGCATTTTGTAATAAAACTAATTGTACGTTTTCAAATGTTTTCATTTTTGTCTTTTTGTCATAATATTGTTTATTTTGGTGTTTTGATTTAATCAAATTATTTTTTGCTGCATCACGAATATCTTTTGCTCGTTTCATCAAATCTTGCGTAAGATTTTGGTAGGTAGGTTTTTCTTTCGGTTTTTCGATAGCTCGAGGAATTTGAGGATTTTTACCAAAAACTAACGTATACGGCGTTTCGTTTGTAGAGCGATTAATGTGAGTGTTGTGACTATGGACTGATAGGTATACTAGTTCATCCCAAGTTTCGGGGTCCTTGTCGATATAAGATCTAAGGAAGTTTTTAATTGTAGAATGAGATCGTTCTAACGAGCCATTCGTCTGAGGATGATAAGGGGTTGTTACCTTGTGTTTAATTTCTAATAATTTAGTTAATTCTTTGAACAATTTGTTCAGGAACTCGGTTCCTTGATCTGTCAGTATGGCATTTGGAAAACCAAATATAGAGCAATATTTCAAAAAGTGGATAGCACACATTTCGGACGTCGCTTCAGGAATAGGGTACGCTTGTACGAATTTAGTTAGCTCATCCTGAATAGTTAGGATGTACCTGTTACCATTTTTGGTAATGTTGTATGGCCCCATGATGTCCAGAGAGACTGAATCATTGAAGTCATTGGCAGTGGTTGTTATCACCATTGGTGTTTTGCTAACGTGAGGATCCTTGGTCATTTGGCAAGTTTTACAACTTTTAACGTATTTTTCTATGTCCTGTTTAATCCCTTTCCAAAAATATTTCTTTTTAATTTCTTGGTGTGTGCGTGTAATACCAGGGTGTCCTGATAAAGCATTATCGTGGTAATCCTTAAGAATTTGCGGAATTTGGTCCCTACTAGGATGTATTAAGTCTCCTGTTATAAGTTTGATTTTTAAATTATCTGGCATTAAATATTCTAACATTGATTCAAAAGTTTCTTGTTTTATATTACGTGATATGTTTGGGACGTTAATAATGTTTATTTCATTATGATTATTATATGTCAATAAGCGTGCCAAATTATCTAATGTTTTATATAAGTTATCATATTCAATGTGTTCGTTAGGTGTTTGTTTTAAAAATAATAAATAAATATTTTGATTTAGTATTGTAGTATTAAGTTTTATTATTTCATTTAACCTGACACCTTTAGTGTTTTGCAGATTACACTGTGTTGTTACATATAGTGAATATGAATTGTTAAGAGATAAATTTGTCGAGTAAGGAATTGCAATGTTTTTTATTTCGTCAAGTGGCTTATTTATTTTTTCGAATTGTTTAGGTTCTAAGTTTTTTTGATGGAACTCTTTAAATAATTCAAAATTTTTTTCAATCGGATTTATTTTTAAAACTGGACGACTTAATGCGTCTGCATTAGTAAGAGTTTTTCCTGCTTTATAAATTATTTTGTATTGGTATTCTAAGAGTTTTAACCTCCAACGGACTAAACGGGAAGATGGGTCACGGCAATTCATTAACCATTGCAATGGTTTATGATCGGAGATTACAGTAAACTCCTTTCCGTATAGATATGGTCGGAAATGCTTAACTGATTGGACGATTGCCAAGAGTTCCTTTTCCGTTGTGCTATAATTTCTTTCTGCCTGGTTTAGTGTTCGAGAGTAGTATGCTATTGGTTTGTCTTTGTTAATTGGACCTTGTGAAAGAATTGATCCGATTGCATCGTTGGATGCATCAGTAGTCAAAATGAATGGTTCATTAAAATTAGGATATTGTAGCAGAGGTTGAGTAGTTAGAATTGTTTTTAATTTATTAAATGATTCAACACATTTTTCGTTGAAATTGAAGGGAACGTCTTTCTTTAAAAGTGAAGTTAACGGTTTTGCAATTTGCGCGTAGTTGGGTATAAATCGTCGGTAATAACCGGTTAGACCTAAGAATGATTTGATATCTTTAGTATTTCGGGGTTGTTTCCGTTCGATTACTGCTTTAATTTTTTCAGGATTTGGGCGGACGCCACAATCGCTTATTATGTGACCTAGATAAGCAACTTCCTTGCGCAGGAATTCACACTTATCAGGTTGTAGTTTAAGGTTGTGAGCCCTTAATGAATCGAATATTTTACATAATCTTTTATTATGTTCTTTTAGATCTTTCCCGAAGATAATTATATCGTCTAGGTAAACGAAACAATCTTGCCCTAAATTGTTTACTAAAACAGTGTTGATTAGTCTTTGGAATGTTGCAGGAGCATTCTTCAGACCAAACGTCATTCTGTTAAATTCGAAGTGACCATGTGGGGTTGAAAAAGCTGTTTTGGGTTTATCTTCGTCTGTCATTTCGACCTGGTGGAACCCAGAAGCTAAGTCCAGGGTGCTGAAGTACACAGCTTCACCAAGTTGGTCTAAAATGTCCTCAATATTAGGAAGTGGAAAGGAGTCAGTTACAGTTATGTCGTTTAGTCGACGATAATCAGTAACAATCCTCCACTTCTGCTGGCCTGAAGCGTCCATTTTCTTTGGCACGACCCACAAGGGGCTGGACCATGGACTAGACGAATGCTTGATAATGCCCTGTTCTAGCATTTTGGTTATTTGTGTGTCTACTTCTTTTTCGTGGATTTTTGGGTATCGATAGTTTTTTGTTGCTATCGGAGCTGGGTCCGTAACAATGATTTCGTGTTTAATAGTAGGAGTACTAGTTAGTGTGTCTCCCGGTAAGAAAAAGATATCTTGATATGCTTCACAAATATTTTTTATTTCATCTTTTTCTTCGTTATTTAAATGTGATACTCTTAGATTGTCATGTAAGGATTTTTTTCTATTTGAATTATTTATGTTATAAATAAATTGTACAGCTGGCTTTGTTTTTATATCTAAGCAAGTTAATTTAATTTCTGTATTATGTGTATTTATTACAGGATATGTCATAGTATCTTTTGTAATTAGAATATTGTGTGGTATGTTGATTCCATCAATATTAGGTATGATTGCGTCATTAGTGATCACGGTGTTATTTTTATTTTTTGTAATAAAATGTATGGGAACATGATTTATTGAATTTGGCTTTAATTTAAAACCATTATTAAATGTTATTGAATTGGTTTTATAACTAATTTCAGCCTGATATTCTGTGAGAAAATCATGCCCAATGATCCCATCGTAAGGTATATTATAATCCTTATCAACTAAATGAAAATGAAAACAGAAGTCATTATGTGGTTTAGATAAAAATATTTCGATTTTACCGAGTGTTTTTATTTCACCGTTTATACCTGCTAATGTAATCTTTTGATTAGGGTTATACCTCGTGGTACCATCTTGAATTATATTATTTAATTTTATTATGGAAGTTGTTGCACCGGTATCGATTAGAAATTTAAATGTGTTTGTTTTTGATTGTTTTGAGTCAAATGTTAACTTCTTGTCATTTATTCCAGAGTATAGGATGACGTGGTCGGTTGATTTAGTTGATCCGCAGTCACGACCGACGACTGGGATTGATTGAAGTTTAAATGATTTACTTCTTCATTGACAATTTCGCTTTGGGCGATTCGAGGGTTTGGGTTAAATTGTTGATTTCTTTTTTTCTTATTACATTCGTCTTCCGTGTGTCCTTTGTATTTACAGTAGTTACATTGTTTAAAGTAATTAGGTTGTCTGGAAGACAATGCTGTAGGGTTTGCATATGAATTGCTAGTATTAGTACTAGTATTCGTATTGGAATATGTATTGTTACGTCTACAGTCTTTAGTATTGTGTGTTTTGTTTTTACAAATTTTACAATATTTTGTTTGATTACTGATAGCTAATCTTTTAATGCGCGATTCGGCTAGAAGATAAGCTTCTTCTTCACAAGCTAAGGACATGGCTTCATTTATAGATGCGAAGTCGCGATGCCGCAATATTTGTGAAATTTCGGGAATGGTGTGATGGGTGAACCTTCTTAAAGCTATCCTATTAATGACTCTTACCTCACTTTCTAATATGTGAGTTGTGGTTTGGGATTCTGTTGCTACTAGGCATTTATTCGTAATATTATCTAACCTAATATAAAATTCTTTTATTGATTCACTTGGTTTTTGCTTGATGGTTTCAAGTTGTTCCATCAAATAACTATATGATTCTACTGGTTGATAAATTAATTTGAGTTTATCCCGTAATTGTTTGAATGATTGAATAGATCGCATATTAAGTTTGGTTTTCACCTCACTACTTACTTTTGAAAATATTAATAAAGTTAATGGTAATTTTTGTTCTACTGATGCTATTTCTAAAGCATTACTCGCGTTTTGTAAAAAGTTACTAAGTTCTTTTGGATCTCCATTAAAGGACGTTATCATCTGAGCGATGAATGTTAAAGGTATTCCATTATTTGGTATATTTGTGTGATTATTATTATTACTATTGTTTAATGGTCCACTTGATATATTTTCCGTGTGTATGGCTGTGTCGTTATGGACACTGCGTATAGATTCATCGTCAGTTGTTACAGGAGTGTCTGGAGTAGTAGGCATTTTGATAATTTGTGAAAAATTAGGAGATTTTGAACGATTTGATTTAGCTTTAGTTTAACTAAAAGTATATAATGAACAGTATGACTTACGGTTTTCGGCGAAAGGACGAGTTCTTGATGTGACGGAATTTTCCTTAAAGTACTTGGTACACCAATCGGGAAGCTAGAGGTATCTTCTTGATTTGAACTTGTACTTCTTTATCCAATTGTTCGAGGAAATCCCACCGCACTGTCACCAATTTTATGTCGTATCCTGGGATTTGGCCAATAACGACTTGATGCACTTGTCACTTTTTTGGTATGTTTTACTTGTTTCCAACAAGAGGCAGGGCTAGTGCTGTCACCAGGTCAATCTTTGTACGTAGATTCCGGAACGAATGATAATTATTTTAATACTTAATAAATTATAAGAATTATAATTTATTTAAATAGTCAAAAGTTTTGTTAACTAACGTAGAAATGCAACGAACAACTTTATTATCACTTTTTGGATGTATCGTTGGACGATATTACTTTTCTGAAATTTTAACACTTGTTGACTTTTTATTGTTTTAAATAAAAATCGTGAGAAAGTATTTCTCAACAAAAATATTTATTGAATTAATTATTACATTTGAAGATAAAAAATACAATCTGAATTACATTATGATTTACATTGATTATATAGTAAAAATTTGTTATGTCAGCATTTAAAAAGAAATGACAATATATTTAATGTGTAATAAGCAATTTTGTGGTCGCTACAATATATATACATATATATATATATATATATATATATATATATATATATATATATATATATATATATATATATATATATAAATATATATATATATATATATATATATACAACATATGTACTTTTTTTAAATGTCTGTGGACTCTCTAGCGGTCACAGTTTTATTCCGATTGGAATAAAATTGGGTATTTGGGTCGCTCTTGGTATTCTAAAGGTCAAGTTCGTTAATGGGTAAAATCGGACGAGGGGAAATGGGGTTTTGAGGGAGGGAAAAAAACAAAATTTGACTATCTCCCTTAATATTTGAAAAATCGAAAAATTAATCAGGAGTTAAGTTGTAGGCACAAAGTTTTACTGTAATTTTGTTTCTTATCATTTTTCTGTTACACTAATATTTACAGAAATATTTACTATAAAAGATTGAAAGTTAAAATTCTAAATATCTCTGTTCACATTAGAGTTTGAGAAAAATGATCAAGTAATGAATTGTAGCAAACTTGATTTTCTACAACTTTACTCCTTATACATTTTTCGATTATTCTAATATTAAGAGAGATATTATATATTTTGTGTTTGTTTGACACAAATACATGAAATATATTTTATTGTAAAAAATATTGATTGTCGTTTCCATAGTAACTATAAACTATAATCGTTATACATCGATTTATTTTGGCTATTAATAAATTTAATTTTTAGCGTATTTCCTCCAAAGGAAATGCAGCTATTGTTGGAAATACTAAAGTCATATCAGATATTATATTTCATTTTGATCACACTAAAATTATGATCGCTAGAGAGTGATTTATGTATTCTAAGGAAATTCGCTAAGTTGACGCAGCTCCTCCGTAACGAATTTTTTTATTTGCATTGTTAAGCACTGTGACTGATTTTCTTTAATTGTGTGTTTATGCTTAAATAGTAAATAAATAGTTTCGAAATATTATGAGGCTATTAGTAATCGGTATAACATAGAGGCTATCTCTCGATGCACTGAAGCTGACCAAGATGCAACTGCGGAGAGTTACCGGATTCATTACCAGACATTATCCCCTGCGGAAGCATCTGCACACAATGGGACTCCATAACGGATCCATTATTGTGCAGATTGTGTGGCGAGCAGGAAGAAACATCCAGCCACATAATCTTTGACTGCGATCCTCTAGGTTACAGCAGATACAGGATATTCGGTACATCTCACCCCGAATGTACGAACCATCAGGAAGACTTGATAAGCAAGCTCCTGACTATTGCCAACATATGGGAGAAGCGAGTCCCATCAGACTGAGGTAGAAGGGGGAGCACAATGCACCATGGGGTCGAAGTGCATTAATTTTTAGACCCTAAGATAAATTAATCAATCAATCAATCGGTATAACATAATACCAATAATTTACCAGTATGTGACATGTTCTAACTAGGTTGGGTTGTACTGGCTGTCTGGGTGGGACACACTATTCCTTAAACCATTTGGAGCTGTTCACGAACAGCAATAGAGATTTGAAGTCGACCAATTTTAGTTCGGACAGGTCAACGAATAACTAACCCAAATGTACCAGTATTCTCCTACTAAGAGCTGGACAGTGACAGAGAAGTTGAGTCATCGTTTCCTCTTCCTCCTCATTGTGACAGCTCCTGTAATAGTCGTAGTGCACTGTTAGGCCCATGTGTCAGCATGTTTGTCTACCAGCCAGTTTCCCGTAATGACCGCTTCTGTATTGCTTATTAAAGGCCTGTGAAAGAAGAGACTATCTTCGGAACGCCTCCGATTGTACCCTTAGAATGGTTTCATTCAGGAGTAGGTTGCAGTTCGCAAAGGGTACACCAGGATGTTTGTGACCAATAGCTTTAATGTTCCTATGGGTTTAGCTGGAATGTTTCTATGGCCCGGCAACCATATTAGGTTTACATTGATATTTGCCGATAGCTCATTCAGAAAATCAGCAGTCGTCGGCTCATTCAGAATATAGGTAGACCGAGCTTAGAAATTTTATCACCGTTCGACTTTCAGAGAGAATAGCAATATCATTACACGTTAGTGTAGGTGGGCGCAGGCGGCTCGCCGGAGTCGAACGACTCTCCATAAGCTGGGTGAGAATAAGTAAAAAAGGTTTGTTTTGAATTAAAAAATGTCTTTTACAATATGGAGTGATACACCAAAAACCATAATAATAATAATAATAATAACAATAATAACAACAATAATGATGATAGCAATAACAATAATTACAACAACAACTATATGTATTCCCACTTTATGTAAAATTTAACCATTTAGAAATTAGTAACAAATTACCAACCCTCCCCCCACCCAGCTTTATCATTGGCATCTTTTTTGTATCCAGTGTCATCAAATTCCCATGACACTATACTCCCTACTAAGAAAAAATAATTAAATCAGATAAATAATTGTTTATTAGTTCTCCGATATGAATAGTTTAGGCAAATTATTCGGAATTTCCTAAAATCTAATTCTAAAATCAAAACTAAAGCTAAATCATCAAAAAATTTACAAGCGGTAAATGTAAAAGATCAAAAGATTTATATTTTATAATTTATATAACATTTATATTTTATTCATACCCAAATATATTAAACAGGTACATTTTATGACCAAAATTCCAGAGTATGTATTCAATGTATTCTATGTATTGTATACTTTGAATAATAGTGACCATAAAAAATAGTTGGTATTATTATATTTTTTTCAGAAAATGTTTTAATTAAAAAAAGAAAATAATAATAATTGGTAGTATATCCTATATTTATTCTATCTCTCTTCCTACCTCTCACTTAGAGCTGAGTGCAGTCAAGGTCTGCCCATCTATGCGTTAGAGTGTTCAATCTTACCCATTCAGATACCTAATTAATGACCATCATTTCGGCTTGATATATACTGCAGTGATCTGGCAGTCAGAATGATAACCTTACGTCTGTGTTTTCAGAGTAGACCCCACAGCGTTCAAGCTTAGATTCGTCATTATAAACTAATGCGCCCTTCTGCCTGACCATTTTTAGTCCCAGCCTGGAAGATATTCTTACTGAGAACATGTTCTAAAAGTTGGAGTATATGAAACGTAGTAAAAACAAGTAATGTAAAAACTAACTGAGTTAATTGTTTGAATCCCCAGTATATACTGAGTTGTATATCAATGTTGGAACAATTGCTCAAATTCAAAGTTTATAAAATATGAATTATGTGTAAATATTGGTTTTGTTTGTCCAGGAGGGCAATGTTTGACCCGAAATTATGACAAATCTATTGAGTGTACAAAAAAAAAACTTTCAAACAAAAGTTGTTTATTTTAAAGAGAAGAAGAGTTTTTGTTAACAAATTTTTTTTCTATCTCTTACGATTTCAAAGACGTATATTTCCACCCTTCTAACGGGAGGAAACACGTTCCGATTTTGCCCATTAACGAACATTTTGCTCTAAAACACACACACAAATTCAGGGCTCGTTATCTCTTTTCGTTTTTGAGTTATCGGCTTTACGGACAGACGGACGGACACGCGGAATTGGCCGAATTATGCCAATTTACAGAATACCTTTGTAATGCATTTTTGTCAAGGATTAATATTTTTAAGCGTTACAAAGTCGGGACCAAAATTAATATACCTTGTATATTTACATATACTGGGTATAAAAATACTGTTGAAATGTATTAAAAATTATATTCAAATCTGACTAATCATTTCCTAAATATTACAATTGACCTTATCAACTGATCTGGTTACTTCACTCAAAGTAACCAGAAATAGAAAAAAATTTACTGGGTAAATAAATTGCGTGCCCACCATCAAAAAAAAATTTATGAATTTTAAGAAAAACTGACTCACAAAACCACCAAAAATACAACACGATAACAAATCCATTTAATCTACAGGATGATACATTTAAGATAGTTCCAGCACTGTCTTATATAATCAGGACAAACAACCGGTTTGATTTTATTATAGAACAAATAGATATACACACAAACACAACACATAGATATATTCACTATTCATATATACAAATTAATGTAATTTTGAAATAAAAAATAATTTTAAACTTTTGTATTTCGAAAATAAAACGGTAAAATGCGATTTTTTTTTAAAGATATTTATCTTTACTACTCTAATTAGTTTTTTTTAATTCTGTCGAGTTTTTTTTTATTAAAACAGATAATAATTGGGCGGGCATAAAGTTTTACATGCTTCTAATGAGAGAGAATGATTACGTTCCTATTAATTATCTCGCGTTCTAAACGGTCAACAATTCTGAAACTATGGGATTTATTAGAAAACATTATTTTAGCTTGTGAAAAAAAATGAGCAAAATCTGTCGAATTGTGGTTTTATGCTGGACCATCCTTAATGTGATACACTGTATATTTCATCACTATGATTAAATTCACCATGATATTATGAAGCATGAATGTTACATACAGAGGCATATAAGTCATTTACCGTGTATATAAAAATATTAGTACGAAAGCTAGCGTCTAATTCGAGGGGATCTTTGCATTTTTGGTTCAAACAATGGAAATTGATACACACATTCATTGAACCTTACTCTTTAAAATAAAATATGTTGCCGAACTGGGGGGTACGACAGGTAAGTTCATTTTAGTTAGAAAATGGGGTAAAATAATTTTTTTCAAATATCTCAAAAACTAGTACGATTAATAGCGAACAGTCTTTAAAAAAATTAAATATTATAAAAATTTTGAATAAAGATTATCTCTGATATTGTTTGTTGTAATTAAAACTATTGAGAATAACTTTTCTGGATCCAAAACAGTAGTAGGTGCGGGCTGGCATGAGCCAATTCGTCGTCAGTCTTTTGTTTATCGCCTTTCGTGTAGTACGTATAGTGTCAATTTAGCGCGCTCGCTAACATCATGGCGTCGCCACGTAAACATTCAACATTAACATTAAAAGTCAAATTGCGGATTATAGAAATGTTAGATAAAAGTGACAGCTACCCTGTCATTGCTTGGAAGTTTGGTATAGGAAGGTCAACTGTAGGCGACATAAAGAAGAAAAAAGACAAAATCTAAGATTAAGCATGTGTCTTATTACCATTAAATATGGCATACTATAATCCGGACGCCTCGATAATTCGGAAAGGGTCTTGTTTTTGCCTCTCCGGATTAACGAGGCCCTACTGTAATTCAAAGTTTGACATTGTGTTGAAAAATTAAAATAATTGTTGAAAAAGAAATTGGATTCTCTTTTTTTTTAAAGCAATAAAATCAGGTTTTTTTTTGTTTCGTAAAAACTTGTGTTTAATTTAATTTTTTCTTTTCTTTTCGTTAAAAAAAACGTGCGTGTTCATTTCAATTATAAAATATTTAGTAAAACCTTTTACTAATATATATTTTTTTGTTTTTGTCGAGTATCGGAATCATTTGCAGGTTCAGGCAGCGCTCCTTTGAGATATAAAGAGAGCCAAGATACCACGACATGTTTTATTAGCAGACGTTAGGTTTTCCGTTGACATGTTGAATGGCATTGTGAGTTATATCGTCAATCGCAAAATTTAATCGACTCATTCCTTATCGATATCGCCAAAAGAAGTATAATTTTAATAAATATGAAAAAAATTATTTTTTTTTAAATAATTTGCAAGGGCCATTAAGCCATTAAAGCCATCAACAATATGGTGTTACAATATATTAAAAATAAAAAATTATATAAAATATTCAAAAAAATAAAAATAAATTTATGTTAATAAAAAAAACAGAAAATTCAAAAAATAACTGAGGACAATACGTAGACGCTAGGATGTAAGACACGAAATTGGGGGAGTCGCTACCGAGACCCATTGGAGCTGGAAATAGATCACAAACATAGATGTTGGGGGGTCATGGGTTGTTTAACGATAGAGAAAAATTAGTGTAACATTTAATACAGACAGTACAGTGTATTTTAGAGGGGGATTTAGACAGAGGTGTTCGAAGAATTAAAAAAGTTAAAATGAAAGTTTTGTCTATACTCAAGCGTATATAAAGTTATTTTCACAAAAAAATTAGGGCATAAATATTGTGTATTTTTTTATTACTCCTGTAGAATATACAGATATTTTTATTACTATGGAAGTCTACAGATTTCCTTTCAGTTCAACCCCTATTTTAACTTTAAATTAAACATATTTTCATCCAAAAATTTCGATCAATATCTAAAACATACTACAACTGTATAATTATATGTGTACAGGATGTCACACATACAAACACAATCTATAACTTGTAGAATATTTTTTAAGTTTTAAGGTAGTTTCCTTGCTACAGTATTGTTCATAATTTTTTGTTACACAGTATTGTTAATGTTACGTTTTACACATTCGGAGTACATAAACTACTGTGGTTTTTAATCCCCCGAGGAAAAAAGAAGTTTGAACCCTATGTGTGTCTGTTTGTGGGTCTGTCTGTGGCATCGTAGCTCTCAAACAGGTGGACCGATTTGAATATGGTTTTTTATTAGATAGTTGGTCGGTGATTTTTAGCTATGTTTGATACAAAAATGTGTTCAGTCGTTTGAAGATTATCAGCTCTTCTCCAAAATGATGTATAGGAAAAGTTGTTATGCTGACAAAAATATTTTTATCCAACATAAAACTTAACGCTGATAGATTTTAAGTATTAAAATAATAATTTATTTAATATTCAGCCGAATACTGCGATCTATGCGGCCGAATACCGAATATTACGCAGGAACTGCATCAACTTTTCGAATTTCCTTAGAATATAGAAATCACTCTCTAGGTCGTTCTACCTAGAATGTTTAAGTACTAAAGTAATAATTTGATATTGAAACAGATACATTTCAATAACAAATTAATGAATATTAGTATTCGACCAAACAGTTCGTAGTATTAATTATTGAATATTAGTATTTGGCCAAATACCGAATATTAAAAAAAGGCAGAATAGATCGAATAACTAGAATGTTAGCCGAATATTCGTGACATCTCTAGTTGAAAGAGAGTGGGGGACAATCTGTATTGATCGTACACATATGGTTTTGTTACATTAAGCATATAGTAGTAATGGTACACATGTAATAAGAAGTGAACATACACTGCACAGCAAAAAAAGTGGCGCACTTTGAAAAGTTCATTTAAATTATTTTCATCGCAATTTTTTTTCCATATCAACTACTGAATCCATACCGAGACTTTAGGCAGTCTCCGAAGCAGTAAAAACCGATGCCAATCGGTGTACATTAATATAAAACGATCTAAATTCAGATTTAAAGATGGTCACCACGTAGCACAGAGTGAAATCGCATAAAACATCTCTGGGATGAGCTAGTCCAACGTATAAGAAGAAGAATTAACACTACTGATAGCTCACAGGAGCTCATAATAGCTTTAGTGCCAGAATTGGAGATAGTCACCCAAGATGTTGTAGCGAACTTAATTAAAAGTGAACCTACAAGTCCTGAGGCAGTCATTAGATCAAGAGGAAGTTATCCACTATTAAAGTTTTTTTTTGCCCCTATTCCTAGAACATTTGTTTGTATTTTATAAATACGAATTTCGACTGCAATGTAGTCATCATCAATATGAAATAGCTAATCGTAACTATCTCTGGGATATGGATTCAGAGATATGTTGCTTGTTGCTAATTTGGTGCGTGTCTCACAATGACATTAAAAAAGTTCTGTCCTTTTATACGATTTGACTGAGGGTATAATCTGACTTGAGGATTATTTGAGTTGCCTGACTACTGGATTAGGTGTGTGAAAATCCCCACCTATTTATTGGCGGTATTCTTTGGTGACTATGCGGCGTTTGTTTTGTCACTAAAGTGAGTGTATCGAAGCTTACCTTGACATTCAGGTATTGGATTTTTATTTTTGAAAATGGTTTAATTTCATTAAATCAGAATTTGGAATTGGGCCATTGTCTAAATTCATTATCTGTTTTCTCAATTTGTATATGTACATACTTTCGTATGCATCTAATTCTGAATTAGATGCATACGAAAGTATCTACAAATGTTCTAGGAATAGGGGCAAAATTTGAAATGTAATTTATAAAAATGTAGTTATGCAAAAAAAATTCCAATGAAAATAATTTCAACGATTTTTTCAAAGTGCGTCACTTTTTTGGCTGTGCAGTGTACATTCACCAAAAACAAAGCACATAGGTGAACAATACCATATATTAAATGTATTTACATATTCATGATATACCTTTATTGAAATTAACACATATTATAAGTCATTTATTAATAATATCCACAAGTAAAAGATATTATTATTATTATTAAATTTATGGTCTATTCAACTACAAGTACGAAATTGTTATAAGTATTAGGTCTGTTTCTTTGTCATAGATCATGAATGTTGTGGATGCGATATTTTTACATACGTATTTTAAGACTCATATCCGCGGATTCGGATTTATAAGTCCTTTTGCTAGAACTCTAGTCATCCACACTACATTTTTTCAAAGTTTAGCGCAATTTTATAAATTCGTTGATCGTAAGTAATGATCACTTGACCACAAAATATACGTTATTGAGATCTAGAGCACGGTAGTACCCAAGGCCGTGTTTAAGAGTTATTATTATTATTAAATTTATGGTCTATTCAACTACAAGTACGAAATTGTTATAAGTATTACGTCTGATTTTTTGTCATAGATCACGGATGTTGTGGATGCGATAATTTTACATCCGTATTTTAAGACTCACATCCGCGGATTCAGATATATAAGTCCTTTTGTTAGAACTCTATTCATCCAACTACATAATATGTAGTTGAAAAAAATATCCTAAGTTTAGCGCAATTTTATAAATTCGTTGATCGTAAGTAATGATCACTTGACCCCAAAATAAACGTTATTGAAATTTAAAGAAAAAATTTCATTTGATGTATTAAGAGGTTCCAGCACTGTATTATATATTTAGGACAAAAAACCGGTTTGCATTTATTATAGAACAAATACATATACACACATAAACAACACATAGATATATTCAATATTCATATATATACAAATTAATGTAAGTTTAAAAGGAAAAAAAATTTGTTACGCAGGAGCTGCTTCAACTTAGCGAATTTCCTTAAAATATATAAATCACTTTCTAGCGGTCACAATTTTAGTCTGATCAAAATGAAATGTCGTATATGATTTTACTATTTGCATGGCTAATTTTATTAATAAATGACATACGTCAAGAGGAAATAGGGGCATAAAGAAAGAAGAAAACACAAAATATCTCTCTTAATATTAGAACAATCAAAAAATGCGTTAGGAATAAAGTTGTAGAAAATAATGTTTGCTACAATTCATCACCTTATCATTTTTGCTCAAACTCGAATGTGTACAGAGATAGTGAGGAATTTAATTTTCAATCTTAAACCGTCAATATTTCTGTAAATATTAGGGTAACAGAAAAAATGATAAGAAATAAAATTACAGTAAAACTTAGTACCTACAACTTTACTTCTTATAAATTTTTCGATTATTCGAATATTAAGGGAGATATGTCAAATTTTGTGTTTCCCCCTCCCTCTAAACCCCCTTTCCCTTGTTCGATTTTACCCATTAACGAACTTCACCTTTTGACTACCAAAAGCGCCTCAAATACCAAATTTCATTCCGATAAAATGAAAACTGTGACCGCTAGAGTGATTACAGACACACATATATATATATATATATATTTTGGTATTCAAAAGGTGAAGTTCGTTAATGGGTAAAATCGAACAAGGGAAAGGGGGTTTAGAGGGAGGGGGAAACACAAAATTTGACATATCTCCTATATATATATATATATATATATATATATATATATATATATATATATGTCCATAGATATATACATACAAATTTTACAGATGGTGATTTTTGACATCTACTAGGTAGGATCGATGGACATTTGAAGAAATTTTTGCGAAATTTTGACTTCGGTACGGGAACCAATAGTTCTATTTCCTTTCAGGAAATTCGCTAAAAAAACTTTTATATTTCGAATACAAAACGGTAAAACGCGATTTATTTAAAAAATTAAATTATGTTGAGTATTTTTTTTAATACATCAGATAATAGTTGGGCGGGCATGAAATTGTACATACTTCTAACGTTATTTTTAGCTTGTGAGAAAAAAGAGCAAAATCTGTCGAAAAGTGGTTTCATGCTGGTGGAACATCCATAAATCGTTTTATTTCATGTAGTTTTGAAAAATATGTCCGAGCGCTCATTCGGCTGCCGCTAAAAATTCATACAGAATATATTTACTGAACTTTTGATCACTGATTCAATATTTGCGATGAAGTTAAAACAATGCCAACATAATTTAATACATTTAATTTTAATTTAATTTATTACACATCAGGGTTCAAATAATATCAAAATAAGAACAACAACAGGGTTGAAATAAAGATCACACAATTTGATATCGATATTATGTAAATTATGTTCTACAAAAATTTACAAAATTCTGCCAAATTTAAGTTTAAACAAATTCTATGTAGGTCATATGACTAAATTTTTATACAGGATATTCGATAATTAAGAGGAAAAATATGAAAAAAGGCGCAGTGGCGGCCCGCCGGGTTGATTTTTCATGATAACGTTGGTATAAAATCATAACAAGTGTTTCTTTTCGTTTCGCACCGTTTTCTGATATCTTTTTCTACGCTGACGTAGCTCTCGCATTCGCTAGCCACTGAACTTTTTATATATTTTGGATTGTTTTTGATGTGAGATTTTCTCTGACTAATATCTCACATTCCTAGTCCTAGTAATGCTCCGCATGCTCTTCACAATGACACCCGAATGTCCTAGCTAACCGTTTTTCCATACTACACTAATTTACAACTTTATATAAAGCTAATAGGGAATATGCATGAAAATTTTTGTTCACTTGAATTGAAGCATGTTTACTTAACAAATATCAAGGAAAAATTACTTTTTAAATAACTTTAAAAATAAGCGAGATATGAATGATTGAAATTCCCGATTAGACAAAGAGGATGATAGCCCTCTTGATATGTTATGTGACGTCATATTACACTTTCACCATTTAAAATACACGTAGTATTTTTGCAAGAAAGAGACAGTTAATAATCTTTAAAAGCTTATAGCTTCCTTGATATTTGTCGGATTTTAATTTCGTTTTTAAATATAATTATAGTATTAACAGTATTTCCATATTCTGAAAATAAACGTGAAAAAAAATTTTTATGCATATTCCCTATTCTAATCTGACGGTATTTTGTCACACAAGAAGCTTCGGCTGACTACCATTGTAACGAGCGAATAGGAGTTTTCACGTCAAAAGTATGTGAACTCCATCTATTTTTAAACAAAGCAACGGTTAACATTAATATGAATCAATTTCATCATGGCCGTTCGTTGACTATAGATTGTAGAGGCTACCCTGGACGGGCTACACTTCGACCATAAGGTACATTGTGATGCCTAAGGATGTGAGTTGAGTGGAAAGAATTTTTGTGTATAGACTAGGAATTGGTAGGATATGCGATTGCAGCCGACTCTGATAGGGACTATGCCGGAATTCATCTGGAGTTCATGAAGGAAACTACAGAAAACCTTCTCAAGCAAAGCCGGTTCCTTCGTTCTTGTCCAAACCGCCTACCTTTTTTTCTTAATAATTGACAAACTGCCGACGTCGGGATTCGAACCCATAACCTCCCAGTTTCCAAGTAGGAATACTGCGCAGACATAACGCCTTAGACTGCTCGGCCATTTGGCCTGGTTCGTTGACTATTTGTCATAATCGAAATTTAAAAAAAACTTCTCTACTTGTGTGTCATATTTAACAGTTTTCACTAAAAAAAGTGTTTGTGTCCCTTCCGGGAGTTATCAGAAACACATCCCCAATATTTTTCTGCACACAATTGGAGTATGTTATAAAAAATGTGGGTTGCCAATTAAAAGTCCCCAGTAAAGTGGAAATGACAGAGGGCTATTAAGACATGACCCGACCAGAAAATGCCGGATGTGTTGTCTGGCACTACATCTGGTCCGAATCAGGTACGAGTACTGCATGTCGGAACGGGCATGTCATACGCGTACCTGAATAGTTCCTGAACAGGCATCGATCTGGCAAGCCCAATTTTTAATATTAATATTATATAGGGTTTGCCTATATAATATTAGGCCGGATTTGGATAACCTTGGCTCACAATTGTGCAGTGGTGAAGGGATTTTCTAATCAGAAATAGATATCAAGAACAATATCGGAATGCCCAAAGTAAAATTGAAATTTTTTTAAACTTTATTAATATTAAATATATTTAATTATTATATTTCTTTCAACAAAATAATAAAATTATTTCAAAACTTTTTTAAAGTTATAAGAATTTTTGAAAAATTTGATAAGTTTAAATAAATTTTAATAATAATAAATTATATTTCTGTAATTTACGAATGTACACTCCCGTTCATAAAAATTGAACCAGTTGAAACATTCAACTAGTTCAATTTAGTGTTATGGTATGTAATATACATATATTTAATAATATGTACGCTTAGAATATGACTTACTGGTGGTTCAATTTTTATGAACGGGGGTGTACATACCGTAATCTTTATACCTATTCGGAATTCCGGACGATTGACGGATCAGTAACTGAATGGGATATTAAGAAGTAATGCGTTTTATTTCATTCTCTGTTCTATGACCAGTCTTGTCTATCCTTTGATAGATTCCAGGTCAGGTATGCCGAATAGGGTCCGGATTACTCATCTGCGTTACATGCCGGATCAGATGAACCTGATCAGTGTCAGGTCAAAATTTCTAGTCGGGTAGTAAAAGATTTCGGAAACGATTTTATCTCTTATTTTCTGGATTCAAGGCGACGTGAAGAATGAATGTTAATAGTAATTTATAAAGATTCTTAATTTTTACCTACAAACCTTTAAAAAAAATATTTGCACCCACCCAACCACACATACATAATTTGTTAAACTGCGTGACTTACATATGACCATATGATTATATGACTCAATGTATTTCGTTTAAGTTACTGTAAGTGTTATAAACACGCAATTCACACAAAATTATATGCAAAATTTCATAATAAAAATTATGTTTATCTTGGAAAAACGAACGCTAACATATTAAAACTTTTTTAATTCACATTACTTTTTATTATATACATAAGCAGAAGTACTCGACGTTGTCCGGTTTTCAAAAAATCCTTAAAGAGAGTGCACTTCAATTCTACTTTAAGGACTTTCATGCGCTATGCTTGAGTCAAATGAGTACTATCTTTAATAAAATTTATTTAGGATTTAAAAAAAAGTTATAAATTACATCAATAACCCTACAACGATTTAAAACCTTTATTTATTTGTTCTAAATATTTTAAATTTATTGATTGTAAAATATCAGTAAATGTAAATTAGAGATTGATTTGACTTGATTTGACAATAAACTATGTAGTTTTGTAATCATGTTAGACATGCAAGGATCGTGGGAACATCAATTATCTCAGACCTCGTTTTTGAAATGGGCACAGATATGCTTCCCAAAATATACTTCTCAAAACCTTTCACTGTCATCTGTGATAGGGCCATGTGGACGGAAGTAGAACCACCCTATCTCAAGAAAAGAATCGTCTGGTATACAGACGGATCCAAAACTGAAGAAGGGACCAGGGCGGGAATCTACGTGGAGAGACCTAAAGCAAACATAAGCCTCAACTTGGGGAAATACGCCACGGTCTTTCAAGCAGAAGTCTACGCCATACTGGCTTGCGTCCGTGAGAACCTACGTATGTATTCTGTCAAGCTGTTTTAAAAGCCTTGCCTGGAACTGAGGTCACCTCAAGGGTAGTCAAGGATTGTCTGGAGGAACTGCTGGAGCTGGCAAAACGGAATAATGTTAAATTGATCTGGGTGCCGGGTCACAGTGGTTTCGAAGGCCCGAAAAAGCAGATACCTTAGCAAAGAAGGGAGTCGGAATACTCTTCATTGACTCAGAGGCTATTTTAGGAATTCCAAGGACTGCATGTAAACAGGTGATCAACGAGTGGTCAAATGCTAAACAACGTGATTACTTGGACAATGTACCGCGACAAGAGCTCGGGAAGGTACTGCTTCAGAATGCAACAAAGATGCTATCTCTCGATGCACTGACGGTGAACAAAATGCAACTGCGGAAAGTTACAGGATTCATTACCGGGCATTATCCTCTGAGAAGGCATCGGCACCAATGGGACTCCATAACGGGTCCATTATGTGCAGATTGTGTGGCAAGGAGGAAGAAACGTCCAGCATTATATTTGACTGCAGATATTTGGTGCATCTCACCCCGAATATATGAACCTTCAGGAAGACCTGATAAGCAAGCTCCTGGCTAATGCCAACATATGGGAGAAGCGATTCTCGTCGGACTGAAGTAGAAGGGGGAGCATAATCGACCATAAGGTCGAAGTACAATACTTTTTAGACCTCAAGATGTATCTATCTATCTATGTAGTTTTGTTATACCATTCACAGTGTATATGTGTATATGTATATTTTTTTACTGTGCACTGTCGCCAGTTTTCAAAATATGGTGGCAAAAACAAACCTAACAAAACAGTTTTAATTTTATTAAATAATTAATTAAAACGTTCGTCAACACCATTTTTTTAATGCAATTATATAAACTGCATATTTCAAAGAATATTTATAAACATTATTTATTATGGTGCCTACTTTAATAATATAGTTATTATAATTTTAAGAAAAAAAAATTCTGTTCTCCATAAGACACTGTGTTAAATGTTTCATTTTGAATCGATAATTACTCTTTGAAATGATCGGTGACAGGTTTTAAATTTTTGAAGGAGGATAACTACAGAATTGAGCTTGATCAATTCACTAAAATAAATTTTTTTTATCTACTATCAAGCCTATTCTATTCAAGTACGATTTTAAGAAGAGGTTTTACTGTAGGTGAACATTGTAATATCGAAATTCTTTCTCAAACGTATGACTAATTCTACATATATAAATACTTGCAAAACATAACAGAAAAAGAAATAAAATAACAAATACAACACCATGTGACCTCAGACAGAAACAAGTGAGTACAAGTAACGAAGAAATCATACAATAAATTCTGTTCTTATCATGATGATTTTGATGGGGCTTAGTCATTGATTACTTTTTCAGTTGAAATAAATGAATTTATTTGTATGATATATTTTTTTTTTGTCTATATATAGAAATAAAATAATTAATTTAATATCTAAAAGCCTTGTTCTAAACTAAATTACATTACGAATTACCCACCCGCATACAAAATAGAAAAATTATATTTACATATTAATTCTCTTGCATCCCTGCTGGCTTATTTTATTCAAAATATCTTATATTGGGGATGTACTAGACGTCTGCATTCGTATCCGCAAACGTGGATTATTCAAATCAGTTTTGGCATCAACATTCGCATCCGCAGGTCAATCGTTGCGGACCTTTGCCGATGCGGATGTGATACAATTCTAGCCTATATATACGATCAAGCAATTTGTGCAACAATCTGTTTGCGCAAACAATTTTATGGTGTATGCTATGGATTACCAGTCCAAGTGGCCAAGCGGTCTAAGGCGTTATGTCTGCTCAGTATGCCTACTTGGAAAATGGGAGGTTATGGGTTCGAATCCCGACATCGGCAGTTTGTCAATTATTAGGGAAAAAAATGGGGTGTTTAATTGACTAAACTTTCGGCGTATGGGCAAGAACGAAGTAATCGGCTATGCTCGAGAAGGTTTTTTGCAGTTTCCTTCACGTCTCCAGATGAATATCGGCATAGTTCCTATCATAGTCGGCTGCAGCCGCATATCCTACCAATTCCTAATCTATACACAAAAATTTCTTCCACTCTACTCATATCCTCACATTCTAAAGCATCAAAATGGACCTTATGGACGAAGTGTAGCCCGTTCAGGGCAGCCTCTACAATCTATCTATGTTATGGATTGAGGGTTTTGTACAACGGTTTGAATGAAATCAGTAGGAATAGAGTTTTATTGCGCAACATTTCCGCGCTTGACAAGCAATTTGAACGTGTATGACCAATACAACGAAGTTTGCACAAACAGGGTTGTTGCGCAGGGTTGTTGCGCAAGTTTGATTGTGAAAGGAGGCATATTATTATTGCGCAACACGCTTGAGAAGCGGTTTGAACGTGTATGACAGTGTTTAACAATTTTTGGCCGAGTTACTTTAAAATTAAGTTGCACAACTTGTTGGAACCAACAATTTTGGAACAAGACAGATTTTTGATATTTCTATTTATAATTTTTATTCTCAACAACCGTTTAATGAATACGAATAAAATTGAGCAAAATTGTTTTATTGAGTTCAAGTTATATAATTTGTAAATTTGAGACGTTTCGTAGCTTTTTGAATGGTAATTGAAATGAATTTAATCTAGTGAGTGAACAAATCTCCAAAAGAATGTAAAATTACAGTTTTTATACCCAGTATATGTAAATATACAAGGTATATTAAGTTTGATCACGACTTTGTAACGCTTAAAAATATTGGTGGTAGACATGAATGTTTGGCATATGTGTTCATAAAATGGCCTGATTTAGTCATTTCCACATGTCCGTGGAAACGATAACTCAAGAATGAAAAGAGATAACGCGTTGTTTGTTCTAGAGTCAAAAGTTTGTTCTAAAGTAAGGTCAAGTTCGTTAATAGGCAAAATTGAACCACGTTCGGGAAAAATGGGCAAAACTGCCTATCTTTGAAACCGTAAGAGATATATAACAAAAATTTAATTACAAAAAATCTGCTTCTTTTTAAAATAAACGACTTTTGTTTGAATAATTTTTACATAAACTCAATAGATTTCTCATAATGTGCTCAAAAGTTCCTCGAAAAGCGAAAAATATGTTCATCTTGAAAATCATCGAGATTTCGATGACAATCACAGATTGTTTTCGACAAAACAATCGAGATTTTTTTTAAAATTGTGGAACAGTTTAAAAATTGTTAACAATTCAAACATTGATATACAACTCAGTATACACTGGGTATTCAAACAAATAACTCAGTTAGTTGTTACATTACTTGTTTTTTTTTAATTACAATAACTCTTACACGGCTTAGTAAATCGTATTGAAATTTTCACAGTTGCTTTAGCATTAAATGAGGAACTTTCTACTATTCTACATTTCCTAACATCCTTAACAAACTTGGTTTTGTTTTATTATTTTGACTTTGTACGCCAGTCAAAATCAACACAAAAAATCGCTAAATCGCAAAACATGATGTATCTCTGATTTTTTAGTATGTTGTTTGGACCCATTTGGGCTATGTATATCCAAGTTTGCAACTCTCAAAAAGTTGTGGAAAAGTTTTTACACGCGAAAAACCGCGAAATTTTTGGACTTGTTTCAGATTCTGCTATATATCTCCTAATCAATGCATTTTTCTTCGAAAGCTATTCTATACGTTTTTTAAGAGCATTAAATTTGTGACAAATTAAGCTTAATCGGAGCTCTGTAGGTCAATTCGTTACCGAATTACGGCACTTTGAAAATACGCCAGTTTTTCCAAAAAATGAAAATTTTAGTTTTAGATCTTCTTTGGACCGAAATTGCGTCGAAACTATTGGTCCTGCGAGTAGAACTTGCTGAATGTAACTGGTAGGTAATTTAACTAGCTATAAATAAAGCGCAAAGCGAAGTCTATAAGCCTCGAAGTTCTCTCAAAAACCCATATAAGGAAAAATCGCATTTTTCCAGAAACGTTCTAAAACCTTTCCTATCTGTTGTTTTTTGGTTTGGTAATGAAAAAGAAGGCATGTAATCAGTTTAAAAAAACCTTGAAATGTATTTTAATATAAACATAAATAATAAACAAAGTAATCAAAAGTATAGTAGCTTAAACAATTAATCAGTCAATCAAATTAGACACATAGTCAAATAGGCCTGTCAAAATCAACAATAAATTAACAAAACATGATGTATCTCTGATTTTTTAGTATGTTGTTTGGACCCAATAGGGCTATGTATACTCAAGTTTGCAACTACCAAAAAGTTGTGGAAAAATTTTTACACACGATAAACCGCGAAATTTTTGGACTTTCAGATTCTGCTCTATATCTCCTAATCCATGCATTTTTCATCGAAAGCTCTATACATTTTTTAAGAACATTAAATTTGTGACAAATTAAGCCCAATAATTTGTGACAAATTATTGTTGATTTTGACCGGCGTATTGAATGGGATCATAATAGGAAATTTCCAAACCTCCTTTAGTATATTCTAGCATGGCATGTGTATAGAGATCATGTAACTACCACACCAAATATTATTTTCCTAGTTTCTTATGATTATATTTTCCCGACTATTTATCACACTATTATTTGTATATTTAAATTTAATATAAAAAAAAACTGCTTTCCTCGGCATTTAAATTTATATATAAAGTTTATATAATATTATGTAAACAGTATTTAATAAATGGCGCCAGTTAAGATAAAAATACTTCTTTTTTTTTTTGTACATGAAAAAGGAAATATTCAAATCGAAATTATTCTTATATTACTTATTATTAAATAAACATAATATTTTTTTAAAAAATATTATGTAAAAAAGTTTTATGTAGATTTTTTTTACACTAATAAAAAAAGATCATAAAAGATAAAAGTATATCATCTTACTACACAAAATGTTTAAATAACAATTGACTTACCCGTATATTTGTTCAAGACCGAACAAAGTTAAAGTATCTTAAATTATATTTACACAAAAAATACCAAAAAACTGATTAAAATGTATGTACATTACTCAAATACTCACAACTTTTATGTATACATAGTGAATCGAAATTTTGTTGAAAAACAATATGCAGGGGCGTAGGTAGTTCCGTTTTCCCGCATCTTTTGAGGAGGACACCCAAACCGTGAAAACAAACTCACAAAAATTCCATAAAATTAAATTAAAATTCACGATATCTATGGTCTAAGATCCGGCATTAGAAAAACCTTCCCTCTTCTGTTAATTGAATGAAATAATTTTTAAAAGGCAGATAACAATATTATAAATGTAGGAGTGCAATGTCTGCCACCGTAGTCCTGCTGGCTATATCATATTAATTAATTAATTAATATGATATAGTGTCTTTGTTTGTTGCTCGAACAAATATATTTGTCACTCTCTCTGCGTAGAACACATTTTTTGAAAATTTTATTACTTAAAAATTTTTTTATATAGGTTGCAAATAATTTAATTATATATTTATTATACAAAATATATTTTATAATATCACAATAATAAAATTTTCAAAAAATGTGTTCTAAGCAGAGAGAAAGACAAATATATTTGTTCGAGCAACAAACAAAAACACTATATCATATTAATTAATTAATATGATATAGCCAGCAGGACTACGGTGGCAGACATTGCACTCCTACATTTATAATATTGTTATCTGCCTTTTAAAAATTATTTCATTCAATTAACAGATGAGGGAAGGTTTTTACTAATGCCGGATCTTAGACCACTATGAGCACAGCTACAGTGTACTTATAATGAAATTAAAGACAATTAAAAAAAACTTTTAACGTTGATCAAACCTTGTGCAATCATTAGGGGGGGGGGTTAAACGTCAACTGCAAAAACTCTTTTGGGATAACCGCCTCCGCACATTTTTTTACAGGAATAAAAATCATTATTTCCTTGGATATAATGATATATAACCAGAAATAGCGAAAAATAAAATGAATGGGGCAACACAAAAAATAATAAAATGATTGATTATGTGGTACGCCACTCATTTTGTTTTTCGCTATTTCTGGCTAAACTGTTGACGCAATGAAGAAAGACTGCTATTGATTACAGTGAGCTCTGGGGCTACGATCGGCTTTCTGGATCGTAAGTTCATTTCAAAAGTCATTTTATAACAGTATATGCACTAGTAGCAACATAAGGATCCATACGGACTTTTTGAGCAGTAACAGTGGAGAAACGATTCCGAAGGGTGTACATTAAAATCAAACGATCGACATTCAGCTTTCGGTCAGGAATGGAAGGTAATCACTCAACATGGTGTAGCGAACTTAATTAAAAGTATACCTGGAAGGCTTGAGGCAAGTGGAGGTAATATCCACTGTTAAAAGTTTATTTCCTTCTAAAAAGCTTGAAATAAAATAATTTTTGTAAATTATAAATTTTTTTGTAAAGTATAAGGTTTTTTAATGCAATTTTATGCCCAGACCAACAAAAACATATTCAAATTTTTTTAAATGTAGTTTATATGCAAACAAATTTCAAAGAAAATAATTTTTCTAAGTGCGTCACTTTTGTTGCCGTGAAGTATATATCGGTTGCCCAAAATTTATTATTATTTATAATAAATTTATTAAAATCGATGCATTAAATAAAGTTTATTATTTAAATCAAAATTTACTATTCAATAAATTCTATTAAATTTCATTCATTCTCCAAAAATTCTTCGAAAAAAAACGCCCTCTAGGGAGAGAACAAAGTACTTTTAAGAAAAAGTTTTCCTACAAAAGATACGAATTTTTTTCCGTAGAATATATGCAATAAAATATATGGGTTCGCCGTTGTGGGTCCATCGGACCCAAAATCTGATTAGCGCATTCGATTTTTGGGTCCGATTTTGGATCCGATGGACTCACAACGGCGAAACAGGGTTTTACTTTGAAATTTTACATGGAAACCCATATATTTTGTTGCATATATTCTACGGAAAAAAATTCGTATCTTTTGTCGGAAAACTTTTTCTTAAAAGTACTTTGTTCTCTCGCTAGAGGGCGTTTTTTTTTTTTCGGAGAATTAATGAAATATAATAGAATTTATTGAATAGTAAATTTCGATTTAAATAATAAACTTTATTTAATACATCGATTTTAATAAATTTAAAATTACTAGGGGTTACCGTTTGAAAACTTTTAGTTAGTAGAACAACCTGAAACAATATATTATCCCGTGTCCAAACTTTTTGGACACCCGATATATATCCTTCTTGAGTCTAAATCTTTTTCTTATTGGAGTTTTAATGTAAGAAAACTTTAATAAAATCAATTGAATATAATTTGAAAAAAGGGTAAGTTGGTGGTAACATTTGTACCTCTTTAAAAAATTTTGGTAGAAATGAAACGTTTTCTTTAATATTATTTACACTAGGATTTGGTTTACCACATGGTTTTGATTAACTTAATAATATAATAATTTGGGTTTTGTCTCTGTTGATCTCATTCTACATTTCATAATTTTTAGCGAATTTCCTGAAAGGAAATAGAGCTATTGGTCTCATACCGACTTCAAAATTTTGCAAAAATTTCAGGGAGATATGTCAAATTTTGTGTTTCGCCCTCCCTTTAAACCCCCCTTTCCCCTTGCCCGATTTTACCTATTAACGAACTTGACCTTTTGAATACCGAAAGCGCCTCAAATACCAAATTTCATTCCAATCAGATTAATGATGAAATTTGGTATTTGAGGCGCTTTCGGTATTCAAAAGGTCAAGTTCGTTTATATATATATATATATATATATATATATATATATTTATATTATATATATATATATGTATATATATATACATATATATATATATATATATATATGTGTTTGTAATCGCTCTAGCGGTCACAATTTCTTAATCTGATTGGAATGAAATTTGGTATTTGAGGCGCTTTCGGTATTCAAAAGGTCAAGTTCGTTAATAGGTAAAATCGGGCAAGGGGAAAGGGGGGTTTAAAGGGAGGGCGAAACACAAAATTTGACATATCTCCCTTAATATTTGAAAAATCGAAAAATTTATAAGAAGTAAAGTTGTAGGTACTAAGTTTTACTGCAATTTTGTTTCTTATCATTTTTTCTGTTACACTAATATTTACAGAAATATTGACGGTTTAATATTGAAAATTAAATTCCTTAATATCTCTGTACACATTAGAGTTTGCGCAAAAATGATAAGATGATGAATTGTAGAAAATTTGATTTTATACAACTTTATCCCTTACGCATTTTTCGATTGTTCTAATATTAAGAGAGATATTTTATATTTTGTGTTTTCTTTTTTTTTATACCTCCCCCCATTCCCCTCGACGTATGTCATTTATTAATAAAATTGGACTTGCAAATGCTAAAATCATATATGACATTTCATTTTGATCAGACTAAAATTTTGACCACTAGAGAGTAATTTATGTATTCTAAGGAAATTCGCTAAGTTAAAGCAGCTCCTGCGTAACGAATTTTTTTTTATTTTATCTTGTTCAAAAAAAATGATATTCATTTGACCTCGGATTGCCAGGAGGCATCAAACTACCTTAAATAAATAAATTTAATCATAAAAATATTCATTAACAAAGGAAACTTAAATGTTGTTTTTATTTTTTAAATTTGTGTAAAATAAATGCAATTAAATGTCGCGAGATAAAATATAAATTATTTTGTTATATCCATTTTGAAAGAAAGATCATCATAACATACACAAATATGATGGTTTATTTATAAGAAGAAAAAACATGGTACGTTATAATAGGTACCAAAATAGCATTAAAAATAATAACAATTTCCTGAATAGGAAGTGTCCGTCGATAAGACAGATGTGAAAAATAATGTGTATCGCTGTTATGAATACACATACATACATCTTGTATGTACACATTGTGTAAAATAATGTTTTACATAACATAGACAAAGATAAAATATAATAGGGAATATGCATGAAATATTTTTTCACATTTATTTTCAGAATATGAAAATACTGTTAATACTGTAATAATATTTAAAAACGAAATTAAAATCCAACAAATATCAAGGAAGCTATAAGCTTTTAAAGATTATTATCTGTCTCTTTCTTGCAAAAATACTAAAAACGGAGTTTTACGTGTATTTTAAATGGTGAAAGTGTACTATGACGTCACATAACATATCAAGAGGGTAATCACCCTCTTTGTCTAATCGGGAATATCAATCATTCATATCTCGCTTATTTTTAAAGTTATTTAAAAAGTAATTTTACCTTGACATTTGTCAACATGCTTCAATTCAAGTGAAAAAAAATTTTCGTGCATATTCCCTATTATGTACTTATGGTGGGAAACCAGTCCAAGTGGCCGAGCGGCCTAAGGCGTCATGTCTGCGCAGTATGCCTACTTGGAAACTGGAAGGTTATGGTTCGAATCTCGACATCGGCAGTTTGTCAACTATTAAGAAGAAAAAAGGGGGGGGGCGGTTAATTGACCAAGCTGTCGGCGTTTGGACAAGAACGAAGTAACCAGCTATGTTTGAGAAGGTTTTCTGCAGTTTCCTTCACGAACTCCAGATGAATATCGGCATATTTCCTATCATAGCTGCAGCCGAATATCCTACCAATTCCTTGTCTATACACAAAAATTCCATCCACTCGACTCACATCCTTAGGCATGACAATGGACCTTATGGTCGCAGTATAGCCCGACCAGAGAAGCCTCTACAATCTATCTATAGTAGGACCGGCAGCCATAAAAACGGTGTCCAATTAATTAGAGGATGAAACTTTAACAGAAAATATTCGGAATGCATCTAAGAGACTATCCCTCGATGCTCTGAACCTGAATAGGATACAACTGCGGAAGGTTATCGGATTCATCACCGGACATTATCATCGGCGGAAGCAACTGCACACAATGGGACTCCATAACGGATCCATTATGTGCAAACTTTGCGGTGAGGAGAAAGAAACATCCAGCTACATCATCTTTAACTGCGAATTTCTCGAATACAGCAGATACAAGATATTCGGTGCATCTCACCCCGAATATATGAACCTTCAGGAAAACCTGATCAGCAAGCTCCTGGCAATTGTCAAGATATGGGTTAAGCAAATCTCGTCAGACTAAAGTAGAAGGGGGAGCACAATGGGCCATAAGGTCGAAGTGCAGTACTTTTTATACCCCAAGATGTATCTATCTATCTTTCTTCAGAAAATATAATTCATACATATCATATAGTGACTTCAATCGCTTTCCTAGATAACTCAGCGAGAATCTGACCCGACAGGATGTTACCAGACCCCCAAAAATTACATAACTTTTTTTTCTATAATAATTTCGAGAAAAACATATCAAAAGTTTTTTTCAGAAAATTTAATTTCCAATAACTAAAGTATGAAACTCATTTCAAAAACATCATACAGTTTACGGGAACATCTTGAACTAAGTATGATAATGTTGATTTTGAAGTGCAAAACTGGGAATTTACACGCACCAAATTAGCAACGAGCAACATATCTCTGACTCCATATCCCAGAGATAGTTACGATTTGCTGATTCATACTGATGATGACTACCTTGTAATCGAATAGTGTCGATACTAAAAGAAATCCTTACATAGTATAAAATAAAGTCCCCCAGCCGCGTTTGTCTTCGCGATTTACTCAAAAACTACTGCACCGATTTTCATGCTGTTTTCACCAATGGATAGAGTGGATCTCGAGGAAGGTTTTAGTATATAATTTTTCAAATTTTTGTATACATTGGTCCTTACATATTATAAAGAAAAGTATAGTTGTATAATTTATTGATGTATAGGTGTATAATTTATCAGTGCATAGAAACAGATGTTCGTTGCTTAGGTGCTGTGTGTTATACATTGTCTGCCAGGAGTAGGGATGTAGACATATTAACTGTTATTTATATAAGCATGCAACAGACAGCAGTCTGCATAAAGTGATTGATATGTAACAGTGGATCATATATTAATACAGACCATTGTTCATATGCAGACGTATAGGTGTATAATTTATCAGTCCTTGACGGGAGAAAATATTATGTTACTTGGTTATAAGGGCGTTACAAAATTTTTGCGGGCGAAGCCACGACGGGTAATGCTAGTATATATATAATTTAAAAAAAATAAAAAAAATTTTACCAGGAATTTTAAATTGAAACAAATAATTAGAAATAATTTTGACAGTGAATTGATCTTTAATTTAAATCAACATAAACATATATTCTTTTTTTTCTATACCATATATAAGTGACAAAGGCAGATTCTTTTTTATTTCTATTTATAATTTTTTTCTCAACAACCGTTTAGTGAATGTTAATAAAATTGTTTCTGTAGAGTTTAAGTTATATAATTTGTAAATTTGGGACGCTTCGTAGCTTTTTTAATGGTAATTGAAATGAATTTACTTCAATCATAAGACCACACGTAAAATTACAGTTTTTTTTAAATTGCAATAACTCTTAAACGGCTTGGTAAATTATTTTGAAATTTTCGCAGTCGCTTTAGCATTAAGTAAGGAATATTGTACTCGATCGTTTCGTAGTCTTTTCGATATACCTCCCAAACATTCTTAAATACCAGGCTTTAAATATTTGGTATCTATCGATGTTTGAATCAGGAACGTTTCTTGGCTTTTTCGATATGTACTTCCCAAAAATCCTTAACCATCTGAAGGATAACGTTCATCAGACATCGCCCGTAGAAATAAAAATTAGTACCCTGATACACACTGAGTAAGTGGTGTACACGTTTATTGAATATTGTTGGAAAAGTAAAAACTTTTTATCAAAATGTTTTATTTATATGAAGAAACGAACATATGTGAGTTTTAATAAATATAAACTGCACACACAGTTCACATAAATATGTATACCTTCAGTTAAACCACAATTATTTTCACACAACTGAAAAACAGTATGGTCTGCATAAGCTGTCCGCTCAAACAAGAAATGTAACAATTGTATTAATTATTTAAGTACTCTCTGTGTACTATTTGAGTGCACACATGCCACCAACAAATGAAGCGTAAAGTATACCTTTTATATATTAAAAATAATGTGCCAAATTTTAGCCCTTAAAAAAACTAGGTTCCCGAAAATTAATTAAATACCATGTCATCTATGTTTATAAATAATAAAAAGGGTGCAGATCATGCTAGATGAATAAATCATTTTTTAAATGAAAGGTCTTAAAAATATCTATAAAATGAAAGAGAAATTATTTTTTAACTGTATTTTTACCCATTATTTTTCAATTTATTTATAACGCGCTATAAACAAATTTAAAAAATAAAAACAAGTACTGTAACAACTAACTGAGTTAATTATTTGAATACCCAGTACATCCTGAGTTGTATATCAATGATTGAACAATTCGCTTTCCGAGGAACATTAAATCACAATTAATTATGAGAAAACTATTGAGTTTATGAAAAAAAATTTCAAACAAAAGTTGTTTATTTTAAAAAGAAAGAGATTCTTTGTTATTAACTTTTTTTCTATCTCTTACTGTTTCAAAGATATATATTTCCCCCTTCCTAGCGGGGGAAAACACATTCCGATTTTGTCTGTTAACGAACTTGACCGTATTGTTTTGCTCTAGAACACATAAACAAATTTCAGCTCCTTATCTCTTTCGTTCTTGAGTTATCGGGTTCACAGACCATACCAACCATTTATGTCAAGAATTAATATTTTTCTTTTATATTAAGCATTACAAAGTAGGGACTAAAATTAATATACCTTGTATATTTACGTATACTGAGTATAAAAACAGTTAAGAAATTATTGAAATAAACTAAATTTTCTTTTAATTATTTTATAGATCTCAAAAAATTGCGATTCCGAGCAACCTGTCTGAAAACCCGTTTTTGAAGCTAATTTGACTCTAGTATATATTTTAGTAGCATTGCTGGAACCAAATCCACCTTTTGAACAGTCAGTGGGATATTAATATAAACCACTTTGTAAAAAAGAACATTTGTGTAAAAAAATGTCTTTCATTATATTCTTTCTTTATCTGTTTCCAGTTCAAGACCAGAACAAAGCCATTAAATTTTAATCGAAAATTTATTCATGGTTTGGTACTAAAAAAAATATTAGTAAAGCGTTAAAACATTATTACTAATTTATTGATAACAGCTACCGTACCGAACTTTGTTTCATGATTCCGTACAAAATTATAATCGTCTGGGTGAATATCGATAAATTATAACTATTGAGATGATCAATTGAATTTTTAACCAGTTTTCTTCATTAAATTTTATAGATATATAAATTTTACAGATGGTGATTTTTGACATCTACTAGGTAGGATTGATGGACATTTGAAGAAATTTAGACTTCGGTATGGGACCAATAGCTCTATTAATTTCTTTCAGGAAATTCGCTAAAAACAGTCTTGAAATTATAAATAATGTTTAACTAAGCACAAATTAAAAAATAGTTTTGTTGAGATTATAAATAATGTTTTTATAAAAATTAAATCACTCATTTGAAATATTGTTGTTAGAAATAAATTAATACTAAATAATATTATTATATTATGCTGTTCCATCTTTGAACTAGAGAACCGTGCTAAAACGTCTAATTCATACTTATCATTTAATTTTTGTATTCAAATAATTGTAATTTTACAATATACAATAAATAAATTAATAAAAAATGTCACGATTATATTATTTGCAAAACACGATTTGACCTCTTGAACCACCTACATATTACATCAAATGCATTCATTTTTTCTTGGTCGGCATATTATTTACAAAACTTAAATTTGAAATTATTTATATTTTGTATATATATGTATTATATAATATATATATATATATGTGATCGATCAATCTCAAAAGTTTATTTTAATATATTAATCAATATATAGTTTCTAATTACTTTAAAAAAAAAAATTAAAATCGTTTACTTGAATCATTTAAAATTTAAACTTTAGCTTGCGAAAAATATAGTTTAAGCGAATTTCTTGAAAGGAAATAGAGCTATTTATCCCGTACCGAAGTCAAAATTTCGCAAAAATTTCTTCAAATGTCCATCGATCCTACCTAGTAGATGTCAAAAATCACCATCTGTAAAATTTATATATATATATATATATATATATATATATATATATATATATGTATATATATATATATATATGTCTGTAATCACTCTAGCGGTCACAGTTTTCATTTTATCGGAACGAAATTTGGTATTTGTGCTTTTGGTATTCAAAAGATCAAGTTCGTTAATGGGTAAAATCGGCCAAGGGGAAAGGGGGTTTAAAGGGAGGGGGAAACACAAAATTTGACATATCTATCTTAATATTTGAAAAATCGAAAAGTTTATAAGAATGAACAAATGTAAACTTTAGGCCAAAAATAGTAATAACCTATCTTGTAAAAAATCGGATTCCATATTTTTTTTGTTTATTAATTTTTTTTTATCACTTAACGTGTTCTTTGGTTAAATTTTATTTTAATGGATTTGCGGCCAATCCATTCGGTTTTCAAAAAAATGTCTAAATTACAATTTGTTATCGTCATAAAATATGAACAACTTTTATGCAAACTTTTTTTCGAAAATCGAATGTATTCGGCACAAGAAAAAAGAATACGATTTTTGGGGCTATGTGTACACATGGACACAAAAGTAACGTTTATTTCTCAAAATTTTATAATTCATTTGTGCCTTATTCGTTTAGTTTTCGAATAAAAGTTGTTCATTATAAAAATACAGTAAGTAACAACTTGTAATCGAAACATTTTCCCAAAAAACAAATTAATAATATCAAATCGACTAAAAATAATTTCCAAAAAATGAGCGCTAGCGATTTTGATTTATATTACTATGGGCCACAATGGGTCGTGTCTTTTTTTCAAAATTGTATAGTCATTTTGTACCTTATTCATTCGGTTTTTGGAAAAATGTTTCGAATAAAATTTTTCTTTAAAAATATACTAACAGTCAGTTGGATAAGGCACTCTACTCGAAACAGGAAGGTTGTTGGTTCGATTCCCAACGGCAGCAATTTGTCAATAAAATTAATTTATTTAAAAAAAATTAATTGACTAAACTGTCAGCGTATGGACAAGAAAGTAACCGGCTAGGCTTGTGAAGGTTTTCTGCAGTTCCTTCCAAAAACTCTAGATGAATATCGGCCTAGTTCCTATCAAAGTCGGCTGCAGTCGCACAACATACCAATTCAACCTACATACAAATCTCTTGTCCTTAGGGGTCGGTAAAAACGGCCTAGGAAGGCCTACTAGTCAGGCTTCGGCCTCCCCTTCACTACTACTAACAACTTTTATTCGAAACATTTTCCCAAACACCGAATAAATAACGCACAAAAGAACATACTATTATTGATAAGTACAAATAACTCTTCTAAAATTTATTTTCCTTTCACAATTGTTCTATAAACGAATAACAGTATTCATCGAAATAGAAAAAATCGTCCAAGATATTAAATCATGTGTATTACTTAATTTCGGAATTCCCTACATTTTATAACACAATTCAATAAAATATCGATTAAAATATTGGCAAAAACATGACATTTCATCGCTTAAAGTACTTAAATTTTAAATAGAAGAGAAATTTATAACACCTGATTTTTATGTATTCGATAAAGCCCAAAACTTACAATTAGTACAAATATTATGCATAAAAAGGTAAGTATGGGTGTCAGGTAGCTCGGTATACAAAAAAAACTACATATTAGTTTGTAAATAACACTTCAAAGATAATCGTTTCTTCGATTTTGAAAAGTAAAGCTACTTTTATCGTCAAAAAAGATTATTTGCATTTAGTATGTTAAAATTGTGAACATAAAATTTACTTAATCTTTTAAGTGTATCGATAAAGTGTTTAAAAACAAAATCATTAACATTTATAACCACACAATCCTGCCAGGATTCGAACCTGGAATCTTCTAATCCGTAGTCAGACGAGTTATCTGTTGCGCCACAGGACCTGTTATCAATTTGCTCTTAAATTGACTATAAACACTACAAAGATTTTTCAAATCTTATTCTTTGTAATTTTATACTTATAATTAATCGATCTTTAAGTAATCTTGCGGTTTAAATGATAAACACATAACCACAAACTTTAAAATGTATGTTCGTATGAAGTGTATTGTCTTTCATAGTGTTTTAGAGGGTTGGAAAATAAATTACATACAAAAATATATGAGGGGATAAAGAAAACTTACCTTCAACGGGATCTACAGGGAATTCGGAGACAGCAAACCCTCGTTTTGCAAAGCGTACCTTAACGCTAGCACAACTATTCGAATCCACCCCCGCTGCTGCTTCAACAACAGTTAAAAACACACTAACAATACACACAATTAAACAAAACACTAAACAATTATTACTAATTAATTTTTTCATACTGTTTTTAATTGGTTTATTACTAATTACGAAGTTATTTAAAATCACAGCCATTTTTTCAAACTAAATTAACTTTTTTTTTTTATTATTTTGTTTGATTTTTTTTTATATATAATTTTTGTTTTTATTTTAATTATCCTTTATGATGATGATATTTTTCATTTTTTATACATTATTGTTGTTAGAAATTAAATTAAAGGCACAAAATACATGACATTTTTGTAATACGAAATTTGTTTAAGTCATACAATTTGAAAATAATATTGTAAAACATAGAATTGAATTTTTTATCTCGACGATAATATTGAACACAATGTTCCCCCAACGAACATCAAAACAGTACTGAATCATTCATCTATATAGTCTACCGGCTTAACGTGTTCTGAATACTCTTTGCCTCCGATGTTTCTGTCTCGAGTCAGCTGCCTTCTGTCTACAATACTCATATGTGTAAAGAGTACCAAATAAAAAATACCTGTATCATAGCTGTCATGCCTGCCATGTTTGTACCCCTTGGCTTCATAAAATGTGTTAAATTTAAATTTTAAAGAATCTATATGTTTAGGATGAAATAAATAAATAAATTTCATAGTTGTTAAATTATAATAAAATGATTTGTTTATATAATTTTACATAAAACTATAAAAATATTAAAAATAGTTTATTAATTTTTATCAAAAAGTGGAAACAGCAAATTAAAATTTTGTGTTCAACCTTTGTGTCCAAGCTTATATGAACTTCCATAAATTAATATTCTACACAAAACATATCAATATTTGTTCGGACTGTACTCGGCGACGAATTGAATCTTTCTCTTCTAAGTATACCACTTGTGCAAATAATAATTGTTAGTTATCATTCATATTTATTTTAAATGCAGATCAAGCACATGAACTCTGACTTTCCGGACCAGTGCTTTATGAACTAAGCTACCGAGATACTATGGTAGGATGCATATTGATATTCACTTTCTGGACAAACGTGTATTTATTATCGATGTCCATTCAAAATGTATATGGTTTTTCCTATCAAGTTTTGATGTCAAAATAATGTTACTTATGTTAAGACATATTTCTTAAATGTCAAGTTAAGTTAACGCTACTCACCGCCGTGAGTATAGTGTAACTGAAAGGTGACCACTCTAACGAAGAATATATACACATAAAGTTTACAAAAACCATTAAGAATTATCAGTTAATTTATTTGAATAAAAGTAGGCAAAGCAAAATAAAATTTTGAAATTATTTTCATAAGCAAACATAGATCTATTCTATTACCCTGTTGAATTTTTTCGCATTTGTTCATTACGCTTTAATTATATGTATTTCGAAGTAATAAATAAGAATAATTAATCCGTTTTCAAGACATATGATAAACACTAAGGCAAATAGGAATATGACTGATGGGGAAAAAATTTGCTTCTCACCAAAGAAACTATACATAAAAAATTTTGGGTTCCACATGTGTGAACACATATTTATTATCAATTTGTATGAATCGTAACATTTTGCTATTTGCCATGGCACTAAGATGGTTCTGTACAAATGGCGTCAAAATTCGAGCCTTCATTTCAAAATTTTATAATTTATTTGTGTCTTATTTATTCGGCTTTCGGAAAAATAAGGCACAAATCAATTCTAAAATTTTAAAATGATAGCTCGACTTTTAACGCCAATTATACATGTGACAAGTCATTAATCACCTAATTTATATGGTACTCTTTGTTCGTATGACTGTATTTGCTTGTATGTGAGTATGATTGTGAATAAGTTACGTACACTTCACACAGACAATATAATACAGCCAATAGCGCCACTTTAAAGGTGGTTACATATCATTATACTAAAATATCAATAAATACAAATAAATATCTTTTACAAAAGCTTTTTTTCTTATTTAAATTTTTCCTTTTCATTCATTATTTTTTTCCGCAAAAAAAAATTAGGAAAATATGAAGCTAGCATTATGCTTTTATCGCTAAGTAAAGAAATATCTTCGTAATTAAATTATGATACATCCTAATTTAAAGAAAACTGATAAATAAATTTCAAAAAGGAATGCTGTTAATTGAACAACAATAAAAAAAATTATGTTAGATTTAGATTTTACCATATGAATCAAAATTTACTGAATATCCTAATAACATCATGGAAAATTCATGGAAAATTATTAAAATCGTTATTGCAATTCAAAATTGTAGTAATGTTTTACCTGATTTATATAAAAACTTATTAAAAAATTTTATGCGCATGTGTATTTTATTGCTTTGTATTGTATGTATACAGAAAAATTCAAAATTCCTGTCACACATCTCTTTTTTTTGCATTCTTTTATTCATGTTTTGTTTTTGTATTCAGTTGTATTGTTTTTAAATTTTTAGTTAAAAATGTAATGAATTAAAACAACAATTATGTTAATTCAAGTCAGAATTAACACTTTCTTGTATATTTCTGGTATTAATCCAGTGTTTTTAAACTTTAAGAAATTCCGGAGCTTTATTCATGAACTTAGAATTAAACCGAAGTTTCATTAATCATTCTAAAACCAATGATAATAGTTTTGCTATTTTTTTATAGATGGCAGCAGCATTAAATTTTAAGTAATAGTTTAAAGTTACTCCATGTAACTAATACGTGGCAGCAGCTATTAACAATTGATTAAGAAAAAATATTCTTGAGTTTAATTGAACTTTTTATTTTATTTTGTCTATCATAAACTGCGTAAAGTAATTACAATAAAACAAAATTTTAAGATAATTTTAGAAAAACGTGACGATCAAAAATTCCGATTTCGATTTTCAAGTTTTATAGGATTCATCACCTTACTTTTAACGACTACAATAGAGTTGACGGTTCTTTTCAGCGTTAAAATTGAGTCACGTGGCTACTTCTGAGGCAATTTGATGCTCTAATCGAGCGTCAATCGTGAAAAAGTATCTTAAGAAATTTCAATTCACAATCAGATAAAACATGTAAACTAATTGTTGTATCTTTGTCTCTTTGATAAAATAAAAAACAAATGAATACAATGTTTCTGTCACACTGAATGAACAATTTTTGACTACTGAATTAAAATATGTTAATTTAAAAATTCTGTTATAATCTTTAGCAAAAAAATTTCGAAAAAATGTAAACAAAATGAATAGAAAGTAGTAAATTTCAAGTAGATTACCTTGAAATTACCTTAAAATCAATATAAAATAATTAAAATAAAATGATAAACGAAGTAATAAATTTACTATGTAAAGGTATGTACACACCGGGAAACAAAGTGTTGGAAATATGTTGACATGTTGTCAATAATGTTGCGCGGCCAAAAAAAATCAATCAACTTTATGAAACATGAACATTGCTGTTGCTTTTAGTGGTGCTTTCATCGTAATAGCTGCCCCTTAAAAAAAAAAGAAAATGGTGGCAGAGAGATTTTTAAAAAAATGGGAGAATCTACTTTGACAACTTAATGTCTGAATTAATTAGCTAGGTAACCAAAGGCCCTGGTGCAAAAAAATGTTAGTAACTAAATAAATATATGCAAATAAATACTTTAAAGTTACAAAGCTACTTTATCATCAGCTCTTTACCGTGTACTGCAGGCTACAGTAAAGCAACTTACTACATGTATGTGCAAGAGTGTCTTGTGTGAGCTTTAGTGATCGCTTAGGTTCTACAGGTGAAGAGTTTAGGAACGTATACTTGAATTCATAATATTATATAAAACGAAGTAAATCAAAAGGTTTATGTACGTATGTATGTAAAACACTTTATTGTACATAAAACATTAAAAACAATTTATATACAGATAAGTCATGTACAAAGGCAAACTTATCCCTTTAAGGGATCTCTCCCAGTTATTATAAGAAAGTCGGACCTACCTACTATACTGATGTGTATACTGACAACAAAATAACAATTTAGATTATAATCTTTTCCTAGCCTTAGTTTTCGCAAAAGTATCAATGACTTCGGTTAAATCTAGGCTTGATGCGGCTTTGTTTTCGATTGCTATTAGCGATAAATATCGGAGTCGAGCTCGGCCCATAGTATTCCTTAAATAATTTTTTATTATTTTTAATTTGCTAAATGATCTTTCAGCTTATGCAGAAGTGACAGGAATTGTATGGAACAGTAACATTGCTGTAAATACTTCTGTTAGGTCGCATTCTAGCACTCCATATTTTCTCATTATTTCTTTACAGAATTGGTGAATAGTCTATGTCTTAGTTAATTCAAGTAGAAGTAGGTGGTAAATATTAAGAAATTGAAAAGTTCTATTATATCAGAATATTTCTTTAATTTAATTTTTAGCTAGTTCAATACGAGGTTTGCAGGTCAGGATCCGAGGGCCCTCTGAGCTTGGAGGCCCTGCTGCACGGCACCGTCTAGCTCTTCGATAGCTACGCCACTGCTTACATAAACTGTCTTTGAAGAACATCTTTATTTGGTAGATCCTAAAATCTCTAAAATAGTTACACTGCGTAAATTATTTGCCATCAGCAAATAATTTTTCTTTATATTTCATCTATATTTGTTGTAAAGCGCTTATAACCGTTTTGGACATTTCATCAAACTTAAAATTTCTGTCTCGATATTCTTTTATTCCAACGTCTCACAATGGTAGTGTATAGCATTTCAATAAGATCTAAATAAGAACTAACTTTCTAAATAAGACAAACTTTCTTGTTTGTCCATGAAAATATGTTTCTGCACTATTTTCATCACTTTATTGCTAAAATACTAAGGTAAAATACATGCACGGAAAAAAGTGAATAAAAAATAAACACAATGTAGCACTAAATAACCCACTGACCTCTATATAACAGGTCAGTGAAATAACCTGATAATGAATCCTCACTATCAGATATGTTAACAACACCGTCCACACTGGGCTATGTTTTTGTCTGAAATAAAAACACGGATACAAGCAACCAGTAAAAAATTTCTTTGGTGGCATGGCACCCGATGTTGATGAGAATTCACTAACTTGATGATTGTTGATAGGATACATGACACTGACAGCAACATGTTGCCAACAATTTTGTTGCCTGGTGTGGACTAAACTTAAGGGCAAGTGTATATAATAAAAATTAGCAATCAATTTCATTTCATTTAAGCTAACGCATGTGCGGCGTAAAGAACATTAAAACATTTGACTTAGATAATATAGTGAAAATTTTCCATTAACTTCGAAGTCGAATTGCCTTAATTTTCAATCAAAATGAAGTTCAAAAAAGTAACACATGTAATTTTTGATATGGACGGACTAATATTAGGTAATATTTTCAAATTTTAATTGTTAATTGTTTTCAGGTTAACCAATGTTTTTACTTGAATTTAAAAAATTGATAAAACTGGTTACGAGTAGTTTACACTTGTATATATATCAAGAGATAAGAGAATTTTTAATTGTTCACTAACGGCCATAAACAAATGTATTCATAATTGATACATATTTAACAAAATTTAAAACGCCGCATTTGAAATGATTTTTCCCTCAAAATTTATATAAAATTTTCTCATTTACTAAATTTTTAACTTTGTAAGATAAATATATTTTATATCGCACGGTAAACTTTGGGCAAACTTTTTTGGAACAAAATTCTAAAAATTTCAGATACCGAAACGTTATACACGACGGCAATTTCTACAATTTGTAGCCAATATGGTAAAGAATATTTATTTGAGCATAAATTGGCAATCATGGGTACATCACAACAGTATGCAGCCGATTGGATTGTAAAAACATTGGAATTACCTATAAGCTCAGAGGAATATATCGATCAATTACAAGAACAATATAAAATTTTAATGACGAATCCAGCATTAATGCCAGGTAATCAAATTTTATAGATACTTCAAGTATTTATGAAATGATATTAGGAAATCTTGTGGATAAAAATGGTAGTAAATATTCTGAAGAAATGAAACTTCGAGTACTTGGAAGACGCGGACGAGATGTCAAGTTTACTATTAAAGAATTGAGTTTGAAATGTACGGAGGAGAAATTTTTAGATGATTATCGACAGTTGTATTCACTAGAATTGAATAAAGCTAAGTTAATGCCAGGTATCTAAGGACATTAGTAATCAAAATTTCTTATTTTGATAGGAGTCTAAATTCATATCCATTTTTATTCCACGCTTGGAGTGGAAGTACTCTAACATAAATAACATAATGAATATTTGTTTAATATTTAGGTGCCGAACGTTTAATTAAGCATTTAAACAAACACAACATTCCAATTGCTGTAGCAACTTCATCCGGTCGCGACAGTGTTGCGATAAAAACAAAGAATCATCAAAATTTATTTGTTTTATTTGGGCATTTAGTTAGTGGGAGTTCTGATTCAGAAGTCAAAAATAGTAAACCAGCACCTGATATATTTTTGGTTTGTGCCAGTAAATTTCCTGCCTGTCCAGACCCTAGTTCGGTACGTATACGTGTGCATAAATCGTAAGAATACAGTATTTTCTAAAATTTAATTTTCCTTCAGTGTTTGGTATTTGAAGATGCTCCAAATGGTGTACAAGCCGCTGTATCAGCTGGAATGCAAGTTGTAATGGTGCCAGATCCTCGTATTCCTGATGATAAAAAAGAACAAGCGACACAAGTGCTTCATACATTAGAAGAATTTAAACCAGAAGATTTTGGTTTACCTCCGTTTCCTAAATGCAACAAGGAATAATCAGGGTAATATATCTGAAATTACTGCTACGAATAGCTAGAAGAATTGTTTAAAAAAAATTTATATTGTACCTACAATGAAAAAGAATAATTTTATGGAATAAAATATATTTTCAGTTTATTTTTAATTATTTCTTTTTATTAAATATCTTATTTTACATTGAATATCTACATCATGTTAATTTATAGAGTGATTTTATTTGTTTGCAAGTGTCTCGATTTGTCGTAAAACACCCGCAGCATCGCAGTCATCTAATTTCACACTGGTTTCTTGCCCTTTTTCTGAAATAAAAATTTAGTCATTTAAACTTACAGATGTGAATGAAACTTTCAATTTATTGGCCTAAGAGGCTGTCAAGTTATTTTTAACAAGTTAGAATATTTTTCATTTTTGATACCACTAACCTTTATATAACTGGACAGATTATACACGTTACGCAATTAGCTACAATTGAGGCGCTCCTCAACTAGCCAAGTTTCTAAATGTTCCTGCAGTGCGCTACGCGGCGTGTATGTGTAATAAGTGTGTGGTTAAATGTGTAATAAGTGTGTGGTTAAAGAAGACATATATATGTATTCTTTTTTGTCATCTATCCACTGACCTCTAAATAACTGGGCAGATTATCCTATTAAGCCCAATTGAAACGCTCCTCAACTAGCCAAGGAACTAAGTTTCGCTTCAGCGCTGTGTGATAAGAATATGTGTTAGTGTATTATGTGGATGTCACATGTATTTCCACTACACACGAAGTTTTAATACCTTGGCTAGTTGAAGTGCCCTTTATCTCCTTTCGTCGTAGTTATGTAAAAGTAAATATAAATAAGTGAAAATATAACAGCTAACTTAATTGTTAAAATTCCTTGTATATACTATTTTCACACGCACAGATGTATAAAATATGACGTGTGGTGTATAATATATACTAAGATATTAAATACATATGTAGTAAACACATGCTTCTGTAATTTACAGTAATTATAAATGAGTTGAAAATGGTGCAAAACTATCCAGTTTAGGGAAAAAAGTATTAAACAAAAGTTGTTTGTTTTTAAACTACCTATCACAGTTATAAAGACAGATATTTTTCCCTAAGCGAGGGGAAGGAGTGGTACATTGACCTATTTCGCCTATTCACGAACATGGAGTTACTTTTTAGCGTTTAAATACTAAATTTAAGATTGCTACCTTTTTCGTTTTTTAACTATTGTGTTAACGGATACGCAGAAATGGAGTAATTAGGAAATAATTCAGAAATATCATGAACATATTAACCAAAGTATTTTTCTATGATTCGTATTTCTAGCCGAATATATAATGTCTATTTGCAACGATTAGAAATATTTTTCGTGCAAAAGCACAATAATACTATTTGTGTTAAATAATTTGATTAGTCAACTTCAGCATGTCTCACCGTATTCTATTCACACAATATTTCCTGTTGTATACCTGTACCTTTGGAACTAACTTGAAGCCTAACGTATATTTATACTCGTTACATTCCAGGTTCTGACCTTTATATAATAAAAAAAAAGTCCACGATTAAGTCCGTCATCTATACAACCGCTCCAAAAAGAGAAATTACTAAAATTTAAAATAATATAGTTTACTTACCATAACGAGCCCATAATTTTGGTTGGATACCAGAACATTCACGAATCAATATTGGAAATTTTGGATTAGATTCTTTAAGCTTAGGATACAATTCCTTTACAAAATTTCTACCAAAAAAATTGAATTCATCAAAAATGCATTACTAAACAAAAATGATTTATATTTACCTAACACCTTCACTTTGTTTTCCAACTTGACATAAATGAATTCGCAATTCTTTTAATCGACCACCTAATCTTACTGCCATTATTATTAAAATAAATTTTTTTAAACTTTCTAAGCTTTTGACAAAAAAGGTTATGTAATTGTTATAAGTAATATTTTTGACACTGTGTTGTAGATGGCAGCATGTATCAAATATATCATATACACTGACCTCTATATAATTGGACTGGTATGCTTATGTCAAATAACTATACACTACGTAAATTAAATAAACCCAATAGCAACATTGTGTGTGAATCTATCATTGGTGGCTTTCCATTAACACACAGCAACGGAGTGTGACACAGTGTGTGTTCCATTAACAACTTCGTTTTACAGCGTGCGCACACAGAGACACAAGAAAAAATTGTGTGTAGTTAAAATGTTTATGAACACCATCTGTAAATCATGTGAAGAATTAAATTACGTTCCATTTATCGCACTTCTCACACAGCGTGCTTTGCTGTGTGCACACAGTGTGCCACACTCTCATTGTCTGTGTGTTTAAATGGAAAGCAACCATTGTCTATGCACTGTATGCCAGGATATGGAGTTACACTCACACGACGGACGACGGACAATAACGACAATGTATACATGCACGAGTAAGATGCAACTATACATAAATGATTGTAGTTAGAGAGTGATAAGTATAATATAATAGTTATTTATGTTATAATACAATACTAATTGTTTAAGTGTGACAAAGTAAACCATATCATAGTACATTACATATAGACAGCGATAGATATACTATACAGTATTCCAGATTGGGTCTATTTTTAAAAACAAGCTGTATATTATCTCAATAGAAATAACGGACTCCTAAATAATAAATAACAGCGCTGTCTAACCGCCTCACCTAGCCAAGAAACTAAAACTTTATGTGTGTGGGGAAATACATGTGGCAGCTATACAAACACACACTCTTATCGCACATACATGGCACACGGTCGCGCTGAAGCAAAATTTAGTTCCTTGCCTAGTTGAGGAGCGCTTCAATTGGGATTCATAGCGTAACATAGGATAATCTGTCCAGTTATTTAGAGGTCAATGATCATATATCAATAAATTTTATCTTGTCTTGGAGCAATGAGTAATGATAACAAACAAAAAAAATCTGAAAAATGTATGTATGATATAGTTATAATTATATAAAAAATTGTTTTTAATAAAGACTTTATATTAATTGTTTATCAAATGTAAACATGTAATATAATAAACCCATGTTTATTAAAATTCTACAAAACAATATATTATTTTTTCTTTCTTTATCATGAATTGAGTCATTTTTAATTAGAAATTTACAGATTGTATTTTATCTTTTAAAGATAATTGCATTTAATGGATTGTCGGAAATTTGAGGATTTGATTGTATACAATAGTAATTGTCATTTAAAAGCTTCTTTTTTTCATGTAAAATTTGATAGAATAATTTATTATTTATCTACAAAGATTAAATTTTTGTTAGTGTAGGACATAAGTGGTTGGTGTCGCTACTATTATTACTTATAAAGGCATGTTTATAACATTTGAATTCAATCAATATGTTGGGTAGTTGGATAAATGAATGGCAAAAGAATTGGATATCTGATTCCGGTTTCCTATCAATGGCAGGTCGCCAACTTTAAAGCCATTAGATACTCGGAATGAAAAATTTACCAATTTATCTAGGTAAATCGTTTCAGAGGACATATGAATGAATCTAGCCTCATAAAGAATCACATGCTTATAAAGAAATTGGTTTGACTAAATTCCAAAAATTGATAAATTTTGCCATTTAGTTAAATACCTAATAAAGTGCGGCTTTGAATCACAACTCGATAATGGCGTCAAAACCGAAACATGCCACAACTCTCTAAAAAGCAAATATAAACATCGTAGAAAAACGAAATCAAATCTGTAATTTTATCATTTCTACCTGAATACAATTCTTAAATTCATCCGTTTGTCTGTCTTGATCATCTGACTTCCAGTTCTATCTAAACTAAGTTAGTTCCCATTTTCGTAGTATTCTCCTACTAACATGGCATGATAAGAACGACACCTATCAGAATATTAGATGTGCCTGTTGTAGCAATGTTATTATAATTGACCAGGATTCTCAAATAAGATTAATCTTATTATTATATGCCAAGCAATTGAATGCTTTATAGTTAAATACTTGCTTTTAAGAAATCTTACGTTGCGCAAACCCTTAATAGCCGCTTGACTCGCCGAAAAAAATTGTGATCATCCGATTTTTGTATTGTTTCTCAATCATTGCACAAGCACAAATAATATACATCTTTCTTTAGCCTAACTTGACCGGCCAAGTAGCCGAGTAGTCTAACGCGCTCTGTCTACTTGGAACTGGGAGGTTATGGGTTCGAATCCCGACATCGGCAGTTAGTCAATTATTAAGAAAAAAAAGGGGGCGGTAAATTAACTAAACTGTCGGCGTATGGACAAGAACGAAGTAACCGGCTATGCTTGTGAACGTTTTCTGTACTTCCTTCACGAACTCCAGATGAATATCGGCGTAGTTCCTATCAAAGTAGGCTGCAGCCGCACAACCTACCAATTCCTAGTCTACACACAAAAATTCCTTCCACTCCACTCACATCCTCACATCCTTAGGCATCACAATGGACCTAATGGTCGAAGTGGGTCCCGCCCAAGACTGCCGCTACAATCTATTTCAGCCTCACTTTATAAAGATCATTCACTTTATAAAATAATTAATAAGAACTGCAGAAATATTTGCCCCAATTCGTAGATTAAGTATGATGTCCCGTAAACACATAATTCGTCAACAAGGCAGTCATCAGTACGAATTATCGAATCGTAATAAATCCTTGAAGAGTATTTAGTTTGAAACTTTTTTTCATAAATAGTTTTGTCATAATATCAGCTAAATCATGTTTAATTATTATCGATTACAAAAGCATGTATGAATATAGCACCTTTATAAACTACATTCGATTTCAATATATTTGTGCGTGTGTAAAAAGTAGCAGCTCACGCATTGATAATGAATTCAGTGTATACCAAGTATTTAGGCAATTAACTCAGTTGTAATTTTCACTTGTTTTAAATTGAAACAATATTGTTTATTTTTTTTCCCAAATTAGGGGTACAAACAAGTACCTTTTGCTACAGACCAAGCAGTAACTTCTTTAAAGTTATTTATCTGGTAAAATCTGCATTAATCCTGGACTGATTCACATAATTCCAATACTAATTATGCAAAAACAGAGAAGGATTCATGTAAAATTTCAAAACCGGGGGGTTAACTTTAGAACGGGGATCTCTATCGAAGAAACATTCAAACATAAATTGCTCGGCGAGGAAGACATTAGCCACCCTTTCTATGTACCCGAATTATTTTTTGTAACTTTTGGAAAAAATGGTCACCAAAAACAGGTCCCATACGCCTCTTGAAGGGAGTCTGGGGTGATCTAGGGGGCAAGCCCCCTCCTGTGAGCACAACGAGTCTGTACCTATATTGTTATCTTACTTTAGGCGTAATATCAATATGTGTAGATAAAATGAAACGACTTAACCTGTCAATCAACCTTGTTTGTAGCCTCTTTAGAGATGTCCACCCATTTTGAAGTCACTGTTTTCAGCTTTACCTTATATCCAATTAAAAAACAATAATAATATTTCCAAAACATATAAAGCAGGCTTTATACTGAGTCAACCCGTCACATTGCCAGTTCCATTAATGTTTCTCTGTTGACTGTATATTACAGGCATATTATACAGGCTTTCAATTCGTTTGTTGTGTGCGATTTTGACGCACCTATGAACTAGAGTGCGTGTTGTCTGTCGGGGTGGCATTTTGACTTGTAAATAATGTATTCATATAAAAAAATACTATATATATTAGATATTAGCTAAACAATTAAAAAATATTGTGTATGGTTAAATATTGAAATATTTAGTGCCTAGTTGAATTAGTATTAATAAGTAATTCAATTGTTTTTCTTCATATATTCATCTGACAACGGTATCAAAATGGCGCATCAGGCCCCATCAGTCAATTGTTCTTTAGATGATATAGACTTAAATGCATTAAAAGTGAGTGAACTGTTCATTGGTTTTTTAAATTAATTATTTATAATATATTTTATTATTAAAATTTTTGTTTGATCCTTCATGTAATTTTCGAATCATTTTGGAAAATTTGTATAAAACATGATTTTTTTGAATTGTAATTTCTTATGAATGGGTGTGAATCATTATTCAGTTTTATATCATTCTTGGTAATTTTTAATTGAATTTGTATGTTTAATCTAGGATCCAGCGGGTATTTTTGAGTTAATTGAAGTTGTTGGAAATGGCACTTATGGACAAGTATATAAGGTAATTCCATTTATTTTCCAAATTTTTGTTTGTTTATCATTTTTATTATTGATATATAATTTAATGTTGATTTAAAAATATATTCAACTAACAATTAACCGATTCAAATAATCGATGGTTTCGATTTTTTCTGCTGGTTTCTCCCCTTCTGAGATATCGGATACTACCAAATTTTATGTAAAACGAAAATTACTACTAACTATTCTTTTAATTTCTTTGGAATCTGGAAATCTATATAAATGTTTAATTTATACCAGTAATTTTTGGTGCCGGTAGATATATAAAATGTTTTGTCGGTATATTTTGTTTAGTAATAAGTATGAGCGATGTTGACAAATTATCAATGTCAACATAACATCTATTACCTATCGTTCATTACCGTAGTTCATTCATAAATGATCACATTCATGAATGTTACGTTTAGAAAAAATAATTTGGTTTAAATGACAAAAATCCTTAAAAAATGACAATATTTCAACGTCGATGTTAAGACTCTCATCATTGATGTTTTATAAATACCGATAATTTATTATCCTTATTGAAAATCAGGAATTCTACTATTTCCGTGGCAAATCTGACAAATTCTTATAAAACTCGCCAAAATAAGATGAAAATAAAGAATAAAATTTTTTGATATCTCGCTTAGTTTTTGATATATCGAGATATATCAAAAACGAATTATCAAATGTGCTAACGGAAAAAGTGTTTAGTAATCAAAAGTTAAAAAATCACAAGGAAACATTTTATTTTAATTATTTGTTTAAAAATTGAATCATTTTATCAGGATGTCAAGTGACCAAAAATTCCAGGAAAATCGAAAATGTTCAAAGAGTTTTTAAAAACAGGAAATAAATATACGGGAATTTATTTCTTAAACATCCGAAATTTTTTTTATCATAACTGAATTACCTATAATACACACATGACTAGCAAAAATGTTTGCTAGTCGAAAGTATATGGGACAGCAGAGTGTAATGGCAGAGAAAATGCGATAATTTTTAATACCGAAAACAATAGACACACACTGTTGATGTTTCTGTAAACTTATTATAATCACTACAAAATCCGTAATTGAATTAAATACCCTCTTAATGTAAATTAAGCCTATTTTTAAGGCTTCCTTGTGGTATAATTTAAGAAAGGGTTAAAGAGAATGAAGTCAAACCATACAGGAGTCTTTACACAAAACTCTTGTTTTTGGAATAATAATTTTTATTGTTATTGTTATGAAAAATCTAGGGACGACATACAAAAACTGGACAATTGGCAGCCATTAAAGTTATGGATGTTACCGAAGATGAAGAAGAAGAAATTAAGTTAGAAATAAATGTATTAAAAAAATATTCAAATCATCGTAATATAGCAACATATTATGGCGCATTTATAAAAAAATCACCACCAGGAAAAGATGATCAACTTTGGTTGGTTATGGAATACTGTGGTGCAGGTATGTTCTGAGAATTTGGTCTGATTCATCAATGTGGTTTATATGTTTGTTTATTGTGGTTTATAGGTTCAGTGACGGATCTTGTTAAATCGACAAAAGGCCAATCTTTACGAGAAGAATGGATTGCGTATATTTGTCGAGAAATTTTACGTGGATTGTCATATCTACATTCGAATAAAGTTATTCATCGTGATATTAAAGGACAAAATGTATTGTTAACTGATAATGCTGAAGTTAAATTAGGTAAGAACTCAAAAATGATAAATTTATGTTAATATAGATACACTATGCAGAGTTTAATATTAAGGATTCTTTCTACCAATTTTCCCGCTAGTGGTTCCAATGTAATAAAGACTTTTAGAGTCGGTCTATTCCGAACAAAGTTTGACGTTTTGTCTCTTCATAACTGCTGGTTAGAGATCGGATTAAATGTATTTCCACATTTTGTTTGACGTAACTGCTGGTTAGAGATCGGATTAAATGTATTTCCACATTTTGTTTGACGTTATACAGGTTCACAATATTGCACAAAGAATTATTTTTATTGTAATTTTACCAATTTGCGATCATATTGAATCAGATATTCTGCAATACCGTACCTTAGACTACCGCAGTTCTGTTATCGCATACCTAACTGAAGAATTCACACGTGTTAGAATTTTGCATAGATATCAATTTATTTAAATAACAGTTTGCATCATTGTATTTTCTTATTTATTTTAATTTTATAATAAATTTGTGTCAAATCTATTGGGTGTACGGAAAATAATACAAACATCGGAGCACAGCTGCAAAAAAAATGTACAATTTCATTATAATAAATTTTCTATATACTGAAAAGTTAAAAATAATTCAAAATATCAAATTAAAGTGTTTTAAAAATTGAATGATTAATTCAATTAATTGATGACGATATTATGATAAATTTTGTCCAAATAGTAATAACAACCGTTTTATAATTTATATCTATTTAATCGAAAGACAAACAGTTTACAAAAACATTATAGATAAATATTTATGGTTGACGCTTAATTGATATTGTCAATTGTATTAAAAATGAAACACCAACGCTTTATAAAAGTTTAAACAAAACTCGGTACACGCGCTTAAGTGAAATTTAATCACAAATCCAATTTTAATTGTTACATAGTAATTATTCAAACTCACAAAATTATAAGTAAACGGTCATTGATTAATTAATAATTAAAATTTATTAAATAAAAAATCTCCAACTATATTTAAAGCTGAACACGAATTTACACGATTATTAAATGACGTCACTGAATAGGTAAATCATTTATTACAAAGTTGGGGAGAGGGAATTATTTAAACCTAGTTAGATAGATGGCTTGTAGTGGCTGCCAAGAACGGGACCCACTTCGACCATAAGGTTCATTATGATGCTTAAGGATGTGAATGGAGTGGAAGTAATTTTGTGTGTAGACTAGAAATTGGTAGGTTGTGTGTCTGCAGCCGACTTTGATAGGAACTATGCCGATATTCATCTGGAGTTCGTGAAGGAAACTGCAGAAAACCTTCAAAAGCATAGCCGGTTACTTCGTTCTTGTCCATACGCGTACAGTTTAGTCAATTAACCGTCCCCTTTTTTTTTCTTAATAATTGACAAACTGATGATGTCGGGATTCGAACCCATAACCTCCCAGTCCCAAGTAGAGCGCCTTAACAAGCGCGGCTACTTTGTCGGTTAAACCGTAGTTAGTAATACTTTAGTTTAAGAATGTCAGGTAGAGACAATCGGAGGAAAAAGTACTTTAAATAAGAAATAACAATCAATCTGAAAAACTTTTGGCAGTTTAAATTGACAGTTTGTAACTATAATTTAAATCAACAAATCATTTATCCTTTTTCTTTCTATACCATATACGTATAAGTAAAAAAGACAGTTTTAAATTTTTATCAACCACCGTTCAGTGGTTGAGAAAAGTAGTTTATTTAATCTATTGATTGAACAAATCTCCGTAAGAATACATGTAAAAAAAATTACATTATTTTTAAATTTCAATAACTTTTAACCGGCTTAGTAAATTGTTTTTAAATTTTCACTGTAGCCTTAGCATTAGTGGGGAACATTCTACTAAATTTTCGTTATACTTCCGTATCATCCTTAAACGTCGACAGCACTATATTTTTGTTCAAACGTTATTTTGTGATTTTGGGTTGAAGAGTTCTAGTTTAGTTTATTAGTGTGAAATGAAAGTTATAAATTTGAAAATTAATTCAATTTATTTTGTATAATGAAGAATAATCCATATCGATGTCTTTGCCTTTTCTCCTTATAAAGATAAAGATAATTAAGTACATCCAAAGATAAGGATAAACATCAACGCATAAATTGATATTTAAAATCCGATAAATAAAGAAAAATGTAAAGAATGGCTAATTCAAAGAGTTGGGAAGGCTATTTGGCTTCAGGATTGAAAAGAAAAACATGAACTTTTAGAAGGCTATTGGTGTATCTATGACTTCTGGAGTATCAAAGTGCACCCCAAATATTGGATTTCAAAAAAAAGTTTTATTAAAATCAGATATAATTTAGCGATGGTTGTAAAAAAATTAATTTTTTGGACCTGGAGACGTCACCAAAATAAAAAAAATAAAACATTTGGTTCATTTAAAAAATCATGTAATTTTATTTTTAGTTTTTTGTGGCCACCACACCCTGACTTGATACGTGTATACACGACTCAAACAGAACTTGATATTAATTTTAAGTATTTAAACGCATAGTTTACTAGAAACAATATAAATATTTTGTTTATTTTAAAATTACAGTTGACTTTGGTGTATCAGCTCAATTAGATCGTACAATTGGACGTCGAAACACATTTATCGGTACACCATATTGGATGGCACCAGAAGTAATTGCATGTGATGAGAATCCTGATGCTACATATGATAATCGTAGTGATTTATGGTCGTTGGGGATCACAGCACTAGAAATGGCTGAATCACAACCACCATTATGTGAATTACATCCTATGCGTGCATTATTTTTAATACCACGTAATCCACCACCACGTTTAAAAAGTAAAAAGTGGGCAAAAAAATTTCATGGTTTTATTGAAACTGTTTTGGTGAAAGATTATCATTTACGCCCGTACACGGAACAATTACTTAAACATCCATTTATTAGGGACCAACCGACAGAACGTCAAGTTCGAATACAACTTAAAGATCATATAGATCGATGTAAAAAACGTAAACAAGAAAAAGAGAGAGAAGACTATCGGTAAGTGTTTATCACATTGTATGTTCATGTAAATTTTAATTCAACATTAAGTCCCACAATTTTGTACGCGTCAATCCCCTTATAGTTAGGAACCCGATGTCAGAAAATTTGTAATGATTTGCTCGTGCTACAGACGCTATTATTCGCGAAGTTTTTAATTAAATTAAGAGTATGCCAACCAACTTTCTAGAATTTAAAAAAAATATATTAATAAAAGTTACAAAAAATATCATCTGCTCAAGTTTGTCTCTCTACCATCAACATCTACCAGCATCCCCATGCGCCAGTAAAATATGCCAGAAGTCTAAATCTATAGCAGAGAAACTAAATAATGAACTGAAACGGAGAACTAAATAATGAGCTCGCAAGTGCTTCGAAAGAAAATGAATCATTCCTATAAAAAAATGTAAAAAATCATGAAAAGCAGACGAATTAAAATTATTTGTTCGAAATCGTTCTCTCAATCCCAATCGGAATAAAATTTGTTATGGGTCGTGGTTTTGGCATGCGAAGTTCTTTATTAAGCAAAATCATTCAAGGGAAAAAAGGGGCTTAGTTAATGGGTGGGGGAAACAAAATGTGGAATATCTATAATAACTAAATGGAAGAATTTATTATTAGTAAAATTGTAGAAAATACATTTTACTACAATTTATCACCTGGCTGTTTTCTGTAAATCGTATATTTACAGAAATATTTGCAATGATCAAATACTCAGTGTCAAATACTTAAAATAACTGATATTAATAATGTTGCCATGGTAACTTGATTGAATTTTCATTTCCGTTCCATTGACGTTTGTTAATGTGTGTACGTTTTGTCTAAATAGTTATTCAGGTTCTGAAAATGAAGATGAGGAGCCTGCATTAGCTGGAGAACCATCTAGTATTGTACAAGCACCGGGTGGTGATACCTTAAGACGAAACTTTCAACAAATCCAAGAGGGACGAACACTATCACAAAGTGGACAACCAGCTGCTGATCCGCCACGTGCCGAACCACGAGCACCACGACGCGAACGTGAAGAAATACCCGAACCAGGACCACCTGCACGACCTCCTATACCTCATAGACTTATTGTTGTACCAGATCCGCCTAGCAGGTACAGGTAATGTGTGCTATGCGATTTGAAAACTTTTATTTAATGCTTTTTTTCTCTTTTGATTTTAACATGAAACACGAAAAGTACTTAAAAATTATGTTTTGGTTGCTATTTTAATTTTTTTTTCAACCTAGATTTTAAGAAAGCTAGAATATTTTAAACATAAATAAAAAAATTTTCAATCTGAACATATTTGATTCTCAGACCTTTGCCACCGACACCTCGCCCAGGTAATGGTGCTCAACCTCAATCTCAGCCTCAACCACAAAGAAATTCTCAACATATGTTTAAACCAATGGTAAGTTATTGTTTTATGATTTCAATCATTTTAGAATGGATTTTTTACGCAATAATCTTAATATTTTTCAAACCATTAAAATTGCATGATTTTTTTTATTTACTCGTGACGTCTTTATAAGTTTTATTACTATTTTTATTTTTTTAATACACTCGCAACAAATACTTACTAAATTAATCTTAAAAGTTATGAATATTGTAAAGCCAAGCGAAGCAAAAATATATTTGCAAAAAATTGCTTTTTGATAGCGAAAATGGGTTTCGATTAATTTTTATAAAAATTTGAGAAATTATTATTTAAACTATTCTGGACAAAATTATTTGAATGGGTACAAGGACAAATCTTTAATCCTTTCAAATTTCAGAAAGAAGGCTCTAGAATTTTGTCATTCCAATTATTTTTACAAATTTGAAATAGTTTTATTTCTAAAACGACTTGAAATATTGGTTTAAAAATTTTTGGATGTTTTATTGGGTTGACATGTTGATTCCTATAAGCCCATTTTTGTTAACTCTACTCCCCACCACACCCTAAATTTTATTTGAAAACTGAAAAAGTAGACGTTATATTATCGAATGATAATTAGTGAGAACTCTAGGTTTTTGAAATAAAATTTCAAATTCGTCCCCTTTACCTAGATCAGTTTTTTGTATTATAAATACGTATTTCGACTACAATGTAGTCATCATCAGTATAAATTAGCTAGTCGTACTTTACTCTTTGACAATTAGAGATAGTTATAAAGTCGAGATCAACAGACAAAAAAAAATAAATAGAAAATTAACTAGATTAAAATATATACTAGATTTAAAATATAATAAATTTTAAATTATATTGAAATTGCTCTTGTTAAAATTTCTTCATTCACATTTGTTCCTGTGACTGTCACCAAATTAGTAACAAGTAACATATCCTGCGACAATATAAGAGTAATTTTAATAAGAGTAAAATTAACAGGAACAAATGTGAATGAAGAAATTTTAACAAGAGCAATTTCAATATAATTTAAAATTTATTATATTTTAAATCTAGTATATATTTTAATCTAGTTAATTTTCTATTTATTTTTTTTTGTCTGTTGATCTCGACTTTATAACTATCTCTAATTGTCAAAGAGTAAAGTACGACTAGCTAATTTATACTGATGATGACTACATTGTAGTCGAAATACGTATTTATAATACAAAAAACTGATCTAGGTAAAGGGGACGAATTTGAAATTTTATGAAAAAGTAGACTTTTAACTGGTAACTACATATTTACCTACAATTACATATAGGTAATGCTAGTCAGACTTTTCAATTCGATTTAAGCCAAATTGATTCGGTTTTCTTTAAGATGTTTCGAAAAACAGTTGTTTGTGCTTTTATTAGAAACAAGTTTAAAATTTTGCTCTATCCCTTATCATTTTCGAAATAAAATTTAAGGATAGAATGGGGTTGATAAAATTTAAGGATAGAATCATTAATGGTTGCTCTCCATTTAGACACAGCCACGGAATGTGTGACACAGCAAAGCACTCTTGTCTTTGGGAAAGTGCGATAAATGGAACGTAGTTTAGTTCTTCACATGATCTATAGATGGTGTTCATAAATCAGTTAATAAACATTTTTCAAAGAAAATCAACATAATTAATTATTATAAATAATAAATAATATACATAATTATTATGATTTTACACTTATAAACATAATAATAATAATACATAAGAGGGGTACCGCAAATGGGTTCCTAGACCAAGGGGTCCTCTGTTCCCTCCTTGAGAACAACCTGTCATCCGAAGGCGAGACGTCTCTAGGTAAGAGGTGCTATTTTAAGCAGATGAAGCTATAGGATTTTGTCGAGACCAGGCGCCGCACAGAAAGCCTACAGCTTCTCAGCCGGGATTGCTCCCAGGATTGATGGATCCAGGGTTTCAGACCCAAACATTCTATGCCTGATACCCTGCAGGTTTCTGCACATTTATAAACAAAGTGTAAAAATTGTTAAAAATAATCTTTTTGAAAATTATTGGTAGCATTGTCATTTACACACAAGTTTTTCTTGTGCCTCTCTGTGCACACGTTGTAATACGAAGTTGATAATGGAACAGACGATGCATACACTTCGTGTGACACCTCTGTGTGTTAAATGGAGACCAACCTATATGCAGATTCAATACTTCCATAATATTTTAACTCAATGCCTCTTCATTTAAGAAATAAAATAAGATGGAATTTGTGAAATGATTAAATTCTGGATTAAACCCCTGTTATTCATAAAAGTTAAACCTTGTGCCTATAGAAGAGACTGTTCAGAGGATTCAAAGAATACTTTCTTAAAGTTTCATTTAAATTAATCAAAAGCCCTTTTCTATGTCATTTATGAAGTGTTAATTTTTTGTATAAATTTGTCCAATATCCTCTGAACTGTTAATAAATTAACTATACATTAACTATACAGACTGATCCACTCAAAATCAAATAAATTTTTTTATGGAAAAATTTCATTGAAACTCCAATTTTCATTGTCTTTACAAAAATGTGACGAAAATATCAATCGAGTTTTAACTATTCTACATATATGATATCTAACTTATGTTTTTTAAATTTAATTGTATTTTTTTCAAATTTATTGTTTTTAATATAGCATTATTTTTTACGCTGTCGTCTGAGCGTACTATGAATATGATAGAATGTAGTCACTAATACCTAGACAAATAAAATAGGTATGGTGTAAAATATTCATCTCCATTTTCAGCGTTCATTATTGAATTGATAATAACACAATTATAATACACACAAGTGTTATACATACGAGGGGAAGGTGAAAAGTGCTCGGCACATCCCATAGATGGCACTGCTACAAATGCAATTACTGTTTTCTTATGTTGGTTACTTGTTGCAAAAGTAAACACCAAATGTGAATTTGATCAGACAAATAATTTGTTCTATACAGCTGTGTAAAGTAAGCGTGTTGTGTGTTTTTGACAAAATGAATAAACTTGAATACTGTTCCGTCATAAAATTATTCGTTTTGTATGGTTTATCGCCAACAAAAATTCATCCAAAGTTGGATAAAGTGTATAAATGTGGTCGTACATCGATTGAAGGTGATTCACGTGAAGGACAGCAATAAACTGCAACTACCGAAGAAAATATCGAGATGATAAACAATATAGTTATGTAGACATCTCTCAGCAATGTTTGTACCGTTTTAAGAAGACACTTTATACCTGAGGCAAAACCACAGTCCAAGCAGCGGGTAAAAGTCGGCGGCTCTCGAAGAAAGCAAAAACAATTCCATCGGCTGGAAAGGTTATGCCTAGTATTTTTTTTTGGGATTCCAAAGGGGGTAAATTAATTGACTACCTGCCAAAAGGTCAAACAATTAATGGAGAATACTACGCAAATCTTCTTGACCAGCTATATGACATAATTAGAGAGAAAAAGCTTAGTTTGCAAACGAAAAAAATCCACTTTCACTAGGACAATGCACCCGCCGACAGAGGCGCTTTGCAATGAAAAAATTAAGAAATTTTAAATATGAATTGTTGGAACATCTTCATATTCGCCAGATTTGGCTCTCATCTATTCACAAAACTTGAAAAATTTGTGGTTGGAAAACGATTTGGGTCAAATGAAGACGTGATAGCATCGGTAAATGGATATTTTGAGAACTTCGAGAAGCGCACTTCAGGGACGGAATCGAGTTATTGATAAACGTTTGACAAAGTGTATCGAACTAAGGAGAGACTACATCGAGAACTTTTCACCTTACCCTCGTATATCAAGAGTTGTTTGTTACCTAATTACCCAAATTTGTTTAAGCGTTAAGATTCCCAATTAACGGAACTGCCTAATCCCATTAAAACTAATAAAGTTTTTTTATTTGAAAAATGATGCGATTTATAATAATTACGTGTCTGTTACTTTGCATTTCATTCAGAATATCTATATTATTGAACTCTTTAAATTAAAATTTAAACAAACACAATACAGCACAAAAAATTTCCTGCTTCTGGTATTTAATGCTTTGTTATTGAAAATTTTTTTCCGAGATAACAATCGAGATGCGTTTTTCTTGCTTTAGTATCACCCTTTTCTAATTTAGCATTCTTTTTCTGTTTATTTCATGTTCGATGTTAATCCTCCAAAATTAAAAAATTAATAAATAAAAAATAAACGATAACCAGTTACCACCAAGGAGGCCTGAGGTATGTAGATCATCATTTTTCATTTTTTTTTGTTATAGCATGCTATTAGTTGTCATGTCTTTGATGTTCCTTTTTTCAATATTACACAGGTTGTGATTAATGGCAGATATTATATTCAGGTTAATGTCATTATCATCTGTGTTGATATGATTAAGAAATGTGGGGCGGGGGATGATGCTTCAAAATCTCTTGTCATTGGACATGAGATATCTATTTGACATCACTTCTTTAATAACACCAAACAAAGTTAGCGCCCGTGACGAAAACAAAATTTATTTTCTTTATACTTCGCGCCTGTATATAAGATGTCCTGCAATGTCAGCTATCTGATTGTAGAAGCGACAGCTGTCTCTTTCGATTCTATCGATTAGCTTGAAGCAACCATGCTAAGTGGGAAGTGGCTAAACAGAAATTTGCCGAAAATTCAATAAAGATTTTAGCTTGCCTTAATCATGGAGTTAAGTTTTTTATTTATTCATTGTGGTATTTGAAGATAGACAATCGCCAAACATTCGAACAGTTACTCGTTTGATTAGCTGTTTTGAAAAATGGCGTTGTATATCTGGTTGTAAAGAATGACGACGAACTCCCACAAAAAAATGAAGAGAGAGATGTGGGGTTTTCTCAAAACAGAAATTTATTGGCGGAATAGGCCTGAAAATTTGCAACAATTAAGGCAAAAAATTGTTGACAATAGAATAGTAGTAATATAATACTATCATTTACTTTAAAACATTCCACATACCAATAATAAGAAATATTGTAAAAATAATTTTCAATTGTTTTTAACACAAATATGTACTGAGAACTATATTTTATAACCGATTTGAATGCAGTTTAAGTGTATCAAAGACAACATATCATTACACTGCATATAGACAGCGATAGATACACTATACATTGTGTCCAGATTGGGTGTAGTTTAAAAAACAAGTTGTATACTAATTTCTCCGAAGGTGACCCCGTTAATAATAATAATGGGGTTTAACCTCCGTTTCCGAGACACTACGGTCTATAACAGAGGCCACCCACATCATTATTCTTCAACCTTTATTTATTAATTTTTACATTATATTTTTATGATGTGAGTGGAGGATCAGGAATTCGTATGCAGATTAGGAATTGGTAGGTGTGCGGCTGCAGCCGACTTTGATAGGAACTATGCCGATATTCATCTGGAGTTCGTGAAGGGAAACTGCAGAAAACCTTCACAAGCATAGCCGGTTACTTCTGTCTAGTCCATACACCGACAGTTTAGTCAATCAACCGCCCCATTAATTTTTTTTTTTAAATTGACAAACTGCCGGTGTCGGGATTCGAACCCATAACCTCCCAGGTCCAAGTAGAAACAGCGCCTTAACAAGCGCAGCTACTTGGCTGGTTAAAGCATAAATACTCAGTCAGACACTTCCTATTTCTTATACGATACGACTCCTGTTCGGTCTAAAATATTTGAACCTTTTGAAGGGGGGAATGAATAAAATACATACATCAAGTGATGAAAATATGAAGAAATACAATATTTATGTATTTTTTGCATACTAAATTTATTCAAAACAAAATCTAAGTATCGTGCGAACATTTTACCACACATTTTGGGAAAATAGTAGTGGATCCTATCCAAAATTAAATAATATAAACTATATTTTTTACAAATTTACTAACAATTTTTTATTAAAATTTACAGGATTTGGAGACATTAGCAGCACAATTAAATGAATTAGGTGTAGTACAACCGGAAGCACCACCACGAAATAATCGAAGTAAGTCTGGTAATGGTGGAAATAGTCAAAGCAATAATAACAACGGTAGTGGCAATGCTCAATCACAAAATTTAGCACAAAATCATGCCACTACTGCCGCAGTTATTGACGACGAATCTGATTCAGATAGTGAACCAGAAGACAGTGGCCGTGTACGAAATGATGGCACCCTATTAGCTAGTGACCCACCAAAACCTCTGTAAGTTAGATACAACATACAATTCATGAAAACATCGAACATCAATAATTAAAAATTTTGTTTTTCTTTTTTATTTTATTTATTTTTTGTTCGATTTGGTTTTCTTTTTATTTTCCATTTTCTTTGGTTTTTTTTGTTAGTCCTGAGTTTTCTTATAGGCCAGGGTTAGGATCAGTTGCTGAAGGTACACCGTCATCATCAAGTCCAGGTGCAACTAGTTCTGGACCTACAGCTGGTGGTGCACCAAATCGTCCACTACCACCCACTCCTGACGATGACGAATCTCAGGGCGATAAGACGTTAGTTATGAAAAGGGTAAGTATTTTAGTTAAGGATATTTTAATGTTTAAATGTTGTACAGTGGGATATCTTCGCGACATTTTTAATTTAGTCTTTAAAATTATTTGTAAATACAAAATCCAGTCAAATTGTAAAAAATAAATTAACTGGGAGAAATGAAATTTTTCGATTTTAAGTAGAGTTTCTTAAATGGTTGCAATGTTTTTTTTTTTTTTTAATTTAACTTTTTGGCTGGTTTAATTTTATTTATGTGGTTCTACTAAAATATTGAAACAGCTAGCGGCGGCCAGTCAAAATTCAGAAGTAGTTAATAATGAAAAACAAAGCGGCGACCTCGATGAAGCGACATTATTAAAAGATTGGGATTTTGCTCGCTTCTTTCCTACCAAATTTCAAGGCAACAACGACTCATCAACAACCACATCGTCAAGTAGTTCAAATATTGATCCGAAAAAAAAGAATGAAAGTTCTGCATCCGCAAATCATCATCGACGTATGGAGAGTGTAGATTCAAAAATATCAAAACCATTCTTTCGTGGTTTTCGTCGTGAAAATTCCGATTTTTTCCCATTAAGTTCAGCAAGACATTCTGCCATATTTATGGATCGTAATGCAAATCCATTACGCACAAGTGGTTTTTTCAATAATCGTCGTGGTTCCGATGCCAGTATTATTGGGTTAGCGAAAAAAATCAATAACGGTGAACCAATTTTAACAGATTTTGTTAAAACAAACAATGATTTTATTGTTTCAAAGAATAAAACCGAAGATAAATCAAAAGATAATATTGAGCAAGATACATCAAGTTTTATTCGGCCACGTCGTGAGAAAACTGAATCTGATATTGTACTACGTAATTCAGTAACGCGACAAGAATTACGTGAAAGTTTAGAAGCACGTAGGCGTGAAGTTGAAGGACAATTTTCACGACATGCTGAAGATATTAGACGTAGAAATTCAAGGCCATTAGATTTGCCCTCAATGAATAGTTCACCAAAATCGAGTACTAGCAGTAACATATTTGATGCAGGCGATTATTTATATTTGCAGGTAATTTCAATCTGATTCAGATTCTCTTAACATTTAAAAATTTTTCATTACAACATCGTTGAGATGAACTTTGCTATACAATTTTATGTAAAAGCTAATTTGCTTTATGTCGCTCCTTTTGGTTTATTTTTTATTATCATTTAGTAACCCTAATTTTTGAAGAGTGTTGAAAATATTTTCGCACTTGAAACACTCAATATTCAATTGATAGTAATGCATTATTTTTTGAAACATAGAATTAGTTTTAATAGCGAATTCGATTATTTTTGTAATCACGAACATTTCAAAATTATCCGATCAAAGAATATAGAAATTTTGAGAAGTATTAATTTACTAATTAAATTTTTTTTTAAATAATAATTTAATATTAATTATTTCAAGGCTATCGAATTCGTTATATTTTTTGAATTGTATTATTACTGGCACCGTAAGCTAAGACGAATGTGCATTATTTCCATTGTTTACGCAAAGTTTAAAATTATGGTTCAGACCTTTAAAATCGTCCCGTAACTAGTTATTTTTACATAACTTAAATTTTACCAAATTTGATGTCAGAAATCAGTAAATCTAAACTAAATTCCAGTATAATTTTGGTATGTCAAAAGAACACAAGGGTTCGCCAAAATTTTGTAAAATGTAAAAAAAAAAAAATATTAAAAATTTCCGTGTATTCCTTGAACATATTCGCATCGTGGGTCTTTAAACTTTTTTAAGGTTTCTCGTAATAGTCACAAGGTACACATTTATATAAATATAACATAATGTGCTCGGGTTTTATCTACATAACTATTTTAGTAATGTAGTTAATACCAACGAAACACTGAACATATGTTTCGTTATCTGTACTTGAAATTTAGATAATTTATGGAGGTTGTCTGTACTTTTTATTCTCAAAATCAAATCTAGTGCACGGTAGTGCGATAGGCCGAGTTTAAGGGGTTTTTGCCTGTGTACATGACCGTGCTATTACTTATCGAACTTTTAGGCGATTTTTAACCCCGATATAACTTTTGAACGAAAAGAGCTACAGTGGTGAATTTTCGAATATATATATTTTACGGAATTATAAGAGACTGTTTTTTCAATCATCGTTAAGGAATAAACAGTTAAAAAGTTATTTCAATTCAAAAATCGAAAAATAGCGACCACGCCTCCAATTTTGTGCGACTAAGCCATCAATATTCTACTCTACTTCCAGATGTCCTTAAAAATTGATATTTGGCATACAGTTAGATCTAGTACCCAAACCCACAGGAAATTTATGAAAACTCAAAATTTGTATCCCGAAATAGAAAATTTTTGCATATTTTATTTTGATAAATTTAACATTGTAAGTCCATATACTTATATACGTCTATCTTATTGGTTTTTGATTAATTCCTATTGGAATTAACTTAACTTATAATAATGTTATTATTATAAGTTTAGTGGTTAAATCTAACCCACTTCTAGACATTTTAGAAGGATGTGGTTTTTTGCATTCGACGCGAAGTAACTTGAAACTTAAGAAAAATCTACAAAAATTACCTTTTTTGTCTGATTATAGTGATTTCTACATGGTAGTGGTAGTTTGAATATACATAGGCAATAGATTTAGCAAATCGAATATATCATTTATGTTGAACCATTAGAATAAAAATTTGCATCCATCATTTAGTTTGTATCAATAAGGGTACATTAATTTAAATATTTAAATAATAAGTTGTAAAACTAGAAATAAATTACAACCAAAAATGTAATTTATTTGATATATAAATGTGAATCTACTTAGAAAAAAATATAGTTATGTAACGCGAAGCGTAAAGTAACGCAAAGCGTAGTGCGAAGCGTTCGGCTTTGTATATTTAAGAATTTCAAAAAGCAGCGATTACCGATCAAAAACATAAATGTATAAAAGGGACGAGTTTTCGGGGAGATACTTAATATAATAGTTGCTCCTTAAATAGTACTGATGGAAGACAGGTCAAGTTATTTATATAGTGTATGAAAATGAATATAAATTGAGTATGATATAATATTTATATTGGCAAATTTTTTTTTGTTTCAAATATAGTAAAATCTTTATAACTTGCCAAGATAAAATATTAAATACATACTCCATTTATATTCATTTTCATACACTATGTAAATAACTAGGCCCTGTCTTCCACATCAGTACTTTTTAAGGAGCAACTATTATATTAAGTATCTCGGATTTACAATTTTGTTATAATTTTAAAGTTTGGAATTCGTGAATTTAATTTTATTTGTTCCGAGATTTACTTTGTGGATGTTTCAGTTAGATCTATTTTTTAACCCAAAATTGATATATTGGATCTCAAAAATATCCAGTAAGTATCTACTTTTTGTCGAGTTTACACAACTTCATCACGCCTATATCTTACAAGTTGTTTACCATTTCAAAAAGTTTCAGCCTATTTCCTTATCTGTGAAAAAAAAACTAATTTCCTTCCTACCAGTAGATTCAATTGCTCGGTATAAAATCAATGTAATTCGTTCTCAGTGAATAGTAATGTATTCACGAGTGGGAACATTATCTCATAATTAAAAAAAAACATAGGTGGACTCGCAGGGCTCAAAAAGTGTTAAAAAAAATAGAGCGATTGTTTTTTTTTAGTGATATTCTGTCAATAATATTGATGTTACCTCAAAAAACCCGCCAATCACAGTCATTAATACTCAATTGGACAAAATCTAGAAGTGTTCAAACAGTCAATATGTTTCAATCAAAATTTCTATCAATATGTCTCAATGCTCGAGAATACACTTACATACTCGTTTCAATGAGCATCCGTTAATATTGTTAGTAAGTGTATTAACAATAATATTGAACGTCTAAGGTACGTTTTGTAGCACTTGTTTTTTTAGTTCTTTTCAAAAAAACAATTACCAAAAATTCATGGACGAACCCATTGTAAAATTGCCACATGTTTATTTAACTGCGATTTTAAAGTCTCAACATAGTTTTTAAGCTTTGTCTGAATACAGTATAAAAATTAGAATTTCAATTTTGTCCATTCAAGTTGAAAAAAAAATCATCTCAACCATATCTACGCATGGGGTTCAAATATAATTCGTTTTAATCTTTTTTATAATTGTGTGCCGTTTTTTAACTAACAGCCCTTGTGTGTTCATTTTTGAGTCTAACTGCATTTTAAAAACAAAAATTCATCAGATTAAAAAAAAAATTTTGACGCATGGAGTCTACAAAAATAAAGCTGATTAAGACAAAACTTGTTGCGCATGTGCATTATAATTATATAAAACGATGAAAGAATTATTGTTCATCATAAAAATAAATCGTCGTGTTTGCAGCAAAATTCAGCAAAAAAATTATTAATAGTATTAAAATATATATTTATATATATTAATTACTCCAACACATCTGACATTTTGACTGGCCGCCGGACTTTTAAATTCAGCGATGTGTCTTCACCCAAAATTTAAGTATTTATTTATGTGTGTAATCTGACTAATAAATTATTACTAATTTTTTGTGTTTTTGTGATATTTTACTAATTTTATATAAAATGATAATTGCTTATTTATTAATTAAATGCTTTTAATATGTTTTACTAATTAACATAGTAGTATTAACATTGCTAATTATTTTGAATATAATAATTTTTTATTAAGCACTTTTTAATTTTATTCGGGGAAGTAATATGCCTTTCTTAATTTATTGAACTTATTTTTGAAGTGAAACTTCTATAATATTTAGTTTGTAAATCATTTCTCAGCAATTTTATTAACTGGTTTAATTTCTATTAACTGGTAACTTTTTTACGATTCTAAAATAGTTGAGTGGCTCTCAATATCACGTTTTTGAATTTGAAATTTTGAAATTTGTAAAAATGCTCAGAGTCAACCATCGTTTCACCCAATTTCTGAAAAAGAAAAGAATGATGATTTTTTTTAAATAATGAGTATTTTTCGATTTATTTTATTTTCCATATTTCACACTATAAATACTGGCCAGTGATTGTAATTAAAAAAAAAATGTTTTGTGCTTATAATTTGCTTTTATAAAACCAAAATTCATAATTATCTTTATAAAACTTATTTTTTATTCAAAACAAAATTGATTGTGCATAACAATTCAACCCGAATATATGAACCTTCAGGAAGACCTGATTAGCAAGCTCCTAGCTATTGCCAAGATATGGCAGAAGCGAATCTCGTCAGACTGAAGTAGAAGGGGGAGCACAATAAACCATGAGGTCGAAGTGCAGTACTTTTCAGACCCCTATCTATCTATCTATGAGTCATTCCGTTTGAAAACACCAAATCGGCAAAGCTGCCAGCTTTGATTTCAGATTTTACTTAAACTTTGTGAAAATGTACTTTAGGGCTTCAACGACGAAAACGTTTGGGGATTTAATTTTCGCACGCACCACTTTAACTCACCACCACCACGCACCACTCGAATCAACTCGTTCCGTTGGAAAAATTTTAGCTTGACATTTTCAAAATTTTTATATTTCGGGCTATAATTTGGACGTGTGGTAGTAAAAATAAAAGTTTGAAAATTACAGGATACTTAGTTCTTATCTTCAACTTCAAAAAACTGCAAGGACTTTCTGGTTGTTTTCATCGTATGTACAGGCGCTTAAAAAGGAGCAAAAAATACAGTGATATGTTTGGATTCTATACTTTTAAGTAATACTATTTGCATAACTATGTTGGAACCTTTATTATAAAATTATGTTGTCGTAATTTAGAATTCAATTAAAACACTTAAAACAAATAAATAAATAATTAATTTATTTATACATTAATTTTTTTGTTTTAAGTGTTTTAATTGAATTCTAAATTACGACAACATAATTTTATAATAAAGGTTCCAATTAGCCCTCTACATTCAATAGTACAGGTACCGTAGTCAGTTGAAAATCACAAAAAATCATTAAAATCAATCTTTTAGCTTTAAAATGCCACCTTAATCAAGTGGATATCTCTAATAGAAAAATTTTTACAGTCGAAACCGTAAACCTCAAAAATACGCCTTTTTAATTGCTTTATTTTGTGTAGACCGGAAGTGGTGCGTGCAAAAATTAAATCCCCATAGGTTTTCATCGTTGGGACCCTAAAGAATATTTTCACAAAGTTTAAGCAAAATCTGAAATAGCACAGCAACGATTTTTTTTTGGTTGTTTTCATATGGATTGACTATCTATCTTGATAAAGCTCATAAACAAAGAGCCCATGGTAAGATTGCCTCCCTCATCGAACATCATCAATATGAGTAAAACGTCATAAAACGTCCCAATGAAATTAACTGAGAATGACAGGGAAATATGTATAGTTTCATATTAGTCGCCCATCTATATTGTGCAAACTATTCCGACGATCGGTTTGAATGAGTGATTATTCGGAACCTTACATCCTCCAGAACATGAAAATAATGGTCGCACCTTACAAAAATTGTGGTACATATAAGCTTAGTAGCTTATGTTATTTTAAGTTTAGCTTATAAAATGGTTTCGATTAACTACTTTTTCAAACCGGTCGCCGGGTTCGTTTGCACAAGATAGGGTAAGGGCGACCAATATATTATGAAACTACACATATTTCCCTATCACCCTATGCTAATTTCATATTTTATGAAAGAGTAAAGTTTCCATTTCTTCGACTGTAATTGGCTTAATCACAGTAATTTGCACAGGATTGACTTAGGGCGACCGATTGCCCTTGATAGAAGATTGTGCATACTTATTAAATTTCTCATATTGATATTGTTGATATTCGATGAGGGAGGCATCCTATTATGGACTCTTGGACTTTATTTTTTTGAATACTCAATATACAATGGATATTAATTATTATATTTTTGGGTATAAGCAATTTATTGTGGACATAAATTAAGTGATCGAAAATACGTCATTATTTTATATTTTTAATAAATCCGTGATATATGGTGATTAAACTCGTGAAATGGATTACAAGCATTTGAATAATATACCAACAGCTTGCTTGTCCATATATTAAAGTAATAATAAATTTGGGATTACAAAAGAATAACTTACTCAGAAATAAGGTTTTCACCAATAATTTAACTGATAACAAAAATTTTATAAAAAATTAATAATTTTGGTATTTGGCAAATGAAATGATAAAACATATTTATTACTCGAATATTTTAGGCGGGACGTGGCAGTAATGCTGGTGAAAGTACACGAACCAGTAGTGTTTTGCCAGATTTATTAAGTCAAGCCAGTGCCAGTCCTGGAACACCATCAGCTCGTGATAAATCTTCAAGTGAAGAGGTTTGTTTGATTTTCATTTTCAATTTACAGTTTTATTGTTATGAGTTTTTTTTAAGTTTCATAGCACACATTCATTATTTAACCCAATCATTCATTTTCCCCTATAATTGAAAATTTTCAATTTGTTTTTCTTCTATATGCACTTTTTTTTTAATCTATAGCATTTACAGTAGAATTTCCCTAATTGATACAAAATTTATATGCAATTTGATAAGATAGTTTTAAAAAACGTGCGAATTCGCTTCTAAGTGCTTCAGTTTAAGTGCTCGAACATTGGTGTTGTATCTTAGGTAAGAATCACACTGATGGTTTCTATACCGACGAACGTTGGATACTGCATAGGTCAGCACATCGCATAATAAATAATATTGTTCAGTTAGATCGTGTAAACAAACCACTGTGCGATTGCGATATGATGTTGTGAATTGTAAAGTCAAACGTCTAATGATACCGGAGGCATTGTGTGTACCCTCTTCTGAAGTCTATAAATAAAAGCATTTTAAAATTTCTTAAGAACCGACACATTAGTTTAATTTAATTTTATTGATAATTAAGAATGCGCAATACGGTGTGGATTTATGTTGAAAATAATTATGAATGCTTTAATTATTTTGTATAATTTGTTTACATGTGTATGGTTATTAAATAATTTCATGTCAAATTTATTTATCTGATATAACCTTTTCCTTTGACTTTTTTGATTATCTACTAAAGATAATTAGAAATGGCTTTCTATTGCATTTAATTAATAATGGGATATTATTGATTAGCGATGTTCTACTGTACTTTAATAATTCAATGATTTATAAATCGATCATATTTGTGCGAAGCTTAAACTTGATATTAAGACAATTAATTACTACAAAGTCCACAAATTCTTAATTCTATTTTTTGACATCAAATGCTTGATATTAAAAATCATACACATCTAGGGATGGGGATCCCCTAGATGGTATCAATTTTCGGACATATTACTTAAATGTCAAATAAAGTAAACGCTAGTCGCTTCCGTTGGTATAATATAACCGAAAGGCAACTATACTAACAATGGAAATAAATAGACGCTAGTTTACAAAAAACAATTTAAATATAAAGAATTCTGTTAAAAATCAAAAGACGAGAAAAAATTGATGATAAATAGAGTTTACACGGCAGTGGGTTATTTTATTTCAAAAAAATTAGTCTAGGAACTAATTTAGTGCAGTAGTTTTGGACCGTTTTTTAGTCACCTGAACACTTTCTGATATATCTGGAGTTTTATCTACTGTTTATGATGTTATATAAAGTGATTCAAGTAACTGGCGGTTAGCGAGGATCATGCAAAGATATCAAGATGATTACCTCGAAATGTACTAAACTAGACCCATATGTTTTGTTATAAAATAGCATATTGCTTAATAAAATTTATTTCAGAATTAAATGTATTGACCACGTGTTTATAAATCAGATGACTAAAATTTGAAATATGATGGAGTTTATAAAAATTTGATTCTTATGTGAAATCCATATTTTAACTACATGACAAATTATAATATATAAACATGATAAGCGATTATAAAAATGTCCCAATTTGTTTTATATTTTACCCTTTCCTCGCTAATCGTAACATCTATGCGCCTAATTAACAATGATTTTGAATCACTGTAAACTCTAGATGTTTAAACACAGTTGCATACATTTTACAAATAATCTTAAAATCATTTTTGAGCTTCGTTTTAAAGTTTTGAGTGAAATATTTTTTTTTTAAACAAATATAATTCAAATTGTAAAATAATTATTTTAGTAATATAGTAGAGAACAGAATTTAGTATCATTTATTATTATAATTCATACTTTTTATGCTTGTTTTAATTAACTAGTATAGAGATATTTAAGTACAACATTGCTAGGTTCTAATTTATTTATTTAGTACAAATAAAAATCATTATTTTTGAAAGAAACAAAAATCAAAATTATTCTTTGTTAATTATCATGCCGCAAATATTTGGGGTGGATTTTGCTGAAAGTATTTAAAGTAAATCCTAACGTTTTTAAAAAAAAACATGTAATTAATATTATAATAATACACTTAATATTGAGAAGTCGTACAAACAAAACAACTGCACTAAATTTTTACATTGCGTATAACACCGAATATTTTATCAAAGGATTTAAAAATTGCCAGTATTTATACTAAAGCAGAAACAATATTCACTTTAAATAATCTACGGTTTCATAAAACTCTTTTCTGGTAATCTGGATTTCAAATAGATCCATAAAGTGCAAAATTTAATGTACTTTGAAACGGCACACACATTAAGCAATTATTGTACGACCAGCTCTACATACAACCCCAATAAATTCGTCCACCAAAACGATAATTTAATAATCTTTGGTACAGACTGTGCATAATAATAATTATCGTTTGAACGATCGAATCTGCTTCGGTTGTACAGCTTTTCGTACAAAAAGTTGTAAAATGTGACGCAGTGATACATTTAAAATATAAAACTCGTCGTTTTGTCAATTTGTAGATTTTGAACACGCTAGTGAGCAATTGAAAGATAAGAGAAAAGATAATCTATTGAAATCAGGACATAAAAAATCATAACAATCTAGAATCCATATTTATATAAAAATTATCTATGATAATCAAAGAGAACTCTAGGTTTTTGAAATTACGTGAGACACGCACCAAATTAGCAACCAGTAACATATCTTCCTGGAGATTAATTACGATTAGTTAATTCATACCGATGATGATTACTTTGCAGTCTAAAGAAGTATTTATATTTAGTAAAATAACAGGAAATGATACTTCAAATATACGGTAATTTTACAATCACTATCCCGACTAGGCAGGAGTAGACTGGGGAAAAATTAGTTTCTGAAGACTTGCTCACTTGCAACCTGATTGATTTGAAACTGCCCGAAATCGGAAAACCGGAAGCGCAAATGTTGTTGAAAGTATGTTGGATAAATTATCGAGGATAAGAATCTCACATTAGTCTGAATTCTGAGACAAGCCATATTTCGGAATAGCAAGAAAATATTTCATTTGCCTCGATATATGAGTGAATAATGAAATAGAAAAGGTCAGCTGGCTACAGTTAAGCTAAATACGGCAAAGTCAATTTAGCTCAAAGATAACAATCGAGAGAACGCCAACCTTCATCTCTCGTATGAATAGAAAACAGTGCAATGGCTCCGGGAAAGAAGAGATACGACACTCTACCACTTGAGAGCGTAATGTCCTCGAAGTATACCACTTTTGGCGCTACTGAAATAGTGGAATATGATATAAAATAGATTAGATTCAGATAGAGATGACTTTGAATATGGAATTGGGGAATTCAGGGGTTCGACTAATTTGCCAGGATTCGACTTCTGCTAACAAAAAAAAGATTGAAATTTATACTTATTTAACTAAGTGGCAATTTTAAGACTTCATAATAATTTTTAGATATCATATTTTTCAAGAAATATTTTATTTTAAAGAGGTCGAAATATTAAATGTTTCAATATTGGTTGTTACAAAACGATTATGCATGATCATTTAAAGAAAGAGTATTATTACAGATAAAATATTCGATGTTAATACTTAACAATAAGAAAAAAAAACTACAAAACAATAAAAACAAAAAACATACTTAGAAAAAGTATATTTTTCGATGTATTCCAAAAAAAAAACCGAGCTTTTGCAATTTTTTATTTGATTATTTTTGATTTGTGCTCTTTGTTGTGTGCGTATAAAGATACCCTGAACTAATGTATATGTGTCTTTCTCTTTGGTTTTTGCCTAACTGAGTGACGTCCCCGTGTGCTAAACTCATCGAAAAAATAAGATTTTTCTGACAACTGTAAGTATATTGTGTAATTTGTCTTCTCACTATCAGAGCGTTCTCTTTTATTTTATTTTTTTTACTATTGTGGTTGTTGTCTATTTTTATTTTATTTTGTATTCCGATCAATGTTTTATTTTTCTCGTTTTTTTTGCTACTGAAGTTTCATTTTTTCGTTTAACTAAAAATAAAAAATAAACATTATTTTTATACAGTGTGTTGGTCAAATATTATTATATTCCACAAAAATTAGAGTTCAAGATTCTTTTTTTGAAATTTTTACAATTAGTATTAAATCTTCCTTGACATGCATAAATGATTAATTTTTATAAAAGTTTGAAAAAATATTCTTTAAATAAAAGTCTAGTGACACTAAGTTTGTTTTTAAATTTACCGAGATTTTACGAGTCAATAATAAGTTATGCCATAGTTTATTTTCACAAATTTCACTTTATTGAAAATAAACTGAGATGCTGAGTTAAAAAGTTTTTGGTGTATTGTTGGATTAAATTGTAGATTCAAACAAAAATCTATCTTATAGCGTTTTGTTTTGACTGCCCTCGTACGCACTGAGAGCACTCTAAGCAAAAAATGTATGTTCGATTGACTATTATAAATTGCTCGCATTGAGTTTCTCGTTTTCGATTGACGATAGAGACTTTTAGTGTGTTCCGTCTTGCTCTGACTAGTAAGGTCAGAGCAATAGTGAAGTGCAATATGGCGTCGAAAATTCTACGAATGTTGATATGTTGGAACTATTATCATTGTCAGAAACTGCTTCTGATGATGAAGACGCTTTAATTATAATTACAATTACAAATTGCATGTGTATATTATTACCTGCTTCGTTAATAATAATACAAAGTGTATTGCCATCCGATTCAATTTTATTTCCATTTTTATTTAATAATATTTCTTTTACCCCCACGGACATATTTAGAAATCAAAGAACATATATTATATGTACAGTGGTAAAACTACAGTCTAATAAGTAATCCAAAACAACAGCTAAAATTTACTACAGCTAAGTATTTGACACTGACAGTCAACCTAATAATAAATGACCATAAACACGTTCGATTGAAAAAAATGGCCAAACAATTCTCGAGCAAGAAATGAGGTCGAGCATGACGTCATCAAAGATTAGCGAGCATGCTCTCTCGTGTTTCAAAAGAAAACGCTATTATATATATATAAAATTACATTTTCTGATAGATTCATCATCGTCAAACCAAAGATATTGAAGTTAGAAACATGAAATTTGGAAAATATGTTCCTCAGACTGCGTAGAGGTGAAATAGGCGAATTCTTTTTTTCACAGTCCGAAACGTCAATTTTTTATATTTTAAAGTTATTGACATGGAATCTTGACAAATAAAAAAATCGGGATTAAACTTATATATATATATATATATATATATATATATATGTATATATATATATATATATATATATGCTAGAGACACGAAAATTAGTTCGGCTATTAATAAGAAACAATTACGTGTTATTAGTGCTTTCAGATGCGAGGACAAGGCCGAAGGTCGCCCCGGTGGATTTATTTTATACAAGTCTTATGATTTTTTATTCATTTAACCATCATACCCTGGAAATTCTTAATTGATCCTATAATATATATTAGATATGATCCAATTTATACATTCACTAATGGTAGCGGAAGTATATATATATAAAAATAGTTAAGAGACCTGGATAAGGTGTTTGATGTGAAAAGAAATTACAAAGCCTTCTTTTTCTTAACCCATTCTTACTTTTGTTACGGGAAAAAAATTGGCAAAAAGATATCTGTAAATATAAAGAAACGGTTTAGATTATATCACAGTACATTTTAAAATTATGCTCCACGTTAATAGAAAAAAGTGGAAATGTCAAAAGCAACAATTATTATACTTAACTCGCGTTAAAATAAAATTCCAAAAAATAATCTTGAACAATTAGACAAAACTTATCGTTAACAAACATTGTGGTTACCTACCCCTGTATATTTATGTTGATATTGTTTAATAATTTATGGTTTTATGGGAACAAAAACTGACGGGAAAGACTAATAATAATTCATTTATAATTTTTTATTTAATTTGTTTTGTGCGTTAATTTTATTTTTATTTCTAAATATTAATATCTCAAAAATAAACAAAAAATTCTAGTTTAATTTAATTTAAAATATTCTTATTTTTTAAAAATTAACTTTCATTATAATTAAATTTTTGAGATAAGAATATTTCTAATTGAATAAAAAACTAATGCATGTTTTTTTGTAACTTTTAAAAAAATAATAACGCGCTTGAAACTAATAATTCAACGATTAAAAATAGTAATACGAAATTTGAACACATTTAATTTAATCCAAAATTCCAAATTTATAATACTTTTTTTTAATCCTTGGTTTCTTGATTTCTAATTCAGTATTTTGATATTCTAGTCTAAGAGCCTAGTATCAGGCAGACTTACAGTATTTCAGTAAGACTTATATTGAGTTGAGTTATTTTATTAGAATTGTCTTACTTGGGGATTCCAAATCTCGACTGATAGTTCTTTTTGGTTCCTTTAGGCTATATGATCTTGTTTTCTTATTTTGGTAAATTCCATCATCTGCCCCCTTTTCGCACCATTATATTAAACCATTTTAACAAATTTTCGAAGAAAATGTAGGTTTCCAATGAGGTTGAACCTGTGAAACGATTTCGCTAAAAATTTTTCTAATTTTTTAACTAAAGATCATAATAATTTATTAAATTTTTTTTTTAATAAAAGAAGATTTTAATCGTTCTTTGTACCTCAAGTTTTTTCAGTTTGTTATTTAGTCTTGACGGGATTCTCTAGGAGCTCAAGTTTATTATATCTTGAATATTGTGTGAAGTAAGAGTACTGCTAAATAATATACAGTAAGAAATAAGCTCTATGAGCTATATATATTTTTGATGTTTTCTTTTCGGTTTATACAAAAGAGCGTTTTAGTAAAACATACATCAACTTGAAAAAGGTTTATAATTTTTAATGGATGAATTACGTGTGTTCGATTAATTAACCATTTAGAAATAATAAAATACTGACCCACATTTAGTGTAAATTTGTTTTGTAGTTGTTATAATGTTATCAGTATAATCAACAAAGGAATACTAATACTAATAAACGTTAAACTAATGGTGATGGCATATTTTTTTCTAACAATAGTTTAGTTAATAGATTCTCATCTATTAATATAATTGGATAGTGTTTAAAAGTAAGATTATATAGATTATCGAAATGTGGAAGAGCATCCTAAACAATCCTCCTACCACTATATTAAACTCAAGCTTCAGAGTCCAGTGATAATAACAAATATATGGTTCTATCGTTTTCGTTTTTTATTCATATTATTTTGTTATAAATATTAATAATAACGAATGGAAAAATAAACATAATAACAAGAACAAACATAACAATAAAAACTAAAAATAAATATTTAAATAAAATCAAACAATCGAAATGTTGGATCACAAAAATGATAGCATTACACAACAATTCGCATACGAGAGACTTATTAGTATTAATTCAGATTTATCAAAAGAGCCAATCAAATTGGACCATGTGCTATGATCACGCGATTTCGTTTGTTGACATGGCTGGACTGTGTAGCTTGAGTATTCCATAGATGTAATTAGTTTTTTGAGTTGGAAAGGTTGAAAGTGCCTCTTTCAGTTTTTCGACTCAAAAAATAAATATTGTATTCAAATTTATCAAGAATACAAATGTAAGGAAAACAGAAAATAGATTCAATATTTTCAAAAGCATCAATAAAAACTTGGGTTCAATAGGGGACGACTAAAATGTGATTTAGACCTTATTTCGAAAATTGGAAACCCATTTTTTTCATTTTTATGAGTAATATTTAAGCTCCTGTATGTAGCTTGGTCAAATTGAAGGAATGGAGTTGGAATTGCAACAATTTTTTCTTTTCTTTGTATTCATGATAAATTTTGATGTGTATTTTTTGAATATTTGACCCGAATCTGAAAAAGACACCTTTAATCTTTCACCAAACGGATAACAACGCTAATTGTAACAGGATTTGTGGCTGATCTTCCACATTTCGCTACATCACTCTTTTTCTTTTAAGCATTAACAGACCAGACGCGTGTATACTTTTTTAATGTCGTATCCCGAACCACAAAATCTGTAAATATTTTAAAATATGTTGATATATTTTAATCTAATAAATTCCTTTGTTGATTACTTTAAAACATGTATTAGAATTGTGTTTTGCCTTAGAAGTTAATGTTTTTAGATTCAACGTATATGTTTTTTTATTGATAATCAATATATATTATTTTTTCATACAAGAATCATATTTAAATTCAATGTTTTTAAACGATGCCTTATGTGGGTAGCGATTAGCAACATGTATAGGCTGAATGTTCATAAATTTTCTTATTTTTTAGTGCAACTAAATGAGAAAATTTTCGGGCCTTTCATTAAATTAATTTTTTACATAATTGCCATGATCAAATAATACGATGTTAGATGAATCAATAAATGATCGCCGCTCACCTAGGGCATAATGTTATCTTAAAGCCTAGTTTACATTGATGATTATAATAGAACATAATTAAATTTATCATGTGATTCGAAAATAAGTTATTGTGTAATGCCGGCTGTACACACTCGGCAAGGCAAGGCGGGATATAGCCAGCGCGAGAGTATACTCACAACGCTCGGTCTGCCTTGTGTTGACTCGCCATCGCTCTATTAAAAGTAGGTTTTTTTAACACCAGTCAAGAAAGCTAGTGGCTAATACATTTGACACGAGCACGAAAGACACTCTCGTCTACATTCGATTCAACGTTCAACCGCCATTTTTAAATATTCAACTGGTTTAATTGTACCCATTAATATACGAAAATAAATAAAAACTGTATAAATTTATGAATACTTTTTTATATTCTTTTAGTGCCTTTCATTACTCTTTGAATAATAATTATTTTAAAAATTTTAATCAAAAAATTACCACTCCGTAATTTTTAATTTAATAATGACATTTTCCAGGTATACCAACGTAATTTTGTTGACTAACTGACGAGAACTAAATTGCCGGCCGAACACTCGGCGAGAGTGTACACACCTCCACTCGCGACGAATGTCTCACAGAGACAATCACCGAGTGCTCTTGCCGAGTATGTACTGCTGGCATTACAAGAAAAAGTTGGATTCAATTTTTTTCATACAACTTTAATCATTTGAGTTTACTGCCTTTTGATTATTTTCCAATGCAGCAACACGACTGCTTTGTATGATTTCCTTAATAGGTTTTAATAAGTTTGCAAATATCTCTGTACCATGTGGGTTTAACACTAGGGATCAGTACCAAAATGGAAAAAAGTGACTTTAATGGTGCGACTTAGTCCGTACGTCTGTCACATCTGTTTATTTAAGCTACTACTAATGCTATCTACTTGAAATTTGGCACAGCTGTAGAACTTGATACTTGCTCGCATTTATCGAAAGTAACAAAATATGAAAATAATTTGTAGTTTTTGGAAATGGGGTTGGAATTTGAAAGTTTGACAGGCAAATAGGGTGTCATATGAAAGAGCTTTGTTCGCACATCCAAACTTTTCATGTGACATAGACTTTTATATTAAAACCGGTGTAAACAACAGTCTTTTTATATTAAACTGCAAATGAACTGGGCTTAAAGATAACACATTTTTTCTATACGATTTATATGAGAAAGTATTCGTCATGTAATACAATAATTTGATTTTGTGTAAAAGATTAGACATTCATTGTATTACACATTATTAAAATGCGAATCCATTGTTTGTTTTTTGTAACGCACTTTTATGTTTAGATTAAAATTTTGCATTTTTTTGTTTTTGATTTTTTGTAAACTTGTTATAGCATGCTTTTTAGTCGAAAAACAAAAACTCATTTTGTAAATAATCAAAGTTTACGTTTACTAATTGTAATTTATTTTACAGTATCGCCAGGCTGTATCGTCGAACACAAATTCCCCAAATAAAATGTTAGGAAATAATTTATTCCCTGGATTAAATCCTAATGCCATTGCTTTACAACAGAAACAACGATCGTTCCTCACATTTGGTTTTGGTGCTGGTTCTGGACCGACACGACGTGAATCTCATGTAAATGTTAATGTTACACCTACCTCGCATGATGTTGGGTCTGATACACCAGAAATTAGAAAATATAAGAAACGATTCAATTCAGAAATATTATGCGCCGCTTTATGGGGTATGTAGAAATTATTTTTAGTTTTTAGATTAGTTTTAGGATATTTTACTCTCATGAAAAGCCATGTAAACTGTGGAACAACTAATTTTATTCTTGTCTGAAATAATAAAATATTATTCAGGGTGGCAAAAAAAAATCATAAATTAAAAAATATTTTAATAGCATGGAGTTGACATATTTAGGAATGTGAAGTTCCATGAGGTAACAGTTTAACCTCATGATAACTTTTGTCCCATATAATATATGGGACAAAATATTTTAGGTACGTTGAGAAAAATTGTTTAATTGATCGATGGAAAAAAATTTTTTTTTCTTAAATCTATTTGAGTTCTATCTTAAAAATGATTTGTCCCATATTTGGGACAAAAGGTATCAATGGGTGTAAAAATGAACTAAGTGGCTGGTAATCATGAGGTTAAGGGTAAAATCAACTTTTCTATAGAAAATTTCAACAATCAATTTTGCCTAAAAAAACTGCTTTAAGTTTAAACATAAAGTTTAAAATTTTGAAGAAAAAAAAATCTATCGATTTAAACGTTGATAGATAATTCAATTTTAAAATTTCTTAATTATTTGTTAACTAATGTTTAACGTATCGCATTACTTGTGGTCTAGCTACATAAAAGTGAACTGATCGAATATAGTCGTGATTTTTTCTTATAAGTTTCTCATGATATCGTCAAAGCAAGAACCGCATTTTGCAAAAGTCTCATTGGAAGCGGAGAGTGTGGATGGGAGATCAATCGTGTAGAGTTTTGATAAAAAAACGATCGAGTATAGTTCTGAAAATTGGTGTAGTATTACATATTGAAAATAAAAATTGGAAAAAAATGTTCCCAGAAGTGTAGGTTGAGGCCTAACCGCTCCCAGAATCGGTAAAGTAGTTAACTTTGAGTTGAAATTGAACTCATAAGACATAGTTCTGCAAATTTGTTGACTGTAAGTTTACGACACAATTAGACTTTTCATAAATTTGCAGAAGTTAAAAGTGAGTCTAAATGACCAAAAAATTTAATTTTCGGAAAAAACTTAAAAAAAAGCTCTCTAGAATCAATGAGACCTCGGGCCCTACATAAAAAGCAAGGGTGGAACAAAATTTGTTTTCGTACCTCTGGCGGGGGTCTTGAAAAGGTTTTTTAAAATCATTATACGATTTCTTGGTAGTTTTTCGGAATAAGATCCCGTTAGGCGATCACGAAATATTAGGCTTTTAAGTGCTATTTTTACTTGAGTATGTTACTCACTAAAGTTTTTCTTTCTTATTGTTGACGGATTCATAAACTTAAAAATATCCTCATGTATTTTCAAATGACCCTAAACATACCATGATTTTGATTTATGGTTAGTTTTCGATTTTGACATAGCTACCGTAACTTATGCGGGTCTCGATACACATTAATCGGTTTTTTTGATTTAATAGAAATATGGCCAATCCTAATTTATATATTTTATTTTCAAATTAGGTGTTAATTTATTAATTGGGACTGAAAATGGTTTAATGTTATTGGATCGCTCGGGACAAGGTAAAGTGTATCAATTAATATCTAGAAGACGATTCCAACAAATGGAAGTATTAGAAGGACAAAATATTCTGGTCACTATTTCTGGTAAAAAAAATCGTGTTCGTGTGTATTATTTAAGTTGGCTCAAATCAAAAATATTACGGACTGATGGACTCAGTGATGTAAGTTTTTATTTTACAATGAGTGAAAATATGATTGAATGTTATTTAGTTACATAAAGCAGTGGTCTATATTTAATGGATAAATGAGTTGGGGGATTTATTACACTGCATCCATCCCTGCCTGCTGAGCAATCTCAGCCTAGAGTACTCCATCCGATTTTTTAAGGGAAAGATCTGGATCAGATATAAAGATGGTAGCTCTCCCTCTATGACCTGGCATACGATATTGTATAGGATATACAATATCGAATGAATCTTTTTCGGTTCAAGAACCGGAAAAGATAATTTATTGCTTGAGCCCTGGAAGGTCCATACAGGATGAGCCACTGTTGGCTTCTTCCTTTTGCCTGAGATGTTTACTGTAGAAAAAATCTCCTTAACCATAGAAAGGCTCTGGTTCCACGAGGGACGTTGTTGCCTCTTCTTGTTAGACTGCCAACTATTTCATTACTTTCTACTCCTACAAGATGTGGTAACCAAAGGAGATCAACTTTATTGTTCTTGCTAGGTTGCTTAGGCTATTGTGTTTGCCTCCTTTATGTGAATGAAATAGTATTTTTGTTATAATAATATAGGATTGTAATTTTGCAACACTCAATCATTTTCTCACACACGTTATTATTATCAAATTGTGTCATAATAATATGGATTTTTTCAGCAAGTAGAACGACGAAATGGTTGGATAAATGTTGGTGATTTACAAGGTGCCGTACATTTTAAAATAGTAAAATATGAAAGAATAAAATTTTTAGTGATAGCTTTAAAGGATAGTATTGAAATATATGCATGGGCACCAAAACCATATCATAAATTTATGGCATTTAAATCATTTGGTGAATTAGCCCATCGACCATTATTGGTTGATTTAACTGTTGAAGAAGGTACACGACTAAAAGTGATTTATGGCAGTGCGGATGGTTTTCATGCTGTTGATTTAGATTCAGCAAGTGTTTATGATATTTATTTACCGAAACATGTAAGTATTCGCCGTATATGCGAGAGTGACGTTGTAAGTAGTTGTGACGTCCATGCTTGGCGTGGAGGTTAGGTTTAAACAGAGTTATAAATTAATCTTTTTTCAATTTTGTTGTAGACACAAGGACCGATTTCACCGCATTGTATAGTCGCATTACCAAACAGTAATGGTATGCAATTATTATTATGTTACGATAATGAAGGAGTTTACGTAAATACCTACGGCAGGGTGTCAAAAAATATTGTATTACAGGTACGTTATCTCCATAAATATTTCTGAACATGAACGTATCGTTTTCCCATTAAACAGATTCTATTTAGTGAAAACTTTTCATTAAAAATTAATTACAATTTTTGTTTCACCAACAAAATTTAACGCTAAACAGGACTTAATATTTAACATGAATACTTAACAATATGCAACTATTTAATATAGCAGTCATTACACCCAAAAATAGACGATTTCTACAACTTGATCGTAGTATACTGAAATATTATATTTTCTAGTATATTTTGACGTATTATTAAGTATTCTCATTTTGGGATCACTGGCAGCGGAGATATTTCAACATATTAGCAGTAATTACTAAGTTGTTCACCAGACTGCGACCAAAGCACTTTTGACTTGTTGGTCAAATGATACGTAAGGGGGGTTGAGGCAGCAAACATCGATCTACTAGCTTTAGTTTATAATTTACACGCCAGAGAGCATTCCCAAGTGTTAGAGTTCCCAATATTCCAAATATTACGCTGAATGTTTGGGGGGGGGGGGGGTGTGTTAGAGAAGGCAATATTAATGTTTAAATCTAGGATGATGTTAATGTGTTGCATAATAATTTTATAGAGTCGAAAAGGGATAATAATAATTAACAAGAAGGGTACAGCAAATGGGTCCCTAGCACCTAGACCAAGGGGTGCTCTGTGCCCTTCTAGAGAAAAACCTGTCACCCGAAAGTGAGACGTCTCTGGGTAAGATGTGCTATTGTAAGCAGATTAAGCTATAGGATTCTGTTGAGGCCAGACGCCGCACAGAAAGCCCATAGCTTCTCCGCCGGGATTGCTTCCAGGATTGATGGATACAAAGTTTCGGACCCAAACATTCTATGCCTGACACCCTGGAGGTTTTTGCAGGTGCAAATAACATGAATGGAGGTTTCATCGTCCTTCATACAGGCCCTACAAGTGGGATCATCAGAGATCCCCAAGTTATGAAGGTGGTTCAATCGACAGTGTCCTGTCAAGAGCTCCACCACCCTTCTCAACTGTATTCTATTGAGTTTCAACCGAGCACAGCCGAATGGCCTGGCTGTGTTTATGCCCAGGGCAGCTGTCGCATGCCCTACGCAAAATCCCAGTAATCGAGATGAGCTTGTCGTAGCCACTCCTTGATTCGGTAAATTACAGAGCATTTTGCTATGGGAATTTCTCCTCTCGTGAGATGACCCCTCCCATGCCAACGAGTCCGTTGCTTCCTTCCTTTTAACGCCATAGTGACCCGGTACCCAGATCAGTCTAACTGTGTTATTCAGTGCCAAGTGGTTCAGTTCCTCGAAGCATTCGTCGAAAAGGGATAATGTAAATGGTCAGAGAATCTGGATTTTTTTCTCGTTTATCAAGTTTTTTTAATTAAAAACCAGTTTCTCACCTATAAAGGTATAGAAGCGACTTTCTCTCACTTACAGCGGTAAAAGAAAACGCAAGAAATAGGTGGTAGGCTCTGGCAAGTCTAGCTCACGTCGTATCTCATATTGTGACTTTCTAGAAAGCATTCACATGCGCTTTCTACTTTCTCATTCATAGAAGTTTTTGAGGGTGAAATTGATGGGACATAGTAATTAATTAATCATACTTAATTTCTCACTTACCAAGTTCTCATTTTTTTAGATTCGACTGTATGTGTCTAAATTTTGTGTTTGTTTTAGTGGGGTGAAATGCCGACATCCGTAGCATATATTGGTACTGGTCAAATAATGGGTTGGGGCAATAAAGCAATTGAAATTCGTTCAGTTGAATCAGGACATTTGGATGGTGTATTTATGCATAAAAAAGCACAACGTCTGAAATTCCTTTGTGAACGTAACGATAAAGTGTTCTTTTCAAGTGCTAAAGGTGGATCATCATGTCAAATATATTTTATGACATTAAATAAACCTGGTATGGCAAATTGGTAACATATAATACTACAAATAGTGTGACAACTGTGGTATTATCGAACCAATATGGCGGTATCAAATGATCAAGAACAACACAACATAATTCCATTTTATGGAGTTTATTATTATTATTATTAACGACTATTTTCAATTCAAATGTGTTATTTCTAAGCAGTCTTTCTTTATAGTCGACGAGTTGTTTGTCTACAGGAACATTAATTTCTATCGAAAGTAAAATTATTTATGTGTTGATATCATCATCATAATGTGCAAGATTTAGCACATTGACAAATCATATTCATTATACGAAGTGCATGTGAATGTATTGTTGTAATTAAAATGGATGTATATAAAAAAATGTTCTTTTTTAAGTTTATTTTAAACCTCGAGTGGGTTTAGTTCACATGGAAAAGTCTAGGTGATTTTAGGACCTTAGTCACCTAAAATTTTCTATTTATATTCCTGTTATATATCCATTTTCATGGCAACAAAACAAACATTATCGTGTAAATATACACGACTTTAATTAAAATATAATGTAACTTCTAGTAAGTTATTGTTTAATTTGTGTTATTTTAAAAATTTCGACAAGAAAAAGCTAATTGCCTAACAAAAAATCGGAATTGTATCGCCTTATGTATTGATTACCATCAAATTGCTCTATGTTTGTCCAAATCAGGCATATATGACCATACCGTACCAATTCTTGATGGAAATCGTGTTCTTTCGGTCAATCAACTCTTTGGTTATGTAAATTAAAAAAAAAATTTAAATTGAATGTGTAGTTATTTATGTGTGTGGCAGCCCAGCAATAATAAAACATTTGAAGTACACAATTAAAAAAAAAAAAAAGAATATATAATGTTGTCCCTATATTTTAGGCAACAATCGAAAAGAATTTCTGCTTAGATATTTACACAAAAATCGTTTATAAATTTTTTTAGATAGCATTTACTTTAGGCATTAAATAATTAATAATAATTATTCAAATAATCATGTACAAATGATTGATTTAAGTACTGTTTGTGTGAGCAGATTAGTTACAAAATCTAATCAATAGTGGTAAAAATTTTTTATTTGTGAGAACATTTTCTAGAATGATGATTTTCTTTTAAACATATGTTACATCTTAACTGTGAACAAAAAGTTGCATTGTCTCGTGTGAGACTTTTCTTTTTAAAGAAAAGATACTACTCTATTTCGTGAGATTGCTATAAAGTGTATGGTCGTATATCGACAGGTCTAGACACGACTACTAGAATGTTAATATTGGTGGGAGCAGGAAATCAATTATAGGTTATTTAAATGCGGTAGTGTGCGGTACACTTCTCATGTTTTCTCACGCTATCTCACGGTGTCAATAGGAGATATCCCCCTTCCATTGCCATGTCTAGAGTTGTTGACTATACACTCGTACTATAGAGTTCCTTAAGTGAGAGCTCGACGACATTTTTAGTCAAATGTTAAAAACCAGACACTAGCAATCATTATATATACTGGAAGTATCGTATTTTATTTTCTTCACGAAATGAAATACGAACGTTAATGCAGGAATAAGTTGAATGCTTGTGAATTAAGTTGTAATATATATTTTTGATACAAAATATTAAAGCAATTTAAATTGTTCCAAAGTTTATAATCTCGTTTGTATTAATTTACATTATTTTATCTGATTTTTTTTTATACTTTAGAGAAGTTTATTGTCTGTGGCGCAGAAACGATAAAGTAATGTGCTTTATTGTTTGCTTGAATCGGCTTTCTATTTTTTTGACACATGACACAGCTCTTACGATTGTTTAAGTTTCCGAAACAATTTGCTTAACATACCGTCTATGTTAGAAAAAATATTCCGAAAACGGTAAAGGTCGTGTCAAGGTCTTCAAGGTGGTTACATAGAAATGTACTAAATTATGTTTTATACATATGTAAATCCCTTTCAAGATAAAAAAATAGTTAATTCGTCGTATACATCAGACTAGGTATGTATATGTCGTAGTCTTATTACGGAATCTGTTTTTTCACGAAGATCCTCGGCATTTCATGAAACGTCGACGTATTGGGTAAAAATAAAATGTTACATGTAGTGCCTAATGTCTCACATAATCTGCCATAGTTCAATTGATGAAGCTTCGTAAAGTGCCCAAGGGAGAAGGCATATTGTGTTACGTGAAATGTCAAAGAAAAGAAAGCATATTGTATATTAGTTTGAAATAAAAAGTTTTATTCAAAATTAAATTAAAATAAACTCAGTACATTTTTACTTTATTAAATAATAATATAAAATAAATATTTTATTTCATTTAGATAAAAAGTGACCTTCGTATGATTCTATTTGTTTGAATGATTTTTTGAGAACTACAGAATGAAATATTTTCCTGTTTCTTGTACATGAGAAATGTAAAAAAAATATATACAGGTTGAATTGAGTACCTCCTTCTTTTCGTCGGTAAAAATAAACTGTAATCAAATTAACATAACCTCTCTATTTTTTTATATGGACGTTTATTTGGCTTAATATCATAATATTGATTATAATGATCAATAAATAAGTCTTTGGACTCCATAACAACAACATCGTAAACAGCACTTCGTTAAAAAACGTTAAAAAGATGTAATTTTATTCATAGACAATTTTATACAGTAATACAAGACGCCATTTTTTATGAAATGTCTAAGATCTTCGTGTAAAGAGATTTGACAATGATACTACGATATAAAGTGAGGCAGATTATGTTAGACATTATCTGTCGAAGTATGATGGGCTTTTCACGAAACGCCCAGGCACTACATGTAACATTTTATGTTTACACAATACGTCAACTCATGAAATGCCTAAGATCTTCGTGAAAAAACAGATTTCGTAATGTGGAGACTACGACATATAGATTAGGAAGCATCAATTATTTTTTTTTTTTTTTGAAAATTGTATTCAAATTTTACACACCTATACTTTTTCAAAATGGTTGTAAAAATGATTTAGGTTGTATTGTGGGTAAACTAGTCGAAATTTGCTCAATTAAAAAAGAAAAAAAAAACATAAATTTTGCAACAATTTAAATTGATTTGAGAAGACAGAGTGAAAAAAAAAAAAAAATGTATATTTAAATTAGTTTTTTTTAGCTGGTATATTTTATATAGAGGTGCTCAATCAAAAATATTTCATGTAATAATTTAAAGAAGGATTTTTGACGTGACTAAACAAAAACTTTTTAGAAATTTGCTTCTGAAAAAAAAAAAATAGAAGAGAAAAATCAAAAATAATAAGTGTCTTTGTTATTTTAATTTGTTAATTTTATTATATACATCATTTTATTTATTAGTTGGAATTACCAAAATTCAACTTTAGTAATTTTGTAAAAATTCAAAATTATCATTTTCGATTTATTTCAACTAATGACCTGGCTCTTATTGTGAACATCATCAGCACTTTTTTTTTAATGAATCATTTGGATTGAATTGTCAGTTGAAATAAATCTTACCATATGATTTTATTATAATAGTTTTGTTTCGTTATTCTTTATTATGACAAACGCTAGTCAATGTATTCCATTTCCGTGGTGATTTTAGCGGTATATGAGCGTAAAAATTATAAAACATCTTTTGCTGTTTGATAAATTTTTACCGTTACTGTACGACGAAGGTCATCTATAATGTAACGGTGTGCTAATCTTATAATGGTGATTCAATTGGAGGTACTTTTTTCAAAATTAAAAACAATAAAAAAAAAAACAAATTTATCGGGTTATCTTTATTATCATACAAAAAAACCATTCTTTACATTTAATTTTTTAAGATTATTTCTTTCAAATGTTGTCCGTAACTGCGGTTAACATGGTCCATTCTGCAGTTCCAATTTTCGATGACGCGTCTGAACATTTCGAGTAGTATTTGGCGAATAACGCGAGTAACGTTGGCTTCCAGTTGCTCAATCGTACGCGGCTTATCCATATAGACTTTGGGACTTTATATAGCCCCAAAGGAAAAAGTCTAGGGGTGTGATGTCACAGGGTCTAGGCGGCCAAACTGTTCACCGAATTGTTCTCGCAATAAAGCCATGGTTTCATGTGCTGTGTAGCAAGGCGCCGTCTTGTTGGTACCGAATGTCCTGGAGATCACGGGCTTCAATTTCAGGAAACAAATAGACAGTTACCTTCTGGTCGGAACGATGATTCCACCGGCCCATAAACCACACAATCTGGATGTAATGAAAGCTCTTGAATCTCTTCAGGTTGCTTCAATTCAGACCAAATACAGCAATTTTGTTTGTTGGTATATCCGTTAAGCAAGAAATGTACCTCATCACTAAACAAAATTTTGGTCGTTAACAGTGGATTTTCTTCAAACTTTTCAAGAGCCCAAAGACTGAATCGGTGACGGGCTAAGTCTATCCATGATTAAATGTCAAACTATACTGAACAAAAATACCATGATAGGTTAACACAACTCACGCTTCATCTGTCAAAAAATCTATAGACAAAATAGTACCTCTAAATGAATCACCCATTACAAATGAAACGTATTATCTTAAATCAATTCGATTTCAGACAGAAATGGTTACGACGCTTCTAGTAGTAAATGAAGCAAAATATTAAAATCTTTACAATTTGTTCGATAAATCTTTTAATGATAATTATTTGAAAATGTTGTAAGAGTGTCTAAAAATTGTGTGAATTATAAATTTTTAGCGATTTTTTACAGGGCTTCTAATTCAAGTCTAGATATCATAAAAATTTAACTACACGAGCTTTAAAGTACTTTAATTTGAAGTCAAATGAAGTTAGTTGCGTGCAGATGCATCGAAAAAAATTGAATCGTTTTTTTTAATCCTTTTGTTCATTAGACTACTTCTAAATGCGAATAATGAAACAAAATTATGTAAAAAAATATTTCTTTAAAAATATATTCTTGTATATAGTCTACCAGCACACATATAACGTGTTTACGAAAATTTTTAACTGCCATTTATGCGACCAGTCGTTTCATTTAAATAACAATAAAAAAATACTTATATTCAGTTATAATAATTAAATCTCCTCTTGTAAGTTAAGTTTCTTTTTTAATTAAAAGTTTTTAGCTACAATTTATCCTTAAACATTTCTTTTTAAATGCGTGGGTTTTACCTATATCGTATGTATATAAAAAAGGAAGTATTCCTATCATTTTAAAACTGGATAGTACCAGCACGTAAACAAAACGTCAATGTCTAAATATTTGCACCTAAATATTTCTTCAAGAAAGCGTTTTTGGAAAAAATGAACTGAATAATTATTTTGGTTAAAAATCAGCCATTTAAAAAAATTATTTTTCTAAGATTGTATTTTTTGAGAAAAATAAAGTCTATAGAAAAAATTTATCAAGAAAAAAAAGTTTTTATTTTTGCTCAATAAATAAGAATTCATCTTTGTTTTTTTGTAAAAGTTATAAAAAAAACCAACGATTCCTATCAATGGAACAAAAATAAAGACTTATTCTGGATAAAAATTTTCTCAAAAAATAACAATCTTAGAAAATTCATTTTTTAAAACGGGCTATAAAATAGTTAATTTTTATATAACTATTATAACCAAAATAAACTTTATTACCCAGTTTAAATGTTTATTTTTTCTTCAGCTATCCAATGCTTTAAAAAAATTGAGGGGAGTAGCTGTGTCCTGGACACGGCCGTGTGTTTTACGTGAATACGTGTACGTAACGGGTAATATTTTCTTTGAGCGTATTAATTGTACATTGAGAGAGAAAAATACTTATATCAAGTAAATTTTCTTAATTAATCTCGCTACAAGCTTTTATAAATTGTATAATGTAATAAATTGATGGGTTTGATTTAATTTAGAGTTTATTTTCTTGTTTTTTGAGCATTTAAATAAAAGCTTGGTTTAAGTTCATTTCATAATTTCGGAGTTAACAAGTGAAGGGATAGTAGGTTAAGGGGAAAGTGGTGCTTGGAGAAAGAAGAAATATAAAATATCTCAGTTAATATTAGAAAAATTGAAAAATGTTTAAGGAGATAAGTTGTAGAAAATCATTTTTGTACAATTCATTACCTCATCATTTTTTTTACAACTCGAATGTGTACAGAGATATTTTGGATTTAAATTTTCAATTTTAAAACGTCAATATCTCTAAATATTGGAGAAACAGAAAATATGATAAGAAACTTAATTATAGTAAATCTAATTTTTTACAACTTTACTTCTTATGTGTTTTTCGATTTTTCCAATATTAAGAGAGACATACCATTGTAGATATTTCTACATTGCATTATTTATGTTAATTTTTTACTTTAACACCATATTTTATTCGCTATAACTATTTTACTATAATGTTTTATATATGCAATCGATAGATCTTGCGAGAGCTGTCGATTGAAGCTAAAAAGAACGTTCTAGCTCCGAGTCAAAAGTTATACCAAACGGAAATTATGTGACGCAGCAAAACGACCTCAAAATGGCGGAGCTTCCCCCTCCTCCGCGCGCGATGCGTCAGAGTCCTAACTTAGCGTAACCAACTCGTTGAACCTTTAGCTATTGAGTGGTGTAATTATATTTTTGATGTAGCTGATAGTTTTGTTATCATCAGTTTTTTGGAATTATCCGTCTATATATCAAATTTATAAACGTATTCACGTCAAAAGGGTTTCCATTTAAAAAACGCAAGTTGATCTTCAAATAACCTTGAAGGTCATGGTCAATATGAAAATCAGTATCATCATAAGATATCCTCCTCCGAACCAAACATCTTTTAACCGGATAATTATTTCCAAGAACACTTCCTTGAAGAAATATTCTAGTGCATTGTTTAAAATAAGAAAGACCCCGTAGATATACGGAAAATTACCTTTATAATAAATAATAAGACTGTCATTTGTTTTGAAATATGCGTGCATTATGATTAGAATTAACATGCCCGGCATATAAAAGAAAATTATACTTTTATAAGTATTTTTTTTATTTTTTTGAAAATTACTTTCACTATCATTTATTATTTTTCTACATAACCATTGAGAAACCTTTCAGATACAGAATTAATGCGTATACATTAGGGATTTATCGCAATCATGTGGTAATAATACGATATTTTGATTTTAATGTGGATGTTGTTTTATCTTGATGTAAATTTTTACATCAATATTAAGGTGGTTGTCTCCCGATCGCTAAAATTTACGTTAAATACATAATAAATGTGATGTTTAAAATTTGAACATAGCAAACGTGAGATAATTTCTTATTTTATTTTTTTTTGTATTGAAAGAAAATTACCCCCTTTATGAAAAACAGATATCTATTAGAATTATATATTTAGAGAAACTCATCATGAAAAAAAAATCAAATGTTTTACTACAAAGTTTTGTTGAAGAATTAGAAATAATAAAAAATAATAATTATTATTTCAACTTCAAAACGTCAATTTTTGTATATTATAAATTTATTGACAAATAATTTATTTCCAAAATTTTGTTAATGCAGGTATTTCTATAGAAACTATAAATTAAAGATGAGATACAGTCAAGTGAAAAATATATTAATAACTGACCACTTTGGCCACGACATCTGGTGGGCAAAAAAGAAACCAGTTTTAGTGTGCAAGTTATAGCCGCTCCAGATTTCTAATATAGTTTATAGTTTCTATAGAAATACCTGTATTTAAAAATTTTTGGAAATAAATGATCTGCGAATAAATTAAAAATATAAAAAATTGACATTTTAACCTGTCAAAATTTGGTATAAAATAATTATTTGGAATTAAAAAAATACATAACTCTTTCGTTGCACACAAAAGTCAGTCATGTTTTTTAAGCACCGCCCTCAAGTTAGTTCTCAATAGCAAAAATATATAAATAAATAGATATAATTTTTTGACTGGACTGTAGGGAGGCAACTAACTTACAGACAAATATTGTATTTGGTATATTTAATGAAATGATTACGATAACTCTAATATCAATGTTCTGTTTAGCATAAATACGACATTAAATTAGAGCGTCATCCATGTAGTAATTATTAATTTGCACACACAAAAATAAATAAATAAAAATATATATATAAATATATATATACATATAATTCTTACAAATTTTATACTAAAAACTAAAAATTACAAAAAAAATATAAATAATTCCCAAAAAAAAACAAACAAAACAAACAATTTTATTATCTTTACAAATAGTTAAAAAAATGATCATCATCTGTTACTGAAATAAATATATATTTGTACGATGTGCCGTCATTTTCGTAATTTTCATAAATAATGACAAACTATAACAATAATTTTTTTTAAATAGCAAACAAAAGAAAATAAAGAAAAAAATTTCTCTCTTAAAAATCAGTGCAATTAAGACTGTTTGATAAATATTATTATTACGTAAATAAAAGAAACCGTATTTAAGTTATTTTGATTTACTAATTTTTTTTTAAATGCTCATTTTCTTATTCCATGGTCAACTTACCGTGAATGAAGGTTGATGTAACAAATGAAAATATTTAGGATATTAGGGAGAGACAATCGGAGGCTAAAGTACTTTAAATAAGAAATAACAAATAATATGAAAGCTTTGGGCAGCGAATGTACCTTTAATATAAATCAACAAAAACTTTATCCTACTTTCTATACCATATACGTATAAGTGACAAAAATAGATTTTTTTAAATTTCTATTTATAATTTTTTTCTCAACAATCGTTTAGTGAATGTTAATAAAATTGTGCAAAATAGTTTCTATGGAGTTCAAGTTATATAATTTAAAAATTTGGGACGCTTCGATAATTGAAATAAATTTAATCTATTGAGTGAACAAATCTCCATAAGAACTGTTGTAAAATTACAGTTCTTCTAAAACTGCAATAACTTTTAAACGGCTTAGTAAATCGTTTTAAAATTTGAACAGTAGCTTTAGCATTAAATGAGGAACATTCTACTAAATTATTCTCATTATTGAAGAGCCCTGAAGAAGTCAGCAACGACTGACAAAACGTTTGCAATAGAATAATAAAAAATTGTTTTTTACATAGTTGTCCGTTAAAAAATAAAAATTTATTGATTTTACTAAATTCGATATACCCCCAAACATCCTTAAAGGAACTTGAGAGAGAGAGAGACGACGAGATGTAATATATTAATTTATAATGGTCAACATAAATTGAAATATTATATGATTGAAAAAATAACGGGTCAAATTCAGTTATTTGAATGTTAGTTCGATATTGTATCAAATTTTCAATTCACCATCAGAAAAATTAGAAATATTCATTTAGGTAGTATGGTACTCGTAATTCAAGATCAAATAAATATCTGTTTTGTTTTTACAACTGATTAAAAAAAGAAATGTTATAATAAATGAAGATAATTAAGGATCGTATTTTATTGGTTTAAAATAATATATATTGTAATTAAATAATTATAATAGTATAATTTATAATAAGTAATTTGATTAGTACTATTGCTGTCAGAAAATCCCAACGGTTATGGATTCCTTACAGTTACTAACTAAATAACACATATGTATTTTTTATACATAATCTTGTTAATTTAATTAGAATTTAATTTAATTTGGCGCGCATCATTTTATTCCTAGTTAATATGGATTAACAACTGAGACAGAAGCCAGTAACAATATTAAATAATTAACTAAACCAAAACCATGTGGTAAATCGTTTCGAAATTTTCCCAGTATACGCTACAAATATCGTTCTATCAATTTAAAAGTTTTTTTCTTGGGATCGAATGGTGCCGATTTTTTTACAAACTATCAATTTTCAGTGTTATTGAATGAAGACACTTGTAAGAGCTTGTGTAAATTTACATAATTTTAATTAATTGCATATCTTTAAGGACGTTCATGCATGAGGCTTAATAGTAGATACTTTTTTTTTTAGTGAATTGAATAGCTCACTTATGTAGTTATCCTCCCTCAAAAAATTTCGAAGAGTAATTATCGATTAAACATCAAACTTTTAACACAGCGTTTTATGGAGAACAGATTTTTTTTGTACTTAAAATTAGAATAACTATATTATTAAAATAGGCACCATAATAAATAAAGTTTATAAATATTCTTTGAAATATGCAGTTTAAATAATTGACATTTGAATTAATTATTTAATAAAATTAAAACCGTTTTGCTAGGTTTGTTTTTGCCACCATATTTAGAAAACTGGCGACCACACACACTAACATAATATACACATACACACAAATATACAACATAGTTTATTGTCAGATCTGTTGCATCAAGTCAAATCAATTTCTAATTTAAAATACTGTACAACTTTTTTCAAATCCTAAATAAATTTTATTAAAGATAGTACTCATTTGATTTTAGCGTAGCAAATGAACGTCCTTAAACAATGTGGTAAACAAGTCTGATTGTTTTCTAATTGCATTTAACTATAACCTTTTGAATTAAAAAAAAAGGGAGGGGGTGGTCAGTATAAGAGCTTAGGATACCATACTACCTTAAATTTAATTGTAATGGTAATTAAAACTATGAAACATTTCTATTGGATTGAACAAGTAAGTCACATTCTAAGCATATATATTATTAAAAAAATGTATAATATTACATACAGTAACACTTAGAATGTTTCAGCTGGTTCAATTTTTATGAACGGAAGTGTATATTTACAGTAGTACACTAATTATTCTGATCGCTTTAAAGAAAAAAAAGACCGTATTAAAGCAAAACTATTAGCCGAGATAATCGACAGTTTGTCGTCTCTCTTCGTCAGTGTACACAAATTTAACTTCTGTTGTTTTTTTTTTTTAAACAAATGACCTTTTTTCATGATTTATCCAATTATCTGGATCGTATCCGATCCCAATTAATCCGGATAATTGGAATTCTACTGTATTTTAAAATGAAATTACATTTAAATATTATTACATAAATCTGTTTAATAATTATTTTTCTTCTCTCTCAAATGCATATAGAATTTATTCAGGGAAAACTTAAGCTCAAAATTATTTACGTTAATTAATAAATTAGTAAATCAAAGTAACATTAATTATTATGTTGTAGTGCGCTAGTTAATAAGCTACATTTTAACTAGCTTTTTACATTAGGGAACATACCCATACTACGTGACCTGTTTAGGGGGGGGGGGTAGATCTTTAAAATACTACGCTCGGTCACGGGAATGGGGGTGGGGGTGGCTTTGATTTTTGTCACGTAGTCGATCGATTTCGCCGAGAGAAATCTCGCGCTTTTTCGAACTATATTTGACTATAGCGCGGAGTGTTTAACTAAACGTGCTTCTTAAACTCACAGTTAGTGGCGCTGATGCACATATGTCGAGATGTCAGCTGATTGAAAACAGACACTGTTTGTCCGACAATTTGTAGTCCAGTGAAGTACGAACAGTGAAGTATGAGACGGATATTAATGTGATTAAGCAGAAAACAATTGTTTTCATAAATTAAGTTTTCGGTAGCAATATGTTTTTACATAAGTTTTTCTTTGTCATAATATCTAGAGCACGGTAGTGCGTAAGGCCGAGTTTAAGGGATTTAATTTACTAGTAATTATAAGTAGAGTTGAATTTTTTTGTTTTGACTATTATATGCGCGTAAGGGGAACTTATTTAAAAGTAGAAGGGCAACTTATTTAAACCATATTTTAATCATATGTTTAATACTTAGTAATAAATATATGTTTCCTTCCCATCATTTTGAAAATAGACTGATCCACTCAAACTGTGACGATATTCGAGGCTTCATTACTAATTAATATACTTCTATGCATGCACTCTTATGCAATAAACGCCGTATTAATAAAGACGAATATGAGCCAAATTATTTTTATTTGTTTCACTTTCTGCTTGCAAAATGATTAATAATCATAATTGTCAATACTACGTAACAACTTTAGGGGGAGGGGGGGGGGGTCTTGGCATATACCACAAATGGTTACCGAGGGGAGGGGGGGGGGTCGAAAAATCTTAAAAAATAGGTCACGTAGTATGGGTACGTTCCCTTATTAGATATCATTTTTTCGATTCTTCTTTCTATATAAATATTCTTTTTTTTAAAATATTAATCTTTCCAAAGAATTGGTAGTGTGATTTTTTATATACAAGAAAATTTTATTAATATTATTATTATTATTATATATCCGTAACCCACAAAACAATGAGATTCAAAATATATGAAATTTAAAAAATTAATTCTTGGTGTATTTTTTTTGGGCGTCAATGTTTGAAATAATTACGAAAATTCAAGAAAATATTACGTGATTTACAAAGTAAATTTCCATGACCTGAACATGAAAATTTGAAATCAAGCAATAAAGTCTATTTAAGTACCTCTCTTTTTATCATACATTGAAAATCTCCATCATCAATCACCAACTTCCATTCTTGGTTATATTCATTGTTTAATTCCTATCATATTTATATCCTACTAGCTTTTCCCCGCGGCTTCCTTCGCGTTAATTTAGATTTTGTCAATCAATTCTGACAAAATCTATATGCCCCCATTTCACCTCCTTTTAGGAGTAGTTTGAAAAAATAAATACGCAGACCTCAATCATTTGTTATCAAAAACATTCCTGCAAAGTTTCAACCAAATCGGACGTCGTATTAAAAAGTGTCATACAAAGTTCAGCCTCCCCCATTTCTCCCCCTTAAAGTGTGAATTTTCAAAAATCCTTTCTTAGCTAACGTTAACTATCTATAAACTACCAACCTGCCAAATTTCAGCTTCATGAAGACAATTTCTCCATATTATCTTTACAACCCCATTCCACCCCCTTTTAGGGGTAGTTTTAAAAAAACAAATAGGCAAACTTTAATTATTTCTTATAAAAAATATTTCGGCAATAAAAAAATATTTCAGCTTCATGAAGACAATTTCTCCATATTATCTTTACAACCCCATTCCACCCCCTTTTAGGGGTAGTTTAAAAAAAACAAATAGGCAAACTTTAATTATTTCTTATAAAAAATATTTCGGCAAAGTTTGAACCAAATCGAATGACATAATAGAAGTTTCATACGAAATTCACCCCCCCCCCCACCATTTCTCCCCCTTAAAATGTGAATTTTCAAAAATCCTTTCATAGCTAACGTTTGCTATCTATAAACTACCTATCTTCCAAAATTCACCTTCATGAAGACAATTTCTCCATATTATCTTTACAAACCCATTCCACCCCCTTTTAGGGGTAGTTTAAAAAAACAAATATGCAAACTTTAATTATTTGTTATAAACAATATTTCTGCAAAGTTTGAAACAAATCGGACGACATAGTAATTAGACAAAATCCATCAACCCCCACTTCTACCCCCCTTCAAGTTTGATGAAAAAAGAAGGAGCCTACAACCGTCCCCAGGGTCCCATCTATCTCTGTAACAAAATTCATCAAAATCGGTTCATCCATTTAGGCGTGAACGCGTAACAAACTCACTTTCGCATTTATAATATTAAGTAAGGATATGAACATTGTGCCATTAAGCAGCAGAAAATTACTCTTCTTAACATTAGAAAGAAAACTTTCATTTGGTGTATTTTAAGAACAAAAAATTCGTTGCGTAAGAACTGTATGGATGGTCTAAGCGAGTTTTCTTAGATGGAGGAATCATAAAGAACATGAAATCAAGTTACACTGGTCGTGTTCAGAACAACTAGGTCCATATGAAACTAAGTTAGTCAGTGAAAAGATATTTACTTCTGAGCGTCGAAGTTCAACACGTTTCTCCCAGGACCCACTTACTAACTTGTCAACAGTGTTGCCAAATTGAGGGATGTTTAGTGAATTTATTCGTGTTATATTCAACTGGAATGCAAAAATTTAAAAATACGACAAAACCAAGAATAAATCATAGATTTGCTACTGGGCTTTATTAAATTCATTAAGTTTAGGAGAAAATCCCCTAATCTGACTCCAATAGATAAATGGAAACTATGTTGTTAATTTTTGGATATGTTCAAGAGGAAGGCCCAAAGGACATTTTGGCTAATTTTAAAATATAGAATATAAGTTTTTTTTTATTTGGTGATTTTTTTAGTAGATTGACTGGGCTAATAGTTATTATTGAAAAAATAAAAACAATAAACCCTATTTTGACAAAATGGAAACCCGATTTCAAAAATCAAATATTCTAAAACAAAAAATGCACTAAAAAGTAAAAAAATAATTGTATATTCTTGTGCCAATTTTAGTTCACCTAAGCAAAAATTTTTAAATATATATGTACAATTATTGTTATTTTTGGAGTCGGTGTCAGCATAGAGAAATTCACATAACTTTTGGACACCGCCCCCAAAAATAACAATAATTGTACATATATATTTAAAAATTTTTGCGTAGGTGAACTAAAATTGACACAAGAATATGCAATTATTTTTTTACTTTTTAGTGCAAATTATGTTATAGAATATTTGATTTTTGAAGTCGGGTTTCCATTTTGTCAAAATAGGTTTTATTTCTTGCCTTTTAGTGACTTTGAAGTTCTATACCTTATTTTATTTGTCTAAATATGGGTAGACCAACTAAACGACCTACTAACTTTTAGTGCATTTTTTGTAACACATTTTTTTAAATCTATTTTTTTTAATTTTTAGTGTATTTTTTCATAACAGATTTCAGTTTTTTTTACATGCATTTTGTTTTTAATTTGTAAAAATTTTATTTTTGGGGTCGGTTTTTTTTTGTAAAAAATTTTTTTGAAGTCGGTTTTTAAAAAAATGTTATTTTCCCATTATTAATGAGTATACCCTTTCAAAAAAAAAAAAAAATTCGCAGAAATCGGTTATCACATATAAAATGAGGATTTTCCTCGATTTCCCCGGGATCCCCTCATCAGAATGCGATTTGGTGCCAATGGGACCAATGGGAAACCAAACCCTTTAAAACAAAAAAAAATTCAAAATCGGTTCATAAATGACGGAGTTCTGAGGTGACACATATAAAAAAAAAAAAAAATACAGGCGAATTGAGAACCATCCTCCTTTTTGAAGTCGGGTTAATAATAGATTTTTATTACAAATTTCAGTACTCCAGGGGCGAACCCAGAAATTTTTCATGGGGGCGCATATATACAAATATGATATATATGGTAAGTTGTAGCTTAAGGAATAAAGTTAAATTTTATAATAATTAAAGGAATAAAATAAAATAATATTATGGTACAACAAATTAATAATATACTTTATTTTTATAATCAAGTCAAAGTCAAATTTTAGCGATAGTGATTTTTAACATCTAGTAGGTAGGATCGATGGACATTTGAAGAAATTTTTACAAAATTCAATTACAAAAACAATAGCATTTCCTTTGGAGAAATTCGCTAAAAAAAGCATTTTATTTCTAGGGTTATAAAAGGAAGTAATAAGTTTCATAATCTAGATAATAGGGAATATGCATGAAAATTTTTTTTTACATTTTTTTTCAGAATATGAAAATACTGTTAGTACTGTAATAATATTTAAAAACGAAATTAAAATCCGACAAATATCAAGGAAGCTATAAGCTTTTAAAGATTATTATCTGTCTCTTTCTTGCAAAAATACTAAAAACGAAGTTTTACGTGTATATTAAATGGCGAAAGTGTAATATGACGTCACATAACATATCAAGAGGGCTATCACCCTCTTTGTCTAATCGGGAATTTCAATCATTCATATCTCGCTTATTTTTAAAGTTATTTAAAAAGTAATTTTACCTTGACATTTGTCAAGTAAACATGCTTCAATTCAACTGAAAAAAAATTTTCATGCATATTCCCTATTGGAGTTCTACTATATTATATTCTATACCGTACGTTTAGTTTACACCTTCGCATAGTAGATCTCCCACGAGTATGAGAGGGTACATATGTATACATTAAGCAATGTGTATGAGAAGGAGGTCTTATAGGTTTGTTTTGTTACTGTTGTGTTGTATGTGCCTATGTGTTTTGTTGTATGTGCCTATGTATGTGTTGTATGTGTTTTGTTACTGTTGTGTTGTGTTGTATGAGACAATCACCAACCATTCGAACAGTTATGAATATTATTCACTGTTTTGAAAAATAATATGCTTGTTTATCAAACCTATAAGATCTCCTTCTCATACACATTGCTTAATGTATACATATGTACTCTCTCATACTCGTGGGAAATCTACTATGCGAAGATGTAAACTAAACGTACGGTATATCTATATTCTATACAGACTACATTTTAAATCATTTTTTATTTTTATGGGAATTCCTGTACAATTTTTTCAAAGTATTAAATTTCCATGAAATATGTAAAGGATTATCATTAGAGCCAATTTCTTCATCACTAAATGCTGTATTCCCACTATTCGGTGATTCTGTAAAAATAATTTTGATTTTTATAAATCTGTGATAATTTTATTTTTAGAATTTTTTTCGCAAATTTGTTTTGAATAAACTGAAATGCCGTTTAAGGTTGATCGGACACATGTATAGGTAAAATCGGTAATGTATAGATAAAAATCTGAATTTTTGATATAGTATTAATTACTAACTCATACCTACGTATAAAATAATTTTTTGAAAAAAATCTGACGAAGGGTTTTTATGTAATTAATCATTAAAAATTGGAATTTTAACATGTTGTGAATAGCAAATGTAGAGAATGAACGCATACATTTTCGATAATGTTGCTCCACCTTCTATAGATTAAAAAGTAAAAAAACTTCTACTTTTATAAATTAATCTCGTTACGTTAAAATTTAAAAAAAATAGTCTGACGAAGAGTTTGGTAAATAACTTAATTAAAAAGAAAAAAATTTCACGAAAATTTTCGTCAAATCCTCAAGATAATCGTCAAAAGACGACTATTTATTATTTTTAGTAACCAAATAATCGGTAACGTATAGATAAAAATCTGAATTTTTGATATGGTATTAATTACTAACTCATACCTACGTATAAAATAATTTTTTGAAAAAAATCTGACGAAGGGTTTTTATGTAATTAATCATTAAAAATTGGAATTTTAACATGTTGTGAATAGCAAATGTAGAGAATGAACGCATACATTTTCAATAATGTTGCTCCACCTTCTATAGATTAAAAAGTAAAAAAACTTCTACTTTTATAAATTAATCTCGTTACGTTAAAATTTAAAAAAAATAGTCTGACGAAGAGTTTTGTAAATAACTTAATTAAAAAGATAAGAAATTCACGAAAATTTTCGTCAAATCCTCAAGATAATCGTCAAAAGACGATTATTTATTATTTTTAGTAACCAAATAATTACATATATCCGATTACTAGTGAAGTGAGATGCTATCTAAATTTAAATAATTTACAGATTACAATTTTTAATTTCTGAGTGTTTCTGTTTATTATGAAATGTACTGTACTGTCCGGTCAACCTTAATGTATAAAGTACAGAATAGACGCAGAACATGGTTGCAGCAACATTGAACTCCGCCTATGAAATATTTTCAGTACAGACGTTGCAACCAAAGTTTGGGAACATAAAATTTAATTTAATTATTTTATGACGCTAGTCATAAAAATTGAATCATTTCTCATCTTGTCTCTATCTATCTCATTTAATTTGTATAGTTTATTTATATATATGTATCTCTAGTAGAAACTAGTGTTGGGATAAATATTTATATTCTATACAAATAATAAAATATATACAGTGTGCCTACTTAAGTTGGCTCCATATGGAAAACTTTTTTATTATAAGGTTTAAAAAAAAAAGTTATCCTTTATAAAAATTTCTGCTTTCGAAAATATTAACATGCAGCTATTTACTTTTGACATCGAATGTATAGGGTGTGCAGAAATTGAAAAAGTTCGATAGGAATTTTTTTTCCACTTCAATTTTAAATTAAATTTTGTATATTTTTGTTCTAAATGTACCTTATAATAAAAATATAAGGTAAGATAATATAATAAAAAAGTTTTCCATATGGAGCCAAGTAGACACACTGTATATATTATATATAATGTAAATTGTAACCAATATAGGTAATAAAACATAATAAAATATTAGGAAAGCATAACATTTCAGACAATATGGCCAATTTGTATATGAACATTTAACTCCTCCTACAAAATATCAAATAATTTTTATTTTTACACACACAGCAACATGCTGTTCAATGTTGCTGTTGCAATGTTGCACGTTTGTACTGCCTATAAAGGAATGTATAATTAATTCATAGGAAGCAAAAAACCCAAATTTTAATAACACCAAATGATTTATTTACTTATATTGATATCTCGAAAAGTGTATCGGACTGCTTAGAAATAACAAAAGAAGATTAACTTGTTAAGTTAATGGTTCTTAAACAAAGTTTCATTAGTAAATTGTCAATTCTTACCTCGTATGTTGTATATTTTATATATTCCAAGTATTATCATTGCGAATAGGCCAATTAATAAAAACCAAATTATGCTATTAAAAAAAAGAAGTTTATTATAATAAAACCAGTCATAATAAAACCAGGGGTCGATTCTGTACAATGATAATATTTTCAAAACGATATTAAATTTAGTTAATATAATAATAATAATAAATGCCAAAACAACGATTTTAATAATTTATATCTGTTTGTTCTCGCAGCACGTTAAAATGGCTGAACCGTTTTTGATTCGGCCGACTGGATAATAGAGATTTTTACTAGGTAACAAATAATCTAGAAAAATTTTGTATTTCATGCAATTTTGTCCCGTGGCGGCCGTGGGTAAAACCTAACTTTTAAACGATTTGAGAAAATCTTTACATATAAAAACAAACAACTTTTGTTTGAAACATTTTTTCATGCAAACAATCACTTGGACACAATTTGAATGGGTCATTTAGTTTAGTATATATAATGTGTATAATAATAGGGAATATGCATGAAAATTATTTTTCATATTTATTTTCAGAATATGAAAATACTATTAATACTGTAATAATATTTAAAAACGAAATTAAAATCCGACAAATATCAAGGAAGCTATAAGCTTTTAAAGATTATTATCTGTCTCTTTCTTGCAAAAATACTAAAAACGGAGTTTTACGTGTATTTTAAATGGTGAAAGTGTAATATGACGTCACATAACATATCAAGAGGGCTATCACCCTCTATCACCCGCTTATTTTTAAAGTTATTTAAAAAGTAATTTTACCTTGAGATTTGTCAAGTAAACATGCTTCAATTCAAGTGAAAAAAAATTTGTATGCATATTCCCTATTGAGAATATGGTACCGTAATCCCATTCACAATTCGAATGTATCGTAATTATGTTACCAGTCCAAGTGGCCGAGCGGTCTAAGGCTTTATTTCTGCGCAGTATGCCTGCTCAGAAACTGGGAGGTTATGGGTTCGAATCCCGCTATCGACAGTTTATCAATTATTAAGGAAAAAAAAAAGGGGCGGTTAATTGACTAAACTGTCGGCGTATGGACAAGAATGAAGTAACCGGCTATGCCTGAGAAGGTTTTCTGCAGTTTCCTTCACGAACTCCAGATGAATATCGGCATAGTTCCTATCATAGTCGGCTGCAGCCGCATATCCTACCAACTCCTAGTCTATACACAAAAATTCCTTCCACTCCATTCACATCATCACATCCTTAGGCATCACAATGGACCTTATGGTTGAAGTGCAGGGCAGCCTCTACAATCTATCTATCTATCTACTTTGCATATTAATTATCAATATTTACTTACTATGTTACTGGTCGATACATTTCACTTAGTTCACATTGGCTACTACTGTTTATTATCATTTGATATCTTTCAAAACATGTGCATGTGTCTGGTGCTGAACAAAATCCATTTATGCATTCGTCTGTACATTCTGGTTCACATTTATATGCGTTATTTGGATTTAATTTATAACCTTCGATGCAAGTGCAAGTTTCTGGAGCCGTACATGTACCTTGTTCACATATTTTTGTGCAAATTGGTTCACAAATATTTGAATCTAGTTTATAACCCGGGTTGCACATTGGTTCACAAACATATTTATCGTTCAAATTTAATGTATAACCATTCTCACACGAACAAGTTTCTGGGGCAGTACATGTTCCATTAACACAAATTTTAGTGCATGTTGGTGAACAAACATATTTATTGTCAGAATTCAGTTCATAACCTGTATTACAAGTACAAGTTTCTGGTGCAGTACATGTTCCTCTTTGACATTCTTCAGTACAAATGGGTTCGCACAAATTTTTAATACTTGAATTTAGTTGAAAACCCGTGTCGCACGTGCAAGTGTCAGGTGCAGTACATATTCCATTCAGACACTCTTTAGTGCAAATCGGTTCGCACAAATATGAATTACTTGAATTTAGTTCATAACCTGTACTACAAGTACAAGTTTCTGGTGCAGTACACGTTCCTCTTTGACATTCTTCAGTACAAATGGGTTCGCACAAATTTTTAATACTTGAATTTAGTTGAAAACCCGTGTCGCACGTGCAAGTGTCAGGTGCAGTACATATTCCATTCAGACACTCTTTAGTGCAAATCGGTTCGCACAAATATGAATTACTTGAATTTAGTTCATAACCTGTACTACAAGTACAAGTTTCTGGTGCAGTACACGTTCCTCTTTGACATTCTTCAGTACAAATGGGTTCGCACAAATTTTTAATACTTGAATTTAGTTGAAAACCCGTGTCGCACGTGCAAGTGTCAGGTGCAGTACATATTCCATTCAGACACTCTTTAGTGCAAATCGGTTCGCACAAATATGAATTACTTGAATTTAGTTCATAACCTGTACTACAAGTACAAGTTTCTGGTGCAGTACACGTTCCTCTTTGACATTCTTCAGTACAAATGGGTTCGCACAAATTTTTAATACTTGAATTTAGTTGAAAACCCGTGTCGCACGTGCAAGTGTCAGGTGCAGTACATATTCCATTCAGACACTCTTTAGTGCAAATCGGTTCGCACAAATATGAATTACTTGAATTTAGTTCATAACCTGTACTACAAGTACAAGTTTCTGGTGCAGTACACGTTCCTCTTTGACATTCTTCAGTACAAATGGGTTCGCACAAATGTTTATTACTTGAATTTAGTTGAAAACCCGTGTCGCACGTGCAAGTGTCAGGTGCAGTACATATTCCATTCAGACAGTCTTTAGTGCAAATCGGTTCGCACAAATATGAATTACTTGAATTTAGTTTATAACCTGTATTACAAGTACAAGCTTCTGGTGTTGAACACGTTCCTTCAACACAAGGTTCAGTGCATGTTGGTCCACAGACATATTTATTACTTAAATTGAGTTCATAACCTGTATAACAAGTACAAGTTTCTGGTGCAGTACACGTGCCCATTTGGCATTCTTCAGAACAAATGGGTTCGCACAGGTTTTTATTACTTGTATTTTGTTTAAAACCCTTGTCACAAGTACAAGTTTCAGGTGCAGTACATGTGCCATTTACACACTCCACTAACTAGAAAAAAATAGAAATGAATGACAATGATTCGTTCTAGGCAGAATATAAGCAAATGATTAAAAATTTTTAAGTAATTAGAGGTTTATAATTTTATCTGAACGTATTTACGTTCAAGTAAGAATTTAATTACTACATATTACGTGACTTATTAGGCCATGTTCCTTCTTCAAAATTTAAAATCTAAAATACAATAGTGTTGGTAAATTACTGTTTTAGAAAAACCAGAAGATTGAAATAAAAAATGATTTTTTTTTAAATGCCAAGAACTTTTGTTTGAAATATTTTACAACAACTCGTTTTTTTAGCGAATTTCTTCCAAAGAGAATGCAGCTATTATTTTTGTACTAATGTTGGAATTTCGTAAAAATTTCTTCAAATGCCCACCTAGATGTTAAAAATCACTATCGTTAAACTTTTTATATATGTATATACGTTTATGTGTGTGTGGATTCTCTAGCGGTCACAGTTTTATTCTGATTGAAATAAAATTTGGTACTTGAGGCGCTTTTGGTATGCAAGGGATCAAGTTCGTTAATAGGTAAAATCGGTAAAGGGGAAAGGGGGGTTTAGAGACAGGGGGAAACACAAAATTTGGCATATCACCCTTAGTATTTGAAAAATCGAAAAATTTATAAGGAGTAAAGTTGCAGGTATTTAGTTTTACAATAATTTTGTTTTCTTATCATTTTTTCTGTTACACTAATATTTACAGAAATATTTACAATTAAAGATTGAAAGATTGAAATCTAAATATCTCTGTACACATTAGATTTTGGAAAAAATGATAAGGTAATGAATTGTAGCAAACTTGATTTTGTACAACTTTACCTCTTATACCTTTTTCGATTGTTCTAATATTAAGTAGCCTATGCCATTTTATTAATAAAATTGGGCTTGCAAATACCAAAATCATATCAGATACGACATTTTATTTCGATTAAATTATAATTGTGGCTGCTGGAGAGTAATTTATGTATTCTAAGGAAATTCGCTAAGTTGACGCGACTCCTGCGTAACGAATTTTTTTGGCTAATTAATTTGCATTTAAGTCTAATTAAATGTAAATTTTATTTGATAAAATTGCTCTACCTCGGTTTCGAAATAATATTTAATGGCCTGGTTAGGGTGATATTAATTCATTATGGTCGAGATCCAAAATTTTAATGATCAACTTTCGCTAATATGATTTCGTTTAGTCGCGCAATTCTCGTGTTCGACGGCCTCAGTAAATTGTCTCCAAAAATTTTGAACGCAATATCTCGATTCAGAACTGTATTTCAGTTTAACATTATACTTAGATATATTCACATATACCCGAGTAGCAGCCCGGCATGTCAATTTTTCTTCAGTCGCTTACGAACATGTTGCGGGATCAGTTACTAGCTTGTATCTTGTGTTATAGAAGTTTAAGAAAAGGATGAAATGGGTCCATCCATGGTTATGTAAAGTAATGAGTTGGGGGCATTCAATGTTATTTCTGTGGAGTTGAGAAAATATGAAGATCAATTTTTAACTATTTTCGTACGAGTGTTGTAAGTTTCGACGACCTTCTCGCACGGATCGAAAACAATATTCAACGCCAGAACACGTCGTTTAGGGAATATATCTCGCCTAAACATATGTTGGAAGAAGGTAAAGTGCAGACTAGTGCACGAACGTACCAGTCATGGAGACTATATAAAGAAGATCTAACTCAAACGGGAAAATTGACAAAATATGGCAACGAAATGGTAGAAGTTATATTTACTTTTTATGTCGCTAGGGTCGCTAATTGTTGATAGGAACTCATCCGTGCCGAAGTGAAATACCGTACGTTTAGTTTACATCTTCGCATAGCAGATCTCCCATGAGTATGAGAGAGTACATATGTATACATTAATCAATGTGTATGAGAAGGAGGTCTTATACATATGTACTCTCTCATACTTGTGGGAGATCTGCTATGCGAAGATGTAAACTAAACGTACGGTATAGTATAATAAATAGAAATGAAGTAGCCAAAAGTAACTAGTTTTATTTCGAAGTGATTATTTTGAAGTATGAAATTTGTTAAAAAAATTTATTAAATAAAAAACTGTTTAAAAAACATGCAAAATGGGAAGAGTATGTGCAGTAGACAATTGTAAAAGTGGTAGTGCTTGTGACAATAAGCGGGACAACAACGGGATCAATTAGGTTTAACAAACCAGGACTTTTTAAAGTACCAAAAGTGAGTATAAATATTCCAAAATTAATTAAATTGTATGACATTATATTAAATATTAATTTTCAGCATTATTATTAATAAATAAAAGTTTAATTTAATATTTGATTCAATAATTTATTTTCATTTTTACAATTCCAACATTACAGGTTACTATTTAATTATTTGATGTTTTTTTTTTAATTTTTATGTAATTATTTTGCAAGTTTTAACTATCACTTCAACTTTAACTAATTCCTTATTGAAAAATTGAAATTACTTATCATTTATTTAAAAAAATATTTTATTGGAAAAATATTTTGGCTGGAAATAATTTTTATAATACTATAAATGCGTAATGTTTTCCAATTAAAACTCGCGCCTTATACTCTCTGTTCTGTTTTTGGTGCCGAAGGAACACTACTGACATCTTATTTTTGCCAATTATTTGTTTACATGGAGTTAGGTATCCTTGTTTAGTGTCTATAGTACCAGTGTCGGGTAGATGTGAAGCGCTCCATTTGCTTAAACCTCCACAACACAGACCTGGCTAGCCTCAAACGACATGACAGTCGGCCACAGCGCTGGGAGTTGTCGAGCCCCTTAGTAGCTGTCCGACTGTCGTCTGTCGGTTAAACGTCTACGACACGATGTCGGCCTAATGTCAAACGTCTCGTTACTTTTAAGACCCTACCCTTGTGTCGTGTACCCGGTGTCGTTTACACGATCGTCAGGTTGATGTGAAATATTAAGCCTTATTCAAACAATTCTTAAGTAATTCTTAAGCATCTTGTTGTTTCAAGCCTTGCATAATCTCTAGACGACAAACTCCACATTGTTTCCAAATTCTTTCCAAAGACGTTCTTTATTACAAACAAACAAAATAATTGAAAGATATAATCATAGACACTAAACAAGGATACCTAACTCCATGTAAACAAATAATTGGCAAAAATAAGATGTCAGTAGTGTTCCTTCGGCACCAAAAACAGAACAGAGAGTATAAGGCGCGAGTTTTAATTGGAAAACATTACGCATTTATAGTATTATAAAAATTATTTCCAGCCAAAATATTTTTCCAATAAAATATTTTTTTAAATAAATGATAAGTAATTTCAATTTTTCAATAAGGAATTAGTTAAAGTTGAAGTGATAGTTAAAACTTGCAAAATAATTACATAAAAATTAAAAAAAAAACATCAAATAATTAAATAGTAACCTGTAATGTTGGAATTGTAAAAATGAAAATAAATTATTGAATCAAATATTAAATTAAACTTTTATTTATTAATAATAATGCTGAAAATTAATATTTAATATAATGTCATACAATTTAATTAATTTTGGAATATTTATACTCGCTTTTGGTACTTTAAAAAGTCCTGGTTTTTTAAACCCAATTGATCCCGTTGCTTATTGTCACAAGCACTACCACTTTTACAATTGTCTACTGCACATACTCTTCCCATTTTAAATGTTTTTTAAACAGTTTTTTATTTAATAAATTTTTAAAAAAAAATTTCATACTTCAAAATAATCACTTCGAAATAAAACTATAGTTACTTTTGGCTGCATTATTTCTATTTATTATACTATACCGTACGTTTAGTTTATATCTTCGCATAGCAGATCTCGCACGAGTATGAGAGAGTACATATGTATACATTAAGACCTCCTTCTCATACACATTGCTTAATGTATACATATGTACTCTTTCATACTCGTGGGAGATCTGCTATGCGAAGATGTAAACTAAACGTACGGTATTTCACTTCGGTACGGATGAGTTTCTATCAAAAACTAGCGACACCTAGCGGCATAAAAAGTAAATATAACTTCTACCATTTCGTTGCCATATTTTGTCAATTTTCCCGTTTGAGTTAGATCTCCTTTATATAGTCTCCATGGTTATAATTATAAACAAATGGCTGGTTAGTAAATGGATTGCTGCTATAATACGCCACTGCCTATTAGCCTTGGCTATTGAAATTATATCTACTTATATGTAAGAAATTATAATGAAATGATAAGAGGTAATTGGGATCAAAGAAATGTGCTAATCAGCTAGCATTCAAATTCGCGACGTTTCGCTGTTTATTTTTCAGTTTCTTCAGGCTCTATACACGAGTTTATCTCTCAATTTAACTAACAAATTAACTGTTACTGATAAAATTTTTGCTATCGTCAAAAAACAAGTTACTCTCTTACGCGCTTCGTTAGTCACTATGGGCTTATTCCGTAATGGTAACATCAATAAATTATAAGTTGGCATCACTTAAAAAGGAGGGGTAGGGATGGATGGATCTGTGTTCCACCATCATAAACATCATCAATCATAAATCTTCTGCTGTAAGAATCATGCAATGACTGAGAAACAAAAAATTAAATAAAATTGAATAAAAACAAAAAATTATATTTTATTTTGTTTAATAACAGACTCGGCCTTGCGCACTACCGTGCTCTAGATAAGATTAACTAAGTATAATTTATAAATAAATAATAAAAATGATTCCTCTATCATTACAATAGCATACGTCAAACGACTTTTGATGATGTTTATGATGGTGGAACACAGCACCATCCATCTCTACCTCTCCTTTTTAAGTAATGCCAACTTAAAACTTATTGATGCTATCATTACGGAATATCCTCTATGATCGAGAAATTTTGCGTGAGAAACGTTGGGCGTCTCGTCGGAAGGAAGCTACTGACAAAAATTTAGCCTGTTACTAATCATTAAAAAAAACCCGTGCTGTTCTGTGGACTAATATATGTGTATCAATTTTCATAGCTTCAACCCAAAATGTAAAAATCCATTGCGTCCGTACTAATCCATGATTTGTTGGTCAGGACGACACTAAACCACATTTTTTATAATTTTTGTCGTTGTTACAATAAATGGTTAACTTATCGCTAAAAAATAATGAACCACATGTTTGATAAGGTGAATAATTTTTTTTTTTTGTAATCAGGAAGGATTTCATTCTATTTTGAAACAAAAATGGATTTTCCATTGATGGTATATGTAAGTGATTACTTAAGTAAGTTTGTTCAACTTTTATCGTAAAAATAAAAGTACAAACGGTAAATGAAGAATATATTTGTTAAGTACTATCAGATACGCTTTTAGACCATTAGTAGAATAATGTGATGAATAAAACCTATTTTGACAAAATGGAAACCCGACTTTTAAAATCAAATATTCTATAACAAAAGATGCACTAAAAAGTAAAAAAATAATTGCATATTCTTGTGCCAATTTTAGTTCACCAAAGGAATTTTTTTTAAATATATATGTACAATTATTGTTATTTTTGGAGGCGGTGTCAACATAGAGAAATTCACATAATTTTTGGACACCGCCTCCAAAAATAACAATAATTGTACATATATATTTAAAAATTTTTGCTTTGGTGAACTAAAATTGGCACAAGAATATGCAATTATTTTTTTACTTTTTAGTGCATCTTTTGTTATAGAATATTTGATTTTAGAAGTCGGGTTTCCATTTTGTCAAAATAGGTTTTATTTCTCGCTTTTTAGTGACTTTGAAGTTCTATAACTGATTTTATTTGTCTAAATATGGGTAGACCTAATAAACGACTAATTTTTAGTGAACACTTTTTCTTTTTTTTTATAATTTTTAGTGAATTTTTTTATAACAGATTTTCATTTTTTTTACAAGCATTTTGATTTTTTTTTGTAAAAATTTTTTTTTTGGGGTCGGTTTTTTTTTTGTAAAAAATTTTTTTGAAGTCGGTTTTTAAAAAAATTTTCCTATTTTCCCATTATGAATGAGTATACCCTTTCAAAAAAAAAAAAATTTTCGCAGAAATCGGTTATCACATATAAAATGAGGATTTTCCTCAATTTCCCGGAGATCCCCTCATCAGAATGCGATTTGGTGACAATCGGTTCATAAATGACGGAGTTCTGAGGTAACAAACATAAAAAAAAAAAACGGACGAATTGAGAACCATCCTCCTGTTTGAAGTCGGGTTAAAAACAAGGCCTACATGAAATCGAGGGAAAAGTATATATATATATATATATATATACACATATATATATATATATATATATATATACATATATATATATATATATATACAGGATGAGTCAAAAGTCATAGAGTTTGTTAAAAGGTGGATAGGGAATGAAATTCCAAGATAAAAAGTCCTTGGAATTTTTTGCACCTGACCCACCGTTAATTAGATATTAATTAAATAAAGTAACCAATAAGAGAAGCGCGTTAACGGAATAAAAAATGGTGCGGAATCAACGCAGCGGCAGCAGAGATACTTGAGGGGAGCGAGCTCTCCCAACACTAACGTAAAGCGAGTCAATCTTATGCGTTTCAAATCCAGTACAGTTTTTATAGTATAGTTTTGAAAAATTTTGGAAAAAAAATTTTGCATTTTTTTCCGAAAAATCTAATTAAATGAATTATTCAATTTTTATTGGATTTCTTACGATGAAATTTCATTAAATAAATATATATATCAATTTTTTTGGTTTATACAGAAACTTTGTCACCCAAATTATTTATTTTTATTAATAATAATAATAATAATTCTTTATTTCGTAGACCGTTACAGAGACAGTATAAATTGCGTCAACTTGAGTTACTAATCATTAAAAATCAGAATATAAAAATTCACTTAAATCATAATTACATCGAGCAATCAAATATTTGCGAAGTATTTTCTTAAATTTGATCATCAGTTGATCACTTATCTCGCATGGTATTTTATTGTAGATTCTGATCATAAAATTTCTGCATAGTTGTTTTCAAATTTCTGCAGAGTAGTATGTTATTGAGTTGTTTTTACTGAAAAATTGTTTTCAATAATAGGGAATATGCATGAAAATTTTTTTTCACATTTATTTTCAGAATATGAAAATACTGTTAATACTGTAATAATATTTAAAAACGAAATTAAAATCCGACAAATATCAAGGAAGCTATAAGCTTTTAAAGATTATTATCTGTCTCTTTCTTGCAAAAATACTAAAAACGAAGTTTTACGTGTATATTAAATGGCGAAAGTGTAATATGACGTCACATAACATATCAAGAGGGCTATCACCCTCTTTGTCTAATCGGGAATTTCAATCATTCATATCTCGCTTATTTTTAAAGTTATTTAAAAAGTAATTTTACCTTGACATTTGTCAAGTAAACATGCTTCAATTCAAGTGAAAAAAATTTTCCTGCATATTCCCTATTATTTGAGTTATAAATAATAATAAGAGGATTACCGCAAATGGGTCCCTAGTACCTAGACAATTATTGGAGTTTAAATAAGAATTATTTTCAAATTTTAAAAATAAAAACTGAATAATTCAGTTAATCAGATTTTTCGGAATAAAAAATGGTAAATTTTTTTTCTAAAATTTTTCAAAACTCTACTATAAAAACTGTACCGGATTTGAAACGCATAAGATTGACTCGCTCTACAGTAGTGGTGGGGAGAGCCCCCTGTATACATATACAAATATACACAAAGTTGATTTGTGCCTTTTTGTTGCGAATAAAAGTTGTAAATATATTTCTAATAAACAACTTTTATCTGTAGCAGTTTTTCGAAAATTGAATGAATAAAGCACAAATTAATTATAAGATTTTGAAAACTTGGATTTTGAAAGCGCTATTTTTGTGGCCATGTGTACTTTAAAAAGAGATTTTTGGCCACAAAAAAAAAAAGAAAATTATTGAAAAATTTAAAACTTAGTTCGAGAAGTCGAAACAAAGGTGAAAACTACTAATTATAACTATGTTATCCCGATAGATTTTTTCTAAATTAAAAACTTTCAATCGATTATCCTATTTAACAAAAAAGTTTCGTTACGCAGGAGCTGTGTCAACTTAGCGAATTTCCTTAGTCAATTTTAGTCAATCAAAATGAAATATCCTATCAGGTATTATTTAGGTAGTTGCAAGGCCGCCAATTTTTTTAAATAAATGGCATAGTTCTAGGGGATAGAGGAGATATAGAGAAAGAAGAAAAAATATAAAATATCTCTCTTAATATTAGAACAATTGAAAAATGTATAAGAAGTAAAGTTGTAGAAAATCATGTTTGCTACAATTCGTACCCTTATTAATTTTCTCATTTAATAGCTTTTTTCACCTTTAATAGCTACATATCTCTTCCGGAAATTCGCTATTGCTAAAAAGGTAACATTTAAGATAAAAAAAATCATAAAAAATATTACTTACGTTATAATTCGTGATATTTTTACATGGTATCCACATACATAATTCTTTCGAACTAAATTAAGAATAAGTAAGATTATAATTAAAAAAAAAAAACAATTATTTGTATCATTAATAATTAATAATTTACTTTTTACATCGAGGGCACTTTCCGTCGGAACTAGCCGAAGTACATAATAACATATTTGTAACAATGAATAAAATAATGATGTTCCAATCCATATTGATTTAAAGATGCTAATAAGCAAACATTAAATGTGTACAAGGAAAACAATACAATATTATTTATTATGGGTCTATATTATTTTTTAACCCGACTTCAAAAAAGGAGGATGGTTCTCAATTCGTCCGTATTTTTTTTTTTTTTTTATGTGTGTCACCTCAGAACTCCGTCATTTATGAACCGATTTTGAATTTTTTTTTTGTTTTAAAGGGTTTGGTTTCCCATTGGACCCATTGTCACCAAATCGCATTCTAATGAGGGGATCTCCGGGAAATCGAGGAAAATCATCATTGTATATGTGATAACCGATTTCTGGGAAATTTTTTTTTTTTTTTGAAAGGGTATACTCATTCATAATGGTAAAATAAGAAAATTTTTATAAAAACCGACTTCAAAAAAATTTTATACAAAAAAAAAACAGACCCCAAAAAAAAAAATTTTTACAAAAAAAAAAACAAAATGCTTGTAAAGAACACTGAAAATCTGTTATAAAAAATTTCACTAAAAATTAGTTGGTCGTTTAGTAGGTCTACCCATATTTAGACAAATAAAATCAGTTATAGAACATCAAAGTCACTAAAAAGCGAGAAATAAAACCTATTTTGACAAAATGGAAACCCGACTTCTAAAATCAAATATTCTATAACAAAAGATGCACTAAAAAGTAAAAAAATAAATTTATTCTTGTGCCAATTTTAGCTCACCAAAGCAAAAATTTTTTAAATATATATGTACACTTATTGTTATTTTTGGAGGCGGTGTCCAAAAGTTATGTGAATTTCTCTATGCTGACACCGCCTCCAAAAATAACAATAATTGTACATATATATTTAAAAAATTTTTGCTTTGGTGAACTAAAATTGGCACAAGAATATGCAATTATTTTTTTAATTTTTAGTGCATCTTGTTTATAGAATATTTGATTTTAGAAGTCGGGTTTCCATTTTGTCAAAATAGGTTTTATTTATGAAAATACATATTACTAGCAAAAACCCGTTGAAAAATCAATGTTCCAATTGTGAATTTTTTAATCATAAAATTTTCGATATTGAATTTACATATTACATAAAATTTCAAATTCACCCCTTTACCTAGATCAGTTTTTTTTGTATTATAAATATGTATTTTGACTACAAAGTAGTCATCATCAGTATAAATTAGCTGGTCGTAATTTACTCTTTGACAATTAGAAATAGATAGAAAGTCGAGATCAATAGACAAGATAAAAATAAATATTAAATTGTCGGAGGGTTGGGTTAGGTTGGGTTGAGTTGGATTAAGGATTTCAAGGACGAAAAGGACTTTTTCTTCTTTGGAATCACTTCCTGTGGTCTTTCCTAAACATTTCCTCCCATTTCCACACATTTTTAACCATTTGTACTGGGGGGGGGGGGGGGGGTTGTAAAACGAATAAGATCCAATAAATAAAACAAGAAAGTGTATAAAATCTGAGTCAAATTAAATTGTATATTTTTCGTGTTTTATTAATAAAATCATAGAGGTGACTTTAATTGATTGGAATAATTTGTTTTTAAAATTTTATAACGCGGCAAGTAATTTTTTTTCTTTTAATTCAAATATTTTAAAACTCGCCGCATCATAAAATTTTAAAAACATACTAAGAGAAAACTTATTAACTCATTTAATCAATTTACCACTCATTAAATTTCTAAGAAAAAATTTACATAATAAATTTATATTAATTTCACGCACACTTGGTATATAACTCGGTCCTGCATCCCATATCACCAATTTTTAAGGAACAACTATTATACATTAAGGATTTCCCCGAAAACTCGGCCCTTTTTTACATTTATGTTTTTGATCGGATATATACTGCAATTAAAAATATAGGTTTTCATTAAAAAAAACATCAAAATCCCATCTTTCTACCATGAATAGAAGTTAAAAGGTAGCTTCGGGGGTGCTTTTCAGATTTTTTTTGGGAGGAAGCGATGAAAGTTTTTAAGTTTTTTGAATAACCTTCTTAATTTGTAGCTTTTTATCGTCGAATATAAAAAACTGCATCTTCCTAGCATGTTTACAAGAAAAGGGGTAATTTTAGGGGTGTTTATCCCATTTGCGAAGGGTAACGATGGAAAAATTTACGTTTTTAAAATAATCCTATTATTTTAAATTTCAGTCCACGTCGACTGAAAAAACTTGATCTTTCTAACATGAATAGAAGTGAAAAAGGCAGTTTAAGGAGTGTTTTTCCCATTTTTGGAGGTTTCCGGTGTAGATAATGAAATTTTTCAAAGTAATCTGTTAATTTGACTTTAAAAAGAAAATTCCATCTCTCTAACTAGAATTGAAGTGAAATGGAAATTTTACGGCTGTTTTCCGTATTTTCAGGAGGGAGGGGGGGTGCGATGTAGGAAATGAAATTTTTCAAAGTATTCTGTTAACTTGACTTTATTTCGGGTCGATTGGTGAAAATCCCATCATTTCAGCATGTAAAGAACTGAAAAACGTAATTTTGGGGGGTGTTTTTCGATTTTCCGGGAGGCTTTAATGAAAATTTTTAAATTTTTCGAATAAACTTCCTAATTTGTAGCTATTTAGTGTCAAATGCAAAAAACCTCATCTTTCTAGTTGTATAGAAGGAAAGGGGTTGTTTTACGGGTGTTTTTCCCGATTGCGAAGGGTTGTGATCGAAATATTTACTTTTTACAAATAATTCTGTTATCTTGAGCCTGTTCCACGTCGAATGGAAAAAACCCGATCTTTCTATCATGAATAGAAGTGAAAAGGTCAGTTTTAGGGATGTTTTTCCCATTTTCGGGGGGGTTGCGATGTAGGTAATGAAATTATTCAAAATACTCTGTTAATTTGACGTTATTGCGGGTCGGTTAATGAAAATTCCATCTTTCTAGCATGTAAAGTACAGAAAAAAGTAATTTTGGAGGAGGTTTTTCCGATTTTTCTCGTCGGTTTGAAGTAATTTCGCGTCGAATGCAAAAAACCGTATCATTCTAGCATGAATAGAAGTGAAAAGGTCAGTTTTAGGGATGTTTTTCACTTTTCGGGGGTTGCGATGGAGGTAATGAAGTTTTCTGTTAATTTGACATTATTTTGGGTCTATTGGTGAAAATTCCATCTTCCTAGCATATATAGAACAGAAAAACGTTATTTTGGAGGATGTTTTTCCGATTTTCCGGGCGGTTGCAACGAAAAAATTGAAGTTTTCCGATTTTTTCCGTCGGTTTCAAGCAAGTTCGTGTCGAATGCAAAAACCGCAACTTTCTAGCATGAGTCAGTCAGCTTCACTTTCAGCTTTATAGTATATTAGACTTGGTTATAAGGACTTTACAAAATTTTTGCGGGCGAAGCTGCAACGAGTAATGTTAGTAATAAATAATAGTAATAAATAATAATCGATCAATGCAAAATATAATGCAAAATATAATAAAAAAGTTATTATGAGAATATAAATTAATGTTTACAAAATTACAAAAAATAGCAACTGCATACAATGTCCACCCATCCAAGTACTGACTTTAAACAATGTGACTTAACTCCAAACACTAGACGAAAACTGCTGTATCCAACAAGGCTATTGGCATTACCATCGGTTAAAGAAATTTTTAAGGATCATATAGTTCATTGTGTTTTCTACATGGTTCTTTACTATGATATGGTCTAACACAATAAATATTTAAATACCTAAGTGTCATCCAATCAGATAGGACTCTATAAAAATATCAACGAATAAGATGAAATAAGATGAATATATGCGTTCTAATGCTAATTTGATTAAAACGAAAATTGTAAAAATTTCCTTTTTTCCGATACAAATTTCCAGTTTTCGCAATTTTCCCGTCGGTTTGGGTACGAGATCTACCAGTATGCCAAATATAAACTTTGCAGGATATCTGGAAGTAGCGTAGAATTTTGATATACACAATGATATACACGTTTTTTTAAGGCGTATACCGCGTATTTTGCGTTTTTGAAGTGAAATAACTTTTAAACGGTTAATTCGTTAACGATCATTGAAAAAACCGGGTTCTTATAATTCCGTAAGGTATCGATAATTCGAAATTTCAACACTGTAGCTCTTTTCGTTCAGAAGTCCAAATGTGTCCCTTAAACTCGGCCTTGCGCACTACCGTGCTCTAGATGTCTGCAAGTTTCATAAAAATTGGCCTATTGATATCAGTTAATAGAACTGTCTTAATTCTTGTAGTGAAATATTTATATATAAATTATAAACGCATTTTTAATGTTGCAATTTTTTATTGCTTAACATTGAATAAAATATCTTGGGAACGTATTTACATATGATAAGTGTCAGCTAACGATGAAATTTTGTCTTTGAAGATTTTTAACATCCAACAGTGTAAACACAGAATAATTTTACATATAATAAGCAATTTAGGTCTAATAAACCTGTTTAATTAACCATTCAACTTGAACGAGGATCGAACCTGAGAACTTTCCATCCAATTTCTAGGCTTTTGTCACGACTCTACTTGAAAGATATAGAATATGCTTTTAGTATCAATGTTTTAATGAATGAATTCGAAGGTAATAGAAATATAAATACAAATAGATATGACATATTTATTTTAAATTACATTGTAGTGCGTTAAATTCAAAGTACGTTAAAATTAATGGTAAAAAATTCAATAAATACTTATTATCTAACTGTTTTTCAAATTTTCTAAATAATTATTGATAATCATGTATGTACCATGTTTGTGACGTTTATATTCAGAAATAGGAAATTCCGGTTTGAGTAGATTCCATTTATTTGCATTACAAATTGCATACATTTTTGTAGTTGGAAAACCATTGAAGGTCGTTGATAATACTTGCTTATAAGCACCTAAATTTTCCAAGTATAACCAATCATCTATTTGTAATTGTGGTAAAAGTATTGCTTTATCGATAATATCTTCACCCCAACAAGTTGGCCCATAAACTGTAGATTGATACAATCTTGGATCTTTTATGTCCTAATAAAAAATAATATTCAGTTTAGTTTGCGAATATTATGTAAACTGATTAAAAGCAAATAATTTTTTAAATTGTTCAAAAAGCATCTTTTTGGGGTTACTTTGGGCTTCATTTCTGTGGATTATTAGACATTTTTATAAAAAACTCGAATTTTTGATGCAAAAACAAGAATTCGCGATTTTTGACGATTTTTCTCAAAAAGTACCGATCCAATTTCAATTCAAGACACGTCAATCGATAGGTTCTTTTGATCCCTATAACTATTTTATTTAACTTTTCCTGATCGGAGTTCAAGTTTTTTTTATTCGCAAAAAATCATTTTTCCAATATACTGTGGTATTGGTATATGCCAACAACTGGTTCTGGTCCCAAAATTACTCAAGAGGGTGGTGTTCCCTCTAGTATTTATTTTAATTTAACATCTAATTTAGTTGATTTCATGTTTTTGAACAATTTAAAAATTAATTTTTAGCCGAGTTATGACGTTACTTAACGTTGCTGTCAAGGCTAATTGTGTACTGAGCACAAATTTGGTGGAAACAAAATTTTTAATATTCATTAACCTTTTAAAAATTCTTATTTCATATTCGCTACGTGCACAGATGTCTCGACTAGTGATAATGTGATAAAAATACACAACACTTCAGGATGGATTTAAAACTTGGCTGTAGTTTGTCAAGCGATTAAAAGATGGCTTCTATGTGAATATTTACATAGTGAATAAGGTGTCTTTAGCAGAGCATCATTCAAGGGATAGCAGTTTTGAGTATCTAAGCTAAAGTATTATCAAATCTTGCTGATAGGATTTCGCTTTGCTTTTAATTTGTATTCGTAGCTACTTAATACTTCTGTAAGTATAATCATATTTTTAAAATATCTGAACAATTCATCATTGTTTTATGGATTTCCTCCAGAAACAAGGGACACCTGTTTTTGACCATTCTCTAACATTCAAACATATTACCACACACTATATTTACTAACCTTTAAAATTTTAAATTCAAATGGTTCATAAAGGAAGTTTAAAAATGAAAATGACCCACAACGTCCATCATTTAAATAATATGAAATATTTTCTTTCCGTTTTTTCATAGAAATTATTCGACACGCTAGAGTTACAGCCGACGCAACAAAATATCGACCAGGTTCTGCTATTATTTGTACATTTTCACATGAGAAACATGTATCTAGAGCCTCATTAACCACTCTTCCAATTTTATGAAACTCCATTTGCGAATTTCCGGGAAAACCACCTCCAATATCCAATAGAACCATATCAAATCCAATTGATTTTCCTAATGCGAATACTTTTTGAGACATTTCTATTGCATATTTGTACGTTATGTAATTTTGACAACCAGATCCAACATGAAATGATACTCCGATAACATTCAATTTTAACGAATTTGCAACGCAAAGTAGTTCAAATGCTTCTGCAAAACAAATTTAGAATATTAGTTGTAACAGTTGTCTTCTCTTCAGTCTATCATATTAATGTCGGGAGGTTTTTTTTCCATTGCAGCAAGAGTATGTTGGGGGATTTGCGACTTAAAAGAGTTAGTCTAGTCTACAATGTTCCTGGGACGACATTTTGCTAGCCAAGCAATATGTGTGCCAAACTAAATTAGTCCCCTTCTGACTTCTCTCTTTAAGTGGTGTTAAGGACGTTCATGCATGAGGCTTCATAGTAGAAAAAAAAATTATTTTTTTCAATGAATTGAATAGCTCAATTCAGTAGTTATCCTCCCTCAAAAATTTAAAACCTGTTGACGATCATTTCAAAGATTAATTATATGGATTAAAAATCAAACTTTTAACACAGCGTCTTATGGAGAACAAAATTTTTTTGTACATAAAATTATAATTACTATATAATTAAAGTAGGCACCAGAATAAATAATGTTTATAAATATTCTTTGAAACATGCAGTTTATATAATTGCATTAAAAGAAATGGTGTTGACGAACGTTTGAATTAATTATTTAATAAAATTAAAACTATTTTGTTAGGTTTGTTTTTGCCACCATATTTAGAAAAATGGCAACAGCGCACAGTAAAAAAAATATACACATACATATACACATATACACGTGAACGTCATAACAAAACATAGTTTATTGTCAGATCTTTCAAGTCAAGTCAAATCACTTTCTAATTTATATTTCCTGATATTTTACAATAAATACTTTTAAAATATTTAGGACAAATAAAAAAAGGTTATAAATCGTAGTAAGATTATTGATATATGTTACAAATTTTTTTAAATCCTAAATAAATTTGATTAAAGATAGTACTCATTTAACTCTAGCTTAGCAAATTAACGTCCATAAGTAAGGGAGTATGAAAAATAAAAAAAATTACCATTATCAGGATCGCAACCAAATTTATCTCCAAACTTAATATAACATGATTCGTCATCATAACTGATGCGTATCACTAATTTTGCGGATGGATAAAGTTTTTTAATTTTATGTAACTCTGGTACACAATCAAATGTCATCATATCCACACTCATGGAGGCAGCATATCGTAAATGTGATTCCGATTTAATTGGATGTGAATATATTATTCGATTCGGTGGAACACCTAACGATATCACTGTTTCAATTTCACTTTTTGTAGCACAATCAAATCCAGTACCCAATGCTGCCAGAACTTTTAATATTACTATATTATTGTTGCATTTTACAGCTGGAAAAATTAAAATCGTGTGGTAATTGGTGCGAATTGCAACTTTTGAGTAAAATGTCACGTTGAAATAATATTTAAATTGAAAATTTTTTTGTTAATTCGTATTTCGAATTCGAGGTCGTTATTATCGTCGAATATTAGCTAATTGGTACTTAATAGGCGATTCATACACCTGTATTATGTCACATATATAAATAAATCAATAATAATCAAGGTCAATCAAAATGAATACCAAGTACGCTCTGCTACCAAATGTGGAAATATACCAAGATATTCTGGTATATTCGATTCTAAAATATATAATATGAAATATAGAAATTAAAATTTAAAAACGATTTAAATTTAAGAACAGATTTTAGGTACGAATATACCAGATTAGTTTGGCATATTCCAATAGAGCCATTGGGAAAAACATACCGAAACCGAATGGAATTCTTTGTCTATGGTAATTTCTTCGAAAGTTTGATTACAATCTTGTTTTTTATTCTTGATACTACCAAAAACGCAAGATTTGAAAATAAAATAGGAATATAAGCTTTCCATTTCGATTGAAATTCTAACATTACAGAATCAAAAAGACAATTGACTGTTTAAAACTAATACTCAATTTCCAATTAAAATTTTAAGTTATCCCCCATCTTGCACAAAAGAGAATTGGAGGATTTGACCTAAATTAATCTGTCATGCTAAGTAAAAAAAAAAGCTTTCATTGTGCTATAGCAGAAGTTCCCATTTGTAAAATTTAGGATTGAAACATAATTTAGTAGAAGTAGGAGAGGTCGAAGCCTGGCAATTAGGCCTTTCTAGGCCTTTTTACCGACCTATAAAGAACAAGAAATATGCATGTAGAATAGCAACTGCGCTCGGCTTTGATTAGAACTATGCCGATATTCATCTGGAGTTTGTGAAAAGAAACTGCAGAAAAGCTTCACAAGCACAGTCGGTTACTTTTATTTTTGCCCATGCGCCGACAGTTGTCAATTAACCGACCCATTATTATTATTTAAATTAATCTGATTAACAAACTGTCTGCATCTTTGGGTTGAGTACAATGGTTGACCTATAGTAAAACTATACATACATATATATATATATATATATATATATATATATCATATATATATATATATATATTTGCATAGTAAGTATTCAGAGTGAGCAAGATTAAGACAATATTTAAAATTTTCTTACCATAAAATGGAACAACTTTAGGTAGGACATTCTGGAATTCTTCATATTTATTTACAATATCATCTATGTTGATTAAATGAAATGCTTCTTCCTCGTCGAATGATTGCGTGATTTGTTTTATTGCATTTCGAATATTAATTTTCGTACAAACAGCTGTATCCATTTCGAATTTTTGAAAAACTATAAAAACAAGAATTTTTGCAATAACTTTTGTAATAAGACTATAAAAAGAAAGGTCTTTGCAAACAAATTGCGGACGACTTGACCTGAGACAATAATTAAATTAGGTACTCTGAATAGTTTATGAAATAATTATTCTTTGTATATACGGTTTGAATAAAGTGATCCAGTAAACCAGTTTTTACAGTAAAGTTCACTAAAAATGTACTTAAATTCAAATGATACACGCATGTTCATACAAAACGATCAAAGTGAGTTATTTAGGTTTTTTAAAAGAGAAATAAAAAAATTAATGACAGTGGCTATGCAAATTTTAACATTAAATTTTTCCTCTTTTAAAAACGGCAATAATATTGTCGAAAGTCGAGACGAGAGTTATTAGTTTTAATCTTCACCAAAGTCGACATGAAACGAAAAACACATTGTCGAGAGTCGAGGCACGAAATCGAGAAACTCATAATTGGCGAGAATCAAGAAATAGGAAATTCAAAATATTACATACTATACGCTAGTAAAGTACTGCGCCACCTCGTGTTTTTATTTTAAGTTATGGTTCTGTCAAAACTCAACATACGGATTTACATGTAAAAAGTTAACTTTAATTTTTTACAATAAAGAAATAATTACATAGAATGCCAGTGATATAAAATTGATGAGCAGCTTCCAAGAAGTATAATTAGATATTTTTAGAAAAAAAAAATTTCTAAAGGTACAAAATTATGTACTAGTTTTCATGTTTCTAATGTCTATGAAGAGATTGATGTCAGTGATTCTCGCCGAATTTTTGGTACAGTATTAAGAGAAACACCTTTGCCACAAAAACATTTGTCACAAAGTCATTGTTGTAATTCGTTGTAATTAACAATGTTATTAATTATAACAAGTGTTGAAGTGTGTATACGCTAGTAGTGTGTATACTGCACCAAAAATTCGCCGAGAATCATTGACATCAATCTCTTCATAGATATTCGAAACATGAAAAGTAGTAAATAATTTTGCACCTTTAGAAATACTTTTATTTCTAAAAATATCTAATTGCACTTCTTGGAAGCTGCTCATCAATTTTTTCACTGGCATTGTATGTAATTATTTCTTTATAGTTAAAATTAATGTTGACTTTTTACATGCATATCCGTATGTTTACGAGTTTTGATAGAACCATAACTTAAAATAAAAAACACGAGATGGCGTAGAGGTCGCCCGCCAAAAATGCTTTACTAGTGTATACTAGTGAAAAGTATCTTAAAATAAATAGTGTTAAAATCGACATGATATAATTTCACTATATCTAGAGCACGGTAGTGCGCAAGGCCGAGTTTAAGGTAATTTATTAATATAGTAAGATTATGCAAAACTACACAAAAATTAACTATTTATTAATGTGGAAAAATAGATAAAGTATTATAAAAGGTCTTTAAATTTGAGTGGTATCGATAATTTTTGTGTATCGACAAGATTGTATTCGATACCAAATAAGAATTCATTATTAACTACAACATATATCGTGTTTTAACACTTATGATATAATGTACTAAATGTTTACCTATACAAGACTAATGTTGACAGTGATTATTCAATATTTTTGGGATCGCAGTTACAAATTATTACCATTAAAGTATCAATAGATATTTAAAAAAATCGGTCATTTAATCGCAATATAAATTTTTTTAAATGAGTTTGTAAGTTCAACTTTATAAGATATTTGTTTTTGAAAGAAATGAATAGAAAATTTTTTTCAGTTTTATTAAAAAAAATGAGGTATGCGCGAACCGTTTACCATGCATGTTAAAAATTTCAACTTTGATTGCGAATATCTCGCTTCACAAGCGATCAAAACAATTTTTTTTAATAATTGCAAAACAGATTAATATCATATTTCAATTTCTTCAAATTCATAAGAAATGTAGGTTTACGAGTGAACTACCTTAAACCTGATACAACAATGAAAAAAAAGCTTACTTACATGACAATATGACAATATACAACAATGAAATAAGCTTACTAACATGAATAGCTTACTATCATACAATCAATATCAACGTGATTTGGTCCAAAAAAATATTTCACAAAACTTTTGAAGACAATTTACTTACACTTAATGCGTGCTCTGGCACGACGTTATATATATGGTTTTTTTGTAAAAGAGAATCACCAATAAAAATATTAGTTAAGGTTGACCGGACAGTTCAGTACATTTCATAATAAACAGAAACACTTTTTTAACAGAAATTAAAAATTTTAATCTGAAAATTAATAATTTAAATTTAGATAGCATCTAACATCACTAGTAATCGGATTTATGTAATTATTTAATTACTAAAAATAATAAATAATCGTCTTTTGACGATTGAATGAAAATTTTTATCTTTTTAAATAAGATGTTTACAAAACTCTTCGTCAGACTATATTTTTTTTAAATTTTAACGTAATGTACGAGATATAATTTATAAAAGTAGAAGTTTTTTACTTTTTAATCTATAGAAGGTGGAGCAACATTATCGAAAATGTATGCGTTCATTCAACATTTGCTATTCATAATATTAAATAATATTAGTTAAAATTCCAATTTTTAATGATTAATTACATAAAAACCCTTCGTCAGATTTAAAAAAAAAAAAATTTTATACGTATGAGATAGCAATTAATAACATATAAAAAATTCAGATTTTGATCTATACATTGCCGATTTTACCTATACATGAGTCCGATCAACCTTAAGAGGAAAAAACCTGTGTTAATTCTCTCGAGAATTTTGTTCAACATTTCCTTTTCTGCCCATTACCCTCGTAATACATATTGTCTCTCTTATTGTCTGTTTTAGTTCAAGAATAAATAATAATGCCGTTCGCAATATAAAAATTGCGGATAATTCAAGATGTGCTAATTTTAATTTCTCACATTTTCATAAAATCATTCCAAAAACATATAATAAAAACGTTTATAATTAACATCATTATACTTAACAAACCTTCAAAAAATAACAAATTTATAGTTTAACTAGCATTACCCGTCGCGGCTTCGCCCGCAAAAATTTTGTAACGCCTTTATAACAAGGACTGGACAAGTCAAGGACTGATCAATTATGCACCTATACATCAATAAATTATACAACTATCTACCTTCTTCATTAGCGAATTGCCTGAAAGGAAATAGAGCTATTGGTCCCGTACCGAAGTCAAAATTTCGCAAAAATTTCTTCAAATGTCTATCGATCCTACCTAGGAGATGTCAAAATATTTTTTTCCTATATTTGTTTGATTTTAAGTTAGGGGTCTTAACTAGCGTTCTTTTTTCAAAGTTTTATACTTGATTTATGCCTTATTCATTTTGTTTTTGGGAAAAGGAACATTTTCTCTAAACTATTCTTCCAACTCTTACGTTTTTTACTAATATCTACGTTTAAAGATATTTCTCGCTTTACTGTCAGAAGAGAGAGTGTATTTCCTATTTAGAGATTTTTCTAAGTGGTTTTAGCACAAGACACAACTTCCTACCAAAAATCAACTTTCTAGGATAACTGGAAGTGCCCTAGAGATTTTGATAATCAGATTACTCAGCCAGTCATAAGAGCTTCGATTTTTGGCGTTCTTGTACTCGGAGTTGAAAACTACTAAAGCGGCAATTTTGAAATTTGATAAGAAGCGTCAGATTATCGTTCGCATACTAAAAATACTTTAAAATTGAGCTCAGTAGTATCTCTACGTGTAAAACATAGTTACGGCGTGCGCCTGTCGTATATTTACATAATACAAGTAGGTTGAAAAACAATTATGACTTTTTAACCCGACTTCAAAAAGGAGGATGGTTCTCAATTCGTATGTATTTGTTTTTTTTTTTTAATGTGTGTCACCTCAGAACTCCGTCATTTATGAACCGATTTTGAATATTTTTGTTTTGTTTTAAAGGGTTTGGTTTCCCATTGGTCCCATTGTCACCAAATTGCGTTCTGATGAGGAGATTTCCGGAAAATCGAGGAAAATCCTCAATTTATATGTGATAACCGATTTCTGCGAATTTTTTTTTTTTTGAAAGGGTATACTCATTCATAATGCAAAAATAATTTTTTTTAAAACTGACTTCAAAAAAATTTTTACTTCAAAAAAAAAAATAAACAAAAAAAAAAAATCAAATGCATGTAAAAAAAACTGAAAATCTGCTAAGAAAAAACGCACGAAAAATTAAAAAGCGGATCAAAAAAAATGTGTTATAAAAAAATGCACTAAAAATTAGTAGGTCGTTTAGTAAGTCTACCCATATTCAGACAAATAAAAAAAATCAGTTATAGAACATCATGTCACTAAAAAGCGGGAAATAAAAAAAATTTTGACAAAATGGAAACCCTTCTTCAAAAATCAAATATTCTAAAACCAAAAATGCACTAAAAAGTAAAAAAATAATTGCATATTCATGTGTCAATTTAGTTCACCTAAGTAAAAATTTTTAAATATATATGTACAATTATTGTTATTTTTGGAGGCGGTGTCCAAAAGTTAGGTGAATTTCTCTATGCTGACACCGACTCCAAAAATAACAATAATTGTACATATATATTTAAAAATTTTTGCTTAGGTGAACTAAAATTGACACAAGAATATGCAATTATTTTTTTACTTTTTAGTGCATTTTTGGTTTTAAAATATTTGATTTTTGAAGTCGGGTTTCCATTTTGTCAATATTTTTTTAATCAATAAATCTTGGTACTCTAATTCATTGATAAGGACCATGAATATATTTGTTAAGAGAATAATAAGGATATAAATAATAAATTAAAAGTTATAATAATTTTATGTAATTGATGTTAATTGGTCCAAAATTATATATATATGTATATTTAAGTATATAAATTTGGGCCAATTTACACCAATTAAATAAAATTATAATTTCTTTTTAATTATATCACGAAAAAATGAACATGTTAATTTTTGACCCAATCAAAATAAGTCAGGAAAAATTCGCATAGAGCTGAAAATTGGTACAGATGTTAAATATACACTATTACAAATGAAATATTAAAACATCCACATCGCACCGACTTCCGTTAAAAATTTTATACAAGTTTTTGACATATTTCTCTTAGACGATAAGTGTTATCGTAAAAATAGATAGGACGAATGATATGAACTATAAGAACGATAAGAAAGATATGAATAATTGAAAAAATACTGAACTTTGGGTCTAGAAGCATTCAGGTAAACCAACATAATTTCTGGCCAAGTCACATTGACTAACTGACGGGAACTGTATTGCCGGTTAAACACTCGGCGAGAATGTACACAGCTCCACTCGCGGCTCCTTGCCTTACGAATGTTTCGCCGAGACATTTGCCGAGTGTGTACTACCGGCATAAGGATATATGATTTTCCTACTAAAATTTGAATTCAAATTAATAGAAACTTTTATGCGGACTATGACACCAGATAGATTTTCATCAAGTCTTGGTACTTCGATTTTCCAAATAAAAATGTTCGAATTTGATGTTAATCAATATTTAACACACGTTTATTGGCAATGGTGGGAAAAAATTCTTCTTACGGAATAAAGCTCAATATTTAACACGCAATGTTTATAAGTATTTTTGTGCTTTGCAGGTTAATTTTTGTAGAAGAATAAAGAAAAATAAATCGCCTACATTGGATACAGAAATACAGTCACGTCAATTGTTGTAGGTTATAGGTCACCAACTCGGGTAAAGTCGGAAAGCGCCGTCAATTTATTCACATGGAAACATAAATATGGACTTAACATAAAATATGGAAACATAAATTGCTCACTAACTGATAAAATCAATATTATTAAATTTAATAATATCTATACAATTACAAAATTGTAAATGTCTGTTTATTTATTTGTTTGTTTGCACGAGCATCACGCAAAAACTACTAGACCGATTTTGATGAAACTTGGATAGACATTTAATAATAAATATGTTGAATTTTATAACAAATTCTTAACAAAAATCTCTCTCTTATAATTCAGAGGTGGGCATAGGTTGCTCATCGGAGCAACTGTGCACTCCATTAGATGAGTGAGAGGAAGCAAGAGAGGTATGTTTTGAAGTAAGACAGGACGATGTTTCAATACAAGGTGTCCTACCAATTATTGCCCAATAATTTATTAGATTTTATATGTGAAAATCCCGATTCACATAGATAAGAAGATGCGAAACAACTAGGAAGTTGATATGAACTCTATGATATGAATAATAATAATTGAAGCTCATTAATACGACAATAAATTTTGAACGCGATATCTAGATTCTATTTCGATAGTGGCAGATTAACCGGATAGGCAGCTGCCCAAGGCGGTAAATTTTGATTGTTTACAGTTTGTATAACTACTTGGGTGATCAAAAATACAATTTTTCATTTAGAAAGTGTACAAGCCTGATACATACTTGAATCATTCGTTACGTGAACGATCACGTAGCATCATGTACCTTAAAAGGAGGGGGCAGTATTTTTGCATTGTACACCAGTAGCTCTATTTCCTTTCAGGATATTCGCTAATATAGACGATTATTTTTGTCGGCTTACATTATAAAATTTTCGAAATTAGTCGATGTGGTTATATTCACATTACATATCTGTGCTCCAATTATTATTAGTAAGAAGTAAACAACTATTAAAAATGACGCAATTGAGTTGTAAATAATATGTAAAAAAATATAATTAATAAATTATTTTGTGAAAATAGTTTTTTTGCACTCTCGGGACTAAAATGACAACTTTACTCCCTCCAAATAGATACTAAAGTAGTACTTTTTCCCCCGCGGGAGAAAAAATAGATTTTTTTTCCCATGGGAGAGTAAAAAAATTATTAAATAAAAATGTTATTTTGATTTTGTTGCTAGGATTCGTATTAAATTTTCTTTTTCTCTCATGGGAAAAAAATCTACTTTTTTCCAATGGGAGAAAAAGTACTACTTGTAGTACCTATTTGGAGGAAGTAAAGTTTTCATTTTAGTTCCGAAAGTGCAAAAAATAGTATATTCACTGTGGGACTTCAGCCCCAGAACTTTAGATATTAAGGTATTAAGCACAACCAAGTAAAATTTAAAACATTATTATATTTTTATTAGTTGACGAATGACGAATCGTTTCGCTGTTTTAAACAGCAATTTCAAAACATATGCAATGTATTTTTTAAAAAACAGCTGTACTTATAGGATGAAAATTTACGTAATGTCAGGTGAATAAAAATAATAAGTTAATTGATAAAAACAAGGAATCTGACCAGTCAAAACAAATGAAATAATTTAAAAAAAATTACAAACAAAATACAGAACTTATTTATAAAGCCTGAAATAGAGTTGAATGTAGAAGGTCCGTTTGGTCATTTAAAATTAGTGGAGCATTTTTGGAGTGTTTATATATTTCCATAGATTCCAGGAAATTCATCCTAGAACCCTTCGGAGCAATGTGAAAGATCTCCATATTTGGTAGAGGATTATGTCCTATTTCGATTAGATGATTAGCGAACGAGGAGTCATCTTTTTTGTTCTTATAGGCTCTTAGATGTTCGCGTTCTCTGGTATCGAAGCTACTGCCCATTTGACTGATGTAAACTCCACCGCATTCACAGGACAGTTTGTAGATGCCAGAGTTCTTCTTCTTATCCAGTTTAATTTTATTGTTTAATAGGAGATTGCTGAGTTTTAATGCTGGTTTAAAAGTGGTGTTTATATTATGTGATCTAAGAATCCTACCAATTCCATCTGAAAACTTGTCATAATAAGTTATTGCATTGTACACTAGTGGTTCTTTTTCTGTAGGAGAGTACAATACATTTTCATCTAGTTTGTGTATTTTCTTGTTTAAGATACATTTGATAAGATTCCTATAAAACCCATTGTTCACAGCAATCTTTTCTATTATTTGGACTTTCTGTAAAGAAAATTCACGTATAATATGTCGACTAAATTTTAAGTCTTAACTTAGAGCACAAGTGCAATTTTTATATTACTTATGACTTGAATATTTTAATCTTGTCCAGTTCAACTGGATGCGGTTCACTCTATTGTCGTTTTGTCCTGGGTTCGATTTCCAAAGAAATGCCGTTTGGATTAAATCTGTAAATTGTTATTTTAGCTTTTAATATAGTGACTTTTTGTGTTTTTTGAAGTCGGTTGAATTTTTTTAAATAAGTTTTTTACAATAAAATATATTTCATGTATTCGTGTCAAACAAACAAAAATAAAATGTGAACTCTAATAAGAACATAATTTTTACTTTCAGTCTTGAATTTTGACTACAAAGTAGTCATCATCAGTATAAATTAGCTAGTCGTACTTTACTCTTTGACAGTTAGAAATAGATAAAAAATAGAGATCAATAGGCAAAAATCAATATAATGTCGGCAAGTTTCATAAAAATTGGCCTATTGATATCAGTTAATAGAACTGTGTTAATCCTTGTAGTGAAATATTTATATATAAATTATAAGCGCATTTTGAATATTGCAATTTTTTATTGCTTAACATTGAATAAAATATCTTGGGAACGTATTTACATATTATTAACTGTCAGCTAACGATGAAATTTTGCCTTTGAAGATTTTTAACATCCAACAGTGTAAACACAGAATAATTTTTCATATAATAAGCAATTTAGGTCTAATAAACCTGTTTAATTAACCATTCAACTTGAACGAGGATCGAACCTGAGAACTTTCCATCCAATTTCAAGGTCTTTGTCACGACACTACTTGAAAGATATGGAATATGCTTTTAATATCAATGTTTTAAAATAATCAAAGAGAACTCTAGATTTTTTGAAATTTCATTTCAAATTTTGCCCCAATTCCTAGAACATTTATGTTGGTCAAAGTCGTCGCCAAATCGGAACTCGAACAAAGAACATCTGGCTCATTTGAAATTTGGGAGAACCGAAAAATCTTGTATAGCTGCACACGTTATTGAGAACAACCACAAAATTGACAAATCGAATTTAAAACTACTGAAATCGGTACAAAACCCCACAGAATTAGATGCATACGAAAGTATCTACATACACAAATTGAGAAAACGGATAAAGAATTTAACAATGGGCCAATTCCAATTTCGGATTTAATAAACTTAAACCATTTTCAAAAAAATCGAATACCTGAATATCAAGGTTAGCTTCGATACCCTCACTTTAGTGACAAAAAACAACGCCGCATAGTCACAAAAAGATACCGTCAATAAATAGGTGGGGTTCTTCACACACCTAATCCTTTAGTCATTCAACTCAAATAATCCTCAGGTCAGATCATACCGTCAGTCAAATCATACAAAAGACAGAACTTTTTTAATATCATTGTGAGACACGCACCAAATTAGCAACAAGCAACATATCTCTGAATCTATATCCCAGAGATAGTTACGAATAGCTAATTCATATTGATGACTACATTGTAGTTGAAATACGTATTTATAAAATACAAATAAATGTTCTAGGAATTGGGGAAAAATTTGAAATATAATCAATGTTTTAATGAATGCATTCGAAGGTAATAGAAATATAAATACAAATAGATATGACATATTTATTTTAAATTGCATTATAATGTGTCGAAGTCAAAGTACGTTAAAATTAGTGGTAAAAAATTCAATAAATACTGATTATCTAACTTTTTTTCCAATTTTCTAAATAATTATTGATAATCATGTATGAACCATGTTTGTGACGTTTATATTCAGAAATCAGAAATTCCGGTTCGAGTAGATTCCATTTATTTGTATTACAAATTGCATACATTTTTGCAGTTGGAAAACCATTGAAGGTCGTTGATAATACTTGCTTATAAGCACCGAAATTTTCGAAGTATAACCAATCACCTATTTGTAATTGTGGTAAATGTATTGCTTTATCGATAATATCTTCACCCCAACAAGTTGGCCCATAAACTGTAGATTGATACAATCTTGGATCTTTTATGTCCTAATAAAAAATAATATTCAGTTTAGTTTGCGTGTATTATGTAAAGTGATTAAATGGAATAGTGGTTGTTGCTATGGTTTCAGCCACTTTTCTGTCTTAAGTACTACAAACCGTCTGTTACACAAGTTTGAATTGTGTACTGAGTACAAAATTGGTGGAAACGTGGAAAAAGAATTTTTTACTTTTCATTTACCTTTTCAAAAATCTTATTTCATATTCGCTACGTGCACAGATGTCTCGGCTAGTGATAATGTGATAAAAATACACAACACTTCAGGATGGTTTTAAAACTTGGCTGTAGTTTGTCAAGCGATTAAAAAATGGCTTCTATGTGAATATTTACATAGTGAATAAGGAGTCTTTAGCAGAGCATCATTCAACTGAGAGCAGTTTTGAGTACCTTAGCTGAAGTATTATAAAATTTTGCTGATAAGACTTCGCTTTGCTTTTAATTTGTATTCTTAGCTACTTATAACTTCTGTAAGTATATATTTACTAACCTTTAAAATTTTAAATTCAAATGGATCATAAAGAAAGTTTAAAAATGAAAATGACCCACAACGTCCATCATTTAAATAATATGAAATATTTTCTTTCCGTTTTTTCATAGAAATTATTCGACACGCTGTAGTTACAGCCGATGCAACAAAATATCGACCAGGTTCTGCTATTATTTGTACATTTTCACATGAGAAACATGTATCTAGAGCCTCATTAACCACTCTTCCAATTTTATGAAACTCCATTTGCGAATTTCCGGGAAAACCACCTCCAATATCCAATAGAACCATATCAAATCCAATTGATTTTCCTAATGCGAATACTTTTTGAGACATTTCTATTGCATATTTGTATGTGTTATAATTTTGACAACCAGATCCGACATGAAATGATACTCCGATAACATTCAGTTGTAATGAATTTGCAACGCAAAGTAGTTCAAATGCTTCTGCAAATCAAATTTAGAATATTAGTTGTAACTCGTAAGCCGTTGTGTTCTCCTGAGTCTATCATAATAATGTCAAGAGGTTTTTGTTCCATTGCAGCAAGAGTAAGTTTTGCCACTTAATAGAGCTAGTCTACAATGTTCCTGGGACGACATTTTGCTAGCCTTGAAATATGTGTGCCAAACTAAATTAGTCCCCTTCTCTCTTTAAGTACGTTCATGCATGAGGCTTCATAGTAGATGAAATATTTTTTTCAGTGAATTGAACAGCTCAATTCAGTAGTTATTGAAAAAATTTAAAACCTGTTGACGGCCATTTCAAAGAGTAATTATCGATTAAAAATCAAACTTTTAACACAGCGTCTTATGGAAAACAAAATTTTTGTAAAATAAATAAAATTATAATAACTATACTATTAAAGTAGCCACTATAATAAATAATGTTTAAAAATATTCCTTGAAATATGCAGTTTATATAATTGCATTAAAAACATGGTGTTGACGGACATTTGAATTAATTATTTAATAAAATTAAAACTGTTTTGTTGGTTTGTTTTTGCCACCATATTTAGAAATGTGGCGACAGCGCACAGTAAAAAAATATACACATATACACATGAACGTCATAACAAAACATAGTGTATTGTCAGATCTTTCAAATCAAGTCAAATCAATTTCTAATTTATATTTCCTGTGGTTTAACATTTTAATATAACATTTTTAATATTTTAAATACTTTTAAAATGTTTAGGGCAAATAAAAAAAGGATATAAATCGTTATAAGATTATTGATATACTTTACAAATTTTTAAAAAATCCTAAATAAATTTGATTAAAGATAGTACTCATTTAACTCTAGCTTAGCAAATGAACGTCCTTAAATAGTTGAGTATGAAAAATACAAAATAATTACCATTATCAGGATCGCAACCAAATTTATCTCCAAATTTATGATTACATGATTCGTCATCACAACTGATGCGTATAACTAATTTTGCGGATGGATACAGTTTTTTAATTTTATGTAATTCTGGTACACAATCAAATGTCATCATATCGACATTCATGGAGGCAGCATATCGTAAATGTGATTCTGGTTTAATTGGATGTGAATATATTATTCGATTCGGTGGAACACCTAACGATATCACTGTTTCAATTTCACTTTTTGTAGCACAATCAAATCCAGTACCCAATGCTGCCAGAACTTTTAATATCACTATATTATTGTTGCATTTTACAGCTGGAAAAATTAAAATCGTGTTGTATAATTGGTGTAGGTCGAGAATTGCAATTTTTGAGCAATATGTCACGTTGAAATAATATTGAAATTGAAATTTTTTTGTTATAAATTCGTATTTCGAATACGAAGTCGTCATTATCATCACATATTAGCTAAATCGCACTAAATAGGTAATTCATACACCTGTATTATGTCAAATATATAAAAATAAATAGAATGGTCAATCAAAATGAATACCAACTACGCTCTGCTACCAAATGTGGAAATATACCATGATATCCTGGTATATTCAATTCTAAAATATATGATATGAAATATGAAATATAGAAAATTTAATTTAAGAACATAGTTAGTTATTTCTTTATTTAGTATTTAATATCAGGGTTTAGGTACGAATATACCAGGATAGTTTGGTATATTCCAACAGAGCTATTGGGAAAACATACTGAAATCGAATGGAATTCCTTGTTCCTGAATGCAAATAGCTATTGGTCTTGTACCGACTTCAAAATTTTGTAAAAATTTCTTCAAATGTCCATCGAACCTACCTAGTAGATGTCGAATTATCGCCATCTGTAAAATTTATATATATATATATATATATATATATAATATATATATATATATATATATATATAAATATATATATATATATATATATATATATATATATATATATATATATATATATATATATATATATGTATCTATAATCGCTTTAGTGGTCACAATTTTAATCTGATTGGAATGAAATTTGGTATTTGAGACGCTTTTGGTATTCAAAAGATCAAGTTCGTTAATGGATAAAATTGAACAAGGGGAAAGGGGGGTTTAATGGGAAGGGGAAACACAAAATTTGACATATCTCCCTTACTATTCGAAAAATTTATAAGAAGTAAGGTTGTAGGTACTAAGTTTTACTGTAATTTTGTTTCTTATAATTTTTTCTGTTACATTAATATTTACAGAAATATTGACGGTTTAAGATTGAAAATTAAATTCCTTAATATCTCTGTACACATTAGAGTTTGATTAAAAATGATAAGGTGATGAATTGTAGCAATCTTGATTTTCTACAACTTTATTACTTACGCATTTTTCGATTTTTCTAATATTAAGAGAGATATTTTATATTTTGTGTTTTCTTCTTTCTTTACTCCCACCCCCATTCCCCATGACGTATGTCATTTATTAATAAAATTAGCCTTGCAAATACTAAAATCATATAATATTTCATTTTGATCACATTAAAATTGTGATCTATGTATTCTATCTAGAGAGTGATTTATGTATTCTATGGAAATTCGCTAAGTTGAAGCAGCTTCTGCGTAGCGATTTTTTTTGAAATTCTTGATACTACCAGAAACGCAAGATTTGAAAATAAAATAGTAATTTAAGCTTTCCATTTCGATTGAAATTCTAACATTACAGAATCAAAAACACAATTGATTGTATAAAACTAATACTCAATTTCCAATTAAAATTTCAAAGTGATCCCCCATCTCGCACAAAATAGGATTGGAGGATCTGACCTATACTAATCTGCTAAGCTACGTAAAAAGAAAAAGCTTTCATTGTGCTATAGAAGAAGTTCCTATTTGAAAAATTTTGGATTGAAACATAATTTTGTAGAAGTAGCGGGGAGGAGGTCGAAGCCTGGCAAGTAGGCCATTCTAGGCCTTTTTTACCAACCCCTAAAGAGCGAGGAATATGTATGTAGAATAGCGACTGCGCTCGACTTTGATTTGAACTATGCCGATATTCATCTCGAGTTTGTGAAAGGAAACTGCAGAAAAGCTTCACAAACATAGTTGGTTACTTTTATATTTGCTCATGCGCCGACAGTTGTCAATTAACCTATCCATTATTTTTTTAAAAATTAATCTGGTTAACAAACTGTCTGCATCGTTGGGAATCGAATCAGCAACCTCCCAGTTCCGAGCAGAGCACCTTTAACAGCTCGACAATATAAATTACTATGGTTGATTACAATGGTTGACGTATAATAAAACTATGCATATATATATATATATATATATATATATATATATATATATATATATATATATATATATATATATATAGTTTTATTATACGTCAACCATTGTAATGTATATACCATAGGTGGGCAGACCTTGACTGCACTGAGCTTTTTTTTTTAATTAAAACATTTTCTGAAAAAAATATAATAACACCAACAATTTTTTATGGTCACTATTATTCAAAGTATATAATACATACAATACATTGAATACATACTCTGGAATTTTGGGCTGGTAATTTGGGGCTGGTGATTTACCGCTTGTAAATTTTTTGATGATTTAGCTTTAGTTTAGATTTTAGATTTAGATTTTAGGAAATTCCGAATAATTTGCCTAAACTATTCATATCGGAGAACTAATAAACAATTATTTACTTGATTTAATTATTTTTTCTTAGTAGGGGGTATAGTGTCATGGGAATTTGATGACACTGGATACAAAAAAGATGCCAATGATAAAGCTGGGTGGGGGGGAGTTTTGGTAATTTGTTACTAATTTTTAAATGGTTAAATTTTACATAAAGTGGGAATACATATAGTTGTTGTTGTTGTAATTATTGTTATTGCTATCATCATTAGTGTTATTTTTATTATTATGTTTTTTGGTGTATCTCTCCATATTGTAAAAGATATTTTTTAAACAATAAATATTTTATAAAACTAATTCTAAAATGATTGAATAAACTATTGGGCAATAATCGGTAGGCAACCTGTATTGAAACATCGTTCCGTCTTACTTCAAAACATACCTTTATTACATACTCTCACCCAGCTTATGGAGAGTCCGTTCGACTCCGTCGAGCCGTCTGCGCCCACTTCTGGTATATACCATGTATATACATGTATTCATATATTCATAGTAAGTATTCAGAGAAAAATTAAGACAATATTTCAAATTTTCTTACCATAAAATGGAACAACTAGAGGTAGGACATTCTGGAATTCTTCATATTTATTTACAATATCATCTATGTTGATTAAATGAAATGCTTCTTCCTCGTCGAATGATTGCGTGATTAGTTTTATTGCATTTCGAATATTAATTTTCGTATAAACATCTGTATCCATTTCGAATTTTTGAAAAACTATAAAAACAAGAGTTTTTGCAATAACTTTTGTAATAAGACTATAAAAAGAAAGGTCTTTGCAAACAAATTGCGGACGACTTGACCTGAGACAATAATTAAATTAGGTACTCTGAATAGTTTATGAAATAATTATTCTTTGTATATACGGTTTGAATAAAGTGATCCAGTAAACCAGTTTTTACATTAAAGTTCATTAAAAATGCACTTAAATTCAAATGATACACGCATGTTCAAAAAGATGTAGAAAAGTGAGTTATGTAGGTTTTTTAAAAAAGAAATAAAAAAATTATTGACCCTGGCTATGAAAATTTTAATATTAAATATTTCGTCTTTTAAAAACGGCAATAATATTGTTGAAAGCCGAGATATGATGTTTGTCTACATATTTTATTATTAAATTGGACTAATACATTAATAACTATCCTGAAACAATATTATTTTAAATTTAATAATAAAATATATAGACAAACACCTGGCCTCGCTATGAGGTCCCCATTGGGAATTTACATTGGGCAAATTGGTAGAAACTTCGGCACTAGGAAGAAAGAACACTTCCAGTCATTTAAAAAGAAAAAAACAGATTCAGCTTATGCCAAACATCTTCTTTAAAATTTACATAATCCCTCACTGTCAATGGAAATCCTCCATGTTGCATACATAAGAATGGAAATAATCCTCTGCTTAATGACCAAACGGAAGTCATGACGTCATCTTTGTTTCAAATTTTAACAACCTAGTATCCACTCATTTAAACCACTCGGTATTAATTCGTCTTCTGATCAATAATAAAATTTTTTATAAATATATAGTTTACGATTTGTTGTCCTGCGTTATATAATTTACATGTTTCTAGAAGAATTTCATATTTACTTGTTGTTTAATTCTTATAAAATGTTTACCTTATTGGATGAATATGACGATATTTGCTTTTAGCGAATTTCCTCCAAAGGAAATGCAGCTATTGTTTTTGCACCAATGTTGGAATTTCGTAAAAATTTCTTCAAATGTCCATCGATCCTACCTATTAGATGTTAAAAATCACTATCGCTAAAATTCGTATATGTATATGTCACGGTAAAAGTAGATATTGCGGCAAATGTACACATTTTCCGGTAAATGTGCACATTTGCCTCCTCGTTTGGGTAATGTGCATTCAACTAACATTTACAATTTCAAAAAAGGGAAATGTACATTGAATTCACAATGACCATGTCGTTTTGGTAAATGTGAGCATACAAAATACGAAATCGCAAAATACGAAATAGAGATATCGATATGGGTCGAGTTGGGTTGGGTCTGGTTGGGTTGGGTCGAGTTGGGTTTGGTCGAGTTGGGTTGGATCTGGTTGGGTTGGGCCGAGTTGGATTGGGCCGAGTTGGATTGGGTCTGGTTGGGTTGGGTCGAGTTGGGTTTGGTCGAGTTGGGTTGGGTCGAGTTGGATTGGGTCTGGTTGGGTTGGGTCGAGTTGGGTTATTCCTGGTTGGGTTGGGTCTGGTTGGGTTGGGTATAAATTTTATCATCTAATTTCATCATGTTTTAGCTCTCTCTATTGGAATTTTGCATATTTTTATCGTAATCGTGCCAAAATGTTCCAACTTTTCTTAAAACATGAAGGTAAGAGTATACATTTACCAAAATGTGAAGGCAAGAGTACACATTTGCCGGGAAATGTACATATTCATTATATTCAGTTCACATATACCCAACTTTTTGGGAAATGTACACATTTTACGGTAAAAGTGTACATTTCCCAAGAGTGTACATTTACTGTAACATATATGTTACATATATATAATATATTTCATTCATAAGAGTGATTTATGTATTCTAAGGAAATTCGCTAAGTTGAAGCAGCTCCTGCTAAACGAATTTTTTTAAAATTCTTGATACTACCAAAAACGCAGGTAATGAATTGTAGCAACCTTGATTTTCTACAACTTTACTCCTTATACATTTTTCGATTATTCTAACAGTAAGAGAGATATTTAATATTTTGTGTTCGACACAAATACATAAAATATATTTTATTGTAAAAAATTTTGATTGTCGTTTCCATAGTAACTATAAACTATAATCGTTATTTAAACTATACCGTTTTTTTTTTGGCTATTAATAAATTTAATTTTTGCAAATACTAAATGAAGAGCGACAAAATCCTTATTTTTTCATTGTGTAATGGCCTTTAATATTGAAGTATCATTTTTGAAGACCGATTTTTTCTGTTTTTGGCTAATATTGCCTAAACTATTGACGCTAAGAAAAAATTGTTTATACAAAAAATGTGTGCATTTTTAATTCCTACCAAATTTTTTTACACAACTAATTCACGACAAAATATCGGCAAATTATGAGTCTAGTTTGAAAATTTTTTATTCGGAAACAAAAAGTTGATTCGCTAACTTGATTGTCTAGTTAGCTCAACACTCAATTTCTCCACTGGATGAAGAGCGACAAAATTTTCTTTACGCAACTAATTCACGACAAAATAGCGGCAAATTAGGCGCCTACCTTCGACCCGATTGGAAAATGTTGCTTCGCTTGATTGTCAAATTAGCACAACAGCCGATTTGTCCGTTGGATGAAGACAAAATTTATTTTACACAACTAATTAACGACAAAATAATTAACGGCAAATTAGGCGCCTACATTCGACTCGAATAGAAAAAGTTGTTGAAAAAATCCACAATATATATATTTTTTTAAATATGGGTAATAGGGAATATGCATGAAAATTTTTTTTCACTTCAATTGAAGCATGTTTACTTGACAAATATCAAGGTAAAATTACTTTTTAAATAACTTTAAAAATAAGCGAGATGTGAATGATTGAAATTCCCGATTAGACAAAGAGGGTGATAGCCCTCTTGATATGTTATGTGACGACATATTACACTTTCACCATTTAAAATACACGTAAAACTCCGTTTTTAGTATTTTTGCAAAAAAGAGACAGATAATAATCTTTAAAAGCTTATAGGTTTCTTAATATTTGTGGGATTTTAATTTCGTTTTTAAATATTATTACAGTATTAACAGTATTTTCATATTCTGAAAATAAATGTGAACAAAAATTTTCATGCATATTCCCTATTGTTAAGTTCAAATTTATAAGATATTTATTTTTGAAAGAAATGAGTAGAACATTAGTATGCACAAAACCGTTTACATATTCGATGCATGTTAAAAATTTCAACTTTGATTGCGAATATCTCGCTTCACAAATCGGTCAAAACATTTTTTTTATAATTACAAAACAGATTAATATCATATTTTAATTTTATCAAATTCTTAAGAAAAGTAGGTTTACGAGTAGACTACCTTAAATCTGATACAACAATCGAAAAAGTTTACTTACATGACAATATGACACTATACAACAATGAAAAAACCTTACTAACATGAATAGTTTACTAACATACAATATCAACGTGATTTGGTCCAAAAAAATATTTCACAAACTGACACGACGTTATATATGGTTTTTTATAAAAGAGAATCACCAATAAAAATATTAGTTAAGGTTGTCCGGACAGTAGAGTACATTTCATAATAAACAGAAACAACACTCTTTTTAACAGAAATTAAAAATTTTAATCTGTAAATTTATTATTTATAATTAGGTAGCATCTAACATCACTAGTAATCGGATTTATGTAATTAATTACTAAAAATAATAAATAATCGTTATTAATTGTATTGAGCGTTAATTTGTGGACGTTCATGATTATTTTAGGATAATTATTTAGCACAACCACGTAAATTTTAAAATATTATTATATTTTTTAGAGTTGACGAATCGTTTCGCTGTTTTAAACAGCATTTTCAAAACATATGTATGCAATGTATTTAAAAAAAACAGCTGTACTTATAGGAAGAAAATTTACGTAATGTTAGGTGAATAAAAATAATAAGTTAATTGATAAAAACAAGGAATCTGACCAGTCAAAACAAATAAAACAATTTAAAAACAATTTAAAAAAATAACAAACAAAATATAAAACTTATTTATACAAAGCGTGAAATAGAGGTGATTGTAGAAGGTCCGTTTGGTCATTTAAAATTAGTGGAGCATTTTTGGAGTGTTTATATATTTCCATAGATTCCAGGAAATTAATTCTGGAACCCTTCGGAACAATGTGAAGGATCTCTATAATTGGTAGAGGATTATGTACTATTTCCATTAGATGATTAGCGAACCAGGGGTCATCTTTTTTGTTCCTATAGGCTCTTAGATGTTCGCGTTCTCTGGTATCGAAGCTACTGCCCGTTTGACTGATGTAAACTCCACCGCATTCACAGGACAGTTTGTAGATGCCGGAGTTATTCTTCTTATCCAGTTTACTTTTATTGCTTAATAGGAGATTGCTGAGTTTTAGTACTCGTTTAAAAGTGGTGTTTATATTATGTGATTTAAGAATCCTACCAATTCCATCTGAAATCTTACGCTAATTACGCAACAGTGTTGACCTAAACAACAAAACAAATTTTTATATCCATAGAATATTTTAAAAATTAGAAACACTCATGCCGTGGTTTTAATCGGACGAATTGATGAAATAATAAAACCAACAAAAATTGAAACAAAATGGCAAATAATTATATTAAACTTAAAAAATAGATGATAGTCTACAACAGTACAGCACGGTTTTTTTTTTTATGATTAGTAACAGGCTAAATTTTTGTCAGTAGCTTCCTTTCGACGAGACGCCCAACTTTTCTCTCGCGAAAATTCTCGATGATAGTAGTTGTTTGTTTGACGATAGCAAAAAGTAACATTTAATTAGTTAGTTAAATTGAGAGATGTAATAAAGACTTCAATTGAATTCAATTATTTTTGTCTATTGTTTTCGATTTTCTATCTATTTCTAATTGACAAAGAGTAAATTACGACTAGCTAATTTATATTGATAATGACTACTTTATAGTCGAAATACGTATTTATAATACAATAACTGATCTAGGTATTGGCGAATTTGAAATTTAATTTCAAAAACCTAGAGTTCTCATTAATTATCATTTAATAATCTAATGTAAAGTCTAAAATGTAATGTAAAATCTATGTAAAGTCAGTATTTCAGAAATGTAGTACACGATTGCCTACCCTTATTTGCGGCAGTTAAAATATTATTTATAATGGCTATAATGATAAGTAAGATTTTCATAAACTGTATTTTTTGTAAACTGACTGTGGGTTGTGTAAGTTTTGTGTTAATACATCTATTATATGATTTTCGAATATGGATTGGATTTAAATTATATCCTTTTGCCCTACATCCATAATCATCATGCGACTACGAAAAAATCTCATAAAATGTGATAATTTTTCATAATTTTCTATTTTTCTAATAAAGAAGAACTTTGCACTTGTATTTTATTTTTCATAAGTAACTTCAAAGTACTTATATCGATTATTTTTGAAATGTACTTGGTACTCATTACTTAGAATACTGTTTTTTACCCGGTATTTTGCCCAGCTCTGTACAACATATTAAGTAAAACAAAATAGTCGAAATATCCAGAATGAATTAAATGATACAAATATTAAAATATTTTATTAAAATGTTTATACAAATACATAACAATTGAATGTTTCTTACAATTCATTCAAAATAATTAGATGAATTCTCACAATTGACTTCCTCATCAATAAATGCTGAATTCATGATAACAGGTACAGTATTTGATGGATCTATAAAAAAATAAGTTTTATTTAAAATTCATGACTGTACGTAGAAAAGAATTCAACGTATAGATTTTAATGAAAATTCATATTAAGGAAGCTAGCTAATATGCATAAGTTTAGTATATAGGTTATTTTATACGTTCAGGGCCGCCTTGGTGAAAGTGTAGCTCTTTACAAGTCAAAGAAGAGTGCTTTTGAAAATCTGAAAAATATTGTAAACTTTTTGCAAAAATAGATTTTTTCGAAAAAAAAGCGTTTTTTGAAAATTCCATAAGCTCATAAACCCGTTGGTTTTTCCAAACGTTTCTTGGCTTAAAATTTTCTTCAATAGTTGCGGTAATATGTGCGAGTATTGCGCGCTTCATTCAATGATCGGTAATATGCGAAAAATAGGTTGAAATATCGATGTTTTTTTTCGAAAAAATCGATTTTTGCAAAAAGTTTACAGTATTTTTCAGACTTTCAAAATCGCTCTTCTTTGACTTGTAAAGAGCTGAAAGTGTAGTAAATCCGAAATAAGTAGTTATACAACTTTTGTACGAAACTTTTTTTATACAGAGCCAATTTTTAAAAAAAAATCAATAACGTGTTTTTCACCAACTTTGACCGCCATTTTCTATATGAGGCCATAATGTCAGTTATTTTAAAAATAGTGCATTGAATTCTACGGAAAATTTCCGATTTTTTACATATTTTTATTTGCTGTCTGGTGGTTTCCGGCCAAAAAATGTAGACAGACCGGTCGTCTATATATGAAATAAATAAATAAAGAAACAAACTCACTATCACATTTATAATATTAGTAATATTAATAACCCCTTAAACTCGGCCAGGATCAGATAGTGATTGCCCGATCGGGTTCCAAGATGTTTATCCGTTACATCCTAATTCGTGATCTCTATTGGGCAACCTAATTTGTTGCCAAGCGGGTGTACACGAAAATTTCTAGTCGGGTTAACTTTGAAATCAATTATTTGAAATATTTGTTTACATTTACTGTAAAACTCCTCCATTTATGGAACTGCTCCTAAATGCTATAAAGCTTTGGTATTGTTTTTTTATTTTTTGCCTTGGATTGAGTAGGTTTTATCTATTTAAAAACAGTTCCAATAGTAAATTGTCAATTCTTACCTGGTATTCTAAAATCGTGTTTCTTGTGATGCTTAAACGATATGTATATTATTATTCCGAGTATCGTTGTAGTTGATAAAACAATTAATACAATCCAAATTGTCCTTTTTACAAAAAAATTAAAATTAGAATTTTTTCCAAAATTAGCCTACAAGACTAGGCTGCAATTATTTCACCCAAATTATATATATATATATATATATATATATATATATATATATATATATATACATATATATATATATATGTATATATATATATACCAGTTGTTTAGTTTATTGGTCTAATAGGTTTGATAAACAAGCATATTATTTTTCAAAACAGTGAATAATATTCATAACTGTTTGAGTGGTTGGTGATTGTCTCATACAACACAACACAACAGAAACAAACCTATAAGACCTCCTTCTCATACACATTGCTTAATTTATAAATATGTACTCTCTCATACTCGTGGGAGATCTGCCATGCGAAGATGTAAACTAAACAACTGGTATATAAATATATACAGACTGTGTTGGACAGCTTTTCCTATAGTAAATCAATGTTAAATATTATTTATAACTAGCTGTCTGTTTGGTACTGTATGAAGTCAGTCAGTACACATATAAATAAAGTCAGTCAGTTATCTCACAGCTATACTGTGTGCGTAGGATTGTTTGTTTGTCATTAAAGAGTGGGGATTTTATGATGCACAATGCACATACTAAAGTGTACTTTCATCACATGTGTACTGACTGACTTCATACAGTACCAGATGGTAATAAATAATATTTAACATTGATTCACTATAGGAAAAGCTGTCCAACACAGTCTGTATATAAACGTGTCAAGTGTGATCGAAATCAGACAAGTAGTTTTTGAGACATTTGAAAACCTAATTCATTTTATTAACTTAAATCTATACTAATATAAAAAAGCTGAAGAGTATTTTTTTGTTTGTTTCTTTGTTTGAACTATTATCTAGAATCTCTTGAACTGCCAGTCGAATATGAAAATTTTTTTGCGTTAGATAGCCCGTTTATTGATGAAGTTTACAGGCTATATTCAAATTTAACGCGGGTAAAACCACGGGGGATACCTAGTATATAAATATATATGTTAGCAGATAAACCCGACATTGTCCGGGCTTCAAAATGTTCTTATAGAGAGTGCATAGGCAATTTTTCTCAAATTATTATTATTTTCAAAATTTTGACAGTTTTCTAAAAAGTGACAAAAATGGCAATGTTTTATATATTTTAAATTTATTGACAAATAATTTATTTCCAAAATTTTGTGAATGCGGGTATTTCTATTGAAATTAGTCTTTAGTCTATCATCATTATGTCGCTATCTCATATAGTTTTCTCCAAACAATTCGGACAAACACACACACTCAACATATTTCCCATTATATATACTGTATGTGTTGGAAAGCGTTGCTAATAGAGAATCAATGTTAAATATTATTTATTACTATAATAACAACACATTGCTTCATAAAGAATTTAAAAAAATAGGAGGAGTACTCTGTAGTGTGTGTGTTGTTTACATGCTGGCTGGCTGTGTGGTTACTGTATGAAGTCAGTACTGCAGAAACATGTAATGAGAGTGGGTTAAATATGTTCATTGTTGACTTCTTAACTTTAGTATTACTGCTAACAATTGAAAATATCTTTTTTGAATAACCCTTATTATTTGTATATGGAATGTTTTAAAATAAATGATAGTATTCTATTAACGGTATAACATAAAACAACAATCCGCACAAATTTAAAGAAAAATAAAGCCCCAAAAATAAAAGTAAATAGAATTCCGAAAAAAAAAATTGTTAAACCAACGGTTCGAATATTCCTCCATTATTTGCTAAACAATATCCGACTCGATTGTAGAAATCTACCCGGGTATTTTCTAGCACTTGAGGAAAAATATTCGCACAATTGTCAACAATTCTTTCATACGTTTTTTTCACATACGTAATGATAAATATTATCAATTATAATATGCATCACCCCCACTCTTATATGACATCAAACACCATACAGGCATACACCACAAGCTATAGCCAGATGTATGTATGTATGTATGTTTATGTATGGTTTTATAGTAAATATTTTATTTATTTATCTAACATTGATTCCCTATTAGAAATGCTTTTGAAAGCAGACTGTATATATCGATTTTAACTTACGGTGTTATTTCCGAACTCATAGACATATATTCTTTTTTAATATTTTCATCAAATGGCTCACAATGATTACTACCATTTATTTTCATTTTAAATCCTTCATAACATGTGCATGTATTATGTCCTGAACACGTACCATGTATACATGTTTCTGAACATTGTGGTACACATTTACTTTCAATCGGATCGCCATATTCTACATCACAAATACAAGTATTATTGGGTCCTACACAAATAGTACCATTCAAACAATCAATTGTACAATTTAGTTCACATAAATATGAATTATTTTCACTCAATATGTAACCTGAATTACAAGTACAAGTTTCTGGTGCTGAACAAAATCCATGTATGCATTCGTTTGTACAATTTGCTTCACATAAATATGAATTATTATTCTTCATTGCATATTCATCGTTGCAAGTACAAGTATTCGGCGCCGTACAAACACCATTAACACAAATATGATCGCATGTCGGTAAACAATTATTTGGATTTATGGTGTCTTTAACGTAACCTTTGTTACATTCACAAATATTTGGTCCTATACACGTTCCACTTAAACATTCTTCAGTGCAAATTGGATCACATATATATTTGCTGATGTTATTAAGATGGTAGCCATCAAAGCACATACATGTTTCCGGTGCAATACATGTTCCTTCTTTGCATGCGTTCGTGCAAATTGGTTCACAAATGTATGCATCACTTGAACTTAATTGATATCCATCATTACAAGTGCATGTTTCTGGCGCGGAACACGTTCCATGTACACATGTAATCGTACAAGTTGGTTCACATACATTTGGATTACTTGCATTAAATTGATACCCTTCATTGCAAGTACACGTTTCTGGTGCTGTACATGTACTAGCTATACATTCTTCTGTACAAAATGGTGTGCATACATGTTTAATATCGGAATTTAGTCGGTATCCTTCATTGCAAGTACAGGTCTCGGGTGCAGTACAAGTGCCATTTATACATTCTTCAGTGCAAATTGGTTCGCACAAATATTTATTACTGGCATTTAGTTTATAACCGACTTGGCAAGAACAAGTTTCTGGTTCAGTACATGTTCCTTGTATGCATTGTTTAGAGCATTTTGGTTCGCAGGTGTATGGATTATTTGAAATTATTTGATACCCTTCAAAACAAGTGCAAGTTTCAGGCGCAGTACATGCGCCATTTATACACTCTTCAGTGCAAATAGGTTCGCACAAATATTTATTACTTGCATTTAGTTTATAACCGACGTTGCAAGAACAAGTTTCTGGTTCAGTACATGTTCCTTGTATACATTGTTTAGAGCATTTTGGTTCGCAGGTGTATATATTATTTGGAGCTATTTGATATCCTTCAAAACAAGTACAAGTTTCAGGCGCAGTACATGCACCATTTATACAATCTTCAGTGCAAATAGGTTCGCACAAATATTTATTACTTGCATTTAGTTTATAACCGACCTGGCAAGAACAAGTTTCTGGTTCAGTGCATGTTCCTTGTATACATTGTTTAGAGCATTTTGGTTCGCAGGTGTATGGATAATTTGGAATTATTTGATATCCATCAAAACAAGTACAAGTTTCAGGCGCAGTGCATGCGCCATTTATACATTCTTCAGTGCAAATAGGTTCGCACAAATATTTATTACTTGCATTTAGTTTATAACCGACCTGGCAAGAACAAGTTTCTGGTTCAGTACATGTTCCCGCAATACAAGTTTGTGTGCAGGTTGGTTCACAAACATATTTATTATCGGATTTTAATTTATAACCAGAATTACAAGTACAAGTTTCTGGTGCAGTACATGTTCCATGTATACATTGTTTAGTGCATACTGGATCACATACAAATGGATTACTTGAATTTAATTGATATCCTTCGTTACAAGTACAAGTTTCTGGTGCAGTACAAGTACCTTCAGTACAAGTTTCACTGCATTTTGGCTCACAAACATATTTATAACTTGAATTTTGCTTATAACCATATTCACATGAACAAGTTTCTGGGGCAGTACATTGACCATTAATACATTTCTCATTGCAGATTGGTTCACAAACGAATTTATTGTCAGGACTGATTTTGTAACCTGAATCACATAGACAAATATCTGGACCAGTACATGTTCCAGCAATACACTGTTCAGAACATATTGGTTCACACTCATAGTATTCGAGATTGTCTCTGAGTAGATAACCCTTACGGCAATCACATTCTTCAGGCCTCTTACAGAATCCATTAATACATGGTTTACTACACACTGGAACACATTTTTTATGATCAACTAAATCATATCCGTGATCACATCGACACTTATTTGGTGCTACGCATTTACTGTTTGACATGCAACCATTTTTACATATTGGATAACATCTATATTGCCTCGGATCTTTCCTAAACCCTGCACAGCATTCTTCTATTGTTTGTGTCTTTACCACTGGCTAGAAAAAAAAACAAATAGTTTGTCAATAACTGAATCTAAGTAGAATACACTCTCGTTCAAAAAAAATGAACAAACCTGAAATGTTAATTTGCCTACATTCATAATACTCCTCACTTTTGCAACTCTCTGTATTTTATTTATTTATAAACAAAGATAAGTAGTATATTTTTAAAATGTGAAAAAAGAAATGGAAGTTTTATATTTTTTATTTATGTAAACAATTTATGTAAACAAATCATTTACTATAAGAATAATCAAAACTGTGAGAGACTGATTTGGTTCAGATCTGTTCAATTTTATTGAACGGGAGTGTACATTTATATGAATCTAAATAGAATTTATACTTTTTTGCGTTTAAGAAAGATTGCTGATTGCAAGATTGCAAGATTGCAGAGACTGTCTTCGGTGCCTCACAATAGTATGTATAATTATTAAACAAAAGCTAGGAGCACTTAGGTTTTAAATGTTATCGGCACATAAAGCTTCTGTTTACAGTCACATATTAGTGATTATGGGAAAAATTTATGGCTACATGGATGGCTATTTAATTATGGCTATTATTTTTTACTTTTTAGTCTATATAATTAAATATTCTTTCTAAATTTGTTGGTTTTTATTTTAAGACTAAAAATACTATTTTACTTTAGACCGCTTCCACAACTTCAAATATATATCGACACTTGCACCAAATTTCTATTTCAGTGAATATTTGCGAATTTCATATACAATTTGTTTAATTTATATCTTCGTATCATAGATCCCACGAGTATGAGAGAGGACATATGTACATATACATTAAGCAATGTGTATGAGATGGAGGTCTTGTAGGTGTGTCTTGTAGGTTTGTGTCTGTAGAAACAGATCAGTTGTTATGTTGTTCAAAGTTCTGTAGTAACTACACGGTGTAGTTTAGTATGCTATAACATCTAATAGAGTGCGTTAAATATGTTCATTGTTGTCTTCTTAAGCTTAGCATTACTTCTAACAATTGAAATTTTTTTTTGAATATCCCTTTTTATTTGTATGTGGAATGTTTGAAAATAAATGATAGTATTCTATTAACGGTATAACATTTAACAACAATCCACACAAATTAAAAGAAAAATAAAACCCCAAAAATAGATCTGTGCGAATAGATCTGTGTTTTGAGAAAACCCCATACAGATACAGACAGTGATATGTACATCACAGCGATAGATACATACATTGTTTCCAGATTGGGTGTAGTTTAAAAAATAAGCTGTATACTGGGTATAACAAGAGAAAATAACAACTAATTGAGTTAATTGCTTAAAAATACGGTATACACTGAGTTAATGAAATAAGTTTCAGACAAAAGTTTATATTGATAAAAAATGTTATTAGAAATATATACATAACTATTGTTTGAAACTTTTGTTTTACAAACTGAATAATTTTGCCACAATTTCAGCTCAAATATCTGTAACGATTGTAGATCTACACTCCCGTTCAATAAAATTGAACAGACCTGAAATGTTAATTTTCTTCATTTCATAAAACTACTCACTTTTGTAACTCTCTGTAAAATTATTCATTTATAAACAAAGATAACTAGTATATATTTTAAGTGCGAAAAAAGAAATGGAAGTATAGTAAACAACATTTACTACAAGAATACTCAAAATTGTGAGAGAAAAACTGAATCGGTTCAGATCTGTTCAATTTTATTGAACGGGAGTGTACATACTACATATGTATTATAGAACTGGGCAGTACTTTATAAAATACTTTTGTAGTACTGGGTACTTGTTACTTAAAGTATTGTCGTGTAATACTTAAAACAGGTTTAAAATAAGTACAAATATAAATAGAAGCATCCACCGTTTTTCATCAAGGCAGACAGAGATCTCGTATAAATTAACTTCAAGTTGAATTCTGGCGGGAGCTACCCATTCACGACCTTGAAGTAACATTTTCGATCAAGAATACGCAGCTATGCGGAAATAGACTGAGGTTCTTTTACGAACACCATATATTAAAATTGTTTTTATGTGATCAATACTTTTAACCGTTACAAAGTTGGGACTAAACTTATCATACCTTTATATATATTATATACAGACCGTTTTCAAAAGCATTTCTAATAGACTAATAGAGAATATTTACTATAAATATTTACTATAAAACCATACATACTGAAACTGAATGTCTGGACTGGAATATTGGGTGACAATATTATAAGGCCCATTCTTCATTGACGGATCTTAAGATTCTCAAAATATTTGAGTTTGTTACGAAATAATATTTTGCCAACTGTTAGAGCTCTTCCTAATTTAGACCTGGAATCTGTATGGTTCCAACAAGATGGTTGCCCTGCACACAATGCCATGATAGTAAGACTGTTCCTGGAACAAACTTTCCAGGAACGTCTTATGAGTGGTTTTGGAACCTTCAAGTGGCCAGTCACATCGCCAGATCTATCTCTAGGCCTGAAAATTTGCAACAATTAAGGCAAAGAATTGTTGACAATTGTGCGAATATTTCTCCTCAAGTGCTGGAAAATACCCGGGTAGATTTCTATAATCGTCTCGGATATTGTTTAGCAAATAATGGAGGAATATTCGAACTGTTGGTTTAACTCTTTTTTTTCGGAATTCTATTTTTTTTTCGTTTTGGGGTTTTATTTTTGTTTTAATTTGTGTCGATTGTTGTTTTATGTTATACCGTTAATAGAATACTATCATTTATTTTAAAACATTCCACCATGAAGAATAGATATATTAGGAGAGCGAACGTAATGTTAAAAAAATGGTCAAGAATTGGTGTAACTATCTTTTATCAGTAGGGGTCACTGGTCTCAGTGCCGTACGGAATTTAAATGTTTAAATGTAGGCGCCAAGAAATCACTTTCATTCAGTTAATAAGAAGTCTTAGTTTTATAGATAATAAAAAATTGTTTTCGATTATCAAGTAATAATTAAATAAATTTTAATAATAGAGAATTCTTAATAATCTGCAATAAATTAAAAGATGAAGAATCATAGTGATAATTGCAATTATTAATAATATACAAATATATGTTTACAATATAATACTAACATATATTAGATAAAGAAAGAAGATGACAAAACCGGTAATTACAGACCATATTCCTTTCGTAAATGTAGACACGCATTCCTAACCTTAAACAACCTTCCACTCATAGATATATAACAGTATATCTATGCTTTCCCTGTACAACATCGTCCCATTTTTTCATATTTATAAAATTAAACAATTTTTATACTTACAATTTTTATTTGTAAGATGCGATAACCGTTGATTTTAATATGTAATAATAATAATAATAATTCCGTACGGGTATATTCGCACTGCCGCTTGTGGCGAAAATAATAACTATGATCTCTACACGTTTTTGAGGACGAAAAAACAGACGAATTGCCTATGTCGTTCAATCTCCTATTTATCTATTCTTCATGCATTCCACATACAAATAAAGGGATATTCAAAAAAGAATTTTCAATTGTTAGAAGTAATGGCTAAACTTAAGAAGACAACAATGAACATATTTAACCCACTCGCATTACATGTTAATGCAGTACATAACATTCGAGCAAGGATCACACAACAGGCACACTAAAGAGTATCCCCACTATTTTTATTTCTTTATTAAGCATATTGTATATAGTTATTATAGTAAATAATATTTAACATTGATTCTCTATTAGCAATGCTTTCCAACACATACGATTATACACAGATTTTAAATATTTAATTACTTACAATGGTGACGACTTCGGTTTTCCATTCGTATTGTTGATTACATCGAAACCATACACATTTTTTTACCAACTTCGGTACAGTCTGTGTCCCAAGTTTAGAAGTAGTCACACTAAATTTAAAAAAAAAAAAGTTAAATTATAAAATGAAAGAAAGAAATATAAATATTTCTGCTCTCCATTAGAATAATTTACCTTCTGTATCGAGGACATTTGCCATCTAAACCACCAGCCACCGTATACACGTACAAATTTGTAATAATAAATAAAATAATGATGCTCCAATCCATTTCGAATTAAAGATGATAATAATTAAACATTAATTGTGTTCACAAAGATATATTTATATACAATATTATTTATAAAAGGATATGATGACTGATTTAAATTTATCTGCATCATTTAGTTATGACGAATGTCAAATTATTTTAATCAGAATAATATATAATTTTAATAAATAGAAAAATAACATGGAATTGTTCAATTATAGATAGCATAGAATACATTTTATTCGAATGATTCCAGGATTACAAATTACACAAGTTAAAAAATACAAATTAAATAGATGGAATACAAAGTGATTAATCATTCATCAATTTGTATTTAATTAATTATATACAAAATTAATTATTTTCAGTAATTAAGGTTGTTGTGAAGAAAATTCAATTTAATGACAGATTCTTCAAAATTTTACAGCTTATTAATTCAACAATAAAGAATATCCTGTCAAAATTTGATCCTGTTTTTAGTTTTTGAGTAAAAAAAATGTTACGATTTTTTAAGAGATTTTTACATAGGTTAAATGGACTCGTCGGTAAAAACATGAATACATAAATCTATATCTCGACAACCAGATATGCCAGTGTTATGAAAAACTGTCATAATATTTTACAAAGTCTTTTAAATACCTGGACCAAATTTCAAATTAATCTTGTTTTTTGTTTCTGAGATAATTAAATTTGTAGATCGAAAAATGTTCTAAATCTGGTTTTATTTTTAGTTATATTTATTTTTATCTAGTTTTATCACCATGCAACTTTTTTGAAATACATAAAAACATATTTTTAATTTTTAAAACTCTTCGAAAAAATGAAATTTAGGATTTCAGTTTAAAACAATATGTTTTGTTTTTTTACAAATATATTTGTTTTTTTCAAAAATTAAATTATTTGAAACGACTTAATTGCAAAATTTTTAATTATTTAGAGTTGGTAACGGATGAGATATCAATGCATTTAGTAAAGGATAAACTCACCACGCCTACTTTCCCTCACCAGTTTCACAACAACCTTAAATACGTATACAAAAAAAAAATTCGTCATGTAGGAGCTACGAGCTATACTAAGCGATTTTCTTAGATGAACGAATCATAATGAATATTTAATCAAGAACCATGGTGACTTTTGGGTGGCGAATAAGTAACGTTATGATTTAGTTAGTGAATAAATTTTTGTTTGCGTTTTTTTTTTTTAGAATTAACTTTGAAAAACTTGGGAAATTTATGACGGAAAGACTCAGCACAGAACAAAGAACCAAAGCTGTTCAATTTTATTTTGAAATTCTGCATTCGATTATTTAGACACAAAGATCATATCGAAATTTCTTTCATGTTCAGAATTCATGTTCAAAATTGCAGAATATGGGGCACTTAAAATCCAAGAATAATTGTTGAAGATAAAAAGCACCCAAAAAGGATCATTGGACCATAATTTTTCGAAAACGACGAACAAGTTGCGGTTAACATACAATACCGGGCAATGATTGCAAATTTTTTAAGGCCAGAGGTAGAAAACAATCCAGAATTGTGGCTCCAAAAAGATGGAGCTACAGCTTACACAGCTCGTCCAACCATGGCTCTTCTGCGTGAAATTTTTGGCGATAGAATAATATCGAGTTCGTCCGATTTAACGGCTCCCGATTTTTTTCTTTGGGGCTACCTAAAGGGTAAGGTGTATGCCAATAAGCCAAGAGTCATCCAAGAGCTTAAGGCCAATATCCGAGAAGACATGAGGGCGCTGGGACCTGAAATTCGAAGACAAATTATGGAAAATTTTCTGGAAAGAGCACGTCTAAAACATAATGTGAACATATTTCCTAACTGTATTCTAAATTTTAATAAATGCCAACGTTAAATAAAATCAGAATGAAAAAAGTTATTCATTAAATAAATCATAACGTTACTTGCGCGTCATCCTGTAGTATATAATTATTATTACAAGTTTTATTTAACTTCACCTGTTAATTAGTATTCCACCAAAAACAAATAATGTGAAACGGTACAAGTTTCGTGTACAAAAAGTATTGATATAAAAAAAAAGACAAATGTTAGCCTAAAAAAGTACTTATTTAATGAATATAAATAAAAGATATTTATCAAAAGTATGCAAATGATTGATATAAATATATTGTGACTTCCTTTATTAGCTTGACCTGTGTCTATGTATGAATGTAATGGAATATTGTAAGTGAGCTATGACCCACTTCCGGACGTCTAAAATTTTTCTGACGTATTAAGAACCGGAGACTATACAACAAAATAAAAAATAAAAAAAATTAAATAGCCAAAATACAAATTTGAATATCTCTAACTTGTATGTATATAACAATTTATAGTCTGATGGTATAGTTTCTATAGAAATGTCATCAACATTTCCAACTGTTAAAATTTAGAAAAAAATATTAAATTGACATAAATTGCCTATACTATATTCGAAACTTTCTTTGGTAAGAATTGTATTCATTCCATTACTCGTGGGAATAATAATGAAGAATGAAACTATAACACAGAAAATAATTATGTCTTAAGACTAAACAACATAAAATAAAATTATAGTTTAAAAAAACTATAAAAAAACATGATTTTATTACAATATGAACTAGTAAATGTAAAATAAATTAAAATAGAAAATAGAATAAATAGATAGATAACAAAATTAACTTGAATGTAAAAGAAAGCATGAGGTGCTCTTTAGTTACATCTTCATAATGGTTCTACTTGTACAAGAGTAAGTAGAGAGCACCCCATGCTTGTATTTACATTCAAGTTAATTTTTAACCCGACTTCAAAAAGGAGGATGGTTCTCAATTCGTCTGTATTTTTATTTTTATTTATTTTTATTTTTTTTTGCTTTTTTTTTATGTGTGTTAACCTCAGAACTCCGTCATTTATGAACCGATTTTGAATTTTTTTTTTGTTTTAAAGGAAATCTGGAAATCGAGGAAAATGAAAAATTCTCATTTTATATGTGATAACCGATTTCTGCGAAATTTTTTTTTTTTTGAAAGGGTATACTCATTCGTAATGGGAAAATAAAAAAATTTTTTTAAAAACCGACTTCAAAATAATTTATTACAACAAAAAACCGACCTCAAAAAAAAAATTTTTACAAAAAAAAAAAACAAAATGCGTAAAAAAAACTGAAAATCTGTTATAAAAAAATGCACTAAAAATTAAAAAAAAAAAAAAAACGGGTAAAAAAAAATTTTTTATAAAAAAATGCACTAAAAATTAGTAGGTCTACCCATGTTTAGACAAATAAAATCAGTTTTAGAACTTCAAAGTAACTAAAAGCGAGAAATAAACCATATTTTGACAAAATGGAAACCCGACTTCAAAAATCAAATATTCTATAACAAAAAATGCACTAAAAAGTAAAAAAATTATTGCATATTCTTGTGCCAATGTTAGTTCACCTAAGCAAAAATTTTTTAAATATATATGTACAATTATTGTTATTTTTGGAGGCGGTGTCAGCATAGAGAAATTCACATAAATTTTGGACACCGCCTCCAAAAATAACAATAACAAAAAAGGAGGATGAAAAATAGGTTTTATTTCTCGCTTTTTATTTTCAACCGTTGCAAAATCGGCACTAAAGGTTATAATACTCATATTTATTACTTATGTATACTACTTATATATTCAGCCAAACCTCGATAAGTGAGAGTTTTAGGGACCGGAATTATTTTTTTCGCTTATAGAGGGACCTGTTTTTCACTCGTAGAGGTTTTTGAGGGTTGAAATGACAGGACATTTCACTTAATCTCACTTGTTGAGTTTTCTCGCTTATACTGTTCTCGATGACCCAGGTTTTGATTGTATTATACAGGGTTTCCAAAAAGTCTGGCACCGGTCGAATAACTCGAGAAAAACATATTAAAATGAAAAACAAAAATATGTTCACTATTTAAAAAAAATTAAACACGTATCTTTTTGTTTTTGATTCCAAAGTGTTTTTCTAGAGTTAGTCGAGCTTTAATAGTCTTTTTAAAAACCTTTTATATAACAGAGTATAAAACTGTAGCATACATTGCATAATGCTTAGTTTAGACTACGACATAAGTTGCGACACAAATGTCAGACATAAATTTCTTTACTGTTCACACTTTAAAAGATTTTTGTGTCTGCACACTAACCAGACACAACCAGTCCAAGTGGCCGAGTGGTCTAAGGCGTAATATCAGCGCAGTATGCCTACTTGGAAACTGGGAGATTATGGGTTTGAATCCCGACATCGGCAGTTTGTCAATTATAAAGAAAAAAAAGGGGGCGGTTAATTGACTAAATTGTCGGCGTATGGACAAGAACGAAGTAACCGGCTATGTTTGAGAAGGTTTTCTGCAGTTTCCTTCACGAACTCCAGATGAATATTGGCATAGTTCCTATCATAGTCGGCTGCAACCACATACTTACCAATTCCTAGTCTATACACAAAAATCCTTCCACTTCACTCACATCCTCACATCCCGCCCAGGGCAGCCTCGACAATCTATCTATCTGTCTAGACACAAATATATTGACATGTACGTAACTTGTATCCGAGATGTTCACACACAAAAGAACTTAAAACGAAACAGTTGAAACGACGTAAACGCAAAAGAAGTTTTGAGTTCACCAGTGGATTCAAGAAAGACAAAAACTAGGAGTTTACCATAGATTGCCTAATGAGTTGCGCGAAGAAAATCCTAAATCTTTTGAAATCTTCTGTCGAAGGAAATATGAGGATTTCGATATTTATTAGAAAACGTTACTTCTATAATTAAAAAAAAGATATGCGAATGAGATTGTGGATCACTCTAGGTGAACGAATAGCACTAACATTGAGATTTTTAGCTTCAGGTAAATGAATAAAATATTTACAATAGTATTTTTTTTTTATTATTGCTTTACGAATATAATAATATTTTTTGTTTATTTCACTATAATATGTATATGGAATGTATGGAGTGTATGGAAAAATGTCGAACCAGTTTGAAAACTGAGACACCACAATAGACACTTCGACACAGCCGCTCATTCGACACTAATTATGGTGTCACAATAAATGTCACAATAAGGAATATGCATGAAAATTTTTGTTCACTTGAATTGAAGCATGTTTACTGGACAAATATCAAGGTAAAATTACTTTTAAATAACTTTAAAAATAAGCGAGATATCAATGATTGAAATTCCCGATTAGACAAAGAGGGTGATAGCCCTCTTGATATGTTATGTGACGTCATATTACACTTTCACCATTTAAAATACACGTAAAACTCCGTTTTTAGTATTTTAGCAAGAAAGAGACAGATCATAATCTTTAAAAGCTTATAGCTTCCTTGATATTTGTCGGATTTTAATTTCGTTTTTAAATATTATTACAGTATTAACAGTATTTTTATATTCTGAAAATAAATGTGAAAAAAAAAATTCATGCATATTCCCTATTAGAGGCACCCGTGTGCACTCATAGACAATCGGTGTATATGTTACATACCAAGCCCGATATTGTACAAATCGGGATTTGTACAGACAATTTTGTACGATAAGTCCGATCTGTACAGGTAATTTTTTTAAATAAAACCGAAATAATGTTTCGAAATTTGAAAATGCGTTAAATGAATGATAAAATATGCATAAAATTTCACATTATTATTATTTAAAAAAAAATTACCCATACAGATCGGACTTATCTGGCTGTTGGCTGTACAAATCCCGATTTATACAATATCGGGCTTGGTACGTAACATTTACGCTGAGTGTACATTGTATAGTGTCGTTGGACAAAAACCGGTTTGATTTTATTATAGCACAAATAAATAAACACACATATACATTTATACAACACATAGACAAATACACTGTTCACATATACAAAATAATGTTATTTTGTAGAAAAATAATAATTTTAAACTTTTATATTTCGAGAACAAAACGGTAACACTCCATTTTTTTTTTATTTATATACAAATTTATAAACAAATTAATGTAATTTTGAAATAAAGAATAATTTTAAACTTTTATATTTCGAAAAAAAAACGGTAAAATGCGATTTAAAAAAAAATGTATATAATAAATATTTATCTTTACTGCCCTAGTTTTTTTAAAATTCTGTTGAGCATTTTTTCTAATACAACAGATAATAGTTGGGGGGGGGGGCATGAGGTTTTACATAATGAGAGAGAATGAGAGAGAATGAAAACATTGCTATTAATTATCTCGCGTTCTAAACGGTCAAAAATTCAGAAACTTCAGTATTTATTAGAAAACGTTTTTTTAGACTGTGAAAAAAAAATGAGCAAAATCTGTCGAAAAGTGGTGGTATGCTGGACCATCCTTAAGACATATTTCAAATAAATTTAAAAATACTTACGTTATTTTTACTAACAAACAGTGAAAACAATTTTATGACATGAATTTTCTTATCAATAATTTTCATTTTTATGTTAATTGTTCTCTTCTAACGTGGCTATTTAAATCATAGAAAAAATTTGAGGGTGGAGGGTTGTTTGAACACACAAAACACACTCCTACTTACGAATCTGCTATAATGTACTTACTTAATGTACGTGTCTCAAAAAAGGGAATTTCATACTTTGAAACTAGGTAGTACCTCTCAAAATAAGTAACGAAAATCTTTTAAACATGAGTTTAAAAAATTCGTAACGCAGGAGCTGCTTCAACTTAGCGAATTTCCTTAAAATACATAAATCACTTTCTAGCGGTCAATATTTTAGTCTGATTAAAATGAAATTTGTTATCTGATTTTAGTATTTTCAAAGCCAATTTTATTAATAAATGACATACGTCAAGGGGATAGGGGGGCATAAAGAAAGAAGAAAACACAAAATATAAAATACCTCTCTTAATATAAGAACAATCGAAAAATGCGTAAGGAATAACGTTGTAGAAAATCATGCTTGCTACAATTCATCACCTTATCATTTTTGCTCAAACTCTAATGTGTACAAAGAGATTGAGGAATTTAATTTTCAAACTTAAACCGTTAACATTTCTGTAAATATTAGGGTAACAGAAAAAATAATAAGAAACAAAATTACAGTAAAACTTAGTACCTACAACTTTACTTCTTATAAATTTTTCGATTTTTCGAATATCAAGGGAGATATGTCAAATTTTGTGTTTCCTCCTCCCTCTAAACCCCCTTTCTCCTTGTTTGATTTTACCCATTAACAAACTTGACCTTTTGAATACCAAAAGCGCCTCAAATACCAAATTTAATTCCAATCAGATCAAAATTATATGTCCATAGATATATATATGTATATATATATAAATTTTACAGATGGTGATTTTAAACATCTACTTGGTAGGATCGATCGACATTTGCAAAAATTTTTGCAAAATTTTGAAGTCGGTACGAGACCAATAGCTCTATTTCCTTTCAGGAAATTGGCTAAAAAATGGTTTGTTCACGAGAAACGTTCACAGGCTATGTTCATGGGAAAATAGTTATCTTGCAATAACCCGAATCTCATAAACATAGCCGCCCCGAACCTATATTCACACTACTACACCTTTTGGTATCCTTGATTCGATCTCAAAAATTTTTTTGGAATTTTTATGGGAATTTGATGCTTTGCAGTCTCCACAAATACCTGCCATTTTTATATTTATGGAAGAATGGATGGATGTATTAATGCATGTAAATATGATATCACAGGCACGAAAGCGCTAGAACTTCTTAACATTTCAAAATTATTTTAATTCTAAACCTTGCGAAAATAATCTTTTGATCCAAAGTCACAACGTAAAAAAAACTTCTTATTGATGGACTGGAGTGAAAATCCAACAAAACCAAAAGAAATTATTCCGTTGCCGGTTCCGGTTTCACAATTTTGATCCAAACTTTCATTTTGTCATGTCCTTGATATAGCGGTCAAATATTCAATAGGGAATATGCATGCAAATTTTTTTTCACTTGAATTGAAGCATGTTTACTTGACAAAAATCAGGGTAAAATTACTTTTTAAATAACTTTAAAAATAAGCGAGATGTGAATGATTGAAATTCCCGATTAGACAAAGAGGGTGATAGCCCTCTTGATATGTTATGTGACGCCATATTACACTTTCACTATTTAAAATACACGTAAAACTCCGTTTTTAGTATTTTTGCAAGAAAGAGACAGATAATAATCTTTAAAAGCTTATAGCTTCCTTGATATTTGTCGGATTTTAATTTCGTTTTTAAATATTATTACAGTATTAACAGTTTTTTCATATTCTGAAAATAAAAGTGAAAAAAAATTTTCATGCATATTCCCTATTGGTGATGCCTCGAGACGAAACGAGACGTGAGTAGCATGGATCTTGTATTGTATTGACTTGTAAAAGCTTTGTATCGTCTCGTCTTGTCTCGTTTTTACAGCTGAAAAATTTTCTTGAAACAATTAAATTTAAATATTTTCAATGTCAAAATGCTACGAAACGAATGAAAATTTACTAGAATTTACCTCAGTTATTACTAACTTTAAACAAGTGAAAATAACAACTAACTCAATTAATTACTTAAATATCCGATATATACTGAATTTATGAAAAAAAGTCTTACACAAAAGTTGTTTATTTAAAAAAACGGAACATTTTTGTTCTATCTCTTACGGTTTTAAAGAAAAACAGTTTTGATCATTTTGCCAAAACACGTTCCGATTTTGCTCATTCACGAACTTGATCTTACTTTTTAGCTCTAGAATACACAAACGAAATTTCAGCTCGCTATCTCTTTTCGTTTTTGAATTATCGTGTTCACAAACGGACATCCGTTACAAAGTCGGAACTGAACTTAATATACCCTGGTATATATTATATACTGGGTATAAAAAGGTGTAATTTAACTGTCAGCTGTAATGTGTTCTTATGGAGATTTGTTAATTAGTAGATTACATTTATTTCAATTAATATTAAAAAGCTACGAAGCTTCCAAAATTTTCAAATTATATAACTTGAACAATTTTGCACAGTTTCATTAACATTCACTGAACGCTAGTTGAGAAACAAATTATAAATGGAAATTAAAAAAATCTGTCACTTATACGTATATGGTGTAGAAAGAAAAAGGATATATATTTTTGTTGATTTAAATTAAAGGTACATTCACTGTTCCGATTTTCTACCGTTTGAAAATATAGATCGTAGAAAGAAAATCTTGTTACAGGTGTTCATACAATTACCAAATTAGTTCATTTATGCATGTCCGTCCGTCTGTCCGTCTGTGAACACGATAACTCAAAAACAAAAAGTGATTACGTACTGAAATTATGTGCTTGTGTTCTTGAGCTAAAAAGTAAGGTCAAGTTCATAAATGGGCAAAATCGGACCATGTTGCGGCAAAATGGGCAGTAATGCCCATCTTTGAAACCGTAATAGATAGAAGAAAACTGTAAAAACTAAATATGTTCCTTTTTTTAAATAAACAACTTTTGTTATAAACTTTTTTACATAAATTCAGTAAATACCAGGTATTTAAGCAATTAACTCAGTTAGTTGTTATTTTCACTTGTTTTATTTTAAATTATTTATCTTTTAGTGTTGACACTATTAAATTCCTTTGTGATTTGCTACAAAACGTAGATATTAACAAATTTCTAATTTTCAGTAGGTACTTGAGAAAGACTATAGAAAGAATTAAATCATTACCTACCAGTCAAAATGATTTGCTATTTTGTGATTAGTTCATTGTTACAGATTAATAATCTATTGAGATTGAATAAGAGAAGAATATTGTCTGTCTCTCGAATATTTATCGAAAATCCAGATTCTAATTCACGTTTCTCTCACCATTAAGAATAAATTAATTTTAGACGACAATTTAAATAAAAAGTTTATTTTAAAAGCGATTCAGTAAATATTGTTAAATATTTTCAAATTATATAAAAATGAAAGAAATTGTATACATCAAATTATCACTAAATATCTTGTTTTGGTATTAGCTCATGAAAAATTGATCGACGTAATCTAGCAACACAAGAGTGTCCACCCTTTACACCAGAATCTTTAACATAACCAGGATTGCAAATACAAAAGTTTGGTGCGGAGCATACGCCATTTATGCAACCATTGGGACAATGTGCAACACATTTATACCATTTGTTGGGATCTTTAGCATAACCACGATTACATTCACATTTTTCTGGACCTAAACAGAATCCGTTTAGGCATTGTTGTGAACAATCCGGTCTACATTTAATACCGGCTGCATCCAATGAAAAGCCAGCTAAACACGTGCACGTGTTTGGTGCGGTACAGACACTCCCAACGCCACATCCTTTGTCACATATCGGCTTACATTCACCATCTTTGTTTTTTGTAAAACCTTGAAGACATGCACATTTATTTGGACCTATACACTCTTCATTGAATTGACAACCACCTGAAAAACAATTGCAAAATTATTAATATCTTTTTAACAAAGCCATTTTGACGTGAATACGTCTTTAAATTTTCTTCCATAGTGGGCAAGGCAATTCAGAAAACTGATGATAACAAAATCGGGGGATAGAGTTTGGTGTTGCAGCTACATATCTATTATATACATCCAAAATTTAATTACACCACTCGATAGCTAAAGAATCAAATAATTCGTTAGGTTGAGTGAGGAGTTTGCGGACCCGTGCAGTTCGGGTCCGCACCTTAGATTTTTTGTGCAAACGTCTTGCACATGATCCGTAGACGTTTGAACTGTCTATGGTCGCTGTATGCCTGAGGGCCAGCTACGTTATAGCTTTGCGCCGTTTTTTCAATTTTTTGTCAGTGCCGTAGCTGTCTCATTCGTTCGACACTTGACTTTTAGGCTCGTTAGATTCTTTCCGAGGCGAGGTTTCATCAGATACGCGTTTTTTTTTTAGTTCCGAGTATATTTACGAGTCATATGAGACGAAATCTGCAATGTTTTTGTAATTTTAAATTTAACATCGATTTTCACTTATACTCCGGCGAAAAATTTTACTGAATCAATATCCTAGGTAAACGCGTTTCCACGCTACACCAATTTGTAACTTTACACTAAGGTAATTCGTAACCAATCACGTGAATGCGCCCTTACTGATACGATGGCGTCATCCTGTTGTGGACTCGGCCATTGTAAACGCCTTATTAGTCTCGTAGTTATTAGTGATTGAAATCTAGTATTTTGTAATACAAAAATATTCGATCGACCACCAGCGTAAATGGCGTGGATTCAGCTCTCAAAAAAGGTTGTGGTCACAGCCTCCTGAAAATCGGCAAAGTGCGAGTCAGAGTATGAACTCGCTCATGATCGATATAGTGCATTTCTACAAAGGAGATGTTTACAAAATATATGACACTCTGACCAAGATTTTGTACAGTGTATAGTTCCACGTGAGCAAAGCCGTGGGGCGAACACTAGTATATTAATAAACCTGTAAAATGTTAGTTTGTTCGCTCACGAAAATTACAAAAGCAAATGTGTGTTTGTTTGCATATCACCGTGTCACATTTAGATTCTAAACTACTGAACCGATTTTGATGAAATTTTTACAACTTCAAAGAATATCAAATTAAATTAAACACTAGTTACATTTTACATTAAATATCCAGGTTCACAGCTTTGTGTATATTTAGGAGAGCTAGCCCGGATAATCTTTCCTGTGCCATTGTATATGTGCATACAACACACGCTTACTTTTAAAATAGTAGACGATTAAGTACTTTTAAATTAGTAGATGACTATGCGCACCCAACGAATAGTCATCTCTATTTTCCAATACAAGTATTCATGTGCCAAAAAGAAATAGATAATATGTTGTCAAAAATATGACATAACGTGTCAGCTTATCGTTTATGATGACTAAGTACTTCTCTGCGTTCCGAGTCACGCACGATTCATTTATTTTATTTTATTTCATTAAGGCATTGGATATAATATCATAAGCCTATCGATTTCAATAGACCGTGAAAGTTTGACGTCACAAGTGTATATGGATCGTGGGCATGCCCATCGTGCCCACAACGAATTGACGTTTTCACGCCAAAAAAAACATTATAAATGTTACATACCTTCACAATGATAATTGCATTGACCATTATCATCCTTTCTAAATCCTTTTAAACATTCGCATTCATGTGGCGCTGTACAATTACCATTTTTACAACCATCTTTACATTCCGGTACACATATCTTGCCACGTACATCTAATTTAAATCCTGGATGACAAGCACATTCCTCAGTATTCGGCTTACAGACACCATTCAAACATCCAATCGGACATGTGGCTACACAATTCTTGCCATGATCCAATACAAAATTTGGATAGCATGTACAAATATTTGGACCAGTACAATTTGCATTTATACAATGGTATTCACAAATTGGTTCACAACTATGGAATGAATGTGCTTTACGTCTGTATCCATCACAGCACATTGGAATTTTATAAAAACCAGGTTTTGTCTATAGAAATAAAAAGATAAACAATAGGGAATATGCATGAACATTTTTTTTCACTTGAATTGAAGCATGTTTACTTGACAAATATCAAGGTAAAATTACTTTTTAAATAACTTTTAAAATAAGCGAGATATGAATGATTGAAATTTCCGATTAGACAAAGAGGGTGATAGCCCTCTTGACATGCATTGTGACGTCATAATATACTATCACCATTTAAAATACACGTAAAACTCCGTTTTTAGTATTTTTGCAAGAAAGAGACAGATAATAATCTTTAAAAGCTTATAGCTTCCTTGATATTTGTCGGATTTTAATTTCGTTTTTAAATATTATTACAGTATTAACAGTATTTTCATATTCTGAAAATAAATGTTAAAAAAAAATTTTCATGCATATATAGGTTTTAAATAGGTTTATATTTATTGAGATATAAGGTAGGTAATTTTACTGTATTCGTGTAAATTACTCCAAAAATATGAGTTATTGCAAACAATGAGTATCAAGTGGGAAATAAGATATAACACAATCAGTCTTACTTAGAGGACGTTTAGATAGACGAAATGAGAGCCATCTTTCATTGAACTTTTAATCAAAAGAAATATTATTTGATTGGAAATTTCGACGTGAAAACGTTTTTAAATTTGCTTCCATAGTGGGAGGCAATTCAGAAAACTTATGATAAAAAAATCGGGGAATACAGTTTGGTGTTGCAACTACATATCTATCCTCTTCATTTAAAATTTAATTACAACCGTTCCCAGAAACGTTAAAGTCGAAATTGGACTCATAAAACATAGTTCTGCAAATTTGTTTACTGCAAGTTTACGATACAATAAGACTTTTTCACAAATTTGCAGAAGTTAAATATGAAATGACCAAAAACATTTTTGCGAAAGGTAAATTTTTTGGTATTTAGTCTCACTTTTATTTAGCTTCGGCAAATTTTTGAAAAGTCTAATTGTATCGTAAACTTGCAGTAAACAAATTTGCAGACTTATGTTTTATGAGTTCAATTTCAACTCAAAGTTAACCACTTTACCACTTCTGGGAGCAGTTGGTCCTCAACCTACACTTCTGGGAACATTTTCTTTCAATTTCTATTTCCAACAATAATACTACACCAATTTTCAGAACTATATTCGATCGGTTTTTTTTTTTTTGATAAAAACTCTACACGTTTTTATCGACGACCCCCACCCACACTCTCCGCCTCACCTGAGACCACTTCTGCAAAGTGCGGCTTTTGCTTTGACGATATCGATATTTTTATTTGACTATGTTTTATCACTCTTAGACCATAATCTCGATTATCTGTGAAAATCTGCACAAAATAAAAAACTGTATCGAATAAAAAGTACTTATTGCATATTTTTAATGGCTTTTATAAACTTAGCGTCTATCCATTCATTGTAAGTATGGCTGAGTAAGTAACTAGCATTTACTTATTTTGAAATGTTTGTAATATATCTAAATAAACATTACTTTTTTGCCCGAAAATATGTTTGCTATATCCACGGAGTAATTTGTGTGGATGAAATAAAATCACCTATCCTGTATAACATACCCCATTTGTTTTTGGTGAATAATTTTTTGGTATATTTTTCAGCACCTGCGATGCCCTAAAATGAATAAAAGTTATTTTATTATCTGCTCTCTTTTTAATTATAAAAATATTATAAATGCGAACGCGGCGTAAATCCGAACTGGTTAATAGGGATATATAGTAACTTACTGAAGTCAAGACTATAAATTGGATGAAAATGCGTTTAATCGCTTTATGTTTATTCATTCCTTCAACTGCACGTAATTAGGGCCGGTTTAAGCCATGCGAGGCTCTTAGGCAATTCAAGTCTCGGAGCCCCTCCCAGTTTTTTAAAATCCTATCCTATAGATTTTTTTTAACTTTAATGTAATTTGATTTATGATTCTATCCGTTTTATATATCCTATCTCCATATAGTGACTGGGCCCGCACACGTTATCTGGAGAATGCCAATTTAATATTGAGCTAGGGCACTCAAAATAGTGTTGGTATTTTCCGGTTTGCAACTTAGATATTATAAATTGTAAACACGAGGAAATTTTTTTATAAACAATAATGAACTATGTCTAGATTGCCTATTTCATAATAATAAGCCTTTAATGCATTCTGACAACTTCTCGAGGTTTGCTGCGGATATATGCTAATATAAAATCATGCTAATACACGCCTAAGTGAATGTGAAATAAAAATTCGTCAGTTAGAAGCTTCGTGGACTAAGCACATTTGCATGTCCATTTTTCAAAATTGTAAAGTCATTTTCCCAAAAACTGAATGAATAAGGCACAAATTGACTATAAAATTTTGAAAAAAGGACATATTTATTGCTCATAGTACAAATGATAGTGACTTTGTTCTTGGAGGGTCAACTTGTGTTTTTCAACAACTAAAAAACGATCAATCCCCGTTTATAGACAATTTCCTAAGGAGCTAATTTTTCTCAAAATCTTATCTTTGAAAATCCAAATTGAAACCGAGTATAAAATAGTTATTCACCAAAATAGATTTTATTAGTTTTTATGTGTTTTTTTCCTTAGCTGTCTGATTCTGTAAAAAAAAAATTGGTTCTCATTTGAAAAACACAAATTGGCCTCAAAAAACCTTGAAGTCCGAGGTCAAGTTCAAAATCAAAGTCACCTTATGGTGGCCCCCTCTGAACATAACAACTTTATTCTAGACATTTTTTCAAAAAGTTCCTTGAATGTTTAAAACGGCCTGTATATGTATATTTACCGTATAAATTTTACACAGGCACGTGTCATGAATGTATATTTGAATACTGACTACGGGACCCTGTATTGCGAATGGTCTGACACGCTTTTTTTTTTAAAGAAAATAACAGTTACATTTTTTTGCAGACTAATTTAGCATTTATGCTAAATATTAATAGTATTTTCGTTCTGTACTGGAATATTTATACCGTTTTATAGGATTCGGAAGTATTTGTTAAATTATTAGTGTTTAGTAGAGGTTAGTGTTTAATAGATAAATAAAATGTGCTTTATAAAAAAATAAATATTACTTACGGAACTTCTTTGTAACAAATCCCAGAACTCGGTGGCAATGGTTTATCCGTATCGTTCATTTGCATAAGTTTTCTAGGTAATTTTATTAGATGGCCTTTAATGCCACCTTTAACGCCATCAGCTTCATCAGCTTTTATTTGTAAACAATTTGTATGAAAGATTAATAATATTAAAAAAGTACCACAAATATGTTTCATATTGTTTATTTGTTATTTAATCATCGACTGAGTTAGTTACAAGGATAGTATTCTTAATTTGCATATTGTGGGTAGTATTTAAAATAAAAAATATACGCGCTGAATATTTGTTTTTTTTAAGAGGGGATTATTGTCTCGTATTGCTTTGTTTATCAAGAGTTTATTAAATTAAGGTAGATCCAGCACTGTCTCATATAATCAGAACAAAAAACCGGTTTGCTTTTATGATAGAACAAATACATATGCATACATACACAATACATAAACATATTCACTATTCATATATAAATTTAAACTTTTATACTTCGAAAACAAAACGGTAAAAAGCGTTTTTTTTTCTAATTTATTTAATAAATATTTATCTTTACTATTCTAGTTTTTTTTTTAAATTATGTCGAGTATTTTTTCTAATACAACAGATAATAGTTGGGCGGGCATGAAGTTTTACATGCTTCTAATGAGAGAGAGTGACAGAGAATGATTACTTTGCTATTAATTATCTCGCGTTCTAAACGGTCAAAAATTCTGAAACTTCGGGATTTATTAGAAAACGTTATTTTTAGCATGTGAAAAAAAATGGTTTCATGCTGGAACATCCTTAAAAGGAAATTTTTTTGATTTAGTCGAATAATGTCAATACGTAATAATTTTCAAATTTTTTCTCTGAAATAAATGGGAAGATGATCGATGATTTGATAAAATGTGTAGGCGGTATAATCTCTATATTGTTTGTCAAAAAATTTAATAATAATAATTGATAATTTTAATATGGAATTTTTTAGCATCCCATAGACAATGGTTGACTAGTCTCAAAGTTCTAATATAGCGTTTTGGAAAATGCCATCTTTCTCTAAACGATGATTGAAACAAGAAAATAAATCTTGGAAACGAAACCAAAATTAGGTTTCATGAAAATTTATATTTTAAAGTTGGGAGTCATTTTACCTTTTACTTCTTGACTCCAAACTATCTATTCGTAAAAAAAAATTGGTATGGGTAGTTATTTAATTGGTATGGGATATTAAAAAAATGTCTAGCCCAACTTCAGAGAGTGATAGTACTCATTAATCTGATACAATGTTAGACAAAAAAGAAAACAGTCTTCTTTTAGTTTTACTTGCTATTTTTTATTTTTAATGAATGTTGATATATCAATGTCGCCATTCTAATAAAGTTTATTTTTTCAATTACAATAATATATCAAAAACACATTGAGTTTAGTGTCGTCCACTCTTTTTCTTGTTTCATATGTTAAGTACATGCTATATATGAATTACTTTTTTGGATATTTTTCACTTGTTTTTAAACTATTTGGTTTTGAAAAATTGGTTCGTTTAGGAGTTGTTCATTATAGAAAGACTAACCATTTTTATTCGAAACATTTTTTTCGAAAATCTACTGGATTCGGCAATCATCAACTGTAAACTTTTTCTGTACAGTAAAGCAACTGTAAAGAAGCCACTTTTGTTGTCCATTGTACTATGGACCACAAAAGTAGCGTTCGTTTTCAAAATTTTATAATTGTTTTGTGCCTTATTCATTAAATTTTTGGAAAAATGTTTCGAATAAAAGTTGTTAGTCTATTTCTAATGATCAAATTTTATCCGAAGCAAGAAAGTAATCTTTAAATTGTCACAGATGACTCTTCAGAGAAAATACTGACTATGCAGAGGGATATAAGCTAACTTGGTTTATTTTTGTCTTCTGAATATCGAAAACTTCAATTATGTAGCCCGTCTGCCCTGGTCATAGAATGTTTTTTATTTTATTTTTTGAAAGTTTACTAAAACTATTAAGACAAATTAAAAAAAAAATCATGTAAGTTTATAATTAAAAATTGTGATTTGAAATATACATTCAAACGCCAATGACGTCATTATATTGCTTTGGTAACGCCACCGCATGGAGAAATGATAAAACATCCATGTTTACGAGAGAGACAAGAGACTATTAGACTATTTTTTTGTTATATGGTGACCTGAATATAGAAAATACAAGTTTATAGCATGATTTCAATTGACTCTCAGCCTCAACGGATATAATGACGTCACAATCAATCACAAGTCGTTTTTTTTTTATACAAAAATTTATTTATTTTTTATTAATAATTAATGAAAAAATGAAATTGTTAATAAAAAAAAAATTATCAAAACATAGTTCAAATGAATTATTTCTTTCATTTATATATGAATTTGTAGCGATAAAAAATTAATGCAACTTCTCTGAAGTTCATCTAGAAATTAATTTATAATATAGCTTTATGTCATCCTTGGTGTACAATAGTCGGTACTTAGTACTTGTATCGAAAGTATTTTAAATATTACGCGACAGTACTTTAAGTAACATTTCTGTAAGTAGGGAGGATTTATGATTTATGTTATAAGTACCCAGTACTACAAAAGTACGTTAGCATTTCCGTAATGTCCAGCTCTGATTAGCGGATGACGAGACTAGTGTATTATGGGAAGACTAGTGGATGACTCTTAAAATCGACTAGTTATTACCTATTTTGATTACATTGAAATTACAATTGATTGATTCTAAAAAGGGGGGAAATCTTGGGGTCTAAAAAGTATTGTACTTCGACCTTATGGTCCATTATGCACCCCCTTCTACCTCAGTCCGACGAGATTCGCTTCTCCTATATGTTGTCAATAGCCTGGAACTTGCTTATCAGATCCTCCCGAAGGTTCATATAGTCGGCGTGAGATGCACCGAATATCCTGTATAATATCCTGCTGTAATCTAGAGACGTTTCTTCCCTCTCGCCCCACAATCTGCATATAATGGACCCGTTAACCGCAAAAATTACGATAGTTGTATATTATTATTTGAATACATTAAACTTTGGTGCTGGTGCCAAATATTTATTTATATTTAAATAATTCACCAAAATATTAAAAAAAAATGTTTTATTTATGATAAATATTGTAAATCCTTACATTGTATAAAATAAAGTCCCCCAGCCGCGTCTGCCTGTCTGTCTGTTCGCGATAAACTCAAAAACTACTGCACCGATTTCCATGCTGTTTTCATCAATGGATAGAGTGGTTCTCGAGGAAGGTTTTAGCATATAATTTGTCAAGTGTTTGGATACATTGGTCCTTACATATTATAAAAATTATTCATGAGGAAGATATAGTTGTATAATTTATTGATGTATAGGTGTATAATTTATCAGTCCCTGACGGGAGAAAATATTATGTTACTTGGTTATAAAGGCGTTACAAAATTTTTGCGGGCGAAGCCGCGGCGGGTAATGCTAGTGATTAATAAATGAATACAAATATTTTTTAAATTCCATTCCGGATGAGAGTTAGATATTGTGATTTCCGTTGACATTCAAATTTAAATGAATGACATATATTTATTGATAAGCTTATGCATACATGGAAAAGTGGTGAGCTAATAATTTATAAAGTATATAACCATATAACCATATTTAAATACCAGAATATCTATTCTGAAAATAAGATGACATATGTGTTGAACTGTTTTTGTCGGAAGATACCTACCTACCTAGCTATAATTTTTTTTTTTTTAAATCAAAAAAATCTTATAATCTTCATAATATATTTATGGCTGAAATTGAATCGCCATACCAATTGCTAACCAGTTGTTACCATTCGATTTATTTGAAAAACTTGGGAACTTTGAAAAACTTGGGAAATTTATGATGGATAGACTCAGCACAGAACAAAGAATCAAAGTTGTTCAATTTTATTTTGAAAATCAGCATTCAATTAATCAGATACAAAGATCATATCGAAATTTCTTTCATGTTCAGAATTCATGTTCAAAATTGCATAGTATGGGGAACCCAAAATCCAAGAATAATTGTTGAAGATCAAATGCACCCACTTAGATACACAGTATGGTGTGGAATAACTTCAGAAAGGATCATTGGAACATATTTTTTCGAAAACGACGAACAAGTTGCGGTTAATATGAATGGCATTCAATACCGGGCAATGATTGAAAATTTTTTAAAGCCAGAGGTAGAGAACAATCCAGAATTGTGGTTCCAACAAGATGGAGCCACAGATCACACAGCTCGTCCAACTGTGGCACTTCTGCGCGAAATTTTTTGCGATCGAATATTATCGCGTTTTTCAGAATTTAACTGGCCACCGCGTTCGCCGGATTTAACGGCTCCTTATTTTTTTCTTTGAGGCTACCCAAAGGGTAAGGTGTATGCCAATAAGTCAAGAACCATCCAAGAGCTTCAGGCCAATATCCGAGAAGAAGTGAGGGCGTTGGGACCTGAAATTCTAAGACAAGTTATGGATAATGCTCTGGAAAGAGAACATCAGGTCGAAGCAAACAATCGGCACCATTTGAAAGGTATTATCTTCAAAACATAATGTGAACATATTTCCAAACTGTTATCTAAATTTTAATAAATTCTAACGTTAAATAAAATCAGAAAGAAAAAAGTTAATATTTTTTTTTGACATCAAATGCTTGATATGAAAAATCATACACATCTAGGTATGGGGATCGAACCCACGACCTCTGGCATTCTAGACCAATGCTCTACCAACTGAGCTACCTTAGATGTTATGGTAGTACTAATATGATCTTTCACTATCATTTCTGATGCCATTGTATTATTAATTTTGTTTATTTACTATTAACATATTTTTCAAATTGTTTTTTGTACACTAGCGTCTATTTATTTCCATTGTTAGTATGGTTGCCTTTCGGTTATATTATACCAACGGAAGCGACTAGCGTTTACTTACTTTGACATTTAAGTATGTATGATTTTTCATATCAAGCATTTGATGTCAAAAAAATGTTATCAATGTTCAGACATATTACTTAAATGTCAAAGTAAGTAAACGCTAGTCGCTTCCGTTGGTATAATATAACCGAAAGGCAACCATACTAACAATGGAAATAAATAGACGCTAGTTTACAAAAAACAATTTGAAAAAAAAGTTAATCATTAAATAAATCATAACGTTACTTCCGCCACCCGTATATTCACGGTTGGTACATTCACCCGAATAAGGATTTTGTCCTACGAAAATCTGTTCCACATTTTTGTAAGCTAATTTTTTTAACCTACCCGAATGCCTTAATATTTTTATCCGAATGGAGTGTCTTTTCGGGTACAGGATCTTTAAAAATAAAAGATCTTTAGTCATTTTTTCGTTAGCCGATTCCGAGTTACAAACTATTGAATGTTTGAAAAAACGCAAATATGACCGTTTTTAAGGCTGAAAATTCTATAATAATCATTGAACATACCTCAACAAAATTCTGAAGAGTAATTATTAATTTTTTCATTCTAAAGCTTTGTTTTTTAATTTTCAAATAGACGCTATAACGTATGTAAAACACGTGTAAAACGAATGCACTCTAAAACGTATATAAAAGAGATACTCTGAAACGTATATAAAAGAGATACTCTAAAGTTCGATCGGTAGCGAGCGTCAAATTAAAAATTAAAGCTTTTAAATGAAATAATCTATAATTACTCTTAAGGATTTTGTTGAGGGGTGTTCAAAGATTATTTAAGAATATTGGTAAAATTGAAAATTTCAATTTTTAAATTGTTTTTCAGTCTTGCCGTTTTCAAATTCCGTTTTTACATTATTCCTAAAGTTAAATTGGTTATACATGGAAAACGGTTAACTTTACGAAAAAATAACAAGAGACGTTTTTTGTTTAAAATGACCCAAAATATATATAAAACTCCAATCGGTAAAAAATATTAAGTCATTGGAGTAAGTAAAAAAATAGTAGTTTAAAACAAGCGAAAATAACTACAACTGAGTTGATTGCTAAATACCCGTTATCTCTTTTCGTCTTTGTGTTATTGTGTTTACAGGCAGACGGGTAGATGGGCGGATTTGAGGAAATGGACTAATTAGATAATTTTATAATCACCTATAACAAAATTTTTTTCCTGCAATCATTATTATCAATCGTTACAAAATCCTGACTAAACTTAACATAACTTTGTAGGTATACATTATGCATATTGGGTATAAAAGTTGGGACCAGATTTTCGTAGGACAAAGTCTTGATCCTTATTCAGGGGCATGTCCCAAATGTGAATATGCAAAAAAAAACCGAATAAGCAAATTATTTACGAATGTTTTCGCCTTGTCTAGTAAATAAAATCTTTAAACAAAACACAATGAAATTTTAAAAAATTTACCATTTCCATTACCATTATTACGGAAATGGCCGAATTAGGCCATTTTATGAAAACATTTGCCAAACATCCATGCATACGATCAAAATTTTTAAGCATTACAAAGTTGTGATCAAACTAAATGTACCTTGTATATTTACATATACTGGGTATAAAAACTCAGTTTTGTTGAAATCAACTCTAGATTACAATATTCAATGAAATATAAAACATGGTTTTTATTGATGTAATCATTTATTTTTACACATTTTGTGATCATATACGTGGGATTTTTATTTGTACAAAATTTGGTGTGAACAGCTACACAACCTCTATATACGCACATACAGCGTCAAAAGTCAAGCTATCATTTAAAAATTTTCTAATTGATTTGTGCCTTAATTATTCGGATTTCGGAAAAATGTTTCGAATTAAAGTTGTTAGTATAGTTATAATGAACAACTTTTATCCGAAGCATTTTTTCGAAAACCAAATAAATGTGTAACAAATCAATTAGAAAATTTTTAAATGATAGCTGAAACTTTAGAACGCTGAACATAGGGTGTATTCGTTTTAAGCGCTTACACGCGCTCACGCTCATTTATTGGCGTTCGTATTAACTTAGGAATGGTTACACTGTGTCCATGATTTTGGGAGCTGGTAGCATTTGGCGCTCAGGCGCGGATCCAGCCCTAAAATAGGTTGTGGTCACAACCACCCGAAAATCGACCAAGTGAAAGTCGGAGTATGAACTCATATTCCTACAAAGGAGATTTTTACAAAATATATGACACTCTGACCAAGATTTTGCATAGTGTATATGTTCCACGTGGGAAAGCCGTGGGGCGAACACTAGTAAATTAATTTTTTTCGATTCATGTTAGGTTATCAATGTTTACTAACAGTACAAACTACTTACGTCAGCATCACGCCACCAAAAAGGAAGACGGCTAGGAAGTTTTGGCGGCAATTTATATGTGCATACAACACACGCTTACTTTTAAATTAGTAGACGATTATGTACTTTTAAATTAGTAGATGACTTTGCGCACCCAGCGAGTAGTCATCTCTTTTTTCCAATGCAAGTATTCGTGTGCAAAAAATATCGTTTATAATGACTAAGTACTTCGCTGCGTTCCGAATAACGCACGATTCACTGTTTTTTTTTAAATTTCATTAAGGCATTAGATATAATATCATCAACCTATCGACCTCAATAGACCGTGAAAGTGTGATGTCACAAGTCTATTAGGGTTGTGAGCATGCCCATCGTGCCCACAGCGGTGGATCCGCGCTTGTTGGCGCTCACGATTTTGCTTCTTCGATGGATAAAGTGTCTGTGAGCATGGTGTCTATCGTTTGAACCATAGACACTAAACAAGGATACCTAACTCCATGTAAACAAATAATTGGCAAAAATAAGATGTCAGTAGTGTTCCTTCGGCACCGACTATAAGGCGCGAGTTTTAGTTGAAAAACATTACGCATTTATAGTATTATAAAAATTATTTCCAGCCAAAGTATTTTTCAATTTTCAAGTAATTTCAATTTTTTAATAAGGAATTAGTTGAAGTTGAAGTGATAGTTAAAATTCGCAAAATAATTACATAAAAATAAAATAAAAAACATCAAATAATTAAATAGTAACCTGTAATGTTGGAATTGTAAAAATGAAAATAAATTATTGAATCAGAGTATTTTACTTCGGTACGGATGAGTTCCTATCAAAAACTAGCGACCCTAGCGGCATAAAAAGTAAATATAACTTCTACCATTTCGTTGCCATATTTTGTCAATTTTCCCGTTTGAGTTAGATCTCCTTTATATAGTCTCCATCGTTTGAACTCATACATTAGCACGCTTTGTCAGCATACACAGTGTCAAGTTGAACATTAAGGAGCTGAAAGCGTATAAGCGGCCAAAACGAATATACCTATAGTAAGATTGCATAGTAGAGTTCCGAATCCACAAACGAATTCTGAAACAAAGTACCTATCCCAGTCTCTTACATTGAAGGGTTTCTTAAATTTGTTTAGAATTTTGCCACCTCTTTCTACAAAAAGTGAATAGATGTTTCTTCAAAAGTCTCAAATAGCCTCTATATTAAATGATAGTTTACATTTTATACATGAAGGTAATAAAGTTTATAGCAGAACCAGAGTATATAAAGAATATTTATTATCCGAGTAGTGTTTTTACCTTCCAGTACAAGGTTATGTTTTAGTCCAAGAGTCGGGAGTATAAAGGTAAACTTTATACTCCAGTATCTTATTTTATGGATAAGATATATGGACAATTTTTTTTATAAATAATTTGGCAAGGGTCGTTAAACCATTAACAATATGGTATTACAATACATTTTTTATTTTCTAAAAAATAAAAAAACAATTATTTCCTCTGAAAAAAAATTATGTTAAAAAATTATGAAAAAAAAACAACAAAAAATTCAAAAAATAACTGAGGACAATACGTAGACGCTGGATGTAAGACACGGGATTGGCGGAGTCGCTACCGAGACCCATCGGAGCTGGGAATTGATCACAAACATAGATGTTGGGGGTCATGGATTATTTAACGATAGAGAAAAATTAGTGTAACATTTAATACAGACAGAACAGTGTATTTTAGAGGGGGATTTAGACAGAGGTGTTCGAAGATTTAATGAATAGGGCTGTCGATTTAAGGACAGTTTTTGTTGTTTAGGGACAGGAGGTAAGTAATATTTATAGGATGTGCGACATTTTGGGACTTAAGATTTTTATAAAGAATAGCTCTTTGGGGGAAAGTATGTATGTATGGTTCCATATCCCTTTAAGGGATGTTGGAGACTACGTATTTCCAGTTTTTTCGATTTTCCGGCACTCTGCATATCTCTTCTAAAGTCATTCTAGTCCATGCTTTCAAATTATCCATCCAGTCAGTTTTTCTCCTTCCAATTGCTCTTTTTGCTGGAATCTTACCCATTAAAACCGTTTTAATCAGATCATATTTGTTTGAACGCATAATATGACCGAAATAGTTTAATTGTCTTTTTTTTTACAATTTTGCTTAATTCTGGTGACTGTCCGATAATTTTTATCACCTTGCTATTGGTCGTATAACTTCTCCACGAAATTTTTAGCATTCTTCTATAACAACCCATTTCGAATGCATCTATTGTTTTAATTATGTTTGGTGTCAACGTCCAAGTTTCGCAGGCATATAGAAAAACTGACCACACGTAACATTTTAAAAAGTGTGGGGAAAGCGGGGGGAAAGTAGGGGACACTAAAGAAGTACATGATTTTCATTACAACAATCATGACCACAAACGCAATTTGCATTATTTTTTACGTTAATTTTGTGTAAATGCCTTGGTAGACAGTTGTGAACAGTTCTTAGTCTACCAATGGTCACGATTGTGTGACGATCAAGCTGCAGGCCGTCCGTGTGAGTAAGTAACACTAAGACAGGCCTAAAAGGCGCCACGTTTAAAATGGACAAACTTTACCCGCATGCTAAAACATGACTTTACTTCCGATTATGATTTTTAGTGTTATCTTTAACAAAGGTTGCCTCAGGGTAGCGAACTAATTAAGCTTGGCAACTCTGCATATTTTTATTTTGCACATCGAAACCTATATTTTAGTATAAATATTACTGATGTATCTTATGGCTTAGTTTAGCATGCGGGCAAAGATTGCCAATTTTAGAGGAGGCGCCTTTGAGTCTATGATACAAAATTGTCCATGTATCTTATCCATAGGATATTTATACTCCCAGCTCTCGGACTATTTTTAATAAACTTATAAATTACACAAGAATTATTGTAGAACAGACCAAACAAGCTTAAAAATATAGGAATAAGGTTAAAAATTAGAGAGTCAGTCTCCATTATCTATTACGACATGTAGGAGTAGATGGAAATAAAATAGCAGATAGCCTGTCAAGAAAAGGGGTCATAACGTCCCTTATAAGGTTAAAATCTTTCAGTGGCATAAGAGTTATCTGTTATTGCGATTAGCAGCGGATCACCATTTCAGGATATGGAGTGCTCTTTTATACAAAACAGAATCCGATGCTTGGAAGCGTAACTTACCAAAGAATGAGATCTGCAAAAAAAATTACTTTATCGCATAAAATATGTGCCTTATCATAATTTATAATAGCTTCTAACCAAAATATCTCTAAATCCATCAGATCTTTGAAGTTATAATTTTGCAGGCAGGTTGATCTAAGAGTCCATGGGATATTTTTATGTCCATGAAGCTAGCAGAGCAACCTGAGCAGAACACAATTATAATTAGACGCTAATTAAATGTTAATTAAATGCCCTAATTAAAAATAAAATGCTATTTGTTGTATTGTGTTATCGCATGCTCTACTAACTTAATATTAGGCTAGCAGAAAATATTTAAAAAAATTAATTATATTTAATATCAAATTATTAAGCTAATTAAATGCTAATTAAATGCCCTAACTAAAAATTAACTGTTCTTTGCTGTGTCGTGTAACCTCATGCTCTGCTAGCTTAACCAATATTTATCAAATAAATTAATTATATTGTATTTAATATCAAATTATTAAGGTGATTAAATTCTAATTAAATGCCCTAATTAACTGCTCTTGTTGTATCGTGTAACCGCATCACGATACAACTTGCAGAGCATGCGGTTACACGATACAACAAAGAACAGTTAATTTTTAATTAGAGTATTTAATTAGCTTAATAATTTGAAATTAAATACAATATAATTAATTGATTTTTTATATATTGCTCTGCTAGCTTAATATTAAGCGAGTAGAGCATGCGGTTATACGATACAACAAAGAGCTGCTAATTTTTAATTAAAGTATTTAATTAGCTTAATAATTTGATATTAAATACAATATAATTAATTGATTTTTTAAATATTGCTCTGCTTGTTAAGCTAGCAGAGCACGCGACTACACAGCACAACAAAGAGCATTTAATTTTTAACTCGAGCATTTAATTAGCATTTAATTAGCTTAATAATTTTATATTAAATACAATATAATTAATTGATTTTTTAAATATTGCTCTGCTAGCTTAATATTAAGCTAGAAAACAAAGATCAATAATCACTAAACAAAGATCATTCTATTTTAATAAGGGCATTCAATTAGCATTTAATTAGCGTCTAATTATGAGACAATAATTGTGTTCTGCTCAGGTTGGTCTGCTAGCTTAATGGACATGATATTTTTCCATGTTTTACTTAATAGGTATATAGTTATTACTTATTAAGTTTCTGGGCGATATAATTTTATTTCATTTTATTCCTCTCTGAAATTAGCACCTGATCTTAGGAATGATAACAATTATTCAGATATTCGCATTAGTTGGCCAGCGATGGATCCGTAAAGACTTACATACATACGAACGGCTCGGAAGTTAAATTATATCTTGTTAAAAAATTAATTTTCTTTTTTTAACTTTTTTTGAACAATATTAAAATGAAATTAGAAAATAAATTGATTTTCTTTGGTCTAGTTTTCTTTAATATTATTAGGGAAATCTGTGACAAACTACCAAAATGACCAATCTCTGACCTGTAAGGTGGTATAATTCCTAAGAGTAGATGCTAATTTCGGAGAACCGTTTTAGGAAGTTTTAATTTTAATTTAATTTAGGATATGAGAGGAGAAATAATAAAACTATTTTGCAATCTTCTTTATTAATTCTTTTTACAAAATCAAAGGAGAAATAATAGGTAAACTATTTTTTAAACTGATGTAGTATTTTTTATCCACTGAAAACAATGAGCAAGACCACTATCAGATTTTCAATTGGGTGGATCTTAGGGTCGTACAAAGTGCACAATTTCAATAATAATACCAAGTCCCAGATTGATAATGCACAATTTTATTATTTTCTAGATTTTAGTACGTCATTGATTGTACAATCAAACCGTTTAACATTAAAAAGATTCAATGTGTTTAAAGCCGGATCTACACGGGTTTGACGTTTGATGGTTCGTCACATCGTGTGGCAGTTGTTTAAACCTATGAGTGTTCAATGGCGAGCATCGAACGTTCGCACTTGTCCATGTCCGGTCGATGTCGGTATTCTTGCACCGAGCCAAAAGAATACCTCCAACGTTTGAAGGAAAATGTTCGTTGCTTCGACTCAACAGCTTATACACGAGTCATTTATATGAAGGGAGGCAATCGGGTAGGGCGGGAGATTCTTGCCTCACTATTAATACGTCACGGGACAATACAACCACAACAGCGCCAGCAATAGCAACATTGTTATCATTTTTGTTCATTGTTGAAACTGGACAAACTTTTGTACTAAACTGTTGAATTGGATCAAACATTTGATTCACCGTGTAGCAGGAATATTCGCTGCACCAACTGTCCAACTTACTTGTCACAAACGTTCGGTCCAACGTTGCAGCGAGCGTTCGTAGCATCGTGTAGAACCGGCTTAAGACTAAAAACTTACTATAATTTTTCGAATACCTTCAACAAATTTGCTTTTCGTGCCGTGTTTGCGAATCCATCATTATATCAACTCGATGGTAAGTAGTACCTATCGCATTATTGTCTTGGGAATCAAATATGTGTTCAGTTTCCGGAGAATCGGTTGAATTGAAGTAGATGAAACGTCGGTTGCAAGTTTCTTTAGCAAATAAACAAATAAACGAAACGTGAACAGCTTATTAAAAACGATTTGAAAAAATTATCTTTCATACTTTCTTTTCGAATACTGTCTCCAAATTTTTTTCTAATTCCGTTATAATAAATTTCGATTTTCTACTTCTGAGTTCTTATTGTATTAAATGCTTAGTAAAATTATATTAGGTCGCTTAGTAAAATTAGTCTTTTCACGAAGATCTCGGACATTTCATAAAACATGCATTACATGTAGTGCCTGAGTGCTTCGTAAAAAGTCCATATCTTATTTCGACAGATTGTGTCTAACATAATCTGTGGAAGTTTAAATCAGAGGTGGGCGTAGACGGCTCTCCGGAGCCACGGGGCTCCCCATAAGAAAGTGAGAGTAAGCAAGCAAGGTATGGTTTGAAGTAAGACGGAACGATGTTTCAATACAGGTTGTTCTACCAATGCATCATTATTAATATATAATTTTTTGGCGGACGATGATTCAAAATAATTATTTTTAAAAACAGCAGTTACGTGATCGCGTTCTGCTGTCCCTATTACGAATTTATCAAACTCGGCAGAATGTTTCGCGGTATAATAACGTTGGAAATTACTTCTTTTTGAACAAATAAACGTTTTACCACAAAATAGGCAAATTACCTTTTTATCAGTTTTCTTAAATATACCAAAACGATGCTCCCACTCATTGATGCCAAAAAATATCCTCCTTTTCTTCGCAGACGGCGCCGCACCTCCAGTCCTGAACTTATCCAAGACTGCTTGCGATGTTTTCTCCATTATTAAAATCTCTACACGAAATTATACGAAAAATAATTTTCAATAGCACGAATAGTACTTTTCACTTTTATAATTCTAAGTAGACAACTCAGTCAGGTTGAGTAAGCTATCATAAAATTCCCACTTTATGTAAAATTTAACCATTGAGAAATTAGTAATAAATTAACCCCCACCCACCCAGCTTTATCATTGGCATGTTTATTGTATCCAATATCATCAAATTCCCATGACACTATATCCTCTACTAAGAAAAAATAATTAAATCAGGTAAATAATTGTTTATTAGTTCTCCGATATGAATACTTTTGGCAAATTATTCGGAATTTCCGAAAACCTATTTCTAAAATCTAAACTAAAGCTAAACCATAAAAAAATTTACAAGCGGTTTACAATTGTCAAGCGGTAAACGTAAAAGATCAAAAGATTTATATTTTATTCATACACAAATATATTAAAAAGGTACATTTTATGCCCAAAATTCCAGAGTATGTATTCAATGTATTATATGCATTGCATAGTCAATAGTGTATACTTTGTATAATTATAATAGATAGTGACCATAAAAAGGGGTTGGTATTGTTATATTTTTTTCAGAAAATGTTTTAATTAAAAAAAGAAAATAATAACAATTGGTAGGATACCCTGTATTTACTCTATTTCTCTTCTTACCTCTCACCCAGAGCTTGTAAAGTAAAACCCTGCCCACCTATGGTTTAAATGATGAAGGGAAAAAGGCATTTTGTGTTACGTGAAATGTCAAAGAAAACAAGGCCTTATTGTATAATAGATTGAAATAAAAAATTATATTCAAAATTGAAATAAAAACATGTAATGTAACAACTAACTGAGTTAATTGTTTGAATACCCAGTATATACTGAGTTGTTTCTCAATGATTGAATTGTTAACAATTCTGCGTATTCGAATTTATCGCCCCTCAAAACTTTCCGCCTTAGTCTACTCAGCCTTCTTATAAGACCGGCCCTGAACAAAATGACAAAGGTCTTTTAAGTAATGAATAAACGATCACTTACTCTTACAACAATTATTACGCCTAAAAAAAACAGTACATACAAAACAAAAATTAACTATAGTTTAGTCGTAACAATATCAGGTCCATCATTTTTTGATACATATTCACATGTTTCACTATATTGAGGTAATTGTGGGTGTGCTATTGGTTTAGGTTGTTTCCATGCTGGTATTTCATCATATAAATGCTCAGCAGATTGATCGGATTTTGATGCAAAAAATGTACTACCCACAAATTGTCCATTTGTTGGTGGTGATTGTGGATGATCGTATGTATTGTCATAAACCACTGGAAATAAAATACATGTTTTAGAGGCTTGTATTTCAGAAATCGAAAATATTTAATTTGTATCTTACCTCGTAATGTATCCGTTATAAAACGATTTACTTTATCTCGACAATCATTTGCTAATAAATTGCCAAATGTGGATTCTGGTTCGGCCGTAAATTTTGGATTAAAAATGGTAATTCGTTCTATAAAAATAATATAAATGTCAATTAAATTTATGAAATTGCATATCTTGGTTATATGGGTATAAAATGAAAATCATCGGCAACAAAATTTCAAAATCTTTGCATTGATAGTTCTGGAATGAATCACTTGGATATTTCTGGGATTTAAAACAATGTTTTTTATTAAAGAAATATTCGCAATCAAAAGTCGTCGTATCTGGTAGTATGAGAAAAAATATAGTTATGAAATAACATAATAATAATAATAATAATAATTTGTAAACATTGAAATTATTATAAATTATGAAATTTAACCTCATTAACTTAAAAATTAAATTTATTTACAACTATCTTTCTCCAAACATGCATTCAAATTATCTGTTTCTTGCTCATTTACTTGTGGAACGACCAATTGTACCCAACATAGACTCCTAGTGCTGATTTCTATATTAGTTTTTAATTGCGAGTATTTCCCAGCTTCGTTTCTTCAGAGAAAATATCAAATTATACAAAGAATTCAAAATTATACTTTTGGAACATAGAAAAAATAAGCTTTACGTTTCTGAGAGATTAATTTTCTGGAATACAGATGTGTTCAATACATTTCGAGGTTTTTAGTTTCCGGTCTGATTCAATTTCAATTTAGAAAATTGAAAACATTGAAACATATTTATCTATTTCGTTCTGTTGAAGATCCTGAATTTCAGTTTCTACACAGTTGCTTTAGACTTTTTCGATTTCTTAAAATCAGATGCAAAGTTATTATAAATTCAAAAACGTAATAATCAACTGAGAGATGAGTGTTTAAATATGCTGTATATACTCAGTTATTTATTAGTGCGTGTACTGTTGGTTTTACTTCTACACACACAAAGCTATATGAAAAAACCTTGTTTGTACTTAACAAGTTACTACTCACGTTACGTAATTGCAAAGGTTTGGACTGAACACAATAAATAACTCAAAATGTGAACTCGATTACTCAAAAACATGAGATAACGAGCTGAAATTTGTATGCGTGTTCTAGAGCTAGAAAGTGACTTGAGATTCGTGAATTGGCAAAATTGGGCCATGCATCCTTCCGTGAGAGGGGAAAATATCTATCTTCGAAACCATAAGTGATAGACGAAAAATTACTAACTGTTCACGAAATGAAAATTGATTCAGTATATGCATATTTAAGCAATTTCAGTATTGTATTTGCAATGGTTATGTATGATAAGGAGTAACTAGAACATTTGTATGAACACCTGTACGAACTACAATTTTTAAAATTTTCAACCGTTGCTAATAAAATTTACAATAATTTTATTATAAATTATAAATTTGTAGAGTATTATTATAATTAAAAGAAAAAAAAATAGTATGACCCCGACGTGATTTGAACACGCAACCTTCTGATCTGGAGTCAGACGCGCTACCGTTGCGCCACGGAGTCTTATAAATAACTATTCATATTCGACGGTTTTCAATATTACAACGCATGTACAAATTGTCATCATTATTAAAAATTGAATTAATTAGAAAATAAATTTAAAACTCTTATAAGTTATTTTAGAATAAAAATAGATAATCGTACCTTGTAATGGTGTCATAAAGTCATCTCGTTGTATATAATGTACAGATGTTGGTGCATAATCTTTTTTACCCATTGCAGTACTCTGTAATCGTGTTCGAGTGTGTTTCGCTACTTTCCGAGAGGTGTCAGTCATGTATAAAATAATAGATGCTATTATAATAGCTAAGAATATACCAATCGCAATACCTAATAGTGTTATCATAACTGTATGATAAATAGTTTGTGTGTTTGATTGATTTATCAAAAATGTTTGATTATTATTCATTGAATCTTTAATAATGGCATCATGTACACGTCTTAATAAATCACTATTACGTTCCAAGTCTTTAATAACATCATCGTCATTGTAAATTTTCATTATAACATCACTTAAATTTAATTTCATAGATTTATCCTCTTTGATAACAATTGCTACATTTTCTGTTGTTTGAATACTTTTATTAGTTGTAACCTCTTCGTACGTTTCATAATCAAATACATCAGTTTGATTACTATAAATAATTGTTGTTTCTTCATCGAAATATGATATTGTTGATGTCTCAATTTTTGGTAAAATTTCACGTAATATTGGTATAATATCCGAATCATCTAAATCCTTTTGATTTATGTGATAATTCTTATTTGGCCATTCATTTGAAATATTTCTATTGTTTTCTGGTTCAGGTGTTGAAAATATTTTGATTGAAATATTTTTACTTATAAATATTTCAGAATTTGGTTTATTATTTTCATTCATCGATGTTGATGTCTCATAGCTATTATTGTCAGTCGTTACTAGAACCGGAAAAATTGTTTCTACTGTGCTAGGAATTTCTGAAAAGTTAAAAGTAATTGGCATTGAATCGGCATTTGAAGTATTATTGATTGAATGATTATTACTTGTTTGTATAATAGGTGTAGTTGATTTCGAATTTAGTAATAGTTCTTTAAGTGGATTTAATAATTCATCTAAAGTTTGATTCGAATTTGGATGATTTCTTTGATAAATATAATAATTGTATGTATTATTTATGGATGGATATGTATTTATTGGTAAATTTAATTTTTCTGAAAATGAGGTTATATCATCATGCGGCGATGCCTGTTTTTGATTAATATGCGAGGTTAGGTTTGTTGGATATATTACTGGTTCAATTTTTATTGTGGATGATTCTAATGTAATTGGTGTTAATTTTATTGTGAAATTTTGCACAGGATTTGTAGATGTATTATTTAATGGAATTTTTGTTGATAATTGATATTGATTTAAATATGTTTTGGAGGTTAACATCTTTATTATGTCCGAAACGGTTGAATTTGTTTGTGATATATTCAAATGAGTAGTATTCAACGATGGAACAACTACAGTGGTTTGTGTAATTGTTGGATTTGTGGATGTTTGTATAATGGATGAAGGTTGTTGATTGTGTTTTGTTTCTATTGTGTCAGATTGTGTTGAATCAGTGGTAAAATATTTATTTGGTGTCCAGATTATTGAATCTTCTTGTTCTTCTTCAGATAAATTTGATAGGTTTTTATTCGGCGACCATAAAGTTGAATCGTCTTCTGCAAATGAATTTGATAGTTTTGGTTTATCAGTGGTAGACAATGGTGTCCATGTTGTTAAATCTTCTTCGTCTTCTTCAGATGAATTTGAAAGTTTCTGTCCGTCCAAATTTGAATTTGTTATAAATATCTTAATTGAACCATTATTCAATGTCATTTCCATATTATTAATTGAAACATCTTTTGTCGAAGTTTTGTTTGGAATTGTTGAAGTATTATTTTTCATGTTGATTCCATTAGGATTATATTTGTTATGATCCAATGTTACACCCTGGGAGGTTGGAATTATTAAAATACTTTCATTTGTATTGATTGGAATTTGAACTTCTGGTTTCATAAATGTGGCTCTATACCAAGGAGTGGTTTTAAGCTCCTGGTTAGATGGAGTGGATTTAAGCTCCTGGATTATTTCATTCTCTGTATTTATAAAAGTATCTGTAGAAACATAGTCTTTACTTATCAAATTCGTTCTGGTTGATGTTGTTATTGGTGATGATTCTATATGCGTAACAGTTGTTAATTCCATATCAGAAGTTTCTGTTATATCAGTTATGTCTTCATAATACTCCGAATATGTTGGTTGTCGATCTTGCTCTGGTACATCTGAAACATCTTGATCTCTAATATTTGTAGTATCATCTGTGAATAGGAATCTACTATGATTAGTATGGATATCAAAATATGGGTTTGTTGTTATTTCTACTTGAAGCTGATTCTCCCGAATTGTAATTATAGAAGTATCGCTTACATAATTTTCGCGGGTACTATAAGATGCCGTAATAGTTGTCGAAGGTTCAGTTAATAATAATGTTGATATCATTTCAGTTTGGGGTATGTTTGTTGAATCAGCATTATTTAGATTTTTTATATTCTCGATTGTTGTTTTTGTTAGAATTTCGGTTGTTTGAGGTATTTCTGTTGTGTCAGATATATTTAGATTTGCCGCATTCACAACTACTGTTTTTGGAATAAATTGATTTTGAGGTATTTTTATTATATCAAAATCAATTAGATCCAGCATATTCTTTGGCAGAGTTTCAGTTGTTTGGTGTATTTCTGTTGGACTAGGATTATTTGGATTGTCGAATGTTATTTGTGATCGAAATTCAGTTGTTAGAGATGTATCTGGTGGATTGCTTTGATTTTCTACTGGTATTTGCGTTACGACTGTTGCTTCAGTTGTTTGAAGTATGTCTGTTAGATCAGGATTATTTTGATTTATTTCTGGTTGTATTTCAGTTGGAGGAATTTCTGATGAATAAACATAATTTGGATTCGACATATTCTCATTTGGTAGAGTTTTAGTTGTTTGAGGTATTTGTGGTGGATCAGACATTTTTAAAATAACTTCATTTTCACTTCTTCTTTCTTGCAAAATTTCAGTTGTTTGAATAATGTTTTCACGTATAATATCGTAATTTGGCTGAGAGTTTGGATCAATAAAATATCTCTGACTTTCCATAATCTCACTTATTTGAGTTGGTATTGAATTTGTTGCAGGTTCGGTAGTACGATGAAGTGGTTGCATTCTTAGCAACATTTCTTTATTGTCAATTTCATCTTCCATATTGTATTTATCGTTATTTTCAAAAATACTTTTAGCTTTTTCCTCTATATTAAGCTCTTCACGATTAGGACTTGAGAATATCGTATCGTTTTCATTATGCGATAACATGATTTGATTTTTAATTTGATATTCTATTCCGGTTGTCGTTTTTTTGCTATCGAAATTTTGATTTAAATTTGGTGAAATAATTTCATATATTGGTAATGATTCTGTAATTGTTTCTAAATTATTTTCTTCACTCGATGTAGGTAAATATTGATCAGTTGTATCTATAATATCAATAAAGTCAATGGTTGTCCTTTGTGGAAATGTAGGAAATCTTTCATCTTCTGTTTTTATCGCAATAGTTTGTTTGATTCGCGGTTTTGGTGTTTTAATATACACAATTGATGAATTTGACTGATTTATATCAAATTCCTGGTTACTTGACTTATTCTGACGATGTGATGGTGGAATTATTTTAATGTATCTTGGTGTATAAACTTCTGATTTAGGAACAGCATACTTTCGTAGATTCTGAAATTGTGTACTAGATGGGTTTTCTGTGGATAAATTGGGATATCCATCTGATATCTTCAGATAATTTCCTGTAAACTGAAATTGTGTAGTACTATTTTCACTGGAAGAATTATCCGCGGGCAAAGTTTTTGTTGCAGAATTGTCAATGTGTTTAAATGAATTTATAAATGTTGATGAATCTTTTAAACTATCAGAAACTTGTTCTAAATGTTTATGGTTTTCGTTGATACATTGACCACTGATTGAATCACAAGATAATACACATTCAGTGCATTTATGATTACAATTTTCACCGTAGTATCCATTTGGACATTGTATATCACATCTAAAAATATACAAAAATGACATTTGTGGATTTTTAAGACTTGCTGGCTTAGGAGCCGGCTGTCTATAAGTAGACTAATGTCCAACAAGTGAGAATTTTATTAGGTCTTTATTTAGGCCTTTCTGAAATTACAAATCCCTCATTTAATAGTCGTTCTTTTTCTGATGAGATTTACAATACACGTACTATATTTCGTAGCAAATCAACCGGTTTTGTTTGCGAATATACAAAACGGTTACGGTTTTGTTTGCGTAAGTGGAAGGTCCTATTTTATTAGTTTTATATTATTCGATTTTGGTTCACAAAATATAGCATTATGGTACCCAGAGGTAGAGTGTGCCGACTCTTACTCGTATTCCGGGAACAGGTTTTTATTACCATGTGGAATAGATTTCTTTGGACCGACCAACTTTTATCTATGGACAAACTTACCATTTGATGATTAGTCAACAAATGTGCGTGGTCGACAAGTCATGACCGCGGGACACAGTGCACAAAAATTGTTTATTTGTAATTATTTATTAATGTTTAGCAAGTCGACTTTTTCTTCGGTATGTCAGATAATTTGTCCTGAACAAATTATCATGGTACCTTTGTGTATGCGTGTCGCCTAATTGGTGGTATACAAATAAATAAATATTAATTCAACAGAAGATATCTTGCTTGACAATTTAAGTAGTAAAGAAGTATTTCCTGGTATTTTTCGTTCCAGAAACTTTCTATGCCTTCAAGTAACGATTTCTCAATCACGTTAGGCAGACATTCCAATAAATCAACTAAAATTCGAGCTTGATGGAAATTAGTCGTATTTTAGCGTAGTATATAAATTTACCTTTGACCTATCCATCCAGGTGAACATATACAAGTACCATTCGTATGTTGACATGAACTGTTACGACAGTCACATGATAATGCACATTCTGGGCCCCATTTTCCAAATGAACAGCCTACATAACGTAGATTTGAATAAAAATTGAATAAAAACTATAGACTATCGAAGGAAATTTTTGAAGATTGATGGGAAATGATACAAAACACAATAGAAAAGGTAGAGAGCAAAAGGAAATTGTTGATACTATAGGAGAGTTGACAAATCCAACCTTTTATATTCCTTAAAAAAATAATCTAAATATTACGTGTTGTGTAATTCGTTGAAAGAAATTGTTATATTTGGAAAATATTTATATTATATGAAAGACATGCAAAATTGTAATGCAAGTTATTTTTGTTAATATAAATAACAATAATTATTAGAAATTATTTTTAAGAAATATAAGTTTTAATGTAGAAATATTTTGGTTGAATAATATAATTAGTTAATTGTTAGAAGTTTTTACTTTACATATTTTGGCATGCTTGAAAGCGTTAAATAACTGATAGCTGTGTATTTTAAAAAGTGAAGTGTGTGTTTATTATTTACAAATCCAAAGGATATTTGTGTACTTAACCCTTCTGTGTTTACTGACGTAAAAGTATAAAAGGAGTCTTTTACACGTAAATTGAATGCATATATGCATAATTTACAGGTTTATAATAGTTTCTTTTTTGGAGTTTACGCCTTAAGAATCGATTTTTATTTATAGCCCGCGGTACCCCAATTAGATTGGGAGTGAAATCCTATACGTACGAATCTTATACCACCTATACGTACCCTTGTACGTATAGGTGCTTAGGTACCCAAAAAAAACGGGAACTAGGCATAGGAAAATTCATTGGAACGTATCTAGATCCTACATCTAAATAATTTCCATGTACCTAAGTGCAGCCCCTAGTTACTTATGCCTATTTACATTACAATACTGGTAATTTATTGTGTAAGCCGTTTTGCTTAGGTAAAGTTTATTTAAAAATATATAAATATTTTCATAATAAATGAATAAAATATCAATAAACAATTCTTGCAAATAAGTGTAAATGTGTGTGGATAGTAAATCATAAGATCAGTTTTTTTCTGTGCAAAAACCCCACATACTTTTTATCTTTATCATTCTTACAGAAAAGTGACCTATTAACCAAACCCATGAATTTACTACAGTTAAATTGGTATTGAAAATCTGCAACAGCCAATTTTGGAATAAACCTGCAAGACTAACCTTATACACTGAAGGGTTAAACGACTTCTACTAAATTACACTCACTCGTTTCCCTTTAACAATGCATGAACTTTGATTGAAAGATATACGAGATACTTGAATTTGATATTATGTTTCTTTGGGTGTATTCGTTTTGGGTGCTTACACGCTATCGGCGCTTACGATAATCGCAATTGATTGGCGTACGTTTCTGGTTTATGATGGTCCGTGCAAGCGTCTGTTCAATATGGCAGATGAAAACAGTTGTTTTTCAACCAATAGAATGATTGTAAGAGTGCCTTCAAAACCCCCTAGAATCAAACCAAAACCCCCTAAACTGACAATTTGATAAAGTACGTCGGTGTAATGTAGGTTGTTTTCGAATATATATATATATATATATATATATATATATATATATATATATATATATATATATATGTTATATATTTGATTATCATTAATTATCAAGTGATAATTAATGAGAACTCTAGGTTTTTGAAATAAAATTTCAAATTCGCCCCAATACCTAGATCAGTATTTGTATTATAAATACATATTTCGACTACAAAGTAGTCATCATCAGTATAAATTAGCTAGTCGTAACTTACTCTTTGACAATTAGAAATAGAAAATAGAGATCATTATACAAAAATAAATATAAATAAAAAATTATATTATTATATATATTATTATATATATAAAAAATTATTATTATATATATATATATATATATATATATATATATATATATATATATATATGTTATATATTTGATTATCATTAATTATCAAGTGATAATTAATGAGAACTCTAGGTTTTTGAAATAAAATTTCAAATTCGCCCCAATACCTAGATCAGTATTTGTATTATAAATACATATTTCGACTACAAAGTAGTCATCATCAGTATAAATTAGCTAGTCGTAACTTACTCTTTGACAATTGGAAATAGAAAATAGAGATCATTATACAAAAATAAAAATAAATAAAAAATTAAACAAAATAAATTAAAATATAATAAATTTTACTGAAATTGCTCTTGTTAAAATTACTTTCATTCAAGTTTACTCTTGTCAACATCACTCTTATTAAAATTACTCTTATATTGTCTCAGGATATGTTATTCGTTGCTAATTTGGTGACAGTTTCACGATGTTTCTTGGTTGTCCCTTGCTTATATATGATTGACCGATGTTTGACTCTATTCCAAGATCGCTCTTGATTAGTGTTAAGTTATGCATAACTTAGCACCAATCAAAAGCGATCTTGGAATAGAGTCAAACCTATTTATAATACTATGTGGATTAATAATATGTGGATTTTTTTGTTTATTCAGAAAAAAAATTATTTAAAACAAAAATTTAAGAAAATCAATGGAATATACACTAAAAAAATCCCGGGGTACATGACTGATAAATAAAGAAACACTTATATAATGTGTGTACTTCGGTAGAGAAAGCGTCTGTGACCGTGGTTTCTATCTTGGAACCCAACCATTAGCTCGCTTTGTCAGCATACACAGCGCCAAGACGAACACTTAAAATAACGCTTGATAGCGCTGAAAACATGTAAGCGTCCAAAACGAATACACCCTAAGTATTTAAGATAGTTCATTCGTGACAATCAATGCCAAATATTTAAAATACAGTATAGTTAAACTACTGATTCCAGCTATGTCAATTGAATATATCTGGTATTACATATACAGTGTTTTAACATTTATCGTACAAGCATACTATATGTTGTACTAAACAAGACTTGTATTGACAGTGATTATTCATTAATTTTGTTGTTGCAGTTGCAAATTATCACCTTTAATATTAATATATTTTTAAAATTTGCAGTTTTCAACTTTATACGAAAGAAATATACAGTTTTCCTGTTTCAAAAATCTCAATCCTGTTTGGGAATTCATCGCTTCACAATCAAATATTTGAATAAAACACACCGAGTTTAAAACCATATTTCAATTTCATCAAATTCATAAGAAAAATTAATTTTCGAGTGAACTTTCTTGATTATACGGAAGTAGAAACATTATATGATAAAAGGCTGCAAGCGAAAATCAAATCATTTCACATAATAAAAATGAATACATACGTTTATCACAATTTTCTCCGATATATCCATCGTCACAAAGACATTTCCCAATAGTTTCATTACAGGTCGCATGAATACAATGAGCGCATGATATCGGTACACAAATTTCATTCCTTGGTCTATATCCAGAACAACATTTTTCAATGATACGAATTCTTTCTTCCTCCTTGAATGTAAAAATTTTTTTCATTAAAAAAGTTCGTTAATGGGCAAAATCGTTCAAGAAGAAATGGGGCCATAGATAAAGAGGATGGGGAAACATAAAATATTGAATTTCTTTTCAAAAATTTTTGTTTTCTTTTGACGTGTTTAATGCGTACTATGTATGTAATTAAAAAAAGAATAATTAGACAATATTATTATTATTTCACACATTATTATTTGTCTATACTTAGGCGTCACAATACAATACTAACGTTGATTTCCATGAAGACTAGATAGATAGATACATCTTGGGGTTTAAAAAGTATTGCACTTCGATCTTGTGGTCCATTGTAATCCTTCTACTTCAGTTTGATGATATTCGCTTCTCCCATATGTTGGCAATAGCCAGGAGCTTGCTTATCAGATCTTCCTGAAGGTTCATATATTCGGTGTGAGATGCACCGAATATCTTGTATCTGCTGTAACCCAGAGGTTCGCAGTTAAAGATAATGTGGCTAGACGTTTCCTTCTCCTCGCCACACAATCTGCACACAATGTACCCGTTATGGAGTCCCATTGTGTGCAGATGCTTCCGCAGGGGATAATGCCCGGTAATGAATTCGGTAACCTTCCGCAGTTACATCCTGTTCAGCTTCAGTGCATCGGTAGACAGCGTCTTGGTTGCACTCTGAAGCAGTATTTTCCCGAGCTCCTGCCGCGGTACATTTTCTCAGTGATTACGGTGTTTAGCATTTGAACACTTGTTTACATGCTGTACTTGGAATTCCTAAAATAGGCTCTGGGCCTATGAAGGGTATTCCAACTCCCTTCTTTGTCAAGGCATCTGCTTTTTCGGTTCCTTCGAAACCACTGTGACCCGGCACCCAGATAAATTTAACATTGTTCTGTTTTGCCAGCTCCAGCAGCTCCTCCAGACAATCCTTGACTACCCCTGAGGTGACCTCATTTACAGACAAGGCTTTTAAAGCAGCTTGACTGTCCAAGAGAATACATACGTTCTGGTTAATGTAGCCTCTACGTAGGTTCTTACGGACGCAAGCCAGTATGGCGTAGACTTCTGCTTGAAAGAGCGTGGCGTATTTCCTCAAGTTGACGCTTATGTTTGCTTTAGGCCTCTCACCGTAGATTCCCGCCCTGGTCCCTTATTCAGTTTTGGATCCGTCTGTATACCAGCCAATTCCTTTCTTGAGATAGGATGGTTCTCCTTCCGTCCACATGTCCCTATCACAGACTGCAGTTAAAGGCTACCTTTAAGGCTACGTTAGATATATTATGTAAGAGCTAGTGTATACTATATAGAGACAAACATGTCATTGAATTGGTTAATTAAATGATACGACAAATTTACTCATCCACCAGGAATCAAACCCAGACCTCTGGATTTCTAGCCGAGTTTGCTAACCGTTACAACACGGTTGACTCTGGCGGATGAATCAATTTTTTCATATCATTGACAATAATGTGTAAAATAATAAGTAAATACTGACTTCAAAAGTAATACTGTGAATGATATGAAAAAATTGATCCATTTGCCAGAATCATCCGTGGTGTAACGTTAGCACACTGGGCTGGAAATCCAGAGGCATGGGCTCGATTCTGGTGAATGAGTTAATTTTTTCATATCAATATGTAATTATTATAATTATTATTTGCTAGTCATTATGAATCCTTCCTCTAAAAACAAAATTGCCCCGTCTTCGAAGCTCTTACGTGACGAGTTTTAAATTTTATGTGTGTCGTTATAAATAGTGTATAACTTGTTGTTTCCAATACAATAGCCCTCTTCATTTCAAAGACGAGTTGTTTTTGTTTCGGGCAGAATGTCAAATAAGTCAATGTAAAGCAATGTGTAAACAATACTTCATGTCCTTGAGATCCTATGAAAAGGTCTATTCTTAAGGTATTTCCAAACTATTATTAGGTTGCCAAGAACACGAAATTCACAATATTAGTGAAATGAATCCTCAGAAATCAGCTGAATTTTTTTGAGAATTTCTCCCCATGGCGTTTTTGAGAAAATCGTTACGTAAGTAGGAGAAATTTAACATGCATCTTCATAAGCATGGTGAAATAAAATGCACGATTCCGACAGTTTTTACTTCGAGCTCTTTCAATATAGTCACGGTTGTTCTGAAATTCGACACTTTCTTAGAAATATTTTTCCTTAAAACTTTGGGAGAATGACCATCGGGTTGTTAGGGTTTTTGATAAAATATGCGTAAAAAATGCATTTTTTTCATGTCCGCAGCAGAAGTTTATTTTTTATGGTTCAGTTGGCATCCTGAGTACCGGCGCGCTGTTTGAAAGTCGTTTGAAATTATATACTAGTTATATGTATGATGTTTTATTGCGGAATCTCCCTGATTCGATATAATTTTCTATATAGTTTTTTTCGCGTGGGTACCCGATCAGCTGATTTAGTTTGGAAATACCTTAATATCCGTATTCGATTTGATTTTTATTCAGTAATCTTGACAAAATTTGTAAACAACAGTACAAGGAATGTTCGTACATATTAAAAAATATATATATGCGAATGTACCTAAGTGTACTATAGTGTAATGGTTAGCACAACGTCCCGGTTAAACGAAAGTCTATGGTTCGAGGTGGTTCCATTATATTTTTCACATTTTAATTTATAATATTATTTTGTAAGGAATACGTGAAAATCAGGGATATAATGCATTCCGAACGACAGTCTAGATAGATAGATAGATTGTAGAAGCTGCCCAGGACGGGCTGCACTTCGACCATAAGGTCCATTGTGATGTCTATGAATGTGAGTGGAGTGGAAGGAATTTTTGTGTATAGACTAGGAATTGGTAGGATATGCGGCTGCAGCCGACTATGATAGGAACTATGTCGATATTCATCTGGAGTTCGTGAAGGAAACTGCAGAAAACCTTCTCGAGCATAGCCGGCTACTTCGTTCTTGTCCATACGCCGACAGTTTAGTCAATTAACTGCCCCCTGTTTTTTTTTCTTAATAATTGACAAACTGCCGATGTCGGGATTCGAACCCATAACCTCCCAGTTTCCAAGTAGGCATACTGCACAGACATAACGCCAGTCTAAATTTAAAAAACAATGGAACTTATCTGATATTATCTGTTTAATGTTAAATAGTTAGTATTAATGAAAACCTCATGATCTGTGATGTTTAAAAGTTGTGTAATATTTAATATTATAGATACGGATATGGAAGTATAGTAGTAAACAAAGAATGCTTTCACCTTCCGTTTAATCCTCTAACAGCATCTAAAAACATCTTTGTTTTTTTTTTATAGTGCTTAAATACATATACATATTTATATAAAACTTGTATACATAACTTGTTATAATAACTTGTAAACCTACTTTTTAGCATGCGATAATAATAAAACAGTTATTAAAATAACTACTCGATATACAGATGTGTATTTAAATATTTTCTTAAATAATAAACCTGTTTTTTAATTTTGTTTTTAATTATTTAAAATTAGTAAATTAGTGAAATTTATTCGAATTTAAATTCCATTGGCGATATTAGCGACGCCATACATATGTAAAAATTACATATGTAATATAAATATTTTTTGATAGTATTGGGCCATTTAGATAAATCTTGGTGTATGAAAAGTATTGCACTTTGACCTAATGGCCCATTGTGCACCCCCTATAACTTCAGCCTGGCGAGGTTCGCTACTCCCATATCCCGGCAATAGCTAGGAGCTTGTTTAACGGGTTTTCTTGTAGGGTCATATATTCGGGGTGAGATACACCGAATATCTGGTATCTGCTGTAAACGAGAGATTCACAGTTAAATATGATGTGACTAGATATTTCTTCCTTCTCGGTGCACATTTTGCACATGAATACATTATGGAGTCTTATTGTCTATACTTTATAGCTAGTTTGTACTTTATGGTTTGTTACTTTATCTCTAGCAGCATTTGAACTAACATAATTTCGATAGATCGATTTATCTTGGGGTATAAAAAGTATTGCACTTGAACCTTATGATCCATTATCCTCCCCCTTCTACTTCAGTCTGACGGGATTCGCTTGACCAGGAGCTTGCTTATTAGCTTTTCCTGGAGGTTTATTTATTCGGGGTGAGATGAACCGAATATCTAGTATCTGCTGTAACCGAAACATTCACAGTTAAAGATGATGTGGATGGATGGTTCTTCCTCCTCGCCACACATCCTGCACATAATGGATCTATTGTGGAGTGGAGTTCTATTGTGTGCAGATTCTTTCGTAGGTGATTATATCCGGTGATGAATTCCGGTAACCTTTCGAAGTTGAATGCTGTTCAGGTTGAGTGAATCAAGAGACAGCCTCTTGGATGCATTTCGATACTGTATTTTCCCGAGTTTTCGTTGCTGTATATTTTCCCAGTGATCACGGTGTTTAAAGTAAAAAATGACCACTTTGTCAAAAATGATAAAAATTCTTTAAACCAATGAAATGAAAAGAGGGTTTAGAGGGGGAGGGAAAACAAAATTTGGCATATCCCCCTTAATATTGGATAAATCGAAAAATTCATCAGGAGTAAAGTTGTAGAAAATTAGTTTTACAATAATTTTGTTAGTTATCAGTTTTCGATTACACCAATATTTACAGAAATATTTACACTTTAAGATTGAAAGTTAAAATCCTAAATATCTCTGTATACATTTTGTGTTTGAGAAAAATGATAAGGTTATGTATTGTAGCATACATGATTTTCTGCAACTTAACATTTTCGATTGGTCTAATCAGATGCGACATATTATTTTCATCAGACTAAAATTATGACCACTAGAGATTTATCTAGCAGCTCCTGCGTAACGAATTTTTGTTTTCTTTTTAGTGTTTCACCTGCAAATAAAAGCGCGATTTTTTGTCTCAATTATTTAAGTGCCAATGTGAGTTAAATATATAAAAGAATATATGTTGTTCATATATATTTATTTGTGTATACTTAATCGCCAATAATACGATGTTTGTCCATTCGGTCGAATTCCATTTCGGTTACATAAGACAAACTAATAGAAGACTAGCTGAAGACTAGAAGACTAGAGAAGAACTAATAGATACTAATAGAAGACCAGAGAACACTAGATGAATACTATTTATTTGACTATACCGTCTGTTTAGTTTACATCTTCGTATCATATATCCCACGAGTATGACAGAGTACATATGTACATATACATTAAGCAATGTGTATGAGAAGGATGTCTTGAAGGATAGGTTTGATAAACAAGAATATTTTTCAAAATAGTGAATAATATTCATAACGAGTATCACAGAGTACATATGTATACATTTAGCAATGCGTATGAGAAGGAGGTCTTATAGGTTTGATTGGTTGGTGACCACTCGAACAGTAATGAAAAATATGCTTGTTCATCAAACATATAAGACCTCCTTCTCATACACATTGTTTAATGTATATGTACATATGTACTCTATACTATATAGACTGTATACTATATAGACAAATGTCATTGAATTTTAATCATATATGTTGTATTTTCATGAGAAGTTGGTTTTGTGTACGGGCTTTAGAGTAATCAAGCTATGTGCTTAGTGTTTCACCGAGGCTACGAGGTAACCCCGGTTCGCCTCGGTCCTCGGTTACAAGGCACGAGGCGAGGTTCAAAATTTTTATCCTCGTTACTAACCGGGGCGAGGCGAGGTATATTGTGTCAAAAACCTCGCTTCGGCCGAGGCAAATTTACAAAAAGTAATTTTTTTTTTAATAAAATTATATAGCAACATGTATTTTTACAAAAAACATGAAGCAATAGATAGATGCATTTTAAAGGAAAAAGAAATTTAATGCCATGATTACTTTTTATAATAATAATCATAAATTTGTTAATCGCCGGTTTGCAAATTTTATAGAGAAAAGTAAATGTATTATTTTTAATTTGTTGATCGACTGCATATTCTTATTTTAGAGAAAATACGGTCGGGGAATCCCGTCAGGAACGAAGTTCTTTACGTTATTTTTTCAACTCTATTAAACGTGATTTAATATTTAGATTTCTATTGATTTTATTAGTGTATTTTTGTCACGCCAAAAACCGCAGTTCTGTTTTATTAAACTCATCTCTCTCTCTCTTCCTCTCTCTCTAATTTGTATATTTTGTTTTATTTTAGCGAATTTCCGGAAAGGTCTATTGGTCTCGTACCAAAGTCAAAATTTTACAAACATTTTTTCAAATGTCCATCGATCCTACCTAGTAGATGTTGAAAATCACCGTATCTAAAATTTATATATATATATATATATATATATATATATATATGTGTGCGTGTGTGTGTGTCTATAATCGCTCTAACGGTCACAAAAAGATATTTATTTTCTAACAAGTTTTATTGACCATATTGTGTACATTCATACAAAATATGTCAAAGTTAGTAAAAATTTTACCTCGGTCGAGGCGAGGATGATAGCTAACCCAACCGATGCGAGACTAGTCAACATTCTGCCTCGGCCGAGGCCAAGCGAGGCGAGGGTGATATTTAAAAAAGCGAGGTGAGTCGAGGTGATACCAAAACCTCGTCTCGCCTCGTGCCTCGTGAAACAATATATGTGCTTTAGATAAAACCTGCAACCGGTAGAATAAACAGTCAGTGTCATATAAATTGAAATATTTAATAAAGCATACCCGATATCTTTCTGTATTCTTGAACTACTTGTAAATATATTCAAATACATATCTGGTATTTTTATCTGTTTTGTTTTATACATTGGCTGGACAACATCTTTAAAAGAAAGTGAAACTGATATTCGATTACACGATTTTGTGGAGGTATATATCAGAGGTATATAACATAGATTCTAATAAAATTATTCATTTGAAATATATTTAAGTATATCTTCTTATGGTAATAAGATAAACAAAATAATATTTTAAATAATTAAAATTCATTATAAATATTCATTATTCATTAAAAAAAAAAACACTTAAAAAAAATATTCAATTGGAATTTATTGAAAATTAATTAATTTATAAAAAAGTATTAAAATACTATCAAAAAAGTTTAAGGATGTACGAGCACTGGTGCTTCCAAAATTTAAGGCTTAATTTTTTTTACATGTAGTTATAAATCAATTATAAAATTTTCAGAGGGAGGATTACAGGAGTCTTGAATTAATTATTTAATGTTAAAGTTCGAGTTTTAATGCATTGCTCTTATGGAGAAACCCGTGAACGTCGACATATTTTGATAATGTTCACTTGGAATAAAATAAGACAACCCAAAAAAAACAACTACGCAATAGAAAATAGAAATATTAATAAAGAGATTGATCTAATAAAATTCCGGTATGACGGACTTAAAAAACAAGATTTCAAGAGATTTCGGGTAAATTTAATTTCTGTCGGCGTTGCTTAATTACCCGAAATCTCAGTTTTTTTCTGAAATATCTTTTTTTTTTTAAGTTCGTCAAACCAAAATTTTATTGGATCAATCTCTTTCTTAATATTTATTAATCTCTTATTCGTCTTATTTTATTCCAAGTGAAAATTATAAAAATATGTCGACACATTATAGAATTATTTAAAAAAAAAATTTATAACGGGTGTCACGCACAATATGTTTGTATATAGTATATGTACCGTGTTTTTTAAAACCCAATCTCTGTCCATGATACAGCGCACCATGATACGGTGCACTCTGTTACTCACAGACATTTTTAGAATGCAGAATATAGAATATGTATTCATTGATATGTATACAGACACTAATTAACCCGACAAAAAAGGAGGATGGTTCTCAATTCGTCTGTATTTTTTTTATTCTTATTTTTTTATGTTTGTTACCTCAGAACTCCGTCATTTATGAACCGATTTTGAATTTTTGTTTTTGTTTTAAAGGGTTTGATTTCCGATTGGTCCCATTGTCACCAAATCGCATTCTGATGAGGGGATCTCCGGGAAATCGAGGAAAATTCTCATTTTATATGTGATAACCGATTTCTGCGAAATTTTTTTTTTTTGAATGGGTATACTCATTCATAATGCGAAAATAAGAAAATTTTTTTAAAAACCGACTTCAAAAAAATTTTTTACAAAAAAAAAGCGACCCCAAAAAAAAATTTTTTACAAAAAAAAAAAACAAAATGCTTGTAAAAAAAACTGAAAATATGTTATAAAAAAATGCACGAAAAATTATTAAAAAAAAAAAACGGGTAAAAAGTTTTGCTTTGGTGAACTAAAATTGGCACAAGAATATGCAATTATTTTTTTACTTTTTAGTGCATCTTTTGTTATAGAATATTTGATTTTAGAAGTCGGGTTTCCATTTTGTCAAAATAGGTTTTATATGTACATCACTGTCTGTGCAAAGTGAACGATGATGTGGACAGCCTTGTTCACACCCGAAACTGCACTCTACAAATGTCTGTGAATTTGGGTGTAACAGAGTGTACCGTATCATGGTGCGCTGCATATGGAGCTGCAGTGATAGATGCACTACACAATGTTCCTATTGGGTCTATGTTAATAGACATATTGTATAACACTGACCAATTCTGATATTCGTTTACTATTTTAATTTTGAATTCATACTAGCGCCTTTAATGATCATCAAAATAAAAATTCTAGCAGCAATCATACCCACCATATTAGTATTGATTGTACCTTTTGTCGTGTATCTTTTTAATAAAATTTCATTTTTCTGATTTTATCTTTATATAGAGGTCACGGGAGTGCTTAAAACATCTTTCAATTTTTTGTATGTCGTTAAAAAAACAATTTTAAATATGTTAAAAAAGTAAATAAACAAAATTAATAACACAATGGCATCAAAAATGATAGTGAGAGATCATATGCATAGTACTACCATAATATCTCAGGTAGCTCAGTTGGTAGAGCATTGGTCTAGAATGCCAGAGGTCGTGGGTTCGATCCCCATCCCTAGATGTGTATGATTTTTCATATCAAGCATTTGATGTCAAAAAAATTTTAGATTGTTTTGTTTACATAGAAAAAATTCACTTCCCATAAAAAAACAGCATTTGAAGATTTTTATATTTGTATATTTTATGAAGTGTAAACAAAAAGTTTAAAAATAAATTAGAAAATTTTGTTCCCACGGGATAGTGTTTATTTTATAACAAATATTTTATATTATAATAAATAGCAAGCAAAATTTTGTAAAAGTATATTTAAAATATCTTTTTGTAAACTCCTATTTTAAAATAATCTAATAAGTCATTTTCAATTGTTCAGAACATTTAGGGGAACACTTAAGATCTCCCGAATGGTATACTTGTGGATCAGCCTACCTGTGGGTTGTTAAAAAAATAATCTTAATTATAACTTTTCTATTTTTGTTATTCCGAGATCTTAGAAATTCTATCTAACATCACGTTTTTGTATTGAAAATTGACTGGAAGAAAATGAAGTTCAATGCAGCTAAAGAATCTGAACATGTACTGAATATTATTCAAAAAGAGGTAGAATGATTTTGGATCTGAGCAAACTATACTTCAAATAAAAGGGTTTCCCTTTGACTAACACAAGTGGATCTTCAAATAACCTTGAAGGTCATGGTTAAGTTGAAAATCAAGATCACCATAAGATGTGTCCCTCAAAAATAATTTTTATTCAGTTCATTTTTACCGAAAACGAAATCAAAACTTCCTTGAAGAAATATTCAGGTGCCCTGTTTAAATTCCAAATGAGCCTTCTGTATAAATTCCAAAATGGAATGAATATGAAATATATAAATTAAAATTTCGATGTTATCCAGTTTAGTTGATGTTGTCCAAGTAATGATTGTATTAATTTAGTTTTTGTGTGTGTGTGTGAGAATATTATAACAAAGATTATAACAAAGATGTATAGTTTTTATAAGGGTGTAGAAAGAAAGTAATTTATAAAATAGTATTTTTTTTAAAATAACATAATTTTTATATCCGTGTGAGTGATAAATAAAGTAAGACTATAAAAAATATATGTAAAGTGTTATATCTTTCTCTTACATATAAAAATTAAATAATATGTTGTATCTGTAAACTACAAGAATAATCAAAATTGAAATATACTAATTCGGTTCAGATTGGTTCATTTTTTCTTGAACGGAAGTGTACATTGGGATTCTAAACGTAATTCTGTCGAGCCAGTGTTATCGTAGAAATTATTCTAAGATAATAATAATAATTAGCAAAGGGTACCGAAAATGGGTCCCTTGAACCTAGACCAAGGTGCAAGATCCTCTGTGCCCTTCTTGAGAACAATCTGTCACTCGAAGGCGTGAGGTCTCCAATTACCCTAAGATAATTGATTGAAATTTACGATTTTATCATGAGCAAAAAGCCTTTGTTTTACTCAATCAAGTTCAATATAAATGAGCCCATTAAAATAAGAACGTAGGTTTCTTTAAATTCGAGTGACTATAAATTTAAATAAATTGAAGTATGTCCATAATCATGTAATTAATTGTTTAATAAGTGAATTAAGTGCGATGTATAATGTTTTTATTTAAAATTATTTTATTCATGGAACGGATATCTGTTTTCTTTTCTTTGGAAAAAATATTGAATCATTATTTACACAAAAGAGAAAAAAAAATTGAACCAGATAATTGAACTGAAAAAACTTGTAGTTATGTGGGAATCAATTGATTGTCTACATTCTACAATACCGTCTGTATGAAAGGCACAACATAATATAAGATTTATGTAATGCAAAAAATATTGTATAGACCAGTCAAATGAGCCTGATTGTACCATGAAAATTTCCTCTAAATCAGATCTTGGTCTAATTTTGAGAAAATATTAATATAAGTTTGATACAAAATATATAAAAAATGCACCTCGGTCAGGCGCGAATTCAGATAATTCATCGCTCTACGCAGCTGAAAAATTACCGCCCCTTCCCTTAGGATACATTTACTAAAGTACGTAGTATCTAAAAAAAACTCATTCGATGAGGATATTTACAATAAAACCTATTTTGACAAAATGGAAACCCGACTTCAAAAATCAAATATTCTATTACAAAAAATGCACTAAAAAGTAAAAAAATAATTGCATATTCTTGTGCCAATTTTAGTTCACCTAAGCAAAATTTTTTAAATATATATGTACAATTATTGTTATTTTTTCAGTCGGTGTCAGCATAGAGAAATTCACAACTTTTGGACACCGCCTCCAAAAATAACAATAATTGTACATATATATTTAATAATTTTTGCTTCGGTGAACTAAAATTGGCACAAGAATATGCAATTATTTTTTTACTTTTTAGTGCATTTTTTGTTATAGAATATTTGATTTTTGAACTCGGGTTTCCATTTTGTCAAAATAAGTTTTATTTCTCGCTTTTTAGTGACTTTGAAGTTCTATAACTTATTTTATTTGTTTAAATATGGGTAGACCAACTAAACGACCTACTAATTTTTTACTTGTATTTTGTTTTTTTTTTGTAAAAATTTTTTTTTTGGGGTCGGTTTTTTTTGTAAAAAATTTTTTTGAAGTCGGTTTTTAAAAAAATTTTCTTTTTTCCCATTATGATTGAGTATACCTTTTCAAAAAAAAAAAAATTCGCAAAAATCGGTTATCACATACAAAATGAGGATTTTATTCGATTTCCAGGGGATCCCCTCACCAGAATGCGATTTGGTGACAAGGGAACCAACCTGAAATCAAACCCGTTAAAACAAAAAAAAAAAAAAATTCAAAATCGGTTCATAAATAACGGAGTTCTGAGGTGAAAAAATACAGACGAATTGAGAACCATCCTCCTTTTTGAAGTCGGGTTAAAAATCAGACAAACTAATTAGCTATTTATGTACACATGCGCAAGCGTAAACATTCAAAATAACGCTCAGTAGCTCACTCTGTGTAAAAAGTTACTTGTTAGTATTGAAACTATATCATGAGCAATTTTCAATAGTGAGAACATTATAAATAAAAATAAATTTTTCGGGATAATAAATTAAGTAATTATTCATAAAGAATTAGTATTTTCTTTTCATAAGAATGCAAAAATCATAAGAGATGATATTTTTTTAATCTGGAAAAGTTTAGGATTATTAGACTAAAACTTAAGTTTAATTCGATTAATAGATCTATTTTCACTAGTATCTCTTTTGCTCGAAATTTATGTTTTTTCGAAAATTAAACAGATTTTATACCAGATATCGAATGAAACTATAAATATAAACTGTTTGCTAAATAAAAACCACGCGTTATTTGAAAGTTATACGATTATTTGTCATATAACTTATATTAACGGTATTCCTTGTTACGGAATATATTTTAAAACACCATTGATAATAATTACAATATCAAGAAGTTGTATTCAGATGCGTAATGACGGACCATCTAGAATATTAATTTTAAATGTCTGTGAAAGTATCACATGAAAGGTGGCTATATTTACTATAAGTTTATATGTCTTAATTCTTTCTAAAATTGTGTAATAATGTGTAACTTAATTAAATAATTAAAATAAGTAAATTTAAAGGTGACCATTCGGACACGCATATTTTTTTTATTTAATTTTTTAAATTCAATTTAATTTCATGACTAATGAAATATTAAAGATTTTTTTTAATAACTTATTATTGAAAAAAAAAAAACTGAATTAAACTTAAATTACTTGAAATAACACTAGAAAGGATGTTACGTCATCAATTAGTCATGTGATGTGCTTGACATCACTTCAATAGCTCAACTGACAGGTGATGTATTTACTATTGATATCTCTTCAGTAGGAAATACATTGTTTGAATATTTTGATGAATACTGTTTATTAATGGCTAATCAATTGTTTAAATTAATGATACATATAGATGGATAGATTATCGTATAAAAGCCATTGTCTCAAACATATCTGGCCGTTCTTGTTACTCTTTTAATGTCCTGTTAACTGATATGACTGCCGAAGGATAACGGTTGAACAGTTTCCAATAGGTGTTTGAAAACCAAACAATAACTGTTGTAACAGTGAATTTTGTTTTTAAAAATTTTCTCTGTTTAAAATTTATTATTTTATTACGGTTTGTGTACATTGGATGGCCGCGGCAAAAATTGAAAGAGTACGGATTTTTTTATTCATTTTAAACATTTATTAACCCTTTCCAGTTGTCGCACCGAGATTAGGTGGATTTACCGGGTAGACAAAGTAGGCAGCTTTCTGGGGCTGCAAATTTTGATCGTTTAAACTAGATATAACGCTATTTGGATGATCAAAAATGTAACTTTTCATTTGAAAACATAGCCTGATGTTTTATCTTATATACCCTTTCATCTTATGATGAGAACAGTTATAATTTCGATGCTGGTTTTTGACGTCAGCGCTTGTTTTGGGCGTCCAACATACAGCGCCAAGCTAATTTGACAATCATAATATCATTTTTCTAAATTAATAATATATATATATATATATATATATATATATAGTATGTATATATATGTATAGTATGATATATTATGTTGTAATATATAAATTGTATTCGAAAATTTTTTTCGAAAACAGAATGAATGCTGAACTAAAAAAAAATTGTAGCCAACGTTTGTAGCCAATAGGGAATATGCATGAAAATTTTTTTTCACTTGAATTGAAGCATGTTTACTTGACACATATCAAGGTAAAATTACTTTTTAAATAACTTTAAAAATAAGCGAGATATGAATGATTGAAATTCCCGATTAGACAAAGAGGGTGATAGCCCTCTTGATATGTTATGTGACGTCATATTACACTTTAACCATTTAAAATACACGTAAAACTCCGTTTTTAGTATTTTTGTAAGAAAGAGACAGATAATAATCTTTAAAAGCTTATAGCTTCCTTGATATTTGTCGGATTTTAATTTCGATTTTAAATATTATTACAGTATTAACAGTATTTTCATATTCTGAAAATAAATGTGAAAAAAAATTTGCATGCATATTCTCTATTGTACATCTTGACCTAATTTCACTATGAGTGTAAGACAAAAGACAAAAACCATAAGAGCAAAATTGATCATTTTTCATCATAAAAGATTTCTTGTTTTGAAACTGCTAGAATGTGTAAATACAAAGCACCATCCAACTGCATTTTAGTTGAACAATTAAACAGAAATGAGTGACACAGCAATAGATTTGGGATCTTATTAGTTCTACAACCCCTCCCATTAAAAATGGTTGTAAATGGGTGGAAATGTTTGGGAAAGACCACAGAAAGTGATTCTAAGGAGGAAAAAGTCCTTTTCGTCCTTGAAATCCTTAACCTACACCAATCCCCCGACAATTAATATTGTAAAAAACATTTTTACAATATTTTTTACTTAAAAATGAAAAACAAATTTTTGAATTTTAAGGATTTCAAGGACGAAAAAGGTTGGGTTGAGTTGGCTTGGGATGGGGTAGTTTAGCGGCAAATTATTTTATTGGAAGGTATTGAGTTGGGGTAGTTTAGGACTTTCCCCCCTTGGAATCACTGCCTATGGTCCTAGCAAATCATTTTCACTTAAATTTGAGTTGAATATACGTACAGATGTCTTAAGAATCTACAGAACCTTCAATGTTGAAATTTCATGAATTCTTTTTATAAAAAAACCAAAAAAATTAAAATGCTTTTATGCTGAAAGAACATTATAATTGAATATGATTAAAAAATAGTTAAGTTATCATACATTTATTATGTGAAGAAAGTAAATTCAAATGAAAAAAAAGCAGATAAATATTTTAAAATCGAGTCACACATGGAAAAGACATTTATTTATTTTTACTTTTTTTAAAATTTAAATTCAAACAATATTAATAACATTTAAATTCAATACCATAATCATTCTTGTATTTGACTTAATACACTATTTAGTCATTTTTATTAATACATACAAATTCAATAGTATTTTAAGGAGGTTCTGTTCTCTGTGTAAAATTAATGAAAACGTTTACGTCGGACGAATCTGGTTTTCTTCTGTTAAGGCCTAGCGCGAATTTGGATAATCAAATTCAGCTATTGATTTCGTACCGATATTTAGATATCAGAAAAACGTCTTCAAATGTTCATAGAACATACCTAGTAGGAGACCAGGGTCTGTTGAACCATTTTAAGCCAAATCCCAGTCTTTATGGACAATTTAACTGAGCGTATTTGACAGTATGCCTTAATTAAACCTTAGTTATTCGACTACTAATAAATATGATTCTAGTGGCATTATCTGCTTTCCAAAAACATCTGAGATCAATTTAAAAATATCAGGGGAAATATTTCAACAAGTACCATACCTGGGGCAGTTGTAACAGTGATTGGGGTCAGCTGTAATACTAGCAGAATAAAGCAAATAATGTTGTAACAAATGTAACAAGCAAATAAAGTATGTAACAAATAATGTTGTTATATACTTATTTGTTAAGACCAAATTACAGCAAGTAACAAAAATAGCTTTTCTATATATAGCGCATCTGTAGATATAGTTGATTTTCTTTTGTTTGCGCCGCTTGTTTACCGTCAGCTTAAGTGGTGCTTTGTGGCAAGGGTTTACTATTTCAGATGAAAATACTTCAGTGGTCGTAGGTGGTTTTGGTGAATCTTTTCGACTTGTATATGTTCTTGTATGATCCGTTAAATGAGTTACATTTTCACGTATTGGAGGAATTATTGCAGTTACTAGAGAAGACTGAACAGACTCTAGAGTTGGACTAGAACATGCTTCATTTCTTTCACAACTTGCATCTTTCAGATTTGGCGTGTATTCATCATCTCCTACATGGAAGTTTGTCTATTCATTTACAATGTAAGGACTTATAGCCTGAAAATCATCGTCATCTTCTGGATTATCTTCATTTGGATTTGGCCGGTCATAACCAGTCGAAAACATAAAAATTGTTACAACCATCCCTGGCAAATGTTTTAGAAAATTTACCCCTACATAGCAACAAAAATATTTACTTTTGCACTCAAAAACACAATGACATCTCTTGCACACGTATAATGATCTCGAAGCGACACTGAATGTTGATAAACATGTTCCGACAGTAAAGGCTCGTTCTTTCCTTCTTGTACGGCCCCGCTATCAGCATTATTTTTTTAATAATTTGCTTTCTTTCAACCTTACCCTGTTTCAACCGACCCCGGTCTACCCTACATCAGGGCTGGACACCCTTTGAATTTCTTGTGCTCTGAGTGAGAGGTAGGAAGAGAGATAGATAAAATGTAGGGTGTCCTACCAATAATGCAATATAAATTTAATTCTTTTTAGAAACTGAAAATCAATGGTCTTTTATTAATGAATATAATTTATTTAATCAATTTAGGAATAGCTTTGCCTACTCTCGGCCCATATATAGTGCGGTTGACCATTATAAAGTACTATTCGGTGCTAGTGAAAAGTTTTAGTTGTTTAGTTTTCGCATAATTTATTTTTTCAAAAAAGTAAAAGTAGTTATTTTAATAATGGATTTCAATAAATTTTACTGAATCTAGCACTGAAGTATGTTCTTCAAAGTACATGCAGGTACCAACCCATTTTTATGGTCACTATACAAAGTATACATGCTCTGAAATTCTTGGCTGGTAATTTTGGGCCTACATGTCAAAAATGACCATCAGTAAAAGCTATATATGCAATTTACAAATAATACCAAACATATTGAATATTACAACTACGTAACCATTGTTGGTACCTTGATATTGTTGTTATTACGCTCTGGATTTTTATTATTGAATCTTTTGCTATAATTACCAAAAATCAATAAATAATAGGAACCCCTTTAGGTATTTTTAGACATCTCGTTTTATTCAAAATATCGATATTCCTTCATATACTGGCATATGTATGTTAATGAGTGAAAAATTGTATGATATCATACCCTGACCTGTGTTCCTTCTATCTGGTGCCTTCTTTCAGGATTAGTTTCTTGGTAAGAGCAACCATTCCAGGCCTATGTTCTTTAAGAAGTGTAAGATCTGGGTCTATCCAGGATTTGAATGTTCTCTGAGGACAACTGGTAGGTGTCCGGGCATCTGGTTCTCTTGTGTATCAGGGTGCTACAGACCAGCCATGCGTTATTAAGTGTTCCGGAGTTTTTAATTCTAGTATCTAGAAATGTTCCTTGATCTTACAATGCCCTTTAAAGCAATCCGTTTACTACTTTTTCAGGCTGATGCGGATTTTGAATCTTCTTGGGTAAAATTTTCGGGAAGATTTTTTACTTTCCTCAGCACCAACAGCTCTACTCCTGCATGTTCTGTCATCCAGAGAAAGTTGAGTTTATTATTTTTGTCTAAGCCGTTGAGCTTAGTTAGACATTTCCAGACTATTTTAGAACTAAACTTTTTTTGCGAAAGTTAAATTTTTTGGGATTTAGCCTCACTTTTAACTTCTGCAAATTTGTGGAAAAGTCTAACTGTATCGTAAACTTGCAGTAAACAAATTTGCAGAACTATGTTTTATGAGTTCAATTTCAACTCAAAGTTAACCACTTTACCGCTTCTGGAAGCGGTAGGGCTTCAACCTACACTTCTGAGAACATTTTCTTTCAATTTATATTTTTATTATGTAATACTACACCAATTTTCAGAACTATGTTTAATCGGTTTTGAATTATCAAAACTCTACACGTTTAACTCCCCCCCCCCACACTCTCCGCCTCACCTGAGACTTCTGCAAAATGCGACTCTTGCTTTGACGATGTCATGGGAAACTTCTGAGAAAAAATCACGACTATGTTTTATCTGTTCACTTTTATGTAGCCAGCGCATAGTCTAGTAGGAGCCTCGTAGTCCTTTGGAGGCTGACATTCATTATTATATAAACATGATTTTACCCAATCTTGCTTCATTTACGGAATAGACTAATCGTCTCAAACACTGACGAAAGTAGAGGTCTCGCTTTTTTAAATATCACCATCGCCTTGCCTCGGTCTCGGTAGAATGTTGACTAGCCTCACCTCGGTTGGGTTAGCTATCATCCTCGCCTCGACCGAGGTAAATTTTTACTAACTTTGACTTATTTTGACGAATGTATAGGTTTCTATTTGACGATCATACAATTTTATATCTATACAGCCCGTTTAGTTCACATCTTCGTATAATAGATCTCCACGAATATGAGAGAGTACATATGTATACATTAAGCAATGTGTATGAGAAGGAGGTCTTGTAGGTGTGTGTTGGTTGTCTGTCGTACGATATACGTTCAGATGACGTTTGTGCAGTTGGGTTTGTGATGTATATGCACTGATGCAATCATTAGTATGTGAATGCTTTTGGAAAATACGTGTTATTTTATTTTTGGTATCATTACAAAAATGGGTTATTATTACACAAAAAAAGAAAAAGTGCAAATTGTACAAATTAGACCTGGAATCTGTATGGTTGCAACAAGATGGTTGCCCTGCACACAATGCCATGATAGAAAGGCAGTTTCTGAAAGAAACTTTCCAGGAACGTCTTATGAGTGCTTTTGGAAACATGAAGCAGCAGTAGCCACCCATATCGCCAGATCTATCTCCTAACGACTTTTTTTTATGGGGTTTTCTCGAAACACAGATCTATTCGCGGAATAGGCCTGAAAATTTGCAACAATTAAGGCAAAGAATTGTTGACACTTGTGCGAATATTTCTCCTTAAATGCTAGAAAATACCCGGGCAGATTTCTACAACCGACTCGGATATTGTTTAGCAAGTGATGGAGGAATATTCGAACCGTTGGTTAAAAATTTTTTTTTGTCGGAATTCTATTTTTTTTTTTTTGGAGTTTTATTTTTCTTTTAATTTGTGTGGATTGTTGTTAAATGTTATACCGTTAATAATTTATTTTCAAACATTCCACATACAAATAAAAAGGGATATTCAAAAAATAATTTTCAATTGTTAGAAGTAATGCTATGATTAAGAAGACAACAGTGAACATATTTAACGCACTCTAATTAGATGTTATAGCATACTAAACAACAGAACATTGAACAACATAACAAATCATAACAACTGATCTGTTCATTTAAAAGACCCCACTCCACAAACGTCATCTAAAGTATATCGTACGACAGACAACCAACACACACCTACAAGACCTCCTTCTCATATACATTGCTTAATGTATATGTACATATGTACTCTCTCATACTCGTGGGATCTATTATACGAAGATGTAAATTAAACATATTGTATAATCCAGTAGAGTTCGAATGTTTTTGTTGAAATAAATGCGTTTTTTTAAGATCTATGATTCGGTCAAGATAAATTGCTGTATTTATTAATGTAAAACACTTGACCCTCCTTTGGGACTTCGGTAAGTTGTCGGATTATGAACATCTGCGTGTTAACAAACCAATACCCTTAAAAAAACGCTTACATCATTGAATGTGATTCAAATTGTTATACTATAAGTGTTTATTTAACTGTATGGTATTTTCAAGGTTTATGTGAAAGTAAAATCTAAATATTGCGTACACATATTTTATTATAGTGTCTTCAATTAACCGACAGTATGCAACTAGCTTAGTGCTATGGGCAAAACTGATTCTTATAACCAGAACGACCTAATAAAATGACTTTTAATTAGTGGTCAATAATTATAATTTCTTTTTAGATGGAATCTCATTACTTTCACTTTAAAAATAATGATGTAATGGCATCGTTTTTATCATAGCAATTATAATTTGGAATATTTTTATCACAGTATATATATATATATATATATATATATATATATATATATATATATATATATATATATATATATATATATATATTAGAAATCACAATATTTTAGAAGCCAAACCTTATAGTTTCAACTGTAAAAAAATCTGACATTAAAATTTTGAACGAGGGTCGAGTTGTTAAAGTCTCTCTGTTTGAAACTGGGAGGTTGCTGCTTTAATTCCCAAAGATAGCAATTTGTCAATTTAATTAATTTAAAAAAATTTTGAGGCTGTTAATTGACTAAACTGTCGGCGTATGGAAAAGAACGAACGTAGCTGGCTATGCTTGTGAACGTTTTCTGTTATTTTTTTTCACTAACTCCAGGTGAACATTTGCAGTTCGTAGTGTTTCATGAGGCACGAGACGAGGCGAGGTTTTGGTATCACCTCGACTCGCCGCGCATTTTTAATTATCACCCTCGCCTTGCCCCGGCCTCGGCCTCGGTAGAATGTTGACTAGCCTCGCCTCGGTTGGGTTAGCTATCATCCTCGCCTCGACCGAGGTAAATTTTACTAACTTTGACTTATTTTGCATAATCATGGCATAAAATTTCTTTTTCCTTTAAAATGCATCTAATCTATCTATTGCTTCATGTTTTTTGTAAAATTATATATTACTATTATTTTATAAAAAAATTACTTTTTATAAATTAGCCGAGGCGAGTTTTTGGGACAATATACCTCGCCTCGCCCCGGTTAGTAACGAGGATTAAAATTTTGAACCTCACCTCGCCTCGTGCCTCGCCTCGGTCCTCGGTAACGAGGCACGAGGCGAGGTGGGGTTACCTCGTAGTCTCGGTGAAACACACTAGTTCGTATCAAAATCGGTAGTAGTTACAAAACCCAAAATTCTTAGTCTACATAGAAATTCATTTTCTTTTAGGGATCGGTAAAGAAGGCCTAGAGTGGCCTACTTGCCAGGTTTCGAACTCCCCTCCTCTACTACTACTACTAACTTGATTGCATCGTTTTTTCATATGAGAATAAACCTGAGATAAATACGATAGGTCTCGAGTCGAATAGACTGGGTACCCCATTTTATCGAATACAATTATTTTGATATCTGAGTATTCTTTAAAACAAAAACTGCAGATTTTGAAAGAAGGTTGTGGACTTATATATATGACTTTTCATTCAGATCATTTCAACCCCAACAGAATGAAAAGGGACGCTTCAATTCTCTAAAAGATAAAATTAGTGTCGACTTATAAAATGTATTTGTTCATAGAGAAATACAGAATTAACTTCCGTTACCTCGGGAAGCTGACTCAACAGATAAGACTCACTACATATTATAAGACAGACTCACTACATATTATAAAACAAAGTGCTCCGCCGCGTCTGTCTGTCTGCTCGCGATAAACTCAAAAACTATTGAACCGATTTTCATGCTGTTTTCACCAATGGATAGAGTGGTTCTCGAGGAAGGTTTTAGTATATAATTTGTCAAGTTTTTGTATATATTGCTCCTTACATATTATAAAAATGAATCACGAGGAAGGTATAGTTGTATAATTTATTGATGTATAGGTGTATAATTTATCAGTCCTTGACGGGAGAAAATATTATGTTACTTGGTTATAAGGGCGTTACAAAATTTTTGGGGCAAGGCAGCGACGGGTAATGCTAGTTGATTATAAAAAGAAACGTTGACTCATTTATATAAAGTGTATATGATAAACAGTGACTGATTTTTATCCGTTTTGCAGCTAAGATGCTGATGGCATGAATTACATCACAATTTAATATTGTTTAAAATACGGAAAACATAATGTAAAAATTTATTTTTCATCCCCGACTCAAAAAGAGGGGTGTTATAAGTTTGAAGCCTATATCTGTCAGTCTACCTGTGGGCCTGGCCTGTCTGTGGCATCGTAGCTCTCAAACACATGGACCAACTTGAATGCGATTAGATAGCTGGTTTCCTTGTGATGGTTCTTAGCTATGTTCGATAAAAATCCAAATCAGGCGATTACAGATTATCAGCTCTTAGATATTAACATTATCATTTTACATACAAATATGGTGGAGTTAACGGGAAATTCTTTAATTTATTTTTGTTGAGAAAACATCATAGCGAGACTATACAAGATTTTAAATGGGGAGTGAAATTAAATTTTAGATTATACAATGTGCCGTTTTTTGAAAACGATGGGCTATGTCGGCAATCATCGACATTGGCTCAAAGCCTATCTTAGGAATTCCAAGGACTGCATGTTAACAGGTGATCAACGAGTGGTCAAATGCTAAACACCATGATCACTGGGAAAAAGTACCGCGGCAAGAACTCGGGTAGGTAGAAAGAGGCTATCTCTCGATGCACTGAAGTTGAACAGGATGCAACTGCGTAGGGTTACCGAATTCATTCCCGGGTATTATCCCCTGCGGAGGCATCTGCACACAATGGGACCCCATAACGGGTCCATTATGTGCAGATTGTGTGGCGAGGAGGAAGAAACATCCAGCCACATTATCTTTGACTGCAAACCTCTAGGTTACAGCAGATACAGGATATTTGGTGCATCTCATCCCGAATATATGTACCTTCGGGAGGACCTGATAAGCAGGATCCAGGCTATTGCCAACATATGGGAGAAGCGAATCTTTTCGGACTGAGGTAGAAGGGGGACCACAATGGACCATAAGGTCGAAGTGCAATAGTTTTTAGACCCCAAGATGAATCAATCAATCAATCAATCATCAGCTTTCGTGTTTTAAATGGGAATAAATTATTTGTGAATAAATTTAAAATACAAAAACATTGACGTTTTCAAATGTCAAATGAACGGACATGGACTACTGTAGCTTTTTCGGTTGGTAGGATATGTTTTCACATCATGTCTGAGTCTCTAGCTCAAAACTTTTTAAGTTTTTTTCTGCGCTGGGGGTTTTTTTTTAATTCTTAATTTTACTTGTATTTTTTTAAGCGAGCACTACTACTTTTTAATATCTAATTTTTAGCGTTAATTTTTTTGATCCAAAATTTGGACCTATCTGTATAATAATAATTTTTTATGTTTTGTAAGAATATTAACTATTTTCTGTATCTCATATATAATTAAAGTGATATTATTTAGAAATAAATTTTATTGCATCATAAACTGTAATAAGAAATAAATATATACATATTTAGAGAATAAACTAATAAATAATTATTTATAATTCACTTAATAATCTATCTAATTCTTTTTTCTATAAAGCATCTCTTTTCGTTTTTTGGAATATTATATAGTTATTTTGTGTATTCTTTTTTGGTTTAAGTAATACAAATTCATTAATATTCCTCCGTTCAATAATTAATTGGTAATTAAATTCAAACGGCTATTTTTATGTAATCATTTAATCAAAGTTATAATTCCAGTAATTTACTAATATTACTTTTATAAATTATGTTTTGAAGAAATTTAATCAAGAATATTATAATGAATATTATAAATGTTTTAAAGACTCTGCATATACTGAGTTCTTTATTAGTGCGTGTGGTATTATTTTATTTCCACTAAAGCGTAGATGAAGCAAAATATGAATTGTGTTTTATATACAAAGATACTGTATGGTATGTATGTATACACGAATACTTCTGTCATCTACAAGTAATTACAGATGTTTGAGCTAACATTTTTGCTATGAAAAACCTTATTGTACACAATCTTTCTTCTATCTTTCACGGTTCAAACCATAGACATTTTTAGGGTAATACATAAATCAATTTTGTTTTTTATCGACCTTGAAGAAACTTTTAGCCGGTTCTTGATAAATTCGCACATATTCCTCATGATGGAAAATATTTTTGGTTAATTTAAAATAACACAGATTCAAACCCAGTTGGTGTGGTTAACATAGGTGGATTAAAGATATAGGGGTTTTAGGGCACTTGACTACTTCAAATTTTGTATTCATTTTCTTGTAATTTTGAAGTTAGTGAAATAGATTTGGTAGCTATATCCGGTTGTGTTTTATATTTTAGTTGAAATTATCGGGGAATTTTTTTTTATAATGATTGCGGAATCCTACTACGTACGCCTATGTTATGTATTCAGAGGCGGATAAAGGCGTCTCTGATAAAAATTTTACGTAAGGTCCAGGGTAGGGATTGACACTAAATGCCCAAAACTGAATACGTTTTTTCTGCTTTTTAGCTGGTTATCACATTAACGAAATGAATATTTTGTGGGTATGGACGCTTTAACTATTCAACATTTCAAGGCAAAATCATATCGACAATACCTGAAAAAGTGTTTCGCATTTGAGAGTCTTTCCATCTGGAAACTTTTTCCCCTTGCTTTTCTGGTAGTAGGTGGAAACTTGATGGATAAAAATACAAATTTTTTTTTACATATAATAATGAGCTGTAGCAGGTCTATTATCGAAGTGTTATGCGACTTGCAAGCATTATTCAAGTAATGTAATTTTATAGAATGTACATACATAAATGCTAGCAAGTTGCAATATACTCTAATATAATACCTAATTTTGCCATCAAAATAGAGAGTTATCAATGTTTAATTTTGTGGACTCGCTTCCCTCGCAATGGGCCCCTTAACCAACGGGACGACCTTCGGCCTTAGCTCCGCGTTCTTGGTATAATGCAAAAAACCGCACCATTCTAGCATGCATAGAAGTAAAAAAGGTAATTTATGGAGGTTTTTCCTATTTTCGGGAGGGGATTGCGTTGGAAAAATAAAAGTTTTCCGATTTTTTCCGCGAGTTTGAAGTTATTCCGCGTCAAGTGCGAAAAACTCCATCCCTCTTGCATGTTTAGACGTGTATTAGAATTTTTATACGTGAGTGAGTGGGTGTGTCAGTTGTTGATACAACGGGCTATATATATGGTAGGTCTGGTTCTGCTCGCAAGGGAGCTCCACCAAGGCGGCCTTCAGCCATGGCTCGGCGTCCTTGACATAATGCAAAAAACCGCACCCTTCTAATATAAATAGAAGTAAAATCGGCAATTTTGGTTTTTTCCCCATTTTCGTTGGGAAAATTAAAGTTTTCCGATTTCCCGTAATTTGAAGTTATTACACGCCGAATGCAAAATACCGCATCCTTCTACCATGCCAAGAAGTGGGTTAGAACTGGTATACGTGAGTGAGCCAGTCAGTGAGCCAGTTATACAAAGGGCTGTATATATTAAAAGGTTCTAAACTGTTCATCATTAATTCGAATCAAATATTTACACCTTTACCTAAAACGCAAGAGACTGTGGCTACCAGACGTATAAAGTTTCAAACGGGAAACACTTTTACTTACATTGTTGATAATATTGTGACTTAAAAGAAAGAATCTGGAGAAAAATATTCAACAGTTCTTAGACATAGTATACCTCAGTTTTATAATCGTCTACGTAAACAATTTTATCTTCTTCACATCGTGGTGGTATCTGTAAACACCATTTGTATTCTCGAACACGAACAGGTTTCTTGAAAGGTTTACGAACGGCAGCAACATATCTGGAAAATGAAATAAATTTTGTTTTGTCACTATAACATATAAAACCACATTAAAGGAAAACAATTCGGAAACAATAAATCATTTCAAACTTTTAAGTCTGAATATATGTACTGTCTGTTTTAGAAAGCTTTGCTAATAGAGAATCAATGTTAAATATTATTTACTATAATAACTACATAATGCTTCATAAAGAAATAAAAATAGTAGGGTACTCATTAGTCTTGAGTGTGTGTGTGCATTCGTAATGACTAATAATATTATAAATTAAGTGGGCATCACTAAATTCCCACTCTTAAATGACATCAAACAAACATTATACCACAAGCAGCCAGATGTTTTTAAGTATGTGTATGTTTGTATGGTTTCATAGTAAATATTTTATTTATTTATTTAACATTGATTCCATATTAGAAATGCTTTTGAAAACAAACTGTATAGTATATAAAAGACAATAGGGAATATGCATGAAAATTTTTTTTCACATTTAGGTATTTTCAGAATATAAAAATACTGTTAATAATGTAATAATATTTAAAAACGAAATTATAATCCGACAAATATCAAGGAAGCTATAAGATTTTAAAGATTATTATCTGTCTCTTTCTTGCAAAAATACTAAAAACGGAGTTTTACGTGTATTTTAAATGGTGAAAGTGTAATATGACGTCACATAACATATCAAGAGGGCTATCACCCTCTTTGTCTAATCGGGAATTTCAATCATTCATATCTCGCTTATTTTTAAAGTTATTTAAAAAGTAATTTTACCTTGATATTTGTCAAGTAAACATGCTTCAATTCAAGTGAAAAAAATTTTCATGCATATTCCCTATTGTGATTGAAAAGACATTATATTTGAAAAATTGAAGTTTTTAAAGACAAAAAATTGTACCTTAAGAATTTATTTACAAATATATGCAATTAAATTTTCGTTTAAGTATCGGTATTTCGATTGCAACGCCAATTATCGTCCGTTGATAAATTTTGGTGTGGCGCTTTAAAAAATAAAAAATTCGATACACAGGAGCTGCGTCAACTTAGAGAATTTTCTCAGAATAAATACTGCAATTCTCATTTGGAAATTGATATTTCAATTCAGCAGTGACAATTTTATGATCAAAAAGAAAATTTTTATCTGATATCGTTTTGGTATTTGAAGCCCAAATTCATCAATAAGTAGAAATGACCAACGGGAAAGGGAGGAGGGTCCAGCTTAGAGAAAGAAGAAAACTCGTTCCCCTCACGTATCTCTGCTACCGCTACGTTCTTTCCGCATCATTTCTTATTCCGTTAACGCGCTTCTCTAATTGGTTGCTTTATTTAATTAATATCTAATTAACGGTGAGTCAGGTGCAAAAATTTCTAACGACTTTTCATCTTAGAATTTCCTCCTCTATCCACCCATTCAAAACTCCATAACTTTTGACTCACCCGGTATATCGAAATTAAAAAGAAAATTATCACAGCTAAATGAGATCCACGAATAATAGTCGACCCGAACATATGACGTGTAGTTGGATCTGACAATGAAAACGAAAAAGTTTGCATTGACAATGAAAATTATAATAAACTTATTATTACCTAAAAATAATAATTATTTTTATTATAAAAATTATAAACAATGTTATAATTATATATAATAAACACAAAATATAATTAAAAACTCTCGCTACAAATATGTCTTAATTAACAAGTTTATTTAGTAATACAATATATATTATACGCATATGATATACAATATTTAAATAAATTAATTATAATGTATAAAAATATTTTTAGAAATAAACTTGGCCAACAAATCTAAATTACTTAATACTAAAAGGATATTGCAAATATATGTATAAATTTTTATTTCTAATAATAAATTATTAATATATTAATAAAAGCATCTTTAATTTCAATCATATATTATACATGTAGAGTCGTTCTGGGTAATTGAACATAGTGGGTAAAATGTGGAAATTTGTTTCAACCAATACGGTATTCCATGACTAGCTGGATAATATCTCGAACTGTTCGTAAAACTTCAGGACGTTCATGCATGAGCCTTGATAGTAGATAAACATTATTTTTTAGTGAATTGAATAGCTCAATTATGTAGATATCCTGCCTCAAAGATTTAAAACCTGTTGTCGATCATTTCAAAGAGTAATTATCGATTAAAAATCAAACTTTAAACACAGCGTCTTATGGAGAACAGAAGTTTTTTGTACTTAAAATTATAATAACTATATTATCAAAGTAGCCACCATAATAGATAGATTGTAGAGGGCTGCCCTGGACGGGCTACACTTCGACCATAAGGTCCATTGTGATGCCTAAGGATGTGAGAATGTGATTGTGGGGCTAGTTAAGGCTCATGTCTTTACTGACAAGCCCGCTTCGATTGACGCTTTGGAAGACAACATTGAAGCAATTATTTGTGAGATACCGAGAATTCGTTTTTTTTGTGAATGTTTTTTTCCCCCGCATATTATGTGACTTAATCCTTCATTAATCTATCTTTTTGTTTTAATGAAATAATGACCTTTTTCATTATTTATCCAATTATCCAGATATTTGATTATCCGGATTGGGTCCGTTTCCAAGTAATCTGGATAGTTAGAGTAGATACTAGTGTATAATACGTGTCAAAAGTCTATATATCATTGAAAAATTGTATAATTGATTCGTGTTTTATTTATTCGGTTTTCGAAAAAATGTTTCGAATAAAAGTTGTTCGTTATAACTATACTAACAACTTTTATTCGAAATATTTGTCCAGAATCTGAATAAAAAAGATATAAATCAATTATTTATACAATAATATGCTAATTTTTATATAAAAGCTCGACTTTTGACGCTGCATGTACGAGGTCTGTCCGAAAAGTATCCGACCTGCTTTTATAGCTTTTATATCTTCGCGCCAGAGTGTACGAACGACCTATGGGAGACAGTTATCGGTTCCTCAACAGTTATCCTCACGAACTTATCGGTTGCTCGCCGACACCTACAGGACCTTTATTTATTTATTTATTTATTTGATTTGCCAATAAATGGCTTATCACTCTTTACATTATAATAAACATAAGTGCTTTTACAAAATTCAAAATAACAACATATTATTGCTTCAATAGCACAGAAATTTAACAAAAAGACAGAAAATAAAAAGATACTGTGTTTACTACTACTTTTCTCCTTGATTAGCTCATAAATTTGCTTTACGCTTTTTGATGATTAAATCCAAGTAATCGCATATCGCCCTTATATCCTCTTTACTGTTAACCTCCAGCATAGCCATCGCATTTTCGTATCCTCTTTGACTGATTCCCTCCCTCTCTTTTCCCTCAGTTCCTTGGCAGTGCTCAATCATGTGCCTTATGGATTCAATGCCCCATCCACATAAAACGCAAATTTTTTCTCCGTTAGTGTTTATTCTTCTGTTTTCCCAACCGAACCTATACATTCTGAAGTTTGCAAGCATTCTTCTTTCGCTTCTATTTGCTATGTCGATGTACATTGCGCCTCTATCATAATGGTTTAACATCATGAAAAATTCCAAAGAATTTTTTGTTTTGGCTTCTGCTAAGGTGTTCACTAGGCATAAATCACTTACTTTACTTTTAATTAATTTTTGAACTCTTTTGTAGCTCCCTTCTTGCATTTCATTTAAATTAAGGCCCAGTTCACAAAGTTTAGCCTTAATTATGCTGTCCCATTCCCCCTGCATGCAACTTTTTTGTAATGCTTTATTTGAAAATGCTACTCTAAAGTAAAAGTTGATTGCATGTTGCAGCACAAATCCTTCAATGGGCATTACACCTAATTCTAAATCTATTGCGCAATTAGGGGTTGATTTAGATACTCCGAGGAGCTCTTTGTAGAAGTTGTAGGTAAAAGAAACCAACTCTTTTGAACAACCTTCAATTCCCCAAACCTCTCTTCCATATGTCAGGATCGGTGTGATAATAGAGTTGAACATTTTTAATATCAAGCTTACTGGAAACTGTTCATATTTGTATATAAACTTTCTTAAAATCATAAGTGCTCTACTGGCTTTTGTTATCATCTCGTTTTGGTGTAATTTCCAACTGCCATTGTATGCTATCATTACTCCTAAATATTGAAAGCTTGAGACATTCTCTATTAAATTGCCATTGATCCTAAAAACTTCGTTCCGATTATACTTCCTTCCCTGACAAACTCTAAGCACTTTTGTTTTTTTTACGTTGATGGTCATTTCCCAAGTAACGCAGTAGTTTTCTATTGCTGCTAAGGACCTCTTCATTCCCCCAATAGATTGTGAGAATAAAGCTACATCATCGGCATACAGCAATATCTTCACTTCTTGGCCTTTTATGCATGGAGAAAAGGTTTCAAAGTTGTCAAGGCAATCTGGTAAATCGTTTATAAACAGAATAAATAAGATGGCAGAAAGCTCACATCCTTGCCGGAGACCTTTATATGTTTTAAAGGTTTCTGTAGCAAAAAATCTATCTATGCGCACACAACATGTAGTTTCCTTATAAATTGATTTCAATATGCTTATCATATGCGTTGACATTTTTAGTTTTGATAGCTTGTTCCATAAAATGTTTCTGTCAATTTTATCAAACGCTTTTTCGAAATCAATGAAGGCGCAATATAGCTTATTTCTTTTAGTCTTTAGTGTTTTATTGATCAGTGTTTTGATGACAAGTAAATTATCCATAGCCTCAAACCCACCTCTGAAACCAGCTTGGAATTTACTAATGATGTTTTCGTTTTCAGCCCATTCTTTTATTCTTATCGATAGAATTTTTGTATAAATTTTACTTAAACTAGGTGTTAAGGTTATACCTCTGTAATTATATAATTATTATATAATTATCAGGGTTATTTATTTCTCCTTTTCCTTTATATATATTGCAGATTACACCAGTAACCCACTTTTGAGGAAATATTTTATTTGTCTGCAATTGATTAAATAAATTTGTCAAAAATTCTATGAAAACAAATGAATATTTTGCTGCTGCGCTCACAAATTCATTTATAATTCCATCTAGTCCCCCCGCCTTTCCATTCTTAAGTATGCTTAAGACAAGCATCACATCAGATACGCTTATTTCACGATCGAGGATTACATTACTTTCATTCACTGCTACATCACTTACGTCCATGAAACCTTCTTGCTCTTCGCCATAGAGATTTTGATAATGCTTAACCCAAGCGTCCGGATCTATGTCGTTATTATCCATTACTCTCTTCTTGGTTCTTATTAATTCCCATATCCTTTTGTCATTTCTTTCATTCACTGCTTCGTTTACTTTTTCTATAAACAACAAATCATTATCTGCCTTCTTTGTATTACAAAGTTTTTTATATTCCTTCCTACTCGATAAATAAGCATCTACAAATATCTGTTCCCGATTTCTTCTCATGTCTCTCAACTTTTGCTTCATTTCAATTTTTTTATTCTTACATTCACAATCGAACCAAACCGGTCGGCCTTTACTAATAGCAGCTTTCCTTTTCTTCTCAGTAATCTCCATTTCGGATCCCAAATATTCCAACCATTTCTGCATGATATTTATTGCATTATTAATGTCTCCAGCTTCCAACCTTCCTTTCATTCCTCTAAGATAAAAATCTGTTTCTAAAGTATTCATCTCATTTACAAAGGTATCGGCTCTATTCTTATCCCATTTAAATATTTTTAGCGGCATACCTTTTGGAGGATTTTTTATACATTTTTCGAATACATTTTTCGAATACATTCTTTATCTTAAGTTCTAGTGGGAAATGCTGGGACTCGGATATATCCCCTACCCTCATGTCTACACTACCCCACAAACTATTAGACACGACACAGTAGTCTACCACACTTGCACCGTTTTGTGATACAAATGTAAATTCCTACAGGACCTATAGTTCATGCGCAGCGTGTATTTGTTTACAAAGCCTTTTTGCGTTCGTTGGATTATGCTATTGTTAAAAATGAAAGATCAGATCAATGCATTTGCTTCAAATTTTGCTTCAAACGCGGATAAACTATTTCGAAAACTATTCAAATGATGCCGAAGGCATTTTGGGATGAGTGTATGGGTAAAACACAAATAAAAGAGTGGTATAATCGTTTCAAACGTAGCCGCACATCTGTTTATAGTGATCCTCGTTCTGGCTGACCTTTGACGACAACAACACCGGATAATATCGAGCGCATGCGACTTTCGATTGAAGAAGATCGACGTTTGACTGTGCGCGAATTAGAAGATGATTTGGGAATATCTAAAACTACAATTTGGGAAATTTTAACCTAAAATATAGAAAGTAAAAGCGGTAGGAGCGGTGGGAAATCTCATCGAATCTTGTGCAGCAGTTTATAATTAAACACAATATCGTCCTGCTTCGCCAACCTCCGTACGTCCCGACCTAGCCTCCTGTGATTTTCGGTTGTTCCCGAATTTGAAAAAACCGCTCCAAGGACACCGGTTCGACGACAAAAAGATGGTTGAAGATAGTGCGACGAGGGCACTCAAGGCTTTTCCAAAAACTGACTTCCAGGGCTGCTTCGGAAAATGGAAACACCGCTGGGAGCGTGTTATTCAATCAAATGGGAACTACTTTGAAGGATGAAACTCGCCCGATGACGAAAAATAACGCCAGCGCGGAGATATGAAGGTAGGTAGGATACTTTTCGGACAGACCTCGTACATCTAAAATTGAAACATAATTAAACAAACAAATATTCTATACACACGAAATGAAGCACACCCATGTTAAATAACTAAATAATTTATTTACGTTTATTAAGAATTTTTAATTAATCTAATTTGATTAAAAAACAATAAATCTTTTGTTTGAAGTAAAAGTGGATATTATACATAACTTCCTAGATTATTAAACAAAAAATTATAATTAGTCGAAATGAAGTTGTTTCTTTAATGATTCCGTTGTTATATTTACAATTTCTAAAAATCTGTTGCATCCAATTAGAAAACATTTCTTATGAGATTAACATACGGTGTCCCTCTAAAAACATAATATAATTATATAACATTTTTTATATTTGTTATTGTTTGTTTTTTAACTGCCAAAAATTCAAGTAGGTGTGTATCTGCCTTCATATGTGTATACATGCCATAAATAATTAGATTTTGATTTTGAGTCTTTTTATTTCAAATGTTACACAATCACTAATTCCTTTATTTATTTATTTTGTTTTAAATAAATCATTTTTTTAGTATTACCTTTGAAATAGAATGGGTTTTTTGAATGTCATTAAATTTGCAGACAGTTCAGCCAAGTACAGGAAATCCTAAATCATTTTTCTTTTAATTGGCATCATTGTAACACAAATGGCAATTAATTAATTTGAAATGAGCACAATTTTATTTAATACAATTTTGCTAATTAGTTATATTTAATAGTAAGTCAATATAGTCTTAGTCTCAATAATTAATGACCTAAAAGTGTATTTCCATTTATTTATCATTTTAACCTTCCGTCGGGCGCATTCAATTTGCCAGGCAAAAAGACTGCTATTTTGTCATTTTACTTTAGCCCTATACGGTGTTTCCACCTGGTAATCCCAGTAGCTGTTTTTTTGGGCCTAATCTACGCAACCCTTTCATTTAGTTTCACCTTAACTTTCATTTCGAAAAGTTATTTACGTTTTGTTCAGTTAAAATAAACTCATTGTGCCCAATTTCGTCACATTTTTGAAGGGGGATTAATATAGATATAAATACTGTGAACATTTTTTAGCGAATTTCCTCCAAAGGAAATGCTGCTATTGTTTTTGCACCAATGTTTCGTAAAAATTTCTTCAAATGTCCATCGATCCTACCTATTAGATGTTAAAATTTCTATATATGTATATATATATGTATATATATATATATGTGTGTGTACTTTTTTTTAAACGTCTTTGGACTCTCTAGTGTTCACAGTTTTATTCCGATTAGAATGAAATTTGGTAATTGAGTCGCTTTTGGTGTTCTAAAGGTAATGTTCGTTAATGGATAAAATCGGACGAGGGTAAAGGGGGTTTAGAGGGAGGGGAAAACACAAAATTTGACTATCTCCCTTAATATTTGAAAAATCGAAAAATTTATCAGAAGTTTGTTGTAGGCACTAAGTTTTACTGCAATTTTGTTTCTTATCATTTTTCTGTTACACTAATATTTACAAAAATATTTACAATTAAAGATTGAAAGTTAAAATTCTAAATATCTCTGTTCACATTAGAGTTTGAGAAAAATGATCAAGTAATGAGTTGTAGCAAACTTGATTTTCTACAACTTTACTACTTGTACATTTTTCGATTTTTCTAATATTAAGAGAGATATTTAATATGTTGTGTTTGTTTGACACAAATACATGAAATATATTTTATTGTAAAAAATTTTGATTGCCGTTTCCATAGTAACTATAAACTATAATCGTTATTTTGGCTATTAATAAATTTAATTTTTACCAAACCTAAAGTCATATCAGATATTATATTTCATTTTGATCATACTAAAATTATGACCGCTAGAGAGTGATTTATGTATTCTAAGGAAATTCGCTAAGTTGACGCAGCTCCTGCGTAACGAGTTTTGTTTATTTACCTTTAATTTTTTTTGCCTATCAATTTTGTTACTTTTATATTGCACGTAAATATTTTTTACTTTAAAAATAAAAATTTTGTTAAAATTTGTTCAACTAATTTCATGCCCAAAACATAGTTTTTTGCAGAATCTTTGTATTTTTTCTTTTTTTGACACCCCAAATAATGGTGTACATCACTGGGAAGTTGTATAAAAGAACTTAACCAGGTGTTTATTATGCTTTTTGAATGTGTGCCTATTAAGTACACTCAATAGTCAACATATTGCGCTAACGGGAGGTTGATATGAGTTTTTGCCTCATGTGATCATTAGCTTAGTTAAATGGAAGGTCACGAACCTCTTCAGGATGCTCGATGGCCCCTTCTAATTTGTTAAAAACCACAAAAATTGGTTAAAAACTAATTACTTACTTGATTTCAAGAAGGATTAAATTTATAGTTTCAAATAAAATTAATTAATTGCGAACGTGCATCCTCTTTGTCACACATTACCACGTTTGCTGATTGTACCTTCCTTTTTTTTGCGAACGTATTTTATGAATGTCGTATTTTATGAAGTACATGATTGTGTTATCATCTACACGATCATCGGTTTGAAGTCGGTACCATCTCGGAGATATGGTAAGAAGTTGGTGCCCTACAATGGCACCGACTTCAAACCGATCAATAGGTAGCAATAATAATATTTTATTAAAACTGTAGGTAATAGGTTTGGACAAGGATTGTCATGTGGAATAAATCTGTATTTTGTTATTTAAAGCTTTTTAGTGTAGTGACTTATTGTATTTTGAAGTCGGTTGAATTTTTTTTTTAAGTTTTTTATTTTCCATTTTTAGTGTGATAATAGGTAGGTTAGTGGTATAGTGTTTAGTTAAGTACCTATACTAATTGAATTGTCGCTAAGATTCTGTCGACATATTGTAGTATTATCTCCTAACTTCTAACAGATAAGTCATGCTGTGGCTACCATCATCAGCTTAACAGCATGAAGTGATGACTCTCAGACTCAAATACCTGAATCATTTGATTTTTGACAGTTCAACACTTTACATGTCTATAAAATTTGAGGATTTCCCTCGATTTCCATGGAATCCCCTGATCAGAATATGACTTGATGACAATGGGACCACTTCGAGAGTATACCCATTCAAAAAAAAAAGAATCTTCAAAATCGATCCACAATTGACGGAGAAATTGGTGAACATACATTTAAAAAAATACAACAGTCGAACATAGAACCTTCTCCTTCTTGTTTTGAAGTCGGTTAAAAAAGTAATTAGTATTTTTATAAGGAAAACTTTTTAAAATACAAATTTTGATGTGTCTCTCACTGTTTTCGAACTAAAATTTGGGGGTATAGATTTGAGTGATGAAATTAGCTTCAGTAACTCATATCTGATATCATTTTCGTTTCGGAAAATTTTCGTAAGGAAGAAATAAATTCTGGTATACGTTGATGGAATTTTTTCCTACCATATCCCTCACAATCATTGATTTCATAAATAAAATATAAGAGGAAATTTTATTCAAAACACTATTGAATTTACGTACATGAAAGAGAGTATTTGACATTATCTTAATAGTTTTTAAGATTTTATGAAATTGCAATATTTTTGGGAGTTTTCCCACGGCGATCTACATTGTGACTTAATATATGAGTTTTCATGTAGGTATACGAGCATCCTTCACTGATCTAATCATGTATGCAAATTGGAAATTTTTTTACAGTATTTTGTTTTGAGATATAGTAGATCTACCATATATGTGCTATAGTAGATAGCACCAATCTAAGTGGCCGATCGGCCTAAGGCGTTATGTCTGGGCAATATGCCTACTTGGAAACTGGAAGGTTATGGGTTCGAATCCCGACATCGGCAGTTTGTCAATTATTAAGAAAAAAAAGGGACGGTTAATTGACTAAACTGTCGGCATAAGGACAAGAACGAAGTAACCGGCTATGCTTGCGAAGGTTTTCTACAGTTTCCTTCACGAACTCCAGATAAATATCGGCATAGTTCCTATCATAGTCGGCTGCAGCCGCATATCCTACCAATTCCTAGTCTGTACACAAAAATTCCTTCCACTCCACTCACATCCTCACATCTTTAGGCATCACAATGGACCTTTTGGTCGAAGTGTAGCCCGTCTAGAGCAGCCTCTACAATCTATCTATCTAGTAGATCTAAGATTTGTTCTTTCAGACTCTCCCAAAAATGTAATAAAATCTTATGACATGCTGTACATTAAAAATATGTCTTTTTTTAAAATATTTTAGAGAAAGTTTATGACTGACTGACCGGATGTTACAATTTAATAAAAAAAATAAATAAAAAAATCAATACAAATTAAAATAAATTAAAGTGGGTCAAAAATTATAATTTTTTTTTTGGACTAGATATCAAAATATTTAATTATTAATAAAAAATAATTAAATATTAATAAAATATATTAAATAAACAAAAGTAAAACGGATATTTGGTAACAATTTAGAATTACAAGAAGTGTAGTTGTTATATTGTTATATAAATGTGTCGCCATGCAAAAGGCTACAAGATAGTCAAATTCATGTGGTTCCATTATTTTATATTCAATATGGTACAAAATCTTCAGTTTCAAAACATCTGTTCAAAAGATTAAAATGCATATTATACTGCTCGACTTTCAGGATGTTCATGCGTTAGATATAGTACATTCAGAAAAGTCTACAAAATGTATAATACACTCTACACAAACTCTACGATAAAGTTTACAATTTTATATCATAAATTAAAATTGAAATGCATTATTATTATAAACATATAACAGAGTCAAATTAAGTTCAAAAAGCCGGTTTCAGGCAGGTTGCTCGAAACCGCAATTTTTTTTTAATCGATTCATCTTGACGTGCGGAACATGACCCTAAATTTTTACGGTCCGTCTTGTGACGGAACAGTGTCAAAATTGAATTTGTTTATAACAAAAAAGCGTTTTTTCTTAATATCTTTTGAAAACCTAAAAATTTTAAAAATGACATAGAATATTATTCAATACTATATAAAAAAAGAAAGCAAATAAGCCCATAAACATTAAAATCGGTTTATTAGATTTCGAGGAAAAAAAAGATTAAAATTCCCAAAGTGCGAAAAACGCAAAAATTTTAAATTAAAATAAAAAATCTAAAAATTAGTTCATTTTTTTTTTAACAATCACTGGCAAAGTATGCCATTGTTAAAAAGTATGTATTATATGTTAAAAATAATGCGCCCAATTTTAGCCCCTAAAAAAAATTAGGTCCCCGACAATTAATAAAATACCATGTCACCTATTTTTATACATAAAAAGGGTGCATTTGATTGGAGACGAATAAATCTTTTTTTTAAATGAAAGGTCTTCAAAATATCTATAAAATGAAAAAGAAAATTTTTTTAACTGTATTTTTACCCATTATTTTTGAATTTGTTTTTGACGCGCTATAAACAAATTAAAAAAAAAAAAACAGTTAAGAAATTATTTAAATAAACTTTTTTTTCTTGTAACTTATAGATTTTTTATAGATCTTTAATTTTTTAAAAAATATAACGATACGTTAATTTTTAAGAGAGTTATCGTATGTTTTACCTTTTGTTAATTTACTTATAAACAAATTAATATTTTTAACTTTTATAAGCCTTAACCGAAAGCTTAAACACTTACCTATATAACTATAAACTCGAAAAATTTTTCCAACCGATATGGTTTGTTACATAAAGAAAATCAGTATACAATTTTGTGCTTATTTTATTACAAAATAAGAATTTTATAATTTATATACAGCGTCATATATTTCATCAAAAAAAGACAGCATGATTGTTTAACCAAAGTCTATATATCGTCATTTCAAATTGCGGTTCCAAGCAACCTGCCTGAAAAATCCTTATTTGACTTTACTAATGCTTGTTTCAGTATGTTTGTTTAACTATGTGTATTTTTTTATCGCATTTTTATTGTTCAATTTAGGATGTATGAGCGCTGATGTATAGTACATTTATAAAATTCTTCAAAATCTTATATTTATTTATTTGATGTGCCCTATAGGGCTAATCAATCCTTACATTGGATCTTAACAAAATAAAATAATTTTACATATTGCAAATTATAAAAAAAAAAAAAAAAAAAAAAAAAAACACAAAATAAAATATGCTGAATTCTGTAATCTTCCATTCCATTTAACGCATTTCTCATTCCCCCAATTGAGTTCGACAGTAACACTATATCATCCGCATACATTAGCATTCTGATTTCTTGACTTCCAATGCAAGGGCTAATAGTGTTATACTGGGTCATAAATTTCGGTAAATCATTTATATAGTACATTCATAAAAGTCCACAATTATGTATATTATTTCTTGTCGCAAGTTAAAATTAAAATTAAATTTAGACCCGTCATACCGGGCCTAACAAAAAAGATATTTAACAGCCGAAAAGACAGAAAGAAACCAATTTTTATCCACCAATATAAGCATTTATATTTTGCAAGGTATGAAATTCAGTTTATTTATTAGTTTAAAATTGTTTTTCATGTGTTATTTTTTTCAATTTTTTAACGTGTTATACGAGAATTTAGGTACTGACGATAATTACTTTTCAATCGAAATACTGGTACTTTAACTACAGTTTAAAGATTGTTTGTATCTGTTGTATGGGACATTCGTATTTCAAATTTATTGATTCACATCATTGCATTATTTAAATTTAAGAAAAAGGAATTGCTGGGATGTATTTATATGTCGCAGTTGGATGGCTTAATTAGCTGTTTAACATAACCGCTAGCTGTTTTTCAAAACGCGTTCCGTTATGTAAAACGCGTTCTATATAACACTAAAACGCGTATTTTTCAGATATTGTGGCAAAAACTATAGTACTCGGTTGTAATAATTACCCTATTAGTGCTTAGTACACCTTTTAGTGCGGGGCTCCAATAAAACGTAAACCCGACCAACTCGGGGTATGACCGATGAAGTGAAGGATTGTAGCACTCGGTTGGAATAGTCATCGGCCATTATATAATCGTATCGACCTATTTTGCACAGTTTTTAACAAAAAACAATGGTAGCAGTTTTGTTAAACATAGCGCAAAATCAATCCAGATGGATGTCTTCCAGCTGTTTTACATAACGGAGCTGTTTTGTAAAACAACTGGCGGATCCAACTGCGAAATATATATTATATTAGATCCGGCTCAAATTGTTGGTAAAACAATTTAAAAAAAATTTTATATCAATTTTTTTCTTGGAGGAATAGGGATCAATTATATACACTCAGGGTTTAGAGCGACATATTTTATTAAGCAACGTTTCGTAACCAATTCTTACTTCTTCAGACTTTGTACATAAAACAACAAATTAATTAAATAAAAATAATACTAGTTAAGGTAGTTCACTCGTAAACCGACTTTTCTTAAGAATTTGATAAAATTGATATATGATATAAATCAAAATGTATTTATTAAAAAAAAAATTCTTTTTGACAGATTGTGGAACGAGATATTCGCAATTAAAGTTGAAATTCTGAAAATGCATCATTGTACAAGAAAACGGTTCGCACATAGTCCATTTTTTCAATAAAACTGGAAAATTTTTTAATACATTTCCTTCAAAAACAAATCTTACAATATTATTATAAAATTGTAATTATCTGTTTGTTTGTACGAGCATCACGCAAAAACTGCTCGACCGATTTGTAGTATTTTATCTCGCTACGATGACAGGAGTCGGAGATATAACAATAAAACTCGAGAAAAGGGAATCTTATAAAATTGAACTTTACAAACTAATTTAAAAAAATCATATACCGTCAAACCTGAGAAACTGAGAACTGGGTAAGCGAGAAAACTCTATAAATGAGAGTAATTGCCTTGGTCCCGTCATTTTTAGTCTCTAAAACCTCTATGAAAAATAGGAAAATAGAAGCCTCTTATAAGAGAGAGTCGTGTACACTCAGATATCTGTGCGTAGACCTCTATAATTGAGACTGCTACTTATCTGTAACTCGAGCTACTTGTCTGTAATAAGAGACAGTCGAGTATGTATGAACACCTGCAGTTGCTATTTACGACGCATTGTTAAATTCCTTTGAACTTAACAATGAGTCATAAATAGCAGCTGCAGGTGTTCTACAGGTTCGACTGTCTCTTATAGGGCCTACAAACGAGGAACATTGTACAGCAACATTATGCAGCAACCTATTATGTTGCAAATGTGTATAGTGGTTGCGGCAACAAAAATCATGTCCTTGAACGGTTGCTGTAAAAATCAAAATTATTTGATATTTTGTAGGAGGAGTTAAATGTTCCTGTAAAAATTGGTCATAATATTTTATGCTTTCCTAATATTTTATTATGTTTTATTACCTAGATTGGTTACAATTTACATTATCCAACACTAGTTTTATACATATAAATAAACCAGATACATACATATAAATAAACTATACAAATTAAATGAGATAGATAGAGACAAGATGAGAAATGATTGAATTTTTATGACTAGTGTCATAAAATAATAATTTTATGTTCCATAATTTCGGTTGTACGTCTGTACAGAAAATATTTTGTAGGCGGAGTGTTGTTACTGCAACAATGTTCTGCGTCTGTTCCATACATTATAGAGTTACAGATAAGTAGCAGTCTAAGTAGCAATCAAAGTAGCAGATAAGTAGCAATTATTGAGGTCCACGCACATATTAATCTCTTTGAGCAAGAAAGGCCACTCCTGTACCTCTATAAGCTAGGAACTCGGGTTAGTGAAAATCCTCCATAAGCGAAAAAGAGATCGCGGTCTCTTGAGCTCTCACTTATCCAGGTTCGACTGTGTTTCTGATTGTTTAAAAATCTATAGATATTTAATTGTAATTATTTGCAATTTCGACCTCAAAAGTATTGAATAATCATTCGCCTTGTATAGTACAATATTGTATCATTATTGTTAAAACACTATATATGTTAAACTAGATATGTTTAATTGGCATAGCTGTAATAATTATTTTTACCGTATTGTATTATATTTTATTGGTTTGACTGTAACGAGTGAACTAACTACCTTAAAGAAAAAAACTTGTAGGGTGTGTGTTATTTAAATAAATACTACAAAATTTTCAAACATACCGTTCTTGTTCTGGACAAATATGATCACCTGTTAAACTAATAACTATCCTAATAAAATCACTAAGAAATCCAATTGTTATAAATAAATAAATTCGTTTTTTCCACCACATATTTTCCCACACAAAAAAACAACAAATTTTCTTCGCACTTTGTGTTTTCTTAACTTGAAAAAGTTTTAAACCATTGTTGTAAAAAACACATAGAAAATGAAAAGTTTTAGTAATTTTTTGACAAACTATACCAAAATACTGATAACAACATTATTTAAAATATATTACAATCAATAATTGATTGAATTCCGTTTCGAATACGATATACGATCAAATATTATTTCGTTTTGTATAATATTGATAAATAATTTAACATTCTTACAATTTTTGTATTATTTGGATTTGTGTATCAAACGATAAAATTTAAGAAATGCTGTTTATTTATAATATAATATAATATAATACTTTTAATATGTGTGAAATACCTTTTTGAGTAATTTTTTATGATTAATTTGGAATTTTATACGAATTAATCCATTTAATTATTAAATGTAGGATGTCTTCCAAATTAGTTGATATTTTAATTTTTAGTAATCTAGTCGAATCTAGATAAGCGAGAGTTCAAACGACTTGGGGGTTTTTGTTGTTTTATTAAAGTTTTTCATTTAACCAGGTTTTAGCGAATTTCTTCCAAAGAAAATGCAGCTATGGTTTTTGTACCAATGTTGGAATTTCGTAAAAATTGCTTCAAATGTCCATCGATCCTACTAGATGTTAAAAATCACTATCGTTAAAATTTGTATATATATATATATATATATATATATTATATATAATATATATATATATATACATATATATATATATATATATATATATATATATATATATATATATATATATAAAGTTTATAAAGTTTATGTATCCGTGGACTCTCTAGCGGTCACAGTTTTATTTCGATTGGAATGAAATTTGGTATTTGAAGCGTTTTTGGTATTCAAAAGGTCAAGTTCGTTAATAGATAAAATCGGGCAAGGGGAAAGGCGGGTTTAGAGAAAAGGGGAAACACAAAATTTGGCATATCTATCTTAATATTAGAAAAATCGAAAATTGTATCAGATATAAATTTGTAGGTTTTTAGTTTTACTATAATTTTGTTTCTTATCATTTTTTTTTCTGTTACACTAATATTTACAGAAATATTTACAATTTTTGATTGAAAGTTAAAATTCTAAATATCTCTGTACACATTAGAGTTTGAGAAAAATGATAAAGTAATGAATTGTAGCAAACATAATTTTCCACAACTTTGTTCCTAATACATTTTTTGATTGTTCTAATATTAAGAGAGATATTTTATACTTTATGTTTTCTTCTATCTGTACACCCCCTTTCCCCTTGACCTATGCCAATTTATTAATAAAATTGGGCTTCAAATACCAAAATCATATCAGATACGACATTTCATTTTGAAAAAACTATAATTGTGGCCGGTAGAGAGTAATTTATGTATTCTAAGGAAATTCGCGAAATAAGAAAGTTGACGCCGCTCCTGTGCAACGAATTTTTTCTTTGAAAATGTTATTATCATTAAATGTATATTAACATTGTTAGAATTTTTTCGAAAATCAAATATAAAATTTTGAAAAATAAGCGCTACTTTTGTGGTCCATAGTAGCGAAGCGGATTTACGCTTAGTTATAAGAATCCATCTATGCGAATGTTCTTAATTATATAAGGCTCGTTTGTTCCGTTCCACAACGGTCCACGACAATCTTCATCGAAAGAAAATTCAGCAACTCGAGTCCTTTTCATATTTCTGTGTCTGAACACTACGATTTCTAGATTACTAGTTAACAAAATTTTTGATAACTAGTAAAGAAACCTAACATATCTTGGAAGGGAATTCCACCCACGACGTTTCAGACCAGGCGTTTCCAACTAAGCTACGGAGATGCTATGGGTGGATGCTTATAATTTCACTATCATATGTATATTTGTGATTCATCAGATTTGTGTCTTATTTATTCAGTTTTCGAAAAAATGTTTCGGATGAAAGTTGTTCATTATAATCATACTTTTAAGACATTTTACAACTTTTATTCGAAACATTTTTCCAAAATCCGAATAAATAAGGTACAAATTAATTATAAAATTTGGAAATGATAGCTCGACTTTTAATGTGTTTTTAATACTTGTTGATATTATGGACTTACTCGTAACATATCTGTCTAATTATTTTTGTTAACTTTATGTTTGTCGTTCCGTTGTTAGTATGGATTGTTTTCGGTTATGTTATACTAACGGAGGAGACTAGCGTTTATTAGCTTTGACATTTAAGTAATCTATTTTATAAGTCCATAAAAGATTACAGTCAAACTCATACCGTATTTAATATCGTGACTTTCTGCTATCGACTTATATTCGCAATTTTGTTGTGACTTAACAAAAACCCTTTATTATTTCGTTTAGACATTTGGAGTTCCTCCTTAGGTGCAGACGCATATTGGTCGTTCCACAAAAATTGAAGCTTAAAACTAAACAAATGCCTCGATTTGTATTTGTTTAGAATAGGCGTTCAAATTTTTCTGCAAAATTATAAACACTCGATGTTTTTTTTTGCACACACAGACTTTCGACCAAAAACGTGTACGGTAAAAGTCTTTTTCAGTTATAGAAGTTTAGACATGCAAAACGACTCGGGTAAATCTCTTTGTAATATAGAGATGTTTACCTGCTCAAAGGGTCTTCGAGAGTAAAATTGAGGGACGTCGTAATTATCCTCACTTAGAGTTTTCTAACTAATCCAGTTCTCGCTTATTCAGATTCGAATGTACACATTTTTAAATAAAATTAATATTTTTGTAAGGTAATAATATGTCAGTTTTGTGTAATAAAAATAGCTGATAAATGACCAGTCTTGGTCGTACAAGTTCATTATTCTATTTTGTCAGTTATTTTGCATCTCAAAACTTCCATATCATTACTTTCTAATAAATCAAAACTATTATGAATTATCAAAAACAAATACAAAACTGCGTCATGCAAAACTTACGTAGAATAAGCGAATTTCCTTGGAGAAAGAAATTATAATGACTATCAAATCAAGTTACTTCGGTGACAACTTTATTTCTGATAAATATTTAATTTTACAAATATCTTATTATTAGTTTGCTCATTAACAAACTTGACTTCAAATATAAATCATATGTAAAATTTAATTGCCGTCGGACTAAAATTGTGGCTTTTAGAGCGTGTACAGACAGACATGCCGACCAGTATATATATATATATATATATATATATATATATATATATATATATATATATACATATATATATAAATATATATATATAATATATATATATATATATATATATATATATATATATATATATATATATATATATATATATATATATATATATATATATATATAAGGTGCCCAGAAGTAGCCGAGTTCCATAAGAGGGTAGGTAGAGGGTACGATTTTGGAACGAAAAGTCCTGAGACATTTTTTTATTAGACGCACAATAAATTATTAATTAACTAAGGAAACTAGGTTGAAACCAGAGTTGCAAAAAAAGGGGATTTTTTTGATAATTCATTTTTTATTTAATTATCAATTTTTGGAAAAATTTATTGCTTAAATTTTTCAAATTATTAATTCCTTGAAAAGTGCATTAATTCAATTTTTTTATTTTTTTGAAAAATGTAATAAATAAATTGTTTTAGTAATAAATTTCTTTTAAATGCGCAAATTAAATTCGTTAAATTATAAAGTTTTCTCAACAGTGCATTAATTAAATTATTTTATTGATTAATTTTTTTAATAATGCAATAATTAAATTTTTCAATAAAATAATTTAATTAATGCACTTTTGAGAAAACTTTATAATTTAACGGATTTAATTTGCGCATTTTTTTTAAATTTTATTATTAAAACAATTTATTTATTACATATTTCATAAAAAAAAATATATATATATATATATATTATATATATTATATATATTATATATATATATATATATTATTATAATTCTCAATTATATTTATTAGTAATAACAAATAATAGTGTTATAAAATGAGCAAATAATGGATTTTAAAGTTTAATAATATACATTTTAGGGAATTTCAAAAAATTCAGATATTGCTTTTGTACAAATGCGATGAGGTATGAAAAATGTATTGCTTAAATTTTTCAAATTATTAATTCCTTAACAAGGGCTTTTGAAATTCCCTAAAATGTATATTATTAAACTTTAAAATCCATTATTTGCTTATTTTGTAACACTATTATTTGTCATTATTAATCAATATAATTGAGAATTATATATTTAATATTGAAAATTATTAATTAGATGTTCTTTAATTTTAAAAATTATTCATAAGTATTTAATTAAATTATAAAATAACTAGGAGGAATTTTTATTTTCAATCAATTATTTTAAATCATTATTGAAAAAAAAATTATTCTTTTTGCATTATGAAAATTATTTGATATTCCAAATTAAATCATTTTATATTATTTATAAATATTTTTATTATTATAATTTAGTAATAGCTCGCTCGGTAGCTATGTAAATAAATTTACTGTGTAATAGTTCGGGGGTGCGAGATCTTTTTCGACATGCATATGTTGAAACAAGTATCGAAAAACGTCGTCTAAATTTTCTATGGACTACATTCCACCAAATTATTGGACTTTTTGTTTTAAATATCTGGGAAATGGTTTGTTCTACAGCTTTGGCTGTACATCAATTTTAAAACGGTCAAAATTGTGAAGTAACTTTGTTTATTATGAAATTTTTTTCTAAATTCAAAAACTCTAATGCAATGTCAAGAAGAAATCTACAAAGTTCTTTATATTAAAGTTTTGTAAATTATGTATGAAGTTTTTTATTTCTTTTTCGTAACTTCCGTTGTTTAAACAAAAATTTAATACCGGAAGTTGCTGTTTAGGCCATAGCAAATCTAACCTAGATCTTTCGATAAGAAAACTAGATTTCTGGCTACTGGTCTCAACATATACAAGCAGAAATAAAATCACATACCAGAACTTTTACGGCGGTAAGGTCTTTTTATTTTGAACGCAGTTATTGGGCTATAAATAATAATAATAATAAAAGTTTTATTCGTTTGTTACGCATTCATATTTTCATTAAAACCTGATATTTATTAAAACCTCATTTTAAAACACTATTTTGTATTAATTTTTCACAAACAATTGAATTTTAAGACGGCTATATCTTCATATATATTATAGCAATATTTTACGAAATATTCCAAAAAACAAAAAACAATAACTATTTAGTTAATCCACCAAAAAAATTTACATAAACTTTACAAAATAATTTTGTTACACAAAAGTGTTTCTTTATTAATTCGATTACAAAATATTTTAAATTAATTAATTCAACACAAAATAATCGTAATGCCAATCCCCCATGGTGTAAAATAGAATAACGTCACATCATTATTATCATCAATATTATCTTTTCAAATAAAATCGTATATTAACCGTGATGAGATCCGATTAAATAAACTTGTATGGTGACATATTAAAATTAATTTTTGTCATCATATGTTTGTTTAAAGTTCCATCATTCATTCTATATGCAATGTTTAAAAAAAAAAAAACAACAAACAAAACAAAAAACATTTGTTCTGTTCTAAAATACTCACATTTGACTTCCGTGTATTCATAGGGCTATGATTCATTTCATAAAATCAATTTTGTTAAGATTTCGATGACATTTAAAATTCAATGTCCTTTATTTAACTCAAATCAAATATTTTGACCGTTGTTGTGAAGATTATACGTAATTAAAATAAAAAAAGTTTTTAACCTAATTTTTTATAGGAATCTTTTTTAAACATTTCGGTCAACTACAAATATCTTATTAAGTTTATATTGACAAATTAATTAAAATATAAAACAAATGCTGTGGATTTTTTAACAGGATTACTTAACAGTGATCCTTTGCTACTGCGATACCAAAATTAATGGATAATTATTGACAATATAAGTCATGCATAGTAAAACATATAGTACATTCTATCATAAATTCTAAAACACTATATATGTTATACCAGATATGTGTCCCCCTAGTGGGAGGATTGACGGATCGATTTGGATCGTTCGCTAACTTGAACTCACTCTTTAGCTCTAGAACACACACACAAAGTTCCAGCTCGTAGTTCACAGACGGACTATTTCCAAATTTTTTTCTGCGATCAATATTTTCAATCGTTATTAATTATTTTCAAATTTTGTCCCAATTCCTAGAAGAATTCTTTGTATTTTATAAATACGTATTTCGACTACAAGGTAGTCATCATCAGTATGAATTAGCTAATCGTAACTGTCTCTGGGATATGGAGTCAGAGATAAGTTGCTCGTTGCTAATTTGGTGCGTGTCTCACAATAATATTAAAAAAGTTTTGTCTTTTATATGATTTGACTGAGGTAGTACCTGAAGGATTGTTTGAGTTGACTGACCAATTAAAGGATTAAGTGTGTGAAGAACCCAACCCATTTATTGGCGGTATCCGTTTCTGACCATGCGGTTGTTATTGTCAATAAGGTGAGGGTGTTGATCGAATCTAACCTTGATATACAGGCATTACATTTTGAATATGGTTTAATTTTATTAAATCAGAATTTGGAATTGGGCCATTGTCTAAATTCATTATTTGGTTTCTTAATCTGTGTATGTAGATACTTTCGTATGCATCTAATTCTGTGGGGTTTTGTACCGATTTTAGTAGTTTTAAATTCGGTTTGTCAATTTTGTGGTTGTTTTCAATAACGTGCGCAGCTATACACAATTTTTCGGTTCTCCCAAATTTCACATGAGCCAGATGTTCTTTGATTCGAGTTCTGATTTTGCGACGACTTTGACCAACATTAATTTTCGAACAGTTTTGACAACTGACAACATATATTCCCGATTGTTTTTCATTGATAATTTTATCCTTAGGGTTGCCCAGTAACAGTTTAATTTTATTTTTACTAACAAGCGCTGTTTTTAGGTTATGATCCCTGAATTCTCTAGTGATTTTATTTGTGCATGGGCGGAATCATGTTAATTTTATAAAGTGGATTTTCTGCAACTTTACTATATATTTCGATTTTTCTAATCTCAAGAGAAATATTTTCTGTTTTGTTTTTTCTTCTTCCTCTAATCCCCCATTTATCGGTCAACAATTCTACTCAATAATTGGATACCGAAAGTATATGACTTACGAATTTTAATTCTGAATTTGATGATATTGAAAAAGTCGTCAAGTACATTAGATAAAAGTTAATTTAGATCTATTTTCAAAAGAAAAATGATATATTTATCCTGAAGAAGTTCGCTAACTTGATGCAGCATCTGCGTGACGAGTTTCTTCTCTTCACAAATAATTGTTCAACTCATTTGAACACTGTTTCAAATTTCGTATCACATTGTCTAGTCTTAACGATTACAGCCTGTATAATATACGAGTATATATCTAGGGTAGTGATTCACAACCACTCTGCCGGGGCACTTTTGTTGTTAAAGTTGCCGGGGCAAATTTAAGAAATGTATATAGTAAAGTATTAACCAACATAATAACGAAAAAAAGAAACTGTTGGTAAAATGGTAGAAGAATATTTGAGAGTAGTATTGTCATTTTTACGACCAAATATAAATGAAATGATAAAAAACATCAAGCTCAATTTGTCATTAAAAGTATTCGTATTATTAACTTGTAATTAATTCCTTAATAAACGTACTGTTGTTTTTGTAGTACATATTATTTTATCTTACATTCAAAATTATTATCATAAACTATTTTACACAGTGTGTTATAGATAAGTTAACAACTTTTAAACTTATCTTTTTCTTTGTGTGCCGTCAAATTTTGAAATCGTTAAAAGTGTGTCGCGATAAATAAAGCTTGAGGATCACTGATCTATATAATTATATATAACTTCACGATGTTTTACATGGAAGTTAAGAGTACATTTTATTAAAGCGTCCTTTATAATAATTTATGTCGTATTTAATAATACGATATATTTAAATACGCTACTGTAAATATGGATGGGTATACTCAATTTAATCATTGACATAATCCTCCGTTCAAAACGAACGTACACATTGATAAGTGTATACGTTAAAAACTATGAACGTTTGAACTATGTGAAATTGTAATAGTTATTGAAGCGTTTTTTTTTTTGAGTACGCATTTAAATTAAGAGCAGAGATTCTGAACTACAAATTACATTAGCCTGAGTTTATGACCTTTGTACGAGTGGAATTTATATATTAATGCAAATTTTTTGTTTGTTTAAATTTCAAGTAATTCTTATTATTTATTAAATAAAACAAATATTTCAGATTTTCGTACTATCTTGAAATATTTTCTTTTGACAAGTTTCGATACACAGTTCCTTTATCAGCAAATATATGATAATAACAAAAATATATAAATTTTAACAAAAAGGTTTTTTAAATTGATTTTTGTAAACTAGCATCTATTTATTTCCATTGTTAGTATGGTTGCCTTTCGGTTATATTATACCAACGGAAGCGACTAGCGTTTACTTACTTTGACATTTAAGTAATATGTCTGAACATTGATAACATTTTTTGACATCAAATGCTTGATATGAAAAATCATACACATCTAGGGATGGGGAATGATAGTTTGATAGAATGATAGTTTGGTACATAAATAAATTGCATAGTAAAACATTGTATGAATGAAAATAAAGATATATTGGTAAAACCTAAAAAATATAAAAATTCCATAAAAGGTTAGCTGGAAATAAAAATAAAAAATTTAAAAACTATAATCCAACTTCGGAAAAAGCACGAAACAATTTTGAAGAGCGTTGTAAATATTTCTCGTAGTCGAAGACCCAACTGTGATGCACAAAGCAAAACTGTAACTTTTTTTATTTTAAACTATTCCGTTTTAACCTTTTATTTAATATTGTACCATATTTATATTTATGGACTCAAAATTTTCTCCTCTTTCGTTTGACATCTCACTCGATTAGATAGCAAATTATATTTATAAACTCAAAATTTTCTCCTCATTCATTTGACATGCCACTTGAGACAATATGACCCGGACCATTATAACGAATCGATTGACACCTCATTCATCAAAATTGGGTGAGTAGGTTTGGCGCTACGGTGGAAAATACATAAATACAACATATATAGACTGATAATAACCCTTCCTTTTGGCTTTGCCGTGGTTGGGTGAAAACATAACCCTTCCTTTTGGTTTTGCCGCAGTCGGATTAATATGATAAGTAGAGAAAAGAAATATACAGTGAAACTTTAGTATGACGAACCTCAATATAACGATTTCCTCGATTTAACAAATTCTTAGAACTCCCCTAAAATCTCCGTAAGATTTAATGCAAAATATATCTTTACATTACGAATAACTTTTGTAAAAACCTCTTTATAACGATTTTTCAATCATTGCAAAACATAAATAGAAAGTATAATTAACCTCTGCATAAATTATTATACTAATCCATTTGTCTAATCAAGACAAACAATATGAAAATTAGGCTACCATGACCACAAAGTTGATTGTTTAGTAAATTTTGATTATTTTGTGCCAATTTATGATATTGTGTTATGTGTTTTACTTTTTTAAGTTTGCTTACCTTGCTAAAACGAATCTAAGACCAACCTAACCTCTATATAACAAACCTCATTGTAACAAATTACTTGGTATAACGAATATTTTCTAATCTCCTTCAGGTTTGGTATATTAAGGTTTCACTGTATAATGATAATAGATACAGAGATATATAGAATATAGATATTAAGATATCTCTATATATAGATATCTTATAGATATATAGATAAAGCTATCTAAAGCATATGTGGGCAGAGCTTGACTGCACTCAGCTCTGAGTGAGAGGTAGGGAGAGAGATAGAGTAATTATTTAATTAAAACATTTTCTGAAAAAAATATAATAATACCAACTATTTTTTATGGTCACTATTATTCAAAGTATACAATACATACAATACATTGAATACATACTCTGGAATTTTGGGCTGGTAATTTGGGGCATAAAATGTACCTTTTTAATATATTTGGGTATGAATAAAATATAAATGTTATATAAATTATAAAATATAAATCTTTTGATCTTTTACATTTACCGCTTGTAAATTTTTTGATGATTTAGCTTTAGTTTAGAAAAAAGATGCCAATGATAAAGCTGGGTGGGGGGGGGGGTTAGGATTGGTAATTTGTTACTAATTTCTAAATGGTTAAATTTTACATAAAGTGGGAATACATAAGTTGTTGTTGTTGTTGTAATTTTTAACCCGACTTCAAAAAAGGAGGATGATTCTCAATTCGTCTGTATTTTTTATTTATTTTTTTTTTTATATTTTTTTTTATATTTTTTTATATATATTTTTTTTTTTTTATGTGTGTCACCTCAGAACTCCGACATTTATGAACCGATTTTGAATTTTTTTTTTGTTTTAAAGGGTTTGGTTTCCCATTGGTCCCATTGGCACCAAATCGCATTCTAATGAGGGGATCCCCGGAAAATCGCGGAAAATCCTCATTTTATATGTAATAACCGATTTCTGCGAAATTTTTTTTTTTTTTGAAAGGGTATACTCATTCATAATAATCTTAAAATTAAAAAAAAAAAAAACGGGTTAAAAAAAATGTGTTCTAAAAAAATTTACTAAAAATTAGTAAGTCGTTTAGTAGGTCTACCCATATTTAGACAAATAAAACTAGTTATAGAACTTCAAAGTCACTAAAAAGCGAGAAATAAACCATATTTTGACAAAATGGAAACCCGACTTCAAAAATCAAATATTCTATAACAAAAAATGCACTAAAAAGTAAAAAAATAATTGCATATTCTTGTGCCAATTTTAGTTCACCTAAGCAAAAATTTTTAAATATATATGTACAATTATTGTTATTTTTGGAGGCGGTGTCCAAAAATTATGTGAATTTCTCTATGCTGACACCGCCTCCAAAAATAACAATAATTGTACATATATATTTACAAATTTTTGCTTAGGTGAACTAAAATTGGCACAAGAATATGCAATTATTTTTTTACTTTTTAGTGCATTTTTTGTTATAGAATATTTGATTTTTGAAGTCGGGTTTCCATTTTTTCAAAATATGGTTTATTGTTATTGCTATCATCATTATTGTTGTTATTATTATTATTATGTTTTTTGGTGTATCTCTCCATATTGTAAAAGATATTTTTTAAACATTTTTTGATTGAATAAATTATTGGGCAATAATCGGTAGGACAACCTGTATTGAAACATCGTTCCGTCTTACTTCAAAACATACCCTTTTTACTTACTCTCACCCAGCTTATGGAGAGTCGTTCGACTCCGGCGAGCGTCTGCGCCCACCTCTGATCTATAGTTATATAGATATAGCTATCTATAGATATATAGCTATAGATATTAAGAGCAATATAATATTTTGGAGTGGAGCAACTCCCAAATAGATCGGATAAGGTTCTCGTCCGCTTGGACTAATACTTTGAATGTAAATAAAGCACCCTTTCTGTTTGCATTTATTCCTTAAACATAATATATTCTTTGTCACACATCACCTTGGCAATTGAATACCAAGTGAAAATGTTGCCTTATGATTTTTGACAAAAAGTTTATTTCTTCATCGTTGAAGAAATAAGAATAAATATTCTAGTAGAAATATCATAATCATATTAAAAAAAATTGCAATCCTGTTCCGGAATTAATTTCAAATACTAATTATTAATAAAAATAAAACAATTAGGATATGAGTATATCTAATATCCTCAATTAATAAGACAATATAAAAACTCAAAAAATAATTTGTAAAGGAAAAAATTAAATTCATAAAAATTTGCAACAAAAGGAAATCTTACAAATAAATGAAATAGTATAAATAAATTATTTAAAATATCCCTATAATAATTTAATTAAATAATATAAAATAATTATAATATAAATATATAATGGTAAAGATTCCGTTAATTATTAAAATGTTTAAGTATCACTGGTATCATATGTGTGTGTGTATATTGGTATTGTAATTAATTTTATTATGGTTTCAATTCAAATTCCCATATGTTATTTTGCTTAAGAATGATGTTTAAACAAATGTCTCTTTTTTTAAGTATTATAATATTAAATGATATAATTTAAATTGCAGGTTCTCATATTATTTGTATATTGTTCCTTATTCTTATTTAAATATTTTATAGTTAACGAATGACAACATGTCATATAAATTTCTGTTTTTGCTTTAGCTGTATCTATCCATCGTAGCATAAACTCACTTTAAAAAAAATAATTAAGCCGTCGTGATGACGCCTGGCTTATGTAAAACATCGAAAATATTTTGTATAGAAAATATTCATGAAAGGATGGTTTATTAAAGAAAATGAATATGGCATAATCAAAAGTAAAATATTCAGATTTTTTAAAGATAAAAATTATTCTTTATTATAAAATAAATATTAATGGAATACCAAACAAATAAAAATAACAACTAATTGAGTTAATTGCTTAAATACCCGCTATGAAAAAAAGTTTCAAGCAAAAGTTTAAAAAAGGGGCATTTTTGTCTTTAAATTTTTGTTCAATTTCTTATTGTTTTAAAGATAGCAACAGTTTTGCCCATTTTGTCCAAACAAGGTCCGTTTTCAGGAACTTGACCTTACATTTTAGGTCTAGAATACACATACGAAATTTCAGCACGCTATCTCTTGGACAAAAGTTGTACGATAGCGAAGGGGAAGTCGAATGAAAATGGTACGCTAGATGTTAAAAATATTTTCTTCGATTTTAAATTAACTATATATATATATATATATATATATATATATATATATATATATATATATATATATATATATATATATGATTAGCAACAACAACCGTTAGTGTCGTCAGAAAACGGCTGTAATTTTTTAACGGTTTCGAATTTCCAACTTCTGATAGTTTTTTTCGAGTCGTAAGGAAAGTATGCCTAGGGTATTTTCTCATCATTATTTCGCTATAGTTTCTCCTATAGTTTTCTCAGAACAATTCGTAAAATTTTCTCAAAACGAACACTGAATATTTTGAATGTAACACACTATTTTCCTTTTTTTTTTAGAGATATGTCTTTCAGGTCAAGATTGTAATGCGATTAAAAAATCAACATACGGTGTACATTTTTATTTCGATTTTCGAAGCCATTACAATAACTTCTTTTACTTGGAAGTTAATAACGTAACATTTAATTTAACTGTATTGTCTATAACCAAAATACAAATCATAAATGGATACACAATATTTAGTAGTAATCGTCCATTTACATAGCCATTAATTAAGTATACTAAACTTTAAATATACATATAATGTATTTTTGTAATCTTTTATCAACAATCTTAAGTAGTAAATACTTATAATTTAAAATTACATTGTATGTTCTATGGTCCTTTGTCTGACTAAAAATATCCCCTAGAAGTTACGTAGACTAAGTAGACTAAGCGTAGACTAAGTAGACCAAGCGTAGTTACGTAGACGTTTGTAATATTATTTAAACATTCGAATATTAAATTTGCAATTATTTCAGTAAATATTAGAGTTACAGAAAATATGGTCAAATAATAAATTGTATTATAATTTATTGTCTATAACTTTACTTAAGGACGTTCGAAAGAAAAAAAAATGCAGAAAAGTTCCTGTAAATTAAATATGGTATAGAAAAGACAATAAAAATTCATTGGTATGCTTCAAACTCTTAGTTAAATACTTTTTTTCGTTTTTTTCGATATTGAAAATCATACTTTTAACATTGCGTCTAATGGAGAAACTAAAAATTTAATAATCGAATCAAACATAGTTTAAAATGCAGTTTCTATAAAACTATGTAAATTATTGTTAAATAAACAAGGATTTATTTGAGCCAAAGATGAAGGCATGTTCAAATGCATTTTGGAAAGTAATAAAGAATTACATAAGTAATTTTATCATTTTAGAGAAGCAAAACACAAGATTTTACTTTTTTATTTAAAATAAAAGAAACATTACGAGTCACGACTCACAAGTAGTATTATTTACCAAATAACCATAGAATATTAAAATCTAGTATCAACGTATACATTAAATTTGTAAAGCTGCGGGCATGCGCAGTCGCTTTATAACACCCCCTTACGTTTTTCCCCGCAAAATGATTCTTTCGAACGTCTTTAAACCATTAAGGGAATGATATATTCAAAATTTTATATTTTCAGTCCCCATTTCTCCTGGATTAGTATTTATAAATAAGTGTGCAAATAGATTCCCGAAAATATATGTGAATAAAAAATATTTACAATGTGATCACTAAAAACTGTGTTGTAATGGTTGTAATGGTTAGGCCGGATAGACGGATGCCTATGGGTCGAGTACTAGTATTTACATTACCATTTTCCCACTTTTATAACATACATTGATTAATCTAATTAATGGACATCATCGTTGTTTCAAATATAATTGATACTTTACAAATGTATACACTTTTGATGACAATACAAGACGGTATCGTCAAGCTTATCTCTTGATACAATTCGATAATATGCCATGTAATAAAAATTTGATGACAACGTTGAGAATTTTGCAGAATTTCTCTAACCATTATAACTTTTATTTGGTTCAAAAGTAATCCATAGTTATACGGTTTTATTAGTGTAATGTACTTAAAAGCAAAAATATGTAAATATCTGATTGCAAAATCATATGGCGCTTTTGGTTACGTGTTTCTTCTTTACAGAATGATTTTGAGGTTATGCTTCTTTTGGTGCGTTATGAGAATTCGATCAGAGTGTGTTTTCCGCATATAACGGATCGTTGACATAACACTCGACTGATGCAGTACTCGTTCGATCGGTGTTACATAGTTTTCTATCCTGCTATATTGCATAGTGTTTGGGAGACATTAAGTAAAAAATGTGTGTCATACAGTAAAGACAAAATTTATATGTACAAACATTAGATGCTTAGCGAAACAGACCACAAGTAAGTCTGCCACATATGTGAACCCACTCTTCAGTGGACAAAAATTTTGTGTGTGATATGATTTTTGCATATTGAAATACAAGACAATATTTTATACATTATAGAACGGAAGATGAATTATCGTTATTATTTTGGTAAACTTACATTAAAGCATTTAATTTTGACTATTCAGTTGAAATTAGGTACAGGAATGTCTTTATTTCTTCATGTTTGTGATAAATGGAGAATATTAGAATTAAGAGCCACATTATCATGGATAACATTTTTATGGGCTCGTTAAACTTTGTATTTTAAATGTAAATATTGGTGAACTTGGCCTGGTCTTGATCAATTTTACTAACTCTGATTCTAATGCAAATAATGGATTTAATGCCAGTCTTTCAAACTCTAATTTTGACAGAAGAAGTGACGCTGGTTCTGTTCTACCATGATTAAATGTAGAATCATTGGTTTTTGATGCAATATATATTTTTTATTGTAGGTTTCACTACATTATAATTTTACTAAACTGACTTAAAAGTTTAGTAAAATATCTAGTAGTGTTGATGAAATAAGATCAACACTACTTGATTTTAAGACTCTTAATATCTAGTAGTGTTGATCTTATTTAATATAATTTTAGTAAATTATTAAAAAATTAGTATAACTTCTTACGTGCGTGTACATAAGTAGATAAACACTTTTTTTTCTTTTTTTTACAGAAAGCAAAAGACCGCAGCGTTTGACGTTATATTGTTTATTCGGCTAAAACTCATTAATTGTTATGGAAGTCTCTAATTAATTTGATTTACACCATTGATTTTCAACGGGTTTCAATCAGTATATAATGTTTGTAATATTTGAGTATAATGTAATATTCATATACAATTTATTTACAATCATAATTATTGGAATACATATTAAATTCTCATATTAATTATACCATTTATGTATTATTATTAAATATTAAAGTTATTAAAAATATTTCCGGCATATAATAAACAACAATATTCAAATTTGAAACAGACATTTGAAAGTAGAATTTTTAGATATATAAATCGCATTTTACGTACACTTAAATTTACAAAAATTCAACCAATTTTTGTGTATGATTGATTGATTGTCTTCTAAATAATCAATGAATCAAATTAGAAGGGTTTATTCAAAATTATCTAAGATCCTAAAAATGGTTCAATTTATTTTGATTTATTGTGTATTGTCCCAACAACCGTAATATTAATATAAATACAGAAAAATCATTCACAGAATTTTGAAAATACTGATAGAATTAGGCCTAAAATTTAGCGAATTTCAATCACAGAATTATTACCTATTTTGAAATCTGATCATAAATAGTAGGCGTAAACATTTTTTTTAAATCAAGCTTTTGTTTTAATGAACTTAAAAAATTAAAATTAAAATTTTTCCCAAATCACCAATAAGTTACTATAAAAAAAAAAGCTTGGCTTTAAATAAATGAATCTAATTTCTTATGTATTGTAAACTTGAGCGTCTCAAGCTTTTATTTATAGTCATGTCGTACTAGTGGCTCGGAGTAAAAATTTTCTACTTTTTAGTTCATTAAAAATTTTTATTTCAATTATTTTCTACTATTTAGTGTATCGTACTTCAAATTTTTTTAATTCATTTATTTTTTTGCAAGACTAAGAAGTTCGAAGTACGACACTAACACCAGAACGGGCCGACAACGAACAAAATAAATGGTGCAAGCTAACGTACTTCCCGCCGTGTACGAATAAAATTAAAAAAGAAATGGAAGATCATAATATAAAAATAGCTCTCGTGAGCAACTGTAAACTTAAACAGATCCTCGGAAACCCAAAAGAAAAAATAATAGACGAACAAAAATCGGGAATCTATAGCATAGAGTGTCCTTCGTGTTCACAAACATACATTGGCCAAAGCCGTAGACAAATAGGAACCCGATTCAAAGAACATATGGCTCATACGAAATACGGCAGATTAGAAAAATCCTGTGAAGCTGCACACATTATAGAGAATGACCATAAAATCGACAAATCTAATTTAAAACTTGTTAAGGCTGTTCAAAATCCCTCAGAGCTGGATGCATACGAAAGCATATACATTCAGAAATTCAAAAGAAATATTATGAATCTAGACAATGGACCGGTACCAAATTCAGATTTAATCAAAATCCTATGGTAAAATCAAGTGCCAATATATCCATCTCTCTCTAAAGATGTCGAAATACAAAGAACGTGTTCACTGCGCAAGGCATAACTCAGCACCAATCAGGTGCGGTCTTAGAATAGCGTCTAAAGTCGGCCGAACATATATAAGTAGCGTAAAACCAAAATAGTTTGTGATACCGTCACCAAATTAGTAACAAGTAACATATCCTGGGACAATATAAGAGTAATTTTAATAAGAGTAAAATTAACAGGAACAAATGTGAATGAAGAAATTTTAACAAGAGCAATTTCAATATAATTTAAAATTTATTATATTTTAAATCTAGTATATATTTTAATCTAGTTAATTTTCTATTTATTTTTTGTCTGTTGATCTCGACTTTATAACTCTCTAATTGTCAAAGAGTAAAGTACGACTAGCGAATTTATACTGATGATGACTACATTGTAGTCGAAATACGTATTTATAATACAAAAAACTGATCTAGGTAAAGGGGACGAATTTGAAATTTTATAACAGAAAGTGAAGTTAATAATAATAATGGAGTTTAACCTCCGTTTTTGAGACACGACGGTCTATAACAGAGGCCACCCACATCATTATTTTTCAACCTTTATTAATTTTTTACTTAACATTTTTATGATGTGAATGGAGGATCAGGAATTCGTATGCAGACAAGGAAGTGGTAGGTGTGCGGCTGCAGCCGAATTTGAAGGGAACTATGCCGACATTCATCTGGAGTTCGTGAAGGGAAACTGCAGAAAACCTCCACAAGCATAGCCGGTTACTTCCATACGCCGACGGTTTTATCAATCAACCGCCCCATTAATTTTTAATTGACAAACTGCCGGTGTCGGGATTCGAACCCATAACCTCCCATTTTTTTGAAAGCCTAAATAGGTCAATTTGAATTCCCACCAATAACAATTCAACTTCTCCCCAATATTTGTCAATACTTTCACCAAATCATTAGTTCATCTAGATGGTACCAAATTCTTGTATAGCCATTAGAACAAAAGTTTTGGGACAAATTAAAAAGCTCTAGCTCAATTAGAGCTAGTCGAAATTTGAATTTCAAAATTTTTGGTTCACAAACGAAAATAGAGAAAGTGAAGTTAAATAAAAGCTTGTAGAATTTAACAAAATCATATCTTGGAAAATTGAAAATTTTCAGCAATTTCACTAATCGTTTGATAATCGACATTAAAATTATATCAATTAATTGGCTGGCATGGTCGTTGGCTTAGCTGGTCATAAGATCATACAATTTGGCTATCATCAGGCACGGCATCGGTGTCAACTCCGGTTTCATGGGTGTATTTAAAAGTATCGTTACCATAGAAGATAGATTCATAAAGATAGGTTCAACTTTTTTGATTAGGAACATATTTTACAAGAATTAAAATTTTCACTAATAATTTTTGGCATTTATTTAACTAAAGAATTTATAAATAGATTATATAATTTATGTAAATTCTTTATTAAATAAAACAGCTACTGTTGAAAATTAATTTATATAAAATCATCAACTTGTTATATTAATATTCATCTTAATTTCTTGATTTTACCTACATGCAAGACTTGTGAGAGACAATCATAACCATATTATAATTTAAATCTAGTTTACTAATATTAAACATGTCTACATGAGTAATTTATTCCATATTATGTCTGTTGACTGCTGATAATACAAACAAGTCCGTCAAAACATTTCAGACTTATTAATTTGTCAATAATAAAATTATTAAAGATGACATTTACAATGATATGCTATTAACTATGATTTTTATTACACCAAAATCTTTTAATAAAAATGATTTGAAACATATATAGTTTCGGATTGCAATGTAATTTAATAAGACATTTTATTAATTTTTAATTGGATTTTTAACCCGACTTCAAAAAGGAGAATGGTTCTCAATTCGTCTGCATTTTTTTTCTTTTTAAATGTTTGTTACCTCAGAACTCCGTCATTTATTAACAGATTTTGAATTTTTTTGTTTTAAAGAGTTTGATTTCCGATTGGTCCCATCACCAAATCGCATTCTGATGAAGGAATCCCCAGGAAATCGAGGAAAACCCTCATTTTATATGTGATAACCGATTTCTGCGAAATATATATTTTTTTAAAGGATATACTCATTCATAATGGGAAAATAAGAAAAATTTTTAAAAACCGACTTCAAAAAAATTTTTTACAAAAAAAAAACCGACCCTAAAATAACAAATTTTTACAATAAAAAAACAAAATGCTTGTAAAAAAAATTGCAAATCTGTTATGAAAAAATGCATTAAAAATTAAAAAAAAAAAAACGGTAAAAAAAATGCACCAAAAATTAGTTACCCATATTTAGACAAATAAAATCAGTTATAGAACTTCAAAGTCACTAAAAAGCGAGAAATAAAACCTATTTTGACAAAATGGAAACCTGACTTCAAAAATCAAATATTCTAAAACAAAAAATGCACTAAAAAGTAAAAAAATAATTGCATATTCTTGTACCAATTTTAGTTCACCTAAGCAAAAAATTTTAAATATATATGTACAATTATTGTTATTTTTGGAGGCGGTGTCGAAATTTTATGTGAATTTCTCTAAACTGACAACGACTCCAAAAATAACAATAATTGTACATATATATTTAAATTTTTTGCTTTGGTGAACTAAAATTGGCACAAGAATATGCAATTATTTTTTTACTTTTTAGTGCATTTTTTGTTATAGAATATTTGATTTTTGAAGTCGGGTTTTCATTTTGTCAAAATAGGTTTTATTGTTTAATTAAAAACAAAATATTCATACACTAGATGTTCGATAATTAAAAACCAAAGCTTTAGAATAAAATAATCTGTAATTAAACTTAAATTTCATTTTAACGTTAAATTGTTTATAACTGGTAAACGATCAATTTGACGAAAAAATGATAAGAGACCTTTTTTGGTTTAAAATAACTCAAAATTAGCCCCGGCTATATAACGGTTGGTACAGATGTTCATAAAATGACCTAATTAGTCCATTTCCGCATGTCTGTTTGCCCGTAGACATAATAATTCAAAAACGAAAAATGAGAGCTAAAAGTGAGATCAAATTTGTAAACGGGCAGAATCTGGCCGTGCTTCCTCTCACCAAGGGGGAAAATAGTCATCTTTAAAATCGTAGAGATAGAACAAAATTTAAAAACAAAAATATTCCTTTTTTTTAAAATAAACATCTTTTGTTTGAACCTTTTTTCATAAATTTAGTATATACCGGGTATTGAAGCAATTAATTCAGTTTTTTGGTGTTTTCACGTGTTATTATTTATACACAATTCAAGAAAAATGTTTTTGCAGCAAGAAAAATATATGTTAGTTAATTTCGTACTTGGGGGGTTAAGGGCAACGAAATGTTCGACGAACTCGTCCGTGAAGGAGCCATGAATCAGAATCATATCTAGGAATAACCAGAAGACAGACTACGTTTGCCCTAAACGATTGGGTAGATAGGTCTATGAATAGGAAATGGATACAGCAGCCTAGATACCTCATACTGGCTCTGAAAGGGCATTCTGTCAGAAGGAGGCCATATTATCTGTCCCGTCACAGTCCGGACGATCGCACTGTCCTAAAACCTAGTGAGAGAGAGATGCCTCTTGAGCCTGCAATGACCTGTAAGCACTCCAACCAGGAGGTTAATCTCTTTCCGGTTTTTGCCAATGAGCCAGGTTTATATCGCGGTATTATACCCATCTATCATTTCTGCGGCCCGAGGTATTTAGGACAGTGCGATCTGTTCGGACTGTGACAGGGCGGATGATATGGCCAACACCTTCTTGCAGAATTCCGTGTCAGAGTCAGTATGAGGTATCTAGCCTTTGGCTCAACCGAAATGGGGGAATCTGAGGTAAAACAAGTGCAGTGGAGCTCTTTCTGATCATTTGCAAGAAGAGGATAGTTTGAACAACGAACATAGGGCCAGAGGAAATGAACCAAATGTGGTAGAGGATGAAATAGTAGGAGGGGATGGGTTTTTAAGGGGTCAGTAAAAAAAGCCTAGAAAGGCTTACTTGCCAGAATTCCGCGTCCCCTTTACTACATTAGGGAATATGCATGAAAATTTTTTTTCACTTGAATTGAAGCATGTTTACTTGACAAATATCAAGATAAAATTACTTTTTAAATAACTTTAAAAATAAGCGAGATATTAATTATTAATATTAATGATTGAAATTCCCGATTAGACAAAGAGGGTGATAGCCCTCTTGATATGTTATGTGACGTCATATTACACTTTCACCATTTAAAATACACGTAAAACTCCGTTTTTAGTATTTTTGCAAGAAAGAGACAGATAATAATCTTTAAAAGCTTATAGCTTCCTTGATATTAGTCGGATTTTAATTTCGTTTTTAAATATTATTACAGTATTAACAGTATTTCCATATTCTGAAAATAAATGTGTGTTTTCATGCATATTCCCTATTCCTAGAAAAATTATTTGTATTTTTAACCGACTTAAAAAAAGAGGATGGTTCTCAATTCGTCTGTACTTTTTGTTTGTTTTTAATGTGTGTTACCTCAGAACTTTTTTCTAGATGAACCGATTTTGATGGTTTTTATTTTATAAATACGTATTTCGAGTACAAGATAATCACCATCAGTATGAATTAGCTAATCGTAAGTGTCTCTGCTAATTTGGTGCGTGTCTCTACTTGCGGTACTTGCGGGGTTTTCGCCGGTGAAGGAGGTGCACACCCATGTCATGGTTCAAAACCATATCTAGGAATAAGTAGGAGACCGACTACCTCTGCCCTAAACGAATAGGTAGTTAGATCTATGGATGGGGAAAGGATACAGCAGCCTGCACACAGGTTAAACAAATGATAGATGGATATATGCCCGTCAACCTGGCTCATTGGCAAAAACTGGAGAGAGATAAACTTCCTGGCTGGGGTGCTTACGCATCTTTGCAGGCTCAAGAGGCATCTATCTCTCATGAGGTTATAGGACAGTGCGAAATGTCCAGAGTGTGACGGGGCAGATGATTCCACCTTTTGGCAGAATGTACATTAAGAGCCAGTATGAGTTATCTAGCCTTTGACTCAACTGAACAGGGGGCCTCTAAAGTAAAACAACTACAGTGGAGCTCTTTCTTATTATTTTCAAAGAAAATCGGTAGATTCTACAAAGAATGCAGGACTAGAGGAAACAAATCAAATGTGGTAGAGGATGGAAGAGTATGCGGGGATTGGTTTCTTAGAGGTCGGTAAAAAAAGCCCAGAAAGGCTTACTGGCCAGGGTTCGGTCTCCCCTTTACTACTACTACTACTAATTTCATACTCCACAGTTTATTAATGACACCTATTTGACGAGCGCTCTAATTTCTAACATAAACAGCGAGTATACTAACAGAATACATACGGTACCTATAATCCCCTATAATACATTTTATCATTTAATATAATGTATATTGTTTTTAAAGGAGGAATGAATATAACTGTTTGTATATAGTTAGTTGTGTTGCAACAATATTAATAATGTTGATCACAAAAATAAGTTGACCGCGCAACTATTTATTATACTAGGTACTCAAACTACTTCCATATATTAGATATAGGTATACTATAACCTTACTAATGAGAACACAGGATGATCGGTGGACACAAAAAGTGGTTTATTGGACTTCTAAGTATAGTAAAAGATGATAAGAAAGGCAGAACCTAAGATAGTTGGATGAATTTAAACGGTATGCTGGTAAGTGGACTAAATTTGCAAGAGACAGGCGAGCGTGGAAGAATGCAATTGAAATTTTACCAATAATTTATATTATACTATTCTTACTTTATTAATTATTTGGAGGAGAGGCCCATACCCATTAATGGGTTCAGTGGCTTATTATTATTATAACCTTAACCCCTTAAGGGGGCCTCTAACCAAAAAAAAAGACACTTTTGGCTTCGCGTGAGATTTATGTCAATGTATCGAAATTTTAATAAAGTTTCTCGAACTGTAAAAATTTGAAAGACGATGTGAAAGAGAGATGATGTTGTTGTTAATTTTACGGGTGTAAAATTGGGGTCCAGTTCACTATAGATTGGGACCCATATATATCGATGGGGATAGTCTTTTCTGAACAATCAGGTTGAATTACAACTTTACCATTTAAAAAGTAGTTTCAACATGTACTTTTGAAAAGAATTAGATTCTTTTTGTAGCGAATCAATATAAATGTAAAAAACCAGAAAATATATTTAAAAAAAAAGTTTTTAAAAGTACCTGGTATTTTGCTAGAATAAATTTCGGGATCGGAGTTCGTATACATTAGTTACTAGGCATATTTATCTATATTTGGACGGAAAAAAGTTTCATCTCTGGGTTTGTATGTATAATGCCAGGTTTTTCCCAGTACCTAATATTTTACGCCACGCGAATTGAATAGGAATATTTATACGTCGGTAGGAGTATAGGAATATAAAATCTTGTCTGGATAAATCGTTCAGACAAGGTTTTAGAAAAAAAGTTTCAGATTGAGGTTGTTATAAATATAGGTAGGTACTAATAACTTTTATTCGAAATATTTCTCATAAAACGAATGAAAAAGGCACAAATCATCTGAAAAATTTTGAAAAAAGTGCGCCACTTTTATGGTCCTTAGTACCATCGACTTATATCCATTGTAATTAAACTAATATCTATCCCTTGCGATTTTCAAGCGAGAGAACGCATGAACTGATCACAAAGTTTATTTTTTACTCTTAACTGTCATTGTTTTGACAGGAGGGCGGGTTGATATTTAGCTTAAAAATCTTTTTTTCCGATTAATATTTCCAACCATTACCTGGTCTGGTATAAAAAAACACGCGGCGCTAAGACTTAAAAGACTTCTATTGTAGCAGCCAGCTCTAACACGTCCGACGTACATGGCTGAAATCGATGTGTTGCGCTCTGTTAGTACTACATTACTTTTTGCGAATTGCGTTGTACATAGTGTGCGATAGATGTCAGGCTTAAAAACGACTTAAATTACACTGCTTGTCTTATTGTACTTACAATATGGAGGTCACAATACATGAGTTTATTTAATGTTTATTTAAATAAACTACTGTGAAGGACGTATTTCCGTTATAGTAATTTAAAGTTACATTTATTCAAATCATTAATTAATTATTTAATATTATTATATATATTATTTTACAAGATTACTTGAGATGTATTTAATTTATTTATTATTTGCTATATGTATATTAAAATATTTATATTTTTAAATTGTTTTTAATCTCTCTTATAAGTAAGAATTTGCAATTTACTTCTTTAAAATACAGTCAAACTTGAATAAATTGATAGTTAATTAAGAGGGATGTCGTTGGCATATAGACTATAAATGGAAGTCTCTTTAACTGAAACAGATATTCAGGTAAATCTCACTATCGTGAAAAAGATTGTGGTAAGACATGTCTGTCAACTTAGCACAACATCTTTTTCAAATCGAGTCGAAAGTTGGCGAATTAGTTGCGTTAAAAAAATTTTGTCGATTTTCATCCAATGGAGAAATGTATTGTTGTGCTAACTTGACAGACGTGGGTAAGACTTTGTAAAAAATCGGATCATTCATATATATGTAAAGTAGGCTACAAACGCGGATCATTGTGCAGCAACATTGAACTCCGCCTACAAAATATTTTGCCTATAGACGTGCAAACAAAATTGGGAACATTACTTTATTACTCTATATAAGATCAATCATGTACGGATTTGTACATGCATAAACACGCGCTGACCAATCAGAGCTCGCGAATCTGCCGCTGCTTACTACAGAGCGCGATTGTTTAATTTGAGGGATAATTAAATATATAGTACAATCAATTAAGACAAAAAATCGACTGAAGTTCGGAATTAAATATAATAGACTGAAAATTTGTATAGATCTTCCATTTGACATTTCAAACACTGGATCAAAAGTCTCATATAATCACGTTTCCACGTCTTAAGATATTCAAGGTTTTTTGCAAATATTTAGTTTGATAATCGTCATATCATGTTTAAAGTAATTATAAAACTTGTAAACCATAAAATTATCTGTAATTTATATTCTGGTCAATTTTTAATCACTAACCGTTATTGAGAAATCGTGATTTTATTGAAATGCTTATGGAGGTCATGCTATGATGTGCGCTGTTTAAGAAAAGGTAAAATACAAATTATGGAAATGCCGGAAAAACATCATTTTACAGCTGATTTGTGCCGAATCTATTTGGTTTCCGAAAAATTGTTGAGAATAAAGCTGCTTGAATTTTTATAATGAACAACTTTTATTTTAAACGTTTTTTTCGAAAAACAAATGGAAAAGGAAATACTATCGACAGCAATACTTGTGTAATTTTGTTAAAATATTATAGTTAATTTGTGCCTTTTCCACTGTCAATTCGAAACAATTTTTCGAAAATCGAATTGATCGGGCACAAATCAGCTGTTAAATTTAGAAAAAAAGGGCGCCATTTTTGCTGTCCACTGTACAAGTCTGAATGTTTTTCAAGCATTTCTATTGTAGTGACTCACCATCAGCAGATGCACATCTAGCATCAACATTGCAATTAAACCTACGATACGCTACAGAGCGATACATTTACATATAGACGCATATCTTTGTCTCTTTTTATATTCTTACGTATGGGTATATGTAGGAGTATTACATACAAGCACTTATGGAAGCGGATCATCTTTATGGGTATGTTCTAGTAGTGTAAAGAATATTCGATTCGATTCTCTCACGTTCTTAGAAGCGTGCATTTCAGATATTAAAGCACCACAACAACGACTAACAGTCAGTCACACACAGTTATAACTTAAATTCAGTTCAACACTGTACCAACATATCACCATCACAGTAACAATTCAACATTGGTTCAGTAACAATCAAACATTCGTTGAAATCAAAAAGTTAATACAATTCAAAGTATAATCTAAAATTCTAAAAGTTGTAATTGTTATCCAAAAAGTAGTGAAATAAAATATTAAAATATACAAAAATATACATTTCAATTTATTTTATTTATCACAGGCACCCTTTCTCTACGTATCAAGGTATCATCAGCTACGTACCATCAGCTACGTATCAACGAATAAAGAAATTGAATATACGGCACTATGCCCGGTATCGAAAATTACGTACTACCCCAACAAGTTGGACTAAATCAACAACAAGGACCGGGGACTAATCAGCAAGCTATTGGCAACCCCGAAGTGGTCCGTGTGGCAGTACGTATTTCATCGGTCTGGAAATAAAATATTCACATCTGGTTCCACCAGATCGAGTGCAATTTCGAAAACGGACCCTTTCGCTACACTATAATTTGTAGTTTACCGTTTCTTAAACATCTTAATACACTATAATTTGTAGTTTACCGTTTCTTAAACATCGCAGATATTGTGTCACATCCACAGATAGCGTGACCTCCAAGGGATTTCAATAAAATCACATTATCTGCACGATATCTCAAAAACGGTGATCAGGAAATAAAAAATGGACCAGTATATAAATTAAAGAGAATTTTATGCAATATAAGTTTCATATTATCTATAAACATGATTTAAACATAGCAAACGGTATATTTGAACACACCGATTTTCTCGGCCTTTCCAACCTTTCTGACTTTTCTTTAAGATATTCAAGGGGAAACCCTTGAATATTTTAAGACGCGGACACGTGATTTTATGAGACTTTTGCGCCAATGTTTAGAATCTCAAAAGAAAGGTCTATTTCAGTTTTTCAGATTATTACCTATCATTCCGAGGTTAAATCCTTATTTGATTGGGTTAATATCTGAGAATTGGGTTAATATCTCGAAAGTGTATATCACAAAAACATTGTAAGGTGTTTCAAATTCTTCCCTTTTTGTGTCATTAGTGGACATGTGAAGAAATCCTGCATAATCTGGGATCAAATTAAATATTCCATGTATTCTCATTTATTCATGTTTCACTGTATTAGATCAAGGAATACTCTTAGTCATTGAATATGATAGTAATTCATTAATTGGCCTGAATACAATCAGGCTATTGATCAGTAGTCACCCTAAGTGTTGGTACTGTGGGTCCCAAAAGTAGAGTTACATAAGACACAAATCAATTATAAAATTTTGAAAAAACCTACTTGTGTGGCACCTTTAACCGTCCAAGTAGCAGAGCGGTCTAAGACGTTATATCTGAGGTGTTATATCTACTTGGAACTGGGAGGTTATGGATTCGAATCCCGACATCGGCAGTTTGTCAATTAGTAAGGGAAAAAAAAGGAGGCGGATAATTTACTAAACTGTCGGCGTATGGATAAGAACGTAGTAACCGGCTATGGTTGTGAAGGTTTTCTGCAGTTTCCTTCACGAACTCCAGATGAATATCGACATTGTTCCTATCAGAGTCGGCTGCAGCCGCACAACCTACCAATTTCTAATCTACACATAAAATTCCTTCCACTCCACTCACATCCTCACATCCTTAGGCATCACAATGGACCTTATGGTCGAAGTGTAGCCCGTCCATCAATCTACTTGTGTGGCAAAGGTGTTTTAGAGGGTAAATTAATCAAACAAATTTATTATACGATAGAGATATTTGTATTTTATGTTTGTTGTGTTTTATGAAAGTGCTGAAAAATATCATACAAAAATTTTTTGAAGATAATGAAGCTTGTGATTGTAACGATCAAGTGATCATGGATCGTATATACTACATGTCGAAAATGATGATTGTTAAAATTTATATATATACTAGGTGAAAAAGCCGGCGTTACCCGGCCTTCAAAAACTTCTTATTCGAAATTTATGTCAAATAATTATTTTTTTCTAAATTTTGACATTTCAAATCGTAAATGTTTTTATATTTTTAATTTATTGACAAATAATATCTGTCCAAAATTTTGTGATGCAGGTATTCCTATAGAAACTATAAATTATGTTAAAGATCTAGCCGTCAGAAAGCAGCCGTGCAACTGCCTAGGGCGGCGAGTTATTTTTTCATATTAATTAATAACAATATTATTATTATTTTTGGTATAGAGTCATATTTCGAATTGTTTTTGTAAAATATATTAATTTTGGTAAACAAAATTTTTTTCAACTGAACTCGGGAGATTTACCTTTGAAATTGGGAATCGGGAGAACCTGTACGATTTCGGCAGTCTTCCGACTAAATCTGCAGAGGTGGCAACTCTATGATTCAGTCTTTTGGGCGCGATTGAGTAACAAAGAACTTGCAAATTTATAATATTATATTTATAATCTTACCTGAATAAAGAATGATTTAATTTATACAAGCGTAAATTAAATAAGATTTATTAAAGTTAAGTATATGAATGGATATATTTTATTACAATGCCTTAATTGACCTCTCCGTACAAGAGATGACGATTCGAAAGCATATCTCTCAGTAAAATTTATGCCTTGTACTTAGTTATCTAACATGAAAAGTAATAAAAAAAAGTTTCACACATGTAAGGAATAATGATCTAATATCTATTTTTTTTAAATTCATAAATATAATAAACACTTTCACGAAAACTATGATAATAAATTAAATATAGTTATTACCTATTTCTAAATGTACAATGATGCTCAAAAAGTTAGATGTTATGAAAAAAATTAGAATTAGCTCAGAAGTTATGCATATTTACCTTGCAAACCAGAGTCATAGTTTAGAGCCTCCAAGTCATCATTCTATAATTATATTGAAGACCTTAGGATATAATAATAATAAATAATAATGGGGTTTTACCTCCGTTTCTGAGACACCACGGTCTATAACAGAGGCCACCCACATCATTATTTTTCAACCTTAGACCTTAGGATATATATTTAAATATAAATATAAATTGGATCCTTAAGATGGTTAACGATAAGGTATCGATAGCATCTAAAAATCATCAGTGGTTCATTTGAAGATTCCAAATCCCTATTGATGGCTTTACATAATAATTTTTTTTCGCTTTTGAATTGAAAAAGGTGGTGTCGGTTAAAGAAATAATCATTGTTCTCACCATCCTATAAACACTGTTGCTGGCACCTAAATTCCTCACAGATTTCCTAAATTTCCCCTAAGAAAATTCGACCTACACTGCAGCATAATGAGCAAACTACAACACTGCGTAATCCTGTCCTCAGCACACATCACGCGGGAGTTCTTGCATTTTAAATTTTAGTTCTTTGCCTTTGAGATCAGCCCCAACAACATTTAAAAGGTACAACACTTCAGTTCAATACCATAAAGGAATTTTTACACAAAACAATTGAATGATTTTATTATATTACTAGCTGACTCGACAGACGTTGTCCTGTCCAAAAATCCCATAGAAAAAAGCACTTTCAGTTTTCCCCCAAATTTTCAATTTTTCGGGCAACATTTTTTTTCTTCTTATAAACATTATTCGGACTGTTACAACGCACAATAAAAAAATATACACCTACATATACACATATACACTGTCAAATCAAGTCATATCAATTTCTAATTTACATTTCCTGATATTTTACAATAAATACTTTTAAAATATTTAGGACAAATAAAAAAAGGTTATAAATCGTTGTAAGATTATTGATATACTTTACAACTATTTTTAAATCCTAAATAAATTTTATTAAAGATAGTACTCATTTGACTCTACTAGCGTAGCATATGAACGTCCTTAAATCATAGGTGGGCAGGGTTTGACGTTACAAGCTCTGAGTGAGAGGTAGGAAGAGAGATAGAGTAAATACAGGGTAAACTACCAATTATTATTATTTTATTTTTTTGAATTAAAACATTTTCTGAAAAAAATATAATAATACCAACTATTTTTTATGGTCACTATCTATTATAATTATACAAAGTATACATACACTATTGATTATACAATACATACAATACATTGAATACATACTCTGGAATTTTGATCTTTGACGTTTACCGCTTGACAATTGTAAACGGCTTTTAAATTTTTTGATGGTTTAGCTTTAGTTTAGATTTTAGAATTAGGTTTTTAGAAATTCCGAATAATTTGCCAAAAGTATTCATATCGGAGAACTAATAAACAATTATTTACCTGCTTTAATTATTTTTTCTTAGTAGAAGAGAGTATAGTGTCATGGGAATATGATGACACTGGATACAATAAACATGCCAATGATAAAGCTGGGTGGGTGGGGTTTAATTTGTAACTAATTTCTAAATGGTAAAATTTTACATGGAAAGTGGGAATTTTATGATAGCTTACTCAACCTGAGTCAAAACAACCCAGTTTTGATTAAGTCTACTTTGAATTAAAAAAGTGAAAAGTACTACTCGTGCTATTGAAAATTATTTTTCGCATAATTTATTATTTCAAAAAAATAAAAGTAGTGATTTTAATAATGGAGAATACATTGCAAGCAGTCTTGGATAAGTTCAGCACTGGAGGTGCGGCGCCGTCTGCGAAGAAAAGGAGGATATTTTTTTTTTTACATCAACGAGTGGGAGCATCGTTTTGGTATATTTAACAAATTTGATAAAGAGGTAATTCGCTTTTTTTGTGGTAAGACGTTTATTTGTTTAAAAAGAAGTAGTTTTCAACGTCATTATACCGACACATTCTGCCGAGTTTGATTAATTCGAAATAGGGACAGCAGAACGCGATCGCGTAATTGCTGCTTTAAAAAATAATTATTTTGAATCATCGTTTCATATTTCTTAAACAATAAATATTTTATAAAACTATTTCCAAATTGATTGAATAAATTATTGGGCAATAATCGGTAGGCAATCTGTATTGAAACATCTTTTCGTCTTACTTCAAAACATACCTTGCTTACTTATTCTCACTTTCTTATGGGGAGCCCCATGGCTCCGGAGAGGTGGCTCTACGCCCACTTCTGCCTTAAATAATATATTTTTACAACACCTCAATTTTTGAACATAATTGTTATTATTAACAATATTATGATTAAATATACTCTTGTTAGGAGATATAAATTTTTTCAGTAAAATATTTTTATGCAGTGGACATAGGGCAGGCTATAAAATAAATTATATCGGACGGTAATGATAGTTATGAATATCCGGTATGCATTTGATTATTAACTTCTGGATTTTTACACTATGTCTTTATGTCTTGTTGTAATAATAATAGTAATTATGTGCAGAAATTCTGTCAATAAATATTATATGCAAAAGTTTGTGTCTGTTTAATGCCACTAAAAGTAAGTCGGTATATTTATAACATGTCTATGTATCAACATCTTCTAAGACACTATATAGTATATGTAGATATTTAACTGGCGTTATATTTCAAATTTTTGTCCCTATTCCTAGAACATTTGTTTGTATTTTATAAATACGTATTTCGACTACCATCATCAGTTGGTGGGACACGCACCAAATTAGCAACAAGCAACATATCTCTGAATCCATATCCCAGAGATAGTTACGATTAGCTAATTTATACTGATGATGACTACATTGTAGTCAAAATACGTATTTATAAAATACAAACAAATGTTCTAGGAATAGGGGCAAAAATTTGAAATCTAATTTCAAAAAAATCTAGAGTTCTCTTTGATTATTTTAATAATCTTTATTTAACTGTCGTAATCAACCAAAAAAAAAAGAAAAAAAATGAAAAAAATTCTAGAAAGAAAAAAAAATCCTTTTTTTCATATAAAAAAAAATGTTTGGAACACAAATTATTGGCATTTCTTTCTCAACAACTTTAGGTATAAAATTTCAAATTCACCCCAATACCTAGATCAGTTTTTGTATTCTAAATACGTATCTCGACTGCAAAATAATCATCATCAGTATAAATTAGCTAGTCGTAATTTACTCTTTGACAATTAGAAATAGATAGAAAATAGACAATAATAAAAATAAAATAAAAATAAACAAAATTTAAAAAACTTTTTAACAAAAAATAGAACCGACGAAAGACGAAAGTAACTCTGAAAAGCAAAAAATAAAAACTTTTATACAAAAAATTAAATCTTCGAAAAAAGAAAGGAACTGTAAAGCAAAAATAACTAAGTCAATGTAAATACCTATATAATTTTGAGTCTGCGCCAAACAAACAATATATAATATTTTGTAATATTTACTTTTAACCGAACATCAGATTCACCCTTCGCCCATTTCGATGGAGATTTTTTGGCGCCGACTCAAAATTAGTTAGGTATTTACATTGACTTTTGCTTTTCAGATCTTTAGAATATTACTAGCCTTTCTATATAATTCCTTAATTAAAAACTACCGTTTAAAACATAAATTGTGTAACAGGTGAAAAAAGTGAATAGAGAATAATTATTTCAATCAAAGATATGCTGCTGCGTTGATTGATTTACATAAACGGATGTTATATATGACTACTATTAAATATATATATATATATATATATATATATATATATATATATATATATATATATATATATATATATATATATATAAATTATGATGTTAAAATAAAAGGTGTGCCCTACTTAATGGTTGTAAATTTAATTTTGAAAAAAACAATTAAAATAATTGGGTGCACGCACATTTTTTATACCCGGTATATGTAAATATACGAGGGTATATTAAGTTTCGTCCCGACTTTGTAACGCTTCAAAATATTGATCGCAGACATAAATACTTGGCTTAAGTGTTCATAAAATGGCCTAATTCGGCCATTTCCGCATGGCCGTCCGTCTGTCCATCTGTGGACATGATAACTCAAAAACGAAAAGAGATAACGAGCTGAAATTTTGTATGTCTGTTCTAGACCTAAAAAGTAAGAACAAGTACGTGAATAGGCTACATCGAACAATTTGTTGGCAAAATGGGCAAAACTGCCCATTCTTTGAAACCATAAAAGATAGAACAAAAATGGTCTTTTTTTAAAAATAAACAACTTTTGTTATAATTTTTTTAACATAAATTCAGGATATACCGGGTATTTAAGCAATTATGTCAGTTAGTTGATATAACCAGTCCAAGTGGCCAAGCGGTTTAAGGCGTTCTGTCTGCGCAGTATGCCTACTTGGAAACTGGGAGGTTATGGGTTCGAATTCCGACATCGGCAGTTAATCAATTATTTTAAAAAAGGGGGGCGGTTAATTGACTAAACTGTCGGCGTATGGACAAGAACGAAGTAACTGGCTATGCTTGAGAAGGTTGTCTGCAGTTTTCTTCACGAACTGCAGATGAATATCGGCATAGTTCCTATCATAGTCGGCTGCAGCCGCATATCCTACCAATTCCTACTCTATACACAAAAAATAAATTTCTTCCACTCCACTCACATCCTTACATTCTTAGGCATCACAATGGATCTTATGGAATCTTATGAAATTGTGGCAAAAGTATTCAGTTTCAAACAAAAATTGTTTATGTAAAAAAAAAGTTTATTTAAAAGTTGTTGTCTTTATACTTTCCTTCTATCTTTTACGGTTTAAAAAAATCGATATTATCTCCCTGGCAAGGGGATGCACGCTCCAATTTTACCCATTCACTAACTTTACCCCACTTTTTAGCTCTAGAACACATACACATATTTTCAGCTCATTTTCTTTTTTCGTTTTTAATTAATCGTGAGGACGGACAGACTGGCGGACGGTATCAACTTAATATACCCTGATATAATAATATATAGGTACACTGGGTACATTAATTGTAAAACTTTAAAACGTCAACTTTAAAATGCAAGTCGACATTAGCCATGTAATGTGCCTGACATTGCTACCGTATTTTGTCAAGATATATAAGAAGAACTATGGTCTAAGATCCGGCATTAGAAAAACCTTCCCTCAGCTGTTAATTGATTGAATTATTATTGAAAACGCTTATTGCAATATAAACAATTTGGCAATGTAATGTCTGCCAGGGTAGTTCTGCTGAAATTAACATTAATTTAAAAAAAATACGTTGTAGAGAGAGAGACTATTGCATTATTCCACGTAACAAACAAGGAAAGTATATGATTCATGCGTATGTAGAGTGCACTTCATTTATCTTGAACTCTGCATTCTCTATACAAAACCACTATTAGAATAAATGGAGTACACTCTACATACGCATGAATCATATACTTTCCTTGTTTGTTACGTGGAATAAAGCAATAGCCTCTCTCTCTCTCTCTCTCTACAAGGTATTTTTTTTTTAAATTCTATTATTTAAAAATTTTCTTATACAGGCTGCAATTGATTTTAATGGATTTTAAGATGGCTGCCACTTATGGATGTATTCTAATTATTCTAAACTTTTAATTTAGCTAAATATTTTTCAATTAACATATGAGGGAAGTAAGTTAAGTGTACTTTAAGTTTGAACACCTGGTGCAGGTAACCGTAGCAGTAATAAGCAGCGCTGCCTGCTATTATAAGATTTGTCGTATCGTATACTATGTTATTTAACATGCCAAATTCTATTAACACGTGAAGGATTTAATTATTAAAAAAAAAATTTTTAATTAATTAATTAATGTTAATTGCAGCAGAACTACCCTGGCAGACATTACATTGCCAAATTGTTTATATTGCAATAAGCGTTTTCAATAATATTTCAATCAATTAACAGATGAGGGAAGGTTTTTCTAATGCCGGATCTTAGATCACTATGAGAAATATGTATCATGAATTCTTCAGCAGATGACATAACTTTGTTACTGACATAACTATTATAGATCGATTTCAAATAAATGCTGTCAAATGCATTTCTTCTGTCATATTTTTTAATTGATATTTCTAAATTTGATTGCCAATAAGGATATTAAAAAAAAGGGTATTTCTCTGAAAATATTTAAAAATGTGAAAAAATCATTATAATTTAATTGAAAGTTTATTTACTTTATTAATACTTATTATTAAACACTTAAAGACATTACAATTACAAACTTTACATTTAAAATTATCACACATGAAATTTAAAAAAAAAAACAAATAATAAATACAGAACTGAATTAGTTGGAAGTTTCTACAATTTTCTTAGACTCGAGTCTTACAAAATAAGTATTAAAATGTCACGTGAATTTGTGACCATCTTAAACGTTTTGATCGATAACTCGAGTAACTTCTGGAAAGATGGCATCTTTTTCGAAAAGATGGTAACATTTTTCTATTTTCTAAAATATTTATTACGGTTCCAATTTATTATGGAAAATTATATGCAACTCCGCTCAATGGTTTGCTTGTACGAAAATTTGTATATATGAGGACATACTACAGGTGTCCTCATATACACTGACAATTCTTGACCGATTTTGATTTTTTTTTCATTGTCTATTAGAATTTAATCAGATTTTCATAATGATTCGTTGAATTGATTCAATTTTCTACAAAACTTTTATTGGATTTATTTAATAATGGTGGATCTGGTGGGAGTAATAATATTTGATAATATTTGATAATATTAAAAAAGGATAAAAATTTGGTTTTGCATTATATAAAGATTATTAAAACAATCAAAGAGAACTCTAGGTTTTTTGGAAATTGAATTTATTTTTTTCCCCCAATTCCTAGAACAATTATTTGTGTTTTATAAATACGTATTTCGACTACAAAGTATGTTATCATAGTATGAATTTGCTAATCGTAACTAAATCCGGGATATGGAGTCACAGATAGATTACTCGTTGCTAATTTGGTGCGTGTCTCACAATGATTTTAAACAACGAGTAACAGTTGCTAATTTGGTGGGTGTCTCACAGACATATCTTTGACTCCAAATCCCGGAGATTGTTACGATTAGCTAATTCATACTAATAATGACTACTTTGTCGTCGAAATACATATTTATAAAATACAAATAATTGTTCTAGGAATTGGGACAAAATATGAAATTGAATTGGTTTTGGTTATATTACCGATATGGAAGCTTATGCTTCAAATAATCAAATAATGAAAATTTATATTTTGGATAAAAAGGGTACAAATTTGAATCCGGAAAATTAAATAGGCGATAGATCTACCAAAATTAAGAAAAAATTTTGTATGAACTTGGATGTTTTCGAGTTCCGTTTTCGAGATACAGGTTGTTAAAGCTAATAAAAAAAACTTTCTTTTTCCAAATGTCTCAAAAACTATTTGGCTGATTTCGATTACATTTGGCATGTTTTTAGTAATAAGTGGCTCATTTTGATATGATTAGAATTCATTTAATTATTCCAGCGGCAGAGCTGGGACATCCTAGCTAGATATTTTAAAGAAAAATTTTAGTATGCCACTGCTATTTTCTAAATTTCATATTATTTTTAAACTGAGTAATTAAAAATACAATTTTTTTCTTTGTAGCATTTTCGATCTATCTTCCATCTACATTTCCAGAAAAAAGAAAATTATCCCTGGAAAAGTAAATTTAATTAAATAAAATGAAATAATAAAAAAAAAATAAAAAGTCAAAAATTATGATACATATACAGGTTGTTCTGAAATTCATTCAAGACTATACCACAGTGTAGAACTGCAAAAAACAAACAAAAAAGTTTAATAAAGTTTTTCGATTTGACGCTTATTTTTTAAGATATCAATTAAACACAATCAATTAAACATTGATAAATTCAACCAATCACACAGAGCGCATAGTATAAGGAGGCGTGGCCTCGGCAGTAGAGGGTGGCGCTTTACCTTTTAAAAGCTGGCAGACGGTAAGAGGCCCTGTCTCCTTACACTATGCGCTCTGTGTGATTGAATTTATCAATGTTTAATTGATTGTATTTAATTGATATCTTAAAAAATAAGCGTCAAATCGAAAAACCTTATTAAACTTTTTTGTTTGTTTTATGCAGCTCTACACCGTGATAATTCTTGAATGAATTTCAGAAAAGCTTGTATATATATATCGATTTGACGCTATATATATCGATATCAATTAAATACAATCTATCAATATATATATATATATATATATATATATATATATATATATATATATATATATATATATATATATTTATATATATATATATATATATATATAACTGAAAACTTATATCAAAAAATAATACTTCCTTGCACAGTAAAAATCGATTAAAACACTCATAAAGTATTTCTCATTTTCAGTGACATCACATTTACATATACTATAGCTTATTGTATCCTCCAACTGAATCATTCTGTATACATTTAAATTATCTAATTAATAAAAAATACATTATATTAAAACTAATTAAAATAATATAAATACAATAATAATTTCTCCGATTAGACATTAAATGTGGTGCTGAATTATAAAATCCACCATATACTTGTAAATTTGCTGTTTCTAAACTTTGTTTACAATAATCACCATCGTACAGCCAACCAACATATTCACCAGTACGTAAGTTTTCACTACGTAACCAATCTTCTAATGGTCGAAAATAATCACGTAATGCTGAACCATCTAAACGTGATTCACCTGTTGCCCGAAATAATGTTTCTGTCCATGGTATACTTGATCCAGGTTTCATTAATTCACTGTAATCAAATTAAAAGCAAAAGTTGAAAAATATTGTAGGTATAAAAATATCAATTTAATAATCATCGACGTTTATGATTCTTGGGCGGTTTGAGCAAACTATAGATAAACGTCCGAAATTTAAATATGTTATTAATTAATGGCAAATACACATCTGTTTTTTTCTAGAGAGGGATCTGATGTCTTATAGGTTTTGAGTAATTAATTGTAAAATTTGAGATTTTTAACACATAGTAGATAAGAAATGCAGGGTAAATCATATAATCATGAAATTAAACTACAACTGCGAAAGATAAAAATTATAAAAAAAATTAAAATTAAATAGTCGAAACTATCATAGATTATGTTAAACATATAAAAGAATTCAGACGTCTAAAATTGGAGATATTTTATTTTATAAACATCGTAAAAATAACTGTTTTTATACCCGGTATAAATTATAAATAAGGGTATATTACGTTTAGTCGTAACGGTTGAAAATATAGATAAACTTTTAGTATAGGTATTCACAAAATTACCTAATTAGTTCGTTACCTCATGTCCGCCTGTTCGCTCGTCTGTCTATCCGTCTGTCCGTAGTCACAATAATTCAAAAACGAAAAGAGATAACAAGCTGAAATTTTTCTAGTGTGTCTTCTAGACCTAAAAAAAATTCGTTACGCAGGAGCTGCGTCAACTTAGCGAATTTCCTTAGAATACATAAATCACTCTCTAGCGGTCATAATTTAAGTGTGATCAAAATGAAATATAATATCTGATATGACTTTAGTATTTGCAAAAATTAAATTTATTAATAGCCAAAATAGAACGATGTATACGATTACAGTTTATAGTTACTATGGAAACGGCAATCAAAATTTTTACAATAAAATACATTTCGTGTATTCGTGTCAAACAAACACAAAATATTAAATATCGCTCTTAATATTAGAATAATCAAAAAATGTATAAGGAGTAAAGTTGTAGAAAATCAAGTTTGCTACAATTCATTATTTGATCATTTTTCTCAAACTCTAATGTGAACAGAGATATTTAGAATTTTAACTTTCAATCTTTAATTGTAAATATTTCTGTACATATTAGTGTAACAGAAAAATGATAAGAAACAAAATTACAGTAAAACTTAGTACCAACAATTTAACTCCTGAAAAATTTTTCGATTTTTCTAATATTAAGGCAGATAGTCAAATTTTGTGTTTCCACTTCCCTCTAAACCCCTCTTTCAAATACCAAATTTCATTCCCATCGAATTAAACTGTGTATATACAGGATGAATCTAACCAGTCGCATAATAGCACATGCCTCCACTTCCTTCCACGATCCTTTTCCAAATTTATATATATATACTAGTGATGTAACGAATGTTGGATTTTTCACATTCGTGAATGCGAATGTGAATGTTGATTTTCAAATAAAGGCGCGCAAAATGTAAGATAGGTTTGACATTTCGTATTATGTTTAAACCCAACATAGCCGAGCCGATACACGTTGAATGAACGAAGTTAGCCAGACAACATAAGTTCATTCGATTTGTTTTGTTTTGTTTTGTTTTGATTAGAGATTAGTTTAGTATTATCGCAGTTAACCAAACTTAACTGTAATTCAAAAGTGACAAAGTGATATAAAAACATGAATATAGCACATGTTAGCGAAGTTTGGACTTATTTCACAATTTATGACGCTGAATATGTGAAATGCAAGTTGTGTGATAAAAATACTCTCGCAAAGGAAGGACCATTAGTGCTGTGGGAAATCACCTAAAATCTAAACATAAAAATGTAAATGACGAAATAAAAAGACGAGAAAATGAAAAGCTAGGTGCTGCTAAAATAAATTTTTTGTCGCTCTCTTCGCGACAATGTACCAAAACCGACCTAATATCTTTAAGTGACTAACAAAAACAAACGAGAAAGTATTTCTAATTTACTTCCCTACCTCAAAAGTGTTCCATAATCATTTTTTTATTCAAATATAAGTAAATAAAAATATATAAATCTTATCAGTTATAATTATCAGTATTATAATTCCATATCCATCCATATATAGTTTCCTTTTTGTTTGTAAAATACATTCGCCAAACATTCACATTAGTTTCTTGCCAACGCGAATGTCAAAAAATATGCGAATATATTATATATTTTTACGAAATTCTATCATGGGTACAAAATAAAGTTACACGTTTTTGAAAATATTTCGCTCCAAATTATCCTAGATTCCAGAACCGCGGTTTGTCTGTATTATCCATCAGTATATTACCTTACAGATTGATTCACGAGTTTTTAGACATTCTATGACGCCGAATCAATAATTTGAAAGTAGTTCTTTAAGAGATACCCGTAGGTATATGCATTATTTTATTAATGTGGAATTTTTAACAAATAAATTTCGATGGATTTATTAGTGTTTATTGGAAAGTATATAGCTTGTCGTAGTATATAAAATTAAAATTAATTATTCAATACAGTTAACCATATAATATATTTCTTCTAAAAATTATATATTTTACAAAATAAAATATATTTAGAATACCTAATACCTAATATCTAATATATATATATATATATATATATATATATATATATATATATATATATATATATATATATATATATATGTCGATTAATTTTAAATAAAACGTGCGTGTTATATATTTAGACCTATGATTTAACCATTCAAATAATATGCTTCAATCGATTGTAAGTCGATCAGAATACCATGTCCATAATATTCATTATAAGAGAAGACTCTAGTCGGTGTTGCATAGTCAAAAGCCGTTGACCATATTTTTATACCCGGTATATAATATATATCAGGGTATATTAAGTTAAGTTCTGTTTTCAATGCGGTTGAAAATTTAAAAAAAAATTGGTTTGAAAAAAGGTGTTCATAAAAGGACCTAATTAGTCTATTTCCGAAAATATGCCGGTCTGTCCATTAACTCAAAAACGAAAAGAGATAGCGAGCTGAAATTTTCAATGTGTGTTATGAAGCCAAAAATTAAGGTCGTGAAATGGGCAAATCTTTGAAACCGTAAGAGATAGAACAAAAATTTTAAGACAAAAAATGTTTTAAACAACTTTTTTCATAAATTCAGTATATACCGGGTATTTCACTTATTCATTTGTAGATGTTAAGAGAGGTCCATCGAAGCGTACAAAAATACGTTGGCATTTAACGTCGGCCTAGAAAGTTGAAATTTGTCATAGAAGTAGTTCATATTTGAAAGGAGTTTATGAGATATTTTTTAACACAATATATTCCACAAGCATAGAGCTATTTGCAATCAACTTCAAGAAGAATAAAAGACTTTAGTGAACTATGTTTTAGTCCACAATGTGTATTATTTTTTTTAATGTGAGGAAACTTATAAAATAACGAGTTTGTTGTTTTTATAACCTGTATATATGTAATATATAAAAAGGTATTATAAGTTTAGTCTCAAATTTGGTATAGATGTTCATAAAATGTTCCAGTTATTCCATTTTCTGCGTGTCCGCCTGTTCATCTGGCTGCCCCGTCAGCACGAAAACTCATAGACAAAATGAGATAAAGAGCCTGGAATTTTAGTATGATTTGGTGCTATTTATTGAGTTCATTTTAACACGTGTAAGTTTGGTTAAAGCTTTCTATCGCATTAAAAACAGTTGATATATCAAAAATTACATAGCTGTTCATACTATGTTTGTAAATATGTTTGGTATGTTCTTTTCGAAATAAAATTGCAGAAAATTTAGATCAAGAAAATAATATGATTGATTTTTCAATGGGCTTCCGAACAGTTTTGTAATAAACCAAAATTCCTATAAAATTTTTGTGAATGTGAACTTATCAGGTAGATACTACCTATAAAATTTCATCCCAATCAAAACTTTCGTTTGCTTAGAATTAACAATCAAAATTCGTTAAAATTTTTAGATAGATAGATAGACCCATCTTGGGGTCTAAAAAGTATAGAACTTCGATCTTATGGTCCATTATGCTCCCCCTTCCACTTCAGTCCGCCGAGATTAGCTTCTCCCATATGTTGGCAGGAACTTGCTTATCAAGTCTTCCTGAAGGTTGAGGTAGAGGATCGCAGTCAAAGATAATGTGGCTGGATGTTTCTTCCTCCTCTCCACACAATCTGCCCAATAATGGACCCGTTTTATATAGTCCCAGTGTATGCAGATGCTTCCACAGAGGACAACGTCCGGTAATGAATCCGATAACCCTCCGTAGTTTTTACAGATACCGCAAAACTTTTTAGTGCGGTATCTAAAATATCCTTTGAGAAATTTCAGTGATAGTAATTAGACCACAGAAAAAGAAGATACGGTTTAAAGAGATCTCGAATAAATGCTATAGCATACTCATCAGCAGGTAGGATGCCCTAGTACCTATATGTTATAGGTACTACATATACAATAATTAATTATATTAAATAATATCGTGAAATATATATGTTTGATTAAATAAACTAAATTATTATAATTTACAAAATTATATTTCACTTCCTTGATTGTAAATTTTATATATTTAAATGTTTTTAAGACCTATTTTTAGTAGCCTTTGTTTAAATGTATTTTATATATTATGATTTTGTTTGGATATATAGTGTATCAGAATCCATTAACAAATAAAATATCCATTCCATTATTGTGAAATAAACAATTTATGTTATATTTATTTGTTATTGTACTGACATAAGAATTTTACTTTTACGAACAAAATCGATTTTACTGGGTAGAACATAAGTTCTACAATAGCTTACTATTGTAAAATCGAAAAATCAAATATTAAAAAAAAAGTTTCGCACGAGCTGCGTCAACTTGGCGAATTTCCTCAGAATACATATTTCACTTCTCTTTTGGAAATATATCGTAATCTTCCTGTCGACTGTGACCTCAAGAGTGGTTATAGACAGTTGGATATATTCATAAATAAATATATGTTCCATACATTCCATATGTTTGTTGCTCGCCAGTGTGAAAATATTATTATGGTATTATTTTGGCGAGATGAAAAAACTACGTAATTCATTTCTTTATTATATTTCCCTAACAAAAATATCTATTTCTGGAAAATATTTATTTATTTTATTTCCTAATAATATATGCAATTTTGATACAGTATTTTAAAATTTTAATAAGAGTAATTTCAATATAATTTAAAATTTATTATATTTTAAATCCAGTATATTTTAATTTAGTTAATTTTCTTTTTATTTTTATTTTTGTCTATTGATCTCGACTTTATATCTATTTCTAATTGTCAAAGAGTAAAGTACGACTAGCTAATTTATACTGATGATGACTACATTGTAGTCGAGATACGTATTTATAATACAAAAAACTGATCTAGGTAAAGGGGGCGAATTTGAAATTTTATTTCAAAAACCTAGAGTTCTCACTAATTATCATTCGATAATATAATGTTTACGTATTATAATTTTTTTGCATTTTTCTGCACATACATACGCGTACATATACATACATGTATATAAGCTTATGTACATGCGTATATACATACATATGTATATGTATATAAATATAAATATATAAATATAATTATATATATATATATATATACATGTATATATATATATATATGTATACATATATATATATATATATATATATATATATATATATATATATATATATATATATATATATATATATATATATGTATATATATATATATATATGTATACATATATATATATATATATATGTATATATACATATATACATGTATATATATTCTAATTTGAGTGATGTCGTTTTCGATATCTATATACTAGGTAGGTTCGATGAACATTTGAAGAAATTTTTCCAAAGTTCCTTCATCGGTAAAAAACATATGAAAAATAAATCCGCTAATGTATACAGCCCTTTGTGTAACTGACTCACTCACTCATTCATACATACAAAATCTAACTTACGGGAAAAAACTTTAATTTTCTCAACGCAACCTCCTCAAAAATGGGAAAAACTGCTCAAAAATACCTTCTTCAATTTCTATACATGTTAGAAGGGTGCGGTCCTTTGTATTCTTTCTAAGACGGGAAACAAGGCAAAGGCCATACCGGACGTCATGAAGCGGAGCCCCCTTGCAAGCAGAGAGAGTATATTTATAAAGAAAAAAGTAGGTAACATTCCAGTAAATTCTTAAATTCAAATCATAGTAAAAATAACCAAAACTATATTTTTCCCTTCAATTTGTTTTACCGAATTTTCTTCCTGATTCAGGATTGAACCAATAAAACGATTTCACGTTATTTAAATTTCCATAAGTTGTGTCTGGTGCATTCTGAAAATCGGTCAATGGAAAAGAGGGCTTAGAGGGAGGAAGAACATAAAACTTTAAATTTCTCCTATATTAACATGAAAAGAGTAAATAATATTTTTTTAAATAATATTTTCTGAAATATTTACAACTGAATGTTCTAGTAATGATATAATATATACAACCCTTTGTGTAACTAACTGATTGACTGACTGACTGACTAACAGACTGACTGACTCATTCCCTCCTTCCCTCATTCTTCGATACAAAAGCAAACCCACTTCTAGACATAGTAGATGGGTGTTTTTATTCAACGCGAAACAGGGAAAAATCGGAAAACTTTAATATTCCAAACGTAACTCCCACAAAAATGCGGATAGCCCAAACTTTCCCAAATTTACCTACGCAGGATATATTTTCTTTCTAGGGTGCAGAGTCAAGACAGAAGGCTGCACCGGGGGGCAGAGCCACCTTGCGAGCAGAGCGAGTTATAATAATAATATTAAAATTTTGACCTTGCTAACTTGATTATATATGCATGATAAAAATTCGCTTAGCCTACATATCTCTTACCATTTCTTCCTATTAATTGTTCAACTATTAGTATTTTTATACGGCTCGCAAATATTTTTTCGCAAATCTTGCGTTTGTTTCAAACAATATTTCAATTACACTTTACTCGGTTCCCATGAAAAATACACCATTTTCACAGAAACAGTTTATATACGTTCTTAAAATTGATTCTTCATAATTTTGTACGTATTTTTGACATCTAGGTAAGATATTTTTGGAAGCAGGATATGCGGAAATGACTCTCAATTGTTAGATTTTCCTGATCAAAGACAACCAAATTTCAAATTTTCTAAGTTTAGAAGTATCGGTAGCTATCCTGGGTTGCATTAAATATACTGAGTTGCATTTACAAAATAGATAGATCGAAATATCTTGGTGTCCAAGTATATATTTCGAAAATATGCCACCTCAAATGCAAAATTCCAAAGATATTTTTCCTCAATTGCAATCAGTTTGATAAGTTACTGGTACCAGCCACAAATTGACCATGGGTGGAATATATTTCGGTGCATCAAAATAAATAAATACTTTCTATCAATTTTCAAAACTGACGTATGAAATCGAAAACCATCAAACGACTCTATACGCTAGTAAAGTATTGCGCCATCTCGTATTTTTTATTTTAAGTTATTGTTCTGTCAAAACTGTCAAAATATACGGATATACATGTAAAAAGTTAGCTTTAATTTTAACTATAAAGAAATAATTATATACAATGCCAGTGATAAAATTGATGAGCAGCTTCCAAGAAGTATAATTAGAAATTTAGAAGAAAAATTTAGAAGAAAAAGAAATTTAGAAGAAAAAGATTTAGAACAAAAAAAATTTCTAAAGGTACATAATTATGTACTGGTTTTAATGTTTCTAATATCTATGAAGAGATTGATGTCAATGATTCTCGACGAATTTTTGGTACAGTATACACACTAATAGCATATACACACTTCTACAATCATTATTTCTTTATAGTTCAAATTATGCTTGACTCTTTACATGTATATCCGTATGTTTACGAGTTTTGTCAGAACCATAAACTTAATATAAAAAACTCGAGATGGCGCAGAGGTGGCCCGCCAAAAAAACTTTACTAGTGTATTATTTATATATAAAAAACAATCTTAATATTAATTTTTCATACATATGTACAAAATCGATGTAAAATGTCATAATATTATAATTATAATTACAAATTTATAATATAATTATAAATAATATAATAATAATTATATAATCATAATTTACATGTAATGTGTATTATTTTTACATTTCATACTTCAGTAATTATTTTCTTTATATTATTTATTTATATATTACTTTGTATTTACAGTAATAAAAAAAACAACTATTTTTTAATCTTTTTTCTTTTAATTCTCAAGTAAAATACAGTAAAAATCGTTTATGTGCAAATTTAAGGATGTTCATGCTCGAGACGTTTATACTAGATAAAACTTTTAATCTTTGATATTGGGAAAGTTTAATCAAGTAGGGGAATACGGGGCAGAATGGGGTACGAAGTTGAAAATATCGTTTAAAAGTTAAAAAAGGAATATTAAGAAAAATTCGTTATGCAGGAGCTGCTTCAACTTAGTGAATTTCCTTAGAATACATTAATCACTCTCTAGTGGTTCAATTTTATTAATAAATGACATACGTCGAGAATAATAGGGGGGGGGGGGAGGTATAAAGAAAAAAAAACACAAAATATGAAATATCTCTCTTAATATTAGAACAATCAAAAAATGTGTAAGGAATAAAGTTGTAGAAAATCAATTTGCTACAATTCATCGGCTTATCATTTTTGCTCAAACTCTAATGTGTACAGAGATATTAAGGAATTTAATTTTCAATCTTAAACCGTCAATATTTCTGTAAATATTAGTGTAACAGAAAAAATGATAAGACACAGAATTACTGTAAAACTTAGTACCTACACCTTTACTTCTTATCAATTTTTCGATTTTTCAAATATTAAGTGAGATATGTCAAATTTTGTGTTTGAATAGAGAGCACCCCATGATGTAAACAAAAGCATGGGGTGCTCTCTATTTACTCTTTAATAATGGCTCTACTTTTAGAAGAGTAAGTAGAGAGATGCTTTTGTTACATTAAAGTTAATTTCTTTGACAATCTCTTTCTTCTATTCTATATTAAATTATTTTGCATTTTTCAGTTCATATTCCAATAAAAGTTATGTTTTTTTTAGTTTTTTTTAAACTCTAAATTTTATTTGTTGTTACAAATACCACCAATAAAGAAAACATATGCACCGGAATGATAAAACCAACGAGATACAACGATTGAGTATAGACGTTCCTATGATGGTTCCTACTCACATTAACAAGTTTTACTGTAATAATAATATTAAATTCAATATATTGATTCATATTTAATAAACTGAATTACATAAACACATGTGTATGTAAAATCATTTAAGCGTTACGATTTAAAAACAAACAAAAAATCTAAATAAAAGTGAAAAAAAAACACATTCTTGTTTCTTTCATTTATTTTTTATTAAACAAATCAAAATTCAATTAATTAGTTACAAATAATATTCAATGGTTATTATTAGTAATAATATGTTACTGTTTGAAATGCATTTTTTTCAAAGTAATTGCATGTATGCCGCATAACTAGAGATTTATTTTTAGGGGAACCAAACATGGAGTGGCCTCAAAGCACACCGTAAAAGAGGAAATACATATCAATCATTCAGCCTCTATTAAGGATGTCCTAGCGCTGATGTATAGTCCATTTATAAAATTCTTCAAAATCTTATATAGTACATTCATAAAAGTCCACAATAATGTTTATAATTTTTTGTCGTAAGTTAAAATTAAAATTTAATTTAGGCCCGTCTTACCGGGCCAAACGATATTTAAGAAAAAATCCTGATATTTCGGATAATTAAGCTACCGCCGACAGAAATAAAATTTACCCGAGATCTCAGATCTGTTTTAAATATCTTTTACCGTCATACTGGAATTTTATTGGATCAATCTCGTTATTAATATTTCTATTTTCTATTGCGTAGTTTTTTTTTTTATTCGTCTTATTTTATTCCAAGTGAAAATTACCAAATTATGTGTAAAAATATGGGTTTCTCCATAAGAGCAATGCATTAAAACTCGAATTTTAAAATTAAATAATTAATTCAAGACCCCCGTAACCCTCCCCCTGAAACTTTTATAATTGATTCATATGCACTCACTACATGTAAACAAAAAATCAAGCCTTATCTTTTTGAAGCTTCAGTGCTCGTACATCCTTAAGAAACTAAAACGTAATATGCACATTGAGACTGTTTCTTTACCTCATGGGTTTGCCCGTTTCCAAAATTACCATTTATGATTGTTAGTCTATGTCTGTATTTAGCGCTATTTAAGGGTTAAATCGAATGGAGGGCGTGTCCCTTAACTGTTTTTTAAAAGCAGAACTTGTATAAAAAGGTAGTGGAGGTGATTCTCACCAGATTTCGTGTAGACTCCCCAGGCCAACTATCAGTTACGTGCCTGATTGTATGATGGATTTTTAACAATGATATATAAGTAATAAAAAATTCACTTAATAGTCTAATAATTTTTAAAATTTTTTATTAATAAACAATTTAAATTGGTTTTCCCAATAATATTCCCAACAGATCCCAGCTAGGCAAAACTTATATCAGATTCGTAATTTCCCATTGGGCTTTCCCAATCATATCCAAAATAGATCCCAATTGGGCAAAACTGATACCAAATGTTAATTTTTATATTGGGTTTTCCCAATAATTTCCCGAAATAATCCCAGCTAGAAAAAATTAATGTCAGGTCATTTGTTTTTACATTGGGTTATAGTAATGGGTTCCGAAATTCATCCCAAGTGAGAAAAATAATTCTACTTTAACAATTTTTACATTAGGATATCAAAGTTGGGTTTTTATTGAGTTCCGATTGGGATAGCCTTACTTGGCATACGCTCTTGATTCCCTATTGGGTCCGGAAATAAGTGTAGGGGCAATTTCTAGCCGGGTAGTAGGACCATGTTTCCTACCCCAACCCCCGTAACATACTCTTCGGTCTAGAAGTTTCATGGTTGCACTCTGTAGCAGAGTATTAGTTTTATATTTGAAATTTTTTACTTTCAACAGAAGTTAGTTCGGGAGACCAAAGGGTTTTTTCAGGATGATGAGCACCAAGCTGGTACTTTGTAGCTTCGTTTTGACAAGACGTCCAACTTTTTTAATTATAAAATTTTGGAAAACGGTATCGAAATTTTCTGGAAGCCGTTGAACATTGAGGATGGGAGACTCGGAGTCCATTTCATTGGATTTGTAGGACGAAAATTTTTCCTCGTTCTTCATTTGATTATCTGACAATTAAACTTAAAAATAACTCGAAATTTTCTGAAACCGTTGATCATGTCGATTTGTTCATCCAATGTTTACGAGCATCAAGTTATTTTTAAGTTTAATTGTAAGATAATCAAGTGAAGAATGAGGAAAAATTTTCGTCCCACAAATTCAATGGAATGGACACCGAGTCTGCCATCCTCAATTAGTGATGTGTGTACTTAAGAAAATTTGCTAAGTTGCAGCAGCTCCGAATTTAGCAGTAACGAATTTTTTACTATTCAGATATTTATAAAGTTAAATTATAATATTTATTTTATTAATATTTTTAAGATCACATAAATAAAAATTAATTAACCAACTGTACATTATTGATTCAACAAATTGTTTTATATTTATCACCTTTTTCATCTCTTATTATTCTATAATTGTATTCATTAAGAAAATCCTTCAATCTTAATTTATAACGGACATTATACCGGATTTTCCATATATAAATAATCTTAAATCGTCCAGTTTTAAAACACCTATCTGTATTATATATTCAAATAAACATAATATTGATTTAGAAAGGGAATCAAATGTATAAATAAAAGTCTTTTTGTGAATAAATAAATATAATTGCACATATATCTTAAATGTTAATCTACATAATATTTAATTTATTTAATATATTATGTTTAAATAGAACGTCAGTCACATGCATATTAATATACCAGAAGCTCACGACTCTTCGCCAGCTCATAATAGAACAATATTATTATTATATCGATAATTGTATTACTTGACCATATTATCGATCAATATTGAGATTATTATTGTATATGAAAATGAAAGTGTCGAAGGACTTTCATGATATTTGTATTTAGGATATTGTATAATATAAAGAAACAATTTGACCGAAGAGTAACTTCGACGATCAAGGCGGCATCGGATGCTATATAATCAAATGAGTCTTTACACACATAATCCGATCCGGAATCCGACACCAGAAAATGTAGGCAGAGAATAACTCAAAAAATTGACCTACGGCTTGTAGATTTCAATTTTATCTTATAGAACTTTATAGAATGAGATGGTTAGCCGGTGTCTATGAGGTTTTTGTTTAGTTTTTGTATTTAACACAGAATTGTATATATTTTATATTTTATAAACAATATTTTTCTTTTATCCTCGGCCGGCGTGTGTGAGAGCTCTCTTAAGTTGGTATGTACTTATACAAGGTGAATTCGGAAGCACGCATCAGGAGTAATAGTCAGCCTAAAAAATCCAAATGTAACAATCCAATTTTTGACCTTTCAAAGTTATGATGTCGTAAAGCTCAAGATATTGCAGGTGCTATTTAATTAGTATTTCACCGAGGCTACGAGGTAACCTCGCCTCGCCTCGGCCCTCGGTTGCGAGGCACGAGGCGAGGCGAGGTTCAAAATTTTAATCCTCGTTACTAACCGAGGCGAGGCGAGGTATATTGTCCCAAAAACCTCGCCTCGGCCGAGGCGAGGAATTTGCCTCGGCCGAGGCAAATTTACAAAAAGTAAATTAAAAAAAAAAATATATATAGTGATACATGAAGCAATAGATAGATTATTTGGCAAATATTTTTCAAATGTCCAGCGATCCTACCTAGTAGATGTCGAAACTCATCGTCTCTAAAATTTATATACATATATATATAAGTTTTTTTACCATATTATGTACATTCATGCAAAATAAGTCAAAGTTAGTAAAAATTTTACCTAACCGAGGCGAGGCGAGGCTAGCCAACATGCTGCCTCGGCCGAGGCGAGGCGATGTTGATATTTAAAAAAGCGAGGCGAGGCTAGGTGATACCGAAACCTCGCCTAGCCTCGTGTCTCGTGAAACACTATATTTAATGCAACACACGCTTTTACACATGAAATAAAGTTTGGAAAACTCGGATACTGTTACCAGCCTTTTTCCTGATACTCAAACTACAGTCCAATATAATATCATAGGTTAAAAAACGGAAGCGGTAAAACTAAACCGATATTTGTTTTTCAATGTCGGACTGTGAACGTTGAGTTTAACTGTAGTATTAAGGACGTATATGTATGAGGCTTGATAGTAGCTAACATTTTTTTTACTGAATTGGATAGCTCAATTATGTAGTTATCCTGCCTCAAAAAATTTAAAACCTGTTGACAATCAAAGAGTAATTATCGATTAAAAATCAAACTTTTAACACAGCGTATCCTGGAGAACATAATTTTTTTGTATTTAAATTTAATCATAATAAATAATTTTATCATAATAAATAATGTTTATAAATATGCTTTAAAATATGCAGTTTATATAATTGTATTAAAAAATGGTGTTGGCGAACGTTTGAATTAATTATTTAATAAAATTAAAACTGTTTTGCCAGGTTTGTTTTTGTCACTATATTTCGAAAACTGGCGACAGCGCACAGTAAAAAAATATTCATAACAAAACATAGTTTACTGTCAAATCAATTTCTAATTTACATTTACTGATATTTTACAATAAATACTTAGGTTACAAACCGTTGTAAGATTATTGATATACTTTACAACTTTTTTAAAATCCTAAATAATTTTTATTCAAGATAGTACTCATTTGACTCTAGCGTAGCACATGAACGTCCTTAAACAGTAAATAATGTTAATATAATCCATGATAAGGTTGTAATTATTATGTGCCCTTACATCCTTAACTTTTCAACAGGTTTTAATTATCGAACCATTTATTCTTCCAACAACACTTGATTTAATGATCAATTTTGAATAAAAATTTTAAGTTTGAAACAGACCTTCTAAATAATGGGTAACAATATATTAATTATTGTTGAGAATGAGTAAAAGGTTAAAAAAAATATATATAGAGCAGAAACTTACCGGAGTTGAGTTCTGACAATCCGTTGGGTGAATTTTTTTCATTTGAGGTGGGTTCTCTAATGTGAATTATTTTTGAAATTTCAAATTTTGTCGGATAAGGATTTTAAGTTTAGCCCAAAGAGTTTAAACAATGAAGGTTCAGCAAGGTGTGGCTAGATTTCAAACACCAGCAAGCTGCACGAACTTGTAAAAACTAGCCATGTAAACTTTGCTCGTAGCGCCATTGAGGATTACTTGAAAGAAGCAATCAATATTATATTTACTCTGAATTTGAATACGTACGATACGGATATCTTTTATTTCGAATATCCGATCGTTTGGATTACTTGGAGTACATGGAATCTATTACAGAAATATACATTTCATGAAAAATTTTAACAGACAAATTCGAAAAGAATTGAAATTAATTAGAATTCATATTTATGCTACTTTAGAGCATATTTTATTTCAATCGAGATTTTGGACTTCAAACAACTAAAGAAAATATTTTTTTTTACTCATACGTGAAAAGTACTATCTTGCCGTCCGCTTTCCCCTTGCGGTAAATGCACCACACTACTCAGATCTATTGCAAATATTTATTTGCATACGGAAAGTATACTTTTCGCCCTAGTGCGCACAAGTAAACTTTGCACACTCAAATAAATACTTACAATACATCTAAGTAGTCTGGTAATAATTGAATAGCCAAACAGCCATTTACGCCCAAAAGAACGGGAGCTAAAATAGAACTATTCCCACATTAGTATAAAAAAATAGTATCTGCATCTCGTGCGGTATTGTCGATTACCGACTCGTGCGAATGAGTGGGCAATATCGCTCTCGTGGGCAATCGACAACTTACCGCACTTGATGCACTAGATACTATTAAAGTGCGATGTATCAGAGATGACTTAAATGTGCCCAAGATCTCTTTCGCCCAAATTTGTGTATATGCCATTGCATATCGATTAAACGAAGTGGGTTTTTGTACCCCTACTAAAAGTGGCGCGCATCTTTCAATATCTAGTCACCTTAGTGCAGTACATATGTTCCTAGGTCACACGTCGGAACCACCAACAAACTTGAATATTCATTATTAAATATTGAGGCAAAAAATAAACATTAGTTTAAAGTCCACAAATTATCTTGTTATCTAATATTCTTTAGCTTAGATTTCAGTTCAAGTATACCAGAATATCTTGGCATATTCCTACATTGAATCGAACGCAAGGTTCCTGGGTGAGAGCCAGAAATTGTGGCTTAAATTCAAATAAATATACTACTAACCAACAATTTTGAGTAAATTAAAAGATTTAACTTTTTCTGTTTCCCTCGCTGTGAGGTTTTGCGCAGGGTTGTCCAGGCAAGTGGCTTAGGTGAACAAATGTACTACCTTCCCTATCAGTTTCCTTCTTTTAGATATCAGTATCGTTTTTTGAAGGTCTCCTCTTTGACTACAAAAAGCAATACGCTCAACGGCTTTTGTATACCCACCCCCAGTTAAGAGAATTTTTTGTAAATTAAAATATTTAACTTTTTCCGTTTCCCTCGCTGTGTGGTTTTGCGCAGGGTTGTCCAGGCAAGTGGCTTAGGTGAGCAACTGTACTACCTTCCCTATCAGTTTCCTCCTTTCATATATCAAGATCGTTTTTTGAAGGTCTCCTCTTTGACTAGAAAAAGCAATACGCTCAACGGCTTTTGTATACCCAGCCCCGGTTAAGACCTGCGCTACAAACAGGTATTGAATATAAATCTTTATGTGAATCATATTTAACGGGAAAAAAATTATTGATTAATTATGATTGTACATATTAATTGTATCACGTCTTTAAGTGTATCTACATTCATACTTACATAAAATATGTTTGATCTAATTAAGTTAACATATAGAACTAATGATTGTAGTAGATAAGTAATTATTGTTTATAATAATTTATGCGAGCGACGTAATGAAACAAAATGAGAAAATTCCCATGGCTTGTTTTTGTAATAATTATTTTATTTATTACTTATTTTCGAAAAGGATAACTAGATGATTTATTTATACAATAACTTGAAGGATATATTCTGAGAAATATTTTTAAATAGTAACTATTTGATTTGATGGATATATCCTGTTGAAATGGGGCATCATACCATTAGAGGCGCCACATCAGAGGTGCGATATGTGGTAAATAATACTAGACGGTTTATCTTTGTTTCTTCTTATGATTTTTTTTTGGACTTAATATTTGTGTCTTTTGTTCCCACTTAAAACCGACTTTCAGATAAACATCGGTAATATGTGATCTTCGTATTATAAATTAAAAAATATGTAAAATATGTTGCAACCACTAGGATTCGATTCCGGGACAATGCTTCCAATTAATTTATTGATTGCTTAATTTGTGCATCATATTTCTTTATCCAAAAAAATAAAATAAATAGATAATGGGGTTTAACCTCTGTTTTTGATATACGACCGTCTATAACACAGGCCACCCACATCATTATTTTTCAACATTTATTAATTTTTTACATTATATTTTTATGATGTGAGTGGAGGATCAGGAATTCGTATGTAGACTAGGAATTGGTAGGTGTTTGGATGCAGCCTACTTTCATAGGAACTATGCCGATATTCATCTGGAGTTCGTGAAGAGAAACTGCAGAAAAGCTTCAGAAGCATAGCCGGTTACTGCGTTCTTGTCCATACGCCGACAGTTTAGTCAATTAACCGCCCCATTATTTTTTTTTAATTGACAAACTGCGTGTGCCTTATTTGAACCTATAACCTCCCAGTTCCAAATAGACACAACGTGTTAACAAGCGCGGCTACTTGGCTGGTTCTTTATGTAAATATGTTAGTGCATTTTTACAAGAAGATTCAGCCATTGGTTTTGTACCGATTTCTTCAAATTTTCATCGAACCGGCCTAGTAGATATCGTATCCTATCGTGCCCTATATTGTAGTTCGCAATTAGTATGGTATCAACAAGAACTTTGGTATACGAGATTTTTTTTTGTATTTGAAATGCCAAGTTCGTTAATAGGTCAAGAAAAGGGGTGACTTGGAGGGAGGGGGCAACATAAAATTATGAATTTCTCTCTAATCTACTTAATAACAAGTGAAAATAACATCTTAGTGGGTTAATAGCTTAAATACCCGGTATATACTGAATTTATGAAAAAAAGTTTCAAACAAAAGTTTTATTTATTTATATTTTTAAAAACGGAATATTTATTTATTTATGCTTTGAATATTTTTTCTATCGCTTACGGTTTCTAAGATAGTTTTGCCCAATTTTCTCAAACATGGTCCGATTTTGCCCATTCACGACCCTGACCTTACTTTTTAACTCTAGAACCCACATACAAATAGAAGCTCGCTATATATTGCGGAAATGGACTAATTGGATCATTCTATAAACACCTATACCAAAATTTTTTTGTCTGTTATCTACATTTTCAACCCTTACAAAAACGGAACTAAACTTAATATACCCTGGTATATATTTTATACCGGGTATAAGAACCTACTATATGAAAATTGGTATTTCGACTTCTGTTTATAAATAGAAGTCAGTTGTATCAGTTTTTGGAAATTCATCCCTTAAGGGGGTAAGATATGGGACGAAAGTTTGTATGGGAAGTGCGTCATTTTTGAAGTTAGAAACGTGGAAGTTTGTAATTAGGCTTTTTATATTAGAGAAAATAATTTAAACTAATTAATTTTAATCAAATTAATCGAAAAAAATTATCCAAAAATTGTGTTAAAATTATATAAATAAATCTGTTAAGTATTAATTGTAAATTTAATCACGTTAATTTAAGTTACTCCATATTTAATAATTATATATATTCTCATTTATTTAGGTTAATTAACCAAGTATTCATTATGCATGAAATTGTTAAAACATTAAATTAACATGATATAAAAAAACAAAATTCATTAACGAAATATATGTTAAAACTACCAATTTAAACTAATGGGTGTTTTAATTAATTTTTATTTTAAAATCATACAAAAATTTACATTGGTAATTTCCTTTCGTACAGTGTCGAAATTTTCAAGATGTTACAATATTAAAAAAAAAAAAAAACAAGTAATGTAACAACTAACTGAGTTCATTGTTTAGTTTGAATACCCAGTATATGCTGAGTTGTATATCAGTGATTGAATTGTTAACAAGGAACGAGGTTTCCGAGGAATATTAAACCACAAATTATGAGAAAACGATTGAGTCAGTAAAAAAATTTTCAAACAAAAGTTGTTTATTTTAAAAAGAAGAAGATGTTTTGTTAGCACATTTTTTTTCTATTCAAAGATGTATGTATATTTTCCCTTCTGGTGGGGGGAAACACGTTCCGATTTTGCTCATTAACGAACTTGACCTAACTTTTTTGCTCTAGAACGCACAAAAAAAATTTCAGCTCGATACCTCTTTTCGTTCTTGAGTTATCGTATCCACAGGCGGACGGACATGCGGAAATGGCCGAATTAGGCATTTTTGTGAAGCATTTTTGTCAAGGATTAATATTTTCAAGCGTTAAAAAGTCAGGTCAAAACTTATTATACCTTGTATAGTTACATACACCGGGTATAATAATATACCTTGTATACTCAGTATAGTTACATACACTGGGTATTATGAATACCTTTGTCAAGGATTTTTATCGAGGATTAATATTTTCAAGTGTTACAAAGTCGCGGCTTAATACGTTGTATAGTTACATATACTGGGTATAAAAACTACAAAATTACGTTTTGTCATTCAGAAATCTATTATCAATTTTGTATGTAATATACGCAATTTTTATTATCAAATTATCTATCGTTACTTTCTAAAAAAATGTTGTGAAAAATAATTTAATTTAAAGGGAAACATTTTTTTTCTTTCATAATGTAAAAACATTGATTTTATTCAAGATGTAAGAGTTACTTGAATTTTGTGAAATTTTTAGCTCGGTCTTATTAGGTTTATTTGTTAGGTTAGGTTAAGAGAGTTAGTAAACATTGATTTTTTCATGCATCCGATTTTTGAGAAAAATCATCATAATTTGAATTACATAAATAAGTTGCTGAGGAAGTCATAAATAAATGACGAAACGTCCAATTTATTTAAATTAATTCATTCACTTTTCCAAATCCTATTTCCTACGAATTGAGTATTATTACATATTATGGATACGAATATTGAATCACTATCATCATAATTTATTTTGTTTCCTTGAAAAAATGATAATTTTAAAAATATCGATTTTGGTCCATATTAGGAGCTGTAAAATTTATCTTCTATCTTAACGTTCTTGAAGTATAACTTTTCACCCTTAGAGAAGGACTTTTCTGGGTGGTTTCAGCTTAAGACCTATCGGCGTACCAAAAATCAACTTTCAAGGAAAACTGGAAGTACCCTTGAATATTCATGATTAGTGAGTGAGTGAGTGAGTGAGTCAATCAGTCAGTCAGTCACCAAAATGTAGATTTTATTGTGAAAATTGGTACTAATCGTTATAAGATGGGTCTCAAGCTACGATTTAAGCTTCATAGCTTTTTCAGTTTCAGAGACCTAAAAACCGTCTCTAATTCTTCCTGTTAACATAGTTAGTGCTTAAACTTGGACTGACGCCGTGCTATATAATCAACCATAAATAAAATAAATTTTTTTTTTTAGACAAAAATTCTTATTTAGTATCGTGACCATTTGCTGTCACTTTTCAAACAATCTGAGAGTTAATTTTATTAGCATGAGAACTTACGTTTTATTTTATTATTATTATTATTTACAATTATTACGGAATGGATCAATAATAAGCATGAACCATGAGAAAAAATTATACATTTTATACTCATTTTCATAGTAATTTTTGTCATTAATATTTTTAAGCGTTACAAAGTAGGGACTAAACTTAATATATCTTGTGTAGTTACATACAAACCATTTTCATTTCTAAAATTTTTGTTTTGATGAATTTAATAAATTAACCAATTATATACGCTAGTAAAGTAGTTTTGGCGGACGACCTATGCACCGTCTCGTTAATTTAAATTTTATTTCTGTCAAAACTAGTAAACATACGGATAGACATGTAAAATGCCAGCTTTAATTTACACGGTAAAGGAATAATTACATACAATGTCGGTTATAAAATTTATGAGCGGCTTTCAAGTACAATCAGATATTTTTAGAAAAAAAAGTATTTCTAAAGGTTACAAAATTATTTGCTAGGTTTCACGTTTCAAATGTGTATGAAGAGATTGATGTCAATGATTCTCGGCGAATTTTGGCCAGGCCAAAATAGCTAAAAAATAATACAAATTATTATAATATGGTAATTGAGGTAAGTTTAAAACAAATATCAACTACAAGAAATAAACAAATATCAACTACTTATTATCAAAATACTTTTCTGATTGCTTACATAAAAGAACGTTGGTGTATTTTCACAATCAACACTTCTGATTTGATAGTTTTTTTCCCATTTTATTTGTAGCGGTATCGCTTCTTTATTAAATTATTATTATAATTTTGTTCATCATTTTTATTTGTTGCATAACAACTATAACTTCCCCCTATTATCACGGTTGCTTTGAATGTTTATAACCTTGGTAATTTACATATAAATATATATAATATTTCATAAATCAAATCAATAAAGATCAATTATATCTTTTCACATATATTTATTTAAATATATTCACATATATTTAAATAATAATTATTTATTATAACTATCATCTACCTTTACATATTTAATAACTACTAAAATAAAATAACTAATAAAATATTATATTTATTATTATATTTATTTTTATTCAATAATTAAAACACATTTGTAATATATGACACAGGGTTTTGACAGCCAAAAATACTTTACTAGCGGTTAAAGTTGTTATAAAATTTTACCATGTTTCACTGTTAATTAATCAATCGATACAATGTTCTCAAAAAATTGTACGGAATGGGGGGTGGGACAAAAGTAACATGATCCTGGTCGCACGTTCGTCAACTCAATATTTGCAAAATTTTATAATTGGTTTGTACCTTATTAATTCAGTTTTCATAAAAATTGCTTCGGGTAAAAGTTTTTAATTATAAATACACTAACAGAATTTATTCGAAACATTTTTCCGAAAACCGAATGAATAAGGCTGACATAAACTATAAAATTTTGAAAAATGAGCACTTTTTTGTGGCGCTTAGTACATCGTATGGTACATTTTTCTTGCGGGAAGACCTTGTGCATCTTGACTCCTTCATTTCCTGACACGGATGGTAAAATTTATCTCACTGTGGCAGCTGTCAAATGTATCCTACAAGAATCAAAGGGTCGAGGACAACATATGGACAGAGATTGGGAAAAAAAATGAACAAAGTTGGAAAACTATCTTTCAACTTCTCAATCGGACTGCGAATGAAAACACATTACTACTGAAAAATCAACAAATCGTAGACACTGCGAGCAAATGGTAACCAACGATTATCATTCAACATTTACTGGTTCAACAATAATTGTTTAATGATCATCACGTTCGTCGCACTAAGGAAAACGTACTTTTCAAATATCTTGTACCATCGATAGCAAAACCGACGTTCTTTTTTTTAAAATGAGTTAATTTGTGTCTTATCGATTTGGTTTTTGTTAAACTTTCATTTCAAAATTTTTTTTTTCAAATCCGATTTGATTCGGCACAAACCTCTGTAAAATTTTAATTAAAGAACGCCACTTTTGCGTTTCTACCTAAAACTTCATCTTGTCTCTACCGGATGGTAATCTATGACACAAGAAATATTTTTTTTTGTAGTTAAGTTAGTTTGTCTGATTTTCTATTAGTTTATTTTAATCCATTGTTAATGGATCACACTAAGATAAGTCATTGTTAATTTTAACTTTAATAGGTTTGCATTACCTGTCCGAGTGGCCAAGCTGTCAAAAGCCTTCTACTCGGAACTGGGAGGTTTCTGAATCGATTTCCAATGGTGACAGTTAGTCAATTACAATAATTTCTAAAAAAAATTAATGGGGCTGTTAATTGACTAAATTGTCGGCGGATGGATAAGAGCGAAAATAACCGGCTATACTTGTGAACGTTTTCTGCAAACGTTTCCTTTGACAAACTCCACTTGAATATCGGCATAGTTCCTATCAAAGTCAACTGCAGTCGCACTATCCACCTAGTCAGCATAAAAATTCCTTGTCCACCTCCATCTGTAATGCATAGGTATCACAATGGGCCTTATGGTCTAAGTGTCCCGTCCGGGGCAGCACCCTCTATAATCTAACCTAGGCTTGTATTGTAATGTTTGTGTTTTTGACTGGGGTAATAGGGAATATGCATGGAAATTTTTTTTTACTTGAATTGAAGCATGTTCACTTGACAAATATTAAGGTAAAATTACTTTGTAAATAACTTTAAAAATAAGCGAGATATGAATGAGTGAAATTCCCGATTAGACAAAGAGGGTGATAGCCCTCTTGATATGTTATGTGACGTCATATTACACTTTCACCATTTAAAATACACGTAAAACTCCGTTTTTAATATTTTTGCAAGAAAGAGGCAGATAATAATCTTTAAAAGCTTATAGCTTCCTTGATATTTGTCGGATTTAAATTTCGTTCTTAAATATTATTACAGTACTAACAGTATTTTCATATTCTGAAAATAAATGTGAAAAAAAATTTTCATGCATATTCCCTATTGTATTTCTGAAAATTATCTTTAATTCAAAAGTCATATGTTAATGATTGTTCTGGTTGGGGCAACTTTTGAAACTTAAGCTACGCTATAATTATTTTAAAACCTAAAATACCATTTGATAAACCATAAAATAATATTTTTGCTTCCAAATTTTTCTAAACAAGCAAGCATTTTTAGACGATATTGTTTAACAACCAAATATCGATGGGACATGGTATAAAATAAATATGTAAAATATAAACAACAATATTAAATGTAAAACCAATGTTTTTTTTTTGCTAATATACACAAAGATCACAATTTATATCAACAAAACATAACAAAAATATCTCAAGTTTTTTGAGTCACGATATATAATTTTTGTTCGGTAAGGAGGTATATATGTATACAGTGAATTTAACCTATATATGCATATACATATTAATATAAATTCTTATAAGTTAAATAACATATTTATTTATAAAAGAAAAAACAACATAAATACATAAAGCATTACTTAATTCAGATAATGGTAATATGTTTTATCATTTGAATGTTACTTAAGTTTAGATAAATGGACGTTACTTAATTACACATATATATATATATATATATATATATATATATATATATATATATATATATATATATATATATATATATATATATATATATATATATATATATATATATACGTAATGTTACGTGGGTACTTGGAAAAAATAAATTTAACAGATGTTAATTTTCAAATGATGCAACATTTCGTTGATTATTTTCATCTTCATCAGGCAATATTTGTGGTTAACACCCTTGTAAATAATATGCAGTTCATTTAACCATGTCAAACTATAGTAAAATATTGTATATAGCAGTAGCTGTATAAAACTGTATAAGAAAACTATACCACGGTCTAAAGCTGCAAATAACCAGCAAAAAAGTTTAATAAAGTTTTAAGGATATCCATTAAATGCAATCAATTAAACATTGATAAATTCAATTACAGAGCGCATAGTGCAAGGAGACGGGGAAGCGATATTATTTGCTTTTTTTGATTAGTAGTACATTTTTATATATTAAAATGAGAGAATGAAAATGAACTCAGTAATTATAGAGAATTTGAGCAATTTACTCAACTAGTTGTTGTTTTCACTTGTTTTATGTGCAAATGATGAACATGAAACATTTTATTTAAGAGCCAATAAAGATTTCAAGTTCATAAATTTCGTGACGTTAATGAAGAATTTGTTAACATTTAAATATAGCTTCGATTCCTAATTTTGCAGACCTACGCCCATATAATCGACGAAGTCATCAATTTCTTCATCAGTAATGAAAAATATCAATCCAATTTTATTTAGACTTTTATATAATTTTGCGGATTTCATAACATGATTTACGAGAAACAATTGAAATTAAACTACAAAGTTAGTAAAACGAAATAAAAAGAAAACAAATTCGAAATATTATAGTCTTGAAGGTACCTAAACAATAATAAAATATATCAATACCATTATTATAAAATTAGAATACAAAAGTATATAAACCTTAAAATGCCAGAAAGATTAAATAAATTATCTTTGAAATATTACAAAATATTAAGAAAATTATTCTACAAGATGTTTACGGATTATAAAACAGATGCAATAATTCACACAAGAGTTTATTTAAATATTAAAATTTAAATCTCAATTCGGTTATTTTAAGTGTACCAAATTTTAAACACCTCTCTTGTACCCCCTTCATAAATTCACCAGAGAAAGTCACCATTTTGGGTCTCTTCCACTATCTGGGAAGCAAGTCAGCATCTGTATTTTTACCATCAGGGATCTAATCTTTAGTTTCCTACAAATTATCAACCCATTTGATACAATAAAGAAGGAAGTCGGAATACCCTTCATAGGCCAAGAGCCTATTTTAGGAATTCCAAAGACTGCATGTTAATAGGTGATCAGCGAGTCGATAAATACTAAACACCGAGATCATTGGGAAAATGTACAGGGAAAATAATGCTTTGGAATTCAACCAAGAGGTTATCTCTCGATGCACTGAAGCTGAAAAGAATGCAATTGCGGAAGGTTATCGCATTCATTACCGGGCATTACCGAGCCCGATTCCTGGTTGACGAGTTGGTTTTTTCTTATCAATATTTAATTAAAATTCAATGACATTTGACTATAAAGTATACACTAGTCCTCTCGAACTTGTCTTACGTAACCGTAATGGAATTTGACAATTATTGTATTGTTGACGCTTAAGTATACACAAATAATAAATATAATAATGAACACAGTTTAAAACGGGTACTTAAATAATTAACTCAGTTAGTTGTTTTTTTTCACTTGTTTTATTAGTTTTTGGGATTCTACGTCTTTTGAAATGAAAAATCTCCAACAGTGAGGAGAGGAATGTTTGTTTTCTGGGATGATTACATAAGTTTATTTTATATTTTGTTATATACATATAAAATAAACTAAAAACTTAAGCGATCGGTAATTGTTTTTGTAAAGTTAAATCAATTATTTTAAATAAATAAATTTATTACAATGTTTGAAAATCATTTATACAATCCCATATTTGTTAAATGATTGTGTTACAGTCAACATTCGGCTTACTCACACGACATCTATATTCATATCTAATATTATTTATATACATTTCTTTATTTGACATAAATCAATAGTAACAAAACACAAAAAATTGTACATAAATCCTTACATAGTATAAAATAAAGTCCCCCAGCCGCGTCTGTCTGCTTGTTCGCGATAAACTCAAAACCTACTGCACCGAATTTCATGCTGTTTTAACCAATGGATAGAGTGGTTCTCGAAGTTTTTGTATACATTGGCTAAAATATAATGATATTTGTTGGAGGTGTCGGTAAACATAGATAGCCTATAGATGGCAGTATACACAACATGAGTACTTCAAAAATTTTGCCAATAGGTGGCAGCGCATACAACAAATGTATTTCAAAACTTAAACGCAATTTATCAGTCTTTGACAGGAGAAAATATTATGTTACTTGGTTATAAGGGCGTTACAAAATTTTTGTGGCCGAACCCGCGACGGGTAAGGCTAGTATTAAATAAAAAGAAAACAAACAAAATAAAAAATAAATAAACCAACTATTCTAGTAAGAAAGTATGCATCGAAGATATGCAACGTCTGGTTTTATAGTTTGGGGCTCGGGCACGTTAAGGATGTCTAACACCGTAAATAGTTAGAGCTTATTAATCTCTTGTTTTTCAACCCCTGCCACCCCTGGGTAGTCTTCAGTCAGATACCTCACACTTTCCACTGCATCACACATGCCAAACATTCTCACACCATCTATTTTCTTACTGTTCCACCTGAAACTATACATTCGAAAACTTGCAATCACACATCTCACACTCCTCTCACTTATACTTAAATACCTAGCTCCTTGCTCCGAATGATCTAAGATTGAGATGATGGTCAGACTCTTTTTCATTCTTTCAGAATGTCTTTCAGATTCTCAGTCATAGCAAGCTCCGTGATCACTTGTCTGGTAGAAACTTTACCACAAAGATCATTCGTACCATTCAGCCCGCTTTCAATCAACAATTCATTCAGCTTACTCATTGACCCTTCATTCATACAGGTTATTTGCAGCCTTTTAGCACTGTTTGCAATCTATTTGATACATTTTTGTAGACAAAGATATTCCACGCTCTTAGTTCCCAGCTCTATTAACTGCTGAATTGGGCGAGGATTTTGGAACGCATAAAGTTTCTTTGAAGAAGTTGTGCATTACAACAATCATTATTTTAAATTGGTCGTTGTTTCTTCCACTATTGCTGACCCATATTTCACTACCATATGTTAATATTGATAATTTATCAAAACATTACACATTTACAGGAAACACAATCACGTTTATAGGAAAACTCTTGTACTTATACACATATCTTCTTGCACTCATCAAAACTCTTTTGGATTTATCACTCATACGTTCTACATGTTCATTCCAACTCCCTTTACATGACAACACCACACCTAAATACTCGAAGGTCGTCACATTTTCTACCACATGCTCTTTATACTTCCACATCTCATTTGCACTGCACTTTCGCTCATTACTCACAATCATCATTTTCATTTTCTTCACATTTACACTAAGCTTCCACATCTCACAATATTCCTCTAACGCCTTCAAACTTCTTCTCATCCCACCAATTGTTTTTGAAGTCAGTACATGTCATCCGCATAAAATAAGATCTTAATCTCATCATCGAGTTCCAATAGAGACTTGATACAGTACGGACGTGTTTATTGGCAAAATTTTGTTATTAATTATTACCTTTAGTTAGATAACAATCAAAATAAAAAAACAACATCAATATATACCTTTATTAATTTGTGTTTATCATCTGTCTACAAATTCCTTCTTGCTTTACGTAAGTTATTTATTATTATTGCACAAGTAAATTCAATTTTAAGTACACTTCTTAATTGAATACCAATTTTTGTTTATTTTATCTTAATTCTTTAAAAAACCGAAATAAAAAAATCAACGTGTTCTGAGCGCCGTGTCTAGCTCAAATGATCCCCTGGGTCCAGGTCTAACTCCTACAGACCTGGACCCACCGGTCCTAACACCCTTAACACCCTTTGATGCAATTCCCATAAACCCAAATTCCGCTGTTCCAACCAACACTACCCCAAACCAACCAACTAATCCTAAAATTACTAATGTTAATGTAAAAGAACCCACCAACCCCATCAAACACACATATCCCTCCACTTCGCCAGGTCCTTTTAAAGTTTTTATAGAACCCCTATCCGATTCCAAAAACAGATTGTATCCCATCTCTTTTGGAAACATACTCGTCAAAAACCAAATCCCGGATATAGTAAAAATAGACTCCTTAGGCAGAAGTCGACTTTGCGTTTCCTTCAAACGAGCAAATTCTGCGAATTCATTTATCTCCCAAAACCTCCTTGCCCAAAATGACCTAAAAGCATATATCCCTACCCATTGTGTGACCAGAACCGGACTTATACGAAACATTGACCTAAACATTGACGAAGATACCCTCATTCAAAATATAAAATCACCATCCAAACTTGTCAAAGTTCACCGCATTTCTAGACGGATCCCCAAACAAAAAGAAACTGATGCAACTGAATACAAAAAAACATCTACAGTTATTGTAACTTTCGAGGGAAATACACTCCCAAGAGAGGTATCAATTTTTTACTGCCTGAGAACTGTGGAAATATATACATTTCCCGTTACTCAGTGTTTCAACTGCCTACGATACGGACATACGACTATCCTCTGCAAAAGTTCCCCTCGCTGCAGTAACTGCGCCGAGTCACATCCTTCCAAAGACTGTCCCTGTCCCGAATCCACAAAAAAGTGTGTACATTGTGATGGTGCACACTCTTCTCGCTCACGCGACTGTAATGAATATTCCCGCCAAACTACCATTAAACGTCTAATGGCTACAGAAGGCCTCACTTTTCACGAAGCCGCCAGCCATGTAACCAATCCTAAAAAATCTTTCACTCCACTCGTCATTTCAAACGCCTTCCCTACCATTAACAGAACCCCTATTACCACAACAACACCCACCCAAATCCCGGCTCGCAGCTATTCACAGGCAGTGAAAGCTTCAAGTGCCAAAAAACGCAAGCCTGTTTCTCCATCTCCTCCTCAATCTCCCACTTACTCCCGTGAGCATCAATCCCTCCTTATCAATTCCAATGGCCGAGCTCCACCCACATCATCAAATTTACCCATTTTTAATTTCAATTCTACTAATTTAAATAAAACTTCCCAATCTAATTCCAAAACATTAGAATCATACTTCCAAAATGCCCTACAACTTATAATAGCGGACCCAACTACAAATGAAAAAGTGACCCAACTCTTCAAATTCATTATCACAAATGGCGGCATCTCGTCATCTCCAAATCCTACAATGGAACATTCGTAGTCTTTCCAATAACAAACCAAACCTACTACATCTACTTACCACAAACAAAATACATGTAGCCCTCCTATCGGAAACTTGGCTTCAAGCCAACTCGTCTGCTCGTACTAGAGGATATCATATATATCGCTCTGATAGGGCAGATGGATATGGTGGTGCTGCAATCCTTGTCCATTCATCCATTCCCCATCAACCTATACCTCTTCAATCGCCTTCTCCAAATACCCAAGTGATAGGAATAAAAATTGATAACGTTGCTATTATCTCAATCTACAACGCCCCAAATAATTCCATTTCTGAAATACAACTAACCAACCTACTATCTAACATCCATTCTCCATTAGTCCTAGCAGGAGATTTTAATTTTCACCACCCCACATGGGGTAACCACTATAGCGACGCAGGTGGAAAAATATTTAGCAATTACCTCATGAACTCCGACCTTGTATTACTAAACGACGGATCTCCTACCCTCTGTTGCGCCCCTCCTAGAAAATGTACGGCTGTTGATCTCAGCGTTAGCAGCCCCGAATTAAGTACCATATCCCAGTGGAGGACCTTGGATTGCACTCATGGTAGTGACCACTGGCCAATCATCATTTCAATTGGCAAATCATCAGCAACTACCAAGCGACCATTTACACCACGTTGGTCTGTAGGTAAAGCTGATTGGACGCTTTATGGTCACAGTTTCCTCGAGCAATACTCGGCGCCTTCTCATCCATCCGATCCTATTATAGATTATAATTCATTTACCAATGCAATTAATACCGCTGCCAATATAGCAATCCCTAAAACAAAACCACCCCATCCATTATATCCCCCCACCCCTTGGTGGGATGAAGAGTGCAATCAATTAATACAGAAACGTAGATCCATAACAAAAAACTTAAAACAAAATTTTACAATGGACAATTTCCTACACTACCGACAGACTTGTGCAAAAGTAAGGAGAATTTTTAAGCAAAAAAAGAAACTCTCATGGAAGGAATTCTGTGAGAGTTTTACACGTTCAACTCCTATCAGCGAAATATGGTTGAATATCAAAAAACTTCGTAAAGGTTCCTTTCCCTGTGCTCATCTTTCTTCGAATGATGTTTGGAAGGAGGAATTTATGGACAACCTAGCACCCCAAACGGCTGTTCCATTTTCCCCGTATAACCTACCTTTGGAATCGAATAACTTGTTGGATTCTCCCTTCTCTGTTCACGAATATAAATCTATCATATCCCGACTTAAAGATTCTTCTCCTGGTTCAGATGGTATTTACTATACTATGATAAAAAATCTCCCCGACGAATCGGATATTCTATTACTGAATATCATGAACAATTTATTTTTGAAAAATGTAGTACCTGAAGAATGGAGAAGTTCTTTAATCTTACCCATACTAAAACCTAATAAAAATCCCAATTCAGCCTCCTCCTATCGTCCCATTGCCATGAGCTCTTGCCTTTCAAAGATCATGGAACATTTGATTAAAATTAGGCTAGAGTGGTGGTGTGAACACAACTCCATTCTACCTAATTTCCAATTCGGTTTTAGAAGGTCGATGGGCACAACGGATAATCTCTCCTTACTTTACACAGACATACTGGGCTGCTATACTGACAACAATTATCTTGCAGCGGTGTTCATTGATATAAAAGGAGCATTTGACAATGTTCTAACAGACGTACTGATCGAAAAACTTCTGCAACTAAATGCTCCGCGCAGAATCACACGCTACGTTCAGAACCTTCTACATCACCGAAATATCACTCTTCTACGCCACTATCCTGAAATCCACAGAACAGTTACATTGGGTCTTCCCCAAGGAGCTGTACTGAGCCCAATCCTGTTTAATATATACACATCTGGTATTCAACAACTCCCCCAGGACAGTGTTAAAATCCTGCAATTTGCTGACGATATAGTCTTATATTCATCCAACAAATCCTTAGATTCAGCTAGAAGCAACGTTACGAATGGTTTAGTTCAGCTAAAAGGCATTTTGGATGAACTCAACTTAAATATTTCAGTCACTAAAACTACCGCAGTTTTATTTTCCAGACATAGGGATGTTCCCCAACCTATCCCATTTTTAGATTCAAGTATCCAATTCCAAAACTCAGTAAAATTCCTCGGAATCATCCTTGATCGGAAGCTCTCTTGGCGTGAACACATCATGGCAATGGCCAACCGAGTTAAAGGTGGACTGAATGCTATGAAGGCAATCAGATCTACGTGGTGGGGTGCAGATCCTTCCACCTTACTGACCTTTCATAACGCCTTCGTCCAAGGAGTTTTCGATTATGGAGGTTTCCTTCTCTCACCCTTATCGCAATCCAAATCATCTATCTTAGACCGAGTCCAATTCCAATCCCTTCGAATATCATTAGGCCAAATGCGATCCTGCCCAACAAATGCACTTCTAGTTGAAGCAGGTATTCCTCCCCTCCATCTCAGGAGAATCTTTTTAGCTAAAAAGTTTATCCTTAAAAAACTGTCCTTTTCCCGACACCCCTTAATCCCGCTTTTAGGTCAACTAAATCTTGCAATCCAGAATTCCCGATACTGGCGTCGTAAACCAATCCCTCCCTTAATAATAGCATATCGTTCCTTCTTTGAAACCCCTATACATCGTAGCCCCTCCCTTCTTCACTTCACATTTCCCCTCCATGCCGGATTTATCTCGAACATCGTACGTTTCGACTGTGGCTTACAGAGGGGAGATGCGAATAGCCCCTTACTTTCAAATTCCATTTTCCAAAATTTCCTGTCAATGAATTACCCAAGTCAAGATTATATCTACACAGACGCATCTAAAACCGGCACTCAGACGGTTGGAGCAGCTTTCTACCACAGCAACGCACAGGTATCTCGCAAATTTAAACTTAACAACAAATTTTCAATTTTCTCCGCCGAATGCGTTGCTGTGTTAGAGGCTCTAAAATATGTACTTCAATCCCATATAGCTGGTGCAATAATCGTATCTGACTCGAAAAGTCTCCTTTCGACCCTATCTAATCCAATTTCCAATCCTAATAATTCCTATATTGTATCCCTTATAAAGTATGAGCTCTACAAAGTTACAAATGAAAATTTTTCTGTTTCATTTATATGGTGTCCCTCACATATCGGCGTACGAGGAAATGAAACGGTGGACCTATTAGCTAAAGAAGGGGCACTCAATGGAGATGAAAGCATATATTTACCATCATACAGCGATCTCTATGCAGAGTGTCGAGCACAGATTATGGAAGAGTGGAAAGCAGAATGGGAATATAACAGCAAAATAAAAGGAACTGCAATAGCCGCACTACGACCTACTCCCATTCTAAAGCCTTGGTTTGACGGCCTGCAGCTCGACCGTCACACAATCGTGACCATTGGTAGACTAAGAACTGGTCACAACTGTCTACCAAGGCATTTACACAAAATCAACGTAAAAAATAATGCAAATTGCGTTTGTGGTCACGATTGTTGTGATGAAAACCATGTACTCCTTGAGTGTCCCCTACTTTCACACCAAAGAGCCATACTATATAGAAACCTTAAGTCCCAAAATGTCGCACTTCCTATAAATATTACTCACCTCCTGTCTCTAAACAACAAAACTGTCCTTAAATCGATAGCCCTATTCCTTAAATCTTCCAACACCTCTGTCTAACTCCCCCTCCAAAATACACTGTACTGTCTGTATTAAATGTTACACTGATTTTTCTCTACCGTTAAACAATCCATGACCCCCAACATCTATGTTTGTGTTCTATTCTCAGCCCCGATGGGTCTCGGTAGCGACTCCCCCAATCCCGTGTCTTACATCCTAGCGTCTACGTATTGTCCTCAGTTATTTTTTGAATTTTCTGATTTTTTTTATAATTCTTTAACATTTTTTAACATAATTTTTTTTTTTTTTTCAAAGGAAATATTTGTTTTATTTTTATTTTTTCGAATATGTTATATAATTTTTTATTCTTAATGTATTGTAAAACCATATTGTTAATGGCTTTAATGGCTTAATGGCCCTTGCCAAATTATTTTAAATAAAAAAAAAAAAAAAAAAATCTCATCATCCTTTATACAAGAAGACGTAGTAATAATAAATATTATCAGACTAACTATAAATATGCGACTAATTCGGTAGAATGGTATATTTCAGGATGAATTTTAGACTATTTAGGGCGGTATTCACTGTCGGATCTTATTTTAAGCAAATTTTTAAGTATCGCACAGTTTCTTGTTTAGATTCACAGACATAGCTTGAGAAAACTCACATAAATATTTTTACGTGGTAACCAAGATTTACCGTCAATTCTTTTACAAACTTTAATATTTTATTGACTAAAATAAAACTATTTTCATAAAAGTGAGGTAACATTTAAGTATGCAGAATAGTAGAGTTATTAAATTCCGTTATTTTCATTTTTACTCATTAAACCCCAATCAAATAATGATTCAACCTCGACATTAGTGATGTCACGATTGTATTGACATGTAAAAGTTTTCTATCATCTTGTCTCGTACCGTTTTTATAATTGAAAATTTTCTAGCTAAAATACAATTTAAAAAATGATTTGTTGTTATATAAACTATAGAGGATTATAGAGAGTACTATCGTCTGCCTATCAAATATTTACCAAAAATTAGGATTCTAATTTTTGTCTCGTCTCTAGCTGACTTATTCTCGTTCCGTCTCGTTTTTCTCGACTATCGCGGCATTACCACTCGGAATAAAAGAAAACATGCTATTGTTCTTTAATAAATAACTGTTTTAGACTGACACGTTTCCTATTTTTTTAATGCAATTATATAAACTGCATATTTCAAAGAATATTTATAAACATTAATTATTATGGGGGCTACTTTAATAATATATTATAATTTTAAGTACAAAAAAATTATGTTCTCTATAAGACGCTGTGTTAAAAGTTTGATTTTCTATCGATGATTACTCTTTGAACTGATCATCAACAGGTTTAAAATTTTTGAGGGAGGATAACTAAATAATTGATCTATTCAATTCACTAAAAAAATTTTTTATCTACGATCAAGCCTCATGGGCACAGAGATCCCCTTGGTCTATGTGCTAGGGACCCGTATGTGGTACCCCTCTTACTGATTATTATCAAGGCTCATGCATCAACGTTCTTAAATATAAAAAATTATACTTTCTCATAGCTATGTTAAAAATTCGACTTTTTCAAATAATCAATAAAGGTTTTTAAATTTTCGAGGAAACATATTTACGTGAAGCTCGACATGGATTTTTTGGGTTGAGTTGCATAACCTCCAAAAACACACAGCTATGATGTACTACTATATATATAGAGGTAAAACCTATAAACCACATAATCGTGGAAATATAATTATTGCAAGGTTAATAATGAAAAAAAAAAAAACAGGTAATCATTTTTTAAGCACCCATTCACTATATGTATATATGCATTGAAATAGTTATATATCAATTAATTTAAATTAATTAATAAATTAAATTTCAATTAATATTTTTATTGCGATTTTTAAATTCATAAAAGGTATAAAAATTAAACTAAAAATCTATTAGACAATGTTTCATTTGTTAAAGTAGTTATTTAACTTTCAGTAAATTTATTAATTTTTATTGTCAGTATATTAGATAAAATTCAATACAGGGTGTTTCATTCAAATAGGTACAAATAAAAAATTTCAGTCATTCTACTTGAAGTTTACGATGAACAAATTCGATTAAAGTTATATCTACCTAATATTATCTATACTAATATTATAAAGAGGAAAGATTTGATTTTTTGTTTGCATTGAATAGGCTCCGAAACTATTGGACCGATTTAAAAAATTGTTTTACCGGTTGGGAAGCTACACTATCCCCGGGTGACATAGGCTATATTATATTTTCAAAAAAATTAGGGATCCTTACTAAAACTCAAATAATGCAACCCGAGGTGTAAAAAGGTGGAGGTTCTGGGAAGCCAAATAACATTTCAATTCTGATAGCGGAAGTGCCGGTAAAAATTCATAAAGTTGAATAATTCAGTAGTACGCTATCGACACAAAAAGTGCGGGAGCAAATCTTGGAGTTCCACGGGCAACGTCGGGGAATTCAGCTAGTATTCTATATACCATAACCGATATAACAGTATTATAAGTTTACTCCCATATTGAGTCCATTTCCGCGTGTCTGCCTGTCTGTCTGATAATCACGATAAATAATAAAGGAAGATAGATAACGAGCTGAAGTTGAGTTCAAGTTCATAATTGTGAAAAATCGGTCGTTGTTTCCTTCCTATTGTAGTTTCTGAAAATATAATAATAATGGGGTTTTATCTCCGTTTCTGAGACTCCACAGTACTCTATGTTACACAGTATATGTTTGTCCACGGTATATGTTTCACAACGGAGGCCACCCAAATTATTATTTTTTGAACCATTATTAATTTTGAACCATACGTTAATGATATGAGTGAAGGATAAGTAATTTCAAAACAGAATAGGAATTGGTAGATTGGGCGGCTCCAGCCGACTTTTATAGGAACTATACCGAAATTCGTCTGTAGTTCATGAAGGGAAACTGCAGTAAACCATCCAAACATAGCCGGCTACTTCGTTTTTGTCCATATGCCGACAGCATTCATCTTATAAAAATAATAGTTTATCGTCGATTCAATTATCCTCCGTGGGTTCAGGGTGGATACGAAACCATCTGTCATTTATTTGATATTTTCTAATGTATTCGTCAATCAATGGCAACGTATTCATATTTTGTTGTAGTCTAAGGTGGCCTTCGGATTTGTAATGGAACAAATACGAACTTTTTTCTTTATATAAAAACTTTATTCAATTAATGATTCGATAATAAAATTATAATAAGTTTCTATTAAAAAAAACATTTTTAAAAACAACCTTTCTATAGTAAAACTAATTTACACAACTTTATTTCTCATGGGTTTTTCGATTTTTTCAATATTAAGAGAGCATATACCAAATTTTGTGATTCCCCATCTCTGCAAACCCCCTTTTCCCCTTGTCGATTCTTGTCATATAAATAATTTTAAAGAGAACTCTAGGATTTATAAATTTCGATTTTTTGCCCCAATTTCCTAGATCAAAATTTTTTGTATTTTATAAATACGTATTTCGACTACAAAGTAGTCATCATCAGTATGAATTAGCAACAAGTAACATCTCCTCGGAGAATAATTACAATTAGCTAATTCATACTGATGATGACTACTATGTAGTCGAAATACGTATTTATAAAATACAAAAAATTTTGATTTAGGAAATTGGGGCAAAAACTCGAAATTGATTCTTGTCATGCTACCATAAAAAAGCATTGTCATCGGAACTGAACCAACATATAAAAATTCAACTCCGTAGGATAAGAGCAAGTGGTTCAAATTCAGCTTGCATGATTTAACCCGAACATACATACATACATTGCAAGTTAAATAAAAGCTTGTAAAATAGATATTTTTACAATTGTTTCACAGGTATTTTATCAAAATATCTCTAAACCCACACGTCAGAATACTTTGTTTATAATTTTAACATGGCTTACGGCAGTTTAACTATTTTATTTCAATTTTTAAAATTTTGTAGTTTAATTTCAGGATAAATTTTCATTTACTCAACATTCCCTACCTACCACATGTTAAAAATCCAATTTTTGGATATTAATTACTTAAAATCTTCATTTATGATCTAGAAAAATTAATTTACGCGTATTTAAATAACATTTTAACATTTCAGACTTTTATCTTGATTTCAGACTCTTATCTTAAATCGTTTATCGATGGGTTTAAACAAAAAATACGCATTTAAAATAAAAGTCACTAACAATTATATTCATCCAAATGTGACAATTAAGGACGTTCCAGCACTGTGTTACATATTCAGGACAAAAACCGGTTTGATATTATTATAGAACAAATGCATAAACACACATACGCAATACATAGAAAAATTTACTGCTCATTTATACATGATAATGATATTTTGATAAAAAACAAATTTTTAATTTTATATTTCGAAAACAAAACGGTAAAATGCGATTTAAAAAAAAATTGATTTAATAAAAATTTATCTTTACTATTCTAGTTTTTTGTTAAATTCTGTAGACTATTTTTTTTAATATAACAGATAATAATTGGGCGGGCATGAAGTTTTACATGCTTCTAATGAGAGAGAGTGAGAGAGAATGATAACTTTGCTATTAATTATCTCGCGTTCTAAACGGTCAAAAATTCTGAAACTTCGGAATTTATTACAAAACGTTATTTTTAGCCTGTGAAAAAAAAATGATCAAAATCTCTCGAAAAGTGGTTATATGCTGGAACATCCATAAGCGAACATTTCTTTTTGTCGAGAATTATACATTGGCTCTCATCAATTGATCTAATGGCATGTGTGGTTACCTGAATTTAATAGTAAATAGTCAAACTATTTACTATTATTTTAAAAATAAATAAATAAAACACTATCAAAATAATTCAATTGCTTGTAAAGGTATTACAAAATTATGACATTCACTTCTTAAAATCACAATATTAAAGACAGATTTACTTCATAAGATTTGAACTGTTACAGATTTAACCTTCGTACTAATTTTTATTAAAAATTGTTAAGAAAATAATAATTTTATTTACTTCATATAATCACAATATTTTTAGGGTTCCGTAGTCAAACCAGAATAGATTGGTCATGTCTGTTTTTAGATCTCAGTTATTTCACTGGCAGATTTTTTGGGTATGGTTATACATACTTATATCACCTACAAAGTTGTGAAATAAAAACCTTACTTACATTTTTTGGAAAATGTTTTGAATAAATGTTGTTAACAAATATATTTATAATGTACAACTTTTATCCGAAGCATTTTTTCTAAATCCGAATGAATAAAACACAAATTCAATTATAAAATTTTGCAAAATGAGCGCTACTTTTGTGGCCGTGTGCACCGAATAGTTGCTATTTATATTTTCGTATCGGGTATCGTTGAATAGGTCTCTAAAGTATCTGCCAGAGGTTGTGCATTCAAAGATAATTATGGCTGGAAGTTTCTTCCTCTTCGCCACAGAATCTGCACACAATGGACCCGTTATGGAGTCCCATTGTGTGTAGATGCTTCCGCAGGCGATAATGCCCGGTAATGAATCCGGTAATCTTCCGTAGTTGCATCCTATTCAACTTCAGTGTATCGATCGAGATAGTCTCTTGGTTGCATTCCGAAGCAGTATTTTCTCGAGCTTTTGCTGCGGTACATTTTCCCAGTGATCACGGTGTTTAGCATTTATCCACTCGTTGATCACCAGCTTACCTGATGCTATGTATATACGACTATATTTTTTTCGATTGTAATATAATGATTATTATCATTGTAAAATTAAAACCCAACTGTTTTTATAAAGTGGAAGTGTGTGGTTTATAATGATATTAAAATAAGCATTATACATGTTTGATCCATTTAAAACGATATGAAATAGTAATACATATTAGCATAATATTAACATGCTATTTGAAAAACAGACAAGGACATCTGTTTCATTCAAACTTTGTTTCATATACCGTGTGTGTTGGACAGCTTTTCCTATAGAGAATCAATGTTAAATATTATTTATTACTGGCAGGCCGTGTGATACTGTATGAAGTCAATCAGTACACATGTAAAGAGAGTTATCTCATAGATACAAACATCTGAATACGCATATAAGTATATTGTATGCTTATGGTTGTTTGCTTGTCATTTAAGAGGGGGGATTTTATGATGCATATACAAAAGTGTACTGACATTACATGTATACTGATTGACTTCATACAGTACTACACGGCCTGCCAGTAATAAATCATATTTAACATTGATTCTCTATAGGAAAAGCTGTCCAACACACACGGTATATTAATTATTACATAGTATACGACAATTTTTTTAACAACAATCAATAATTTGACGCACTGTATATGAACTATAGGTATATACTTGATTACTCACTACGGAGCTCCACATTCTGCTTGATCCAACACGCACTTGATCAGTTTTTTAATGATCTTTACCTATTTATTCAATAATATAAATAATTATATATTAAATTACAATTTTACTCAAACGGATATGAACAATTTATATTTTATCTTGTTGGTGTTTTTTTTTTTTTGTAATTTGCAGAACAAAAAAATTAAATACCGTTACAAATATTTATTTTATGCAACAAGTGATTGATTGTCTAAATAAATTGTTTATTAACCATTCAATTAGATTATACGAATTTGTTAAACATTATAATACAGTATTTTATGTACATGTACAAAATTAAAGATCTTCGAAATGTTGAGAAAAAGTTTGGTAAATACATTGTAAAACAGATATTTTATTACGCTTTTATTAGCTTGGCTTGTAACAACTATGTAATTATGCAACTCACATTCACCCAGTTTCTATTGTCTTATCGATTTAATCCAGGCGCGGATCTAGAGTTAAATTGGGGGGGGGGGAGGTTTCACAGACTCAAAAAAAGTAAATTAGGATAAGTAAAATATCGTATTTTCTTAAAAATTGTAATAAATTCTCCATTAAAAAAATTTTCGACTATGAAATTCGTATTATTTTAATTACTAAAGCACTAGAAAAGAGTATTAATCTAGGGAAAAGAATTTTTGTCATTATTCTTGAAAAACTTTCAAATAAAGAATTAGAGTTGAAAGTTTGGTTTTTTAAAGAGATTTTATAGTTAGCCATTGTACTCTCAGAAGACATTACGCAGGAGCTGCTTCAACTTTCTTTAGAATACATAAATCACTCTCTATCGGTCACAATTTTAGTGTGATCAAAATAAAATATCTATAATATTTAGTATGATTTTAGTATTTGCAAGGCCAATTTTATTACTCAATGGCATAGGTCAAGGGGAATAAGGGGACATAGACAAAGAAGAAAACACAAAATATAAAATATATCTCTTAATATTAGAAAAATCAAAAAATGTATAAGGGGTAAAATTGTAGAAAATTATGTTTGCTACAATTCACTTTCCGATCATTTTTCTCAAACTCTAATATGAGATATTTTAAGAATTTTAACTTTCAATCTTAAATTGTAAATATTTCTGTAAATATTAGTGTAACAGAAAAATGAAAAGAAACAAAATTATAGTTAAACTAATTACCTATAATTTGACTTCTTATAAATTTTTCGATTTTTCCAACATTAAGGGAGATATGCCAAATTTTGTGTTTCTCATTCCCTTTAAACCCCCATTCACCTTGCCCGATTTACCCATTACGAACTTGACCTTTCAAATACCAAAAGCACCTCAAATACCAAATTTCATTCTTATCGGAATAAAACTGTGACCGCTAGAGAATCCACAGACGCATAAACGTATATATATATATATATATATATATGTTACGGTAAAAGTAGATATTGCGGCAAATGTACACATTTTCCGGTAAATGTGCACATTTGCCTCCTCGTTTGGGTAATGTGCATTCAACTAACATTTACAATTTCAAAGAAGGGAAATGTACATTGAAATCACAATGACCATGTCGTTTTGGTATATGTGAGCATATAAAATACGAAATCGCAAAATACGAAATAGAGATATCGATATGGGTCGAGTTGGGTTGGGTCTGGTTGGGTTGGGTCGAGTTGGGTTTGGTCGAGTTCCGTTGGGTCGAGTTGGTTTGGGTCTGGTTGGGTTGGGCCGAGTTGGGTTGGGTCTAGTTGGTTTTGGTCGAGTTGGGTTGGCTCTGGTTGGGTTGGGTCGAGTTGGGTTATTCCTGGTTGGGTTGGGTCTGGTTGGGTTGGGTATATATTTTATCATCTAATTTCATCATGTTTTAGCTCTCTCTGTTGGAATTTTGCATATTTTTATCGTAATCGTGCCAAAATTTTCGAACTTTTCTTAAAACATGAAGGTCAGAGTATACATTTACCAAAACGTGAAGGCAAGAGTACACATTTTCCGCGAAATGTACATATACATTATATTCAGTTCACATATACCTAACTTTTTGGGAAATGTACACTTTTTACGGTAAAAGTGTACATTTTATATATATTTATATATATATATATACAATATATATATACAATATATATATATATATAATATATTTATAATATTTTAACGATGGTAATGTTTAACATCTAGTAGGTAGGATCGATGACATTTGTACGAAATTCCATCATCGGTACAAAAACAATAGCTGCATTTCTTTTGGAAGAAATTGGCTAAAAAAGAACTGGCTGGTACTCTCACAATGAGTATAAGCTTATATCCATGCAGGGGTTAAATAATAATAATAATTTTTAATAAAAATACTTATTATAAATGAAAAGAAAAGTAAAGTATGGCTGACTTTATAAAGAACTATCCCAATTTTTTGAAGTTGGAAAACCCTAGATAACCATAGAGTATGGTATTCACTAACAAAAAAAAGATTCTTAGCAGTGTTGTTTGGAAACTATAAATAGCTTATAAGTTGTTATTCTACAGACATCGATTAGCTATTTCCCACATAAATTAAAAACTAAGTTTTCTAAAAGACATTAATTAAAAAAATATTGTTAAATTTAAAAATTACATTACTTTTTACGGAACTATATCAAATATCGTTGGTCGTATAACTATTAAACGTTAATTTCCGGTAATTTAATACAGATTTCTTAACAGTAAAAATTAACTCAACACAAAATGAAATTCAAATAAACAGATTTAAAGAGTGTTTGTATGTGTGTGTGTATTTAAAGTTTTATTGACCTGAAGGTATTATTATTAAAAAAATGTAAACAAATACAAAATACAATTTATAGTAGTAAGTGGCTGCGGTTATTCAATCGGTTTCGATTGTGAGAATTATTTTTTGAAATATAATGAACTTCACAACTAAAGAGATTATGTAACTTGTTTCAATATTATGAATCGGTCATTTCAAAAACCACATAAGTTACGTTTTTTTCAAACATAATTTTTTTTGCTGCAAACCCTTCCTTAAAGGTAGATGCGTATTCTAGGTAATAACTACGAGATCAGGGATATCATTCTGGAAGAGTATATGCCATTTTATTAGAACATATTTAGCTGACCAACTGCAAATGTTGAAGATAATCCTGATGAGAATAATGGAGAATATGCTTATGTAAGGATAGTAAAACATTTTAATTACAAATTTAGCCCAAATTCCTAGAACAATTTTATGTATATTATAAATACGTATTTCGACTACAAAGTAGTCATTATCAGTATGAATTAGGTAATCGTAACTATCTTCGGGATGTGGAGTCAAAGATATGTTACTCGTTACTAATTTGGTGCGTGTCTCACAATGATATTAAAAAAGTTTTGTCTTTTATATGATTTGACTGAGGTATTACCTAAGGGATTACTTGAGATAACTGACCAATTATAGGATAAGGAGTGTGATGAACCCAACCCGTCGATTGGCGGTACTATATACAATGCTGTTCAAAAGTTATAATATTATATAATTACATCCGTTGCCAAATTGGTATGGTACATTGACAAAACCTCATAAATTCTAATAAGCGAATTTAGCTTTCCTCCCAGCAAATACAGCTAATCGACGAGTTGGGTTCATCACACACCTAATCCTATATATATATATATATATATATATATATATATATATATATATATATATATATATATAAATTAGATAAGATCTATTAGGTAGGATCGATAAACATTTGAAGCTTTTTTTTGGAAACAAGAAGGCTGATGAGTTGGCCAGAATGGATTCTAGTGCTCCACTAAACGGCTCAGAGACGTTTCTTGGATTGCCGAAGAGCACAATAAAATAAAAGAATAAGAGCGATACAAGTGTCCAACCGTTCTTGGGTAAATACTCTTGGTCAAGATTATGCAAAGGTTCTTATAAAAAGCTTCTCATAGATAAAGGCCTCACAGAGAATGATCTTTGCAGATTTTGTCATGAATAGGAGGGGAAATAAGTAGGTACAATAGATCAAATTGGTTGCGATACAAAAGCTCGTTAAAAGACTTGCTCCTGACTCGAATCTTTTAACATCTAACAGTTAATAATAATGTTTATATGAATTTATTTAAAATGTCACATTTTTTAACGCAGTTTCAAAAACTGGTCATCCACTATATTAGTATTAAATGTGTTCATTTGTATTGAACCCTCGATTATTTTCCCTCCCTTTTTATTGAACCCTCGATTATTTTCACAGTTTGAGCGGATCAGTCTATTTTCAAAATGAAATTCTGATCAGTACAAATACAAAACCTGTATTTGCCTAGGAGGAACGCTAAATTTGCTTATTCGAATTTATGAGATTTCTTAATGTACCATACCAATTTGGCAACGGATGTAATTATATAATATTAGAACAATTGAGCAGCATTGTATAAAATAGAATTAATGTATGTATGTATAAAATTTCAAGATAAATATAATATGTATCTAGATTTATAAAACATCCATACATGTATCTTACTCAGCTTGGGTGTGGTTAATTCACATGTTTGTGAGTAACTTCTTGTATAAAATATAGTTTGGTTATTGTTTTCCTGGTTATACAAGTTTTATAAAATATACATAATCACATACAGACCGTTTTCAAAAGTATTTCTAATCGAGAATCAATGTTAAATAAAGTAAATAAAATATTTACTATAAAACCATACATACACATATATACTGAAACTGAATGTCTGGACTGGAATATTGGGTGACCATATTATAGGACAATTATTCATTGACGGATCTTTAGATTCTCAAAAATATTTGAGTTTGTTACGAAATAATATTTTGCCGACTGTTAAGCTCCTCCAAATTTAGATCTGAAATCTGTATGGTTCAAACAAGATGGTTGCCCTGCACACAATGCCATGATAGCAAGGCTGTTCCTGGAACAAACTTTCCAGGAACGTCTTATGAGTGGTTTTGGAACCTTCAAGTGGCCAGCCAGATTGCCAGATCTATTTCCTACCGACTTTTTTTGGGGGGTTTTCTCAAAACACAGATCTATTCGCGGAATAGGCCTGAAAATTTGCAACAATTAAGGCAAAGGGTTGTTGACAACTGTGCGAATATTTCTCCTGCTAGTGCTAGAAAATACCCGGGTAGATTTATACAATCGACTCGGATATTGTTAAGCAAATAATAGAGGAATATTCGAACCGTTGGTTTAACTTGTTTTTTTTTGTTGGGGTTTTATTTTTCTTTTAATTTGTGTGGATTATTGTTTTATGCTATACCGTTAATAGAATACTATCATTTATTTTCAAACATTCCACATACAAATAATAAGAGATATTCAAAAAAGAATTTTCAATTGTTAGAAGTAATGCTAAGCTTAAGAAGACAACAATGAACATATTTAACCCACTCTCATTACATATTAATGCAGTACTGAGTACAGGTCAGCAAGCATACGCAACAGACACACTCAAGAGAACCCCCACTATTTTTATTTCTTTATTAAGCATATTGTGTGTATACTCTGTATAGTTATTATTGTAAATAATATTTAACATTGATTCTCTATTAGCAATGCTTTCCAACACATACGTTATACATATATACATACACACAAATAAATATAGTAAAACTATTTAGAATTGATTGATAATGATATTGTCTATTTAATAGAATCAATATTTATTATTCTATACTTGTACTAAAGAATTGCACTCACTATACTATTACAAGTATAAGTAATGACATTCAATATTATTATCGGAAATAGGAAAGTAACTTGTTTTGTAAATTTTTATTACCATTTTTTTTTTTTATTTCTATGTTGTTTCCACTTTCATAACTTGGGTGTTTGTTTATAAATATTATGTGTATTAATTTCGAGAATAGTATAAGTGTATTGTTTGCAGGGGTCATTAAACAGATGTGATAATGATTAGTATATATTATGTATATAAAACGCTGTAATATTCTATAAATGGAAGGATCTAGAATTTATTATTAGAGGAAATAACTAATAGGAAGTGGGTTTTGTGTCTATACATCTATTGATATCTCCCTTTTGTATATACTTGAATTCAAAGTATATAGAGACTGAAATTTGTTTTCTAGACAAATGCTTCTTAAGGTGATTCACTTGTTAATTCATTTTTGTTCAGAATTTGATGAAATTTAAATATGATATTCAGCTCATCAGTATTCTTTATTTAATTTTTGAAGTTGAAGCGCATTACGAGAATCCGACCAGAGTGTTTTTTCAGCATTTATTGTGTCGTAACCAAAAGGCAGCACGGCAAATCAGTACGGTTAGGTAGAGGGCGCCGTCACCCGAGCATTTTTTCAAGGTACAAATTCGTAAACCATTTGTCCAGTTTCCAAACCAAAGTACTTATTGAATAATTAGCGTTGCGTCCATAAAATAACACTGTCCCAAATTGAAGATAAATTCTCCGTCTAGTGAATACTATTTCCAATTGCAATTCTATTAATTTGTCCAATGGCTTGTTTGGCTTCAATTATAAGATGACTTGATTTGTAATCAAGTTAAATGAGGAAAGTTCACTTTTTATTAGCGAATTTCCTGAAAGGAAATAGAGCTATTGGTCCCGTACCAAAGTCAAAATTTCAAAAAATTTCTTCAAATGTCCATCGATCCTACCTAGTAGATGTCAAAAATCACCATCTGTAAAATTTATATATATATATATCTATGGACATATATATATACATATATATATATATATATATATATATATATATTTGTCTGTAATCACTCTAACGGTCACAGTTTTCATTTTATCGGAATGAAATTTGGTATTTGAGGCGCTTTTGGTATTTAAAAGATCAAGTTCGTTAATGGGTAAAATCGTACAAGGGGAAAGGGGGGTTTAGAGGGAGGGGGAAACACAAAATTTGACATATCTCCCTTAATATTCGAAAAATCGAAAAATTTATAAGAAGTAAAGTTTTAGGTATTAAATTTTACTGTAGTTTTGTTTCTTGTCATTTTTTCTGTTACACTAATATTTACAGAAATATTGACGGTTTAAGATTGAAAACTAAATTCCTCACTATCTCTGTACACATTAGAGTTTGATCAAAAATGATATGGTGATGAATTGTAGCAAACATGATTTTCTACAACTTTATTCCTTACGCATTTTTTGATTGTTCTAATATTAAAAGAGATATTTTGTATTTTGTGTTTTCTTCTTTCATAATGCCCCCATTTCCCCTTCACGTATGACATTCATTAATAAAATTGGCCTTGCAAATACTAAAATCATATACGACATTTCATTTTGATCAGACTAAAATTGTGACCGCTAGAAATTGATTTATGTATTTTAAGGAAATTCGCTAAGTTGAAGCAGCTCCTGCGTAACGAATTTTTAAAATTATAACAACTGACTTTGTTACTTTTATTTAAAATACCTTTAGTAAAAATTATTACTAATAATTACAATAAGTTTTACAAAATTAAGTATATTCCCGTAATTAACACTGTAATTAGGTATCAGAACTAATCTGAAGTAATCTTGTTTAGCATTGGAGATGCTACTGATTATATACTAATTTATTGCTGAATTGATATTATTGACTATTTACTTCAGTCATCTGGAGAATAATTTTTTTTAGTACTCCACTGTTTAAAATTTATTATTATTTTGTTTTCATATTTTTATTATTCAAAAAATAATAATTTATATAATTATTGGTTTATGCGAGTTGAGAATTTACATAATTTCAACAAACATTTACTTAGATCGGATATGACTTGCGTATATCCAAGCTTACTTCGATATTTCCGCACATATTTCAAATGAGTTACAAAAAGTACTTGTCTCAAGACAGTTACTAAAATTAGTTGGCTCAGTACAGTTACTAAAAGTAGTTGTCTCACATGAATTAATCAGATGGTATTTTGAATTTTTATTTCTTCAATTTACAAATTGAATATTTATTATGGATTGTGCTGAAGTATCGAATAGGCGAATTAATGGTTTCTATCTGATTGTATCTAAGTATATTTTTTTTGTATAATTTATTTAATTCACCATTCCGAAACTTGTGGTTTTTCAAACTTGTCACATTTCAATACACATTCTATACACATTTTGGCTGTACAATTTATGTATTTTATGTGAATATGCAATGACTTTTTTTAATTTATAACTATATTGTTTTGTATACGCTTGGTATTTTTGGCCTTGTAGTTTTTCTTTACAGAAGCGTAAAGTCCCCTTTATATACAACTATGTATCTGAATTAAATTTGTAGTGTATATTTATATTTTTGCAAATCAGACATATTTGAACATTTTTTTTTTACTGTAGTGTCGTTTTTTTTTTTATATACGATATTTCTTTTTACTACAGTTTAATCTAGTACATATTCATGTAATTTTTTTTATAACTTGTACAACCAAACTTAGTATTTTAAGGATAGTTATACTATCAACATATTAAATGAAAAATTATTTATTTCAAATATATTTTATTTTTACATATATTTTGTTTTGTTCTTTTTTTTGTACTTTTTTTTATTTTCAGTATTTCTGATTCGAATCACTAGTCGATAACTTAGACACTTACTGGATAGTAAAGATCTTACTACCTCAATATTATCTTTTTTAATGGGCCCAGCTTTTATTGAAAGACTTTCGGTTCAACGTGTTATTTTTTTTATATTTATGTGTATTTAAAAAAAAAAATAATGAAAACTAAATATACGGTACTTTAGAAAAAAAAATCCAAAGCAGAGTATTGTATGTGGAATTATGAAAATTGGAAAACGATCGGTGCTAACGCGATACACGTAAATATAAAAAAAATAACACGTTGAACCGAAAGTCTTTCAATAAAAGCTGGGCCCATTAAAAAAGATAATATTGAGGTAGTAAGATCTTTACTATCCAGTAAGTGTCTAAGTTATCGACTAGTGATTCGAATCTGAAATACTGAAAATAAAAAAAGTACAAAAAAAGAACAAAACAAAATATATGTAAAAATAAAATATATTTGAAATAAATAATTTTTCATTTAATATGTTGATAGTATAACTATCCTTAAAATACTAAGTTTGGTTGTACAAGTTATAAAAAAAATTACATGAATATGTACTAGATTGAACTGTAGTAAAAAGAAATATCGTATATAAAAAAAAAACGACACTACAGTAAAAAAAAAATGTTCAAATATGTCTGATTTGCAAAAATATAAATATACACTACAAATTTAATTCAGATACATAGTTGTATATAAAGGGGACTTTACGCTTCTGTAAAGAAAAACTACAAGGCCAAAAATACCAAGCGTATACAAAACAATATAGTTATAAATTGAAAAAGTCATTGCATATTCACATAAAATACATAAATTGTACAGCCAAAATGTGTATAGAATGTGTATTGAAATGTGACAAGTTTGAAAAACCACAAGTTTCGGAATGGTGAATTAAATAAATTATACAAAAAAAATATACTTAGATACAATCAGATAGAAACCATTAATTCGCCTATTCGATACTTCAGCACAATCCATAATAAATATTCAATTTGTAAATTGAAGAAATAAAAATTCAAAATACCATCTGATTAATTCATGTGAGACAACTACTTTTAGTAACTGTACTGAGCCAACTAATTTTAGTAACTGTCTTGAGACAAGTACTTTTTGTAACTCATTTGAAATATGTGCGGAAATATCGAAGTAAGCTTGGATATACGCAAGTCATATCCGATCTAAGTAAATGTTTGTTGAAATTATGTAAATTCTCAACTCGCATAAACCAATAATTATATAAATTATTATTTTTTGAATAATAAAAATATGAAAACAAAATAATAATAAATTTTAAACAGTGGAGTACTAAAAAAAATTATTCTCCACATCCAGGTGGACAATGCAGATGTTCATGATGCTACAAAAGATAAATCGCTGATGTAGCACTTGCTCGATCGATGTTACACAGTTTTTTTATCCTGCTCTATTGCACAGTGTTAGGGAGATAATTAGTAATAAATGTATATCTTTCAGTATATACAAAATGTGTATATTAATTATATGCATCTGTTGGAGTAAAAGTAAGATGATTCCAATTACCTAGAACCTATTTCTACAATGATTTAATAGACATAATTTTAGAATCCAAGCCAAACTTTATTTTTCCTAATAAATAATGTTCCAATATATTTGTTGATACTTACTGAGATAACAACATGTAGTTACCTAAATAACAAGGAGCATACGTAGTGATTCCACAAAGGTATCTAAATATGAAAGTATATGGAGATTTAGTAGCGAGTCCGCTACACTTAAATTAGATGCTTTAGAGAAACGGCTCAAACAGAAGTCTGTCAATAACCTCATATAATCCCATGTAGTATAACCCTATTTCAGGGAACAATAATTTTGTTTGTGTATGATAAGATTTTTGGATATTGAGAGACATAAAGACAATATTTTACGTTATAGACTATCCTGAGCTATTGTACAGCAATTGAGTAGGTTAGTATATGCGATTTAAAATTGATAATTTCCAATACTGTACTACAAAGTTTTGGACATAATTTAAAAAAAACAAAAACAACTTAAAATTGAAATATCTCAAAAACCGCTTTAGATATTGAAAAATAATCGCCGATTCTTTCGTTTTATTAAGTCAAAATAGACTATATATATACCAACAGCACCTATGTACCACATCTCATAAAAATTTGAGGAACCTATTTTCGGACCTAAAAAGTGCAATGTATGGGAAATGATGCATTTTATCGAAAAAAATAAGCAAAATAAATTAACCAATTTTTGTATTTCTTTTCCTTGAAAAAATTTTATTCAAAACGTAAAGATTTTCAATCAAAAAATTTTCGTCCATACAAAAATTATTTTTCACTACTATATCATTTTATTAATCTTTTGTGTCTTATACTAGTGTTGATCTAAATTATTTAAAAAGAAGTATAACTTCTAACGTGCGGACATAAATACACATACACTTTTATTTTTATTTTTGACCGATTGGGGAGTGAGATATTCGTAATTAAAATTGAACTAATTTTGCAATTAGATTTATTTAATTAACCAATTTTTTACCAAAACTTAAGTGAAAATAAAAACTCTGAACTAACTGAGTTAATTGCTATAATACCCGGTATAAACTGAGGTTATTCGTAAATTTTACTTTTTATACACGCACTAAAATTGTGACGAAACTATTCAGTTTATGAAAACAAAACTTGTTTATTTAAAAAAAAAGGATTTTTTAAAATTTTTGTTGTTTCTCTTACAGTTTTAAAGATACACATTTCCCCCTGGTGGGAAGGGGGAGCGTACGTTCATAAATGAACTGAATTTTTGGCTCAGAACTCTATTTAAGCTCGTCATTTCTTGTCTTTTTCGAATTAACGTGTTTACGAGTAGAAATATGGTTGTGTGCGGAAATGGACTAATTAGGTCATTATATGAACACGTAACACATAAACTGGTAATTATATCTGTGCAAAAACATAATGTGCACGAAAAAGCAATGTTATTGTCTGTTCTAAAACGCGTTGCCAAAACAGTTTTGAGACCTATGTAACGGCCATTTTACACAAGATCAAATATGAATTTTTTATTAGTTGGTATTGAATAATTTATTTGACCAGTTTTTACGTGGCTATAAAATCTGGAAATTTGTCTAGTAAAATATTAAATATCTACTAAGAAATAACTTATACCAAAACTTGGTGATTACATTTTAGAGATATCCGAATGTTTCTTTTGGTGAAATATTTTTTTTTTGTACATTTATACATTTTTGGTCGCATGTGCATATTTATAGGACGTACCTTGACTCATTTTTATCCTTACGATTCCCAACTGATAGAGATATTGAGTTAAAATTAGGAATACATGAGATTGGATCTGAAATATGTATATATGACAAAGAAATTCTGCAAATTCGTCAAGTAAAACTAAAATATTCAATACCTACTAAGGAAAAACATGGTTTGACTCTCACATAGATTTCGTGAGAGCGTTTACGTTTTAAATGGAATATCTATTATACAAGCTAACTCAAAACCTTGATATTCGTTATAAAAAGTAAAAAAAATTTATTCATTTCTTTCAAGTATAAGAATATACTTTTACCTCTTTTAAAAATTAAAAAAAAAATACTCATTAGAATGTGTCCCTTTTACAATGAAGTACCTAAATAAATACATTAACACAAAATTTCAGTGGATATTATTATTATAACATACTTACTATGTGTATACTAACTAGTGATGCCGCGATAGATGAGAGAAACAAGACGAGACGAATAAGTCAGCCAGAGACGAGACGAAAATTGGAATCCTGATTTTCGTTAAATATTCGAGAGATAAACGATAGTACTCTCTTTCCGATTTTTAATCTGGTTAAATGTACTTATCATAAAACAGCAAACCATTGTGGGTGGTAATAATTTAATTTTTGACGTGAATAAGTCTGCCTCCATAGTGACAGGCAATTCGGAAAACTGTTGATAACAAAATCGGGGGATACAGTTTGGTGCTGCAGCTACATATCTATTATCTACATCCAAAATTTAATTACACCACTCGACAGCTAAAGAATCGAAAAATTCGTTGCGTTGAGTGAGGACTGTGATGCATTGCACGTGTCGGAGAGAGAATGCCGCCATTTTGACGTGGTTTTGCTGCGTTATATAATGTCTGTTTAGTATAAATTTTTACTCGGATAATCTAGGACGTTCCTTTTTCTCTCTCAGTGTATATATAATACGCTCAAAGAGAATATCAGCCATTACGTACACGTATTCACGTAAAACTCACGGCCGTGTCCACGACACAGCCTACACCAAGATTTTCTTCTTAATATTGTTTCAATTAAAATGACGCATTGACGAATATCCATTATAATTTATTAAATAAAACAAATATTTGAAATTTTCGTAAAACCACTTTCAAAAGAAATTAAATGACTCATCTGATTTCATATTAATTTCTGACGAAGGGACAGTGTTCCGAAACTAGTCAAAATAAAGTGATTTTACAAAAATTTCAAATATTTGTTGTATTTAATAATTATAAAAATTAACAATAGCAAATATAAACTTTTAATATTAGATTTGGTATTAACTATTTGTTTATTGCAATTTGAGACGTCATTTATGCTACATTCTTATCAGTTCGGCGACATCTCTCGTCTTAATCGATTTCATTGTTACGAAGGCTGATCTATTTATTTACCTTGGATTCTTACTAAACACTAGCTGACCTGTGCGCCTTTGCCGTCTAAAAACAATGTTATTTTGGATAAATTCGGGTAAAAGCAATGATATTTCAAAAATTTACTTTAACCACCCGCACCCCCTGGTATGGATTTTAAAGTTAGATATTTCGCCTACGGTTTTAAAGTTAGATATTTTCACACTCTCTGAAGGGCGTGGGTGTGTAAGAGACAATGATCAACTTTGCAAGTTTATTTTTTTAAGTCCCATAGAAATAAGCTCTTTCAATATATTCGAATATTCGATTTTTCCAGGCAACTTTTCCCATTTTTCTTTCCGTTAAAACCTTATTTGGACTATATTATTTTTTATATAGAAGATATAGAAGATATAGAAGATATCAACAACCGACCGAGTAATAATAATTATTTTTAATTATATAAAAAAATATTTTTTGTTGTAATTGTAGTTTTTCAAGAAAATCTTCCACTACAAATAGAGAGACCAAACGAGACAGTAGAAAACGTTCACCAATCAATACAATACAAGAGACATGCTACTCTCGTCTCGTCTCGCGGCATCACTAATACTTATACTAAAAATGTACATACATAAGTTTACCTTAATAAATTGCTTTAATACATATAATTACCTTTTGAGTAAATTTAATTTTGTGTTTTTTTTGGATGTTTGATTATGTAACAAAGTAAATTAATTATTTAAAATTTAACTAACATTGAACTAGAAACGTACTTTATAAAAATACATTTTCCAAATATATATATATATATATATATATAATTCGGTGAGTGCGAGCGTGACTTATGCAAAGAGGGTGTTGCATCACAATACAAAAAGCCATAAAGATTATAGAGTAAGGCCGGTAAGATCTGTTTCCTTATAGAAATGTAGGATCCTTTAGTGTGTAGGGATTGGTTTTCTAACGGATGCCTAATAGACATCCAGGCATCGCATTTTCTTGTGTATCAGAGAGCATTATTTCGGTAAGAAATATGTCGGAGATTCCGCCGGCTCTTCGGACCAAGAGCGTATTTTTGTATAGTTTACACAGTTTGCAAGATCTTCTGAATTTAAAATTTGCAAAAAGATTTTTAGTTTGTCAGTTCTGGGAAAAATCTTCAGAGAGAGAATAATTTTGCCTCTTCTATCTTCCTGACATATTTTCTATGGATATCTTCTCAAGTCATTCCTTATCTCATGTTCCTCTACTCATGTATGTCCTCATACCCAGATAGGAGTTTATTATTCTTGGCTTGGTCGTTGAGCATGGTAAATAGGGTGTGATGGCCACTTTGCTATCGGAGACCATAGTTTTTTTCGAAGTTAAACTGGGTGAATCTGGGCACTAGGAGATTACCTTGAATATAAAATACAGTGCTCTAATTCACAGCATATGACCTCTCACTAATCAGTTAGTAAAACTACTGTATTAATTTTGGTTTTTTGAAGCAAATGTTTAGTTAGTCCAAAATGTTATCATAGTTTGGTAGTTATATTTTATAATTTTATTAAAATTCCATTTTGTATGTTTAATGAACGGAACCCTAATGAAATTAACCATTCTTTCGTATGTTTAGTGAAGTGTCACTTTTAAAATCTTAATTAATATTATTATTAAATCAACAAAAATTTGACAAGATAATAGTGTATACCGCCCATTCAATTTTGTTTGTTTTAAAAAAGTTTGACATATTTAGTACACAATTAGTCTACGTTGTTTTATGTTTTTCGACAATTTTGATGCATGCAACAAATCTTTTAAATTTTTTAGCCACCTGTATATGACAATGTAGATTTTGCCAAATATTAATTACTTTGCATATTATTTATGACCTAAAAAGAGAAATTTTTCGGTGCTCAATACTCAACATCTACTGAGTTAATTGATTAAAGATCCTACATATATTGTTCTTTAACAGTGCGTGTACTATTATTTTACTTCACACACCAATATGTGTAAAACTTGACTTTTGTTTTAAATACGTAAATTTGAAAACATACTGCAAACAAAAAAAAACACTTGTTTTGGGTAAGATTGTGGCAAAACTATTCAAACAATGGATTTTCTAACATCCCATACTTGATTTGATATAACATACACATCAAGGATGGAAATCGAACTTACGACCCCTGGAATTCTAGAACAACGCTCTTTCTCTGAGCTACCTGAGATGGTATGGAAGTGGAATGCATCTCTCGATTCACGTAATAGTAAAGAGACAAATTAATAGTACATTGACATCTAGATAGTGAGAGATCATATTCATTCCACTACCATAACATCTCAGATAGCTCAGAGGCAAAGCGTTGGTCTAGAATATCAGAAAAACGTCTAGAATATAAAAAAATTCGTTACGCAAGAGCTGCGTCAACTTAGCGAATTTCCTTAGAATACATAAATCACTCTCTAGCGGTCATAATTTTAGTGTGATCAAAATGAAATATAATATCTGATATGATTTAGTATTTGCAACAATAGCTGCATTTCTTTTGGAGGAAATTTGCTAAAAATTAAATTTATTAATAGCCAAAATAAATCGATGTATAACGATTTTAGTTTATAGTTACTATGGAAACGACAATCAAAATTTTTTACAATAAAATATATTTCATGTATTTGTGTCAAACAAACACAAAATATTTAATATCTCTCTTGATATTAGAATAATCGAAAAATGTATAAGGAGTAAAGTTGTAGAAAATCAAGTTTGCTACAATTCATTACTTGATCATTTTTCTCAAACTCTAATGTGAACAGAGATATTTAGAATTTTAACTTTCAATCTTTAATAGTAAATATTTCTGTAAATATTAGTGCAACATAAAAATGATAAGAAAAAAAATTGCAGTAAAACTTAGTACCTACAACTTAACTCCTGATAAATTTTTCGATTTTTTAAATATTAAGGGAGATAGTCAAATTTTGAGTTTCCCCCTCCCTCTAAATCCCTTTTCTCCTCGTCCGATTTTACCCATTAACAAACTCGACCTTTAGAATACCAAAAGCGCCTCTAATACCCAATTTCATTCTAATTGGAATAAAACTGTGACCGCTAGAGAGTCCACAGACATTTAAAAAAAGTACATATGTTGTATATATAAAATTACATGTGTTGTATATATATATGTATATATTATATACATGTATACAAATTTTAGCGATAGTGATTTTTAACATCTAATAGGTAGGATCGATGGGCATTTGAAGAAATTTGTACGAAATTCCAACATTGGTGCAAAAACAATAACTGCATTTCCTTTGGAGGAAATTTTCTAATAATAGTGGGCGAAGTCTCTATTTAGCTGTAGACCACACTGAAAAAATTTCGAACCATTATCTCAGACGGTCAGATAGATACATGGTTATCCGAGCATGGAGTAATTAAAAAGGGTATACAAATGTAAGCTTCATTTTAATTTTAACCCAAACAAACAAAAAGTTATGGTTCTTTGTCTTACGAGACTAGACACATCGAAGAACGTTATTTTATGTAACTTTTAATGTAAAAAGGTGTGACTAATGGCCCAAAAAATATATGTTTTATTGCAAATAAAAAAAAAAAAGTAGATTTATAAAAGTCAAAAACCAGATAGGTAATTGCCTATTTAAATTACAAATAATTATTAAGTAGAAAAATCCAAAACCAATTAAGAAATTTGTTGAAATTCATTTTTATTTTGTTTTTGTTTCTATATATATTTAAAACGTGGATTTATTAAAAACGATTACTTCATTCTCTGGTGTAAGATCTTTTTAACAAGGTATTAATTTAGGGTTATTAAGATTTCATAAGTTTATAATTTTTGGTTGCTCTTATAATTTTTTTTTATTCAAAAATATATTTTGTTTTTTTGTATCAATTTCGTGACTTTCAAATTCATAAATATATTCTAAAATAATCGGGTAAAAATAATTTAGTGACAAAATAAATATTAGAAATAGGTTAGGCATTATTTAATCTAATTAATATTCCGGTAAATTGAACATAAATTAGATGTTATACAATTTATACTTTTCACATATAGGGGAACCCGGGCAGAACGGAGTATGCTGTTGAAAATAAGGTTTAAAAATACAAAAAGGTTTATTAAGACAGCTGAGACCAGCCAAGTAGCCGAGCGGTCTAAGGCGTCATGTCTGCGCAGTATGCAGTACTTGGAAACTGGGAGGTTATAGGTTCGAATTCCGACATTGGCAGTTTGTCAATTATAAAAAAAAAAAAAGGGTGCGGTTGATTGACTAAACTGTCGGCGTATGGACAAGAACGAAGGAACCGGCTATGCTTGAGAAGGTTTTCTGCAGTTTCCTTCACGAACTTCAGATAAATATCAGCATAGTTCCTATCATAGTCGGCTGCAGCCGCATATCCTACCAATTCCTAGTCTACTCACAAATTCCTTCCACTCCACTCACATCCTCACATCCTAAGGCATCACAATGGACCTTATGGTCGAAGTGTAGCCCGTCCAGGGCAGTCTTTGCAATCTACCTCTAAGACAGCTGAAAATTTTTCTATGAACACATTATAATGTTAGAATCACAAAAATAATTTAATATTTTAAGAAAATAAAATAACAATTTTTTTTCTCAAAAACATAAAACTATGTCATTTTCCCCGTTCTGCTCAGGGCACGGGGTAAGGACAGGTTATTATTAACACACATAAAACTAGTGGATATGCAGAAAAAATAAGTTATGCACAAAATTCGTACACTAGGACAGCCTCGTCATCTTTGCTATCTATTTCCGCAGGTGAAAAATGAAATGAAGAGACTCTGTTGTCAGTCACCCAAGAGCACCCTGGGGTAGTAAAATTAGCCTCTTCACTTGAAGGCTTAACAAGTCTGATGTCAGTTGCGTCTGCTGGAAGACCTTGTGAAACATTGCGCCAGAATGAAGTACCCTATTCGACTGAATGGGGGACCCCATTCCACCCCATCCGTTCCGCCCCAGAGACACGATTCGAGTTAGAGGGGTAAGTTCACTCGAAAAATATACGTAAAAAAACATTTCACTACACCAAACTAAAGACAACAAATGTACTTTAAGCATGTACTAACTGTAATTCTAATGTAAACAAGTATGTACACCTTATCTTGGTACTAAGCTCATCATAAGTTACAATACAGGAGAAAAAATCACATAACTAAATGTTCACACCCCAACGACCAAGAAAACTAAACTAACATGAATGCCGTAGTAAAACAGCCACAGGTTGATCTAGTTCTACATTCCCCGTTGTGCCCAACGTTTCCCTAATACCTGAAAAATCGATAAAATTTAGTGCTTATGTTATAACAAGCTTTTATTCAACTTCACTTTCTGTTTGCATATTTGTTAGGTGAAATCTTTGTTAATGAGGGAAAAATTTAGCAATCCAAATTTCTAATAGCTCTAACTGACTTAGAGCTGTGCAGTTTTTAACACGTGTATACTGCAATATAGTCTTATATCGTTCTATATATGGAATCAGAAAACATTCCCTGAAAACGGTTGATATATATTGGGAGGTAGTGGAAGCGGTGAGAAATTAAATAAAGTTTCTTAGTCTTAAAAAAAATAAAATTTATCCCCTCATTCAACAAAATGTTTTAATAAATTAAAACCAAGCTTTTATTTATAAAAAATATTGTGGTAAATCAGGGAAAACAATTATATTTTCTACTTTTCAGTTCATTAAATAAACGCTTGTTTAAGAAAAAACAATTAACGTTTATTAGTTTTAATATAAATTTATAAATATTTATAATTTATCTAGATATAATTTTCATCTCTGGGTTTCAGAGTTTTTTGACTCTTTAATGTATAGCATGACACAATTGGCGGTTATTTTGCCCGTAGTTATTTTGTTACGGAGCCACAAAATATATATACCGAATTAATTATCATTGTGTATACTGTTTTTATATTACTTCTTCACACACATAAATGTATAAAAGCATTGCTTTGTGTTTTATATACTAAAGTACAAATGGCGTCCAGAGTCGAGCTATCATTTCAAAATTTTATAATTGATTTGTGTTAATTGAAGTTGTTAAAATAGTTATAATAAAGAACTTTTACACCACGAAGCATTTTTTCTCAAACCGAATAAATAAATCACACATCAATTATAAAATTTTGAAATGATAGCTCGATTTTTGACGCCTTTTTTACATGAAAAGATTTTAAACAGCGTCGTTTGTTTTTAAAAGAAAAATATTTTTGTTTTTTAATTTTTCTTTTATCTCGAATGGTTTAAAAACTTCAAAAACTCGAAGTAACTTTTTAGGTCCACGGCACGTCCAAGAAATATCGGCAATTGTGTTGACGGAGAGCATCGACAGACGAACATCCAGAAATTGAGCAATTATATTTTATGAAATACTATTATCAATACTTCCAATCATTACAAACTGAAGACTAAAATTATATTATCCTCATGTCTATGGTATATAAACAGGATATAAAAATAGAAATGTGTTTTGCACAATGACTTTTATGTATAAAAGTCAAGTGAAATCATTGAAAATGGTAAAATACTATCTAGTTAACTATTATTCAATTTTAATCACGTGCAAATCAAGTTCAAATAAATACACAATGATTATGTATTTATTTTAGATTTCAAATACTTCTTCAGGAATTATTTATTAGTAGTTTAAAAAAATTTTCAGATGTTTTTCTCAATTTGTTGAACTCTTGTCATAAAAAATAAACATATGTAGTAATGAAATATGTAATAAACTTTATATCTCAGTTCAAATACTCCACGACAGTACAAAATTATATCCTAGAAAAAAAATGTCAAAATATTTGCTACTCGCCATGTGCTTAGGAGTGAATCTTTAATGATTTATAGAACAGAAGTAACACATTTTTAGGTGTAATAGTTTAATTGAACAACACGAAATGGTATTATAAAAATTGCTAACAGTATCTCCGTTAACAAAATTGCCTGTCTCATAGACTTTTTTCCAAAACTTTTAACTTTTTGCAATATTAATATACCTTAAAATGTGAACTAGCGGAAAAAAGTATTAGGTACTTTAAAAAAGTAGAAGTATCCCCGCGGATCCGTATGATTTATACTGTTATGGTGACTTTATTATATCTTATAAGTCTTACACCATTAAGAAGTTTTATATATATATATTTATATATATATATATATATATATATATATATATATATATATATATATATATATATATATATATATATATATATATATATATATATATATATATATATAAATATATATATATATATGTATATTGTCGCAGTATCTTGGCTCTCTTTATCCCTCAAAAGGAGCGCTGCCCAAACCTGCAACAGATACTCGACAAAAAAAAATATATTAGTAAAAGTTTTACTAAATATTTTTCAACTGGAACGACACGCACGTTTTTTTAATGTTCTTGCAATTAAAAAAAACTCCCTTTTCCAAGGAGAAAAATCTTTTCTCTTAAATATTTTTCGTAATATTTTTCTATTTCATAATTAAAATATGTGTTGAACCTGAAAAATTATTCTCGATAATTTTCAATACAAATATATATATATATATATATATTAGAACGATAACTATCAGGATCGCTTCGAATAAAAAACGTTTACAGCAGCGAGCATTGGAAAACATTTCAGGTTCGATTATTTCCGAGAAAGATCGGGTTCGGTCGGAATTAATCCGAATAATACAAGTTATACTGTTTTAATAATGGTGTATGTACAAACAAAACAAGTGGAGGGGGGGGGGGTACGTTAAAGAAATAACCATTGCGGATTTTACCAATGCCTATTAGTTTAGCTTTTTAGGCATCTGTGATTTTGAAAATATATATATACGCTAAATTATATCTGAATAGGAATCTTTATGTTTTGGTGAAGCACGACTATTAGCAAATAATATACATTGTAACCGAACAAGTATTGTAACCGAATTTAAACAATAGAACAAACACAAAGTCTTAATAAATAACTCGCTGTTTTTTAAACTGTAAAATAATTTATGAAATTTGAGTATTAATATGATTTTTTTTTAATTAATACATACCTTAATACTCGACCAGCTTCTTTACTGCGATAAACATCACATTTATGTAACGGTTTATTTGGATCATTTGGATCGAATTGCCCCGCTGCACGACACATTGCACGATATATTTGAAATTGTAATACTGTGCCCACAAAATACCTGTAAAAAAATGTATTAATATTAATTGTATCATATTACATAACCTTACGAGTATATGAAATAAAAAAGTAAGTATACATCATTTTTTAGACGAGAAAGTTAATAATTGCGGAGGTACATCTCACCTCATAAGAATGATTTATAATCAGAAATTTTACTCCCGTTATTATACCAAATTTGGTGTAATTGCTAATTGAAAACTAACATGCTCATCACTTGAGATTCATTTGCATAAAATTAACCAAAACCAAATTATTACAATCGAATTGCAATGAAAATAGTCTGTTCAAACCAAATAAAAAACTTTTTAAAAATTTTTTAAAGTAAAATTTGAACCTGCCCAGTTAAAAATTTCACTAATAGAACGCAATCAATTATTAAATAAACTGTCACTGATTCACAATACACGTATTTATTTTAAATTTGCAACCTAAAGTCAGCCATATTAGTTAAGCCACGCCCCTATATATACATATGTATTTTTTTAAATGTCTGTGGGCTCTCTAGCAGTCACAGTTTTATTCCCATTGGAATGAGATTTGGTATTTGAGATGCTTTTGGTATTCTAAAAATCAAGTTCGTTAATGGGTAAAATCGGACGAGGGGAAAGGGGGTTTAGTGGAAGGGGAAAACGCAAAATTTGACTATCTCCCTTAATATTTGAAAAATCGAAAAATTTATCAATTAAGTTGTAGGTACTTAGTTTTACTGCAATTTTGTTTCTTATCATTTTTCAGTTACACTTTTATTTACAGAAATATTTACAATTAAAGATTGAAAGTAAAAATTCTAAATATCTCTGTTCACATTAGAGTTTGAGAAAAATGATCAAGTAATGAATTGTAGCGAACTTGATTTTCTACAACTTTATCTCTTATACATTTTTCGATTATTCGAATATTAAGAGAGATAATTAATATTTTGTATTTGTTTGATACAAATACATGAAATATATTTTATTGTAAAAAATTTTGATTGTCGTTTCCATAGTAATTATAAACTATAATCGTTATACAACATCGTTCTATTTTGGCTATTAATAAATTTTGATCACATTAAAATTATGGCCGCTAGAGAGTGATTTATATATTCTAAGGAAATTCGCTAAGTTGACGCAGCTTCGCGTAATGAATTTTTTTAACATCTGTTCTAAAAGACATATTAGACAATAATAGCAGACAATAATAATACCAATAACAAAATAGGGAACATCAAAATCAAAGCGAATTTCGAAAACAAAATGGTAAAACGCAATTTGAAAAAAAAATTTATTTAAGAAATGTTACTCTCCTAGTTGTTTTTTTTTTAAATCTGTCGAGTATTTTTTTTAATACAACAGATAATAGTACATGCTTCTAATGAGAGAGAATGATTACTTTGCCATTAATTATCTTGCGTTCTAAACGGTCAAAAATTCTGAAAAAAATGAGCAAAATCTGTCGAAAAGGGATTTCATGCTGAAACTACCTTGGTAAGGTGCGGAAATGTGTTAATACGAATATGAATTTAGAGCATATCGGTTTTTTTTTTACAATCTTATTTAGTAATGAAATACGTTATAAACTTTTCAAATCTAGTTTTCGTCTTTTTTGTTTTTGTTAGTCCGAATTTCCAAAACGTTTCCAAAAATTTTTTGATATTATTGAATTGTAATCTGTATTGTGTTTGGATGACGCTGACAGAAAAAGTTTTTAAAAATTTTATAATGGAAGTCATAATTAAATTTTGTCTTAAAACTTGTAAAGTATTTTGTTATAAATTTCCGGGCAGAAGTTTTTGATGGTATAATGACTAATGACTAATGAATAATAATTATAATGAATAATAAATATCTTGTTTTGTTGATAAATAGGTGTGTAATTTCATAATGTAAAAAAAATTGGATTTTATGTACATTACAAATCATATTAATCAATGTTATTATTATTATTAGCATGCTTTTATTAGCTTGACCTGTATGTATCTATCTATGTATTAGTGATGTAACGAATATTCGCAGTCACATTCGCATTCGCAAATATTTGCATATTTTTTGACATTCGCAAGAAACGATGCGAATGTTTGGCGAATGTATTTTACAAACAAAAAGGAAATTATGGATGGATATGGAATTATAATACTGATAATTATAACTAATAAGATTTATTTATTTTTTAATTACTTATATTTGAATAAAAAAATGATGATGGAACAGTTTTGAGGTAGGCAACTAAATTAGAAATACTTTCTCGTTTGTTTTTGTTAGTCATTTGAATATATTTGCTTTAGGTCGGTTTTGGTACATTGTCGCGAAGAGGGCGGCAAAGAATTTATTTTAGTAGGTGATTTCGCATAGCACTAGTGGTCCTTATTTTGCGAGAGTATTTTTTATCACACAACTTGGATTTCACATATTGAGCGTCATAAATTGTGAAATAAGTCCAAACTTCGCTAAAATGTGCTTTACTTATGTTTTTATATCACTTTGACACTTTTGAATAACAGTTAAATTTGAAAAATGCAATAATACTAAGGACGTTCCAGCATTGTGTTATGCAATCACGACAACAAATCGCTTTGATTTTATTATATCACAAATACATAAACACACATATACAACACATAGACAAAGACACTGTTCACATATACAAAATAATGTTATTGTGAAGAAAATAAATAAATTTAAACTTATATTTATATTTATTATATTTCGAAAACAAAACGGTAACACACGATTTTTTTTTAAATTTATAACTTTAAATTTATAAATATTTAACTCTCCTAGTTTTTTTTAAATTCTGTCGGAGTATTTTTTCTAATACAACAGATAATAGTTGGGCGGGGGGCATGAAGTTTTACATGCTTCTAATGAGAGAGAGTGAGAGAGAATGATAACTTAACTGACTGACATTAATTATCTCGTGTTCTAAACGGTCAAAAATTCTGAAACTTCGGGATTTATTAGAAAACATTAATTTTAGCCTATGAAAAAAATGAGCAAAATCTGTCGAAAAGTGGTGGTATGCTGAAACATCCATTTGAAAGTCAACATTCGCATTCGCATTCGCGAATATTGGAGATAAATATTCGCATTCACATTCGCAAAAATCCAACATTCGTTACATCACTACTATGTATGAATGTAATGGCATTTTGTAAATGAGTTTTCACCCACTTTCGGGCGTCTGAACAATCTGATCACTTTTGCAGACGTGTTAAGAACTGGTGACAATACAATAATAAAATAAATACATAAAAAGGCAAAATTTAAAAAAACAAGTAATGTAACAACTGAGTTAATTGTTTGAATACCGAGTATATACTGAGTTGTATATCAATGTTTGAATTGTTAAAAATTTTTGAATTGTCCCACAAGTTTTAAATAATTTCTTATGGTTTTAAAGATGGGTATATTTTTCGCTTTCCGAGGTACTTTTGAGCACAAATAATGAGAAAACTATTGAGTTTATGGAAATAATTTTTGATCAAAAGTTGTTTATTTTATAAAGAAGAAGATTTTTGGTTAATCTTTTTTTTTTATATCTCTTACGGTTTCAAAGATAGTCAGTTTTGCCTATTTTCCCAAACATGATCCGATTTTGCCCATTAACGAAGTTGACCTTACTTTTTTGCTCTAGAATATATACAAAAATTTCAGCTCGTTATCTCTTCGTTCTTGTGTTATCGTGTCCACGGACAGACGGACGGACAGACAGGCAGACAGGCGGACGGATGGATATTTTATGTCATTTTATGAATACTTATGCCAAACATTCATGCCTACATTAAATTGGAGTTAAGAGGATTTAGGATCAAATCACAATATTAATTAAGAAGAAAAATCTATATTTTACGCAACGTTTCGTGATAAATTTCGCGATCTGTATCAAAAGTTTACAAATTAAAGTTAAATACCATAAATAGTATTGTAAGCACTTTTATAATTCTGATTTTAATAACTCCAAGTAACATTTGTAGGCTTTAGCGAAGGTAAAGAATCGTAGTTATGAATTGAGAGACAGGGTGGGCCAGTATAGTTTTAGGTGGACCTCGACCCATCCTCTTCTGATGCCCCTGAAAACTATTATAGTTTGTAGAAAACATAGAAATTCTCCATGTGAAATTTGCAAAACAACTTGTATAAGAATTTGACGCCTAAAACTATATGCGAATGTATTCATATAACGTGAATTAAAAATAGGGAAAAAACAATATAAAATGGTAGTAGCATGTTTTGATGCAATTAGTTATATAACTGTCAATAATATATATTAATAATAATCGTATCTGATAATGTATAATATCCTTCAGCAAAATTTATTTTTGCATACCAATTATACATACAATAGATTCAAACAACTGAAACTATTACGCCATTTTTAATTAAATCTTTTCTATGAATCTATTTTTTTTTTTTCATGTATCACATCAATTTATTGATAGATAGTATAGTCGCTAGTTGATAGAGAAAATGTAGTTAATTTAATACCAATAAAGTAGTACTCACAAATCCACGAGTCTCGTCTGCAGCAGAGAATTTAAGTTTTGCAGTGTTATTCACATTCATACAATAAAATTTAACAAAGTAAAGCTCTCGAAAATGAAAAAGGACTCCCCACAAACCATATGGACATTGGCTTACGGTGAAATTGAATTTAAGAATCTCTTTGTAAAATTTCTGTAGCACCAATAGTTTTTGAGTAATTTTCAATAAAGTAGACCCCTGTTCCTTGGAATCTTTAATTGTTTATAACTTTTGCAATTGTTTATGTGCGGGTTTTTAATTTTTTTGCACATTTTTCTAGACGTCATAACGAGTTCAACTACCTATCGCACGTATTTTAATTCGCAGTAGCAAGAATTAACACGTTTTTTAACTTGTTGACTAGACTATTAAGGATATTATAAGGATTGATGTCTTTCTTCCATCTGGATAATAATTTTGATCATCATTTTTGGTCAAAATCTACAGGCTCCATGATTAATTCCGAAAAAGATAATTTGTAATGCTATTTTTAAGATATGTACCAATTTTTACTTCTACATAAATTATTCCAAAATTAAATGTCTATTTTGACTGATTATACTTTGGTATTTTCGCATGTAGCGACTGTACTATTTAAGGAATATCCACATAATATACAATGGAGAATATATTTAAATTATGAGTAGAGTTTTTACTTTCTATACTGAAAAAAACCGCCTTTTGTTTTAATTAGAAAATTTTTTTGTTACATACAAAAAAAAAAATAAAAATAAAATAAAATAAAGACTGACACTATAGAAGAATTATAAATTATTATCTTAAAATCTTTAATATTTCATATACAACTAACTGAAGACTGTAGAGTGAATGCACATTTCATGTTTTGAATATTTAATCGAAAAAAATTTATATAAAAGTTCATTTTTTTGTTGTTGTTGCTGTACAAAGTGTGGTATTTTGTTATTTAAAATAATAATAATATTATAATAGAATTCTATAGATTTATATCATTTAAATTGTAATCAAGATTGTTTTTGATTAGGATAAAAATATGTAAAATGTATTTTTAGTATGTTAATTGTATATTTTAATGTACATTTACACACTACATAAGTATATACAAGGTGGCCTGAAATTCATTCAAGAGAACTATGCCGGAAAAAACAAACAAAACAGTTAAATAAAGTTTCTCGATTTGACGCTTAGTTTTTAATTAAACATTAATAATAAATTCAACTAATCACATTTGCACTTTTGTCGCTACACTACTCCACCAATCACAGAACGCATAGTGTAAGGAGGTGGGGAGTGCAGTAGGGTGTTCATGCTAGAGTAGTGACAATCAGAGTTCTCAATAAGTGTAGCGTCACCCATAAAATGGTTGAATTTATCAATATTTAATTAATTATATCTCAAAAACTAAGTGTCAAATCCAAAAACTTTAATAAACTTTTTTGTTTGTTTTTTCCAGCTCTACACCGTGGTATAGTTTTCTTAAACAAATTTCAGAACATCTTTTTTATGTACAAATTTGTCGAGCTATCATATTAAAATTTTATAATTGATTGGTGTCGTATTTATGCAGATTTCAAAAAAATGTTACGAATAAAAGTTGTTAGTAGTAGATATAATGAAAAACTTTTATCCGAAGCATTTTTTTTCGAAATTTGAATAAATAAGGCAAAAATCAATTATAAAATTTTGAAATTAAAGCTTGAGTTTTGACGCCATTTCTACTTCTAATATAAATATGTAACAAGTGATTTCGAACGATTGATTGTCATGAAACATCTGTCTATTTTTCAGATTATAAATTAAAAAAACTCCCGTAAATATTAAAATTTCTGATACCAATTGAAAATAACATCTTACTGAGTTAATTACACAAATACTTGGTATATACTGAGAGTATGAAAAAAGTTTCAAACAAAAAGTAACTGAAAACTAAATTTTTGTTCTATCTCTTACGGTTTTAAAGATGGATATTCACCCCCAAGGTGGGTGGATCGACGGTCAAACTTTTCTCATTCATGAACGTGATCTTACGTTTTAGCTCTAGAACACACAAACAAAATTTCAGCTCCCTATCTCTTTTTATTTCATGTTTACAGACAGACGGAAATGAGGAAATGGATCAATTAGGTCCTTTTATGAATACCAATACCAAACTTTTTAGCGACCAATATTTTCAACCGTTACGAAGTCCCGGCTAAACTTAAGGATGTTCCAGCATGCAACCACTTTTTGATATTTTTTTTTCACAGGCTGAAAATAACGTTTTCTAATAAATCTCGAAGTTTGAGAATTTTTGACCGTTTAAAACGCGAGATAATTAATAGCAAAATAATCATTCTCTCTCACTCTCTCTCATTAGAAGCATGTAAAACTTCATGCCCGCCCAACTATTATCTGTTGTTTTAAAAAAAAATACTTGACAGAATTTAAAAAAAACTAGAATAGTAAATATAAATATTTATTAAATAAATTTTTTATAAAAAATCGCATTTTACCGTTTTGCTTTCGAAATATAAAAGTTTAAAATTATTATTATTTTTTCAAAATAACATTATTTTGTATATATGAACAGTGAATTTGTCTATGTGTAGCGTATGTGTGTTTATGTATTTGTTCTATAATAAAATCAAACCGGTTTTTTGTCCTGATTATATAACATAATGCTGGAACGTCCTTAATATACCCTGGTATATTACATATATCGGGTATAAAAATATAAAATAAGCAAGTTTATACATGTTCAAAATTATTCATATCTGATTGAAATATGAATCTGGAAAAATTCTGTAACTATCGCTGAAAGCTTTGAAGACTTAGAACAATTAATTAAATTTTATTTTTAAAAAAAGAATATCTATCTCTATCTTTAATCAATTTCACACAATACATTTTTTTTATAACCTTGAATAAAAGCTTCATGTTACAATACTTAAATGAGAAGCTTAATCAGCATAGATAAATAAATCAAATCTGTTTAAATTATGGTGAAAAATTTACATTGAGAAATGATAGGTTCATATTGAAAACACATACATTGTGAGATTGTTAAAAAAGTGTCAAATTTCATATCAAAATTCAATACGACTTTGAAAAAAAGTTTCTTATTTCAAGTGTTAAATGTATAGTCATCATATCTTTTTTCTCCTATGATGACCTTCATGATACATGTTAACAAGCCATAAATCAAATAGAGTAGCAAGATGTCATTAACTAAAAACTTTATGGGCCACAAAAGTAGCGCTTAATTTTCCAAATTTTTTAGTTGATATGTACCTTATTCATTTGGGTTTTGGGAAAATGTTTCGAATAAAAGTTGTTTGTATAGAGTAACGTTATGGTTTAATTAGTCAATAAATTTTTTGTTAACGTTTTTTTCTTCTTTTTTTTCAGAATTATTTTTGAAAAACTTGGGAAATTTGTGATGGAAAGACTCATCACAGAACAAAGAACCATAGTTGTTCAATTTTATTTTGAAAGTCAGCATTCGATTATTCAGACACAACGATCATATCGAAACATGGGGCTGTCTGTCATCTTCCGCGTGCTGGAAGACCTCGTGCAGTTCGAAATGATGTGAATATTGCTCGGGTGCAAGCAAGTGTTGAGGAAAACCCCGAAACTTCCACCAGGCGACGTTCTCAGCAGTTGGTGATGTCTAGACGGTCTTTGCAAAGAATTTTACATACGTTACACCTTTTCCCATATAAGATTCAATTGGTCCACGAGTTAAAACCAAATGATGCACAAATACGCATTCATTAAATAAATCATAACGTTACTTATGCGCCACCCATTTTTTTTGAACAACTTCTAGCTGAAGTATTTTTTCGAAAATCCAATAAATAAGGTACAAATAAAATTTTGAAAACTGAAAGTTACTTTGTGGCCATGTGTATCTGTTATATAGGTAGATCATTTTAACACCTTAGAAATTTGTTTGACATTAAAAAATCATCTTGAAATCAATTGACCTGATTAACTTTTTTGTACTACTTATAATGAGAGCAACCCCCCTCAAAATTAAAAAAACGATGCAATTCGTAAAAAAATGTCGTAAAACGAATTCATTAATACTTTTACAATATGTAGAAATTATTAACCGCAAACTATCTTGACTAAATTATTCATATGACTTACTTATTAAATTTCACTATTACATGTGTAATAGTTATATACATATAATTAAATAATCATCGTTATTAAAGTTAATTAATTAATATATTAATTTAACCATCATACATATACATGAGTATGTGTAAGTACTTCATATATCTCTAACTGAAACACGTTGAAAAAATAGTACTATCGCTAGAATTTGACTAAAATATACACTATGTTTAATTTACATCTTCGTATCACTGTAGTCTTATAAAGATTATTCAGATAATTGAAAGAGAACTCTCTATGGTTTATTGAAATTTAATTTCAGAATTTTCCCCAATTCCTAGAACAATTATTTGTATTTTATAAGACGCATTTCGACTACAAAGTAATCATCATCAGTATGAAGTAGCTAATCGTAACTATCTCCGGGATATGGAGTCAAAGATTTCACATTGTTTCCTGCAATTTTACCATTGTTCGATAAACCGTACACTTGTTTTACTGTTAAATACCCCAAGAACTGCTTTTATTTATAATTAATTAGAAATATCTCTATATTCCTCCCAGATATGTTTAGTTCAGAGAAATTAAAAAGAGAGAAGTTTTCATATACTCTTTTCAAAGAAATATGAAAATTTTGATTTCCTATATTTAATAAGTTTTAGGAGATATTGAAGTTATACCAGTCCAAGTAGCCGTGCGATCAAACGCGCTCTGCTTGGAACTGTTAATGGGCCGGTTAATTGATTAAACTGTTGGCATATGGACAAGAACCAAGTAACCGGCTATACTTGTGAAGGTTTTCTGTAGTTTCCCTTTCAGCTCCAGATAAATATTGGCATATTTCATATTCAAGTCAGCTGTAGCCGTATAACCTAACAATTCCTAGCCTGCTTACAAATTTCTTGTCCTCCATGCCCATCATTAATGAATGGTTCAAAAAATAATAATGTGGGTGGTCTCTGTTCTAGAATCTGAGTCTCTGAAACGTAGGTAAAACCCCATTATTATTAACCCGACTTCAAAAAGGAGGATGTTTCTCAATTCGTCTGTATTTTTTTTTTTTATGTTTGTTACCTCAGAACGTCATTTTTTAACCGATTTTGAATTTTTTTTTGTTTTAAAGAGTTCGATTTCCGATTGGTCCCATTGTCACCAAATCGGATAAAAAAAACGGCTAAAAAAAATGTGTTATAAAAAAATGCACTAAAAATTAGTTGGTCGTTCAGTAGGTCTACCCATATTTAGACAAATAGAATCAGTTATAGAACTTCAAAGTCACTAAAAAGCGAAAAATAAAACCTATTTTGACAAAATGGAAACCCGACTTCAAAAATCAAATATTCTATAACAAAAAATGCACTAAAAAGTAAAAAAATAATTGCATATTCTTGTGCCAATTTTAGTTCACCTAAACAAAAAAATTTTAAATATATATGTACAATTATTGTTATTTTTGGAGGCGGTGTCCAAATTTTATGTGAATTTCTCTATGCTGACACCGACTCCAAAAATAACAATAATTGTACATATATATTTAAAAAATTTTTGCTTAGGTGAACTAAAATTGGCACAAGAATATGCAATTATTTTTTTACTTTTTAGTGCATTTTTTGTTTTAGAATATTTGATTTTTGAAGTCGGGTTTCCATTTTGTCAAAATAGGTTTTATTATATTAACATTATGCCAGATATCAGATATAGACATTGGACATGGTACATTCAAGCTAAAAATACACAAACACATTAATAGACGTTATATTTCAATGGTTACAAAAAAGTATTGCATTTTGTATTATACTAGATGGAATGTTTTGTTTTTTTATATAAATTATGTAAATATTATTAAAAAATCATAATAACATGTAATTTTCATTTTTGGTTACACATTAATTGAAATATTTAGATGAGTTTTAGTCGCGCCCAATTGCATGTACAATATACCATGAAGACAATTTTGATGATTCCAATTAACTATTTTAAATTAAATTTGGAGTAGAAACTGAATTTGAAGAAGTAATGATGGACACCGCAAGAAACTGTCTGTAAGAGGGGTTTCAAGTGGCCGAGCAGTCTAAGGCGTTATGTCTGCGCAGTATGCCTACTTGGAAACTGGGAAGTTATGGGTTCGAATCCCGACATCGGCAGTTTGTCAATTATTAAGAAAAAAAAGGGACGGTTAATTGACTAAACTGTCGGCATATGGACAAGAACGAAGTAACCGACTATGCTTGAGAAGATTATCCGCAGTTTCCTTCATGAACTCCAGATGAATATCGGCATAGCTCCTAACAGAGTGGGCTGCAGCCGCACATCCTACCAGTTCGTAGTCTATACACAAAAATTCCTTCGACTCCACTCACATCCTCACATCCTTAGGCATCAAAATGGACCTTGTGGTCGAAGTGTAGCCAGTCCAGGGCAGCCTCTACAATCTATCTATCTATCCAAGAGGAGTTTCAACAATCGAGCTAATAACTTGAAAATATCTTTTTTCACACCTATGCGTGTGCAACTTATCCCTTAAGGTAGTTATTTTCCTACAGTCCAGTCAAAAAGTTTTAACTTACTACATGTTATACGTACACTTCCGTTCATAAAAATTGAACCAGTTAAAACATTATAAGTGTTTTTGTATGTAATAAACATATATTTAATAATATACACGCTTAGAATGTGATTTACTGGTGGTTCAATTTCTTTGAACGGAAGTGTACATGTTATTCGTATCTGCAGAACTAAGATTCTAGGCCAAGTTTTTTTAACGTACACATATATGCACAAATATTTCACATATATAAACTAATATATGCTGTATTATACCCTCTCTATTAAAGTTCGTATGCATGTTACAAGCTCTATAAATAGTATACGCCTGGAGTATCCTAAGGGTCAGAAAAGTACCATTCTTTTTAGCGATTTGTGCCTTATTCATACAAATTTTTGGTCAAATATTTCGAATAAAAGTTTTTAGTATGAACATTTAACCCAATCATTTTTTTTTTTTGAACCGAATGAATGAGGTACATATTAAATTTATTAAATTTTGAAAAAAGGACGATACTTTTGTGGTCATATGTTTAATTCAATTTTTATTAGGAAGTATAATTTAACATTCAATATGGTAAAAAATTAATTGTAAATGCGCGTCCATTCAACTGTGGTTTTTTTTATTTTTAACATTCTTTAAATATATTACAGAAAAAATTTTTTATTTTTTAATTACCATTGAAATAATTATAATTATGTTTAGAAATTTTGATTGTTTTATTCTTCTATTTTTTTTTTTAATATTCATCATACCTCATCCTATTTTTAATAGATAATTATTGTCACATGTCTACACTATTTATGTAATAATTTAATTAAAATAATTTATTTTTAAATTCTTTTTAAAAAATATCTGGTACAATATTCAAGTAGGTCATTCATAAAATTTTAATTAACAATATAATGTTATACTTATTGCTTATTGCTTATTCAAATTAATATTTAAGTGCGTTAATATAGTTTAAATTAAAAAATATAAAAATAATTAAATTTTTTGTAACTTATAATACTATCTAATTATAATTTAATTAGCTGCAATATTGATTAATAAATTTTTGTAATTCAATAATTTTAAATGGGCTACTGAAGTTTTTAAATATGAAAACATTGATTATATCTAATTAATATCGATTATGTTATTTTATTCATTTAATAATCAATAAATCCATCACACCATGTGTATTATTTCTTAGGTTTTTCCACATGTAAACTAGTCAACATGTGTCTGTATTTTTTTCGAATTCCACTTCGCCTTCTCAGAAAATTTTGGCCAAGGAGTCATTCGATTCCTTTTTGGAAAAGTTGAAGTCCCGCATAAAAAAATTGCAAAAGGTATAAACAATTAAGTGAAAAAACGGGGGTTTCGTTTTCTGCAAATATCTCAAAAACTATTGTAGATATCGGAAATCGAAAAAAAGATTCTTAAAGAGCAGAAAATTTCCTTAAAACAATTTCCTTATTTTCACGAGAGATGAAAATAGGGCTTGAATACGGGTGATTCGGCTCCGCTTGATTCCGACACTTGAAGAAAAAATTTTTTTAAACCCATTAAAAATGAATATCAAAGAAAGAAAAAATTCAGGTACTTATTCCATTAACTATGCTTTTCTTTTGTTAATTAAAAAATTTTTCCAATCTGGATAAATTCTTCAAAGAATAGCTCTAGAAGTAAAAAAATTTCAGACTTTTATTTTAAAAATTATCGGGGTTATCACGGTTATTTAAATTATAACGTCGTATGTTTTATAAAAGTAGATATGTTGATATATACTAAGACGTTGATGTTTTGTCAGAAAGGTAGGCATACAGAATAACGAGTCATTAATACCGGACAGAACTCTAGAACTCGCAAAAGTGTCAAGTAGTATTTGTCTTATCATATACGAGTATATACAAACGGACAAGTCAATGACATTAGATTTGGAAAAATCATCCTACCACTAATACTCGAAATAATCTTACTACATATATTTGAGTCAAATAGGTTCAAAAACACGGTTTCAGGAAGGTTGATCGGAACCGCAATTTTTGTTTTAATTGATTCATCTTGACGTCTGGATATGACTAAATTTTTACGGTCCGACTCGTGACGGAACTGGATAAAAATTTAATTTGTTTATAACAAAAAAGCGTTTTTTCTTTACTTTCTTTAAAACTAAAATTTTTAAAATGACAGAATATTTTTCAATTTTATATAAAAAAAAGAAAACAAATGAGCCCATAAACATTAAAATCGGTTAATTATAATTCGAGAAAAAATTCGAAAGTTCGAAAAACGCAAAAATTTTCAATTAAAGTAAAAAAACTAAAAATTACTTTATTTTTTTTTTAACTATGGAAAAGTATGTCTTTTATATGTTAAAAATAATGTGCTCAATTTTAGCTAAATTTAAAAAATTAGGTTGCCGACAATTACTAAAATACCGAGTCACCTATTTTTATAAATAAAAAGGGTGCAACTGATCCTAGATGAATAAATTATTTTTAACCCGACATCAAAAAGGAGGATGGTTCTCAATTCGTCCGTATTTTTTTAAATGAAAGGTCTTAAAAATATCTATAAAATGAAAAATAAAATTTTTTTATAACTGTATTATTTTTCCCATGATTTTTCAATTTGTTTAGAGCGCGCTTAAAAAATTATGAGTGAGCTTAAAAGTAACTTGAAACTCGTGAACCGCAAAATGGTCCGTGCATCCCACAGCCAGGACGGAGAAAAATATATATCTTAAACAAACCGTAAGAGATAGAAAATTTCCAAAAACATATTATTTTTTTAAATAAACAGCGTTTATTTGAAACTTTTTTACATAAACTGAATAGTTTTGCCACAATTTTAGCTCAAACATCTGCAATAACTCTTGATTACAAAAGCATATATGTACAATCAACGCCAAAAGTCTAGCTTAAATTCAAAAATTTTATAATTGATTCGTGCTTCATTTATTCGATTTTCGAAAAAATGCTGCGGAAAAAAGTTGTTCATTATAAATATTCTAACAACTTTTATTCGAAACATTTTTCCAAAATCGGAATAAATAAGGCACAAATCAATTATTAAATTTTAGCTCGGCTTTTGGCGTTAATGGTACATAGCACTTGTATATTACCAATTTGTATTTTAATACATTTAATAATGAACAGTATATACCGGTTATATAAACAATTATCTCAATTACTTGTTATTTTCATTTGTTTACAATAATATTATTTATTATGACCGCCATGTCAATTATAATTTTAAATATAGGTTTTGATATTCACTTTTAATGTATACTCCCGTTCATAAAAATTGACTTAGTTGAAACATTCTAAGTAATCATTCTATGTAATAATATACATATATTTAGTAATATATACGTTTAGAATGTGACTTACAGGTTCAATTTTTTTGAACGGGAGTGTACGCATAATATTTGTATTATGCGTATTTGTATTTGCATATTAATGATTGTCATGTAATAAATTAAATACATATATACGTAATAATGTGTTTAATAATGAACAGGTACTAAGGGCCACAAAAGTAGCGCTCATTTCTCAAAATTTTGTAGATGATTTGTACCTTATTCATTGGGTTTTTTGGGAAAATGTTTCGAATAAAAGTTGTTAGTACAATTTATGATGAACAACTTTTACCCGAAACATTTTTTCGAAAACTGAATGTATAATGGCACAAATCAATTATCAACTTTTGTAAAATGTTTGCTACTTTTGTGACCATGTGTACTAATAATAACTGATGACTTTTGATTGATGTCAACTGACTATGTCTGACTCGTTACTACGAAAAGAAAGGAGAGAGTTCTTTTTTTTATAAATGTGTATATATGTTCAGAATTTATTTTTTTTCATTTTTTCATAATAAAACATTTATACCATGAATAATTACTGACCGATGAACATTCAGTCTGTTAATAAAAATACCTACATGAATATACAGATAGGCTTCAGGTAACGCGGTATCTATACAGTCAGTGGTGGATTTACCTGGTAAGCAAGGTAGGCAGAAACTCCTGGTAAGTTAGGCTAGGACGGCTAAAGTTCAGGAGGGGAAAATTTTGATCGTTTACACCAGATACTACGCTACTTTCCAGCCAAGTAGCCGAGCGGTCTAAGGCGTCATGTCTGCGCAGTATTCAGTACTTTATAAACTGGAAGGTTATGGGTTCGAATCCCGACATCGGCAGTTTGTCGATTATAAAAATTAAAGAAAAAAAGGGGCAGTTGATTGACTAAACTGTCGGCGTATGGACAAGAACGAAGTAACCGGCTATGCTTGAAAAGGTTTTCTGCAGTTTCCTTCACGAACTCCAGATGAATATCGGCATAGTTCCTATCATAGTCGGCTGCAGCCGCATATCCTACCAATTCCTAGTCTACTCACAAATTCCTTCCACTCCACTCACATCCTCACATCCTCACATCCTAAGACATCACAATGGACCTTATGGCCGAAGTGTAGCCCGTCCAGGGCAGCCTTTACAATCTACCTCTATCTACCTCTCTACTACGCTACTTGGTTGATCAAAAACCGGAACTTATCGTCGGGGATGCAAAGTTCTTCTGTATGCTCTCTAGATTTTTAATTTCGTTGAACCGGATAAAGCAATCACAACTTTAAGAGTGCAGAATGCAAATCTGCGCACCGAAGAGTGGCAAATTATTTACAGCACGAAGGGCGATCTGAGACACACCATCTTGGTGCAAGTAAATACAGCGGATTTAAGGTTGATTCAAGACCGAAGATTTAAATTGTACCTCGGATTTGGTCAAGTCAGCCTTAGACCATTAAAAGCATTAGAGGGCAACAATGGCAGCTCTTCAAATGCTACAAATAAACCTCTAGCACAGTAAGTCTTGCACTGTCTTCTATCAAAATATGCTGGCAAAGGAAATTTCCATAGCCCTAGTCTAAGGACCTTGAGATGTAAACCATAAGATTTTTGAACCAGGAAATGCTGGGGGACAAATTATTTATAATAAAACTCAAGAGAAACCAAGAACTTACATTTATGCAAGGAAGGGCGGTTATGTTTTGCCGTTGATAGAGTTAGTGATCTTAAAACTAAAATACAACATGGGGAAAGAAACTGGAATGGTAATCATCGCTGTAGTCTACCTACCCTATGATGCATCTACTCCACCACCAATGGAGATGGAAGACCTGATCCACTATTGTGAGGCAAAAAAACCACCAACTGATCATGGGATGCGAAGAAAACGCTCATCACACTGCATGGGGAAGTACCAATACAAATGCAAGAGATGAGTACCTCTTTGATCCGTATCAAAGTATCCGACAACAAATATCCGATGAACCATCTGCATCGGATCACAGACAAATCTATTACAATGTGGAAATAAAAATACACTATCGGGATCCGAGGAAAATAAATTGGGCGAATATAATTCGACACTAAAGTTCAAACTCGTCACAATACCGAAAAAAGTTAAAACAGTACTGGGCATTGAGTTTACTGCAACTGAGCTTCAGCATGCAATAATTAACTCTTTCCAAGAAAACTGCCCGGAGGTCTCAAAAGACATCAGTAAGTCAACTTGAAGTACAATGGGCCATAAGATCGAAGAGAAATACTTTTTATACCTCAAGATATATCGATCTACCTGTCTAGCCTACGGCGGCAAATGTTCAGGAACATTTGCCGTCCAAATTTTGATCGTTTTCACTTGATAACAGCCCTACTGGGTTGATAAAAATCGAATTTTTCATTTGAAAGCGTACTTTAGTTTTTTTCTTATAATATTCTCTTTTTTGTATCAGTATTTCGAAAAAAGATGATACAATATAACTGTTTTGGGCTTCGAACGTTTCGGGCTATTTTGGGCGTCGAATATATAAAACGTCGAGCTAATTTTCCAGTAAAATTATCTCACTTATAAAAGTTTTCTATCGTCTCGTCTCGTCTCGTTTTTACAGTGGAAGATATACTTAAAAAACTACAATTTTAAAAAAAGTCATTACTATAAATATTTTAAATTAGCTTTAGAACTTTTTTATACCCGGTATATAAACTATAACAGGGTATATTAAATATTATATTATCAAATGATAATTAATGAGAACTCTAGATTTTTGAAATAAAATTTCAAATTCACCCCCTTTACCTAGATCAGTTATTTTGTATTATAAATACGTATTTCGACTACAAAGTAGTCATCATCAGTATGAATTAGCTAGTCGTAATTAATAGATCGAGATCAATAGACAAAAATAAAAATAAATAGAAAATTAACTAAAATAAATAAAAATAAAAATATAATAAATTTTAAATTATATTGAAATTACTCTTGTTAAAATTTCTTTCATTCACATTTATTCCTGTTCACCTTACTCTTATTAAAATTACTCTTATATTGTCTCAGGATATGTTATTCGTTGCTAACTTGTGGTCTAAGATCCGACAGTGAAAACCTTCCCTCATCCGTTAATTGATTGAAATATTATTGAAAACGCTTATTGCAATATAAACAATTTGGCAATGTAATGTCTGCCAGGGTAGTTCTGCTGCAATTAACATTAATTAATTAATTAAAAATTGATTTTTTCATAATTAAATCCCTCACGTGTTAATTGAATTTTGCTTGTTAAATAACATAGTATACGATACGACAAATCTTGTAATAGTAGGCAGCGCTGCTTATTACTGCTACGGTTACCTGCAGCCAGGTGTTCAAACTTAAAGTAAACTTAGGTTACTTCCCTCATATGTTAATTGAAAATTTTTTAGCTAATTTAAAAGTTCAGAATAATTAGAATACATCCATAACTGGCAGCCGTCTTAAAATCCATTACAATCAAGTGCAGCCTATATAAGAAAATAAAAAAAAAATAGAAATTATAAAAAAATACCTTGTAGAGAGAGAGAGACTATTGCATTATTCAACGTAATAAACAAGGAAAGTATATGATCATGCATTTGTAAAGCCTACTCCATTTCTAAGTGTATTTATACAAATAGTACTCACTACTATATTTTATCTATGACTAATAGTGGATACATAATTCACATTCATGATTCACATTCGCATGATCATATACTTTCCTTGTTTATTACGTTGAATAATGCAATAGTCTATCTCTCTCTACAAGGTATTTTTTTATAATTTCTATTTTTTTTTAATTTTCTTATATAGGCTGCACTTGATTGTAATGGATTTTAAGACGGCTGCCAGTTATGGATGTATTCTAATTATTCTGAACTTTTAAATTAGCTAAAAAATTTTCAATTAACATATGAGGGAAGTAACCTAAGTTTACTTTAAGTTTGAACACCTGGCTGCAGGTAACCGTAGCAGTAATAAGCAGCGCTGCCTACTATTACAAGATTTGTCGTATCGTATACTATGTTATTTAACAAGCAAAATTCAATTAACACGTGAGGGATTTAATTATGAAAAAATCAATTTTTAATTAATTAATTAATGTTAATTGCAGCAGAACTACCCTGGCAGACATTACATTGCCAAATTGTTTATATTGCAATAAGCGTTTTCAATAATATTTCAATCAATTAACAGATGAGGGAAGGTTTTCACTAATGCCGGATCTTAGACCATTGGTGACAGTTTCACCGTGAAATAATATAATTCTTTTTTAAAGGTAAACAACTTTTGTTTGAAACTTTTTTTTCTTCAAAAATTCAATATATACTGGATATTTAAGCAATTAACTCAATAATTTAATTTTTAACTTGTTTCTATTCATTTAAAATACTTCCAGTTGTTTGTATCTTGCTAGGGAACGTACAAAGACTCAGACATAATGCGACAGAAATATTACCTAGACTTGCAGTTATAGATAAAAATGATAATTCATGATATATTTGAAACTAAATCTACGCGTTCTACGAGGCTTATCAGTATATATAAATATTGAAGTCAAATATGTACTTACTTATCTACTAATAAATAATATTTATTAAAACAGACAGACAGATTGACAGACATACAAATAAAAATATACATTTACACAGTTAATTATATCAATTTGATTTGCACAAAGGTAATATCTTTAACTATTAAAATAGCTATTTGTTATGTAATCGTTTGAAATGTAACAGTTTATTTTTTTTTTAAATATATTTATTTTTTATTTGTGTAATTTGATGAGAGCTAAAAATTAGATCAGAATGTGACAGATATCATAAATCTTTCACTGTAGTCTCTTGTATTGATATACTTTTTATCTGATGTCAATTGTTCGCCGTCGGGTTCAAAAAATATATAAATGACAAAATACCAATTAACTTTTAATATATTTCATGTAAATATTAATAATTACATTAATCAAACGTTTCAAATATTCTATTTAAACTTCCTCATGTTAAGGTGTTAAAAAATCGCCTGAAATCACACAAAAAATGTGAATGTAATCACTAATATTACGACACGAAGAGAAGTTAATAGTAACAACAACATGCCCTAACCGAATATAGTAACTATGGTATTTATCTCCGAAAGTTTTGTAGTGTACTCGCTTTTAGAACTTGAATTTCAACATCTAGATGTCTGTGTAGTACGTTACATATATTATTAACCCGACTTCAAAAAGGAGGATGGTTCTAAATTCGTCGGTATTTTTTTTATTTTTTATTTTTTTTATGTGTGTCACCTCAGAACTCCGTCATTTATGAACCGATTTTGAATTTTTTTTTTTGTTTTAAAGGGTTTGGTTTCCCATTGGTCCCATTGGCACCAAATCGCATTCTGATGAGGGGATCCCCGGGAAATCGAGGAATACCCTCATTGTATATGTGATAACCGATTTCTGCGAATTTTTTTTTTTTTTTAAAAGATATACTCATTTATAATGGGAAAATAAATTTTTTTTTTTAAAACCGACTTCATAAAATTTTTTTACAAAAAAAAAAACCGACCCAAAAAAAAAAAATTTTTACAAAAAAAAAAAAACAAAATGCTTGTAAAAAAATTGAAAATCTGTTATGAAAAAATGCACTAAAAATTAAAAAAAAAAAAAAAAAAAAAAAAAACGGATAAAAAAAAATGTGTTATAAAAAAATGCACTAAAAATTAGTTATAGAACTTCAAAGTCACTAAAAAGCGAGAAATAAAACCTATTTTGACAAAATGGAAACCCACTTCTAAAATCAAATATTCTAAAACAAAGAACGCACTAAAAAGTAAAAAAATAATTGCATATTCTTGTGCCAATTTTAGTTCACCTAAGCAAAAATTTTTAAATATATATGTACAATTATTGTTATTTTTGGAGGTGGTGTCCAAAATTTATGTGAATTTCTCTATGCTGACACAGACTCCAAAAATAACAATAATTGTACATATACATTTAAAAATTTTTGCTTAGGTGAACTAAAATTGGCACAAGAATATGCAATTATTTTTTTACTTTTTAGTGCATTTTTTGTTTTAGAATATTTGATTTTTGAAGTCGGGTTTCCATTTTATCAAAATAGGTTTTATTAAGTTACATCTCGTAAATACCATCCAATTTGTATTTCAATATTAAATATTGAGACTAAAAGTAAGCGCATTGATTTAAAGTCTATAAATTCGTATTTAATTAATCATCATTTTGATATTACAAGCTGTCTATTGGGAGTCTTTCCAGATAATTGATTATAATTATAAATATATGTATCCAAATACTGTTTAATCTATACATACATACATATACACTCCCGTTCAATAAAATTGAACCGACCTGAACGGAATCAGTCTCTTACAATTTTGATTATTCTTATAGTAAATGTTTTTGACAGATACAACATTTTATTTTATTTTTATACGTAAAAGGGAGATAGCATAACACTTAACTTGTATTTACATTACACATTCTTACTCTATTACGGACTTGTTTACATAAATAAAAAATATACTACTTATCTTTGTTTATATATAAATAATATACAGAGAGTTACTAATATGAGGAGTTTTATGAAATGTAAGAAAATTAACATGTCAGGTTGGTTCAATTTTATTGAACGGGAGTGTACATACAAATAAATAAAATTGAAGTGTCTGTTTTTAATGTCAAAATAACAGCTTTTTACGAAATGTATATGAAAGTATATATACGTACTTTTAACAAAAAAACAATTTTTAAAATGTTTGTCTGTTTATTCCGGCTAATATCCAAAACGGCTGGACCGATTTAGACGAGACTTTCACTGGCAGATAGCTGATGTTATAAGAAGTAACATGAAATTGTGAACAAAATCCGAATCTCCTGAAAGATATTCCTTAGATAGGGCACTAAGAATGTATTTTTAGAAAATCCATTCTTAGCAGACGTATGATTTTTTTTCCAAATTTTGATAGTTTAAAACGTCAATTTTTTATATTTTAAATTTTTTGACAAATAATTTATTTTCTAAATTTTTTAAATGTATTTCTATAGAACAAGCATTGCCCGTTGTAGCTTCAACCCCAAAATTGTAATTGTAAATAAATAAATATACTGAACTAGCATTGTCCATCGCAGCTTCGCGAACAATGTAATTGTCAATACTTTTTATTACTATATGTACAATAACTGAATAACATGATATTTCTCACCGTCAAAGACTGATTTTCTCTAAAAACGCGAATTTCTTAATCTATAATTCATAGGCTAAGTACAAATTTAGGGGCTAAAAATTGTTTTTTTTTGCCGACAGATTATTGCTTGTTTAAGTATCCAGTAAGTAGATGAATTTTTTCTTTCCTTAATATTTATATTTAATGGGTTAACAAAATTCTGTTTCTTTTTTTCTTCAATTGTCTGAGTCAAGCGAAGTCAAATCACCCTATTATTTTAAATACCTATTTTCATCTCTCAATTAAAATTATAAATATTAGTGGTTCAGTTCCGAGAGGTATCCTTTTTTTTAGAAATTTTCTGCTCTTTAATAATCTTTTTTTCGATCAAGAACCTCCTTTTTTTATTACTAAATTGTTTTTAACTTTTGCAATTTGTTTATGTGAGACTTCAACTTTTTCGAAAACTTTCTAGATGCAATTACGAATCAAATGACACCTTGTTCATAATTTTCTGAGAAGGCGAAGTGGAATTCGAAAAAAAGGCACATGTTGACTAGTCTATACCACTTGCCAAGTTAAATATGAAAACCTTGCACCTGAGAAACTTACACAATAAATATATGCCAATAATTTTCACATTTTTGTTAAAAAACTTGATCCTTACACTGCAGATTCCACTACTATTGAAGGCGAACATTTTTGTTTTTGCTGGGATATCAATATTTTTTGTATGCAAAAACTTGATCCCTCTCACATTTATGTTTTTGTCGGATTATATTTACATTTAACATTTTCAAAAATTCCTTTCCCAATGATACATTTTATTTACATAATGGATATAATATTAATATTTCATAACCTTCATCAAACATTCTATTATTATTCAGAAAGTTTTTTTTTTATGAATAAAATAAATTATTATAACAAAATGAATCATAACACGGACTTTTACTCCTTTTATTCTTATAGGAGAATAGTAAAATTTATTATCACACCTTCAAGAAGAAATTGCAACAAGTTTAAAAAAAAACAGAAGTGTGATTTTTGTTTCTGCACTGATGATTCCGTATCATACTTTAAATGCTCATTTGCAGGGCCGGATTTTAAGGTATGGGAGGTCCTGGTTTAACAAACAAGTGGAGACTTATTTCTTGTAGTTTTTCAATAATTTATTCAAAGCAAAATAGAATAGCGAATGCAACTTTGTGAGTCTTTTTCGACGAAAAATCATGAATAATTTCGGTGAGATAAAGCTATCGGTGTAAATTTCTTTCAATACAAAGTAGGGATAACTTTGACAGGCGGTTCTGTGACATCGTAGTTCCATGTCTTTTTTTACAATTTTCATTTTGGAAAATGAGCGTAATCTAGTGCCGATCGATGCCATCAACACCAAGTACATTCTCGACTTTTGGAAATTTAGCTCTGAAATTTCGATTTTCGATCATTTGATAGTAAAACAACTTCTTGGATTTATCTTTTTGACAATCGTTTTTGTTTAAAACGATCAATGATGCAAATTTTACCAACTAATTAGTCTAAGTGATCAAAAGAAATCAAAATCGGAAACGTAGAGTTCATCTACAAAACTTCGATGTGTCGTTTGAATGATAATTGAGATTTTTCAATAACTACAGAAAAACTAGTATCTTATTTAGTTTAAAAACTCATATTATGGAGGCCCTTGTCTTGTAGAAGCTGAAGCCTTCAACTCCTATTGTCCTCCTCTAAATCCGGCCCAGCTCTATTGTATTGCCTATAATTTATTTTTTACGTAAAAATATCTAATAGAAATTTAATAGTAATGCTTATTTATTCAAATAAGTATTTACCGGACAAAATGTTTAATTTTAACTCACAGACAATTTTAACTCACTTCCCACACTACAAAGTGTTTTATTTTAAAACGGTTTTAATAAAATGGTTTTAAAATAATGTAAATATCTACAATGTAGTCATCATCAGTATGAATTAGCTAATCGTAACTATCTCTGGGATATGGATTCAGAGATAGTTACGATTAGCTAATTCATACTGATGATGACTACATTGTAGTCGAAATACGTATTTATAAAATACAAACAAATGTTCTAGGAATAGGGGCAAAATTTGAAATATAATATTCTCCAGTGATACATTAGCTTGGCTTGTATTTTTAGGATATCTTGTTCATTCAATTTATTCCGTAAATCAAAGTTTAATGGTGGTAATATTGCCGGCACAGTAATGGAACCAGATCCTGGTTGACAAAATAGTATTCCTGAAGACTAGATTGTGCATCTGTGACAAGAAATTCTCTCTAAGTCCTTCTTTCCTATACTAACCGATTTGTTTCACTAACAGACTTGCTGTTTCAAATACCAAAAGCTATTGGTGCATTCTAAATTTCATTCCGATCGAAGTAAATTTGTTACCCCTAGTGCAGCAATTAATTTTATAAAATCGTTTCATCGCCACAGATGGCCACAAAGGTAGCGTTCTTTTCTCAAAATTTTATAACTGATCTTTACTTTATTCATTCGGCTTTAAAAGAATGTGCTTCGGCTAAAAGTTTTTCATTGTAAACTTTTATTAAAAGCATTACCCCAAAAATCGACTGAATAATTTATTGAACTACAAAATTTTGAAAAAAGCAACGCTTGTTTTGAGGCGCATAGTACAATCGCATTGTTTTTTGTTTTTTTTAATCAAAGTCTCATTTGACAGATGGGACAGTAGTGTTCAGCACAGAGTTAACTTCTATTTAGATATCCTTTGGGTACGGAGCCCTGAGAACAACTTTTATACATTATAACTTATAAAATGACTTGTCCGATAACAAACTTTAAAAGATATACATAATTTAAAACAATTTAAAATAATTTCTATTTAAAAATATCTTTATATGTATAGTATATTACCCAAAATATAAAAAATAAAAAACTGAAGAAAAAAAATAACATATGTTTGATTTTAATCGTATATTATGTGTGTTTATATCACATATTATTTAATACAATAAACAAGGACACTTTCACATCAAACAAGAACAGTAGAAAAAAGTACATTTTTTAATGATTTTATTACAAAACAATATGTCATATGGTAAGTGAGTCTTGTTCGTGTCATTAGCGTAGTTGATCGAATATAAAAGCGGGGTCAAATTCCTAACGTAATAATGAGTTAATTTTGTTAAATACTCTCCATAAACTTTCTTGAGTTTGATCTTTCTTTTCCAAGGCTTTCCTCAAAGCGTACTCGGTTTATTTTGTTTGTATTGAGAATTGATCCGAGGGCGGGGTTTAAAAAGCGTGGCGGTTTATTGTGTGCAACCGAAAGAGTAATCCATTATCTATTTAATACAGTCGAAACCGGGTATACCGGCATCGTTTACAACGACGGATCGGTTATTACGACTAAATGGCCAAGTCCCGGCCGAATCCCTGTATAAACATCTATGTTAACACACCGACTATAACAAGGCGACGAACCTTTATCGAAATTCACCGGCTATAACGACCGGAAAAACAAAAAAAAGGGAAAAACCAAAAGCGGAAACGGCATTGGTCCAAGGAATGGTATAGATTGAGAAATCGCTTTACTCATGAGCATTTACTTAACTTTCCATACGCGTTTCCGAAACCGATGATTACAGAAACTTCATTAGAATGGACGAAGAGAGTTTTGATTTTATATTGAAATTGGTACGTCCCCAAATCGAGAAAAAGGATAGTAATATGCGTTCTGAACTTCGTGAAGTTTCCGATTGTGGTTACTGGTTTTTTCTGCAATTTTCCCAATGTTTTGCACGTTGTTTTCGGAGAGCGGTGTAATCTACATTGTTGTCCGGCGTGTACCTACGTAATGCATGATCAAACTCCGCCTAGGCGGTCGGTCAAGCGCCTGGTTGTTTTCATATCAATATTTAATTTGACTATTGACGTGAAACTGTCAACAAATTACCGACAAATAACATTCCTGAGACAATATATAAGAGTAATTTTAATAAGAGTGATGTTGATACAATTATATATACGTTTATGTGACTGTGGACTCTCTAGTGGTCACAGTTTTAATCTAATTGAAATGAAGATTGGTATTTGAGGCGCTTTTGGTATTTGAAAAGTATATATATGTATATACAGTGTGTCTACTTAAGTTGGCTCCATATGGAAAACTTTTTTATTATAAGGTTTACGAAAAAAGTTATCCTTTATAAAAATCTCTGCTTTTGAAAATATTAACATTCAGCTATTTACTTTTGACATCGAATGTACAGGGTGTGCAGAAATTGAAAAAGTTCGATAGGAATTTTTTTTTCACTTCAAGTTTAAATTAAATTTTGCAAATCCTACTTATAAAACACGTTATCTGTTATTATAATTAACCAGTCATCGTACTTCAAATGTTTATTTGCTGATTTGAAACATTTAATGATTGATATGTAACAAAATAATGAATACAGAACATTTATTTTTTATACATTACATTACAAATACAATTATTATTGTTGACGTAAGTAACAATAGTTATCTTCAGTTCTTTTTTGCCTCAACGTGTCCACCTTCGCGGTCCATACATGTAATTGTTCTTTTACAAAATTCTTTAAATACACTCCTACATATCTCAGGAGTGATTTCTTGAACCGTTTCCCTTATTATCTGTTCTATATGGTCTACATTTAAAACAAAAATACACAAAATTTAATTTAAAATTGAAGTGGTCAAAACATTCCTATCGAACTTTTTCAATTTGTGGCCACCCTGTACATTCAATGTCAAAAGTGAATAGCTGAATGTTAATATTTTCGAATGCAAAGATTTTTATAAAGAATAACTTTTTTTCGTAAACCTCATAATAAAAAAGTTTTCCATATGGAGCCAACTTAAGTAGACACACTGTATATATACATTTTTTTTAAATTTTATATATTTTATCTATTAAGTATATATATATATCTATATGATGATCATTTCAAAAAATTGTTACGAATTTCTATCATCGGTACAAAAACAATAGCGTATTTCCTTTGAAGGAAATTCGCTAAAAAATTAATATTGTTAAAAATTTCGTTTATGAACAAGTGGTGATATTGATTTTGAGGCAATCTGATATTTGATATACGTTTTATTACAAAAATATTTAAAACTTGTTTATAGTAGTTCTAAAAATTGTTTATTGATCTGTCCCTGATTAATTACATAAAATGGTTTTAAATATTTTTAAAAACTTACATAACATAATTATACATCCTTCCGTTTAATTAATATATAAATTTTAAGCGTAACTGCTATAATTTTTAACAGGTTTTTGTTTGTAAAAGAGATATTTTATAAGGAGGAGGATTACTGCTTGTTACATTATCAATTCTTATTACTTCATTTTATGTAATGCATTTAACAACAAAACAAGATAATCAATAGTTAGTTTTAATATAAAAAAAACAAACCCAATTATCAACTTCTTCCTGGTCCATGATTATTTTATATAATTCTATATTATTTACCGTTTACCATATAATATCGGAAAAAACAAAGAGTAATAATTAATTTAGGGTAATTTAAAATAAATTACCTTAGTTTAAATATTAAGGGGGCATACGCAGATGACTGGTGTAAAAGTAAGGTCATTTTTAAGATTTTTTTTTCTATAAAACGTTTAAATATATTACTAAGTCTATTAAGTCTTTTAAGTCTACTATTTCTCTAGTCTTTCTCTATTGAATAAATATACATTCGAAGATATTACAGTTTTTTGTTGTCACAAAATATGCATAAATCAGCGAGTTACTGATAATTTCGCGAGACGTCAAAAAAAGGCATTTTGAGCGCGGGCATCGTCATTTTGGACTCGATCATCTGACACAAACGAGCAAACGAGAATCGTTAATAAATCACATTTACTTTCGTTTAATCGAATCTTATAAAAAAATTTAGATTTTTAACAAAATAGCGGAGTTTTAAAAATAGAATTGTTTTTTCCAAAATAAATCGGCATTATTTTTGCAAGAAAAAAAGGGTTGCGGATGGAACGAGATTAGCTTTGATTAGGTTGGAGATATTGTGGTTTAAAATAACTAATTTAAATTTTATAACAATCGGTCTAGCCGAAAACTGCTCTCTAACCACCTGAGCTCCAAAATTACTCACAAAAATTGACAATAGATTGCTTTTGTAATGGCCAACAGACCCCCCGTTATCCCCTAGCACAAAAAGCACGCAGCTGCTGCCCGTATACCTGCAGAAAGCTTGAGACTGCTTCATAGATTGTCGTATATCTCAATTGAATATTGATAGGATTGGTCTGAAATTTTCAGTGAATACTTTTGGAATTTTCTGCTTTCAGAAAATAAAATAAACTCAAAGTCAATTTTTTCAAAATTTCGACTGTTTGTGCCCCCTTAAAGAGTAATAATTAATTGCTTAAACAAGGTAATTCGAAATAAGACAATTTTTAAAGTATCTACCAAATTGAAGGTATCGAAACTACGAAGGTGCCACGTAGTTCAACTGCTTTAGGTATTCATATAACTTGGTTTCAAATAAACAGTTAGAAAATGAAAAATAAACTACTTTTACTAATAATTTAAATTATCAATCGATTTAAATTTTCTTTCATAGATCTTTTATTCTTCGAATTGTACTAAAGAGATATGGCCAACTCATTCTAATTGTATTAATTAATTAATTATGGAATAATTAATGGAAGCGCAAAGAAGAGCAATTTGTCTCATGATTACCATTATTCTGTTTAGTGCCCGCAGCTTCCACAAATTATTTAAAAACTCGTATCAAAATATGTTAGTTTTTCACGTTTTGGGGAACCTTTCCCAAAAATTAACTCAATTAAAAATGTTTAGGGGTCACTCACGTAATTTGAAAATTTCAAAAAAGTAAAGTCAAAATTTGAATATTTTCATTATTTTTGGTAGCGGCAATTCGTACGTATCAAAAAATGACAGGCTGAAAATTTTAGCTCAAAATACAAATTGTAAAAGGTAGCTTGAATTTGTTCGACCTCTTTTTTCAACAGCAAGCTAAAAACAATTTTTTGTGACCGTTTATTCTAAATATTTTGGAAAACGAAAAATTATTCGGTTAAGCGGAAAGGCTGGAAAATATGCAAGTGTACACATTTTAATCCGGATGTTTGGTTGAAAAGAACTAGATTTTTAAATTTTAGTACATATTTCCTTGAGTTACCACGGTAACTACTAACAAACTACTCACGGTAACTACTGTCAAACATTATTAACCCGACTTCAAAATGGAGGATGGTTCTCAATTCGTCTGTATTTTTATTTTTTTTATATTTTTTTTTTAATGTGTGTCCCCTCAGAACTCCATCATTTATGAACCGATTTTGAATTTTTTGTTTTAAAGCGTTTGGTTTCCCATTGGTCCCATTGTCACCAAATCGCATTCTGATGAGGGGATCCCCGGGAAATCGAGGAAAATCCTCATTTTATATGTGATAACCGATTTTTGCGAAATTTTTTTTTTGTTTTTAAAGGGTATACTCATACATAATGGGAAAATAAGAAAATTTTTTTAAAAACCGACTACAAAAAAATGTTTTACAAAAAAAACCGACCCCAAAAAAAAAATTTTTACAAAAAAAAAACAAAATGCTTGTAAAAAAAACAAAAAATTTAAAATAAAAAAAAAGAATAAAAAAAAAGTGTTATAAAAAAATGCACTAAAAATTAGCTAGTCGTTTAGTAGGTCTACCCATATTTAGACAAATAAAATCGTATAGAACTTCAAAGTCACTAAAAAGCAAGAAACCTATTTTGACAAAATGGAAACTCGACTTCAAAAATCAAATATTATATAACAAAAAATGCACTAAAAAGTAAAAAAATAATTGCATATTCTTGTTCCAATTTTAGTTCACCTAAGCAAAAATTTTTAAATATTTATGTACAATTATTGTTATTTTTGGAGGCGGTGTCCAAAAATTATGTGAATTTCTCTATGCTGACACCGCCTCCAAAAATAACAATAATTGTACATATATATTTAAAAATTTTTGCTTAGGTGAACTAAAATTGGCACAAGAATATGCGATTATTTTTTTACTTTTTAGTTCATTTGATTTTTGAAGACGGGTTTCCATTTTGTCAAAATAGGTTTTATATATAAGGTCAAATATACGTCTGATTTAAATCCCTAAATACTGTCTTTTAAATAATTATTACTAGAGTACATTTTAGGATGTCTTGGAACCATCACTATTCACAGTTTAAGCAAAATTCAATTAGACACGATAGCTATTTCTAATATCTAATAAAATTTCTAATTACATAAAAATTTATTTTATCAGTATATTCATAGCCAATCAAATGAATGATACAGCTATATGTATACTATTTTTTTATTATCAGGAAATACAAAAAATAAATAAAATTGTAGGATATTCAAATGCAAAACAAATAATAATAAAAACCTATAAAATATTGTAACAACATGTATTTATTAAAAACATTGGACTATTAATTATAAAATAAATAATTTTAAGTAATAAGAAATGTATGGCCGAACCGTCAAAGTGGGTAATTAGATATTTTATAAAATGCCTTCCTATTTCTGTTTACAGCATAGAAGCCATAAGCAACGGTAGATGATAATTAATAGACGGCACAGACAATGAAAACAATAGTCTTTTCTTTGGAGTTACATATATCTAGTCACATATGGAACTGTTGTTTTGGTTTGTTATTATTATGTTAATTTACAAAAGAAAAACAAAAAACATCACAATATTTTTGTGTCAAATATTGTAAAAATAGTAAAAAATGAGAGGCTAATAAAAATTTATTCGAATAAGTAAAACCAAAAATGTATAGCATAGTGAAAATATGAATCTAAAGGTACACGGTTCAATGATTTTGTACCCAAAAGACTTGTATCGATCAGTATTCTTCGAAAGATTCTAGCCATTGTATAAAATTCCTGATTTATCTACCTCTGCTGTAATAATATGTACAATACCTTAGTTAAATATACTTTACGGACACTTTGTCGGTACTATGTCAATACATATTATTTATGTTTTGAAATACATACAAACGTGACTAACATACAACGGACAAATAGACGAAATATTGCGCGCATCATGCCAAATACATATATACATTATACATACCACTGACTTCCATATATATGGACTGACTATCCTACGGTTTAGAAATGTAACAAATTGATTCATACACTAGCGCCGCCAACCAAGTGGTGGAAACAGAAGTAAATATTATGAAACGGCACTATGTATGAAAAGACTTATGTCGAAAATCTCCATATATATATATATATATATATATATATATATATATATATATATATATATATATATATATTTATATATATATATATATAAATTTCGTATTTGAGGCGATTTTTTCAAAAGGTCAAGTTCGTTAATGGATAAAATCTGACAAGGGGAAAGGGATGGAAACACAAAATTTGACACATCTTCCTTAATTTTCGAAAAATCGGAAAATTTATAAGAAGTAAAGTTATAGGTACATAGTTTTACTGTAATTTTGTCTCTTATCATTTTTTCTGTTACATTCATATTTACAAAATTATTGACGGTTTAAGATTGAAAATTAAATTCCTTATTATCTCTGTACACATTAGAGTTTGAGCAAAAATGAGAAGGTGATGAATTGTAGCAAACATGATTTTGTATAACTTTATTCCTTACGCATTTCTCGATTGTTCTAATATTAACAGAAATATTTTATATTTGTTATCTTCTTATATATTGTTATTATATTGTTTTCTTCTTTCTGTATGCCCCCTTGCCCCTTGACATATGTCATTTATTAATAAAATTGGCCTTGCAAATACTAAAATCATATACGACATTTCATTTCTATCAGACTAAAATTGTGACCGCTAGAAAGTGATGTATTCTAAGGAAATTCGCTAAGTTGAAGCAGCTCCTGCGTAATGATTTTTTTTGTAATTACAACGACTTTATCTTTTCTATAATTTGTAATTGGAAATTTTAAGATTGATTATCGTAGTATTATTAACAAAATAATAATTTTATTCATTTTAATAACATAACCCTAACGCATGTGTAACTATCAAAGTTGAGCTTGACTATTCTGTTTTTAATTTTTGCCACCAGATGTCATAGTCTTAATCAACAAAAACCAATAAGAAGCCGAAGTACATCTATAGAGGTCAGTGATATATATACATACAAATAAAAATTAAGGATGTACGTGCGCTGTACATCAGCCTATCAATAAAATTCTTCAAAATCTTATATACTACATTCATTAAAGTCCACAATAAAGTTTATTATTTTTTGTCGTAATTTGAAATTAAAATTTAATTTAGGCCCGTCATACCGGGCCTAAAAAAAAAGATATTTAAAAAAAAAACCTGAGATTTTGGGTAATTAAGCTTCAGAAATATAATTTACCCGAAATTTCAGTTGGTGTCTTAAATATATTTTTTTAAAGGCCGTCATACCGGAATTTTATTGGATCCATCTCTTAGAGGTAGAGGTTGATTCTAAAGGCTGCCCTGGATGGGATTCACTTCAACCATAAGGTCCATTGTGTTGCCTTAAGATGTGAGGATGTGAGTGGAGTGGAAGGAATGGGTGAGTAGACTAGGAATTGGGAGGATATGTGGCTGCAGCCGTCTATGATTGGTACTATACCGATATTCATCTGGAGTTGGTGAAGAAAACTGAAGAAAACCTTCCCAAGCATAGCCGGTTAGATGTAGAGGTAGATTGTAAAGGCTGCCCTGGATGGGCTACACTTCGACTATAAGGTCCATTGTGATGCCTTAGGATGTGAGGATGTGAGTGGAGTGGAAGGAATTTGTGAGTAGACTAGAAATTGATTGTGAGTAGATTAGGAACTATGCCGATATTCATCTGGAGTTCGTGAAGGAAACTGCAGAACACCTTCTCAAACATAGCCGGTTACTTCGTTCTTGTCCATACGCCGACAGTTTAGTTAGTCAATTAACCGCCCCTTTTTTTTATTTTTATAATTGACAAACTGCCGATGTCGAGATTCGAACCCATAACCTCCTAGTTTCCAAGTACTGCATACTGCACAGACATAAGGCCTTAGACCGCTCGGCTACTTGGACTGGTAGCAGAGTCAGTTACTTCGTTCTTGTCCATACGCCGACAGTTTAGTCAATTAACCGCCCCTTTTTTTTATAATTGACAAACTGAAATATTGAACTTGAATTATTAAAATTTATTGTGAAATCCAAGCTGGAAGATACTATGCCCAATATAAGAATAATGCTCCGAATATTCTTCACAATTTCGAAATTGATAAAAAATTATTGAAGATCAACAATGAGTACTTTAAGGCTAACCAATCTGGTTATCTTGTCTATTGAGCAAGAGGTGTGTGATACAATAAACATTGATAGTGCATTAAAACACTTTGCTCTTAAAAAAAGTAGATGAATAAAGTTTTAGTTAATGACAGAAGTTTTGTTTTTAATTCTAACAAGTATATTATTTTCAATAAAAATATAAATATAGAATCGTTCTAGTTCTAATGGGAAGTTGATTTGGGTTTTATATTCAATTCACTAATATATTAATCTTGTTGATCGTCAAGGTATAATCATAAGTGTTCTATACCTGTTATATCAATGTAAGTGGCATACGTGTAAGAATTTATGTAATAAATGTGATTATTACATTATAAAACGTAATAATTACATTATAAACGTCGGTTCGAATCCCGACATCGGCAGTTTGTCAATTATAAAAATAAAAAAAAGGGGCGGTTAATTGACTAAACTGTTGGCATATGGACAAGAACGAAGTAACCGGCTATGCTTGAGAAGGTGTTCTGCAGTTTCCTATATATATATATATATATATATATATATATATATATATATATACTAAAATCCTCCCAGAGAATAGGTCGCCGTCGGGATCATGTGACATGTGTCTTTCCCGAGATAAAAGTATCCTATGTGTTAATTTAGGATATAAGCTACCTTCATACAAATTTCTTCAAAATCCGTTAAGTAGTTTTTGCGTTAAACAGTAACAAACATTCATCCATTCATCCTCAAACTTTCTCGTTTATAACTTTAGTAAGATTGCAACTAGAGGGGCGCTGATGAGGTGCTAGGCTAGGGCACTGTGGACATTTAATTGTGGACTGAATTCAGAGGCGGAGTTTGTTGTTATTTTCACTTGTTTTAAGAACATTTCAATTCTTTGGAAATAAACTGTAAAATGAACTCAATGAAATATTTTAATGGCTTTTGTGTTTCATTATACAAAATAGAATAATATATTATACAAAAAACTACAAACAAAAATAAAAAAAACATTTTAATTTATATATATATATATGACTTTTTTATTTGTAATCTGTACAATACACAATAATGATGACTGTTCTTGCCGAAAAGTTCTTTAGAATTACTGTATATTTTAGTCTTTTAAATTGAAATACCTTAATAAGAGGGCGGCAAAATTTTCTTCCACCCCGGGCGGCTGTACATGTAAAAAAGCCTAAATCTTTTTGAAACTCCAGTGCTCGTACATCCTTAATAAATAGTTATTAAAGAATGTATATATAATAAATTATATTGAATGTTTAACTAGATGGTAAAAATGGTCATTATAAAATCAAAATCTATATATTTTGAAATTATGTAACTTTTTTTTTTAATAAATATTTTCTAATCAATCATCATCATCATTCATGAAATTATTTTAAAAAAAAATGATTGTATAATTATTATACGGATAGAGACAGGCAGAGAGACAGACGTACAATAGATGCGATGCGATGCGATCTCTTTAATTTTATAAATCGTGTCAATTATATATTATTTATTTAACCTGAATATTATTATTGTTCAATCAAAAGATCTATACGATTTGATTACAAAAGTTTTTATCGTAGAATTATATTGTTATTATACTCGAAAACATTCGTCACGTAGGAGCAACGTAGATTTAGCGAATTTTCTTAGAGGAATGAATCACAATGACAATCAAATGTGGCGTTATTGGTAGTTTAAGTATTGGATTATTAAAATTACAAATATGCAATGAAATATTAAAGACACAGCAGATATGATAAGGAATTAAATTGATAGTAAAATTGATTTTCTACAACTTTTACAACTCGAATTTTTCATTTTACTAATATTAAAAGACAAAATTAAAGCTTATCATTTTTTCCCTGTCTCTAACTCTTAAAACAAGTGAAAATAGCAACTAACTGAGTTATTTGCTGAAATACCCGGTATATCGTGAATTTATGTAATGAAGTTTATAACAAAAGTTGTTTATTTTTAAAATAGGAATATTTTTTGTCTGTACATTTTTGTTCTACCTTTTATGGTTTCAATGATTCAGTGCAATGTTGCCCATTTTTCCCACGCATGGTCCGATTTTGTCCATTCACGAACTTGACCTTAGTTTTTAACTCTAGAATCGTTACGTTCATAAAAATTGAACCAGATGAAACATTCTTAGTATACCTGTATGTAAGTATTATACATATATTTAGTAATATATATATATATACGCTTAGAATGTGACTTACTGATTCAATTTATATGCACGGGAGTGTACAATCATGCTTAAACTTTGGCAGACCTACTATGTCATATTTGGCGTAGACCTACTAACTACTATTCGATAGACCTACTAACCTACTATGACATATTTGGCGATTATATTTGCTTCTATTTATTTTTATCTATTGTGTCCATGAAATGCAAGAGAAATATGACGACCATAATCAACATAAAAAGGAAATTAAATGGAGTATATATTTTTAGACATTATTTACTATCATTTTACTTTAATTAGAAGATGATAACCTTTAAGGAATGTTAAATAAAAAATAAAAAACAGTTTTCAGCTAATTTTACTGATTAAGCGATTTTATAAATATTTTTCAAACCTTCTTCAATCTTACATGGTAGATTATTTGTGTATACTTCAATACAATACTAAAATCAATTTCCATTAAGATTACGTCATAGCATTAAAAAACTAGCATGTACTATATAGACAAATATGTCAATAAATTTTTATACCCGGTATATGTAAATATACAAGAGTATATTAAGTTTAGTCCCGACTTTGTAATGCTTGAAAATATTGATCGCAGACATAAATTCTTGGCATAGGTGTTCATAAAATGGCCTAATTATTCCACATTTCCGTCCGTCCGTGGGCACGATAGTTCAAAAACGAATAGAGATAATGGCCTGAAATTTTATATATTTGTTCTGTAGTTACAAAGTAACTTCAAGTTCGCGATTGGGCAAAATTGGACCATGCTCTGCCCCACCAGGGGGGGGGGGGGGAATATCCATCTTTAACACGAGATAGCAAAAAATTTAAAAACAAAACTGTTCCGCTTTTAAAAATAATCCATTTGTTTGAAACTTTTTTTTATAAACTCAGTGTATACCGGGTATTTAAGCAATGAATTCAGTCAGTGGTGGATTATCCATAAGGCAAACTAGGCACGTGTCTAGGGGTCTCAGGTTACAAAAGGGCGCACGTGGAAGTTTTTAAACGAAGAAAAAAATAATACCTAAAGTCCTCCCAGAGAATAAGTCGCCGTCGGGATCATGTGACATGTGTCTTTCCCGAGATAAAAGTATCTTATGTGTTAATTTAGGATATAAGCTACCTTCATACAAATTTCTTCAAAATCCGTTAAGTATTTTTTGCGTGAAACAGTAACAAACATTCATCCATTCATCCTCACAAACTTTCTCGTTTATAACTTTAGTAAGATTGCAGCTAGAGGGGCGCTGATGAGGTGCTAGGCTAGGGCGCTGTGGACATTTAATTGTGGACTGAATTCAGCGGCGGAGTTTGTTGTTATTTTCACTTGTTTTAAGAACATTTCAATTCATTGGAAATAAACAGTAAAATGAACTCAATGAAATATTTTAATGGCTATTGTGTTTCATTTATACAAAATAGAATAATATATTATACAAAACTACAAACAAACAAAAAAAAAAACATTTTAATTTATGTCTATGTTGTCGGCTATTTAATGTCCCTTCTAATTTGCATTCACTATATTGAATTCTTATTTATGTTAGATATGCAAACAAAAAAAATAAGCAAAAAATCTCGGATATATTCTTCGTCAACTATACATATATGTATGCAGTCTATTGTTCTGGTTTATTAATCAACCATCACTTTTGATAATATGCGATGTGAATTGTCTGTTATTGGTTTTTTTTTATATTAATACTGTCTTTCATAAAAAATTTGTTTATAACCGATAGTGTACCATATACTAATTTTTCGTTGTCAAATGTCAGACATAAATTTCTTTACATTTCCAATTTTGCCCCAATTCCTAGAACATTTGTTTGTATTTTATAAATAAGTATTTCGACTACAATGTAGTCATCATCAGTATGAATTATCTAATCGTAGCTATCTCTGGGATATGGAGTCAGAGATATGTTGCTTGTTGCTAATTTGGTGCGTGTCTCACAATGACATTAAAAAAGTTCTGTCTTTTATACGATTTGACTGAGGGTATAATCTGACCTGAGGATTAGTTGAGTTGATTGACTAACGAATTAGGTGTGTGAAGAGCCCCACCTATATATTTACGGTATTCTTTAGTGACAATGCGGCGTTTGTTTTGTCACTAAACTGAGGGCATCGAAGATAACCTTGATATTCAGGTATTAGATTTTTTGAAAATGGTTTAAATTTATTAAATCAGAATTTGGAATTGGGCCATTGTGTAAATTCATTCTCTGTTTTCTCAATTTGTATATGTAGATACTTTCGTATGGATCAAATTCTGTGCGGTTTTGTACCGATTTCAGTAGTTTTAGATTCGATTTATCAATTTTGTGGTTGTTCTCAATAACATACGCAGCTATACACGATTTTTTGGTCCTCCTAAATTTCACATGAGCCAGATGCTCTTTGATTCGAATTCCGATTTGGCGACGACTTTGACCAACATAAATTTTCGAACAGTTTTGACAACAGACACAATATATGCCCGATTGTAGATACTGCGTGTACGGTGGCTAGTGTCTTAGTCTGAACGAACCTTAACAATAGGGAATATACATGAACATTTTTTTCACTTGAATTGAAGCATGTTTACTTGACAAATATTAAGGTAAAATTACTTTTTAAATAAATTTGAAAAGAAGCGAGATATGAATGATTGAAATTCCCGATTAGACAAAGAGGGTGATAGCCCTCTTGATATGTTATGTGACGTCATATTACACTTTCACCATTTAAAATACACGTAAAACTCCGTTTTTAGAATTTTTGCAAGAAAGAGACAGATAATAATCTTTAAAAGCTTATTGCTTCCTTGATATTTGTCGGATTTTAATTTCGTTTTTAAATATCATTACAGTATTAACAGTATTTTCATATTCTGAAAATAAATGTGAAAAAAAATTTTCATGCATATTCCCTATTACAAGTAATAAAGCACATATACAAGGACTCATCATAATTCGTAACGAACATGACTTAACTTTTTTGGTTATATATTTCCAAACTTCCAATCAGCAATGGCAGTCTTAAACCAGTAAGGTGTACCTTTGGTCAAATCTAGAGCACGGTAGTCCGCAACGCCGAGTTTAATAATTTATAGCCTACTTCAACTATTATTAATACATTTTTTAAGTAAATAAAAACAGAATCTCTTGATCAATCAAATAAATTATTATAAATACATATATGTTAAGGAAATAATTATCGTATCATAATTTTTTACACACGAATATATCTAAAAGATGATATTATTTAATAAAAAAAGATTAAGTATTTAAAAAAATATGCGTAAAAAATAATAAATATCTAGCAGCAGATTTTTACGGAAATAAAACTACAAAAAAAAAAAAACTTGATCCACATATGTAGTACGAACGTAATATAATTATATTATGTGATATTTTTTTATTCATGTATTAAATAATTTCACTTTCTTCTTCACTGTGATACTATACATACATATATATATATATATATATATATATATATATATATATATATATATATATATATATATATATATATATATATATATATATATATATATATATATGTATGTATGTATGATACTATACATACATACATACATATATATATATATATATATAATATCAGTTCGCATGCACAAGTCACAAGCCGCTATTAATATGTAAATATACTAAACTACTATAAACTATGTAATAATTATTTATTATATTTACAAAAAAAAGATGATTTAATATAAATAAATAAATATATATATATATATATACTAAAAATAAACTAAAAACCTACATGCATGCCTAAAGGGTATACAAAATGTTTTTAACGTTGGACAATGTTTTTAATGTTTTAATATAATCATTCAGAGTATTACATCCAATTACTTCCATTAAAATTATTGGATATGTATATTAAGAAGGTTACGTACCAAATACGCACGGCCAATTAATATGTGCCTTATAAATTCGGTTTTCGAAAAAAAATTCTAATAAAAGTTGTACTATATTATACTATGTTATAATTATTATATTATATGACTATAATAATAATATATATATATATATATATATATATATTATATATATATATATATTATATATTATAATATATATATATATATATATATATATATATATATATATATATATATATATATATAAATATATACCGGGTTCGAAGGATTGGTAATAGTGTGCATATTTACTGTAACTTATAATAATTTAAATTATAACCAATCATATGTTATAAGTATTTACGAGTATTTATATTTAACTCAACCTACAGAGTACATCGACAATAATATATACATTCACTGAACACGTAAGAACATAAGCCAAAACAGACCGGGTTCGTTCTACTGTTTTCGTTTTTTTTATTTATATTATTTTGTTATAAATATGAATACAACAAAATATATCATATTATATTAACATTATACCATATTATCTTGGGGTCTAAAAACTATTGCACTTCGACCTTATGGTCCATTGTGCTCCCTCTTCTACTTCAGTCCGACGAGATTCGCTTCTCCCATATGTTGGCAATAGCTAGGAGCTTGCTTATCAGGTCTTCCTGAAGGTTCATATATTCGGGGTGAGATGACCTATAAGACCTCCTTCTCATACACATTGCTTGATGTATATGTACATATGTACTCTGTCATACTCGTGGGATCTATGATACGAAGATGTAAACTAAACAGACGGTATACAATATGTATATTAATTTTATATATACAATATATATATTAATTTTAAATAAACTGTTTAAAAAGAATTATAGCTTCTTACGTGCGTGCATAAGTAATTAAGTACACACATACTTTTTTCTCTATAGCTCGAATTATTGCAATAGTGACGGTGATCATTTTTACAAGCTTTTATTTAACTTGCAATGCATGCATGTATGTATGTATGTATATTCGGGACAAATATTGCAAGCTGAATTAGAACCACTTCCTCTTATCCTACGGAGTTGAATTTTTACATGTTGGTTCAGTTCCGATGACAATGCATTTTTATGGTAAGCATGACAAGAATCGACAAGGAGAAAGAAAAGGGGGTTTAGAGGGAAGGGGGAACACAAAATTTGGTTTATCTCTCTTAATATGGAAAAAATCGAAAAACACATAAGAGGTAAAGTTGTAGAAAATTAGTTTTACTATACAAAGCTTGTTAGCAAATTTCCTGAAAGAAAATAGAGCTATTGGTCCCGTACCGAAGTCAATTTCTTCAATTTCTTCAAATGTTCATCGAGCCTACCTAGTAGATGTCAAAAATCATCATCTGTAAAATTTATATATACATATATATATATATATATATATATATATATATATAAATATATATATATATATATATATATATATATATATATATATATATATATATATATATATATGTCTGTAATCACTCTAGCGGTCACAGTTTTCATTTTATCGGAACGAAATTTGGTATTTGAGGTGCTTTTGGTATTCAAAAGGTCAAGTTCGTTGATGGGTACAATCGGAGAATGGAAAAGGGGGGGGGGGTTACAGGAAGGGGGGAAACACAAAATTTGACATATATCACTTAATATTTGACAAATCGAAAAATTTATAAGAAGTAAAGTTGTAGGTACTTAGCTTTACTGTAATTGTGTTTCTTATCATTTTTCTCTTACACTTATATTTACAGAAATATTGACGGTTTAAGATTAAAAATTAAATTCCTTAATATCTCTGTACCATTAGAGTTAGATTAAAAATCATACGATGATGAATTGTAGCAAATTTGATTTTCTACAATTTTATTCCTTACGCATTTTTCGATAGTTGTAATATTAAGAGAAATATTTCATATTTTGTGTTTTCTTCTTTCTTTATACCCCCCCCCTCCCTCCATTCCCCTCGACGTATGTCATTTATTAATAAAATTGGACTTGCAAATACTAAAATCATATATGACATTTCATTTTGATCAGACTAAAATTGTGACCGCTAGAGAATGATTTATGTATTCTAAGGAAATTCATTAAGTTGAAGCAGCTCCTGCGTACGATTTTTTTTTAAAATGTTTTTTTAATAGAAACTTATTTGATTATCCTTAAATCGAATACCTTTATGCATGGAAGTAAAATTCACCAAAAGGTGTGTCATTCTAGTTAATTTAACTTCTTTATTTTTATAAAATAAAAATTGTTCATTCATTAAAATAAATAACAACTGTTATATTTTCAACGCCCTTTATAAATCAATACATGAAGTTGAATAACCACCAATCATACAAGAAGAACAAGAGCACAGCACAACAACAGATGATTAAATAATAAATAATAATTGTAACTTATTAAAGATAATTAATTAAAATAACTTAAGTAACACTTTCTTATGAGTGAAGTAAATATTCTTAATATTTATTGCATATATGATTATTAATGAAATTATATGATGTGAAATAAATTATTCAAATTATTATTTCTTCAATTAATTATAAACTACCGACAATATTTTAAGTAGATTTATTTTGAGAACGTTGGATTACATCGTCAGAAACGATACTAAAAAAACTTTTAAAAAAACATGCTTTTATTAGAATATGAACTCAAAAATTCAAAATAATTTTAAATAAAATAGATTAGAATAAAGAGATTGACAAAACAAAATAAACTTTAATGTAAACAAAAGCATGGGATGCTTCTAATGGCTCTACTTTTACAAGAGTAAGTAGAGAGCACCCCATGGCTTTTGTTTACATTAAAGTTAATTTTGTTGTCAATCTCTTTGTTCTATTGAATTTTAATTTATTTTGCATTTTTTAGTTCATATTCCAATAAAAGCATGATTTTAGTTTTTTTTAAACTATAAATTTTATTTTTTTGTTTTTTATTCTTAAAACAAAATTATTTTTTGTGTTCTAGTTTCAGTCTTCATTATAATTCCCACGAGTGATGGAATTAATCCAATTCTTACTAAAGAAAGTACAAATCGAATATAGGTATAAGAAATTTATGTCAAATAATAAATTTTTTCTAAATTTTAACATTTGGTAATGCCATTTTATTATTAAAATTTTGTTGATGACATTTCCATAGAAACTATAAACTATACCATCAATAATATAAATTAGAGATATGCAAATTTGTATTTTAGCTTTTAATAAATTTAAACTTTTATTTTTTTATTTTGTCGTTTTTTGTATATTTTTGTATTGTCATCGGTTGTTACTACGTCTGAAAGATTTCAGTTATACAGACATCCGGAAGTGGGTGAAAACTCACATACAAAATTCCATTACATCCATATATAGATACATACAGGTCAAGCTAATAAAAGCATGTTCAAAAATCAATGCATTTTTTAACCCGACTTCAAAAAGGAGGATGGTTCTCAATTCGTCTGGAATTTTTTTTTTTTTTTTTATGTTTGTTACCTCAGAACTCCGTCATTTATTAACCGATTTTGAATTTTTTTTTGTTTTAAAAAGTTTGATTTCCGATTGGTCCCATTGTCACCAAATCGCATTCTGATGAAGGGATCCCGTGGAAATCGTGGAAAACCCTCATTGTATATGTGATAACCGATTTCTGCGAAATTTTTTTTTTTAAAGGATATACTCAATCATAAAAGGAAAATAAGAAAAATTTTTTAAAAACCGACTTCAAAAAAATTTTTCACCAAAAAAAAACCGACTTCCAAAAACTAATTTTTACAAAAAAAAACAAAATGCTTGTAAAAAAATTGAAAATCTTTTATAAAAAAAATGCACTAAAAATAAAAATAAAAAAACGGATAAAAAAAAATGTGTTATAAAAAAATGCACTAAACATTAGTTGGGCGTTTAGTAGGTCTACCCATATTTAGACAAATAAAATCAGTTATAGAACTTCAAAGTCACTAAAAAGCGAGACATAAAACCTATTTTGACAAAATGGAAACCCGACTTCAAAAATCAAATATTCTATAACAAAAAATGCACTAAAAAGTAAAAAAATAATTGCATATTCTTGTGCCAATTTTAGTTTATCTAAGCAAAAATTTTTAAATACATATGTACAATTATTGTTATTTTTGGAGGCGGTGTCCAAAAGTTATGTGAATTTCTCTATGCTGACATCGACTCCAAAAATAACAATAATTGTACATATATATTTAAAAATTTTTGCGTAGGTGAACTAAAATTGGCACAAGAATATGCAATTATTTTTAGTGCATTTTTTGTATAGAATATTTGATTATTTGAGTAAAATTCCCATAACGTTTAGGAAGTTGATTGGAAAAAAATTGGAGAATATATCTCCAGTGATAGTTAGCATATTCTACAATCATACTGAAGTAAAAAAATTTCAAATCTTCCACAGACCTCTTATATACGCGATAAGGGCATTTCAATTCTGACTTATACAAATTTCATTAGATTTTTCTATTACTAGCTGAAATAGCCGGCGTTATCCAGAAAATTTTGAGGAAATTTATGTCGAATAAGAAATTTATATCAAATAATTATTTTTATCTAAAAGTGCGAAACGTCAATTTTTTTATATTATAAATTTATTGCCAAATAATTTATTTCCAAAATTTAGTTATACTTCAAGTATTTCTATAGAAACGGAACTATATAGAAACTATAAACTATATTAGAGATCTGCGCCGTTTGGAACGGGTGAAACTTTGGAACGGTTTGAAATTTTGAACATCTGATAGTTTTTCTGAAGTCGAATACTATACTTTTCTCCAAACAATTCAGACAAACATACATACAAACACATAACATATTTCTGAAGCCTAACTGAGCTTAAATACCCGGTATATATTAGGTTTAAGAAAAAAATTTTCACACAAAAGCTGTATATTTTTCAAAAACGAACATTTTTTGTCTTTGAGTTTTTGTTCTATCTCGTTTGGTTTCAAAGATATAAATATTTTCTCTGGTGTGGGATGCATGGTCCGTTTTTGCCTATTCACGAACGTGACGTGATTTTGCTACGTTTTAGATATGGAACACTCACAAAATTTCAACTCGTTGTCTCTTTTCGTTTTTTAGTTATCGTGTTGTCGAACGGATATGCGCAAATGAACTACTTAGGAGATTTTAACACCTATACCAAAATTTTTGTTACAAAGTCGAGACTAAACTTATCTTGGTATATATAATATATATCGGGAATACAAGTCGCACGAGTATATGTTTGCTCCAAAAGTGTTCCGTGAATAAATTCTATTAAAAAAAATTATAATGTTCAATATAACATGATTTTTAAACCTTTTGATCAAATAGGCCACGCGTAATACACTAAACTAGAAAACAATTAATTTGTTTAAAAACAATTTTTCGCGCTGGAATTTTTTAATTCCGATAATTTTTCTTCAATCTATCCATTATTATCATGATTCGTGAATTGATTCGAATTTTTCTCTGTAACACTTTTGGAAATACATCAATCTCGAAGCGTTCCTCATAAAAAATTTAACAAACAAAAAATTAACTATAGATTCTTGTAATGGTGCTTTAAAAAGCTTTTAATAGACACCACACACTAATCTTGAAAAAAAAAGTTTATTTCCCTTTACAGCCCTCAAAACTAACTCATTGACTAAAAACTTGTAATTTCAAACCGCATGTCCGTATTTCGGTAACTGCATATTACAGTTATGCCAGATTTTCATCATTTTCGTGAAATAGACTCTAAGAAAAATGTCTGTAACAAAAATTCAGACACCAATGTGATTCCTTTTTTCGACGTATGGAACACTACAAATTGAATTAAACAAACGAATTTAAAGTATAAATGGATTGGAAAATTTATTGAATTTACCAAAACTATATCCAACGAATTATAAATAAATTTTATATTTATACACGAATTAGAAAATAACTCCAAAAGAAGACTAAAAAATATTTGACAATAATATTGAGAATCCTATTGGGATTATCCCGAAAAGATATTTACCAAAACTGTATCCAACAATCTATTAAGGTTATATTTAAAGTTTTTTAAATTTATATATTTAGAAAATAACCCCGAAAAAAGATATAAAAATTATTTGAAAATAATATTTAGAATCCTATTGGGATTATCCCAAAAAGATATTTACCAAAACTGTATCCAACAATATATTAAGGTTATATTTAAAGTTTTTGAAATTTATATATTTAGAAAATAACCCCGAAAAAAGATATAAAATTTATTTGACAATAATATTTAGAATCCTATTGAGATTACCCCAAAAAGATATTTACCAAAACTGTATCCAACAATCTATTAAGGTTATATTTAAAGTTTTTTTAATTTATATATTTAGAAATTAACCCCGAAAAAAGATATAAAAATTATTTGACAATAATATTGAGAATCCTATTGGGATTATCCCGAAAAGATATTTACCAAAATTGTATCCAACAATCTATTAAGGTTATATTTAAAGTTTTTTAAATTTATATATTTAGAAAATAACCCCGAAAGAAGACTTAAAAATTATTTGACAATAATTTTTAAAATCCTATTTGGATTATCCCGAAAAGATATATACCAAAACTCTATCCAACGATCTATTAGGGTTATATTTAAAATTTTTTAAATTTATATAGTTAGAAAACAACTCCAAAAGAAGACTTAAAAGTTATTTGACAATAATATTTAGAAATTGATTGAGATTTTCCCGAAAAGAACATTTCCAAAATCGAAATTAAAATAAAACAAACGATTCGAAATATAGTTTTTCAAAAAATACTATGAAGAAAACACAAGCAAAATTATCCAAAACACAGAGTATTTTGCAAACAAAAAAACACTTCACTGGCATGATAGAAAATTCTTAATTTCCAAGTATGTAAAATTATTCTCAAGAAATTTTAGTAAACAGAAATTCACTCTTATATATATTTTTATTTTTTTTAAATCAATATAAAATATAAAATAAAATAAAAATTCAATTAAATAAATGAAGTTAACTATTCGATTAAGATTTATAAATAATAGATAAAAAGTATAAACAAATAAAAAATTATTAAATCACATAATTAAATAAATCTATTACGGTATTTTATCCATAATAATAGTTGATAGAGAACTATAAGTGAAGGCATACATTACTATTGATTGCTGTATTATAATTGTACTCCTCTGTGATTCAACTATAGTAAGGGGTGGGTAAAGAATAGCCTCTATAGTTGAATGGAAGAGGTGGTTTTTGTTTTGTTTATACAATGTGTGTGTAGTATATTGAAATTTTTTAACCACTACTTAAAATGTTTTTTCTTTTAAATAAAAATAAAAATTTATATTAGCGAAAGTTTCAAAATGATATAAAAGACAGGTCTTGTAGCAGTTAGGTATCACATTCAGTCGTTAAGTTTCACTATTCAGCTCCTTTAAACAAGTCACAATGAAGGCTTTGGTTAGTTTGGAATTTTTTTAAATATTTTTACAATTTTTTCTCACAAGTGAATTTTTATTATATATTTTTGTGAAATATTTTTCATAATTTTGCCCCAAAAGTGCCCAAAAAGAAAATTTAATTTTTTTTTTGTTGTTTTTGTGAAAATTTAAAGTGTTTTCAAGTGAATTAAATTTTTTTTTCTTCAAAATTTTGTGGCACAAAAATTATTGTGAAAGAAAAACTTTTTTTAAGAGTGTATTATTTTTTCTAATCTAATTGTGGTTATTTGTTTACAGGTTTATGTTGCATTCTTAGTCCTGGCCATAGCGGTCATAGCATCAGCTGAGGCCGAGGAGAAGAAAACCAAAACAGAGTCGGTGACAGCTGACAAAACACAAAAGAAACGTGGTCTATTAGGTTTAGGCTACGGATATGGTGGTGATTTCGATAATGGTTATTTGGTTGGACAAGGTATTGGTCATGGTGGTTTCGGCCACAGTGGAATCTCTTTAGGAGGCTACAGTGGCGGTTACAGTGGCGGTTACAGTGCAGGTGGTTACAGTGGTGGTCTTAGCAGCGGTTATGGTCTTGGATATGGTGCTCAACTTTTGGGTGCTGATATTACCAAAACCATTACATTAGTCAAAGGTGTACCAGTACCATATCCAGTTACGAAAACTGTTGGTATTCCAATTGAAAAACCAGTACCATATCCAGTGAAAGTTGCTGTACCACAACCCTACCCAGTTGAAAAACATATCCCATATCCAGTGAAAGTATTAGTAAAAGAACCTTATGCAGTTCCACAACCGTACCCAGTATACAAACATGTACCATATCCAGTTAAAGTACCAGTTGATCGTCCATACCCAGTCAAAGTATTAGTACCACAACCATACCCAGTTGAAAAGCACGTACCATATCCAGTTAAAGTACATGTACCACAACCCTACCCAGTTGAAAAACCAGTTCCATATCCAGTTGAAGTAAAAGTACCAGTACCACAACCATATCCAGTCATCAAACATGTACCAGTTGAAGTAAAAGTACCAGTTGATCGTCCATACCCAGTACATGTACCACAACCATATCCAGTACATGTTGAAAAACACGTACCATATCCAGTTGAAAGACCAGTACCATACCCAGTAAAAGTACCAGTTGATCGTCCAGTACCATACCCAGTTGAGAAACCAGTTGCATATCCAGTCAAAGTACCAGTACCACAACCCTACCCAGTACTTAAACCAGTACCATATCCAGTTGAGCGACCAGTTGCATACCCAGTAAAAGTACCAGTTGACCGACCATATCCAGTACCAGTTGAAAAACCAGTACCATATGCAGTTGACAGACCAGTACCATATCCAGTAAAAGTACCAGTTGCAGTGCCAGTCCATGAACACCACGGTCACGGAGACTATATTCAATCATATGGCGGCAGTTATGGTGGTGGATACAGTAGTCATTATTAAATAAATTTAAATTTGTTTTTGGGAGAAGAATGGACGAATTAATTATTGGATTAGGACGAAAAATCATCACCATAAATTATTATGGAGATGAAATACAACAACAACAACAAACTCTCTCTCTCTAATGCATTTCTCAACTTAGGTGGAATTTTTGAATATTTAATTTTTTTATTTTTTTTTTGAATTGAATGCTGAGGAACTGATTTTGATTATTTTTTTTGTAAACTGTGTGTTTTGTTACCTGAATCTATTAGAACTATTTTTTTTTTAATTTTTATCTCATTTTTCGTTGAAACTTTGTTTTTTTTTTATACTTTTATTTCTCTATTTTCTCTTGTATTACTTGATAAGAGCCTCGAAAATAGTATTTTATTGTGTATTATATATTTATATTTAAAAGTGAAAAGAAAGAAAATGAAGGAATCCCCCTTACCAACGCACGCCCAAAATGTATAATATCTATTTATATACTTAATTATGTGTCTATTTCCTTTATTTTAAAAACAACAAATAAACTATTTTTTTTTAAATTTTGTGGTTTTTTTTTTCTTTTTTTTCTCAAATTAATTTTTCTGAAAATACAATATATCAATACATCCTGATATTTCCAAAAACAGATCTATCCTAGACGGATCATTAGGTTTGGAAAGATGTCATCTTTCCAAAGATGAAATCGTTTTTCAAAAATGACATACATCTCTGTCCATGGTTTGTATATATCCATGTATGTTTGAGGACACGATATAGGTTGCAATTCTTGAACAATTTTGATTCTTGTTTTATTGATAAAATAGTAATCTAGTTTTGCCCGACTTTTATCAATATTTCATGTGAAACATCGTAATTTATCATAAAATTTAAATATTAATATTCTATCTAAAAATTAAACCATGTTAATTGAATTTTAAATGTCAAAAAAAATTATTTCTCTCAAAAAAATTATTGAATATTAAGAAGTAAAATAATATTCATTACATATTTGGATCAAATTATTTTATCCTAAATGGTCCAAAAATATTGTGTAACAATTGTAAATGAGAAATTAAAATACCCTCATAATATTAATATTGTCTTAAACATTTTTAAAACGTTATAAATTGTAAAAATATTGAAAATAAAATTCAAGGTAAAATTACAAAATAAAAAACTAATTTCCTTCCCAAGTACAAAAAGTTTAACCTCAATTATAAGTTGGTTTTTTATTTATTTATTTGAAATAAAACGAAATGTACTTCAGGCTTCTTGAATTTTTTGTTTATTTTATTAATTTTTATTAAATTATAAAATATTATTACACAATCGGTTGTTATGAAAAAAACATAGAAACAAATACAAAGAAATGACCTTTTAATAAAAAGGAAATTACTTTTCATATTTGTAATAATGTTTCAACAATAATAAATAAATATTTTATTAATTTTTTATTCTCTAAAACAGCAAATCACAAAATATACACAGTATTTGAAATAATATTAAGGATGTACTAGCACTAGATATAGTCTATTTATAAAATTCTTCAAAATCGTATATAGTACATTCATAAAAATCCACAATAAAATTTATTATTTTTTGTCGTAAGTTAAAATTAAAATTTTATTTAAGCCCGTTTTATTTACCGCCGACAAAAAAAAATTTACCCGAAATCTCAATTGTTTTCTTAAATATCTTTTTTTTTACGCCCTTCATACCGGATTTTTATTGGACAATCTTTTTATTAATGTTTCTATTTTCTATTGCGTAGTTTTTTTTTATTTGTCTTATTTTATTCTAAGTGTTTACCAGCCAAGTAGCCGCGCTTGTACTTAGAACTGGGAGGTTATTGGTTCGAATCTGAACATCGGCAGTTTGTCAATTATTTAAAAAAGCAAAGAGGCGATTAATTGACTGAACTGTCGGCGTATGGACAAGAACGAATTAACCGGCTATGCTTGTGAAGGTTTTCTGCAGTTTCCTTCATGAACTCCAGATGAATATCGGCATAGTTCCTATCAAAGTCGGCTGCAGCCGCACATCCAACCAATTCCTAGTCTACACACAAAATTTCTTGCCCTCCTCTCACATTCTCACATAGTTAGGCATCAAAATGGACCTTATGGTCGAAGTGTGTCCCGTTCAGGACAGCCTCTAAAATCTTTCTATCTATCTATTCCAAGTGAAAATATGAGTTTCTCCATAACATCACCGCATTCATACTCGAACTTTAACATCGCCAATTCACCAATGTAATATAACCTAAATTACATTTTGTTGAAACTAAATTACATATAACCAAAATCGTGGCCTTCTAGGGCTCCGGTGGCTCTCACCAAAAAGGACATATAGCTTATATCAAAGTGTTTCACGAACTTAATTCCACTGATAAATAAATAACATAAATAAATACCGATTAGGACATCTATTTCACAGAATATCTTTAACAATTTTAGACGTTCCTTAATTCGTGAGATCTCTGACCTAAAAGCTTAGCCAAAGAGTATTATCTAATTTATTTGTTTAGGAAAATGGCAAAAATTTATGAATATCATAAAAATTTTAGCAGTAATTAAATATGGGTGATAAAAAATATTTCGATTTGTCCTTGTATTCTGAAGTATTTTTATACAATTGCCGCTCTATCTTCCACGAAGCAAACTTCGTACAAACTTCAAAGAAGATAATAAAATCAACCTAGAAATTATGGAATTTCCTTCGAAGTTTTCTTCTATTTAAAAACATCTGTATATATTACTATAATATAATATTGCCACTAAAAATCATAAAATTTTCCTTTCATTTATTCGATATACTTTTTTATTGTTTTGTTTTCACTCTTTATTATTATGAAAATTGTAACAATTCCGTTATTCAATTCACATGTGTATATTTAAATTACGTTTATTAGAAATGTGTATTAAATTATTAAGTCATATATTCAAGTTTAACACGAAATATAAATGCACGCATTTTTATTTTATATGAATATCAACAATACGATTACGAGCCTATATTGTTGTAATGAAAATTATTGAGAATAATTTTTCTGGATCCAACACACATTTTAATTATGAAATAGAAGAATATTAAGTAAGATGTTGCGAAAAATATTTAAGAAAACGATATTTTTCTCCTTGGAAAAAGAAGGAGTTTTTACAAGTACAAAAAGAAAATAATAGTTCGATTTATTTATTTTCTTAAACTAAGTTTTTTTTTTTAAGTCGAAAATTGAAAAGTAAATAATAACTGCTTTTGATTTAAAGTTTTTCTTTTTTTAAAATAAATTGAAAAAAAATTATCAGATATAATTTAATTAAAAAAAATCAAAAGTCATACAAATTGAATGTTTTTGATAAATAACATAAAAAGATCACAAATAAATAATTTTTTAAAAACAAAATTAAGTAAACAGAATAAGCAAGCTTATGTATTGTAAAATTGTATATAGATTTTGAATTTACACTGGCCGTGTTCATTAAGTCGGTAGTTAAATATCAACCAAGCGGGATGTGATTATGATTCTAACCTTAGGAGAAGTATTATAATTTTTAATTAATTTTATAAATAATCTGAACAATCCGATTACGTCCATGGTTGTTGATAAACTAAAATATTCTAGAAGCCTCCATGCGAAAATATATTGTCAAAAAAAATATTTATTCAAAAAACAACCATGTTCTCGAATGATCTTTGACGGGTATATAAACCGGTGACCAGTGTTGATTCAAATCAGTTTAAAATCGACTATTGTCTGATTAGTTTCAAAGTTATAATTAACTATTGTTCAATTCAGATCAAATTAAAGTTGGCATTTGTACAAGCAATTCAAAGTTTGACATTGTGTTGAAAAGTATAAAAAAATTGTTGAAAAAGAAATTGAATTCTAATAATTTTTATAGAAATTTTTCAGAAATTTTTATAAAGAATAACTTTTTTTCGTAAACCTTATAATAAAAAAGTTTTCCATATGGAGCCAACTTAAGTAGATACACTGTATAATGAAAAGTGTGTATCAAAGTTCAATAAGAATTTTTAATTTGTTGCCTAATCACATAACGCTACTTTCTTGAAACAAATTCAAAGTAGAAATAAGAAAACTGCTGATTGAAAAATTCTATTATGATCTGAAAACATTTCTCTGAAAAATTGTAAAAAATTGTTTGCATTTTTTGTAATATTTGGGATTTTTGGCATATTCAAAAAATCATGTAATATGATATAATTGAATAAACTATTATTATTTCTTTTTTTCAAGGCTGAGCCCGATTAGTGTACCGCACAGACATAGTCAAGTGACGGTAAACTGTGTTTTTTATTTTTTGTTTGTGTCTGTCATGTGAACCGGAGAATATGTGTGAGTATGCGTGTATATATGTAAGGGTGTTCGTGTTCTTGTAGTATGTATAAATGTATGTATGTTTATTGTGTTCTGCGGCATCGCCTCTTGGGTGGTTTGTATGGTGTTGTTTTGTGTTGTGTTCGCTTTCGTGTTCGATGAGCGAATGGGTTGTTGTCCGTCGGTTGTGAGTAGTGTGTTATTTGGTCATGTGTGAGTCGTGTTAGTGTTACAATGAGTGAAGTGTTTTGTGTTTGCTTTGAAATATCTGATGGTGTTGATATTTGATCTAGTGTAAGTCTTGTTAACCGAGCAATGAGTGGCGTGTTATGTGTTTCGTGTCGATGTAACGGGGGTGATGCGTGTATGAGTGCTGTTGTAGTAATGATGTTGTATGGTGATGGGTTTGATTCTTGTATAGTGTTTAGTGTTTGGTTTGGAGAATGTGGTGATGGTTCGTATTTGAGTGTTGTTGTAGATATGCTGTGTTATATCGAGTATATTTCTTGTGTTGTTATTATTATTATTATTATTATTATTATTAATTTAATAGTATCTTATATATTTCGAGGAATACTTGATTAAGAAACTCAATAATAACTACATGATGCACACACGTATATATATATATATATATATATATATATATATATATATATATATATATATATATATATATATATATATATATAAGTATTTTGATATTATGTTACTTTTAAACTAATCTGAGTCACAGTATACATATAATAATGTATGTAATATATTATTAACTAGCTGAGTAAGAACTACTTTATACTCTTGTATTATAAAGTAGTGTATATTACACTTTCACTATCAGTAAGTTTAACTACTATTATGCTGCTGCTTTATTCATATAACATAATAAAAAATACATTTTTTTAAACACTCACACACATACACACAATTTATTAAATTAATGTCTCCAATAACGCGATAATTTTTTATAATATTTAAACACATCCTATTTACATATAACATACAACAGAACGTTGTTTGGATACAAGAATGTATCTATTCATGTTTAAAAAATAAATGTATGCCCTAATTATATAGAAAATTAACACATTAAATATTATTCAATAAGAATTTATTCAATAAAAGTGTTTTTATTGAATTAAATTATTCTTTTTTTTTTTAAATTCTTTCAAATTTGGTTTGTTCAAAAATAAATAAATTTTTGAAACAATCTTTTATTTAATGTACTAACAAGTGGAGAAAAAGTATACAATCTGTTCCGGAATTTAACGATGTGAGACTATAACTAAAAGCTTGAGGCGCGTTTTAAATGTTTTCCACATGTTTTTAAGAGCGCCCTAAGCTTTTATTTCCTAGTCACATGGTAGCTCGGGGGTACAAATTTATTTTCTACTTTTTAATTCAGTAAATAAAACCTTGTTTTAAAAAAAATGTAGGTCTTGTCTATTATATTAAACATTTTTTTATATAAGTTTATTTTATTTTATAAATCACATTGCCGCGTGATTTATACACGTGTGAAAAATTTTGAAGGTCTAGCTTAAGTAGAACTAATTAGGGGAAATACAAGATTTCTTCCTCACAAATAAATAGAAAGTGAAATTCATTAAAGACTTGTACAAATAGTTTTGATATTGGTAATAGGGTAAGGCTGCCCAAAAGTAAGGATTGGGGTTTAATTTGAATCCTTACTAATTGTGGACCTACCACAGAACAAGCATTGGAATTTCCACAAACTCTTAACGTAAGGGCATATGTCAGAATAGGTCCAGAAAGATGAGATGATTACATGTTAAAATGTTAAAAATAGCAACCATGAAGAGTGTTATCTAAACTACTATAAACTATTAACCCTAAAATAAAAGAGTAGCTACGAGTTGGGGACCATCAAATTTACTACATAAAGATTTCGAATCACTTTTCATCAATTAGTTAACTTAGTAGAGCAGGTCCAAAGTATCTGAAATAGTTTAATGCCAGTAAAAAGTAGGGTGATTTTTAACCCGACTTCAAAAAGGAGGATGGTTCTCAATTCGTCTGGAATTTTTTTTTTTTAATGTGTGTCACCTCAGAACTCAGTCATTTATGAACCGATTTTGAATTTTTTTTTAAAGGGTTTGGTTTCCCATTGGTCCCATTGGCACCAAATCGCATTCTGATGAGGGGATCCCCGGGAAATCGAGGAAAATCCTCTTTTCATATGTGATAACCGATTTCTGGGAAATTTTTTTTTTTGAAAGGGTATACTCATTCATAATGGGAAAATAAGAAAATTTTTAAAAACCGACTTCAAAAAAATTTTTTACAAAAAAAAACCGACCCCAAAAAAAAAATTTTTTACTAAAAAAAAACAAAATGAATGTAAAAAAAATTGAGAATCTGTTATAAAAAAATGCACTAAAAATTAAAAAAAAAAAAAAAAAAAACGGGTAAAAAAAAATGTGTTAAAAATTAGTAGGTCGTTTAGTAGGTCTACCCATATTTAGACAAATAAAATTGCATATTCTTGTGCCAATTTTAGTTCACCTAAGCAAAAATTTTTAAATATATATGTACAATTATTGTTATTTTTGGAGGCGGTGTCCAAAAGTTATGTGAATTTCTCGATACTGACATCGCCTCCAAAAATAACAATAATTGTACATATATATTTAAAAATTTTTGTTTAGGTGAACTAAAATTGGCACAAGAATATGCAATTATTTTTTTAATTTTTAGTGCATTTTTTGTTATAGAATATTTGATTTTTGAAGTCGGGTTTCTATTTTGTCAAAATATGGTTTATTCAAGTTTAGTAATTGATGTTATTTGTTAACTAATCTTTTTAATAGAATCTCCATTTGCCACTACCAATCCTATACGGCATAGTAAAACTATTGGTAAACAATTTATCGATTATTATAACGAAAACTTGTGGCTGGCTCCATATTAGGATACACGAAAGAGCGTTACGATACACAATACTTTAGGCTAGTCTCTGCCACATTCTAGGTTAAAGAGTCAGACATTCTATTTTCGATCCACTCAACTTGTACGATCTGAACAATTGTCGTATTGCGCTTGTTGATATGAAGGTGATAAATGTAAAATTCTAGAATACTTTGGGAAAATCATGTTTTACTGTCGTGAAGTGGCGTAAAGTACGAAGAAGCAAAAGTTTGTCACATAAAACCTCAGCTACTACTTCATTGGGTTTCTTGTTTCTTTTTATCTTATGTGGAAGGTATAAATACAACCTTCACAAACTAGAACTAGTATAAATAAAAAAGTCTACATATACTAGTTCACTCGAGACTATTTTTACTATGAAAAAATAAGTGAAAATAAAAACTAACTGAGTTAATTGCTTAAAACCCTGGTAGATAGATACATTGTACAAGCAGCCCTGGACAGGCTATACTTCGACCATAAGATCCATTGTGATGCCTAAGTATGTGAGGATGTGAGTGGAATGGAAGAAATTTTTGAGTATAGACTAGGAATTGATAGGATATACGGCTGTAACCGACCATGAGAGGAACTATGCCGATATTCATCTGGAGTTCGTGAACGAAACCTTCTCAAGCATACCAGGGTACTTCGTTCTTATCCATACGCCAACAGTTTAGTCAATTAACCGCCCCATTTTTTTTTAAACCCTGGTATATCCTGAATTTATCTAAAAAAGTTTATAACAAAAGTTGTTTATTATGGAACATTTTTTTGTCACTACATTTTCGGTTGCAAAGATAAACAGTTTTGCCCAGTTAGCCGAAACATAGTGAGATTTGACCCATTCTCAAACTCGACCTTAGTTTTTAGCTCTAGAACATTTTTTAGCTCTTATCATTTTTGACTTGTCGTGTCCACAGATGGACGGACATCAACAGACGTATCCAAACATTTATGCCTGCGATCAAATTTTCCAAGCGTTACAAAGTCGGGACTAAACTTAATATACCCTTGTATATTTGCATATACCAGGTATAAAAATATTACACATATATTCCATATAACTCTATACTTACATTAAGTTATGCGAAAAGGTCTATCTTGTCAGGAAAGCCACGACTTTTGTCTTTCTTGGCCACAGCTCTACGAATTAAGCTACCTAGATGTTACCGTAGGATACATATAATTGTAATCTTTATCTATCAATTACCTCTATCCAGGATATTTTCTTCCTACTATTTGATCTGAAGATAGCGCTATTGAGAGCTGGAGTTTGTCCTTCTTATTAGTTTGAATAGGTCCTGTTATTTTCTTATCACAAACCGTTAATATCCAACCAAAATTGAGACTTTCTACTAATAAACCACGTTTCCCTCGCAATTATTATTTTCATTAATTTCGTTTGCTGTTGATCGACTTTATTCTTTATTTCATTTTTATTCATATAATTGTCTCTAGCTATTTCTTTACTTCATGGAAGAGAGAGAGTTGTCATTCATTACATTTCTGTCGCAGTTTTCTGGAGCCCAAACAAGTGTTAGCTTGTAATACCTGGTATTGTAATATATACAAGGGTATTATAAGTTCAGTCCCGAAGTTCACTTCTGCATGTCAGACTATCTGTCCATGGACATGATAATTCAAAAACGGAGAAAGAGACCAAGCTGATTTTTGTATGTGAGTTTTATAGCTAAAAACTAAGCTCAAGTTCGTGGATGGACAAAATCAGACTGGATTGCTCCGCCCCCCCCCCCCGTTTCCAAAGAAAACATTCAAGTGTAAGCTCTTTAATACGTGATAGGTCAAGCATAATATTGGTAGAAATTTCTGTAGCACGTAAAACGAGTTATTCTAAACCACTTTTTATTAAAAAAACATAATGAAACAGACGCAATTGTATTTAAATCGGTTCAATTGTTTTTATAAAGAAAAAAAATTATCCGGAACAAAAAAAAATGTATAGTCACAAATTACAAACAATGCTAATCATATATTTTTAATATAATAAGTACATACATCAATAGATACCTAATTCTCATATTTTTTAAAAACAATATAAATTACTGATTATATCATACAATATATATTATATACCTACTTGTATAATAGATATTATATCATTCGAATTTAATTCACATATGTATAATAACTAAAAATCTGGTGTTAACTCTACACGACCTCCATATACTACAATGAGACACTTGAATATAGGGTAAGGTAATTTAGAATCCCTTAGAATCCTTTAGATCCTATTTTTGTGAAATTTACACAGTTTATAAGAGAGTAACACTAGAACCAAATGACACTTTAGTTTGTTTTATCGCCATATCTGAAAATGGTTTCGAAAAGCTTTTCTTTAGCAATCAGATATTTAATAACAGATGGTATCTAAGATCATTTACACCTTTCTTTTTCGAAGAACTTAATGAGAGATAGACAGATAGCTAAATTGTAGAGGCTGCCCTGGAGGAGATACACTTCGACCATAAGGTTCATTGTGATGCCTAAGGATGTGAGGATGTGAGTGGAGTGGATGGAATTTTTGTGTATAGACTTGGAATTGATAGGATATGCGGCTGCAGTCGACTATGATAGGAACTATGTCGATATTCATCTGGAGTTCGTGAAGGAAACTGTAGAAAACCTACTCGAGCATAGCCGGTTATTTAGTTCTTGTCCATACGCCGATAGTTTAGTCAATTATCCGCCCCCTGTTTTTTTCTTAATAATTGACAAACTGCCGATGTCGGGATTCGAACCCATAACCTCCCAGTTTCTAAGTAGGCATACTGCGCAGACATTTAAGGCCCTATTTTATAAAAAAAATACTTGTTGAAATTTCCAAAATATTAATATGCAAAATTGCTCCAGTATTTTCTGCAAATACTGGAAAACAAAGTCGATCACACGAATCAAAAGTAATTCTTTTAGTATCAGAGGATTCTTAAAGATCTCCATGTTATATGACACGTTGGAACATGATATAGAGGTAAAAATTGTTTGTCTTGATCTATGAATAAAACCACAATACAATATATTTATGCTATACACAATTAATATGATTTCTCAGGTACATAAATTTACATACAGGTCGAATCTAAAATATTGTTGAATATAATCACGAAAATTTCTTCAAGTAGCTTCTTAAGACGGGTAGGGAATTGACACACGTTGACTATAAAATATGTAATAAATTATTCTATGTATTACTTTCTCGAAAAGTACAATTTTCGAGCAACATATGCCTATAAATAAATTAACAAATGGTAAATTATAGTAAATAATAAAACCTATTTTGACAAAATGGAAACCCGAAATGGAAAGATGCACTAAAAAGTAAAAAAAATAATTGCATATTCTTGTGCCAATTTTAGTTCTCCAAAGCAAAAATTGTTAAATATATATGTACAGTTAAAAAGAATATGCAATTATTTTTTTACATTTTAGGGCATCTTTTGTTATAGAATATTTGATTTTAGAAGTCGGGTTTCCATTTTGTCAAAATAGGTTTTATTTCTCGCTTTTTAGTGACTTTGATGTTCTATAACTGATTTTATTTGTTTAAATATGGGTAGACCTACTAAACGACCAACTAATTTTTAGTGACTTTTTTTTTACCCGTTTTTTTTTTTTTATAACTTTTAGTGCATTTTTTTATAACAGATTTTCAGTTTTTTTTACAAGCATTTTGTTTTTTTTTTTTTTTAAATTTTTTTTTTTTGGGGTTAGTTTTTTAAAAAATTTTCTTATTTTCCCATTATGAATGAGTATACCCTTTCAAAAAAAAAAAAAATTCGCAGAAATCGGTTATCACATATAAAATAAGGATTTTCCTCGATTTCCCGGAGATCCCCTCATCAGAATGCGATTTGGTGACAATGGGACCAATGGGATACCAAACCCTTTAAAACAAAAACAAAAATTCAAAATCGGTTCATAAATGACGGAGTTTTGAGGTGACACACATAAAAAAAATAAAAAATACAGACGAATTGAGAACCATCCTCCTTTTTTGAAGTCGGGTTAAAAAAAGGAAAAAGATGCTTTAAAGTATCTGCAACAATCTTTGAAAAGTAGTTTCTTAGATTATTTGCTAAATACTGGTTCCATATAATATAATTTCCAATTTTTCTTCATGTAGGAGATATTGACCGGTAATTCTAGTTAAAAATGACAATAATTTTCCTACACGATTTTGGTAGTTACGAAAGTCAACAAACTTTTCTGTTTTTTGATAGATTTTCAGCACAATGCCTGCAATGTCTTCATTAAAATTTTTCCAAATAATATTCATTAAGGCTTTGTTTTTTATTTACCTAAATATTTGCAATAGTATTATTCTAATAATTAATATAACAGCTATCACCATGATAAACATTGACGAGGTAATCATTGTACTTCTTTCTTGAGAAAATCTACGCTTAAGGGACTTCAAAATGAAAAGTAGCTATATCTACTGACAAAACCGTGTCATATCTTTCTTCAGCAGCAATAATCCATGCTATTTTTTAAAAGACTTACAAAATATTTTACGTTCTGTAACAAAAACACGAGTATTTCGAAAATTTAACACTTTTCGGATGCTTTTTTCGCCGCTCTATAGAGGCCCATCTCGAAGTAAAACACAAAAAATTATTATATTACATTAATTATTATATTTTTATCAAAAATTAGGAATTTATTGTGACAGAACGATATATTACGTTTATTCGAAGTATTGTCCATCACAAGCAACTACTTTTTCCCATCTCTCAGGCAGCATTCGGATACCACGTCTGAAGAACTCTTCATCTTTTGAGGCTATCCACGAACCAACCCAATTTTTGGTATCTTCATATAATGTAAATCGCTGCTCAGACAGACCATGTGCCATCAATCGGAACAAATGATCGGAGAAATGAAAAAGTCGGACGGCGCAATGCCTAGTGAATACGGCAGGTGGGGTAACACTTCCCAATCAAGTGTTTTCAAATAGTTTTTGATCGGAACCGCAACCTGCGGACGAGCATGTTGCATCATGTAGGAGAATAATTTTGTCGTGTCTGGAGTAGTAATGAGCGCGTTTTCCTTCTGAGCTCGGCTCAATCTCATCAATTGTGTTCGGTAGAGGGCTCCAGTAATGGTTTCGCTTGGGTTTAGCAACTCGTAATACACGACATCCAGTTGATCCCACCAAATACACAGCATGAGTTTTTTCCATGAATATTATGTCTTTGTCTTCTTCGCCAAAGTCACCGTCTTTAAACTTTTGAAACCACACCCGACAAGTTCTCTCACTTAAAGCAGCCTTATCATATGCTTTTACAAGCAATCGATGCGCCTCAGCTGCAGATTTTTTTAAATTAAAGAAGTTAATTAAAAGATCCCGCACATGATGATTGTTTGGCACAAATTTAGACATTTTCGGACGAAAAAAATTATATGATGCTGATACGAAGTCAATAAATAGTACTTTAAGGTTATGTTGTTACTAAATGACCAAAATTACTTTATGCCATCTTTCATCTGACAATTTTAACCTAAACCTTGTGCAGCACCATAAAACGGCGGAAACTTATTTGTACTCCTTTGTAGCATTCTTCATGAAATCACCGAAAAATTAAAAACATTCTACACAAAGTGTTGTAAAATTGTATTCCATAAATTAGGAAAGGTTTAATTCTTTATAATATATAACCCCGAGAACAATATCGAATAAATTCTTTTTTCGAGAATCTATGTGCGTTGAATGTATAGAATCATTAGAAGATGGAAAAAAATGCATTTAAATAATATTTTGGTTTTGGTATTGCAGCGAGATATGGTACAAAAAGGAACTTTCCCTTGAAAAGCCTCTTAGTATTTTAAAAGTAAAAGATTGCTCTGAACGTTCATTATTTCACTGTATTGTTCTCGAAAATGATACATTTCGTCACTATTTTGGGGGTCTATATTTCGAAAACTAAGCAGTTTCGTACCAATGTTTATGTAACATTTTTTTTTATAACAAGCTACTATTAGCCAAACTTTTAAGAACTATATAAGCAAATCGTGTATCTCAGTTTTTATCCACTTCTAATTCTAATTGTAATATAATACAATAATATGATAATATACTCAAAATGGAATGATCCCAAATAGTTATATTGAATCATTAGGTTTTATTAAACCGAAAGGGATAGAAGAATATTGCAACAAATGGAGACTTAATGTGAATACGGAAAAAACGAAGATATTGATCGTTGGTAATGAATGTAAGAGGTCGTCATATGAACTGTGGAAATACGCGAGAGAAAATATTGAGATCGTAAATAAATTTAAATATTTGGGAATTGAATTAATGTATAATGGAAAATGGGGTGAACAAATTCAGGGGTTAAAAAATCGGTGTAAGTGACTTCTATTCCATATCCGAAAACATATATATAAGCACGACAACTATCCTATTAAAGTAGCTATCAGCTTGTTTAATGCCTTGGTTATACCGATTTTAACATACGGGTGTGAAATTTGGATTTCGAATGCCACGAAAGAGCAAATTAAAGCAATTTATACTGTAGGACACAATTTAAAAAAAGAAATTTTGGGAGTAGCTTAATCTACTCCTAATGCTGTCGTCAATATATAATTAGGAAACGACCAATAGATATAACTTGCTCGCAGAAGGCTATCAATTTCCCTATTCGAGTACTCGGTAGTAAGAAAAATCTGCAAAAGATATGTGCAAATGACCTTGGGGATTGGTTTTCTGGGCAACAAAACAGGTTTAAGATGAGTGATAGTTGTAATAAAGCAATTTTTAAAAGACAAGTGAGGGAATATTCTCTGCAATTACCACTAAGCGAAATAGAGAACAAGGGAAGCCTGGAGATGTTCGGAAAACTCAATCATTATACACAAGGTAGGCCCTATCTGTGAATGTGAAGGCGAAGAAGTGAAAGGCGAGTGTTAGCAAGCTTTAGAACGTACACTTTAAGATGGGAAAGTATGAAAGTCAATGGTGAAAGGGTGTGTGTGATGTGTAATGAGAAAGAAATGGTAGAGCACTTGCTAGAAGATTGCCCGCGTACTGCTGGAGTACTCAGACTCAAGCCAAGAAATTTAAATATTGATTCTGCAGTGGATATTTTAGAGGTTCGTGAACAGGATAGTATTATCCATGTCGCGAAACATCTGAGATCATGTTTATTCAGTGAAATATTTTCGAGGATTAGGAATGCTTGCTTATTTTGATTTTTTTTATTACTTTTCTTGTTAAAGTTTTTTTTCTGTGTTGTTTTTCTTTTTTTAATTGATTTATATTTACTGTATTAATCAATAAATCCAAATAAAATAATATAAATAAATAAATAAAACCATTAGGGATCAAAAAAATGTTCAACACAAAGCCCACACCCTTTTACAAATAACAACTTAATTGTTGCTTACTTTTTAACCCGACTTCAAAAAAGGAGGATGGTTCTCAATTCGTCTGTATGTTTTTTTTTTTTTTTTTTTTTTTTTTTTTTATGTGTGTCACCTCAGAACTCCAACATTTATGAACCGATTTTGAATTTTTTTTTTTTGTTTTAAGGGGTTTGGTTTCCCATTGGTCCCATTGGCACCAAATCGCATTCTGATGAGGGGATCTCCGGAAAATCGAGGAAAATCCTCATTTTATATGTGATAACCGATTTTTGCGAATTTTTTTTTTTTTTTTGAAAGGGTATACTCATTCATAATGGGAAAATAACAAAATTTTTTTAAAAACCGACTTCAAAAAATTTTTTTACAAAAAAAAAACCGACCCCAAAAAAAAAATTTTTACAAAAAAAAAACAAAATGCATGTAAATAAAATTGAAAATCTGTTATAAAAAAATGCTCTTAAAATTAAAAAAAAAAAAAAAAACGGGTAAAAAAAAAAATATTTTACAAAAAAAAAACCTACCCCAAAAAAAAAAAATTTTTACAAAAAAAAACAAAATGCATGTAAATAAAATTGAAAATCTGTTATAAAAAAATGCTCTTAAAATTTAAAAAAAAAAAAAACCGGGTAAAAAAAAAAATGTGTTACAAAAAAATTCACTAAAAATTAGTCGTTTAAGTAGGTCTACCCATATTTAGATAAATAAAACTAGTTATAGAACTTTAGAGTCACTAAAAAGCGAGAAATAAACTATATTTTGACAAAATGGAAACCCGACTTCAAAAATAAAATATTCTATAACAAAAAATGCACTAAAAAGTAAAAAAATAATTGCATATTCTTGTGCCAATTTTAGTTCACCTAAGCAAAAATTTTTAAATATATATGTACAATTATTGTTATTTTTGGAGGCGGTGTCCAAAAATTATGTGAATTTCTCTTTGCTGACACCGCTACCAAAAATAACAATAATTGTACATATATGTTTAAAATTTTTTGCTTAGGTGAACTAAAATTGGCACAAGAATATGCAATTATTTTTTTACTTTTTAGTGCATTTTTTGTTATAGAATATTTGATTTTTGAAGTCGGGTTTCCATTTTGTCAAAATATAGTTTATTACTGCATTACTTATAAAAACGGTATATTTTAGTTTTGATATTTTAAATATTCATTTTTTTTTCCTTTGGATGAGTTCTATCACTTTTTAATGTGAAAAAAACCCCATTTTTTGCAACACCCTATATATCTACACAACAAATATTTATGAAATAAAGATTCAATTTAAATTTAACATATTTAGAGATATTATGTATGCATAGGTACATTATATGAGATACAATATGCGAATTTAATTAAAATTATATATTAAATAATAAATAAACTATTTAAAGATACATTAATTTAGTTTATTGCAATTCCATATAAAGACTTGAGGCCAAAAATGTTTATTTTAAATATTATTACAAATTGATTTTATTATTGTTTATTAAGTATGTGTTAAACCACATATTAAACGGTCCATAAATATCAAGTTTATGTTTATTTATTTTTATTGCATACTTTATTATATGGTCGTATTAAATTTCAGATTTTGTCCCAATTCCTAGAACAATTATTTGTTTTTTATATGGAGTTAAAGATATCTTAGATAGATAGATTGTAGAGGCTGCCCTGGACGGGCTACACTGCAACCATAATGTCCATTGTGATGCCCAAGGATGTGAGGATGTGAGTGGAGTGGAATGAATTATTGTGTATAGATTAGGAATTGGTAGGATATGCGGCTGCAGCCGACTATGATAGTAACTATGCTGATATTCATCTGGGGTTCGTGAAGGAAACTGCAGAAAAGTTTCTCAAGCATAGTCGGTTAATTCGTTCTTGTCCATACCACCAGTTTAGTCAGTTAACCGCCCTTGTTTTTTTTCTTAATAATTGACGAACTGTCGATGTCGGGATTCGAACCAATAATCTCCCAGTTTTCAAGTAGGCATACTGCGCAGACTTAATCCCTTAGACCGCTCGGCCACTTGGATTGGTCAAAGATATGTTGCTCGTTGCGAATTTGGTGTGTGTTTCAGTAATATATGTTCGACTCCATATTCCGATTAGCTAATTCATACTGATGTTGACTACTTTGTAGTCAAAATACATATTTATAAAATACAAATAATTGTTCTAGGCATTTGGGCAAAATGTAAAATTTAATATCAAGTTCTGTGCCAAATATAAAACGATGAAAAACAAAGCGATGATCTCATAATCCATGTGTCTATGTTTTCAAATAATTATTTCGGATACTATTTGATTCCACGGCGAAGGTTTAAGTCTCTCGTCAGTCACCAATGATAGATAGTCTTCACTATGGATAGGTTGTTGTTTTAACTAGTGAGTAAAATGTAGACTTTACAAGATCAGTTCAGCCTGATCATTCGGCCATCAGTCTGGAATTTCTTATTTAATCAATTTCATAAAAATAATTCAAAATGACATGATTTTTATAACAAATACACTCTATACTATCAGTCTTCAGGGCCGTGCCTAAGTATATAGCTGCCTGCGTGCCAATGTCTACGGCCGCCTCCAAGAGAAAAAGGCATTTTTAATTAGAACATCCATAGCATTGTTGTTCATCGGAATCACGTAATCCATAATTATCTAGAAGTCCAAATAACGTCACTTCCGAAGCCTGAAGCTCAAAAACGAAAGAGTTCTGGGACGTGTGCTCATGAGATCTTTTGACCGGGAGGTCATGTACTAAAACATACTTGAATTTGAGCCGACTTCATAGAGAGGCAATTTTCAGATAACCTCACTTCAAGAAGCTGTCGCTGAAAAACCAAGGATTTCAGGGATTTTTGCCCATGAGAACTTCTGCACGAAATGTCACGTACAACATACTTGAATTTGGACCAATTTCATAAGAAATCGAGAGTCAATTCTCATAAGGATTCTGCGGGATCCTTTCAACTCACTACTACTTATTTCTTTTAACTTTCTTTGTTAAATTTTTTTTTACAAATTCTATATTTTAATCTTTTAATCTTGTTATAATTTCTTTGGCGATTTAGCAGCCTTTTAAGTTAACCATGGCCCTGCCAGTCTGCCATCAGTCCTACCAAAAATATCATAGAATTTATTTTCATAATAAGAAAAAATTACAAAAGTAAAAACATGTACAACCAGAAAATTATCAAATCCAGAGTAGTAGTTAATAATAGAAATATATACAATAAAAACAGGTTAAAAGAAAGTTAAAAGCAAATATATACACTATGTTTAATTTACATCTTCGTATCATAGATCCAACGAGTATGAGAGAGTGCATATGTACATATACATTAAGCAATGTGTATGAGAAGGAGGTCTTATAGGTTTGATAAACAAGCATATTTTTCATAACTGTTCGAGTGGTCACCAACCACTCAAACCTATAAGACCTCCTTCTCATACACATTGCTTAATGTATACATATGTACTCTCTCATACTCGTGGGGTCTATGATACGAAGATGTAAACTAAACAGGCGGTATATAAAAGCACTACACATTTAAAAACAATTAAAAAAACAAGTGAAATAGTTAAAAAACAAAAATATTGCCAATATCAAAGAATTTATAATCACTTAAATTCACATTTTAAAGGCAATAACGGGAGGTGGATGGCTTAGACATGCGGGCCATCAGGTAACAGTGTGCTTGGTCACCGAAGCGGTTCATGAAACTGCCTCTGTCCGGTCAAAGGCTCGATATAGATCCCACAAGACCAACAGATTGTGTCGGATACCATCAAACGTGCCATGGTCTGCGTATATTTTTGGGCTATGCCCAGAGATCTCGCGATCTCCATGCCCAGAGATCTCCGAGCGAACAAACGACAAATGCATCCAAATAGACTCTATAGCCCTTCGAGGATAACTCAGCAGCAAGTGGATTATATTTTTAAAGTTTTTGCTGCCAAGCCACCTTTAAAGCTTCTGGGGCACCCTCAAATGGAATGCATATTTCGATCACCCTGATAACCTTGTTAGTCTCATCCAGAACCACCACGTCAGGGCGAAGTGTACTGCGTATGTCGGGCGACTGTCTACTTGTGTTTAAGACAGTCGAAGGTAAACGCGCTGCGTGAGACAGTCGATCTTGAACGACGTTGTGACGACGTTGCCACGCTGCTGAATGGAGGGTACATTGGTTTAGTACATGTGTCAGTGTAATAATAAATCAGTGTATTAATAAATCCGTCTATCATGTCCATCAGTTACCAGTCCAAGTGGCCAAGCGGTCTAAGGCGTTATGTGTGCGCAGTATGCCTACTTGGAAACTGGGAGGTTATGGGTTCGAATCCCGACGACATCGGCAGTTTGTAAATTACTAAGACAAGAAAAAGGGGGCAGTTAATTGACTATTCTGTCGGCGTATGGACAAGAACGAAATAACCGACTATGCTTGAGAAGGTTTTCTGCAGTTTCCTTCACGAACTCCAGATGAATATCGGCATAGTTACTATCATAGTCGGCTGCAGCCGCATATCCTACCAATTCCTAATCTATACACAAAAATTCCTTCCACTCCACTCACATCCTCACATCCTTGGGCATCACAATGGACCTTATGGTCGAAGTGTAGCCCGTCCAGGGCTGCCTCAATATAAGAAAAAGCAACAGTCACACAACGGTCATGGACTGAACTGATTAAACATCCGTCATTGACATAGACAATGAATTTCGTATGATGTTTGTTTTTTATCTACAATCTATCTACAAATTTATAATCTATACAATTCATGATTTATTGAATTACAAATTGTTATGAGTATATCAATTAGTATAGTAATTTATGTAAATTTGTGGTCTATTTTGCCATTAACCCTTTCTATTAAACATTGATAGTTTTTAATCAAATTATTAAATTAAAAATTGATGATATTAATATTCAATAAATTGACTTTTTGATTATATATCATTATAACAACAATATTTTAATAGATCTTATTTAACATTTCTCCATGGATTTTAGAATATTTTTGTATTTTTATCTATTTTGGAAATATAATAATACGTCAATCTTCACTTATTGGCGTATTTTAATATTACTAATATCACATATAGTTCACCAAGAACGATGATCATCTATTTGGCCAAAGAAGCTATCATGCCATTTATAGTCCACATCATCGAATAAGTGGTAAAAAGCGAGATATCGATTTACGTGAAATCTTTACCAAGTCAGTACCATGTAATTAGCAGTGGCAGCACAATTAGGGTTTCACCGAGGTTACGAGGACCGAGGCGAGGCGAGGCGAGGTTCAAAATTTTAATCCTCGTTACTAACCGAGGCGAGGCGAGGTATATCGTCACAAAGACCTCACCTCGGCCGAGGCAAATTTACAAAAAAAATATTCGAGAAGTCATAAAAATTAAATTAAGAGACTAAGCAACTTATATTCCGTGTTTTAAAGACATTTATTTTTTAACAAGTTTTTTTAACCATATTATGTACATTCATGTAAAATAAGTCAAATTTAGTAAAAACTTTACCTCGGGCAAGGCAAGGCGAGGCGAGGCTAGGATGAAAGCTAACCCAACCGAGGCGAGGCGAGGCTGGTCAACATTCTACCTCGGCCGAGGCCGAGGCGAGGCGAGGTTGATATTTAAAAAAGAGAGGCGAGGCGAGGTGATACCAAAACCTCGCCTCGCCTCGTACCTCGTAAAACACTAAGCACAATAGCTGATTTTTTAACTTGGGAAGGGGATTGTAAAGGGACCGATTTTCGAATATAAAATTTGAACATAACTTCAAGTTTGGAGGTCCCAAGATTCGGAATCTATCGTTTTTAGAGAGATGTCTATGTGTACATGTGTACTTGCGTATGTTCCTATGTTCAAACGTTCGTGAGCTTTTTTTGATCTCGCATATCTCGAGAACAGATAACGATATCGACTCCAGACCAATTTCATTCGATCTGAAATTGCATAATTAACATCTGATAAGGTTTGCAAAAAATTGAATTGGTAGTTTTTTTAAATAATAATTAAACTTTCAAAAACAAGACAAAATGTTCTTAATTTTAGTAACTATAATCTGGACATGGCTGTAATTCTTTATTTTCAAGAGCACCAAATGGTTGGAAGTTGTCATTGTGGATAAACCAATCGCACTCAGCCTCTTTAATCTTAAAAATGTGCATGTTTCTGAAGATAGTGTTCAAAAGCTTTAATCATTGTACAGTCAATAATAGTAAAGTCAATAATAGTACAGTCAATAAGTAATATTGAGGTTTTTAAATAAAAATTTGTTATCACAATAACATATCAGGTTCACATCTGGTAGAAATTCCACATATGTTTTTGTAATTATTATTATTTTCTTTTCTTAAAACATTTTCTTAAAAAAATATAATAATACCAACTATTTGTTATGGTCACAAATAGTTGGTTAGTTGATTAGTTATTCAAAGTATACAATACATACAATACATTGAATACATACTCTGGAATTTTGGGCTGGTAATTTGAGGCATAAAATGTACCTTTTTAATGTTATATAAATTATAAAATATGAATCTTTTGATATTTTACATTTACCGCTTGTAAATTTTTTGATGATCTAGCTTTAGTTTAGATTTTAGAATTAGATTTTAGGAAATTCCGAATAATTTTCCTAAACTATTCATATCGGAGAACTAATAAACAATTATTTACTTTATTTATTTATTTTGCCTAAACTATATCATATCGGAGAACTAATAAACAATTATTTACTTTATTTATTTATTTTCTCTTAGTAGGGGGTATAGTGTCATGGGAATTTGATGACACTGGATACAAAAAAGATGCCAATGATAAAGCTGGGTGGGGGGGGGGGGGGCAGCGCAGGGTTGGTAATTTGTTACTAATTTCTAAATGGTTAAATTTTACATAAAGTGGAAATACATATAGTTGTTGTTGTTGTAATTATTGTTATTGCTATCATCATTCTTGTTGTTATTATTGTTATTATTATTATTATGTTTTTTGGTGTATCTCTCCATATTGTAAAAGATATTTTTTAAACAATAAACATTTTATAAAACTGTTTCTAAATTGATTGAATAAATTATTGGGCAATAATCGGTAGGCAACCTGTATTGAAACATCGTTCCGTCTTACTTCAAAACATACCGTTTTTCCTTACTCTCACCCAGCTTATGGAGAGTCGTTCGACTCCGGCGAGCCATCTGCGCCCACCTCTGTAAATACGTATTTTGACTACCAATTAGTCATCATCAGTATAAATTAACTAGTCGTAATTTACTCTTTGACAATTCGAAATAGATAGAAAATAGAGATAAATAGACAAAAATAAAATAAATAAAAAATTAAACAAAATAAATTAAAATATAATAAATTTTATTGAAATTACTGTTGTTAAAATTGATTTTCTTTAAGTCGGCATTTGAGTAGACTTGTAAGAGAACCTTAAGAACTTTGCAGTGAAAATAGTAGTGAAAATAATGATTTTTTTTTATTAACATAATATCAATATTGATGATAATATTGATGTTGATTTTTCTAAACACTTCATTCGAGATATACTCCTACAAGATCCTTTTGATTTTTATTTAGACATTTAAAAAATATTTAGATTCGACTAAATCAGTATTAAATTTGGAATATTACCACTAATAGAACCGAATTTAGCTAAAGTCAATCGTCGCGGATTATCTTCCCTACCAGTGTTTCAATAGGGAATATGCATGAAAATTTTTTTTCACATTTATTTTCAGAATATGAAAATACTGTTAATACTGTAATAATATTTAAAAACGAAATTAAAATCCGACAAATATCAAGGAAGCTATAAGCTTTTAAAGATTATTATCTGTCTCTTTCTTGCAAAAATACTAAAAACGGAGTTTTACGTGTATTTTAAATGGTGAAAGTGTAATATGACGCCACATAATATATCAAGAGGGCTACCACCCTCTTTTTCTAATCGGGAATTTCAATCATTCATACCTCGCTTATTTTTAAAGTTATTTAAAAAGTAATTTTACCTTGATATTTGTCAAGTAAACATGCTTCAATTCAAGTGAAAAAAAATTTTCATGCATATTCCCTATTATGTATATATTTGCGATTTAATGCATTTGCTAGTTTTCAAGTAATTATAAATTATTATCACATGAGAGTAATGGTTCAAAATTTGAAGAAAATACTTTTTTCCAACCGAAGTACTGTTACTTTGATTTTTAATTGTTACTTTTACTTTTGCTCGTCATATTTTTCTTATTTTTCATTTCAAAAACAATTGTTTTAGCTCGCTACTTTTATGTACGGCCTAATAAGGTCCGTTTATTTATATTTGAAGAATAATATTCAGTCTCCCTGACATACATATCTCAGCAAATCAGATCATCGGATACATGAGAATTTGTACGGAAATTGACGAACACAAATAGACCTTTTCATTTCAAATCACGATTTGTCTTTGTTTCGGACAGATGTCAAAAAAATCAATGTGAAGAAATGAATAAACAATACTTCTCGTCTTTTTTCATCTTATTGTAGACAGTACGAAAATCGCATGCGCACAACACCCTATGAAAAGGTCTATTAAGATGATCTCCAGATTCGTCTTACTAAAGCTAATCTTAAACCAAATAAGATCATGCTTGAAACCATCGTCTTACCGAAGATGATCTTAATGTATATCTATGAATTAAGTATGTCTTAAAACCAATAAGGCAGTCTTCATGAATTCTTAAACACTTGTTTAAGACTCGACTATAAATACGGGCCTTAGTATCTTACTAAATTTACGAAGAAAAAGAAATTACATATCATACTGTCCTCTATAAGAAGTTTATAGAACTAAACTTATATTTATAAAAATTTATAACTTAACTTTCTAATTACACAAAGTTTTAAAAGATGGAGTACTATTAGATCATTATCATAAAATTGAAAAGTTGATGAAACGGTTTAAAATATTTATAACATATACTACGTGATCTTAATTTTTTAGCGTTATCAGATTTGAAAATATATTTTCATTGACTTTACTTATCACCAAATAAAATATCACTCAAACATCAAACTCTTGTTATTATGCTAAAAATACGAGTATATTCAAAACAATTTCTTCACCGATTTCCGCCTTGATTAATTGAAGAAACTAGAGAACTAGGAATGAATCACACGCGTATTACAAATGAAAAAGTTTGAAAGATTATAATACAAAGGTTGTATATGATAATTAAATTCAAACATAAGCTGAAACTTAAATGTATATACTCGTATCTTTTACAAGAGACTACTGAGATTGCTTCAATGGAAAGTAAATTCCCGATTTGCAGCAGAGTGGACAGGAAAATGTATCCGTTCAGGTAATTTCATCCAAAGTAATATTTCAAAGGTATATGATATAGTAGTTATTGTATATGTAACGAATTCGCTGTGAATCGATGTGAATCGATGATCACGTACCGATGATCGAACTTCGTAAAAATATATATATATATATATATATATATATATATATATATACATATACATATATATATATATATATATATATATATATATATATATGTATATGTATATATATATATATATATATATATAATATATATATATATATATATATATATACATATACATATATATATATATGTATATGTATATATATATATATATATATATATATATATATATTTTTACGAAGTTCGATCATCGGTACGTGATCATCGATTCACATCGATTCACAGCGAATTCGTTACATATACAATAACTACTATATCATATACCTTTGAAATATGAAAATATATTTATTTATTTATTTATTTATGTATATATATGGTCATATATATACGTTTATGTGTCTGTGAACTCTCTAGCGGTCACAGTTTTATTCCAATTGGAATGACATTAAGTATTTGAAGTGCTTGTGGTATTTGAAAGGTCAAGTTCGTTAATAGATAAAATCGGACAAGGAAAAAGGGGGGTTTAAAGGAAGGAAGAAACACAAAATTGGGCATATCTCCCTTAATATTCGAAATATCGAAAAATTTATCTGAAATAAAGTTATAGAAAATTAGTTTTACTATAATTTTGTTTCTTATCATTTTTTCTGTTTATTTGTCTAATATTTACACAAATATTTACAATTTAAGATTGAAAGTTAAAATTCTAAATATCACAGAGTCTAAGAAAAATGATCAGGTAATGAATTGTAGCAAACATTATTTTCTACAGCTTTACTTGTTATTCATTTCTCAATTGTTGAAATATTAAGAGAGATATTTTATATTTTGTGTTGTCATCTTTCTTTATGTCCCCTCTTTCGCCTATGCCATAATGAATAATAATAATAATTCCCCTATGTAATAAAATTAGCCTTGCATTTATACTAAAATCATATTAGATACAATATTTCATGATCACACTAAAGTGATGACCGCTAGAGAGTGATTTATGTATTCTAAGGAAATTCGCTAAGTTGACGCAGTTCCTGCGTAACGAATTTTTTTTTGTTAATTATTTTATTAATTTATTCCTTTAAATTAAATATTCAGGATGTAAATAAAAATCCGGAACAAAACAAACAAGTTGAATATTTTGTAAACAATTTAAATATATAATGGCTTAAAATTTATGTAAAATAATAAAATTAATTATAATTAATTACATGTGGTTTTATTATTAATTAATTAATGTTATATTAAATAATTTGTTTATTATATTTGCATAAAATTATATTGTTTTTAACAAGTAATAAACAATAATATTATTATTAAATAAACACTATATAGCTATTATACTAAATTTAAAAGTGAATTAAGAGAAATTTATGATAATTGTGGTATATGATAGGTAACTATCACTTTAGATAGCTAATAATCTTTGTATTTAATTTCCATGTACCGCCTCTGTCTTCTATTCGGGCAAAAATATTTCAAGTTTAAAGGTTTTTTTATTCGATATACTTTATATATGCAGTACACATTCGAAGATTTTATGGACGTTCCAGCACTATGTTATATAATCAGGACAAAAAAACCGGTTTGATTTTATTATAGAACAAATACATAAACACACATATACAACACGTAGACAAATTCACTGTTCATATATACAAAGTAATGTAATTTTGAAAAAAAAAATTTTTTAATTTATATAATAAATATTTATCTTTACTCTCCTAGTTTTTTTTCTTAAATCTGTCGAGTATTTTTTCTAATACAACAGATAATAGTTGGGTAGGCATGGAGTGTTACATGCTTCTAATGAGAGAGAGTGAGAGAGAATGATTACTTTGATATTAATTATCTGGCGTTCTAAACGGTCAAACATTCTGAAACTTTGGGATTTATTGGAAAACGTTATTTTTAGCCTGTGAAAACAAATGAGCAAAATCTGTCGAAAAGTGGTGGTATGCTGGAACATTCTTAAACAAGTTTAAAATTATAAAATTAATATAATTATATAATCTATCTATTTATCTATCCAACTATTATAAGAAGTACGTCAAAATTTTGCGATGTATTACAATTATCAGAATTCTAGAAAGCAGTAGGTGTTTAATAGCTGTCACAACAATTATTGTTATTACAAAAATCATGGAAAATAGTTCGTTTTATGTCATTGAAGCAATCCTGTCAAAAGAGCTATTATTCAAGAGTATACTGGTAATACACTCTCCAAAAAAAAAAGGTAGGAATACCACTGCTCAAGACTATGTATACAATTTTGTAATACAGTAGAACCTCGATACCTTAAACTTCGATAACGTAAAAACCACTAAACCACTTTTTTTTTTCTGTTCCTCTCAGAACCCAAAATCTCTTTTATTTAAAATACGAAGCCTCTATAACATAAACGAATAACTTAGGTATTGGACCTCTGTAGCCAATAAAAAAGCATGCCGAGCTTTTTAAAAAATGGCTTATGAAAATAGACAAACAAATGGCTTCTGCAAAAAACCTCAATAAGTAAAATGATGAACCATTAAAACCTCTCTAACTCAAACCCTTAGTAAGTTAAAAACTCGATAACTCAAATTATTTAACATACTCCCTTGCAACTGGTCTTTAAGTTATCGAGGTTCTACTGTCTACCGATTTCTCACCGGTATGAAGCTATTGACCCTGACTAAGTATTTGGTATAGTATGGTTTTCAATAATAAAGTAATGATTTTTTATAGTTCCATATAGTAATTTTTACCGAATAGTACTTTTTACCGAAAAAAAAAGTAGTTTTTATTATTTTTTGGTAGTTTTAGGAGTTTTTACTATAATTTTACCAGTAAAAGCTCTTATTCTTTAAATTTCTATAATTTGCATTCTACTGTTTTGAGTTATATTTAACTAGCATTACCCGTTGCGGTTTCGTCCGCAAAAATTTTGCTAAGCCCTTATAACCAAGTAAAATAATATTTTCTCCCGTCAAGGACTGATTTTCTTGAAACGCTATTACACGTATTTATTTATTTATAATTTATAGGATAATGTGACGGTACGTATTTTCATCTCGAACAGGCCTGGCACGTTGACCATAACCTTCTTCCAAATCAAGCCCAACACGAGCCAATCCTTATCCCGAAATTACGGATTCAATTTACCGACTTCCCTTACCTACATTAATCTATCAACTAAACTGAATTTCCCGGCGTTAGTTGAAAATGAAAAGTCACTTTTGGGCTCCATAGTGTCTACTTAATTATTCAATTTCTTTAAATTTTCCCGCCGCTTCCGCTAACGTTATTTTTCTTCTCAGAACCTCCACCAAATTATACAATTCGAAAATAATTACAACCATCGTATCAACAAAACATATTTATTGTGTTAATATGACCTCAATTGGTCAAGTCGTTCAGAAGTTACACGCTTTTTTATATTTTATATATCATCATATTTCAGCCAATTTACAGAAAACCTCGATGAACTATACACCTAAACCTTCCTCATGAATCACTCCGCCCATTTGTGAAAACCGTATGAAAGTGCGTTCGGTAGTTTTTGAGTTTACCGCGTACAGACAGAAAGGCAGACGCGGCTGGGGGGTTTTGTTAAAATTCCTGATCATCTTCACTCAGTCTCATATTAAATTGGCGACCCGCCTTACAGATACTAAGTCTCCGTCAAGGAACAATATTGTCCCTAAAATTTTACACAAAATATCCTTTAAAGTGCCAATCATCTTCGTTCTATCATTAAGTTTACAGGACAATAAAATAAAAACAATATGAAGAGTAATTAATAAATTCGTAGTACAAGTAAAGTAAAACTATATAGAAAGATATTGCTCACTTGCCATAATTTTTTGATCAAGGCATTTTTCAACGGGATTTACCTAATAATAGTTAATAATTTCTATAATTGTTTATTTGTTTTATGTTTTGATTGCAATGTTGAAAGATGCTTATTAATTTCACTTTATAATTATTGCTATTGCTGTATATTGTAAATAATTACGCATCATATTATATTTTATGCTCTAATGCAATCGTAATATTATCATGAATGTAAAACAATTATGCATTGAAATGCATTTTATCCAGGAGCGGATATATTTATTGTTTGAAACAATAAAATTATGAACATCTTTTAAAGTGCAAATCTCACATTCAACCCTTTAACGCATGTTTTTTTTTTTTAAATCTATGTTATGTAAAATTGCTTGCTAATCTCGAAAAAAATAATTTGAAAAATATATCTCTATAAGTTTTTACGAAAATCTGATTTTTCCAATTGATGCATATTTGCATCATCATGCATTAAACAAATTAAGCACTCGCGGCGATAGATGTGAAACACCGAAACTATTTTTTATAGAAAATATACATGAAAGGATGGTTTATTAACGGAAATAAATATGGCATAATCAAGGAGGGAATCATAACCATAATCATTATTGTTTTTTGTTTTTGAGTTATCGTGTTGACAGACAGACAGCCGTTACAAAGTCGAACTTAACTTAATATACCCTGGTATATATTGTATACACCGGGTATAATAATATACCCTGGGTATAATTATACACCCTGGTATATATTGTATATACCGGGTATAAAAATATGATAAAATCTTTTAGAAAAGACCTTTTACAGTGGAATATCAGCCTATGACACATTTTTTTTAAATGCTCTGTAACTAAGTTTCTGTTAATATATGGGTGAGTAGTTGTAAATGACTTTCTCAAAGTTAACTTTAATTAACCTGTTTTCTTCTATCAGTATGTTCCCAATGTCCCAATTGTTATGTTTCCTTTTTTTCTATGTGTACATACACGAATAGAAGTATTTTATGTACTGTAAACATATATCTTTATGTTATAAAAAAAATCCCCAACTTATTAAAAACATTTTCTTTAACCAATAAATTTCATTCAGACATTCAATGCGTATCGTATTTTTAAACCTGATTTGTTGTACGCATTGCCACTTTGAATGAGTTTGTGAACCTGTATATGTACTGCCATCTATGAGATTTTTTTAAACTGATTTGTTTTATGTAATATCACCTAGAATAACTTGTTGATCGAGTGGGGAGAAAATGTTGCCAGGTAACAAACGGTCTAACCCGCCGCAATAAATGTTTCACATCAAAAACAAAATACGTATAAATTTATTTGATTTCAAAAAAGGTATTAATATTAATATAAATGCTCTTATTATATAAATACTCTTTGTCAGACAAAGCTCTATTTTTTTTGCAAAATAGCTTCACAATTTTGTTTTTGGCACAAAAGATGCCAATGAATAATTATAAATACAAATAATTATACGTTATATTATCGAATGATAATTAGTGAGAACTCTAGGTTTTTGAAATAAAATTTCAAATTCGTCCCCTTTACCTAGATCAGTTTTTTGTATTATAAATACGTATTTCGACTACAATGTAGTCATCATCAGTATAAATTAGCTAGTCGTACTTTACTCTTTGACAATTAGAGATAGTTATAAAGTCGAGATCAACGGACAAAAATAAAATTGGTGATACCGTCACCAAATTAGTAACAAGTAACATATCCTGGGACAATATAAGAGTAATTTTAATAAGAGTAAAATTAACAGGAACAAATGTGAATGAAGAAATTTTAACAAGAGCAATTTCAATATTATTTAAAATTTATTATATTTTAAATCTAGTATATATTTTAATCTAGTTAATTTTCTATTTATTTTTTGTCTGTTGATCTCGACTTTATAACTATCTCTAATTGTCAAAGAGTAAAGTACGACTAGCTAATTTATACTGATGATGACTACATTGTAGTCGAAATACGTATTTATAATACAAAAAACTGATCTAGGTAAAGGGGACGAATTTGAAATTTTATTTTAACAAATAATTATGCATATTTGAATCACCATGCACACTAGATAAAAATGGATATAAATCCATGGTGATGCAAATTAGTATCGTAGAATAAATTATATATGCATGAAAATTTTTTTTCACATTTATTTTCAAAATATTAAAATACTGTTAATACTGTAATAATATTTAAAAACGAAATTAAAATCCGACAAATATCAAGGAAGCTATAAGCTTTTAAAGATTATTATCTGTCTCTTTCTTACAAAAATACTAAAAACGGAGTTTTACGTGTATTTTAAATGGTTAAAGTGTAATATGACGTCACATAACATATCAAGAGGGCTATCACCCTCTTTGTCTAATCGGGAATTTCAATCATTCATATCTCGCTTATTTTTAAAGTTATTTAAAAAGTAATTTTACCTTGATATTTGTCAAGTAAACATGCTTCAATTCAAGTGAAAAAAATTTTTCATGCATATTCCCTATTCTCTTGAAATCTCTACAATTATAAAATTATAAATATTCGTTTGTTTGTTCGAGCATCTCGCAAAATCTACTAGAACGATTTTGATAAAACTGTTTTCATTTAAAATCTTTTGGTTAGAATTAAAAACTGGTATGAATTTTATCTTGCTGTGAGAGATAGAATTTGAAAATATTATTTGAAATAAAAATTTGGTAGAAGTGTCGATAATATTTGAAGTAGTGGAAGCGGTGGGAAATTACATTGAGATTTTAGTCTTAAAATAACGGGAGCCGTAGGGAAATAAAACAATAAAATGTGAGCGAACCTGCGGGTATAAGGTAATAATAGTTATATACTAGTAATATAGTAAAATAATAAAATTACTATTTATTAACTATCAAAATTCAATTTAAAAGAAAGTTGCTAAATAATTGGGCGAAGTTTCAAGCCGTTCCAAAGTTATAGCCGGTCCACATCTCTAATATAATTTCTATAGAAATACCTCCATTAACAAAATTTTGGAAATCAACGCTAGTAAGGTATTTTTGACAGGCGACCTCTGCGCCGTCTGTCAAAACTCGTAAACATACGGATATACATGAAAAAGTCAACTTTAATTTTAACTTTAAAGAAATAATTATACATATAATGCCAAAGAAAAAATTGATGAGCGGCTTGATAGCCGGTTACTTCGTTCTTGTCCATATGCCGACAGTTTAGTCAATTAACCGCGCTCTTTTTTAATTAATAATTGACAAACTGTCGATGTCAAGATTCGAATCCATAACCTCCCAGTTCCAAGTACACACAACGCCTTTATAAGCGCGGTTACTTGGCTGATATATATATATATATATATATATATATATATATATATATATATATATATATATATATATATGCATATATATATATATGTATACGTATATAAATATATATATATATATATATATATATATATATGTATATATATATATATATATATAATGTAAATATATATATATATATATATATATATATATATAATGCAAATTTTACGTTCAATGAACATTTGAAGAAATTTTTCCGAAATTCCTTCATCGGTACAAAAGCAATAGCTACATTTCCTTCGAAGTTTTCTCTTTGCTTAGTTTTCTAGGGGAGGATTAAAAGACATAATTGGTACGCTCATGCTTACCACGTACCATGTAATGTTGTTCATTGATTAATGCATCAAAACCAAAATAATTATTATATTTACACATTTCTCAATGCATGCTAAATAATACTTTTAACAAACGTTATATAGAATAATGTTTTAATAATGTCTGATCAAATTATTTTGTTTTCATGTTAACACGGGATTTGCGAAGAAAGTAAAAATACCTGCCCTACAATATATATATCAGTAGAAAAGCTATTTAGAAAACGAGCAGTTTATTGCTGACTTCAAAACAGTTCAAATCTATTATACAAAAAAATGAAATTAATTGTAAGTCGAATTATAATTTTATATATATTTATTTTTATTTTTTTTGTTGAAAATTGTATTATGTGAATGCGATTTTTTAGGATTGTGTTTTGGATTATCTGATTTTGTGAAATTTTAATATTCTGTTCGGTGCCGAAAAGTGTTTATTAAAAAGTGTATCTGTGAAATAGTTTAGAGAGCTCGATAGCTTTAAATTAAATTCTTCTTGATTCGCTCGTATCAAAAAGAATCGTATTATAGAAGTTCAATAGTATTTACCTAGATATTGCTCATTTGAGAGATAAATAAACAGTTGTAAAAATATCAGTGAACTTTTAATGTTTATCTTACCAACGGGTGCGGCAACTTTTAGTTCGTTTTAAAAAAAGTATATTAAATTAAAATGCAACAAGTATTTTTAAATGATTAGTACTTTATTCAAATAACTTGCAGCATCCCTTTCTCTCGACCTAACTTTTCAGTACATTTTCAATTATTTGAGCCTCTATTTCACCAACAGTCACTTCAATTGCGTAGGGTTGCCAACTCTTTTTGAGAAAAATAACGTATCAAATTCTTTGAATGGGAAAAAAATAAAGTATTTGGAAGAAAAAAAAGTATTTTTCAAATTTATGTTTTTATTTCCTTCGGAATATATTTTTGGGTGCTTTTCGCACACGCTAACAATTTTTTGTTGTCTTTGAAAGTTTCAGAGCTAGTTTTACAATCGAAATTTAGATTTAAATAAATAAATAACTCGTTTTTTATTAAATTTATGGATGATCGGTTTCTGTCGTCTCGCCATTTCAGATTCATTACCGAAAAAACTCTTTCAGTAAACGCTGAAGTTGCGGGAACAGAGAGTAAATAAGAAATAATTTTTTTTCATTTGGTAAGCAATCAGATGCATTTTTAAGTATACATTGCCATTTGTCAACAGTATTTTTGTCTGAAAATTCTTTATCCTTATTAGTGGATTGTGTTTGGATCTCTTTAAGTCTTATTGACTCAGAATATAAATCATCCATCTTAATATTTAATCTGTCTTGTAATTTGGCCTTTGTAATTACCATTTCAAAAAACAGCCAGTTATCTGCGCTAAAATCAAACCATATTGTCAAATAACTTAAACTCATATCAATGAAAAATGAAAAAGTACTGATAACTGTAGTGACCATTTCGGGTGATGACTTTTCACTTCTTTGTAATCTCATTTTTGACTCATAACCAAAGTACTTTTTCGCATCACAGTAAAGATTGGAAATCAAGTATTTTCGTATACTTTATTTTTATTCAAAAGTATAAAGTATATTTATCGAAAATAAAGTAGGATACGTTATTTTAAAGTATGGTTGGCAACCCTAATTGAGTCATCCAAAGCCAACACCCTTTATAATGATTAGAAGGTATAACATTTGTCCTTGACAGTTCCCATCAGATAATAGTCCAACGGACTCAAATAGCAGCTCCTAGACAGTTAGTTGACATCACCATTTCGGCTGATAATGCGATTTTCCGAAGAATAATGGCCCTATGATTTCTTTGGCTCATATTCCACATCAAATAGAGAACAACAACAACGACAGACTTTATCGTGGAGTACCTGCCTTTCGGCTCAACTTCCGCTATCCCCCATGGGAGCGAGATTGGGATACACCCAATCAGCGCGTTCTGAGATCTGTGTATGCATCAGGACTACCAATCGCTTCCTGATGTAAGTCAGCCAGACTTTGGTTTGGCCGGGGACTATCTAAACCCCTATTAGCTCTGCAGGCTCACACCCGATGCCGCAACTCACACGTCGGAAAAGAAGCCACTTAGTGATGACTCATCAACATCAAACAGACAACCGTTTTGGGTACATTGGCTTCTCAATTGTCACGTATGGATTTTCTGTGTCCCAAATACGGCAATTTTGTTTGTTCACATAATCGCCGAGATGAAAATAATCTTGGTCGGAAAACATGATTTTTTTAAATGATCATCTTCTTCCAACCGATAACTGGCCCATTCCGCGAGGCATAAACGCAATAGATGGTCAACTACCTTCAATTCTACCATCCAAGTAGCCGAGGGGTCAAAGTCGTCATGTCTGCGCAGTATGCAGTACTTGGAAACTGGGAGGTTATGGGTTCGGATCCCGACATCGGCAGTTTTTCAATTATAAAAATAAATAAAAAGGGGCGGTTGATTGACTAAACTGTCGGCGTATGGACAAGAACGAAGTAACCGGCATGAGAAGGTTTTCTGCAGTTTCCTTCACGAGCTCCAGATGAATATCGGCATAGTTCCTATCATAGTCGGCTGCAGCCGCATATCATACCAATTCCTAGTCTACTCACAAATTCCTTCCACTCCACTCACATCCTCACATCCTAAGGCATAACAATGGACCTTATAGTCGAAGTGTAGCCCATCCAGGACAGCCTTTACAATCTACCTCTACCTTCAATTCAGGAACTATGCAGCCAGCAGCAATGTTTTTCATCGAACGAGCTGTGTATTGTCTATTAACATGCCATTCGAACGAACGTTCATCACAAATTTCCTCACACTGTTCTCAGTTGGCGCTTCATTTCCACCGAATTTTGTACGCATTTTTTGGCAAGTTACGGTAACTGACTCACGACTTTGGAAATAAGTTTTCAATCTTTGCCAACGTTGATCAAGCGTATACAGGCTCATTTCGTTCACCAGGAATATAATACAGAATTTATGTCATTTGGCAGTTGACATTAGAATTATGAGCGGCAAAACAGCTGCTAGTTCAAAAAAAAAGAAAAAGCTACACCGTTAGGATCTCCCTAAGAGTTTTTTTAGATAAAACATATGTTGGGATATGATTTATTTTCGAACATGGTGTCAATTCGTCTGAATTACGGAGCAATGAGCTTCCAAAAATTTATCAATAAAATACCAACAAAGTACGGCCTTCGAACTTACAAAAGTATTTCATTGCGATATTTTGTAACAAATTTGTAAAGTTATACTTTTTTTGGAGCGTTATAAGAATCCAATCATTGCGAATTTTCAGCATGTAACGAATCGTTGATATAACACTCGACTGATGTACCAATCGCTCGATGTTACACAGTTTTCTATCCTGCTCTATTGCATAGTGTTTGGGAGACATTAAGTATTAAATATATATCATACGGTATACAGACAAAAAGTATATATTAATTATATACATACATTAGATGATTAAGCGAAACGGACCAAACAGAAGACTGTCAGTCATCTAGGCAGTGTGACTCCCCTCCAATAATTATGTTTGACAATAATTATGTTTGTGTATGATAAGATTTTTGGATATTGAAAGACAAGACAATATTATACGTTATAGAGTATAGACCATCCTACTCCATTGTACAGCAATAGTGCTGGATAAAACATGCCTTTTAAAGCTGACAATTTTCAACACGATATACAGTTCTGAACATAATTTTTTTCGACCGCTTGATTATTTCGCAGATTATTTCGTTATAAGTCAAAATAGACTACAGAACCCGTGTATCACATCAGAGGCCTTGCAAATTTTTGTGGGTCTGGCAAACGCCGAATTTTATATTTTTAGAAAAAGTGAAATATCTTGGAAACGATGCGTTTTATTGAAAAAAAAAGCAAAAAACCGATTCGTCTTAACTCCTAGAGTATAATTGATCATGATGTAGATGTGACGATAGCTCGAACCAGCAATTTTTAGCGAATTTCCAAAGGAAATGCAGCTATTGTTTTTTTATTTTTCTTTACATCAAACAAAATTATTTTTTGATTTTCAATAAAAAATGTTCGTCCTTTTTTTGAACTTCATATTTGGGTTGACCTTAGTTAATATTATTTTAATAAATACTTTAAAGAGAAGTATAACTACTTACATGCGTACATATGTACACACACACTTTTTTTTCGGAGAATGTAAAAATATATTCCCAAGTGTACTATGGGCCACAAAAATAGCGCTAATTTTTGAAAATTTATTTTTTTAGTTTCGAATAAAAGTTGTTAGTATATTAATAATGAATAATTTTTATCCGAAGCATTTTTTTTTCGAAAACCGAATGAAGGCGGAAATCAGGTTATAAAAGGAAGGACCAAGTTTTTTAACAAATTATGACATTTATTGTATATATTTATTGGGTAAGTTTCTCAGGTGCAGGGTTTTCATATTTTACTTGGCAAGTGGTCTGATTATTTCTTTGTATATCAAGTGTTATAAAATTTGATCACATGTCAAGTAAAAAATGAAACCCCTGCACCTGAGATACGTTTTGTCTGCAAAAATTTGGTCCCTCTCAAATTTTGGGTTTTTTCCAGACATCATTACTTTTTGAAAAATTTTTTAATGCTCACTGCATTTATGATGCATGAAATTTAATATTTATATAGTCTGGATATATTAGAGAAGAAAACAAAATTCGTTACGCAGGAGCTGCGGCAACTTAGCGAATTTCCTTAGAATACATAAATCACTCTCTGGCGGTTAAAATTTTAGTGTGATCAAAATAAAATATAATATCTGATATGACTTTAGTATTTGGAAAAATTAAATTTATTAATAGCCAAAACAGATCGGTATAACGATTATAGTTACTATGTTACTATTATAGTTACTATGGAAACGACTATCAAAATTTTTTACAATAAAATATATTTCATATATTCGTGTCAAACAAACACAAAATATTAATATCTCTCTTAATATTAGAATAATCGAAAAATGTATAAGGAGTAAAGTTGTAGAAAATCAAGGTTGCTGCAATTCATTACCTTATCATTTTTCTCAAACTCTAATGTGAACAGAGATATTTAGAATTTTAACTTTCAATCTTTAATTGTAAATATTTTTGTAAATATTAGTGTAACAGAAAAATGATAAGAAACCAAATTACAGTAAAACTTAGTACCTATCATTGAACTCCTGATAAATTTTTCGATTTTTCAAATATTAAGGGAGATAGTCAAATTTTGTGTTTTCCCGTCCCTCTAAACCCCCTTTCCCCTCGTTCGATTTTACCCATTAACGAACTTGACCTTTAGAATACCAAATTTAAGAGTAAATATTAGAGTACACGAAAAAAGGATAAGAAACAAAAAAACAAAAAAGGATAAAAAATTGTAGTAAAATTAATATTTTATAACTTTGGTTCTTATACATTTTTTTCCCCAGTACTAAGAGAGATCCTCCTCTCTCCAAACCCCCATTTTCCTTGTCTGAGTTTGCCCAATAACGAACCTTTCAAATTCTAAAACCACTTTACATACCAAATTTCATTCTGATCGCATTTTAACTGGTCACTAGATTGGCTACAGACACATCGAAAATGATAATTTACAATGCTTGAACAGAAATTATGGCAAATCTATAAATTTTATGAAAAAAGGTTTCGAACAAAAATTGTTTATCTTTAGACAAGAAAAATTGTTATAAAATTTTTCTGGTATGTCTTACCGTTTTTGAGGTATAAATTTTACGTGGGACGAAAATTTTCGGTTTTCAGAACTTTCCATATTTAGTAACTTTTCTGGGTGGTTTCAGCCTAAGACATTTCTGCCTACTAAAAAACCAAGTTTTTTAAAACAACCCTAGGAATTACCCCACAATATGGATGAGAGAGTGAGTGAGTGAATCAGTCAGTCAGTCCCCAAAATGTTGATTTTTAGGGTAAAATATCTCGGAAACTATTAAAGTTGTAATGTTGAAACTTGATAAATACCGTCAGATGGTGGGTCTCAATCTATGTTTAAAATTTGAGCTTTTTCGGTTCCTGAGATACAGAGTTCCTAAAAACCGTCTTTAATCTTTCTTGTAAACATAGTACTTAAATTTGGCCAGACCCACCGTGCTATGTGATAAAAAAAATGTCCGTCTTATAAAAACAAAATATTTTTATTCGATACGTTTTTGCATAAACTGGATAGTTTTGCCACAATTTCAACTCAATCATCTATGATTACATCAGATTACAGAATCATATGTATTAAGGAACCTTGATGTGCATCACAAGTATTGCATTCATAAAAAACTCAGTTTACACAGGATATTTAAATAATTAACTCAGATAGTTGTTACACTTCTTACTTAATATATTCAGTAAATTGTCGGATCAGTAATTATCTTAACAGAGCAAAACAAAAAAATTAAAATATTTTCAACATATTTTGTTGAATAAAATATAAAGCATCTAAATTATTTATCTAATAAATTAATTTCTTTTAAATAAATTGTTTTATTTTATTCCAGAACAACCTATTAATATTATCATTGTTCCCGACAATACGAATTTTAGCTGACAAAGATATTGAAATTAATAATCACAAAAACTATGATCAAACAACAAAACCTGAAAATGCAACGACAACAACAACAACCACAACAACAACAACAACACCAACACCAACAACAACGACGACGTCGACATCGACGTCGACAACAGCTGAAACATTTATCGCAGAACCAAAAATTAATGACAGAATGGATAACCGAATTGAGGATTTAGTTGCCGAGGAAAGTAGTTTGAACAACACAATTATCTTATTGGAGAATGTAACTGAAAGTACTCCAGATATAATAATCAATGATATTAAAACAACAGCATTAAATGATTCATTAATGTCAGAAACAGTTTCGGGAACAGTACGATATTTAACAATAATCAAAAAAATACCAGTTCCGTATCCAGTAGAAAAGATTACACATGTACCAATCACAAAACATGTCCCATATCCGGTGAAGGTGTTCATTGCACAACCATATCCAGTCGAAAAAAAAGTTATGGTCCCAATCAAAGTATACATAAGAGTTCCCGTAGCAGTACCACAACCGTATCCCGTCGAAAAAGAAGTTATGTATCCCGTACATGTTCCAGTCGATAGACCTATTCCCGTTAAAGTATACATTCCAAAACCGTTTCCAATATATAAAGAAATCAGAATTCCTGTAAAATTCCCTGTACCTCAACCCTATCCAGTTGAGAAAAAAGTCCCTTATCCGGTTCCAGTTAAAGTTCACGTACCGAAACCGATACCAGTTACGAAATTAGTACCATATCCCGTAAAAGTTTATGTCGATCGTCCAGTTCCAAAATTGGTACCAAAACCATTCCCTGTGAAAGTGGAAAAAGAAGTACATGTTCCAGTTGAGAAAATGATACCAGTTCCAGTTAAAGTTGAAGTAGAACGACCGGTTCCAGTACCAGTTGAAAAAAAGATACCTTATCCAGTGAAAGTGCATGTACCTGCACCATTTCCAATTTACAAAAATGTTTATGTTCCAGTGGAAAAACTTGTACATGTTCCGGTAAAAGTACCAGTGGAACGACATGTACCGGTAACAGTTGTTAATCCTGTACCAATCACACTGGAGAAAAAAATACCAGTACCGTATCCAGTGAAAGTACCGATTATTGTACCAGGCGAGGATGATGAAGATAATGTTGATATTGTGGAAAAGCGTGAATGACTAGATAAAGGGTCATCAATATCAGATCAAGTTGTAGAAACATTTCAAAAAATATATTGTGATATTTATAAACCAAAGTCTAAAGTACTGTTGTTTTTATTTAAACAATTTTACGACAAGTTTTGTCCAATGGTACATTTTCTAGTTCATACTTAATATTAAGAACACATTTCTTGTTCGAATTGGATGCTTTGCTAACAAGAACAAATGTATCGAATCAATCGACATATTTTTTATAACGCATGTAAGAAGTGTCCTCATTAATGATTAACTTCGATGATTGGTCTTTAGTTTTTTTGTTTTATAATAATGTTAATTAAAGTAATTAAAGGTTGTGCCAATTTTATTGAAACATTTATTGTCAAACTGTCATTAGTTTTTAAGATGATGCTGTAAAAGTATTTTGTATTGAATTAGTCGATACTTGACGAAAATCCATGTTAATTATTAATGATTTTATACCCAGTATATGTAAAAATATACAAGGTATATTAAGTTTGATCACGACTTTGTAACGCTTAAAAATATTGATCGTAGGCATGAATGTTTGGCATATGTGTTCATAAAACGGCCTATTTCGGTCATTTCCGCATGTCCGTCTGTCGGTGATAAAATAAGAACGAAAAGAGATAACGAGCTGAAATTTTTTTGTGTGATCTAGAGCAAAAAATTAACGTCAAGTTCGTTAATGTGCAAAATCGGACCATGTTTGGGAAAATGGGCAAAACTGCCTATCTTTGATACCGTAAGAAATATAACAAAAAATTTCCATAAACTCAATATTTTTCTCATAATTTGTGCTCAAAAGTTCCTCGGAAAGCGAAAAATATGCCCATCTTTAAAACCATAGGGGATTTTTTTTTTTTTAAATTGTTGGACAATTCAAAAATTGTTAACAATTCAAACATTGATATACAATTCAGTATATACTCAATATATACTGGGTATTCAAACAATTAATTAATCAATATTTTTATTTTAGCCGAATTTCAGAAGTAAATACAACAATTGTTTTAGTACCGATGATAGAATTTCGTAAAAATTTCTACAAATGTTCATCGATCCTACCAAACAGATATTAAAAATGGCCATCGTTAAAATTTTTATACTTGTATATATATATCGGGTGTCCAAAAAGTTTTTACACGGCATAATAAATCGTTTAAGGTGGCTCTAACTAAAAATTTTCAAACGGTAACCCCTAGTAATTTTTCCCTTATTACCTGAAATAAAATGTACAGATTTAGAAACAAAGTTTGAAATTCTACAAAGATTATAAACCACAAAGGTGTAACAAATTAAAGTTATACACATAAATTTATACAAAATTTAAAAAAAGTGGAAATTATAATAGATTTTATTATAAGTGACCAACTAGATTTTCAAAATTCTCCTCTCCTCTTTGTTGATAATTAATTTTTGGCAAAGTGTAATCTATAATAATATTATATGAACCATTCTGCCTCACATTTCATAATATATTTAAGAAAATTGTAAATAAATAAAATAAAATTTTTAAAACTAATTTATTTTTACAAAATTAATTTTATTCCAAAAAATTCTATTCAATATGAACTTCAACAAATTAAGGCTCACAACAATTAATTAATAATAATCAAATTGTATATTTGTTTAATTTTATATATTTTTAAATTGTTAACTTTAATTTACTACAGCTAATATGTGGTTTATAATAATCACATCTTGGCATCATTCCGACAATAATTTCTACAACTCTATATTTTATTTCAGCTAATCCTTTACCGATATTATTACTTTTAGGTTTTACATGTATTTCCCTAATGGTCTAAGATCCGGCATTAGAAAAACCTTCCCTCATCTGTTAATTGATTGAAATATTATTGAAAACGCTTATTGCATGCAATATAAACAATTTGGCAATGTAATGCCTGCCAGGGTAGTTCTGTTGCAATTAACATTAATTAATTAATGTTAACATTAATTAATTAATGGTTAACATTAATTAATTAATTAGGAAAAATGTTTTCATAAATTAAAATGTCAGAAAAATCGGGATCCATGTATACCTATCCTCTTAAATAAGAGGATAACAACTCAATTTACAAGCAAAAAAGCCGTGCGCTGGCGTTCCGCAATTCAAGTCAATCGGTCTAATCTAGGACAATATCTGCGCATATGCATTTAACACTTCAAAAATAATGAATATTTAAATAGTCAAAGAGAACTCTAGGTTTTTTGAAATTACATTTCAAATTTTGCACCAATTCCTAGAACATTTTTTTGTATTTTATAAATACGTATTTCGACGTGTCTCAAGCACCAAATTAGCACAACAAGCAACATATCTCTGAATCCATATCCCAGAGATAGTTACGATTAGCTAATTCATACTGATGATGACTACCGTGTAGTCGAAATACGTATTTATAAAATACAAACAAATGTTCTAGGAATTGGGGCAAAATTTGAAATGTAACTTCAAAAATACTTTAATATTCACGTCAATTTTCATATTAAGGCCAGTTTTGAGAAAGATGCCCTTGATATAAGTCAATCAAATGTCTTTGCAGTACTCTCATCAAAGAGTATACAGACATCCATATCTAAATCTTAAGATTCCACGGTAAAATTAGTAAATAAAATTTTTCACAAATAGCATGACAACGAGACGCTCATTCAAACTACTTATGTTGTTTGAAATCTAGAAGCATTTAACATCGCACTGACTTCCCAGAGTTCGTTTCAAGTAAAACAATTTTTATGTGACTCATATAGATTTTGTTATACATAACATTTTGTAAATATTCTGTTTTTTAATAAAATTTTTGAAATTAGATACTGTTATTTGGAGTTTGCATAAACGTTCAACAAAGCAAGTACAAACTTGAAGATTCCAATCTTAAAAATCCATATACATTGTCACTAATCCAATATATTTATTTTTAAGTTCATTTAAAACATCCTTAAGTATTATTTCGTATAGTCCATCTTATTGTCCACAGTCCCAAATAAACTTACATGTATATGTGAGATTCATCCCGCAACTAACGCTTCATACGTAATCATCTAGAATTTAAAATCATATTTTCATTGGTTATATTTTTAATTTTTCCATAAAATATGCTGCAGAGAAGTCTATTATCTTGGATATGCAACTTGTAATACAAATATGTAATAACAGATGCATATGATCTTTGAAGAAAGTATTATTTCGTTGTACTGTGTATAAAGTAGAAGGGTTTTTTAACAATCGATTATTAAAGAATAAAGAACAATTTAACTAGGTATAATGAACAAAAATTAAGCAATAATAAAAATATAATTAAATTAATTTTTATCTCTAATTATACCGTCAACCTTGACAGAAATATGTAATTAGACAATCAAAAAAATTAATGATTTAAAAATCTTTCATTTATTTAAAAAGCAATTCTTATGAATTGAAATGTATCACTCATTTTTTTTAAATTTCATATTACAATAATAACTAGTTATTAAAATGTAAAATTTTGAATTTTCTGCCAAAGAGGAATTTATTATAAATGGTCCCCAAAAGTGTATTTTTTTTATTATATTTTTCCTTGTTTTTTGAGGTCAATTCTATCGTTTAAACAAATTATTATCCTGTTTTTAGTGCACGTCGTTCGTTGGATTCAAATTATTAACCATTGAGTTTTAAAAAAAAAAACGTTAAAATGAATATACCAGTATGTATAATCGTTATATATATTTGGTATACATTCATATACAACTATTTAAAAGGTATTTTTCATAGAGATAATGTATATATGTTACAGTAAATGTACACTCTTGGGAAATGTACACTTTTACCGTAAAATGTGTACATTTCCCAAAAAGTTAGGTATATGCGAACTGAATATAATGTATATGTACATTTCCCGGCAAATGTGTACTCTTGCCTTCACGTTTTGGTAAATATATACTCTTACCTTCATGTTTTAAGAAAAGTTGGAAAATTTTGGCACGATTACCATAAAAATATGCAAAATTCCAACAGACGCCGGTTGCGAGAACCGGCGACACCAAAAATAAAGAATAATCCCTGTCAACGTGAGTCTCGCATTGTACCACATAAAGTACTCATTGAATCAATCATAAATGTTCACTAACACTATATATTTTTACTAGATACGTTCAATTAGCATAGTTGTAATAAGTAAGGTTATTATACTATACTTTATATTGATTTGCTTTGACTGGCATGAGTGAACTACCTTAATTCACTTTTTACTCAGTCGAATTCGTTCGATAATTTTATCAAGATTACAAAACATTCGATGACAAAAAGGAACATTCCTGCATAATATAAATATTAATTTATTATACCCAGCATAACCAGTCAAGTAGCCGAGCGGTCTAAGGCGTCATGTCTGCGCAGTATGCAGTACTTGGAAACTGGGAGGTTATGGGTTCGAATCCCGACATGGGCAGTTTGTCAATTATAAAAAAAAAAGGGGCGGTTGATTGACTAAACTGTCGGCGTATGGACAAGAACGAAGTAACCGGCTATGCTTGAGAAGGTTTTCTGCAGTTTCCTTCACGAACTCCAAATGAATATCGGCATAGTTCCTATCATAGTCGGCTGCAGCCGCATATCCTAACAATACCTAGTCTACTCACAAATTCCTTCCACTCCACTCACATTCTCACATCCTAAGGCATCACAATGGACCTTATGGTCGAAGTGTAGCCCGTCCAGGGCAGCCTTGACAATCTACCTCTACCTCATACCCAGCATATGTCAATATACAAGGTATATTAAGTTTAGTCCCGACTGTGTAACGCTGAAAATATTAATCCTTGGCATAAATGCTTGGCAAAGGTGTTCATAAAATGGCCTAATTCGGCCATTTAGGCATGTCTGTCTGTCTATGGACTCAAGAACGAAAATAGATAACGAGCTGAAATTATTTTGTGAGAGCAAAAACGTAAGGTCAAGTTCGTTAATGGGCAAAATCGGACCATGTTTGGGAAAAATTGGCAAAACTGCCTATCTTTGAAATCGTAAGAAATATAACAAAAATTTAAAACCAAAAAATCTTCTTCTTTTTAAAATAAACAACTTTTGCTTGAAAATTTTTTCCATAAACTTAATAGTTTTCTCATAATTTGTGCTCAAAAGTTCCTAGGAAAGCGAAAAATATACCCATCTTTAAAACCATAAGAGATTTTTTATAACTTGTGGAACAAATCAAAAATTGTTAACAATTCAAACATTGATATACAACTCAGTATATACTGGGTAATCGAACAATTAACTCAGTTAGTTGTTACATTATTTGTTTTTAATTAACTTAGTTGACATTAAAACTTGAAGAAAAAAAATCTGTATTTAAAAAATAATAATTATAAATATTTTTATTGTATATTTTGGATTATTAAATTACAATTACTTCATACAATAAAAATATAACTACATTTACAATTTACTATGAAAATGTACAATTTAAATCCTTCTTTTGTATAAATAAAATTTTTTTTTTAATAAAAACATTATTACTTTTCAGTCCATTTAAAATTATCTAATTGTAAGTAATATTATTACTTAACAATTTAACATTATACATGTATATATATTTAACATTATATAATGCTCTATCTCATGTATATTCATTTCACTCATATGAATATTATATGAAGTGGTCTAGAAACATTGGAAACAATTGCTCGACTTTTTTCAAACGTACTAGTTTTAGACTATGAGCTGGAATGACCAAATGATCTATTGACCAAAAAGTTTAATAAAATTTCAAATTCGCCCCCTTTACCTAGATCAGTTTTTTGTATTATAAATACGTATTTCGACTACAATGTAGTCATCAGTATAAATTAGCTAGTCGTACTTTACTTTTGACAATTAGAAATAGATATAAAGTTGAGATCAATAGACAAAAATAAAATTAACTAAATTAAAATATACTAGATTTAAAATATAATAAATTTTAAGTTATATTGAAATTATTCTTGTTAAAATTTCCTTCATTCACATTTATTCCTGTTAATTTTACTCTTATTAAAATTACTCTTATATTGTCGCAGGATATGTTACTTGTACTAATTTAGTGACAGTTTCACAATTTATCTTGGTTTTACGCTACTTATATATGTTCGCCCGACTTTAGATGCTATTCTATGAGTTATGCCTTACGCAGTGAACACGTTTTTGTATTTTGACATCTTTAGAGAGAGATGAACATATTGGCACTTGATTTTACCGTAAGATTTTGATTAAATCTGAATTTGGTACCGGTTCATTGTCTAGATTCATAATATTACTTTTGATTTTCTGAATGTATATGCTTTCGTATGCATCCAGCTCTGAGGGATTTTGTACAGCCTTAACAAGTTTTAAATTGGATTTGTCGATTTTATGGTCATTTAAACTATTATAAGTTAATTAACGTAGTTGCATTATATAATTTGTACTATATTAAATACAAGAGTGCTTGTCTGATGACTAATATAAAGCAACATTTGACACAGTCAGTACTTGGATGGGTGATCGCTTGGGACCGCTGGAGCTTTTTTGTTATTTTGTAAAAATTAATTTATATTTTTTTTATTAAAATTTTGTTTCAGATGTCAATTTGAATTCTCATTTCCATAAAAATTATAAACTATATCGTTGAATTTTTTAGAAGTTTCACTTCTATCACGTGTACGGTGTTACACGTGACTACGTTATTACTTTTTTTTTAATACCTAAAAATTTTTTCGAAAGTTAAATTCTTTGGTCATTTAACCTCACTTTTAACTTGCAGTAAACAAATTTTCAGAACTATGTTTTATGAGTCCAATTTCAACTAAAAGTTATCTACTTTACCGCTTCTGGGAGCGGTTGGGCCTCAATCTACACTTCCTGGAACATTTTCTTTCAATTTCTTTTTTCAATATGTAATACTACACCAATTTTCGGAACTATGTTCGATCGTTTTTTGGTAAATACCAAAACTCTACACGCCCCCCACCCACAATCTCCGCCTCACCTGAGACTTCTGCAAAATGTGGCAATTGCTTGGACGATATCATGGGAAATTTATGAGAAAAAATCACGACTATATTTTATCAGTTCACTTTTATGTAGCCCCAGGTCTTAGACCATTTAGCCGTATGCGGATTTCTAATATGCAGGAATATATAATATAAGCTAGGTTTTTAAAATGTAAATATATAGGAATTTATAAAGTTATATTTCTTTTGGTGCGTTTTAAGAATCCGATCAGAGTGTATTTTCAGCGTGATATAACGAATCGTTGATATAACACTCGACTGATGTGCACTCGCTTAATCGATGTTACGCAGTTTTCTATCCGTCTCTATTCCACAGTGCTTGGGAGATATTTAGTAAAAAATGTGTCATACCCGACTAGAAATTTTTACCTGAAACTGACAAGGACCGGATCTGGTCAACTGATCCGTACCTGATCCGTCATGTAACGCAGACGATTAATCTGGGCCCTATCTGGCATGCCCGACCTGGAACATATCTGGCTGCTTGGCTCGAATCGGATCTGGCATGCCTAATAGGCTCCAGATCAGGCATGCGAGCTTAGAAACGGATCTGGCATACCTGATAAGATCCAGATCAGGCATGCCAGCTTGGAAACGGATCTGGCATGCCTGATAAGATCCAGATCAGGCTTGCCAGCTGGGAAACGGATCTGGCATGCCTGATAAGATCCAGATCAGGCATGCCAGCTTGGAAATAGATCTGTATCTTAAGTTGTTCTATAGATTTAAAAACAAAACAAGTTTAATTCAATTAAATTTAAATCTTTTATTGATGAATTACAAAATTTAGTTTACAATAATATAAATTTTTTTCACTTTCTTCTAAGCGTAATAATCGATGATCATCCCAATTTCCGTCGTTTTAATTGCTGACGTTATACCTTTAGTTTTTAAGCCGAATTTCAGCTTGCTCGTAAGAACCTATAAAAATTTGCGTTAATTAATAATTTTAATGTAAAGTCATCATACTATACTTTATTCATAAATATAATTCTAAAAAAAACTAAAATAAATCACTTACAAGCGCTGCCATGAATTTCAACATGATATTGTGACAATTTTTTACCATTTCATGACGTTTTTGGCACTTTATTTTATTTGTAAACGGCTCTGACATATATGTCCAAGACATATGATTCAATTTTTCATTCCAAACTATCCATGACTTTGGAACAATAATTTCCTTTTGAGGTATTATCGATATAATCCCATTCGATATTTGTTTCAATATATTATCTGACCCGACAGACGTTGTCCTGACTTAACGTGACTATGGAAACGACAATCAAAATTGACATTTCAAAATTAAAACAAAACTTAAATAAAATAATTTTATAGTTATCTTTTTGAAGTAGAGTTTCCGTAGAAATGAGAAAATCAACACAAATTTTAACCAACTCCAAAAAAAAAGAAATATCCAAATCCGTTCCTAGTCTGGTTCATGTCAGGCAAACCCTATATAATATGAATACTTTAACATTGGGCTTGCCAGATGGATACCTGTTCAGGAACTGATCGGGTACCAGTCCGGCATGATTTTAAAACTTTTGAAATAATTTTATTATTTTGTTAAAAAAATATAATAATTAAAATTTATTTAATATTAATAAAGTTGAAAAAATTTCATTTTACAAAGTTTTAAAATATCCTACAATTGTGAGCTAGGGTTATCCTCATCCGTTCGTAGACTGGCCCATGTCAGGCAAAACCCAATATAATATGAACACTTTATAATTGGGCTTGCCAGGTGGATACCTGTTCAGGAACTGATCGGGTACCAGTCCGGCATGATTTAAAATCTTTTGAAATAATTTTATTATTTTGTTAAAGAAATATAATAATTAAAATTTATTTAATATTAATAAAGTTGAAAAAATTTCATTTTACAAAGTTTTAAAATATCCTACAATTGTGAGCTAAGGTTAACCTAATCCGTTCCTAGTCTGGCCCATGTCAGGCAAACCCTATATAATATGAACACTTTAAAATTGGGCTGGCCAGATGGATACCTGTTCAGGAACTGATCGGGTACCAGTCCGGCATGCCCGATCTGGCATGCCATACTCGTTACTGATGCGGACCAGATATAGTGTCCGGCAAACATCTGGCATTTTCTGCTCGGGTACATGAGAAAATTAAAATTATATATTCTTATATTAATTAGATGCTTAGCAAAACGAACAACAAGTAAGGCTGTCACATAAGTTACCCCACTCTTTAGTGAACAATAATTTTTGTGTGTGCTATGATTTTCGCATATTAAAATGCGAGACAATATTATTCATTGTGAAACGGAAGATGAATGATTGTTATTATTTTGGTAAATAGCTACACCGTCTGATCTTACATTAGAACATTTAAATTTTGACATTACTGTTGAAATTCGGTATAGAAATGTCTGCATTACACCATATTTATGATAAAATTCGTTACGCAGGAGCTGCTTCAACTTAGCGAATTTCCTTAGAATACATAAATCACTCTCTAGGGGCCACAACTTTAGTTTGATCAAAATGAAATGTCCTATATGATTTTAGTATTTTCAAGTCCAATTTTATTAATTAATGACATACGTCGAGGGAAATGGAGGGGGGGGGGTGTATAAAGAAAGATGAAACACAAAATATAAAATCAAAAAATGCGTAAGAAATAAAGTTGTAGAAAATCATATTTGCTACAATTCATCACCTTATCATTTTTGCTGAAACTCTAATGTGTGCAGAGATATTAAGGAATTTAATATTCAATCTTAAACCGTCAATATTTCTGTAAATATTAGTGTAACAGAAAAAATGATAAGAAACAAAATTACTTAGTACCTACAACTTTACAACTTTACTTCTTATAAATTTTTCGATTTTTCAAATATTAAGGGAGATATGTCGAATTTTGAGATTCCCCCTCCCTCTAAACCCCCCTTTCCCCTTATCCGGTTTAACCCATTAACGAACTTGATCTTTTGATTACCAAAAGCGCTTCAAATACCAAATTTCATTCCGATAAAAGTGATTACAGACACATATTTATATATATATATATATATATATATATATATATATATATATATAAATATAGATATATATTTATAGATATATATATGTCCATAGATATATATATATATATATATATAAATTTTACAAATGGGTATTTTTGGCATCTACTAGATAGGATCGATGGGCATTTGAAGAAATTATAGCGAAATTTTGACTTCGGTACGGGACCAATATTTCCTTTCTCTATTTCCTTTCAGGAAATTCGCTAAAAGAATAATATTAGAATTACAATTACTAGCCACATTATCAATGATATCATTTTTATTGGAACGCCAACTTTGTATAATAAATGCATATGTTGATAAACCGAGCCTGGTCTTGATAAATTTCTCTTACGGTTTTAAAGATGGATATTTCCCCCCCCCCCTGGCGGCAAGATGCATCGTCCAATTTGAAAAATTCTTTTTGCGTTAGATAGCCACATTCGTGAGGAAGGCTATAGGCTATCTAGCATTACGTTAAAATTCTTAGTAAGCCTTAAATATTGTTATTTGTAAAGTAAGTCGGAAGAAAAAAATATATTCAATAGATATAGATATACAAATTCGGCCGGAGGGAGATTTTTTTTAAAATAATTTATTTATTTTTTTAAATTTGTATTTATTTAATTTATTTAATTTAAATTTAACGCGGGTGAAACCATGGGGGATAGATAGTCAAGAGATAATTTTCGAGAAATTAAAAATCTAAATAATTTTCAAGATTTTGAAGTAAACATTTCAAAAATTTTTAAGGTTTTTGATGCGAAACAAAACCAGGTTTGTCTATTTCTAGGCAAGAACGTGAACAATGTTTTCTCTCTCGACATACGAAACAGTCAGTTTTAATCGAATCAAAAACGGGTGACCGATTATTTTTTAGACACTTTCTATATAAAATACACTTTATGTAAAATAATGAATATAATTACTTGTTAACTTTAAAAATTAATAAGCATTACTTATTGAAACAGTCTTCACAATAGATTATAGAAAATTTTATTATTATTATTAAAACTAATTATAATCAGTAGCGGATTAATGCCACGCTACAAGTACGTGATTGGTGACTCCCTGCGGTCTCCTGTTCTTCATATAGAAAATTCCTCCCCAAGGAAGGCAGGTATAACGAAATGATGCAGTAAATGCTGATTTATGTCTCAGTGACAAATTCTGCGAAGAGACTTTCAAATTTCCATGTAAATCGAGTCAAATGCAAATAAGAGGTGAAGTATACATCGAAATATCCGAATGTATATTTCTTATGGATCTAAATAAATCGTTTAGGGAATATACAAAAGATATTGAATCGTTTCTTAAAACTTATCAGGAACACTTAGATGGTAACTTGCATAACGAATTAAATTTTATAAATATTGGAATAATATGTGAACCTTCAGATAAAACGATCACCCGATCATTCCGATCTTCATGAGGTAATAATTAGGGATAAAATCAAGTAAACTTTCGCAAATATGGATTCACAAGAGGGTTCATCGAACCAGTTTATAACCATTTAACAAACTGGTCCGGCGAACCTTCCTTTACGCAACTTTAATGATGGTAAAAATTCAAAAAAACCGATAACTGATCGAAACAAGTTTAATATTTTGACAGTTAATTCAGATATACTTTGCCAAATAAATATTGACAAAGTAATTACAGAGGTTGATAATCTTTGTCTAATTTTTAAATTATTGTTAAGTGCAAAACTTTCAAATTATTATAAGAATATTTGTATCCTAACCAAACTTAATACAAAATAAAAATTCTTATTTTGATTAAAATTGGTTTTATTTTCTACCTACCGAAGCCAAAAAGAATAAAAGATCTAACTATAAAAGTAATCGCGGAGTTCCATTTAAAATAAGCGATTCAAAGGTTTGTCTAATTTGTTAACTATCGTAAACTGTAAAATTTCAAATCATTACAAAAAGATTAAGTCGAAATACTTTTTAAATTAAACGGGTTTATTATACAATCGATGATATGCCAAAAGTAGAAAATAATATGATGAACCAATCTGGGACACAAATAAAATTTGGCACGCATATATTCTAAAATTTTTTTATATTATGGAAATGAATATATGGATTTTTACTGTCTTCTATGTTCTAAATATTTATAGTCAAATCGTTTTTTATGTCCTTCACGGTTTTATTTGAGTCTGAAGCCCAAAGGTGATCCATAATATTATTTTCTAGCTTTTTCTAGTTTCCTCATTCATTGTATAATACAACCGTTTAATTTAACACGTTGACGACAACGGTACTTTTCGGGATTCCAATCTAAGAAGATTGTATAAAAAATTATCACAAACAATAAAAATATTCTTATGCTTGTTGATTTTGAATAAACTGAGTATGATTATATTTTCTGTTAATGTCAGTAAGCCAACCTTGATATTTTTTGCTCTCCTCCCTAAGGCTATTATCTATTCATATTTTCACTGATATATTACGAATTTCATCGTAAAATATGGCGTAAGTAAAGAAACACTTAGTTAACGTCCTAGGCAATAACGCTAACTACGAGTTATTTCGTAGTCAACGTGTTAAAAAGTATTTTCATGTAAGTTTTTAAATTTTTCACGGCACCTCATTTCTATTTTCTGTTTCATGCCATATTTTCGAAATAGATCATTTCAACGATACCACATTATTCTATTTTCATGTGAATCGATTTTGTAGAAGTGGTAGAAGTCATGAAGCTGAAGAAATGAAGCTAAACAAAACCTTTTAAATTACTGACTCTTTAATTTACTGACTTATACCAGTCCAAGTGGCCGAACGGTGTAAGACGTTATGTCTGCACAGTATGTCTGCTTGGAAACTGGGGAGTTATGAGTTCAAATCCCGACATCGGCAATTTATCAATTATTAAGAAAAAAAGGGGGCGGTTAATTGACTAAACTGTCGGTGTATGGACAAGAACGAAGTAACCGGCTATGCTTGAGAAAGTTTTCTGCAGTTTCCATCACGAACTCCAGATGAACATTATATAATTATATAAATTTCTTTTTATTTTCTACCATTTGAATCTAGGCAACAGAACTGCTAAATGACTTGAGGCCTCCTCAATATTTAATACGCCACTGACTTTAATGATATGTTTTAATTTAAAAAAAAGAAAGAAAAATATATAGATCAAACATGCGCATGTAAAAATCATTTCACTTTTTATTTTGTATAAGTATACTTATAGATTAAAAATTTCAATTATATAATTTAAAATCGTTTCAATATAAAAAAAAAAATTATCTAGCTAAATTATATATTTAAGATAAAGTATATGTGCTTCATTACCGCTAATGAGCTTGTAGATTTTTATTATAATATTTTGATGTCTCTCACAAAAAAAAAAACCACCTCAAACTAAATTTCTAATAATTTTTAGAAAGATCAGGGAAATAAACTGCTATAATCACTCTATTTTTATTCATAACAATCGTAAATAAGCCAAAATGATAATTTTTTAAATTTAAAAAATATATTATTATCTGATGAACTGTGTTCCGAATGTATATTTTCTATTGAAGGAACTGTGTTCCGAATGTATATTTTCTATTGAAGGAACTGTGTTCCGAATGTATATTTTCTATTGAAGGAACTGTGTTCCGAAACTAGTCAAATTAAAATTATTGTTACGAAAAAATTTAGTTTAAAAACTAAAACATGATTATAGAAAAATCGAGCTCTAAAAAGTATGAAACAAGAAAGTATTATCATCTGAAATTTTTATGTACAAACTATTCAATATTTATCGTCTATTAAATAAACAAGTTACACGTAATATATTTTAATGTATTTAATACATATTCATAGTGATGTTCAAAGGATAGCCGTGGTCATATGCCACGTTATTTTATAGAAATTATTTCCAATTATCGGGTGCATAAAAGTAAAGCCGCAAGCGACAGATAACCTGATGTATATTTTTTTATATGTGCTAATTAAGTCCTTTCATTTAACACCCAATAATCAATCACCCAATATCATTAAACTTTTTTTCCCACCACTTTATGTCCTCTTGAGGGCGCCATATTCAATTTAATGTGAGCCTATAACCAGCAGACGATCAAGACGCTTTCAACGATACCTCATTGGTCAAATTATGATCAGTAGTTTAGAAGTTATGAGGGAACAGATGAACATGTATGCATCGTGCCGAACACATAACCACTCTCCTTGCTTCGCCATCGTCGGGTAAAAAGTATGTTATGTGTGTTTGTCCGAAGTATTTAGAGAAAACTACAGGAGAGATAGCAAAATAAAGATGGGAGTAGACCCTAAGTAAGTTTTCCTTACGACCTCAGATCTCTCCTTAGTTCATAGTTTCTATAGAAATGCAAGCATTAACAAAATTAAATTAAAACTACAGGAGATAGCAAAATAATGATGGGAGTAGACCCTAAATAATTTTTCCTTATGACCTCAGATCTCCTTAGTTCATAGTTTCTATAGAATTATTACAAGCATTAACAAAATTTTGGAAATACAAAATTTGTCAATCTATTGAAATAAAAAATTTTGACGTTTGGAAATGCCAAAATTTTGAAAAATAATAATTATTGGACATAAATTTCTTATGCACTCTTTTTTAGAATTTTTTGAAGCCCAGGCAAAGTCGGCTTTTACTGCTAGTACTTATATAAAAAATAGCGACCCGACCCGGCTTCGCACGGTTAATTAGTACACTTGAATCTGAGCTCATTGATCGGAGAATCGATAAAATACAACAGCCAAATATATGGTTATATCCACACTATTACAACACCTCACATGTGAGAGTTTAAAAAAAATTGTATAATATGTAACTAAGGTGATATGTAACTTTAGTGTATTAACTTAAAATTTAATACGTAAGCCATGAAAGCAAATTTTTTTTTGAAATATCTATATTATTTACACATACGAAATTTTAATTAGAATGTACTATACATATAAACGTTCCGGAAAAAATTATCTTCATGATGCTGAAAACCGTTTCAAAATCCGTAGCGTGGTTTAGAAGGAGTTAGCGGATAAACATACAGATAGACGCGGAAGGCGGCCTCCTATTTATACTATGTATAGATAAAAAGTCTTAAATAAATAAGTTTAAAAATCTATACCCTGACTACGAAAAAAGCACGAAACAATTTTTAAAATATTTATCGTAGTCGTGGCCCAACCGCGATGCACGAAGCAAAACTGTAACAATAACTGGCCTTCGACTACGAGAAATAATTTTAAACTTGTTTCGTGCTTTTACTACTTGTATAATCTCTGTCAACTAATCAGTGCGGTTTCGATGTCATTTAATTTTGAAATAAGTTTTGAAATAAATAATATTTTCTTCCTTTTCTTCTCCTGAACGAAGCCATTCTTAGAAAGACCATTATTAAGTGGAAAGAGGATTGTACTTGTGGTGCAGTACCTGTGGATTGTACTTGTGGTGCAGACATTTATGGTCCGAGTTCAAACGGACGGGTTCCGAACATATTTTCTCTCTTCAAAGGCCCCCCATAAGCAATGCAATAGCAGCCATTACGGAGCTATCACAATATGGAGGAAGAGGAAACAATGATCCACCTTCACTGTCACTGTCCAGTTTTGCTTAGAAAACACTGACACACTTGGGTAATTAAAACAGTCACTAAAACGCATTCTGAATATTTGAAACAAGTTGGATTTCAGAAATAGAGCTTTGGTTTTATCAGATAAAATCAGATAAACAGTAAAGCCCAAGTAAAATCTTTGGTATCGTACATAAGGATTAGATTGATAAATAGTGATGCCGCGAAAGTCAAGGGAAACTAGGCAAGACAAGAATAAGTCAGCGAGAGATGAGACGATAATTACTATAAGTACTCTCTTTCAATCTCTATAGATTTTTAATCTGAAAAAATGTACTAATCAAAACGATAAAGACGATAGGAAACTTTTAGAAGTCAATACAATACAAGAGACATGCTACTTTCATCTCGCGGCATCACTATTTCTAAAGACTGGGCTTAACTTACTAAAAGCAATAAGTAACACGATTCTTCCATCTCACCTCCGATGCATGTATTCTCAATATTAGGCAACTTGTTTTTTCACAGATGTACGTGTCTATGGCTTATATGATTTTAAAATTTACAAAGCATATCGAAAAAAAAAAATTTTAATTAGGAAGTATATGTTGTGTGTACCAATGTATTAAAATGAAGCCAAGTGTACAACAAAAAAATAAATTAATTGCAAATATTTTGACTCAATTGAATGAATTTAAAAAATATTCCATATCTACTAAAAATATGCAGTGAAATAATCATATTGCGTCTATAAAATGTATATTCTTCTACATTATAATAATAATAGTAATTCCCTTCTCCCGTTTACTTTACGGAATGTCAAACAATTATTCATGTATGTATGTATGTGTATGTGTGTGTGTATAATCATCGCACATACACGAACAACTAATATATTCAAAACAGTACAATTTTTTTTTATACATTAATAATTCGAAAGTAGATTAAGAAGACTAATATTTTGTGAGTGGAATGGATTATATATATAATGGTATAGCACCTAGTCAATAGTATCCAGTTACTACCTGGACTTCCATAGCTGAACTCTCAATCAACAAAGAGATTCACAAGTATTAACAATGAAATCTTTGGTAAGCATACAAAAATTTTCAACAATCAAAGTGCAAGTGAATTTTTTCGAATCTTTAATTGAATCTATAGTGTGAAAAATTAGTGTAATTTTTGAAAAACGTGCGAGTATTTTATTTTAAAAAAATTATCTTTGGGCGATAATTTTATCTCTTTTGAATATTTTCGTATATAATAATATTATTTGTTGGCTACATTTAGTGCAGTGTTGGTCAAATGTATCTAGATCGTTTTTTACTGTTGTATGCTCAAAGTATCCTTAGATACATTGAAGTATCGTAAAAGATACATTGAAGTATCGTATAGTAAAAAATGTTCGTTAGTATTTATATTCATAGTATTTGAAATTTCTTAAACCGGAATCTAAAACATTTTTGGAAAAATAGACCGTTGCTTTAACGTTTAACTTTCCTCTTTGTACAAGTTAAACATTAATTCGTACAAGTAAATCCGGCGATATCTTATTTATTGCCATCATTTAGTTTAGTAAAAACTATTCATAGTAAAAAATGTTCTTTAGTATTTATATTTATAGTATTTGAAATTTCTTAAACCGGAATCTTAAACTTTTTTGGAAAAATAGACCCTTGCTTTAACGTTTGACTTTCCTTTTTGTACAAGTTAAACATTAATTCGTGGAAGTAAATCCGGCGATAACTTATTTATTGGCATCATTTAGTTTAGTAAAAACTATTCATAGTAAAAAATGTTCTTTAGTATTTATATTCATAGTATTTGAACTTTATTAAACCGAAATCTTTAACATTTTTGGAAAAATAGACCGTTGCTTTAACGTTTAACTTTCCTCTTTGTACAAGTTAAACATTAATTCGTGCAAGTAAATCCGGCGATATCTTATTTATTGTCATCATTTAGTTTAGTAAAAACTATTCATAGTAAAAAATGTTCTTTAGTATTTATATTTATAGTATTTGAAATTTCTTAAACCGGAATCTTAAACTTTTTTGGAAAAATAGACCCTTGCTTTAACGTTTGACTTTCCTTTTTGTACAAGTTAAACATTAATTCGTGGAAGTAAATCCGGCGATAACTTATTTATTGGCATCATTTAGTTTAGTAAAAACTATTCATAGTAAAAAATGTTCTTTAGTATTTATATTCATAGTATTTGAACTTTATTAAACCGAAATCTTTAACATTTTTGGAAAAATAGACCGTTGCTTTAACGTTTAACTTTCCTCTTTGTACAATTTAAACATTAATTCGTGCAAGTAAATCCGGCGATATCTTATTTATTGTCATCATTTAGTGTAGTAAAAAACTATTCAGTAAAAAATGTTTTTTCATATCAAAAGATACTTTTCAAATGTATCTGCATTGATATCTAGATGCATTCATTGAGAAGTACCGATATCTGAATATCAAAAAATATATATCTATTACATGACAAATTTAGTATCAGTTTGTTTTTAGCAGGGTTAATTTATTCATAAAAATTCCAAAAAATATTGAGGCTGAATTACTAAAATTCTAGAGAAAGTTAGAACGAAGAAGAAACTCCAGTAAATAAATAATAAATTGTGTTCTTTTAATTTTTTTCAGGTGCTTGCTGTGATTTTAATCGCAGCTGCAGTTTTAGCTGCCGACGATAAAACAATAAAAAAAGTTGAAGAGACCAAAGATGTCAAAAAAGTGGAAGCAGAACCACTAAAATCAGAAGAATCCAAAAAACAAGACAAACGTGGATTATTTGATATCGGTTCGCACCATGGTGGATTTGAGAGTTTAGATTTAGGAAGTAGTGGTGGTCACTTTGATGGTGGCCATTCATTTGGTTCAGATTTAAGCAGTGGTCATGGATTTGGTGGTAGTAGTTTCGGCGGTGGTTACGGTGGCGGTCTTGAAGAGCATCACTCAAAAACGGTGACTGTTGTCAAGAATGTACCAGTACCATATCCAGTCGAAAAAACCATCCATGTACCAATTGAAAAACATGTACCATATCCAGTGAAAGTACACGTACCACATCCATATCCAGTCGAGAAGCAAATTCATGTCCCATATAAAGTACCAGTGAAAGTATCAGTACCAGTTCCACATCCATACCCAGTGGAAAAAACAGTACACTATCCAGTAAAGGTACCAGTTGATAACCCAGTTCCAGTAAAGGTATACGTTCCACAACCCTATCCAGTTGAAAAGAGAATCCCTGTACCAGTAAAAGTACATGTTCCACATCCATATCCAGTCGAAAAAGAAGTTCCATACCCTGTCGAAGTAAAGGTACATGTTCCAAAACCATACCCAGTTATCAAACACGTACCATATGAAGTCAAAGTACCTTACGATAACCCAGTTCCATATCATGTACCAAAACCTTATCCAGTACATATTGAAAAGAAAGTACCAGTACCTGTAGAAAAATTAATACCATATCCAGTAAAAGTACCTGTAGATCATCCAGTACCTTATCCAGTTGAAAAACCAGTACCTTATCCAGTAAAAGTTCCTGTACCACATCCTTATCCAGTAGAAAAAAATGTTCCATATCCAGTTGAAAAAGTTGTACATTATCCAGTAAAAGTACCAGTCGATAATCCAATACCATATGAAGTTGTGAAACATGTTCCTTATGCAGTGGAAAGGAAAGTACCTTATCCAGTAAAAGTACCTGTACCAGTATATGTTAAAGAATCGCATGGATACGGCCATGGGGGTGGTAGTTATGGAGGCTATGGATCATCAGGCAGTTCTGGATTCAGCAGTTATCATCATTAAATAAAGATATTTTACAAAAAAAATGTATAAATCCTTACTCTGTGATTTTCTAGCTCAATAATTTTTTTTATAATTTTGTTAAATTTTCTATATGATTTTCTTATTTTTTTTACTTATCTTATTTATTTTTTAATGCCTTGTGTAAAAAAAAAACAATTGTTTCATGCTTTTGAAAGAAATTTGAAAAAAAATAAATATTTTTTTATAAAAAATTCGTTGTTTTATAATATTAGAGTAACTAACTCATTTTTCCAACATTATATTTTTATCCGATTCAAATATTTAAAGTTTGAAATCGATTGGAAGCTGTAATCTGTATGATTTTCAAAGAAATCTACAAAACTTGCATCCGAATTTTGTCTTGGTTTTCGAAGATAGGCTTCAAACAAAAATTATTTGTATTTTTGCCACATTGTGATTTACTTAGTCTTATCTTAGTCATATTTTACTGGGACTTATCTTTCACCGTTTACAAAAAAACAATTTTTAAGGAGAAGATCGTCACGTCACTATTATGCCTACAACTTTTGTACAAAGCCTTTAGAGAAGAAAAAACTATTTCTACACATCATACGTATATTCTATTGTATTTTGAACTAGCCGTACCTCGCCCGCTTCGCTGACGCTTCAGATTCGGGAGATTCGGATTTTGTTCACAATTTCATGTGTTTTAATTTTTTAAAAGTAGCCTAATTTTTTTCCAAAATAAAAGTAGCCTAAGTTACTCCTTATAACATCAGCTACTTGCCAGTGAAAGCCTCGTTAAAATTGGTTTAGCCGTTTCGGAGATTAGCCGGAACAAACAGACAGGCAGACAGACAATAATTTTAAAAATTGTTTTGTTGTTTTAAGTACCGTATTTATATGCATTTAGTAAAAAGCTGTTATTTTGACATTAGAAACAGACACTTCAATTTTATGTATATACATATGTATACATGCATTGTATGTATAGATAGGATAAATACGATTCAAACAAAAGACCTCAAGACATGATTGTATAAATCCTAATAATATTTTATTAGAAAGTTAACATTATATCACCACCGTATAAATATGAAAAATAAAAAACATTGCTAACCGAATTTTGTTTGTATTTAATAGCGAATTTCAAAATTTGCAGAAATGCTTTATATCCAAAGCTTGAATTCCGGTCAAAAATATTACAACTTTTTTTAGAAAGTTAAAATTATGAATGGAGGTAGTTTCTATGTTAATTTATGTCTCAGAAAGTGCAAGAAGAAAAATATAAAAATAATAATCGATTAATTTAGTTGTTTAATTTATCTATAACGACTTACTCAGTTGGCTTAGAATTTCGTTACATGAGTCTTCTTTATTTGCAACTAGGTTACAATAATATGTATATTCTTCTACATAATAAACAATTGAAAATAACAACTAACTGAGTTAATTGATTTAAAACCCGGTATATACTGAAAAGTTTCAAAAAAAAGTTGTTTATTTAAAAAAATGGGTCTTTTTTTTGTCTTTAGATTGTTGTTCTATCTCGGACGGTTTTAAAGTTTTGACCACTTTGTCCGATTTTGTCCATGACGAACTTGACCTTATTTTTTAACAAGAACAACACAAACGAAATTTCAGCACGTTATTCCTTTTCGTTTTTGAGTTATCACGGACGGGCAGACGGTACAAAGTCGGGACTAAACTTAATATTCCCTGATATATTTACTTACATCGGGTATAAAATGCGTTACGCAGGTGCTGCGTCAACTTAGCGCAATTTCTTAGAATACATAAATCACTATCTAGCAATTTTAGTCTGATCAAAATGAAATGTCGTATCTGATATGATTTTGGTATTTCCTTCTCCAATTTTTTTTATAACTGGCATATGTCAAGGGGAAAGGTGGGTATAGAGAAAGAAGAAATCAAAAAATATAATGTATCTCTTAATATTATATAGAATAATCGACAAATGTATAAGATATAAAGTTGTAGAAAATCATATATTCTACAATTCATTACCTTAGCAGTTTTCTCAAACTCTAATGCGTTGGCAGTTTTTTAAATTTTTAATTTTACTTGTTTTATTCATACTTATTTTTCAAATAAACATTTGAATAAAAACTATGTTAAAATTAACCAGCCAAGTAGCCCAGCCGTCTAAAGCATCATGTCTACTTGGGACTGGGAAGTTATGGGTTCGAATCCCAACTTCGGCAGTTTGTCAATTATTAAGAAAAAAAAAGGGTGGTTAATTGACTTAACTATCGGCGTATGGACAAGAACGAAGTAACCGGCTATACTTGTGAAGTTTTTCTGCAGTTTCCTTCACGAACTCCAGATAAATATCGCCATAGTTCCTATCAGAGTCGGCTGCAGCCGCACATCCTACCAATTCCTAGTCTACAAACAAAAATTCCTTCCGCTACACTCACATCCTCACATCCTTAGACATCACAATGGACCTTATGGTCGAAGTGTAGCCTGTCCAGGGCAGCCGCTAAAATCTATCTATCTATCTATGTTAAAACTAAAACATTAGTTAGAAAGTATTCTCAAAAACACAATCCTTCAAAATTTGCTAGGTAAAGAAATATGAAACTACATTAACTCCGACATTTTCCCGCTATTTTGACAATATTTTATTTCTCTTTAATAATTTCACATGAACTTACATACAAAAGATATATATAAAAAAATAAAATAAAAATACAAACCACAATTAGTTCTAGATGCATAATTTGCGAAAGAAAAGTTATAATTATTAATTATAATTATTAATTTTGTAATATGTGTTAAATTAAGTAAAAATATATTATTATTATATTATTTTCGATTATGTAATATCTCCTAGCTATGTGTGTTATTTAATCAATTTATATTATATCCGATTTTATTTTGAAAATAATATTATACAATACGAAAAACAATTATATTAATATATATATATATATATATATATATATATATATATATATATATATATATATCTATATATATAGACAAGTATAATTTATATACTATTTAATGGCCAATTTAAATTATTAATAATGTATTGTTTATTAGAAACTTGTTTATTGTTTAATATGAATATAGATTAAAAAAATAACTGAAATTAAAAATCGATACGTTTTTAATTTTGGAAAAAATGACCTAATAAATTATAGAATATTCGAAATGTAGCTATTGGGGCTCTACCGATGAAATGATTTCACAATAATTTTCTTTAAAAATCCGTCGATTTTATACAGTATATGGATTTTATTATATTAATATCAATCGTTTCATATCAATAATCAGACACATGTTGGATGGAGATTAAATATATATAAATATATATAAATATATATATAAATACATATATATATATATATATATATATATATGTATATAATACATATATATATATATATATATATATATATATATATATATATATATATATATATATATATATATAAGTATATATATATATATATATATATATATGTCTCAATACGCTCTATAGATACAATACAATACGTCACAGCGAGCGAATATAGGTCACAATTTTAGACCGTTCAGAATAAAATTTGGTATACGACGTGATTTTGCATTTATAATGGTTAAGTTCGGTACCAAATTCATCCAAGGGGAAAGGTGGTTTAGAAGAGGTTTTTAGTGTTTTTCAAAATTCCTATGTGGTCTACGTAGCTCAAACGTGTCGAATTATTCGTATCAATTATGTCCCTTACAACTTTTTTCTAAACCGCATATTTCCATAAGAAATTTTTTTTGAGACTTAATGTAAAGTTTATAAGATATAACGCGTTGAAATTTTTTTTGTAAATTCCGACTTTAGAATCAACGCATAATTATTCATATTGCTAATTAATTATTTATCTTCTAACAAATATAAGATATTAACATTGTGTACTAATATAATATACCTGACAAAAAAAAACCGTGTCTGTTTATTAGCCATAACGGCGCTGGATTTATTTTTAGTAATTGCTTATACCACTGTAACTGTAACACAATGAATAGTTCATCGTCTTGAAAAGGAATAATTAATAAATCATCGTATATGCTATATAAACACACGAATTGATCTAAAAATAGAACTGTTATAAGTCTAAAACTAGAACTTAATTAATACCCATTAAATTATTGTTAAAATTGTGTTATATGATTATACCCGATATATATATATATATATATATATATATATATATATATATATATATATATATATATATATATATATATATATATATATATTTAAGGTGAATCGAACCAGTTACATAATAGCACGCGCCTCCATTTCTTTCTATGATGCTCCAATTCCCCAATAACATCCAATTTAAATCGATAAATTGATCATCTCCCCGAAACAATCTAACACCACTCGTGATTGGTTCAAAGATATGATAAACACCGAAGCACTCAAAACAGAGTGCTAGGGGAACAGCAAGTAATAAAAATCTATTATTATTTTCGATAATTTTTTAAAGTGTAATACTTGAGAATATCTTTTGGGTTTCGTGTCTATCCTTCTGTTGAAGTCTTAATCTATACTATATATAATATTATGAAGAGGAAAGATTTGATTGTTTGTTTGCATTGAATAGGCTCCCAAACTACAGAACCGATTTAAAAAATTATTTCACCGTTGGGAAGCTACACTATCCCCGGGTTACATAGGCTATATAATATTTTCAAAAAAGTGGAGATTCTGGGAAGCCAAATAACATTTTAATTCTGATAGCGGAAGTGCCGGTAAAAATTAATAAAGTTAAATAATTTTGTAGTACGCTATCGACACCAAAAGTGCCGGAGCAAATCTTGGAGTTCCATGGGTAGCGCCGGAGAATTCAGCTAGTGTTAGATAATTTGAGTTTCACGCCTACCTGTATGCATGTCGATGTAAAATAAATACAAATTATAACAAATCTAGTGAAAATAACAACTAATTGAGTTCATTCCTTCAATTCCCGGTACATACTAAGTTCATTATTCATCGCGTGATAGATAGATAGATTGTAGAAGCTGCACTGGACGGGCTACACTTCGACCATAAGGTCCATTGTGATGCCTAAGGATGTGAGGATGTAGTGGAGTGGAAGGACTTTGTGAGTAGACTAGGAATTGGTAGGCTATGCGGTTGCAGCGGACTCTGATAGGAACTATGCCGATATTCATCTGGAGTTCGTAAAGGAAACTGCAGAAATCCTTCTCAAGCATAGCCGGTTACTTCGTTCTTGTCCATACGCTGACAGGTTAGTCAAAGTAGCCGAGCGGTCTACTTATGTATAAGGCATTATATAAGGCATTATGTCTGCGCAGTATACATACTTGGAAACTGGGAGGTTATGGGTTCGAATCGCGACATTGGCAGTTTTCAAGTATGCATACTGCGCAGACATAACGCCTTAGACCGCTCGGCTACTTTGACTGGTATTCAATGCGTCAACTTTTTATTTTACTTTTTACACACACATAAATGTAAAAAATGCAACGTAACGCAAAAGCTTGCTATCCTACATATTTATTTTTTGTCAAAAGTAATTACATATCTTTTAGCTGAAATTGTGGCAAAACTATTCTGTTTAAGAAATATCATTCGATTTTTTTTATTCATTCGGTTTTCGAAAAAAGTCTACGCATAAAAGTTGTTCATCTATACATCTACACATATAAATCAAATTGAAATGTCTGCCTATGCTTTCGAAATAAAGGCTTTTTTTAAAGCTAATGATTAGCTGCACGTTACGAAAACCCAAACCAACGTTTTTTTAAATTTTTGTCTGTTTTTCTGTCTGTCTGAAGCAACTGAACCGATTTTGACAGAACTTTTATTGGTAGTTAGAGGAGTTCACAGAGAGTATTCTTTTTATCCCGGAAATATTAAGGGTTCCTATCGGATGGGGGTAAAAGATTGAAGAAAAATTCGAACACAAAAGAATGATCCTTCTTTAAAAATAAACTGCTGGAAAAATCGTTCATTGACCCCTACCCTTCCACTCGCTAAGGATTAAGGAAATTTCTAACCTTTTTAAAACCGTAAGAGATGGAAGAAAAATTCAAGGACAACAATGTTCCTTCATTAAAAATAAACAACATGCAAATTCGATCATTGTACCAACCAACCCCCCACCACGCTAAGAGAGAGGAAATATCTAACATTGAAACCGTAAGAGGTAGAGAAAAAATTAAAATATCTATTTTTAAGGAAGGAAAATTTTGTTTTTAATTTTTTCTCTACCTCTTTCTCTACCTATATTTCCTTCCTCTTTGAGTGAGGGGGGGGGGGTTCGTTGGTACAGTATACATATATATATATATATATATATTTATAACTAAAAATATGTATAATATTACATACAGTAACACTTCAAATGGTTCAATTTTTATAAACGGGTGTGTACATCTTACTACGCTAAGTGGTAAGATGTACACTCATACACTAAGATGTACATAGATGATCTTTAAATATAAAAATGTTTATCGGATAAAAAAATAATTTTAGTTTGAAACATTTTTTCATACATTCAATTAGTTTTGGCATAAATACGGGCCAGTTGCATACGAAAATATATATAATATGTTTATAAAACGGGCGTATTTCCTAAAAAACCGAGAAATTATCTATTTTATAGATAATATCACATAAAAGCCATAAAATTCGAATAATCATAAAAATCAATAATTTATTAAGTTACTTTCAGCATCAGGAGGGAAGAGTGGGCGGTTACGAGCTAGCGCGCTCAAAGTGGATTGCTAGGAGAACATGTAATAGGTTGTGGGAATATTATTGGTTTTTCATCTAAAATTATAATTTAACATAAATATTATTTTATTAATGGAAAAATAATAATAGATTTTTATTACTCAAGTATTACACTTTAAAAAATTTTTTTAAACATAAAAACTATGCCATTAAACTCATTTACTAAACCCATTTCTTCGTTAAAAATATATTATTAATTAATGCCAACCAAATAGTGTGTACAAATTTTTGGTTTGATGAAATCTAATCCATGATATTTTATTTATACATATTATAATTTGCAATTTCTATCTAAATAAAAGTAACCAATCACCATCTTATAATTGTTTAGATTTTGTGTAATAAATATTAATTAAAATTTATAAGTATACATATAATTTATTTATTACAAGAATATACTAATTAATAAATGAGTTTTAGTATTCCGTACCAAAAAAATGTATCATAGTAGCAGATGAGATCATTGGATGTAAATTATAGATGTTTTAAATAAAGATTTTGGAGAAAATTGTTTATAAAAATAAATCTATTCGATGGATTATTATAAAAATAAATACGGCTCTATACTGAATCGAGAAAAATAATCGACAAAAAATCATCAAAATCGGTCCAAAATTTCGACTTGAAACATGTCCTCGTATATACATTATGGACCACAAAAAAGCGACCATTTCTCTAAACTTTATAGTTGATTTGTACTTTATTCATTCGGGGAGTATGTATGTATTCGAATAAAAGTTGTTACAGAGTTTATAGAACCGCAGCATTCAAAAACTGAATAAATAAGCCACAAATCAAATATAAAATTTAAAAATTGCGCGATGCTTTTGTGGCCATGGGTACATACAGACAAACCTATGAACGGAAATGTAAGTCATTTTTAAAAAACGAATTCCAAAAAAAATCTTGATTCCTGTTCATGCCCTCTTCCCAAAACGCATAAAGTTATTAACTTGTAAAATTACCCGAGCTATAATTACATTTACTGTCAAAAATCGAAGCTGACATGCTAGTGACAATAAAACCTATTTTGACAAAATGGAAACCCGACTTCAAAAATCAAATATTCTATAACAAAAAATGCTCTAAAAAGTAAAAAATAATTTTATATTCTTGTGCCAATTTTAGTTCACCTAAGCAAAAATTTTTAAATATATATGTACAATTATTTTTATTTTTAGAGTCGGTGTCAGCATAGAGAAATTCACATAACTTTTGGACACCGCCTCCAAAAATAACAATAATTGTACATATATATTTAAAAGTTTTTGCTTAGGTGAACTAAAATTGGCACAAGAATATGCAATTATTTTTTTACTTTTTAGTGCATTTTTTGTTATAGAATATTTTATTTTTGAAGTCGGGTTTCCATTTTGTCAAAATATTTCTCGCTTTTTAGTGACTTTGAAGTTCTATAACTGATTTTATTTGTCTAAATATGGGTAGACCTACAAAACGACTAACTAATTTTTATTGCATTTTTTATAACATATTTTTTTTTATCGGTTTTTTTTTTTTTTTAGTGCATTTTTTTATAACAGATTTTCAATTTTTTTTAGAAGAATTTTGTTTTTTTTTTGTAAAAATTTATTTTTCGTGGTCGGTTTTTTTTGTAAAAAATTTTTTGAAGTCGGTTTTTAAAAAAATTGTCTTATTTTCCCATTATAAATGAGTATATTCTTTCAAAAAAAAAATTCGCAGAAATCGGTTATCACATATAAAATGAGGGTTTTCCTCGATTTCCAGGGGATCCCTTCATCAGAATGTGAAGGTGACAATGGGACCAATCGGAAATCAAACTCTTTAAAACAAAAAAAAATCAAAATCGGTTAATAAATGACGGAGTTCTGAGGTAACAAACATTAAATAAAATAAAAAATAATAAATAAAAATACAGACGAATTGAGAACCATCCTCCTTTTTGAAGTCGGGTTAATAAAGCACACATTCGTGTCGTGAGCAATTATATTGTCGAGTAATATTCCAAAATCACTTTTACTAAGTACCCAACATATATTACATCATTGATATTCAAACTTAACCGTTTATTGTTATGTTAAATAAATGCAACAAGTAAATTATTTTTATCTAAAATATTAATTAAAATTACTATTAAACGTGTAATCTATACTTACGTTTATTATAGTGATAGTAATGTGTAAATATCTAATACAAAACTTTTACGACGTTCTATTTAACTTCTTTTTTTTTTTTTAATATTTTTATTAAACCGCAATTAAATGCATATCATTAATTCATTGATTTTTGTTGGTGTCGGTGATTTTTTACGGGTCATTAATCATAACAAGTATACGTTTAAACTTTAAATTTTACTACATGTGTTTTACAAGAAATCTATAGCATGGCAGTGCATCTAGCCGAGTTTAAGGGGATGTGACCAGCGTACGTGACAGTGATATAACTACACGAAATATTATAGCCAAAATCGACACATTGTAACTTTTGAACGAAAAGTGCTACAGTGCTGATAAGTTTTACTGGGAAAATCAAGCTACAACTTAAAAGCGTACTTATTTATTCACTCTAGAAAAGCGATAAACCTCTTCTTGTTAAATGGTTGGTACACTCAATTCTGCGATAACTAAATGTAAACAGTTTGTTAAGAGAATCAAAGAAAACTCTAGGTTTTTAGCGAATTTCCTCCAAAGGAAATGCAGCTATTGTTTTTGCACCAATGTTGGAATTTCGTAAAAATTTCTTCAAATGTCCATCGATCCTACCTATTAGATGTTAAAAATCACTATCGCTAAAATTTGTGTATATGTATATATATATATATATATATATATATACGTATATATTTATATATATATATATATATATATATATATATATGCATATATATATACATATATATATACATATATATACGACATATGTACTTTTTTTTAATGTCTGTGGACTCTCTAGCGGTCACAGTTTTATTCCGATTGGGATGAAATTTGGTATTTGAGGCGCTTTTGGTATTCGAAAGGTCAAGTTCGTTAATGGGTAAAATCGGACGAGGGAAAAGGAGGTTTAGAGGGAGGGGGAAACACAAAATTTGACTATCTCCCTTAATATTTGAAAAATCGAAAAATTTATCAGGAGTTTAGTTGTAGGTACTAAGTTTTACTGTAATTTTGTTGCTTATCATTTTTCTGTTACACTAATATTTACAGAAGTATGTACAATTAAAGATTGAAAGTTAAAATTCGAGATCATACTCAGGCTCGTACTTGACCGATTTTCGAGTGGCTGTGACCACAACCTTTTTTGAGGGCTGGATCCGCGCCTGTCCTCTAGAAAAGAGAGCACAATAGACCATAAGGTCGAAGTGCAATACTTTTTAGGCCTCAAGATATATCCATTCATCTATATTCTGAACATTCGCAGTGAAACGAACAAACTTATAACTTTTTTATATGTATAATGAATAAATATAATACTAGCGGTCACAGTTTTATTCCGATTGGGATGAAATTTGGTATTTGAGGCGCTTTTGGTATTCGAAAGGTCAAGTTTCTTAATGGGTAAAATCGGACGAGGGAAAAGGAGGTTTAGAGGGAGGGGGAAACACAAAATTTGACTATCTCCCTTAATATTTGAAAAATCGAAAAATTTATCAGGAGTTTAGTTGTAGGTACTAAGTTTTACTGTAATTTTGTTGCTTATCATTTTTCTGTTACACTAATATTTACAGAAGTATGTACAATTAAAGATTGAAAGTTAAAATTCTAAATATCTCTGTTCACATTAGAGTTTGAGAAAAATGATCAAGTAATCAATTGTAGCAAACTTGATTTTCTACAACTCCTTGCACATTTTTCGATTATTCTAATATTAAGACAGATATTTAATATTTGGTGTTTGTTTGACACGAATACATAAAATATATTTTATTGTAAAAAATTTTGATTGTTGTTTCCATAGTAGCTATAAACTATAATCGTTATATGGTTTTTTTTTTTGGCTATAAATAAATTTAATTTTTCCAAACACTAAAGTCATATCAGATATTATATTTCATTTTGATCACACTAAAGTAATACCTAGCGGTTGTACCACGGGAAGGTAAAGTTATGAGAAAAGAGGTTAGGGTTTTAGTTGGTAGGGACCATTTGGCCAGTCCGACACGAGTAGGGCATGATGCCCTAAAGTGCATGATGCATTTCCGCCCTCCCGAAAAAAAAAACATACATATATACATCCATATATACATACATACATATATATATATATATATATATATATATATATATATATATATATATAGATATATATATATATATATATATATATATATAAATTTTAGAGACGTTAATTTTCGACATCAACTAGGTAGGAAATATGAACATTTGAAGAAAATTTTGCGAAAGTTTCACTTTGGTACGCGGACGAGATCAATAGCTAGCTCTATTTCCTTTGAAGAAATTCGCTAAAAACTGTAGGCATTTACGTTTTCCCCTGCAGAGTGAGTATACAAATAAAATTAAAGAAAAATAATTAAAAGATTGGTAGGTTTACATTTAAGTTACCTAACTATTATATTATATACAACTTCTTTTTAAATTAGATTTTATAACCTTAACAATATATACATATAACAAAAATAAATAAAAATATTATGCAATAAAAAGTATATTCTTCCGGCCTATTCATTTTAACATGTAAGTTGACATACTTTTTAAAAAATAATATGTTTATTACATTCATCTACTTTAATGTGGATGAAATTATTATTAATGAAGGTAGTTCACTCGTAAACTCTTATTATAGGTGCGTAGTATATGTAAATATACAAAGTATATTAAGTTTAATGAAGACTTTGTATCGCTTAAAAATATTAATAGTAGGCATGAATGTTTGGCAGATATGTTCATAAAATGGCCTAATTCTGCCACTTCCGCTGTCCCTCCGTCTGTCTGTCCGTTTGTCTGTCTGTGAACTCAATAACTCAAGAACGAAAAGACATAACGAGCTGAAATTTTGTGTATGTGTACAAAAAAGTAAGGTAAAGTTCGTTAATGGGTAAAACCTGACCATGTTTGAGAAAACTGGGCAAAAATGCCTATCTTTGAAGCCGTAAGAGATATAACAAAAATTTAATAACACAAAATCTTTTCTTTTTTAAGATAAATAACTTTTGTTTGCAAGCTTTTTCCATAAACTCAATAGTTTTCTCATAATTTGTGCTCAAAAGTTCCTCGGAAAGCGAAAAATATTCCCATCTTTAAAACTAACCATAAGAGATTTTTTTTAATTCAGGGGCAATTCAAGCATTGGGGCAATTCATACAAAACTCAGTATATACTGGGTATTTAAACAATTAACTGAGTTAATTGTTACATTACTTGATTTTCTAAGATTTTGATCAAATCAGCAATTAAATAATACTACATGAAATAGTTTTTATATTAAAAACAAAACATCAAAGAAAACTTAAGACAAGATTACTGTGAATTTAATAAAAAAGCTCAAAAAAAAAGTTTAATCGCATAATAAATACTTTGATTTGATCAGCAGTGCTATTGAGTATGCGCAAATTACCAACAAAATCACCGATTGTGAAGCGAGACATTGGCAATTGAAAATTTAAAGTATAATTTTTTGACATGCTCGTTAAAAGTAAACAGTTCGCAAATACTTATTTTCCTAAAAATTTCATTCAAAAAAAAATCTTATAAATTTAGAATTAAAATCTTATAGTATTTAGAAAGATATTATAATATTTAAGAATGACAACTTGCAACTGCGTTATCAATAGTAATGAATAATAATCACTGTCAACACAAGTCATGCATAGTACATATGACACAACATATAATACATATGACCAAAAAAGTAGTATTCATTTTTCAAAATTTTCTAATTGATTCCATATCTATTCGATTATCGAAAAAAGGACTCGGATAAAAGTGTTTCATTAAATCAATTAAAAAATTTGGAAAAATGAGCGGTACTTTTGTTGCCCACCGTATTTATATTGTAGTCTATATTTGTTATACTAGATAGATAGATTGTAAGGAAGCCCTGGATGGCCTACATTTCGACCATATAGTCCATTGTGATGCCTAAGGATGTGAGAATGGGAGTGGAGTGGAAAGAATTTTTATGTGTAGACTATGAATTGGTAGGATATGCGGCTGCAGCCAACTCTGATCAGGAACTATGCCGATATTCATTTGGAGTTCGTGAAGGAAACTGCAGAAAACCTTCTCAAACATAGCCGGTTACTTCGTTCTTGTCCATACGCCGATAGTTTAGTCAATTAACCGCCCCTTTTTTTCTTAATAATTGACAAACTGCCGATGTCGCGAATCAAACCCATAACTTCCCAGTCCCCAAGTAGACGTAACGCCTTAGACCGCTCGGCTATTTGGCTGGTTTTATTATACTGTATATATTGTTCAATTGACATAGCTGTAATATTTTGTTATAATATATGTGATACTTTTGAATGTCACGAGTGAACTACCTTAATATAGGAATAATTATTACTATTATGATATTTAAGTGAACTTGCTATAATATATTTTGTTTTGTTTTCTATAGCAAAATTAATGATACTTCTTTTTTATAGCGAATCTAATACTTTATGTGTACATGTATTTCATTTATCGATTGTATCATCATAAATTAATTAGAAAAAAAACTAATTTAATATGGTTTGATATTTATTATGAATAGCGGAAATGCTGGTGGTATAGCTTACGGAAATAAATAAATTTAGAAATAAAAAAACAAGTATTGTATGCGTTCAAATTTTTAAAAAATAGATAAAATTATTTTAATACGGTATTTTTGAACATTCTTTCTAAACTTTCTTGAACTAAACTTTCTAAACATACCCCGAGTATATGAACCTTCGGAAAGACCTGATAAGCAAGCTTCTGGCCATTGCCAATATATGGGAGAAGCGAATCTCGTCAGAGTGACAAGCACGGATCCACCGTTGTGGGCAGGATGGGCATGCCCACAACCCTAATAGACTTGTGACATCACACTTAAGGTCGATAGGCTGATGATATTATATACAATGCCTTAATAAAATTTAAAAAAAACAATGAACCGTGCTTGATTCGGAACGCAGCGAAGTATTTAGTCATTATATATACTGACACGTTGTCTCATTTTTGACAACAAATTATCTGTTTCTTTTTGACACATGAATACTTGTATTGGAAAAAAGAGATGACTATTCGCTGGGTGCGCAAAGTCTTCTACTAATCTAAAAGCCACAGGAAAGATTATCCGGGATAGCTCTCCTAAATATACATAAAGATGTGAAACTGGATATCGATAGAATTATCAACGTTTTCGCGAAAAAGAAACGCTTGAATTTGTAATTTAAGTAAGCACCTAAATAAAATTATGTTATGTAAAAAATCTTGATCAGGGCATCATATATATTGTAAACATCTCCTTTGTAGGAATGCACTATATCGATCATGAGCGAGCTCATTCTCAGACTTCGTACTTGGCCGATTTTTGGGTAGCTGTGACCACAACCTTTTTTGAGGGCTGGATCCGCGCCTGCAGACTGAAGTAGAAAGGGGAGCACAATGGACCATAAGGTCGAAGTGCAATACTTTTTAGACCCCAAGATATATCTATCCATCTATATTCTGAACATTCGCAGTGAAACGAACAAACCTATAACTTTTTTATATGCAAAATGAATAAATATAATATTTGTTATCTTACGAACTAACTTTAACCTAAAGGTATTTTTAAAAACAGTTTCTTGCATCGTTCGAAATAGTTTACGAGATTGTTGAGAAAAATCGATTTTCGATACTTTTGGCATTCAAGAACTTTTTAAGCAAGCGCAACGAGAGAATTGAAAAATATCCAAAATTATATCAAACTTCCGTTGGAATTTTCTGTCGTGAATTTTTTGGGGGACCGCCTCTTATATACAACAAACTTTATATCAAGAAACATATTTTTTAATCGATCCACATAATATGATATTCACAAAAGTCTATTAATTAAATCAATTTCTTAAATAATTACCATAGTCGTGAAATTGTTATAAAAATTATTCATACTATATAATTTCTTTACTAAAAAAAAAAAAAAAAACTAAAAATAAATTTTGCCCGCGTGCATGTAGTAGATTTGTTATAAAACATTAATTATATTTATATCGTTCCATGCTCTAAAAATTACTTTTTATTCATAGCACAATCTAAGTTAGTGAATTCAATAATACATAATAATAAAGTATAGTGTACTCGTATATAGTAAAGGATATTATATTATTATATTTAATTAATTGCTGATATAGTTAGTACTTAAATTTTATTGCACAGGCTCGAATTTCAAATAAATCGGCTCTTTGATTTCCCTTTAAGGCAGTATAATAAATTAAATAATCATAAATACAAATATAAAATTAATTAATGTCCATTACTAATCTATTCAAAAAGTTGTACAGTTTAGTTAATTTTTTTTAATTTGGCAACATTTTAATATATACGTGTTTTTTTTGGTGTGATAGAACTTTCGATAGGGATAAATATATTAAAAGAGGAATAATTTTATTTAAATTTGTTTTTATTCATTATAGTTTGCATTTCATCATTGAAATTATTAAAATTTACTGTGAAAATCAGCCTTCAATTCGTGAAATTGTGTTTAGTGATGAAGCTCATTTTTGGCTGAATTTGGTTGTGTTAACAAACAGAATTGTAGATTTTGGAGTGAGACAAATCTAGAACAGATTTTGGAAACACCATTGCATCCAGAAACAGTCTCTGTGTGGTGTGGATTGCATGCTGGCGGGGTCATCGGTCCTTATTTCTTTAAAAATCATGCTGGAGCCAACGTTACGATCAATGGACCATGTTATCGAACCATGATCAACGGTGGTTTCAACAGGATGGAGCTACAGCCCACGCAGCACGTGAATCCATTGATTTGTTTAAAAAAAAATTTAATGAAACAATTATCTCTCGATTTGGACCTGTTAACTGGCCTCCTAGATCATGTGATTTACACCACTCGATTATTTTCTGTGGGGATATGTTAAGTCATTGGTGTACGCTAACAAGCCAGCAACAATTGACGACCTGGAAGCCAACATTGAACGAGTTATAGCAGAAATAAGACCAGATTTGCTCGAAAAAGTTAAAAGTTGGACTGACAGATTGCAGATCGTCAGGAGAAGCCGAGGTGGACATATATCCGAAATCACATTTAAACATTAATGGCATACATTGAACTTCTAAATAAAAAAAATTTCATGAATAAAATTTTTATTTTTTATTTAAAGTTCTCATCCCTCTTAAAAAAACACCCTATACTTTTCTTTAGTCATATTCTCAAAATCCGTTGTGAAACAATGAGCTCAACTAATCAGCTCAATAGATAAATTCACATATACAGTATGTTCTTTTAAAAAGTTGCCACTTAAATATTTTTAAAATATGCATTTTAGAAATAAATGTTTCGGACAAAAGTTGCACAGTTTTTTAAAGGGGAAAACACAATGGAATTAATATACTTTTGTTCAATGAAACCGTGTGGTATAGTTTAAACAGAAATATTAGATGCATGAAAAAATGTTTCATACCAAAGTTGTTTGTTTTTATGAGATAATCATTTCGTATATTTAAAGATTTTCCGTATCTTGCACCGTTTAAAAGATAATTTATAACACGCGGGCACGGCTGCATGAAACAAAACTATAATTATTGCAAAACGTTTCCTCCTTTAAACTGGGCAACTTTTGTTTGTAACTTTTGTTTTTTTTAAATATATTAAAAATTATTTTCTGCGACCAATATATTTTTCAAGCGTTGGTGTGTCCCCCTAACAGGTTAAGATTGGGGCTTTTGGGCTAGAGCATCCCTTCCAGACCTGTCCCCTTTAGAAAGTATAATTTCTGGAGTGGGTCTAGGAATTGTATGTACCCTACAGACAGCCGATAGGCATTCAGATATCTGATTAGTGTATTAGGTCGCTTCAGTCCGTCGCTACAAAAGCGTTTCAGAGTTTAAACGGCTTCATGTCAGATCTGTAGCTACCGTCAGTTTCTAATCCCAGCTTCCGCGATATATTCCTTGAGTTTGCAATACTCCGTGAGAAGAACTGCCAATTTGTTTTTTTTTTTTTTTTGAAACTGATATTGATTTTAGATTTTCTTCTGTTAAAATGCGGCCCTGTTAATGTGTAATAAGCAAATTATGTCCACTTATTTTTTTTTTGTTTCTTTTTGTAAAACAAAAAAAGGAAGTAATGAGTTATGTATTATAGTATTATACACATAATACACACACATACCTATAATAATAATAATAATAATAATATTGACGTCTAATTAGCAATCTGTTCTCCATATCAATTTGTAAAACATACACAAACACACGTTCTATGATATTATTTTATACACCATACATTCTGAAGGGAAAGTGGGAAGTGAATAATTTTTGTATTTACCGAAATTATAGAATTTTGTTTTATTTCTACTAGCATTTAAAAAAAATCATTAACGTACTTACACAAAAGTACAGGGTGGTAATTTGAAAATATAAATATTAATATGAAGATTATTAAAATAATCAAAGAAAACTCAATTTCAAATTTTGCCTCAATTCCTAAAACAATTATTTTTATTTTATAAATACGTATTTCGACTACAAGGTAGTCATCATCAGTATGAATTAGCTAATCGTAACTATCTCTGGGATATGGAGTCAGAGATATGTTGCTCGTTGCTAATTTTGTGCGTGTCTCACAATAATATTAAAAAAAGTAGTAATAATCCTGCAGGTACTACTTCAGTCAGATCATATAAACGACAATCTTTTTAAATATTTAAGAACCGCCCCAAATTAGCAACGAGCAACATATATATCTGTGACTCCAAAAGAAGAAATTTGTCCTTCAGGAAATTATCGTACAATTTCTTTGAGGTTTCAATTTGAAGACATATTTCATTTAAAAAATATTTTGTAGGACCGAAAGTCGGGCATTTTTCTCGAACATTTTGAGGTTATGTGAAAAATCATTGATTCAAAAGTTTTAGATTTTTATATGATCTATAACTTTTCTACTGCACACTTTTCTCTCCGACGTCAACTTTCGCCGGAAATCGCAATAATACCCTATTCACTCCTCCCAAATCCACACCGCAATACCCCTGCAAACGCATTTATTTTTTTATGTTTATTGTACGCCAATTTATCATTTCCAACTGTTCCCGTCCTGTTAATAATTTTCTTTATTTTTGTCTCAAAATAAGTTAATTCGACTTCAAAAATCTTACACAACTTGGCTGCATATATTTTAACCAAGACCTCTGGCATTCCAGACCGGTGTTCTGCTAACTAAGCTACCCAAACGTTATAGCAAAACGTGTATAATTTCTGACTATCTTTAGAAGTTAAAGAAAACATTCTCAGTTTCTCTCATAATTAAACAATCTACCAAATCTTCCTACCAAAACCAATTTACCAAATTTGATTTTTTAAACTGTTTGAAATACTATGTTAGTGAAGTTTTTATTTATGGATGGACAGACTGTATGGTTTAATAATCTTGGTTATTAAATTAAAAATCATCTTTGGTCATATTAATTTTTAGTGTAATATTATATAAAAATATTTTTGGTTGAAATTTGAGGTTTTGTGTTAGCAAAATCATCATTCTTTAAAGTTTAGCTATTAAATATTTGTATATGTATATAATATATACAAGGATACCGATTCCTACAGGATAGCGATGATATCGAGAACAATTATTCTCGACTTTGTAACGCTTGAAATATATACGAGCATATACAATAAATTTTTCGCAGTGAATGATTTTAAACGAATAGTAAGTAGCTCATTCGGATTATCCCATACGTTTTTAAAAAATATCTAATACGTTTTAAATGTTTTCTAAATTACAGCAGAAGGAATAAAATATTCTACATTATGATAAAAAATTAATAATATAATTTTTAATAAATCTCAAAATTAATCACTAGGAACTGAAACAGATTAAAGCGAACGGATATTTTGTATAATTTTCCCGGAATGAAAATCGAAAAAAACAGTTCGAAGCAAAAAATTCAATCAGAATCCAAAAGATGTCAAGATAACATTGCTGGTAAGCTAAAGCATCATTGATCTATTTATTAAACTTGTTACAATTTATGCATTTTATAATCTAATGTGTAATACAAGTTGTCTATGCAATATGTAACATGAATACATGAATATAAACGCCACGCAGATATGTAAGGGGCCATCCATAAATTACGTAACGGCCACCGGGAGGGGGGTTAGTGTTATTAGTTACGATTTTTTACAGTAAGGGAGGGTACTGGAAAAAATGTCACGTAACACAAGTAAATTTTAACTTGCAGAAAATTATTTTTCAAATTCAAATTTCGCGCGTCCTGTATGAAGTACACATGGCACTTGTATTCCTAAGACCTATCTAGAAAACAAGGAACAATCCAAGCATAATCAAGCCTTATTTTAATCCGTTCTCATTTTGAAAATCGTCCTAGTTATCCAGAATAATTTTATTACGTTATGGTATATGGGGGGGGGGGTCCCGAAAATGTTATCTAATGTTACGTAGGGGAGGGGGTAGTTAAAAATGATAGAAAATAAGGCCCTTAGTCTAAAAGAAGCCTGTTAAAATATTTGTTTGACTTATTTCAATATAAATCTGAAAAAATGATCAAACGAATGGCTCATGTTGGCCAATCCAAAGGTATCAATTTCCGAATCAAAATTTGTCAATTCAACAATTTATATATTAGACTTTCTCGACTTATATCTGTTCCCAACCTTACTCAACACAATTTCAGAAATTTCATCCAAACTGTGACTTAACGAGGAGGGAAATTGGTCCATTCGTCCTTCCGTTAAATCTCTCTTTAAAGCTGTAAGACAGGGACAAATTTTCCCTGTCCCGTGAGATTTATCACACTTTTTATACCCAGTATTATGTAAATGTACAAGATACGTATATTAAGTTTAGTTCCGACTTTGTAATGCTTGAAATAGCCTAATTAGTCCATTTCCGCATGTTCGTCTGTCCGTCTTTCCGTCTGTCTGTGGACGCGATAACTCAAGAACGAAAAGAGATAACGATCTGAAATTTTTTTTGTGAGTTTTAGAGCCAAAAATTAAGGTCAAGTTCGTTCGTTCCTTAATGGCCAACATCGGGCCATGTTTGGGCAAAATGGACAAAACTACCTATCTTTGAAATCATAAGAGATATAACAAAAGTTTAATAACAAAAAGTCTTCTTCTCTTTAAAATGAACAACTTTTGTTTGAAAACTTTTCCATAAACTCACTATACACTGGGTATTCAAAGAATTAACTCAGTTAGTTGTTACATTACTTGTTATATCATTATATTTCATTTGTAATGTTATATATTTCTTTACAATGTGCGTTAAGTATCATTATTATTATACTATCTAAGTTTACATGTAAGAATAATCGTAAAAACAATAATAATAACTCATTATGTTTCAATTTTTCACTCCCAAAAGTTGTCTATAGTGGGTCTAAATTTAATATGGGGATATATAATTTTATTTGCGGCCCGCGGAGTTATGATGCATTTCAATAATGGCCCGCAAGATCATTTGGGTTGGCCACCCCTTCTGTAAGAGATGGAAGAAAAGTTTATGTACACAGACTGTCTTTCATCATCTTAAAACAAACCACTTTTATGGAAACTTTTTTTCATATTCTGCATAATATTCCAACAATTTCCCTTAGACTACTGCAGATCACCAAAGCATACATAAATATGTATATAGTACCTTGGTATAGACAACATAAGTCATATTATTATACATCTGCAAGTGTGTAGATATAAAATAAATAGTATACACACTGATAATAGTCCAGTTAAGATCCACATCCGTGCTTGCAAAAGGTCAGGTCGTTCTGAATTTTTTATATGTTGTTAGGACCTAAACCAATATTAAAAAACCAGATTTGCAATTTCCAAAGTGCTGTGCGAGCGGCGGTGTACCCAAAAAACCAAGAAATTTTCGGACTTTTTTCAGTTTTTGCTCAATATCTCAGTGAAGGAAGGGTCTGACTAGTATAGTCATTCTATACACTTTCAAAGTAGACTAAATTTTTCAGTTGAGATCAAAACAAGTCTATACAGCTATTGGTTCCCAAGACACAGTTCTTAGAAAATAGGCCATTTTTTCCAAAAAGTTAAATTTTTTCGAAATGGTCACTTATTTCATAAAATATCTTCTAAATTACGCATCCCACATCAAATATTATATGTAATAAACTTGTAGTAAATTTAATTAACTTTCATTTGAGATCAGACTGGTACCTGTATACCCAGCGGTTCTCTCAAAAACGGCAGATAACCAAAAACAGTCATAAGTTAACCAGCGCAGATAACCATCGCAGCGCACATATTTACCAGATGTATGTATCTATATTTTCGGTAAAAGTAGGTACCAATTCCAATCAGAAGGAAGGAAACAAAAGATCGAGGTCGTACAGCAGTTATCAGAACATGAGAAAATGACATTCACTTCTTCTTCCATGCTTCAAGGGGCCACGCTTGTTTTTGAGAACAACAGTCTCAAAAAATAGCTGTACTGAGTGTCCCTTTGTTGGAGCCCATCTCTACTATATCTATGTCATCGACAAAACGTTTTTGGAGGTGAGTTTTTGCTGTTCTGATATCAGGTATACAATCACCCTTAATTTGCTGTAGGAGGTGTGATAAAGAAAACTGGCATTCATAACGGTTTTCCAATAGGTAATCGTACACACAATCGATCGTTTCTTCAGTATTATTGGTTGGACGATACCGTCTCTTATTCCACGACCACTCTTTTCTTTTTAGAAATTTAAGAGAGAATCAAAAAACAATGAAGTCAAAAAACATTAGCTATGGTATACTATTAATTGGTTCATAGCAGACTTAAATATGGAATTTTGTTATAGGGGGATTCCTCTCAATCAACACAATTTTTCATAAAGCAAAAGAAGATATTACGAGTAATTGTTGGTGTTGGCCAGCAAACTTCCTGTAGACAATATTTTAAGGATCTGAGAATCTTGACGCTCTCCAGTATATACATTCTCCATTGTCTCGCCCACATAAAGAAGAATATTCATACGGTAGATCAAAATAACTTTAATCACACGTATTATACGAGACAAAGTAGCGACTTAAGAGTACCCAAGCACAACTTAAATTTCTTCGAACATGGTCCATCTTACAATGGCTTAAAATTTTTCAACAAGTTACCATCTCATATAAAGCTTGAATGTAACCAAAGGAAGTTTGAAACCGCCTGCAAGAATTTACTGCTCGATCATTGTCCATATAATGTGGATGAATTTTTTTCTAACAACCTATAATGTTAGGAATATATGACGAACCAATATGTATTACATTTGTACATCATTTCTGGTCTAATAAATTATTATTATTATTATGATATTATTATCATTATTCCCAGTAGCAGGTGGTAATCTAAACAAGCTCCTGTAGCACAATCGGAGCGCCTCCTCGGCATTGACGACCTGGTTGCTGCAGGCGGGGCGTACCACAGATTGTGCTACAGGAGCCTGTTTAGATTACCACCTGCTACTAGGAATAAGAGAGGGTATCGTCTAACCAGTAATACTGAAGAATCGATGGATTGTGTGTACGATTACCTGTTGGAAAACAGTGATGAATGCCAGTTTTCTTTATCACACCTCCTACAGCAAATTAAGGGTGATTGTATACCTGATGTCAGAACCGCAAAAACGCACCTCCAAAAACGTTTTGTCGATGACATAGTCATAGTGGAGATGGGCTCCAACAAAGGGACACTCAGTACAGCTATTTTTTGAGACTGTTGTTCTCAAAAACAAGCGTGGCCCCTTAAAGCATGGAAGAAGAAGTGTATGTCATTTTCTCATGTTCCGATAACTGCTGTACGATCTTTTGTTTCCTTCCTTCTGATTGGAATTGGTACCTACTTTTACCGAAAATATGGATACATACATCTGGTAAATATGTGCGCTGCGATGGTTATCTGCGCTGGTTAACTTATGGCTGTTTTTGGTTATCTGCCGTTTTTGAGAGAACCGCTGGGCATACAGATACCAGTCTGATCTCAAATGAAAGTTAATTAAATTTGCTACAAGTTTATTATATATAATATTTGACGTGGGATGCGTATTTTAGAAGGTATTTTACGAAATAAGTGACCATTTCGAAAAAATTTCACTTTTTGGAAAATATGGCCTATTTTCTAAGAACTGTATCTTGGAAACCAATAGCTGTATAGAGCTTGTTTTGATTTTAAATTGTTGAAAATTTAGTCTACTTTAAAAGTGTATAGAATGACTATACCGGTCAGACCCTTTCTTCACTAAAATTTTGAGCAAAAACTGAAAAAAGTCGGAAAATTTCATGGTTTTTTGTGTACACCGCGCTCGCACAGCACTTTGGAAATTGCAAATCTGGTTTTTTAATATTGGTTTAGGTCCTAACAACATATAAAAAATTCAGAACGACCGGACCTTTTGCAAGCACGAACGATTTTTCATGTTTAACTTTACTGAACTATAAACAATGTGCAACTATAGGGTGGAAGCGTGACAAAACTCTCAGATTGCGATCATAGACCCCTATGAGGCTCTATCACATATTTTAGTTTTTATTTAATTTGCAATAAGAAACGAAATGAAATTTTCACTCTAGACGTATGCCATTTTTAATCTCTAGATAATTGCCAAGGTTCAGGCACAATTTAAAGATATTGACCTTTATCTTTAAAGTGTTCAAATTGTTAAAATTAGAGACAAAATAATTTTTCATTTTATTGGAAACCCCAATATATTTTTTGCACTTTCGGGACTAAAATGACAACTTTACTCTCTCCAAATAGGTACTAAAGTTGTATCCGTGGGAGAAAAAGTAGATTTTTTTCGCATGGTAGAAAAAGTAAAAAATTTGTTAAATAGAAATGTCATTTTGTTTTTGTTGCTAGGATACGTATTAAATTTACTTTTTCTCCCATGGGAAAAAAAAATCTACTTCTCCCATATGGGAGAAAAGTACTACTTTAGTACGTATTTGGAGGGAGGAAAGTTGTCATTTTAGTCCCGAAAGTGGAAAAAATAGTATATTTACCGTGGGACTAAAGTTCCTTTAAAGCATTGAGTGGTTGTTCCTTCGGACGGAGCCCTCAGAAACATACTCTACTCACGGGATTGAAAGAGTAACCTTACTCCCATGGGTAATAATATACTATTTTTAAATCGAAAGTAGTAATAAAAATAATAATTCTTTTTCTTAAAATATTTTGGATAAACAATAAAAAAGAGCGTTGACCCACACTTGATCTATTGTAATTGAGTTATTTTTAAGTGGAAATCTGCATTTTGTTTTTTGCTACCCAAAAGCAGGAGTGGAAATAAGTACTTTTTATTCGAACCAGTCCTGATTTTTCGAAATAATTCACTTTAAAGACAAAAAAAATACAGTATCCTTAAAGTCAATGATCTACAGAAATTTGAACATAATGAAAAAGGTTTCTAATAAAAAGTAACATTCTTCTCCAATTACTTCCCGTTAAAAGAATAAAACAAAAGAATTTCACTTTAAAAAAAATAATAGTTTAAAAAAACTAAAAAAACACGCTTTTATAGAAAATCCAACTAAAAAATAGAAAATAAAATTTAATAACTTTGGATTAAGAAAAGTGTAAATAAGAAACAAATGTATATTAATGGAAAAAAGCGTGGGGTGCATAGTGTCAATAGTTATTCCATTAATATACATTTGTTTCTTATTTAACCTTTTCTTAATCCAAATTTATTAAATTTTATTTTCTATTTTTTAGTTGGATTTTCTATAAAAGCGTGTTTTTTTAGTTTTTTTAAACTATTATTTATTTTTCTTTTTTTAGTTGCGCACTAGCTCGATCTCTCTTACTCTCATGCAAAGGATGCGGAAAGAAATTGATGAATCCTGTGCGAATCTAATCAGGATAATCGGATATTTTAATCGAATTATTGCATTGTCATCGGTCTTTGACAGGTGTGCAAAATTTGAATTAAATCTGATCGTTCAAAGTAGAAGAAAATCGAGCCCAAAAGGGTCGGTTACATACACACATACATACAGGTGAAACTAATAAAAAGCGTATAATTAAGCGAATTCTCATTTGTACCTGTTGAAGTACCATCTAAATTAAACTGACAGAGCCTTGCTTAAAAATTGCTTGTCATGCGCTCCCTAGAGGATAGTTTCGCTTCTACTGCAAGTTGGTATTTGTTTAAAATAGTTTCTATAAGTTTTCTAATCAACATATATATCAATAATACAACTGTCGATTTTATATTTTTACTTCCGTTCTATCGTATTACCTATGCAATTAATTAATGAATTAAAGATGACATTTATGTATTCTTCCTGAATAATTTTTAAAATAAATAGATTGTAGAAATTATCAATATATTAAAGTGGCGATGTTAAGGTTGATCGGACAGTACAGTACATTTCATAATAAACAGAAACACACTTTTTAACAGAAATTAAAAATGTTTATTAAATTAAAAATTAATAACTGTTTTTTATTTATCTTTAGGTTGACCGGACAGTACCCAGCAATTCATAATAAACAGAACACTTTTTTTAACAGAAATTAAAAATTTTAATCTATAAATTAATTATTTAAATTTAGATAGCATCTAACATCACTAGTAATCGGATTTATGTAATTATTTAATTACTAAAAATAATAAGTAATCGTCTTTTAATGATTATTTTGACTATTTGACGAAAATTTTCGTGAATTTTTTATCTTTTTAATTAAGATATTTACAAAACTCTTCGTCACAATCTTTGAAACTGTCACCAAATTAGTAACAAGTAACATATCCTGCGACAATATAAAAGTAATTTTAATAAGAGTAAAATTAACAGGAATAAATGAGAATTTAGGAAATTTTAACAAGAGCAATTTCAATATAATTTAAAATTTATTATATTTTAAATCTAGTATAATTTAATTTAGTTAATTTTCTATTTATTTTTATTTTTGTTTATTGATCTCGACTTTATATCTATTTCTAATTGTCAAAGAGTAAAGTACGACTAGCTAATTTATACTGATGATGACTACATTGTAGTCGACATACGTATTTATAATACAAAAAACTGATCTAGGTAAAGGGGGCGAATTTGAAATTTTATATAGAAGGTGGAGCAACATTATAGAAAATGTATGTGTTCATTCAACATTTGCTATTCACAACATGTTAAAATTCCATTTTTTAGTGATTAACAACATCAAAACCCTTCGTCAGATATTTTTCCAAAAATTTGTTTATACGTATGAGTTTGAAGTTCTGAATTTCTGATATGTTATTAATTGCTATAACATATCAAAAATTCAGATTTTTAACCCGACTTCAAAAAGGATGATGGTTCTCAATTCGTCTGTATTTATTATTTTTTTTTTTTAATCTTTACATTACCGATTTTACCCATACATTTGTCAGATCAACCTTAAACAGTTGGTTAGTATAATTATATCAATATAATATATTAATAATAAAAATTCCGTTGAACTAGCTTTGCTCGCCTACCAGACATTTACCTAACAACACCCCACCATTCAACCCGGTAGTGGAATAGATTTGTAAATCAGCAAGTGTATGATAGATATTAGATCACAGTTTACGAGGATATTTAAATTATTAATATATTACAAAATTTTTAGTTGTACCGTTTTTTAATTCCCTTTCTTTATTAGGATCTTCAGACAAGGGTCTGGTCCTTGATGACACTTTGGTTTTTACTTGGATTAGGTTGCCTCACTTGGTAAAAAGAAAGCTTTACCTAAGAAGTTAAGCTTTTTATGGACGACTGCCTCACAGCTGCATAGTACATGGTCGGCTGTTTCTACTGCCTCATCAGGAGCGATAAGTATCCTTCTCGGCCTTACCGATCTCCAGAAGAAGATACCGTAGTGGACGAGTCTAGACAGAACTTCGGTAATAATCTTTATGCCTGGTCTGCTAAGTTACTAGATCGTCTTAGACATTCTCGACGAGTTGTCTATGCAGAGTTTAGCCTGTCTTTCTTCTGGAGGTTTGATAAATCACATGGCCCCGGTCTGAACCACTTTAAGTAGTTTAGCACTTAAAGTAGGACTCGAATAAGCCAATCTGCTCCGTTAATGGCTACTCGATCAGCGATTTCGTTGCGCTCTATGCTCTGATAACCCGACACCCAAACAATAGTAACACTGTTAAGGAAGGCGAGGTCCTTTAGGGCAGTGAGACAATTCCAAAAAATCTTTAACAGGAAAGTTCATGAAATTAATGCTTTCAAAAATACACACTTGGGGCTATTTGATGGCCTATTCCCGGCAACACTTGGAAAGATATGTAGAAAACTAATAGTTTCAAAGGGCAAGGTCAATAGACTTTTTGTTTTGGTTGATTAGTATTAGTAGTCGAAAATTAATAGCCAGGTACGGCCTATCACATCCAGTATAGAGAATTTTTTAATTCACGTGCTCAAAAGTACGTAGTGCATACAATTTCAAATTCGCCCCATTACCCAGATCAGTTTGTTGTATTATAAATACGTATTTCGACTACAAAGTAGTGATCATCAGTATAAATTAGATAGTCGTAATTTACTCTTTGACAATTAAAAAATAAATAGAAAATAAAAATAAATAGACAAAATAAAAAATATAATAAAAATTAAACAAAAATTAAATAAATTTTACTAAAATTATTCTTGTTAAAATTACTTTCATTAAATTTATTCTTGCTAGTATTACTCTTATTAAAATTACTCTTATATTGTCTCTGGATATGTTATGCCGGCTGTTCACACTCGGCGAAGCAAGGCAAAACATAACGAGCACGAGTGTGGACTCACAACGCATAGGTCCCCTTGCGTCAAGTCGCCTCGCCTCGCCATCGCTCCATTAAAAATCGTTCTTTTAACACGAGTCAAACAAAGCGAGTGGTGAGTATATTTGACACGAGCACGAAGGGCACTCTCATCTACATTCGATTCAACGTTCAACCGCCATTTTTAAAAAATCAACTATCAACCGCTTTAATTGTATCTATTAATCTTAATAGTAGAACACGAAAATAAATAAAAACTGTATAAATTTATTAACACTTTTTTTAGTCTTTTAGTGCCCTTCATTACTCATTTGAGTAATAATTATTTTTAATAGTTTAATCAAAAAATTACTACTCCGTAATTTTTAATTTAATAATATCATTTTTCAGATATACCAACGTAATTTTGTTGACTAACTGACGAGAACTGTATTGCCGACCGAACACTCGGCGAGAGTGTACACAGCTCCACTTGTGGCTCCTCGCCTTACGAATGGCTCGCCGAGACATTCCCCGAGTGCCCTCGGCGAGTGTGTACAGCCGGCATAATAGTTTCACCACACAGTGAAACTGTTATCAAATTAACAACAAGTAACATACCCAGAGACAACATAAGAGTAATTTTAATCCGACCAAAAACATAAATGTAGGAAAGGACCGAGTTTTTGGGAAAATCCTTAATGTAATAGTTCCTTCTTAAAAAGTGACGATATGAGAGTAAGGACCGAGCTATTTACAAAGAAAATAGCTCTAGACTTCATATAATAGTTGCTCTTAAAAAAGTGATGATATGGAAGAAAAGACCGAGTTATTTACAAAGTTAATAGCTCTAGACTTCATATAATAGTTGCTCTTAAAAAAGTGATGATATCCCATTAAAGAGCCGAGCTATTTACAAAGTAAACTATTAATTAAAACAATTAATGAGGGGTAAATTGATTAAATGTAAGAAAAAATTTGATTGAAATTTATTTCGTAAGTTTTCCCTTAGTATGTTTTTAAAATTTTAAAATTTAATCAATTTACTCCTCATTAATTGTTTTAGTTAATAGTTTACCGAGCTATCTACTTTGCATACTTAAGTGGTAAAAAAAAATTAAGTGGTAACTTTTCAAATGATCACACGGTAAATGAACCATACTTATCTATTATTTTAATATGTTAATTACATAATACGAATATTATTTTAAATACTTAACAATAATAAAATGCAATATAATTTGTAGTTATAAAATAAAATAATGAACATTAAATATTAATTAAGTTATTATTTATTAAACGAAAGCATATGGTTGTTGAATTTTTTTTTTTCATATTTTTTTTTTAAATAATATTTTTATATAATTGATCATGAGTATTAATATAATTGTAAGAAATTTCTAGTTTTTCAAACAACATAATTACATAACTATATTATGCAAAAAATATATATATCTTCTTTAAAACTAAAAAATTAATTGATTACATAATTTTTATTTGCAACTTTGATAATTTGTATTTCCTGACAGTATACAACATGACAAGTATACAGTATGAACTACACAAGTGTTATACGTTAACACTTGTGGGTCGCGTTAAGGAACTTTGTTCCAATAATAAGTTAATACAGTATGCTTTCTATTTCTTCAAGTCAATTTCCGAAAGAGAAGTCAACAAATTATTCAGAGAAAATTCGGAGAAAGTTGACGCAGTTCCAACGAAACAAATTTATTGCATAAATGGATGACAGGCATGCGGAAATGGACTAATTTGATCATTTTAAAACCTATACCAAAATTTTTTCCTGCTTTCAACGTTTATAACCCTTACAAAGTTGGGACTAAATTCATAAACCCTTACATACAGTACACAAACACATTATATATATATATATATATATACATATATATATACATATATATATATTTTTTTTTTTTTAAATTTTTAATGCATTTTTTTATAACAGATTTTCAGTTTTCTTTACAAGGAATTTGGTTTTTTTTTGTAAAATTTGTTTTTTTTGGGGTCGGTTTTTTTTTAAGGAAAAATTTTTTTTGAAGTCGGTTTTAAAAAAATTTTCTTATTTTCCCATTATGAATGAGTATACTTTTTCAAAAAAAAAAAAAAATTTCGCAGAAATCGGTTATCACATATAAAATGAGGATTTTCCTCGATTTTCCGGAGATCCCCTCATCAGAATGCGATTTGGTGACAATGGGACCAATCGGGAATCAAACCCTTTAAAACAAAAAAAAAAAATTCAAAATCGGTTCATAAATGCCGGAGTTCTGAGGTAACAAACATAAAAAAAAAAAAAAAAAAAAAATACAGACGAATTGAGAACCATCCTCCTTTTTTGAAGTCGGGTTAAAAAGTAAATAAATAATTTTATCTGTTTAAATTCATCAAACTAGAAAGCAAACTGTCTATACAGAATGTCTTATTTTATACAATCCTGTTGAATATTTCTTCAAAGATGCGTTTTTGTAAAAAATGAACCGAATCAAAGTTGTTGGGTTGGGAGCATGTTGTGAATGGCGTCCTTGATTTTAACCTTCAAGGTTATTTAAAGCTCAACTTGTTTTTGAATGGAAACATTCGCATTCTCTCGGCATTGGACTTTTTAGGCTTTTTGGATTCCTTTCGACGCGATCCCTTCTTTGACTTCTATAACTCCGAGCATGTTCACGACTCTTTAATTATATATTAATTTTCAATTTAATACCGATTTTCACTTATATTCTGGCAACCGTAACTTCTTCAAAATGACCCGAATCAATGTCCTCGTTTTCACGTTTCACAAATTTATAACTTTACACCAGGCGCGGATCCAGCCCTCAAAAATGGTTGTGGTCACGGCTACCCGAAAATCGGAGAGTGCGAGTCGGATTATGAACTCGCTACTGATCGATATAGTATATTCCTACAAAAGAGATGTTTACAAAATATATGACGCCCAGAGCAAGACTATGTACTTTTAAATTAGTAGATGACTATGCGCACCCAGCGAATAATCATCTCTTTTTTCCAATACAAGTATTCATGTGCAAAAAAGAAACAGATAATATGTTGTCAAATAAAACTTATTTTGACAAAATGGAAACCCGACTTAACAAAAGAAGCACTAAAAAGTAAAAAAATAATTGCATATTCTTGTGCCAATTTTAGTTCACCAAAGCAAAAATTTTTAAATATATATGTACAATTATTGTTATTTTTGGAGGCGGTGTCAACATAGATAAATTCACATAACTTTTGAACATATTTTTTTTACCCGTTTTTTTTTTTTTGTAATTTTTAGTGCATTTTTTTATAACAGATTTTCAGTTTTTTTTACAAGCATTTTGTTTTTTTTTTGTAAAAATTTTTTTTTTTGGGGTCGGTTTTTTTTTTTGTAAAAAATTTTTTTGAAGTCGGTTTTTAAAAAATTTTTTTTATTTTCCCATTATGAATGAGTATACCCTTTCAAAAAAAAAAAAAAATTTCGCAGAAATCGGTTATCACATATAAAATGAAGATTTTCCTCAATTTCCCGGAGATCCTCTCATCAGAATGCGATTTGACAATGGGACCAATCGGGAATCAAAACCTTTAAAACAAAAAAAAAATTCAAAATCGGTTCATAAATGACGGAGTTCTGAGGTAACAAACATTAAAAAAAAAAAAAAAAAAAAAAAATACAGACGAATTGAGAACCATCCTCCTTTTTTGCAGTCGGGTTAAAAAGTGACATAACGTGTCAGCATATCGTCTATGATGACTAAGAACTTCACTGCGTTCCGAATCACGCACGATTCATTGTTTTTTTAAATTTTATTAAGGCTTTGGATATAATATCATCGACTTCAATAGACCGTGAAAGTGTGACGTCACTATTAGGGTTGTGGGCATGCCTATCGTGCCCACAACGGTAGATACACGTTTGCTTTACACAAAGCTAATTCGTAACAATCATGTACGATGGCATCAAAGGCAAAACAAATACATCGCGACAAATATGTACAGACACGATATATCCGTTGTGGCCTCAACCATTAACCAACTCGTAGTTATTAGCGATTGACCAGTCCAAGTGACCGAGCGATCTAAGGCAGTATGTCTGCCCAGTATGCCTACTTGGAAACTGAGAGGTTATGGGTTCAAATCCCGACATCGGCAGTTTGTCAATTATTAAGAAAAAAAAAGGGCCGGTTAATTGACTAAACTGTCGGCGTATGGACAAGAACCAAATAACCGGCTATGCTTGAGAAGGTTTTCTGCAGTTCCCTTCACGAACTCCAGATGAATATCGGCATAGTTCCAATCATGTTCGGCTGCAGCCGCATATCCTACCAATTCCTAGTCTATACACAAAAATTCCTTCCACTCCACTTACATCCTCACATCCTTAGGCATCACAATGGACCTTAAGGTCAAAGTGTACTGACAGCATTTTGTCACACAAGAAAATTTCACCGACTATCACTGTAACGAGCGATTAGACGTTTCCACGTCAAAAAATAACAGAATATCTACTAAGTCGCTACTCTGTTGAAATATTGAACTCTAGAACAGGGGTGCCCAAGAAATCTATCATGGTTGACCGATCGACCGCGAAGCCAATTTTGATCGATCGTTCGCGATTTCTTTACAAAAAGTAATTTGAGGTAATATTTCAAAATTGAAAAAGTAAATTAAGAAGTTGTTCAATTTATATCTTTTCGTTTTAAAAAAGATTTAAGTATGAAACACATTAGCCAGAAAATTATTCATATAGAGCAAAAGACATTAAAAAATGAAATTCAAATTTTTCAAACTGATTAATTTTACAAGCCAGAAAATTTGAAGAAGACTTTTGAAAATACGTCAACCGAGAAAAATATCCCAACATCACCAAATATTTATTCTTGTTTCGGAGCTATATACCTTTGTGAATCGGTATTTATATACTTATCGTTAACGAAGGCAAAACAAGGTTCTATTCTAACTAATTCCCAAACATACTGAAGACTCATTATTATTATCTTTAACAGGATATTCACCTAATTATGATTCCTTGGTTAGAGACATGCAAACTCAGTCTTCCCATTAATGTTAAGGCAATAAAATATATATTCTAAATCTGCCTTTATCTGATTTAAATTAATTTTGGCCCGTTAAATAATTATGTTGTTTTATACGTAGGTGGATATACAAGATGTTTCATTACGAGTTGCACTACCACGAGCTATTGATAGATTAGCAAAAAACAAGTCTAAAAGTCTTACATTCATTTTTCCATGATAAAGTTTCCTGACCCGAAAAAAATCGCGAAAGTGAAATCTTAAATTCAAATTATCAGCCATACTGTGTATTTTTATACCCAGTATATGTAAATATTCAAGGTATATTAAGTTTAGTCCCGACTTTTTATACCCAGTATATGTAAATATACAAGGTATATTAAGTTTAGTCCCGACTTTGTAACGCTTGAAAATATTAATTCTTGACCTAAATGTTTGGTATAAGTGTTCATAAAATGGCCTAATTCGGCGATTTCCGCATGTCCGTCCATCTGTCTGTCTGTCTGTGAATCCTCAAGAACGAAAAGAGATAAGGACCTGAAATTATTTTTTATGTGTTCTAGAGCAAAAAAGTAAGGACAAGTTCGTTAATGGACAAAATCGGAAAATGTTTCTCCCCGCTAGGAGGAGGGGAACTATTCATCTTTGAAACCGTAAGAGATAGAAAAAAAATGTTTAAACAAAAAATCTTTTTCTTTTTAAAATAAACAACTTTTGTATGAAATTTTTTTTCATAAACTCAATAGTTTTCTCATAATTTGTGTTTAAATGTTCCTCGGAAAGCGAATTGTTCACAATTCGAATACGCAGTATTGTCAACAATTCAATCATTGATATACAACTCAATATATACTGGGTATTCAAATAATTAACTCAGTTAGTTGTTACATTACTAGTGATAACAACTTTTTCATATGTATACTTTCAAACGAATAGTACAAATCGATCGCAACACATTTTTAAGAGAAAAAAGTAGATCTTATACACACAAAAAGTTGGCCACCCCTGGTCTAGAATATACTAGTTTCACATTCAAAACACACGACATACAGAATGTTGGTACTGTCTCTAATATTACAGACAAGTAACACTTGAGATCATACATATTATGTAATAACATATGTAATTTAACATTATCTCTAGATTGTCATTACATAAAAAAGAAATGCACATACAAGACAGAATTCTATACAAAAAAAATCAACAAAACAGATAAAAATCATTTCACTGTGGTGTTGTATTGTTAGAATATTTATTTAATATATTGGCACTAATTAGTTTTTTTTTTTTAATATTATTTATTTATTAATTTATACATTCATAATAGAATAAGGATATCAAACTAATTGTTCCGGCCTTTTGAACAACACTGTAGTATACCAAAATATAAATAAATCATTAAATTTAATGAAAAATTGACTCTATCGTACAGGGTGCTATAGATATGTACATAGATCTATCTTGGGGTCTAAAAAGTATTGCACTTCGACTTTATGGTCGGTCCATTAAGCAGGGTGCTGTAAGGCGTAAGCAAATATCATAGTTTTTTTGTGTATTATATATTTAGTCGGAATATCTATTCAAACAGAATACCTGTACTTACGATCAATTCTTTATGAAGCAATGTGTAGTTATTATAGTAATAAATAATATTTAACATTGATTCTCTATTAGCAAAGCTTTCCAGCACACACGGTATAATATCAACCGAAATCAACAATTTAACACATGATATTACAAACAACCATACCGAGTAAAATTTAGATCCCTTAACCCTAAAATGACACTGGATGCCATTTTAATCCCAATCATTTTCCAATCGAATTTTTTCCAATGTTCTCCCGTGTTGACCCAGATCTCAGATCTTTTCAAAAGATCTTTATCAAAAATATGATGATCAACCTATCTCACCCCGTGTCCATGAAAAATTCATCGCCGAGACTATCGAGAAGTGGCCAAGTAAAACCCTAAATTTTTCTTAAAAACATTGAAAATTAAAAAAATGGCGCATGAAATATCCGGTAAGGTTGAGACATATTTGTAAATGAGACAAATATGTTCCAAAATATTTTCAAAGAGAAATTTTTGAGAACTCTTGAAGTATTGCTAATTTTTTCACGCTAGAGTAAAAATGTCCCACCATAAGATATATACGAAGTCATTTCAGAGACGTATGCCACTTAAGGATTAGAAAAAAAAATGTAAAAAGGTTCAAGTTGTCGCATATTCACCGAAAAAAAGTAGTGATATCTACGTGAGGCCAAAAGCTTTGCTATATTTTCTTTATTTTACTTGGGATGCTCACATATATTTTAATGATACTTTTAATATATAAATTTGCCCAGTAAAATAATTAAATACGTAATAGGGAAAACATTGACCCAAGCGTAGATATAAACTTTTTCGGAGAATATGCGTGAACTCGATCTGTTTTACTCTATGATATTTGTTAAATAACTGTAATAAACGACCAATCAGAGAAAAGCTCAACCCTCAAAATTATTTAAAGTATGATAGTACAATGCTTATATTATTATTAAAACTTTATGCTTGATAAACAACAATTTCAAGTTTTCAGATTTTATCCTTTACTTATACTCTAGGACCTTGTCTGGAAGTGACCTAGATGTTTTGATGATCGGTTAGTGAACCAACTGTAAATTAACTGTTTTTGATGTAGAATATCTCGGTAACTACCTTATACTATAGATAGAAACTTGAAAATTGAAATACTTCATTGGAATACAGGGTGCAAAAAAGATATGAAAACAGGGTACAAACATCAAACGTTTCGTTTACACTACCAACAAGATCCAGTGTTTCTAAATTATCGATAATATTTCTATATTTTTTTATAGTGTGTATTTTTACCATCATTAGCATATAGAATCGATTATATTTTTAGTGTTTTGCAGAAGCTAGCTTAAAAGATAAGGATTAAATAACCTAATAGAAGCATCGTGGATAAAAATAATTCAGAAAACTTTTCTTAAGTTATAAAATTAAGACTAGACACAGAGAGAAATAAATGCAAAAAAGACACACCATAAATATTCTTTTTTCTAACAATTTTGTGCAAATCTAAATAGTTTCACGCATTACCAAATTTTATCCTCATTGTACTAATTTTTCTACTGATATTGGTAATTTCGTTTCATTATAAATTGGATTCTGAATTAAATACTGATATGAAAAAATTAACTCGTCAACCAAGAATCGAACCTCGGGTCTCTGGATATCTAGTCCAGCGTGCTTACCGCTACACCAAAGACGACTCTGACGTAACAGCCAACTTTTTCATATCATTCTTATTTATATTTTGACAGTATTACTTCTGTCGAAATTATTATTCATGTATATTTATTTGTGTATACTTAAGCGTCAACAATACAATGTTTGTCCAAATTCCATTTAGGTTACGTAAGACAAATTGTAGAAGACTAGCGTATACTTTATAGACCAATATCATAGTCGTCTTTGGTGTAGCGGTAAGTACGCTGGAGTATCTAGAGCCCCGAGGTTCGATTCCTAGTTGACGAGTTAATTTTTTCATATCCGTATTTAATTAAAAATCCAATGGCATTGGTCTATAGTATACACTTGTATACAACTATACACTTGTCTTCTACAATTTGTCTTACGCAACTTAGATGGAATTTGGACAAACATCGTATTGTTGACGCTTATGTATACACAAATAAATATGTATGAACTGGATTCTATTTTGGAACTTTAACTTCAACTGGTAATATTTGACAACTGATGGTTTTGAAACAGGTACATTCACTTCTACAGATAGATAGATAGATAAATCTTGGGGTATGAAAACTATTGCACTTCGCCCTTTTACCCCCTTCTACTTCTGTCTGGCAAGGTTTACTTTTCCCATATCTTGGCAATAGCCAGGAGCTTTCTTTTCAAGGTTCATATATTCGGGATGAGATGCACCGAATATATTGTATCTGCTTTAACCGAGAGATTCGCAGTTAAAGATGATAATAATGGATTCATTGTGAGGTCGTATTGTGCCTGGGTGCTTTCGTAAGTGATAATGTCCGATGATGAATCCGGTAACCTAGAATTCGAAAAAGTATATTCCCGAGTTTTTGTTGCCGTATATTTTCCCCGTGAACACGGTGTTTAAAATCTATCCACTCGTTGATCACTTATTTGCATGCAAATGGATGTGGAACAAATCCTTTTACTGGTACAAATATCTTCTTTTGAATCTAGATAAGATTGTGGCACTATCGAGTTCAAAAAGGCGACCGTTTATCAATATTTTTGGGTTGATTTATTTCGAATTTACTTGGTTTTCGAAAAAATGTTAAGAAGAAAAGTTGTTCGTTGATTATCCAAATTTGAAGTCGATTCTTTGTATTTCCACTGGAATTGACAACAGAACATACTTTTGAAGCATCAACTTTTAAAGGTTCTTAATTTAGTCTACCATACACCAACTAAATAATACGCATTTCACTTACAATAGAGAGGATTTCCAACCAATATGGTACCAGCAGATCAAACTAGTCTACCGTAGCGACGACTATATTTTACACACATTCACATATTATTAGAGGGGGATTCTATTTTGTACTGTACATCAATCTTTGGCGAAAGTGAACCTATTAATGTATTTACCACATAAGAAGTATATAAATATACAACTTCCGATGCGATTTGGTATCAGTTTAGATTGCAGCAAATTAAATAATAAACGCAATGAAACTGTTGGTAAGAGTTTATTTTTATTTCAAAATATACAAACAAACAAAATTGTGAAAAAGTGACTTTTTTTTAGTGATTTTGATCAATACTTTAAATTGGAAGTACCGTGTGAAAAAAAGTTTCGTGATTTTTCGTTTGTTCAAACTTCTGTGAATTACAAGTGCAAAAGCGTGGAAACTATTAAATATTTCTCGTGAACAGAAGAAAGAAATTTCTAAACACGTTCTTAGGGGGAAAAAACGGACATTGTTTTTGTTTTATTTAACGAATGTAAAGTAATGAAGGAAATTTGAACAAATGCAAATTCAATGAAAATCAATACTATTTTTTTGAGTGAAACAATCTAAATTATTTTCACTTTAATAAATAAGCTCTCATCACGATGTACGAAGTATCGAAATTTTACAGGATAATATTTTGGATTTATGTTGTATCTGAATTAGAACATAAACAAAATCGGTGCACCAGCTTTGATATTATTCGTAATTGTCGTTTATTTAATCTCTCCGTTTACGCTCGTTTAATGATAAAAAATACGCATTTTTGATAAAAAATTTTTTATTATCTTACAGGGGTGCGTAGTACTCGTCAGTCTTTTATTTCTTGCCTCAGCCTCAGAGGAGAAGAAAGCAGAAGATGTTAAAAAAGTAGAGGATACAAAAACATCCGAAACACAGTTAAATGAAAAGAAACAAGATAAACGTGGTCTACACGGAAGCTTTGGTGGTGACTTTGGTGGACATAGTAGCGGAGGTTTTGGTGGTGGTGATCATATTGATGGTGGATATGGGGGTGGCCATGAAGAGCATGTGAAAACAATCACTGTTGTCAAAAAAATACCCGTTCCATATCCAGTTGAAAAGACTGTACATGTACCAGTTACCAAACATGTACCAGTGCCAGTGCAAGTACATGTACCTCATCCGTATCCCGTTGAAAAGAAAGTGCCGTACCCCGTTAAAGAGTATGTAAAAGTACCCTATGCTGTACCCCACCCATATCCCGTTGTCAAACATGTTCCGTATCCAGTTAAAGTACCAGTTGATCGTCCATACCCAGTAAAAGTATACGTTCCACAACCTTATGCAGTTGAAAAGAAAATTCCCGTACCAGTAAAAGTACATGTTCCACATCCATATCCCGTAGAGAAACCAATTCCATATCCTGTAGAAGTCAAAGTACATGTTCCAAAACCATATCCAGTCATCAAACATGTACCAATTGAAGTTAAGGTACCAGTTGATCGTCCAGTCGCTGTTCCAGTACCAAAACCATATCCAGTTCATATTGTAAAGAAAGTACCTTATCCAGTAGAAAAATTGGTACCATATCCAGTGAAAGTACCTGTCGATCGCCCAGTACCTTATCCAGTTGAAAAACCAGTACCTTATCCAGTAAAAGTGCCTGTACCACATCCTTATCCAGTAGAAAAAAATATACCAGTTCCAGTAGAAAAATTAGTACCATATCCAGTAAAAGTACCTGTCGATCGTCCTGTACCTGTGGAAGTTGTCAAACATGTTCCTTATCCAGTTGAAAAGAAAGTACCTTATCCCGTTGAGGTAAAAGTTGCAGTACCCATACACGAAGAACATCACGAGGAAGTAGGTGGACAAGATATCGGTGGATATGGAGGTGGCGATTATAGTGGATCTTTGGGTGGACATGAGGAAATCAGTCAAGGAGGTCACGAGGAAATCAGTGAAGGAGGTCATGAAGGAGGTTATCATTAGAATTTAGTAATCCTTTTTTTTTATATTAAAAAAAATTAATTAGTCCACAACGCGCGACGCTCATAACGCAAACTGCTGTGCTATTTATCTCAGTATTATTATTTACAAAATGAATTTATTTTTAAATTTTTGTTTTCCTTTTTTTATGTTTGAATAAACTTTTTGTTAATAATTAATTATCTGGTTTTTATTCTAATTTTTTTACAAGATAAACCACGGAATAATCTACGACTTGCGAAAAAGCATAATAATTTTTAGGGGTCTTTCACACCGAAGATACAAGGCGCAAGAAGCATGCATCCTGGATTTTATTTCAGTTGTGGTTTTGCTTCTTACGTGTTTGTGTTCTTCTTATTGGTTTCATGTGTTTTTCTCGGGAAATAGAAAGCAAATATACAAGAAAGAAAATAAATATACAAAATAAATGTATGTAAATATGTAAAATTAATTTACATGATGCATGCATCTTGCGTCTTGCATCTTCGGTGTGAAAGACCCCTAAAAGAACATTATTTCTATTCAATTGATTGAAAACTACAGGTAAAATTTGAAGAAAAAGTAATTTTGATATGGTATTTACACCCATGCATGGTTATTACAAGAATTTGTAGCAGATATAATCCAGTTAATTCTAATTAACTTCCCATTTGGGAAGGTTCTAAGTTATTGTAATGGATCTGATTTTTTTAATTGAATATTTCAACACATACTTCCACGTTTTGAGGTCCCTGAGTCCGAATCCATCGTTTTTAGAGAGATGTCTGTATGTCACATATCCCAAGCACAGATAATGACATCGACTTCGGGCCAATTTCATTCGATTTATAATTGCAAATGAACACCAAAGTATGTATGAAATTAATTGAAAAAAAAGCTTTAAGAAAATTTTGTTTTGATAACAGAGTATCATGATTGTTTTATATAGAGAAATGTAAGAGTGCTAACAGTTTCTTAAAACTTCAAGAAGATTCTGTTTTGTTTCTTAACAAAACTAAATTTAGTTTAAAATTGTATGAAAATAAATAAAAAGTTGATTTATAACAAGAACAATTGTTTGATTTTACTGAGTAACTTTAAAAAAAAACGCTGTTGATATTTCCGATTTCTACGCTTCAAAATTCGCGATTTTCGTCCTGGTTAGGTAGATTTTAGAAATGGCAACCCTATATAAGACGAATTTTGTGGTGTGGATAAATTCAAAAATCCATAAAATATTATTATCATGCATGGATAGCTTTGGGATAAGCCATTTTGATCAACTTTGTGATAAGAAATTAATCAAGATAGTATTGTATGATATTACATTTTGAATTTTCTTCAAAATGCTCAAGGAATAATACAGCAAAATTGAACGGTTTCAAAGTTATTTACGTTGAAAGCCAATTTGTTATATAAAAATTCTGTTAAATGATTAAACAGGGTGGGCCAAAAGTAATGTCATAATGTGAAAGGACCATAATTTTTGTATTTGGTATCTAATGTCATTGTGCTTTGACTTTTATACTACAGATAGATAGAGAATTAGTTGACAACAAGCAATGGAGCGATACCACCATTATTTGACCACTTTTCTGTTGTTTTAACGCAGCGTGAATTTCGTCGTCGTTTTCCTGGTCGGCGTGCAGCTTGTACGCGAACAATCAAGCGGTTAGATGAGCGCCTGAAGAGCCTTTGCATCCCCTCAAAGTGAATGTTTGGTGTGGCATTTGCAGTGAAAAAGTGATTGGCCTTTACTTTTTTGAGGACGCCGACGGCATCGAGCATTGTCGGTTCCAATAGGACCACTCACACAGTTCGAGCAACATTGGAGATTTTGAAACACCAATTTCCTGGCCGCGTGATCTCCCGTTTTGGCTATTTGAATTGGCCGGCTTATTCAAATAAACTTTTCTTGAAAACTGATACAATTTTTTTATTTCTAACAAAATGGCAGCCGATTCACATTATGACATTACTTTTGGCTTTGTATTTAACAGCTAAACTCTAGGAAAAAGATCCAAACCATAATTTATTTGATATTTTATTTTTCACCAAATAAACCTTCGTAACAATATCCGTAAGAAGAAGTGTTTACAGTTCAGTTATGTAGATTAGATTGTAGCGGCTGTCCTGAACGGGGCACACTTTGACCATAAGGTCCATTGTGATGCCTAAGGATATGAGAATGTGAGTGAAGTGGAAGGAATTTGTGTGTAGATTAGGAATTGGTAGGGTGTGCGGCAGCAGCCGACTTTGATAGGAACTATGCCGATATTCATCTGGAGTTTGTAAAGGAAACTGCAGGAAACCTTCACAAAGAAAGCCGGTTACTTCGTTCTTGTCCATACGCCGACAGTTTAGTCAATTAACCGCCCCTTCTTTTTTTTTTAATAATTGACAAGCTGTCGATGTCGAGATTCAAATCCAAAACCTCGAAGTCCCAAGTAGAGCGCCTTGACTAGCACGGCTACCGATTATGTAAATGTCAGTCATGTAAATCAATGATCAAAAGTTGCGGGGAAAATACCGTGCTGTGATTTTAAGTTTATCCAATGAGCTAAACTCAGTAATGAATTGATATATTTCAAATAATGTTAATTGATTAAAAGAAATAAAGTAATAAAATATATTGTTCATATTATTTAAATTTCATATTATTTAAGGTGTTAAAACATCTCCAAAAATATAAACAAATTTTAGTAAATCAAAATATTTGTTAAGTAAATTTTTCTTAAGATAAATTAAAAAAAACAGTTATTACGCTTTAAAAGTATTTACCCCTAAATTTTCTATTTATTTTACATTGATTATAGCTTATAACTTGTTTATTGTAAAAGTTATAAGCATACATGTCATAGACAATTTTATTACCTGTAAATAACTATTTTACAAAGATTTTGTAAAAGTTTTCAAAATAAACAAACTCCGAAAACTAAAGCTTGAGTTTTTTATATGAACTTTTATTTAATTATAATAGATGAAATAAAATTGGCACAAGAATATGCAATTATTTTTTTAGTTTTTAGTCCATTTTTTTTTTTTAGAATTTTGATTTTTGAAGTCGGGTTTCCATTTTGTCAAAATAGGTTTTATTTTTATATCAATCATTTGATGTCAAAGAATGTTATAAATTTTCAGACATTGTACTTACTAATGTCAAATTAAGTAAACATTAGTCACTTCCGTCGGTATAATATAACCGAAAGGCAACCATAAGTGATTTTATTTGTCTAAAATATGTACATTTTTTATTTCCGTTTTTTTTTTTTTTTTTTTTAATTTTTAGTGCATTTTTTCATAACAGATTTTCAGTTTTTTTTACAAGCATTTTGTTTTTTTGTTGTAAAAATTTTTTTTTTTGGGGTCGGTTTTTTTTGTAAAAGTTGATTTTTTAAAAAATTTTCTTATTTTCCCATTATGAATGAGTATATGCTTTCAAAAAAAAAAAAAAAAATTCGCAGGGGATCCCTTCATCAGAATGCGATTTGGTGACAATGGGGCCAATCGGAAATCAAACTCTTTAAAACAAAACAAAAAATTCAAAATCGGTTCATAAATGACGGAGTTCTGAGGTAACAAACATTTAAAAAAAAAAATACAGACGAATTGAGAACCATCCTCTTTTTTGAAGTCGTGTTAAAAATAGTATCACCCAAAAATGCACGGTTGTTCTACCAAATGCAGGGTAATGCTATTAGTCTCTATCATTTCGTACAATGATCTAAACATTAACATAAATTTTATCGTGTTATAAATAAAATACTTTTATTACAATTATGTACTAACATTAATAAATTATAACATATGCTACATATATGTTATTATTTCAATTAAATAACATGATAATGTGTATTTAAAATGCGTGAATATTTCTTCTTATCAACTTTCATCGTACTAATGTGTATAATTTTACTTCATCTATATATATAAAAGAAAAATATTTATATTTATTTAATGGTTGCTTGCAGATAGGTCGTAAAATTTCACTTTATAATATTAAATTTAAAATAATTATGGATATCAAAGACAAGTGCGCACTTACCTTATGTACGGTATATTGGCTGGTACATGATATTTCGATCCAGGATCAAAATCACTTTCAGAACGTAAAACTGGTGGTTTGATGCCCGCATACTGTTCACTGAAATGTAAAAAAAAAAAGATGAAAATAACAACTAACTGAATTAATTGCTTAAATACTCTAATGTATAGAGGTCATTATGAGTGCCTGAACTGTGCTACAGGAATGCTTTTATAATCTAAAGTAATTACAGATGTTTAAGCTGAAAATTTTACAAGCCTATTTAATATATGAAAAAAAGTTTCAATCAAATATTGTTAATTTTAAAAAAAGGGACGTTTCTTACTGAAAAGTTTTCTTCTATCTATTACGATTCTAAAAGTAGATATTTTCCCCTCTACCGGAAGAACGTTTGGACCGATTTTACTCATTTATTCAGACAGCTCGCTTTCGGCGAAATGGACTAACTGTATATATATATATATATATATATATATATATATATATATATATATATAGGGTGTCCCTGAAGTAGTCGAGTTTCATAAGAGGGTAGGTAGAGGGTACGATTTTGGAACGAAAATCCTGAGACATTTTTTTATAGACGCACCGTTAATTAATTATTAGTTAATTAAGGAAACTAGGTTGAAACCAAAGTTGCAAAAAGTGCATTTTTTTGATAATTCATTTTTGATTTAATTATCAATTTTTGGAAAAATATATTGCTCAAATTTTTCAAATTATTAATTCCTTGAAAAGTACATTAACTGAATTTTTTTATTTTTTGAAAAATGTAATAAATAAATTGTTTTCAAATTAAATTTTTTTTTAAATGCGCAAATTAAATTCGTTAAATTAAAAAGTTTTCTCGAAAGTGCATTTTCTCAATTTAATTGGGAAATTTAATTGCGGAATTTTCTAAAATTTATTAATAAAACAATTTATTTATTACATTTTTGAAAGAATAAAACAATTTAATTAATGCACTTTTCAAGGAATTAATAATTTGAAAAATTTAAGCAATATATTTTTCCAAAAATTGATAATTAAATCAAAAATGAATTATCAAAAAAATGCACTTTTTGCAACTCTGGTTTCAACCTAGTTTCCTTAATTTCCAAAATTGAAAATGGTTTGAAAAAATAATTTCAAGGCCTCAAAATGTTCGACTCAAAAGCAGTAACTATAATTTCGCCCTTTTGGAAATTCAATACGGCGTCCATAAAGCTGCGCCTTTTATTAGAACTTAGAGAAATATTTCCATTCACGGTATACATAATTCTACCCGACGAATATTTTACGATGTAATACCGTATAATATAATGTTTTTTGAGCCCCTGAATCTGAATTTCAGGGTGCAAAAGTGCAAAAGTTCAAAATATATAAATAACGACTAACGGTCATTTTGATATATTTTTTTTAATTAGAGCCTGAGCTAAACGCTGTAATTTTTCCCAACAATTATTTCTAGATGGCGCGCATGTTAAATTCCCCCCACGTGACCGAAGTTGACGCTAGAAACCAGCGTCAACCGTCAGCATGAAAAAGAACCTTTAACTTATTTATTGTCAAAAAAAAACGATATATAAAAGACTGTTACTCATTTACGCCTTTTGCACTTTGGCATCTCGCCAATCACCGATATGACTACGCAAAGGTCGGTTAGACTACTTTAAAATAAACTTATGCAAAGAAGTATCCTAAAGACTAATAGAATAATAGTTATCAAGCAACCTTATTGAGAATGATGGTCGATCCAATTGTTCCATTGTACAGATATTCACAAAGTATTAAGATTAATTAACTAAATGAAAGCCGAAATTCGAAACGAATTTGAGTATTTTGGACTACAGTCATTTATTGAGTCGAGTATAATGCTGGACAAACAGATTTTTTTCAAAACACTTACCGTAACCGTGTCCAATGACAATTGCCTTCATCAATTGAGACGCTACCATCAAAAATATCCCAACGCCATTTGTCCAATATTAATGCAAATGGTAAAAATGTCAATTTATCTAGTGCCATTGAATACAAATAATTGACATCATGTGCTAAATCGTTCACTGATTTTGAGACTAAACCTAATGTTTGCATATGCTGTGGTGTTGCCACTGATAAACCAATTGCATCTCCAACAGCTTCATGGAAACCTGAAAAATGTTTTTATATGTAATATTTCAGACAAATTTCCTGAATAATATATTAATACTCAAAATAGTTAAATAAAGCAGAGGGGTTGCCATCAAGTCGATCGCGATCAACCGGTCGATCGCAAAGTCAATGTTAGTCGATCGCAACGCGGTGAACGTAGATAGATAGAGATAGATTTTAGAGCCTGCCCTGGACAGGCTACAATCCGACCATAAGGTCCATTGTGATGCCTAAGGATGCGAGGATGTGAGTGGAGTGGAAGACATTTTTGTGTATAGACTAGAAATTGGTATATGTGCGGCTGCAGCCGACTATTATAGGAACTATGCCGATATTCATCTGGAGTTCGTGAAGGAAACTGCAGAAAACCTTTTCAAGCATAGCCGGTTACTTCGTTGTTGTTACATACGCCGACAGTTTATTCAATTAACCGCCCCATTTTTTTTCTTAATAATTGACAAACTGCCGATATCGGGATTCGAACCTATAACCTCCCAGTTTCCAAGTAGACATACTGCGCAGACATAACGCCTTAGACCGCTCGGCCACTTGGACTGGTGAACGCAACTATTCATATAGAGCAAAAGATAAAATTATAATTTTACAAATAGATTTAATCTTACAAGCAATTTGAAGATTTTTGGAAATATGTCTACCGAGAAAAACATCCCAATATCAACAAATGTAGCGAATATATTTATTCTTGTTTCGGATTTACATGCCTGTGTGAATCGGCATTTTCATACTTAAAGTTAATGAAGACTAAACAACATTCTGTCCCGACTGATTCCCATACTGAAAACTCATTATTATTCTCTTTGTCAGAATATACATCTAATTATGACTCTTTGATTAGAGACATGAAAACTCGAGAGACTTAAAAAAAGAAATGCCATCAGCCTAATTGTTAGAATACAAATAAAAAAAATTCGTTACGCAGGAGCTGCGTCAACTTAGCGAATTTCTTTAGAATACATAAATCACTCTCTAGCGGTCATAATTTTAGTGTAATCAAAATGAAGTATAATATCTGATATGACTATAGTATTTCCAAAACTTAAATTTATTAATAGCCCAAAAAAAAACGGTATAACGATTATAGTTTATAGTTACTACGGAAACGACAATCAAAATTTTTTACAATAAAATATATTTTATGTATTCGTGTCAAACAAACACAAAATATTAAATATCTCTCTTAATATTAGAATAATCGAAAAATGTATAAGGAGTACAGTTGTAGAAAATCAAGTTTGCTACAATTCATTACATGATCATTTTTCTCAAACTCTAATATGAACAGAGATATTTAGAATTTTATCTTTCAATCTTTAATTGTAAATATTTCTGTAAATATTAGTGTAACAGAAAAATGATAAGAAACAAAATTACAGTAAAAATTTAATTACCTACAACTTAACTCCTTATAAATATGTCTACCGAGAAAAACATCCCAATATCAACAAATATAGCGAATATATTTATTCTTGTTTCGGATCTACATGCCTGTGTGAATCGGCATTTTCATACTTAAAGTTAACGAAGACTAAACAACGTTCTGTCCTGACTGATTGCCATACTGAAGACTAAGATTATTATTATCTTTGTCAGGATATACATCTAATAATGACTCTTTGATTAGAGACATGGAAACTCAAGAGACTTAAAATATAGTTAAACTTCCCATGTTAAGGCTGTAAAATAATTCTAAATATGTCTTTATTAGTGTTTCGCGAGGCACGAGCCGAGGCGAGGTTTTGGTATCACCTCGACTTGCCTCGCCACTTTAAATATCACCCTCGCCTGGCTAGAATCTGGACTAGCCTCGCCTCGGTTGGGATAGCTACCATCCACGTCTCATCTTGCCTCGCCGAGGTAAAATTTTAACTTACTTTGTCTTATTTTGCATGAATAATACATGTGGTAAAAAAAACTTGTTAGAAAATAAATGTGTTTTTGTGACCGCTAGAGCGATTACAGACGATTATCCTAGCTAGTAGATTTGGAAAATCATCGTCTCTAAAATTTATATATATATATATATATATATATATATATATATATATATATGTATATATATACATATATATATATATATGTATATATATACATATATATATATATATGTATATATATATATACATATATATATATATATATACATATATATATATATATATATATACATATATATATATATATATATATATATATATATATATATATATATATATATATATGTATATATATATATTTATATAAATTTTAGAGACGATGATTTTCGACATCTACTAGGTAGGATCTATGGACATTTGAAAAAACGTTTGTAAAATTTTGACTTTGGTACGAGACCAATGGCTCTATTTCCTTTAAGGAAAAGAGAGAAAGACTTGGAAAAAAGAGGGCTGTATTTTTATTTATATATTAGTGTATTTTTGTCGTGACAAAAATACACTAATATAATCAATAGAATTCATTACATATTCAATCACGTTTAGAGTTGAAAAAATTACGTAAAGACCTTCGTTCCTGACGGGGTCTCCCGACCGCACAATTTTTTTTTCTCTAAAATAAGAATATGCAGTCGATCAACAAAATAAAAATAATACATTTACTTTTCTCTATAAAATTTGCAAACCCGCGATGAACAATTTTATGATTATTATTATAAAAAGTAATCATGGCATTAAATTTCTTTTTCCTTTAAAATGCATTTATCTATTGCTTCATGTTTTTTGTAAAAATACATGTTACTATATTATTTTATTAAAAATATTATTATATTGTTAAAATATTATAAATATTTTAGTAACGAGAATTAAAATTTTTCGTGCCTGATAACCGAGGACCGAGGCGAGGTGGGGTTTCCTCGTAGTCTCGGCGAATCACTAGTGTTTATCTATCGCTAATTTGAATTAAGAAATATTGTTACTCATGTTTTAATTCCCCTGGATAATAATAATAGAAGATTGTGTGTGTCAGCTCCAACGCACGCCTTAAGTTTACGCTTAGAAGTTATTTACTATATTACGAATATATATTACTATGTTAGGAAAAGTTATTTTAAATATTCTGCTTAGGTGGCACTAATATTAATTCATTTATAAAAAATTTAAATTTAAATTTATTAATAGCCAATTTATTATATAACGATTTATAGTATCCTAGTATAGTTTATAGTTTCTATGGAAATGACAATCAAAATTGGCATTTCAAAATTGAAACAAAATTTTAATAAAATAATTTTATATTTATTTTTTAGAAGCTAACATTTTACATAACTACAATTCAAAATATTATTTAAATTTTTATAAAAAATTTATTTTAATTATTAATTACTATCTAATAATTAAAAATAAATTTGTGATAATTTCTCACTAGCGCGTGTACGAAATTGCATGCTAACAGTTTCTTGGGTGTGTGTGTGCATTACGCCTATAACCATAATAATTTTTAGTGTTTTAAAAATACATGTGTACATACACTATTTATGTGCATATTAAAATAATAATTCTTCATAATAATTCAATTAAAATTACATTTTTTAAATTTGATTATACTTTTAATATATAAAAGAAAAAATTTACTATGTTTTTTCATGAATACTTTCATACACACACACACACGAAGCCAGGCAAACAAATAATCTTTTATAAAGTTGTGTTAATATACAAAAAAAAAAATATATAAAAAATTATATTATTTATTTAACTATTCAAAATATTTAATTATTTATTTGTATTTTAATTTAAACCCGCATAAACTTAGAAATAATATAATTTATTTAATTTTAATCTAAAAAAAATTACAAAATGAGTGAAAGGTCTTTATTTATACGCGTTAATTATTTTCTAAAATATATTTATTTTTAATACTAATTAATAGTCGGATAGAATTAACGGTTAGCGGTTTTACAGTGTTTTTGCGGCTCGGCTGAAGATTTTTTTTTTTCGTTTTTAATTACGCACATTTTTTATACACAACTCTTTTGCCATTTATGTTGGGGATAATTCTGACAGCGATCATGTCTTGAAACTTAACTGTGAAGTAAGTGATAGTATAATCTAACGAATAATAGTATAATCGTTTATCGGAATTCTGGTCAAAGTAAGAGATTTTTGAGAAAATTGTATCGTACTAAAATTACAGTCGAAATTTACGCAACGAGGACTAGGAAAAACCTTGATAAGCGAGAAAACATTCCCGATCCTTTGAATTCGTTTATTCAGATTTGACTGTATTATTTAAAATTAAATTCTAGTCTTATCGAAATATACAAAAATTTTGAGTCAGTATTTTTAAGAGGAAACAAATAAGTGAACAAGTAATGTAACAACTAACTGAGTTAATTGTTTGAATACCCAGTATATACTGAGTTGTATATCAGTGATTGAATTGTTAACAATTCTGCGTATTCGAATTGATAACAATTCGCTTTTCGAGGAACATTTAATGACAAATTATGAGAAAACTTTTGAGTTTATGAAAATATTTTCCAATCAAAAGTTGTTTATTTTAAAAAGAAGAAGATTTTTTGTCATTAAATTTTTTTCTATCTCTTACGGTTTCAAAGATGTATATTTTCCCCTCTGGCGGGGGGAGACACGATTCGATTTTGCCCATTAACGAACTTGACCTTACTTTTTTGCTATAGAACACATTAAAAAATTTCAGATCGTTATCTATTTTCGTTCTTGAGTTATCGTGTTCACTGACGGACAGACGGACATACTGAAACGGCCGAATTAGGCCATTTTATGAACACTTATACCAAGCATTTATGTCAAGGATTAATATTTTCAAGCGTTACAAAGTCGGGACTAAACTTAATATATCATCTTGTATATTTGCATATACTGGCTATAAAAATAGGTAAGATGATCGATCGATCTCACATTTTACCACTAAATTGAAAGATGCAATAAAAGGATAGTTATTAGATCTAGCAACAGGAAATGTATTCGTAATGAGCATTCGAAATCCATGCCTAGATTCCATGAACTTCGAAGATAGAGTTTACTTCGAATAAGATGTCTTAATTAAACCTTTCTTATTCGCCTACTAATTGATATGATTATAGTGACATTATCTGCATTGTAAAAACATCTGAGACCAATTTAAAAATATCAGGGAAAATGTTTCAACCGGTACCATACCTGGGGCGGTTGTAACAGTGATTGGGGTCAGTTGTAACACTTGCAGAATAAAGCAAAGTTGTTATATACTTATTTACTAAGATAAAAATTACAGAAATTAAAAAAAAATATAGCTTTTCTATGTCTTTTTTTGCGTCCCTTGTAGTGTTTTACCGAGACTAAGAGGTAACCCCGCCTCGCCTCGGTCCTCGGTTACTAACGTTACTAACCGAGGCGAGGCGAGGTATATTGTCCCCAAAACCTCGCCTCGGCCGAGACAAATTTACAAAAAGTAATTTTTTTTTTTAAATAACATATATTTTTACAAAAAACATGAAGCAATAGATAGATTCATTTTAAAGGAAAAAGAAATTTTTGGCCATGATTACTTTTTATATCAATATGTAATCAAAAATTTGTGCATCGCCGGTTTGCAAATTCTATAGAGAAAAGTAAATGTATTATTTTTATTTTGTTGATCGACTGCATATTCTTATTTTAGAAAAAATAATAATTGTCATTGGAACTGGTAAAACAATAACATTGCAATTCTACAACAAATAGAATTTGTAATTTACACAAATAATTGCAACACATAATGCAATTTACACAAATAGAAGACAAGAAAAGCCCTAATTGTTAGAATAAAAGTTAAAAAAATTATTTACGCAGGAGCTGCATCAACTTAGCAAATTTCCTTAGAATACATAAATCACTCTCTAGCGGTCATAATGTTATTGTGATCAAAATGAAATATAATATCTGATATGACTTTAGTATTTGCAAAAATTAAATTTATTAATAGCCCAAAAAAAAAACGGTTTAACGATTATAGTTTATAGTTACTATGGAAACGACAATCAAAATTTTTTACAACAAAATATATTTTATGTATTCGTATCAAACTAACACAAAATATTAAATATCTCTCTTAATATTAGAATAATCGAATGTATAATGAGTAAAGTTGTAGAAAATCAAGTTTGCTACAATTCATTGCTTGATCATTTTTCTCAAACTCTAATGTGAACAGAGATATTTAGAATTTTAACTTTCAATCTTTAATTGTAAATATTAGTGTAACAGAAAAATGATAAGAAACAAAATTACAGTAAAAATTTAATTACCTACAACTTAACTCCTTATAAATTTTTCGATTTTTCAAATATTAAGGGAGATAGTCAAATTTTGTATTCCCCCCTCCTTCTAAACCCCCTTTCACTTCGTCCGATTTTACCCATCATCCAAAACCGACCTTGACCGTTAGAATACCAAAAGCGACTCAAATACCAAATTTCATTCCAATCGGAATAAAACTGTGACCGCTAGAGAGTCCACAGACATTTAAAAAAAGTACATATGTATGTATATATATATATATATATATATACAAATTTCAGCGATAGTGATTTTTAACATCTAATAGGTAGGATCGATGGACATTTCAAGAAATTTTCACGAAATTCCAACATCGGTGCAAAAACAATAGCTGCATTTCCTTTGGAGGAAATTTGCTAAAAAGTGGGTAAATTTCTGAGATCTTCCTGTATTTATAATAATAATAATTTCAAAAAAGCTAACTATTTGCTAATTTAGTTACCTGGATTGGCACCATCTCGAAACACTTTAGGTTGATTTCGATAATGTAAAAAGTATTGTATATGGGCCATTTCATGATGAGCGGTTATTAAATCTTTCATATTAACTTTTGTACACATTTTTATCCTGAAAATCAGATAAAAATAATGAATCCAAGTAAGTTTATTTCATTTGTTTTAAATATGCCATTCTTACCTATAATCAACGCGATTGCAAAAATCCCAAGCAGATGGTTGGCATATCACAGCCAAATCTATTGGCTGTTCAATTATTGAACCATGCCAAAAGTCTAATGTCATTGGCGTCATATTTAACGAGACAAAAAATTCTTCAGCTAATCGAAATATTTCAATGGGTGTATATCCTTGTTCAACCATTTCTTGTGTTACATCCAAAAAATTCTTACCCGGATATGGCACTGTAATATCTAAAATATTACCCCATGACTGTCCCCACATATTACCCAATATATGTGCGGGTAATGGTGCTTGGGCATTAATACGTTCAGGTCCATAAAAATCACGTAATTTTCGTCGAACATATGCATGTAATAATTCATATACTGGTTTAATCTCATTCCAAACGTCCTCAATTTCCAAACGAAATGTGGGTGATTCGTATGGGAAATTCCAGTAATCAGGAGTATCCGTATAATCTAAAAAAGGTGTTAAATATTTTAATTAGTACTTGAATGAATAAAAAAAGCGCATGGGACATTTTTCAATATATCATTCTTAATTAAAGACTTTTAGACAATCAATAGCCTTTAAAAAAGGAATTAAAAGTCATTGAGTTTGTAAAAAGAATGGGTAGTGGATGAAATTCTAAAATAAAAAGTCCTTGGACATTTTTGCACCTGGCCCACCGTTAATTAGATATTAAGTAAATAAATTAACCAATTAGAAAAGCGCATTAAAGGAATAAGAAATGGTTGGGAATGAAGCTCTCCCCACCACTACCGTAGAGCGAGTCAATCTTATGCGTTTCAAACCCGGTACAGTTTTTACAGTAGAGTTTTGAAAAATGTGGGAAAAAAATGTACCTTTCTTTTCCAAAAAATCTGAGTAACTGAATTATTCAATAAAATAAATTTAAAAATTTGAAAATAATTATTAATTGTCTATAGGTGCTAGGGACGCATTTGCGGTAAACCTCTTATTATTTATTTACTTTTCCAATAATTATTGAAAACAATTTTTCAGAAAAAACAACTCAATAAAAATTAAATAATTTGGGTGACTATGTTTCTGTGTAAACCAAAAATTTATAAACATTTATTTAAGGAAATTTCATCGTAAGAAATCCAATATAAATTGAATAATTCAGGTAGTTAGATTTTTCGAAAAAAAAAAGCTAAATCTCTACTATAAAAGCTGTACCAGATTTGAAACGCATAAGATTGACTCGCTCTACGGTAGTGGTGAGGAGAGCTCGCCCCCCTCACGTATCTCTGCTGCCGCTGCGCTAATTCCCCACCATTTCGTATTCCGTTAACGTTCTTCTCTAATCGGTTATTTTATTTAATTAATATCTAATTAACGGTGGGTAAGGTGCAAAAATTTCCAAAGACTTTTCATCTTAGAATTTGATCCCCTATACCTTAATTTTAGAAATAAAGCTATTTATAATTTGTAAGTGACCTATTCAGCGAATAATGTATTAAATAATACTGTCCACTTTTTAACCCGACTTCAAATAGAAGGATGGTTCTCAATTCGTCTGTATTTTTTTTTTTTTTTTTACTTTTTCTTTTTTTTTAATGTTTGTCACATTAGAACTCCGTCATTTATGAACCGATTTTGAATTTTTGTTTTTTGTTTTAAAGGGTTTGATTTCAAATTGGTCCCATTGTCACCAAATCGCATTCTGGTGAGGGGATCCCCTGGAAATCGAGGAAAATCCTCATTTTATATGTGATAACCGATTTTTGCGAATTTTTTTTTTTTTTTGAAAGGGTAGACTCATTCATAATGGATGTAAAATGCATGTAAAAAAAACTGAAAATCTGTTATGAAAAAATGCACTAAAAATTAAAAAAAAAAAAAACGGATAAAAAAAAATGTGTTATAAAGAAATGAACTAAAAGTTAGTAGGTCGTTTAGTAGATCTACCCATATTTAGACAAATAAAATAAGTTATAGAACTTCAAAGTCACTAAAAAGCGAGAAATAAAACCAATTTTGACTAAATGGAAACCCGACTTCAAAAATCAAATATTCTATAACAAAAAATACACTAAAAAGTAAAAAAATAATTGCATAGTCTTGTGCCAATTTTAGTTCACCTAAGCAAAAATTTTTAAATATATATGTACAATTATTGTTATTTTTGGAGGCGGTGTCCAAAAGTTATGTGAATTTCTCTATGCTGACACCGCCTCCAAAAATAACAATAATTGTACAAATATATTTTTGCTTAGGTGAACTAAAATTGGCACAAGAATATGCAATTATTTTTTTACTTTTTAGTGTATTTTTTGTTATAGAATATTTGATTTTTGAAGTCGGGTTTCCATTTTGTCAAAATAGGTTTTATCATAGTGACTTTAGCAAAAAAATGACACCGTTTATAATCTAAATTTCAGGTAACTGCAAATAAGAGAGTATTCTCATAATTTTTCATTTTGAAAAATATTATTTTTTGTATCCATGCCGTTAATATCGTGTTGCTTCGCTTCACTTCGAATTTTCTCATATCTCCGCGGGTGCATCGGTAAAAGTGACATGAAAAGAGCTGCGAGTCAATTTCCAAGTCCTTGCAATCAGGAAAATATCGTTTCAAACGCAGAAAGGTATTAACTTCAACAACGACTCACAGTTCTATTTTAAAAATGAACACATTGAGTTTCATCTTCACATATAAATATGTTACCCACTTTGTCCTGAACATTGAAGCTGAAGATTTAGTTTATTTAGTTATGTCAAAAAATCGACCAAATAATCCAACGATCTTCGCTGTTAAAATGCTGCGTTCGGTCCGGGAGACCAAAGGATATTTTCAGGATGATGAGCGTCAAGCTGGTACTTTGTAAGTAGCTTCGTTTTGACAAGAAGTCCAACTTTTTTAATTAAAAAATTTTGGAAAACGGTATCGAAATTTTCTGAAAGCCGTTTAACATTGAGAATGGGAGACTCAGAGTCCATTCCATTGAATTTGTAGGACAAAAATTTTTCCTCGTTCTTCACTTGATTATGTTACAATTAAACTTAAAAATAACTTGATGCTCGTAAACTTCGGATGAATGGTCAATTGTGGTCAATTTTATAATTAAAAACTTGGATATCAAAATATTCTCCCGGACTTTGATATCCGAACAAAAATGTCTGTTGAGTGCAATACTTTTAGCAAAGTTGACTACTTTTATAGCAAACTTCACCGTTTCTGTGTAGTATATAGTATTTTGCGAGTGCATTGGAAGCCAGTGCTTGTTAAAGCTGCATGACTCCCACATTTTTCCGGATTAACTTAGACACTGATTATCTGTTCACTTAGTCCAGATCTTTTACTTCCCAAAGGAACATAAACAGGGCTTTATGAGGTTTAAGCTGAGACTATTCCTCGGCAGGCACTAAGCGGGAGAGCACAATATATATTTTAGCTCGCAGTGCTCCCCCTCCCCCCTTCCCCCTCCCCGTCATGCATTCATTCAACCACGATTCTAGCAGTTCATAAGTGCATAATTGATGAAAATATAATAAGTGCTGAGAATATGGCTCGCGCCAGAAGAAGATTGTCATTAATAAACAAGTGAAAATAACAACTAACTGAGTTTATTTCTAAAATATCCGGTATATACTAAATTTATGGAAAAAAGTTTCAAACAGAAGTTGTTTATATTTAAAAAAGGGACATTTTTTGTCTATAAATTTTTGTTCTATCTTTTACGGTTTCAAAGATAGGCAGTTTAGGCCATTTTGCCAAAAACATAATCCGATTTTGCCCATTCACACACTTGACCTTACTTTTAAGATCTAGAACAAACATACGAAATTTCCGCTCGCGACGGACGGAGAACTTTGCGGAACTCAATTAATTATGTCATTTTATTGTTTTTCTTCGATCAATATTTTCAACCGTTACATAGTCTGAACTAAATTTAATATACCCTCGTATATATTATATACCGGGTATAAAAATCGTGAATGGTTTTGTAGAAGTGTTATCTGCGAGTCATTATGAGTATTGAAGTGTCTTTGAGAATAAAATTATCATACTTACTGTTAAATTGCGCAGCTTTGTTACTAACATCAATTAACTGTTGATATAAATCACGCATTTGTTGGCCAGTTAAACGTCGCCATTCAGCCCAATAGAATGCTAATTCATCCCAATCACGACTACGTGCCATAATTAACGTTAAATCCGGTTGTAACCGCAAACCACAACGGAATGGTTCATTATATGCACATACTGATGCACTATTATAAATTGTTAACATATCATTGATTAAACGATTATACTGCAAATAAATAAAAAATTTAAAATTTAATCAAATCAATAATTAAAGATAATTAATCATTTTACTAATTTAAACTTACTCGATCTAATTGATCTGGAGGTAAAGCGGCTGGACCGACGGCCGATATAAATCGCAACTGCCGATAAATTCGTGCATCACTGACAAAACTATCGGGACTGATATGTTTCAATTGTTCCCAAACATGTCGTTGAAAGTCTGTATATTGTTGTTGAGCTTGAAGCTGAAATAAAATTTAAAAAATTAATAATATAAATTTACTAGAATAAATCAGGTCGACGTGCATCGTACGAAAGCAGAGCCGTGCCTGGTCAGCCCTTATTGCATGCCCGGCTAAATCACCAGGGAAATTATAACAATTTTTTTGTTTCTTATTTTTTAATGAGATTAAAAGATTATAATATGGAATTTGTAAATCAAAAAATAAATAGTGAATTGGAAGATCCCCACAGAATTCTTAGGTTCTCGATCAAATTGGCTGAAATACATTTATCTTGTATTAGTCTAGTCAACAAGTTCAAAAACGTGTTAATTCTTGCTACTGCGAAATAAAATACGTGCGTGAAAGTATTAACAAAAGTGGTCATATGCGATAGTTTTAATGAAAAGTAGAAGAAAATTAACTTGAACAATATCCTAGCTTCACTGCATTATAGGTTACTTTAAAGCCACGAATTAAACAACTAATTATCCATTTAGTTTGTCTGTTCCACAAGTTTGTATGACTCAAGTATGAACGAGTACAGTTACTTTCCAACTTTTAGAAATCGTATTTAGAAAAATAAAGAAAAATTTTATTTTAAAGAAATCGAATGAACATTTTCTGTAAGTACATATTTCTACCAAAAAGCACCTAATACAATCCGGATTTAAGTTAGAGTCAAATTAGCTACCAAAATGAGTTTTCAGGCAGATTGTTTGGAACCGCAATTTTTTTTAAACTAAAAATTAAAAAAATGGCAAATAATATTATTTAATTCTATAAAAAAAAAGATAATAAACATTAAAGTTGAAAAATTAAAATTAAAATCAACTCTGTATGTATTACGAATTAAATTCTTTAAACGTTTATTATTCAAGGCTAACCTAACCAACTAAACTCATTAAATTAAAAGGCGCATGCAGCACCGTACACGTGATAGAAGTGAAACTTCTGAAAAATAGCCAAAATACAACGATATATAACGATTTATAGTGTGCTAGTATAGTTTATAGTTTCTATGGAAATGACAATCAAAATTTACATCTCAAATTTGAAACAAAATTTTAATAAAATAATTTTATAGTTATTTTTTAGAAGTACCTTTCTAAAAAATATAGTTCTATAGTTCCACAGAAACTATACACAAAATTGAAATGTCAATTTTATGATTTCTATAAAGAAACAAGTAAAAAAACAACTAACTGAGTTAATTACTTAAATACCCCGCACATTTTTTTCTACGATCAATATTTTCTACCGTTACAAAAACGGGACTAAACTTAATATACTATGATAACGTAAACTTAATATACCATAGGCTATGAAAATGTGAATAAAACCTGCGGATCCCCTTCTTCTAGTTATTTATTAATTAATGAAAATGTAACCAAATTAACAAAATTTTAATTAATTAAGGCAGTCGACATTTTTTTTGGAAATCTCCTCCGCTTTCAGAATCTGTAAAATTCCTCTAGCACCAATAGTTTTTCTTTGGAATTTTTCATTGTTTATAACTTTTGGAACTGTTTATGGGCGGGTTTGAAATTTTTGCGCATTTTTCTAGACGTCATGACGAGTTCAATGAGCTATCGCACGTATTTTAATTCGCAGTAGCAAGAATTAACACGTTTTTTAACTTGTTGACTAGACTATATGTTAACCTCCCTATCAGAAGGTCTCATAGAGACTATGAGACTATAAAAATCCTAGAAATTCTTGGTTTTTGTGCTATAAATTCTGGAAGTGATATTATCTGGAAAATGGCTCGCGGTGAAATTGTCTGAAATTCAAAATACTATATTGTAGTGCATAACCTCCCAATCAAAAGTTCTCCTGGGAAAAAATCCCAAAAATCTTTAGTTTTTGAGCTACAGATTCTGGATGTTGCATTAATAATCTATAAAACTTTCTTTTCAAGATAGATATATGTAGAGATATATGATAATAGTATAGATATATGAAAATAGATATATGTAGACTGCAATACAATTTAGGTACAGAGCTCTGATGGATCTCACACCTTAATTTTTTCTTTCAATAAATACATATCCGCTATTTTATATTAACGGATTATATGTTCAAAGAAATTCATTATTAAAATAAAATACTTTACACTAATTAAAAGATCTAATTTTAATTGATACAATAATTACATAGGTATTGATTAATAAACTTCCCACACAACATCTTACTGAATGGAGAAAAAAGGGAATGCCTTTGTACGGAAGTTATCAATCTATTCCAATTATAATCAAACAAAAATCCAAAGTAATAAATTATTAAATTCCCTTCGGATATTTTATAATTGTTACGTGTTAACAATTTATTAAATCATAAAATTTGTTAAACTAAAAAATTATTTTAAAATCATACAATCATAATAAAGTCTTAATGAGTGTATATCATCATTCCGCCTAGACTTAATTAGAGATAATCTCCGTAGGATATTATAATTATCCGTAGGATTTGGCATAAGCCAATCGTAATTATCTCTGACTCCATATCCCAGAAATAGTTACGATTACTCAAATATTATTATTCAAATAATTGTTCTAGGAATTGGGGCAAAATTTGAAATTTAATGTCAAAGAACCTAAAGTTCTTTTTGATTATCTAAATAATCTTTATAAGGATAATATTTTGGTTAAGGAAGGTCCAACACTGTCTTGTATAATCAGGACAAAAAACCCGTTTGCTTTTATTATAGAACAAGTACATATAAACACATACACAACACATACATACATTCATATACAAATTAATGTAATTTTGAAATAATATAAACCATTTTAACTATTATAATTTCGAAAACGAAACGGCAAACGCGATTTTTTTTAAATCTAATTATTAAATATTTATCTTTACTGTCCTAGTTTTTTTTAAAATTCTCTCAAGTATTTTTTTTTAATACTAATACAACAGATAATAGTTGGGCAGGTATGAAGTTTTACATACTTCTAATGAGAGAGAATGATTACTTTGCTTTTAATTATCTCGCGTTCTAAACTGTCAAAAATTCTGAATCTTCAGAATTTATTAGAAAACGTTATTTTTAGCCTGTAAAAAAATGAGCAAAATCTGTCGAAAAGTGATTTCATGCTGGATTCCCTTAACTCTTTTCTATCATTGTTTTTGATTTTGATAAAGTGTTAAAATCGTGCTAAATTAATGTAAGTACCTATTCTATCGTACGACAATTTAGTAAAGTATCCGGGTACTGTTTAAAACGAAATTAAAATAAAGTGATTTGAATCATAGTTATAAGTGCGCATATATTAACATATAGCATACATACTAAGGCTCGTATTCCTAGTCCGGTCTTAATCGAAAGTTCATCATAAGTGTGATATAAGGCAGCATTTAGATTCATAAACATAATCTTGAGGCAAGCTTGAAAGTTTGATCTTAGCTAAGATATGTGTGATTGGATAAATATTCATGGTCATAGCTTATAGCGCTATTAAGAAAACTGTTGATGTATTCACAGTCAAATAAGACAATCTTATTAAAGACCGTATCCTTACTTTTTATTAAAAAAGAGGATTTTCTTTATCGTCAGCATTTTAGTTGACTTAAAATAGCGCAGTGAAACAAGTAGTGAAGATAATGAATTTGTTGGGTTTACATAATATCAATATTGATGACAATATTGATATCGATTTTGATTCTGACATAATTGATGAAGACATAATTATACGTATTCCTAAACGCTACATATACAAGATCCTTTTGATTTTAAAAAAGATTTAGATTCGACAAAATCAGTAATAAATTTGGATTATTACCACTAATAGAACAGAATTTAGCTTAAGTTAATCGTCGCGGATTACCTAATTTTGCCAGTATTTTAATTATAAGTAATAGCACTGTAAGTGAGAAGGCCAAATGCCCTTTAAACTCGGCCTGTCGCACTGCCATGCTCTAGATTTATATGTTTTAACGCATTTGCTAGTTTTCAGGTTATATAAATTATAATCGCATGAGTATTGCTTCAAAATTTAATAGAAAATACTTTTTTAGCTCGCATTTGTAGAATAACATTCAGTATCACTAACAATAATATGATACATTTCTTAGCCAATCAAATACATGAGAATTATTAAGGAAATTGACCAACACAAATAAAGATGATCTCAAGATTCGTCTTACTAAAGCTAATCTTAAGCCAAATAAGATCATGTTTAAACCATCGTCCTACCGAAGATGATCTTAATGTATATCTATGAATTCATCATGTCCTTAAACCAATAATATGGTCTTGATGAAGGTAAATTTAAGCACTTACTCCAAGCTGGACTATGAATCGGGCCTTAGTGATTATGGCAATGTTTACACCAATACTTTATATATTTTTAAATCATTTAAATGTTATATGGGTGACACTGTTATATTATGTACCGATAATATCGATTTTAGACTTCCCGATTAATTCGGATCGCTTCTGATAATACATCCGTATAATTGTATAAATATTAAAAAACAGTCATTTCTTCATACAAAAATTCTAAATTTGTGTATACTAATGAAGAATAAAGATAAACTATTGATTTTCTCGGCTGAAAGTCTTGCATTTTCGAAAATAATGGGTTGTGCGATCTTAAGCTCACACTGATTGTTTGATCTCCGTTAAGCTAGCAGAACAAAGTACCGAAAATGAATTTACTACGTACCAGAATTATATGCTGCAATTAAAATTTTTGTGCTTTTTTCGTTTTAGCGGAATATGAAAATTAAAAGTGCTCAGCTAGCTTAATATCAAGACAGCAGAGCATCAGTTATAAAGTCCCGAAAATAAATTTATTACCTACCAGAATTAAGTGCTAATTATGTCCTAATTGTGAGCTGAATTTAAAATTTTGGTGCTTTTTTAGTTTCGGCGGAAATTGAAAATTAAAAGTGCTCGACTACCTTAACATCAAGACAGCAGAGCATGGGTTATAAAGTGTCCCGAAAATGAGTTTACTACCTACCAAAATTAAGTGCTTTTTATGTGCTAATTATGTGCTGCAATTAAAATTTTTGTGCTTTTTTAGTTTCGGCGGAAATTGAAAAATAAAAGTGCTCGGCTAGTTTAATATCAAGACAGCAGAGCATCGGTTATAAAGTCCCGAAAAAGAATTTACTACCTACCAGAATTAAGTGCTAATTATGTGCTGCAATTAAAATTTTTGTCCTTTTTTAGTTTCGGCGGAAATAAAAAATTAAAAGTGATCGGCTAGGTTAACAGCAAGTAAGCAGAGCATCGGTTTTTAATTCCCAAACATGAATTTACAACATACCAAAATTAAGTACTAATTATGTGCTGCAATTAAAAATTTGGTGCTATTTTTGTTTCGGCGGAAATTGAAAATTCAAAACGCTCGGCTAGCTTATCATCAAGACAGTAAGCATCGGTTTATTTTTACAATAGTCATAATTGAACTAACATAATATTTATATGCTTTTCAAATGTCGAAGAGTCAAATCAATAACTTTTTTATTTCCCCAAAAATAAACCCTCGAAGCTCCAAACTGACCTTAAAAATGAGCATGAAATTTTAATTGCAGCACATAATTAGCACATAAAAAGCATTTAATTCTGGTACGTAGTAAATTTATTTTCGGGACTTTACAACCGATGCTCTGCTGTCTTGATGTTAAGCTAGCTGAGCGCTTTTAATTTTCATATTCCGCCGAAATGAAAAAAGCACAAAAATTTTAATTGCAGCACATAATTAGCACATAATTCAGGTACGTAGTAAATTCATTTTCGGTACTTTGCTCTGCTAGCTTAACGGAGGTCATTGTTTGTACCTGTACATTGCAAATATATGCGGAGATCTGGATTAAAACCATATGGATAGACAAAAAAATTCAAAAATTGTTGGAAATAATCCTCGGATCACACAGTCGAGTAAAAAAAAATTATAAAAAGGTATTCCTAATTTATTGCCGTGTGAATTAATGTAATTTGCAACATATCAACCATAAGTTTTATATAGGAAATTAATGCCAATAGTTTTATTATAGTATAAATACACAATATGTTATACGGTATACGATTATACGGTATATATGAAGTAATTACAATTATTGTGCTATAATAAATTGAAATAGAAAGTACATCTTATATTTTATGTTTACTAACTATTAATAATGTGTCTAATGTTAAGCGTGTATCACATAACACGGTAGTGCGTAAGGCTAAATTTCATTAGCCTCAACTTGGGGAAATATGCCTCAGTCTTTCAAGCAGAAGTCTACACCATACTGGCTTAGACCACTCAAGTCCGTGAGAACCTACGTAGAGGCTACATAAATCAGAATGTATGTATTCTCTCGAGTCAAGCTGCTCTAAAAGCCTTGCCTGGAACTGAGGTCACAGTAGTTTCGAAGGAAACGAAAAAGCAGATACCTTAGTAAAGTTACTGGGCTGTTACTGTGCTGTGAGCCGTTGTTGTCCTGCTTTATATATCTGAAATGCACGCGTTCTAAGAAGGTGAGAGAATCGCATCGAATATTCTTTAAACTACCAGAACATACCTATAAAGCTGATCTGATTCTATACGTGAGTATATAAAAAAAGACAAAGATATGCGTGTTACGTAAATGTATCGTTCTGCACTGTGCCGTAAGTTGTATTGCAATGTTGACACTGATGGGCTAGATATGTGTATCTGAATGAGTGTGGTGTGAGTCACTACAATAATATTAGCTATATCATTATAAGCTTAAACTGCAAAAATATTCATTTTTTCGACTTATACACAATCTATTTGCGGTAGAAATTGAGAAACCTTCTTCATTGCTAACGGGTTGAGAGACCTTCTTAACCCTTTCATTGCTAAAATTCGTCTTTTTTCTTGGCAAATTTTAAATTGCTTCATCAATTATTAAACTTTTGTGACTATTAAACAATTCATGCATGTTATTTTTTATGTATTTATCACGAAGGATTGGTAACTTATCTCCGTAAATAATTTTGTTGCGACGTTTAGTTAGTATTAAAAACCGAAAAATGCCGTTTAAAATTGAGTAAAAGAGTGCGCGCATGGAAAACCCGAAGTGGAGTAGATCAATTTTTGTGTTCTGATAACAAAATATTTAAGTATACTTATGACATTCAAGCATTTGTATATGAGTACAAATCTTCTTTTCATGTTATTAAGAAAACTTTGATCAAAACTTTCATTCGAATTTAATTTGGAAAGTGTAAGAGGAAATTGAAGAAAGGAAAGGTTTGGGAAGAAGGATTTTATTCTGTAATTGTGTATAAAAAATTTTATATTTCCTTTGGAGTTTTTTACAAAATATTGAAAAGCGAAGAAATTAAATTGTCTCATTTTTTTAGGCACAAACGTTTAAAAAAATTTAAGGTTTTTTTTATCTTTAGATTATAGCTGGAAACTTTTCTACAATTGCATCAGTCACAGTATTCTTCAAGGTTCTTGATTTTTATCACCGTTATTAATGAAAACGCTATTGTTTTAGGTACTCGACTAATACCGGACACAAATGGTATATTATTTATAAATATTCATATATATATATATATATATATATATATATATATATATATATATATATATATATATATATATATATATATATATATATATATATATATATATATATATATATATATATATATTACCTATAAACATATACAAGATGAATTTTTTTACTCTTCAATAAATAATCTTGCACCCACGCAGGTTAAACCACTTAGAATTACATGAATAATGACATTAATTGTCTGTATTAAGGACGTTCATGCATGAGGCTTGATAGTAGATAAGAAATTTTTTTTAGTGAATTGAATAGCTCAATTATGTTGTTATCCTCCCTCGATAATTTAAAACCTGTTGACGATCATTGCAATGAGTAATTATCGATTTAAATCAAACAGTTTAGTAATTAAAATTGTAATAACTATATTGTTAAAGTAGTCACCATAATACATAATGTTTATAAATATTCTTTGAAATATGCAGTTTAAATAAAATTGCATTAAAAAAATGGTGTTGACGAACGTTTGCCACCATGTTTTGAAAACTTGCGACAACGCACAGTAAAAAAATATTCGCATACATATACTCATATACACTGTGAATGTCATAACTAAACATAGTTAAGTCAAATCAATTTCTAATTTACATTTACTGATATTTTACAATAAAAACTTTTAAAATATTTAGGACAAATAAATAATGGTTATAAATTGTAAGATTATTGATATACTTTACAACTTTTTTAAAATCCTATATAAATTTTATTAAAGATACATTTGAGTCAAGCGTAGTACATGAACGTCCTTAAGGACGTCGTGTTATTTTGTTAAATGCTATAAAAATTATGTCAAATCTTTGTTCATATTAATATTTAAAAAATTCGACACGTGACTTACGTAGTCTAAGCGAATTTTTACAGACGAAGGAATTGTGTCTAATGAATATGAAATAAATTAAGTTATCTCGCAACCATTTAAGTTTTTAGGTCAATTGCAGATACAATGTATTTTAATAAATGTAATTAATAGTAGGAGCGGCGACCGTAAAAAACGATGTTCATTGAATAAGGGGATAAAAAAAGCTACGCCCGATAAAATATTTTAGGTTGATTGTCCTGCTGTCGGATCAGATTCTCGGAGGGGTGTTTAGGCAAGTGATTGAAGTCACTATATGTACTAACTTTTCTGAAAGTTAGTACTAGATAAGTGTGCACCGTTTTTTACGGCTCCCGCTTGGACTATAATACATGTATATCAGCTACAAAATTAAAGATTCTAAATAATTTTATTATTAACTAGCTGACCTGTGCGGCTTCGCTCGCGTAAATACAGAGATATTTCGGATAAATTCTGGTAAAATCAAAGATGTTTCAAAAATTTCCCTTTACCACCCGCACCCCCTAAATCTCATACGGTTTTAAAGATATTCTTTTCTTGGGATTGCGGATTGGTTATTACAATGAGTAACTTTGCAAGTTGTTTATTTAAAAAAAAAAAGATTTTTTGCTTTTGAATTTTTCCTCTATCTCTTACGGTTTTAAACCAGCCAAGTAGCCGAGCGGTCTAAGGCGTCATGTCATGCCTGCGCAGTAAGCAGTACTTGGAAACTGGGAGATTATGGGTTCGAATCCCGACATCGGCAGTTTGTCAATTATAAAAATTAAAAAAAAAAGGGGCGGTTGATTGACTAAACTATCGGCGTATGGACAAGAACAAAGTAACCGGCTATGCTTGAGAACGTTTTCTGCAGTTTCCTTCACGAACTCCAGATGAATATCGGCATAGTTCCTATCATAGTCGGCTGCAGCCGCATATCCTGCCAATTCCTAGTTTACTGACAAATTCCTTCCACTCCACTCACATCCTCACATTCTAAGGCATCACAATGGACCTTATGGTCGAAGTGTAGCCCATCCAGGGCAGCCTTTGCAATCTACCTCTACGGTTTTAAAGTTTGATATTTTCGTACCCCCATAGGGAAGTTTGTGCCTGTCGAACAAAATAACTGGGAAAATATTGATGCTAGAAAAAAAGCTTCGAATAATAAAGCTAGAAATTTTAATTTGTAAGAGAAAAGGTTTCCATAGTTTTTTGCGTAAGGTAAACCGTTCTCGAGATATTAAATGAAACGCGTTTTTTGCGATAGTTTCGCCACTGATACTCGGGCGATCCCTCAAATCCGCTATTATGCTCAAAATACACCCCTTTAACAAATCAGACTACTACGAAAATTAAGCCATCTCATGTAGATTTCGCTCTTTTTTGCGACAGATTGATTGGGCTATTTATATAAATAAATTTATAATAGATATAATTATATTTCGTGTACATAATTCACCCATTGACCATCTGTTTAATTGATATTTTTTACATAATAATCATATAAATATGTAACTATCTTGAATATTCTCTGTCCATAGTCCAACTAAAAAATTTCTCAAAGATAATTATTTCCAATTTAATTTGAGAAAATATCAAATCTTTAACAACCAAAGTGGTACAAATTGTTTTATAAACAAGTGAATGTAACAACTAACTGAGTAAATTGCTTAAAAACCCGGTATAGACTGAGTTGAAAAGCTTATTGAAAAAAAGTTTCAAACAAAAGTTGTTAATTTTTAAAAAAGAACATTTTTTCCTTTAAATTTCCTCCAAATCTCTTACAGTATTAAAGATGGATATTTTTCCCTCTGGCGGAGGGGGGGAAGCTTTTATAAGTATGGACTAAACTTAATATACCCTTATATATATTATATATGCTGAATGAATTCTATAGAAACATAAAAAAATTGCTTTCCAAAAATATTTCTGTTCTCTTTAAAACTGTCTAAATAGTCCAGTAAATGAGCCGGAACTTCTGGAAAAGTGGTGGAACAGCATTGTTTCAGATTATAAAAATTCTTTTTTTCCTGGATTCATTAGACCTTCAGGAACATTCATCAGAACTATCTCCTGCATTACTTCAAAAAATGAGAAAATTTGGAAAATTAGGAGAAAATTTTAATTAGGATAAAATTCTAATCGATGCTGTTTCACCATTTTTCCAGATTGTAAAGTATTTTCCGGCTTATTTACTGGACTAAAAACTGTACAGTTCAAATTTGTCTAGTAGGTAGATTGTATCTCGAAGGAGGATGAGTTTTTTGCAGACCGTCTTCATCCTTGAGGATTAGAAATATCTTCTATTAAATCAATCGCTTAAAAATTAATTCTTTTGGATTAGAAAGTATATTCGTATGAACAAACGTTCCAAGTGACATAATAGGGAATATGCATGAAAATTTTTTTTCACTTGAATTGAAGCATGTTTACTTGACAAATATCAAGGTAAAATTTCTTTTTAAATAACTTTAAAAATAAGCGAGATATGAATGATTGAAATTCCCGATTAGACAAAGAGGGTGATAGCCCCCTTGATGTGTTATGTGACGTCATATTACACTTTCACCATTTAAAATACACGTAAAAATCCGTTTTTAGTATTTTTGCAAGAAAGAGACAGATAATAATCTTTAAAAGCTTATAGCTTCCTTGGGGGCGGAATGGTCATGCATGTGAAGTAAATAAACCTTTGCATGGCAAACAGTCTGGCCTCGAACCTTCTCGTGGTGCCCCTGTTCAAAACAAATCGAGGCTATGGCGTCCGAACTGGCGGAAAACCTTTATCACACCGCAACCTCTTGGCATTGTAGCAGTCATGTCTTTGCGGGTGTTCAAGAGAATCGGGGTGCTTGGCTTAACTGCCTGGCACGCGAGGATGGGGACCTCTATAAAAAACCTCCCCAATCCTAAGGTCTGGTATTGTGCCGACGGGATGCATGACTAAGGGAAGTTAGTAGTAAGCGATCCCCGCCCTGACACCGGGCCGCCTCAGGGTGTGTATAAGGCCATTTTCATATATTATTTATTTACTCGTGGGTCCGAAATGATGAACGAAATAAATAATCCCAAGTTGGAAGGAACTGGAAACAGTACACCTCCATCAACTGAATCTGAAACGGTAACTCGACCCGCAGGGACGCCGCAAGGCCGACTTGGAGGGGAAGGTGAAGTTTCACCGAGGAACCTAGGGTTCACATTAGTGGACCCAGGTTCACAAACAGACACCGAGATCTCGGTAAATCTAAAAACTACTGAAACGGTAACTCGACCCGCAGGGACGCCGCAAGGCCGACTTGGAGGGGAAGGTGAAGTTTCACCGAGGAACCTAGGGTTCACATTAGTGGACCCAGGTTCCCAAACAGACACCGAGATCTCGGTGAATCTGCAAGCACTACAGCTGAAAGCTAAACGTCCTGGAGGCGCAAAGCGAAAGCGGGTAGCCCAGCAGAGAGCCACGGCTCAACAAGCAGCTGCAGGAAGGGATGAAGTTCAAAGCTCACTCCAAACTGCAGCTGGCAAGACTATGGTGGAGTCGACCCCTGTCCGTCCGCAGAAACGTGGTAGGATAGTAGGGGACACACCACCATCTGTTACACAGGCACAGAAACGGAGCAGGACGGCTGATCATGCCTTCGCTTCGATTGCGAGGAACCTACCTCGTGCCGTCATTCGGGACGAGGCCTCGACGACTGAGTGGACGACAGAACAGGTCGGAATGCTCCGCGGTGTCCTTGAGCGGGCGATAGACGAGTCTCTAGACAGGGACATGACCATCGTTCCCCGCTTTGAAAGCTTCACCTCAGGTCCAAATGGGCTCGAAGTGATAGCCACGGACGCTGTTTCCAGGGACTGGCTTATAAAGACAGTACCGGAAATAGTCGCTTGGGAGGGTGCGAGGTTGAGTGCATCCATCCCTCCTCCTCGCATCGTCCTTAAGAAGATGTTCCTCTGGATCCCAGGGGTGCCGACATCCAGGGTGGAGGACGGAATTATCCTGAAGAGGATAACCCGCCAAAACCAGGGTATTGACACCCGGGATTGGAAAGTGTACGATCGGACTGAACACCCAAAGGGCACCAGACTGGTACTCGGGGTGCCAGCCCGATCGCATGCGGAACTAGCCAGTAGAGGGTTTCTCCACTTTGGTCTGGTTCGTGCCTCCCTGTCTCAAACAGGGAAGGCGCCCAGCAAGAGTGAGGAGGCACCTAAACCGGAAGCACGGCGCCCGGCAAAGCCAAAGACTTTTGGCAATGCCAAAGGTGCCGTTGCAACACAGGTTCTAGAGGGGGTGAGACCGATAGCAGCCGCAACACTTGGGGCGGTTGCCAGAGTCACCTTCTCAGATCTCAAGGAGAAGAAAGCTGTGGCTGGTGAGGCGGTGGCTGGTGCTCAGGAATCTGAAGCATCTGCCACTAATCCTTCTGCCACACTTTCCGTAGTGGCGGACTCTCTGCCATCAGAGTCCGCACGTAAAGATGGATGGAGGTCCGCGAAGAAAAGGAGAAAGAAGAAAAGCGGGCCCAAACCACCATCAACTTAACATTAAAGGTAAACTAATTATGATGAGTTTCATCCAAATTAATTTACACCACAGCGGAGCAGCCGCAGCAATTTTGAGCAAAAGGCTAGCTTCCGACAATATCAACATTGCTCTGGTGCAAGAACCATAAATATATGCGAACGGCATCAGAGGTCTAAATGGGTCGGGGATTAAAGTTATTTCCGCGACTAATAATCCCAGAGCTTGCCTGGTGTACAGGGGTCTTGACGCAGTACCTATTCCGCATCTGTGTGGTAGAGATATTGCAGTGGCCTCGGTGCAGGTTAATCTCTGGGGACAAGAGAGGGAGGTGATTCTGTGCTCAGCGTATTTTCCGTACGACTCAGAATCACCTCCTCCTCCAATAGAGGTGGAAACTGTGGTCGAATATTGTGAATCTCGGGGTTTGCTATTGGTCCTTGGCTGTGACGCAAACTCGCACCACACGCAATGGGGCAGTTCCGACATAAATGCTAGGGGTCGGGCTCTCCTGGAATTCATTTCGGCCAACGGTCTGGAGATTGTCAATAGAGGCATGTCTCCAACCTTTATAAACAGAATTAAGTCAGAGGTCATTGACATTACTCTCTGCTCCCCGAGACTGCTACAGTTTCTGTCGGGGTGGAAAGTTTCAAATGAACCTTCCCTATCTGATCATAGACACATTGTGTTTAATATGCTCACCAAACCGTGTACCGTAACCTCGTATCGCAATCCCAGACGCACTGACTGGGAGGCTCACAGGCGGGAGCTCTCTGGGCTACTTGCCGGCGGTGCGAATAGGTTGCACACCAAGGAAGATGTAGAATCTGCGGTTAGTGAACTTCAGGATGCCATGATTTCATCGTATGAAAACAACTGTCCTGCAAGTGTTACTACCGGCTCTAGGGATGTTCCGTGGTGGAATAGAAATCTTGATAGACTACGCCATGACACTAGAACATCCTTCAACAAAGCGAAAATGACCGGTCTGGACTCGGACTGGCTAATCTTTAGGGAGAAGCAGCGAGAGTATAGAAGGTCAGTGAAAAATTCGAAAAAAGACTCCTGGAGAGAGCTTTGTGGCAACATTAACATGATGCTCGCTCTCTTTAGAGTGCAAAAGGTAATATCCAAGGATAATACTGCAAAGTTGGGTTGCCTCGAACTAGCAGGTCAATCACTTACAGTGTCTGAGACCATGACGCATTTACTGTCCACGCATTTCCCTGGCTTTACCATGGAAGAACCGGACGATCAGAGGCGTGATGGTGGAAGGGCAAACAGGGAGGATTGGGCGACAGCAAAACTCATCGTAAGCATTACAAAAGTGAGATGGGCTGTGGCTAGATTTGCTCCTTACAAGTCTCCGGGTACCGACGGCATCTTCCCGGCACTGCTACAACAGGGCTTGGATATAATTGTTGGAAGGCTCAAGGAGATCTTTAAAACATGCATAGCTTTAGGCTACATACCCAGGAAATGGGAAGAATCCCGCGCGGTATTCATTCCTAAACCTGGACGCCCAAGCTATGGCGACGCAAAAGACTTCAGGCCGATAAGCCTGATGTCATTTTTGCTCAAAACTCTTGAGCGGCTAATAGACAGGCATATTCGTGATACGAGTCTCGTAGAGAGACCGCTATCAGAGTGCCAGTTTGCTTACCAAGCCGGCCTTTCTGTGGATGCTGCACTCCACCGACTAGTAGGGTCGATAGAAGGTGCGCTCTCAGAAAAGGCAATGGCCTTAGGGGTTTTCCTCGATATCGAGGGAGCCTTCAGCAATACAACGGTTGGGGCGATTCGCACTGCACTAATTGAGCGCGGGGTGGAAGACATCTTGGTAAGATGGATCTGCAACATGCTCGAAGTGAGGTGTATTACCACAACTTTAGGGGGACAATCGGTTAGAGGCTTTGTAGGTAGAGGGTGTCCGCAGGGTGGAGTTCTTTCGCCATTACTGTGGTGCCTCGTCGTGGATAGCTTACTAACCGGTCTCAAGGAATTAGGGATATTTGCTCAAGGCTACGCTGATGACATATCCATACTTGTCAAAGGCCGAGACGAGGGCACTATCTATGATCTGATGCAACAAGCGCTCTCGTACGTGGAGCACTGGTGCATTGACAAAGAACTCTCTGTCAAACCGGAAAAAACGGGCTGTGTACTGTTTACTAGGAGACGAAGAGTTGCTCAACGGATGATCAGCATATCTGGCATTCAAATTACACAAACCGGAACGGTTAAGCATCTGGGAGTCATCCTGGATGCAAAACTGAACTGGAGTGATCATTTGGATTGGAGACTAACCAAGGCAAATAGTGTCTTCTGGATGTGCAGGAGAGCATTTGGACAGTCTTGGGGACTCCAACCTCACATGGTGCACTGGTTATTCACAATGATTGTAAAGCCAATGCTCACATTTGGCTGTGTAGTATGGTGGACAAGAACCTCTCTGGCTGTAGCCAGGAAAAAATTGGATCACCTGCTCAGAGTCGTATGCCTTAGTGTCACTGGAGCCATGCGAACGACCCCTACTGCTGCGCTGGGCGCGCTTCTAGGTATTCCGCCGATTCATTTAATGATTGAGGCGGAGGCCATGACAGCGGCCTATCGACTTAGGAGTTGCAGACAGTGGCACGGTAGGACAAACACAGGTCACGCGAGTATAATGAACAGGTTGGAGACGGTGACTCCACTTGTGGAAATGGCACAGGATTCCACTGTTCCGACTCATCGTTTTGACCGCAAATTTCGGGTAATCGTTCCCTCCCGTGAGGAATGGGATCGAGATGTACCTAACTTTTCACCCCCTCCCGGACCATATCTTTATACGGATGGGTCAAGGGCCGGAGATTTATCTGGTGCGGGGGTTTATGGACCTAGGATAAAGGAATCGATTCCTCTGGGTCAATATGCGACAGTTTTTCAATCGGAAATCTTCGCTATGCTGAGAGGTGCCCAGATTTGTAACACGAAAGGTTACAATGGGGCACATATCAGCATCTTCTCAGATAGCCAGGCAGCACTTCGGGCTCTTGAGGCGTCAAGATTCCAATCGAGGATAGTCTATGAATGCTTCGAGGAGCTGAACCACCTGGCACTGAGTAACACAGTCAGGCTGATCTGGGTACCGGGTCACTCTGGCGTTAAGGGGAATGAAGTAGCGGACTCGTTGGCACGAGAGGGGTCATCTCAAGCGCCCCTTTCACCTGAGCCTATCATTCCCATAGCAAGATGCTCCGTAATTTACCAAATCAAGGGGTGGCTTAAACAAGCTCACCTCGACTACTGGGACTTTGCGCAGGGCATGCGACAGGCCAAGTTGTGCATAAACACAGCTAGGCCATTCGACTGTGCTCGGTTGAAACTCAATAGAATGCAGTTGAGAAGGGTGGTGGGGCTTTTGACAGGACACTGTCGATTGAATTACCACCTTCATAACTTGGGGATCTCTGATGATCCCACTTGCAGGGCCTGTATGGAGGACGATGAAACCTCCATACATGTTATATGCACCTGCAGAAGCCTGCAAGGTGTCAGATATAGAATGTTTGGGTCCGAAACTTTGGATCCATCAATCCTGGGAGCAATCCCGGCGGAGAAGTTGTGGGCCTTTTGCGTGGCGTCTGGCCTTGACAGAATCCTATAGCTTCATCTGCTTAAAATAGCACCTCTTATCCGGAGGCGTCTCGCCTTCGGGTGACAGGTTGTTCTCAAGGAGGGCACAGAGGACCCTTTGGTCTAGGTGCTAGGGACCCGTATGCGGTACCCCTCTTTCTTATTATTATTATTATTATTATAGCTTCCTTGATATTTGTCGGATTTTAATTTCGTTTTTAAATATTATTACAGTATTAACAGTATTTTCATATTCTGAAAATAAATTTGAAAAAAAATTTTCATGCATATTCCCTATTATGAATATTTTTCCAGCTCTTATGGTTTTTAGATAGCAAAAATATTAATTGGTAATATATTTATTTTAATAAATCGTTGTCTAGAAATTGTACACAGTATAACTGCAGAAAGCAATGTACAGAATATTTTCCAAATTAAATATTCCGTCTATCTCACAAGTGCTTTAAGGAAGTGATGATCGCTAGAGCGCTCAAAATGGAGTGCTAGGGGAACTTGTCGCAGATGGTGGGAATATTATTATTTTTTCATCAAAAATTATAATTTAACATAAATATTATTTTATTAATGGAAAAATAATAAAAGCTACTTGCTGCATGTTCCCCTAGCACTCTGTTTTGAGTGCTTTGGTGTTTATCACATCTTTGACCCCAATCACGAGTAGTCTTCGTTTGTTTCGAGGAAATGGTCAATTTATCGATTTCTATTAGCTGTTATTGGGGAATGGGAGGATCATAGAAAGAAATTGAGGCGTGTGCTATTATCCGATTCACCCTGTATATTATACAAGCTTTTGCCCGCGGCTTCGCTCTTAAGAGTAGTTTAAAAAAATAAGTATGCAGGTCTCAATCATTTGTTATCAAAAACATCCCTGCAAAGTTTCAACCAAATCGGACGTCGCAGTAAACAGTTTCATAGAAAGTTCAGCCTCCCCCATTTACCCCCCTTAAAATGTGAGTTTTCGAAAATCCCCTAACGTTTACTATCTATAAACTACCTACCTGCCAAATTTCAGCTTCATGAAGACAATTTCTCCATATCATCTTTACAACCCCATTCCACCCCCTATAAGGGGTAGTTAAAAAAAACAAATATGCAGACTTTAGTTATTTGTTATAAACAATATTTCTGCAAAGTTTGAATCAAATCGGACGACATAATAAGTTTCATACAAAAGTCACCCCCCCCCCCATTTCTCCCCCTTCATGTTTTATGCAAAAAGAAGCCTATAACCGTCTCCAGGGTCTCATCTATCTCTGTACCAAAATTCATCGATTCAGGCGTGAAAGCGTAACAAACAAACAAACAAACTTTTGCATTTATAATATGATAGAATAGGATATATCGGGTATAAAAAGAAGTCATATGTAAAATATATATGACCAAAATATTATTCTAATTTATTATAATGCCCGATTGCAAAAGCTTTGTTTATTATTCAACGAGTTTCAACCAGCGTATATAATAATTAGATAAATCTGAGTGTAAATATATTTATGTTGATTATTATTAAAAAAACGAAAGTTCTATACAAGAATGTATTATTATTTAACAAAGAAAACCAGATTTGAGTTATTATTACCGTTAGCCGCTGTCGTTCTCACTAAACACATAGTTTAATTTCAGATCAAGAGTTATAGTCTCGGAGGAATTGACGTAGAGTTTTTTTTGAATGGAACATATGTTTATATGATATTCTTTGACTTAATCCAAACATAAAATGACTTATAACGTTTTGTAAAAATTCTAAGCGTTATTTTTTCCATCGCAGATTCTACCCATATATGAAATTGATCTTACAAATAGAAAAAGTATCTCAGGTACGGATAAAATTGCGACCGATAGAGAATACATGTAAAATATATTTATATATATATATATATATATATATATATATATATATATATATATATATATATATATAGACCGTTTTCAAAAATATTTCTAATAGAGAATCAATGTTAAATAAATAAATAAAATATTTACTATAAAACCATACAAACAATGCATACTGAAACTGAATGTCTGGACTGGAATATTGGGTGAGCATATTATAGGACCATTCTTCATTGACGGATATGTAGATTCTCAAAAACATTTGAGTTTGTTACGAAATAATATTTTGCCAACTGTTAGAGCTCTTCCTAATTTAGACCTGGAATCTGTATGGTTCTAATTAGATGGTTGCCCTGCACACAATGCCATGATAGTATGGCTGTTCCTGGAACAAACTTTTTACAGGAACGTCTTATGAGTGGTTTTGGAACCTTCAAGTGGCCAGCCAGATCGCCAGATCTATCTCCTAACGACTCTTTTTTGTGGGGTTTTCTCAAAACACAGATCTATTCGCGGAATAGGCCTAAAAATTTACAACAATTAAGAATTATTGACAATTGTGCGAATACTTCTCCTCAAGTGCTAGAAAATACCCGGATAGATTTCTACAATCGACTCGGATATTGTTTACCAAATAATGGAGGAGTATTCAAACCGATGGTTTAACTTTTTTTTTTGCCAGAATTCTATTATTTTTTCTTTTTGTTGTTTTATTTTTCTTTTAATTTATGTGGATTGTTGTTAAATGTTATACCGTTAATAGAATACTATCATTTATATTCAAACATTTCACATACAAATAATAAGGGATATTCAAAAATGAATTTTCATTTGTTAGAAGTAATGCTAAAGTTAAGAAGCCAACAATGAACATATTTAACCCACTCTCATTACATGATAATGCAGTACAAAATAGTTCAGCAAGCATACACAACAGACACACTAAAGAGTACCCCCACTATTTTTATTTCTTTATTAAGCATATTGTGTATAGTTATTATAGTAAATAATATTTTCGCAAAGTTGGCGTTGCTCTTGCATAGCAATTTTTTTAACATCACTTTGAACTTTTCGTGATCGTAATTTTTCGAGACCTCAGATTCTAATATGTTTAAAAATATTGAATCTTCCGAAAAATGGCTTAAGATATTTTACGTTCAGATTATATCAAAAAGTACGAGAAAAATTTGTCCCTTTCAAAAAACCATTTTTTGTATTTGTTTGTCATTTTACTAGGGTTGCAACGATATATCGGTCTACTGATATTATTGATAATATCGAACGAAAAAATTGATATTTTTACACTTCTGATAGAATTTTATCGATATTTACACTGGTGATGCAATATTATCGGCAACGCTAGATTTCCACCAAGACCCTCAAGGCCCTGACCTAGGGGCCATCTAGCCTAGGGGCCCTAGTGGCCCCTTAAAAGTTTTGAAACGATATTATTCGAGCTATTTAAAAGTTGGCAGTCTGACTTTTGCACTTGTTAACCAAAATGAATGTCAAACAAAAAAAGGTCATCTACCTGAACGCAGGCCGACCGTAACTATAGTGTCATAGACTGCATTTTTCTGATGTTTATTAAAGTAATTAAAGTCGATTAAAAATTATATCTTCTGTACATTTAATTCATTTAGGGCATTAAATTCGCTAAATTTCCCAAAACGGCTTCGGTGGTTCGTTCCGAAAATGGTTTATTGATAATAATTAAAATTGATTAAAAAAGATTAATTGACAATTGATTTGTTTTTCTGCAAGCGTTGTCAGATATTGCGAACTGAAATCGCCAAAGATTAAACTTTTTGTCGCTCAAATCAAATATTTTCATATGTTTCATACATTTTGAACTTCTACGTGTCATGTCGCTGACATTAACTTTACGAACTCGCACAAATTATGATTTTAAATAGAGTTTGTATAAAATTTTAAAGTGTCACTCAAAAATGTTTTGCGACCTCGGTGGGGAAAAATTTACTATCCTGGCAACACTACCGGTCGCGTATTCATACAAGACCAATATCTCGAGTTCATATATCAGACAGATAGATATGTACTAGGCCGGCCGTTTCTCAACTCTTCCTTATGGCAGAACCGTCGTCCTGGGTTCAGGTAGAGCTATTTTTGTTTGACATTTTGCTTGACAAGTGCAAAAGTAAGACTGCCAACTTTTAAATAGCTCAAATAATATCCTTGCAAGACTTTTAAGTTAATGTTTTCTATAAAGCTTTTTGATAAGGCAAGCCAGGCTTTTGAGCTTATATGAAAGTTACGAGTCCGGGGCCTTGTATGCCTAGGCGGAAATCCGCCGTTGAATTTTTGAGCAAATAACAAGAATTGATTTATATTGATTGGAAATAAAATTAAAATCAAATGTAAATGTAATGTATTTAATTATTTTCCTTTAATTCATAAAATATCGATATAACCGATAAAAAATGTTCGATATTACCGTTTATCGATTTCTGTCTGATATCGATAAATATATCGATATTTTTATCTATATTAAAACCAAGTGTCTTCCCTAGTATATTTATATACATATAAATATTTTTGGTCGAATATAGTTTTCGGAATGCATGCACCGATTGCTACTAGACCAGGGGCGTAGCTTCCGCCGTATCTGCCGTAAAAATTAATAAAAACTTCCCAAATTTTTTTTTATTACAGAAATGACTAAAGTCAAAAAAAACAATTTCTTTTTTTTTCCGCGTAAAGCGTGCGTTCAAAAGTTGGCAACACCCTACATCAGTTTGCCGAAAAAAAGGCAAGGAGAGTGTATATTTAATTTGAATTGTTTGTAAAAATTTTGGAAAAAGTGATAGATAATTATGATGAATAAATATTTCTTTTAATTTTATGCAAACATTTTTTTTTCTTTTGTGAGAAATCTTTACCCTTCATAAGGGCCCCCAAACAAATTTTTATACCGCCAAGGCACGCTACGCCACTGTAGTAGACTCCAAGTAAAGATCAATAACTATTTTGAATCGATTATGTTATTATATTATCGATGCATGATATATAATTTTAAAATTATATTAATAATAGTGTTATTATTCTTAATTTCAGTTCATTTTATAATAATATTGATTTCTTAATACATACAGAATTTCTAGAACTGTACTGTAAAACTATGTTGAAATATACCAAGATGTCCAGGTACATTCTACCTAAAATCTAGGTAAAAAGGTGTTAGGGTGACTGGTCTAAGCACACTACCAACTTCCCATTTGGTTCCCTTGAAAACTTTTCTTTTATTATAGAACAAATACATATACACACATACACAACACATTCATATATTCAATATTCATATATACAAATTAATGTAATTTAGAAATAAAAAATAATTTTAAATTATTATATTTGTAAAACAAAACGGTAAAACGCGATTTTTCATGAAGTTTTACATACTTCTAATGAGAGAGAATGAGAGAGAAACGGTCAAAAATTCTGAAACTTCGAGATTTATTAGAAAACGTTATTTTTAGCCTGCGAACAAAAAAATGAGCAAAATCTGTCAAAAAGTGGTTTCATGCTGGAACTATCTGAAGACGCTTCGACAAGTTGGATGTAGTTATACATTCAGCATCAAATATTTAGTAGTTTTTTTGTTATACAGAAATACCGCCAATTCAGATTTCTTGCAAAACTTATCAGATGTTCATTCAGCAATTATCCGTCGAATGAAATTGGATCACGAACGTATGAGCACACGCACACACAGGCATCTCTCTAAAAACGATGTATTCAATTCGAATAATCGAATCCAGTACAATAACTTTCCTGAAGGGAAGTTAATAAGAATTAAATTTTTTTTAAATTTGTTGACTTTAAATCAATGTTTATTTTTGCCTGAATATTTAATCATCAATCTACAAGTTTGTTGGCGGTCACTACACTTGTTGGCGGTTGGTAAATATATTTCGGCTTGCTTCTAAAGTATTGTATCAATTGAGTCTAAAATTTTTAGGCAACTTAAGATTTGTAAGTACATAGATGGTAAAAATTTCTTGGCGAAGTATTTAGAAAGATGCTATTATATGAAAATTTGCATTAGACCTTTTTTCAAAAAAGTTCGGAAAAACAAAAAACCAGATTTCACCAGAAGATATATAACGTGTTCAAAAGTTATTTTGCCTGTGGGTGACTCCAAATCTCGAAAAGGTAGGGCACTTAGCATTACGATCTATTTATACAGGTAAAAGAATAAATTATTTATAATAAAGTATCTGTGTATCACTTGTATTCAAGTAACAGGTATGCAATATGTACTACAAATAAGAAAAACAAGTTGACTAATATAGAAGTACAGTTTATATTTTTTATCAATTTGAATAAAATTTTTTGTTTATTTAGTATCTAAAAATCTACATAGACCAGCAAGCAAGCGAAATTTGTATAACTATGTATACTCCGTTATTTGAATATGTTGGGGGTGGGGGCCTGCCTGTCACACCATCCATTTTGTAGGACACAAATTTTTTTCAAGTCTTTATTACATTATCTCTCAATTTAACTAACAAATTAACTGTTACTGATAAAATTTAGCTATCGTCAAACAAACTTACGCGCTTCGTTAGTCACTATCATCGAGAATTTTCGCGAGAGAAAAGTTGGGCGTCTCGTCAAAAGGAAACTACTGACAAAAATTTAGCCTGTTACTAATCATTAAAAAAAACCGTACTGTATTGTGGACTATTAGTTATTACAAGACTTAGGCCCAGTTTTATTAAGGATAAACCTTGTTAGTTAACTCGCGTGGTTTAAGTTAAGTATCCCCACTTCGTGTCCCTTCCCCTGATGACATACTATACATGTGTCAATAACGTTGCAATCTTCACAATTTTAGAGACAATTACACAAAAACCACTCTCGTTAATAACTTGATATCACTGCATAAAATATTTAACACTTTGAATTGAAATATTTGAGGTTATGATAAATAATATATATATATATATATATATATTACATACTATATATATATATATATATTACATATTATATACATATTACATATTATATATATATATATATATATATATATATATATATATATATATATATATATTATAATATATAATAAATTATTATTCAGATCTTATAATAATATATATAATAATAATAAAATATAATTATATATTAATATAATATATATTATTATATTATTATTCTTCTGATCAACGCTTCGGGATCTAGGTGGGGGAACTTAACTTAAACCACGCGAGTTAACTAACTAGGTTTATCCTTAAAAAAACTGGGCCTAAGTGACTACAAGAAAGTGTAACGTAGCTAAACATAATACAATAAAGAACCGTGCTCTTGGCTTTGGATTGTAGTGTTGAAATGTTTTATTTCTGTTTTAAAATAATTTTATATTCTTTTTTGATAAATTTAATTATATGTGATTTTGTTTTTACATACTATTTATTTTTATTTGGTCAATGTTAAATATTTTTGGGCATCTTTTGTAATATAAAAATATGTTGAAATACTTTTGATTATATTACTTTTTTTTTGTAACTAAACAATACACACTTTTGATTACTATTTATTTTTGTCATCTCATTATGAGAATTTTTGCTTATGTGAACTTAATCAATTGTTCTCATTACCACCCTATTTTCAGTAACGCTAACCTTATCATTACATTTGTTTATTTAAAGAATTCAATGACTATTCGCTAGAAAAATCACATAATGATATAAATTTGTTTTTAGTTTTTAACACGCTGCTTAACTTGTAAGTTAATATTCGCTAGGTACCCGATTCTTTATTTTAAGTGAGATTGCTCACTTCTCGCATTTTCATCTCACGTGAGTTTACTCGCCTGATTCTGTAAGGTTGTAGTGAAAATACGAAATTACTGCGTGAGATGATTTGGATCATAGATAATATATAGTAGTTATCTCTATGAATATAGTAGTGTTTGACATTGGCATCCGTGTAAAATTAAATAGCTTTGCTTTGATTGTTTAATTTTTCAATATTTCAATTTTTCAACATGAATGTGACTGATAAACAAAAGCAAATAATTTTAAATTTCATGCGCGCCCACCACGACTTTGGACGAGATAGATAGATAACCAAAGAATACATAAATACATTCTTTGACATTACCATGAAGAATATGTATCTATTCTTCATGGACATTACCATTCGTTGTTTTAAGCCATCGATTATTTCTCTCTCTCTCTACTTCTTTCCTTTCTCTCTTGGATTCACTTATACGTTATGCAATTCTTTATCGAACAAACTCACGTGAGCTGGCTCACATTTTCACTATGCTAAAAGTTACGAAATCGAGAGAAGTGCTCACATTTAGTAGTTTCACCAGGTTTCAGTTACAGAATCACTACCCAGGAATCGAGCCCAGCACCCACGAAGGCTATATAAAAGGAGACCGATCGTAATGTTAAACTCGTGGCATTAAAATTTGATACAGACTGTAGGCGGCGTCATTGTCGCGTAGATATTTTATAATTGTATACATACATCACATAACAAACAATAGGGAATATGCATGAACATTTTTTTTCACTTGAATTGAAGCATGTTTACTTGACAAATATCAAGGTAAAATTACTTTTTAAATGACTTTAAAAATAAGCGAGATATGAATGATTGAAATTCCCGATTAGACAAAGAGGGTGATAGCCCTCTTGATATGTTATGTGACGTCATATTACACTTTCACCATTTAAAATACACGTAAAACTCCGTTTTTAGTATTTTTGCAAGAAAGAGACAGATAATAATCTTTAAAAGCTTTTAGCTTCCTTGATATTTGTCGGATTTTAATTTCGTTTTTAAATATTATTACAGTATTAACAGTATTTTCATATTCTGAAAATAAATGTGGAAAAAAATTTTCATGCATATTCCCTATTGTTCTTTATTTAATTTACTATTAATAATTATTTATGTATTTCGTTCGGATTGTCGACCACTCTTATAACTGGACAATACTTCACCATTTTTTTTTGTTAAATAAATCGAAGTACGAATTCATAAACCACTTAATATCGTTTAAAAAATGTATTTTATTTAAAATATTATAAATTTAATTATAAATTAAAAATAAATTAATTAAACTTTGTGTTATAAATTTTATTATAACCTCCATAATAAATATTTATTTATAAAGATTTGAAATTGTCATGCGCAGTAAGGAGCAAAAGTGGGATCTCCGCAACACAACTGCCGTCTGTTGGACATTAATAATCTGTAAGGTTATTATTGTTTTTCTAACAAAGGTTTTTGCTATACGTTCAGTGAGAAATATGGAGGAAATGGTGAGTTGTACAGAGCGGTGGTTGGATATATGCGCGGATATCCAAACTACTTACAAAGAAATCTGCTCCACTAAGCACAAAATTTGGAATAACTATCTTAATACTGGAAAAATAAAAAAAGTATAACGAGCAAAGTTATAATAAAATTTCTTTTTACTACAATTTTGTTTCTCATCAATTTTTTCGATTTCTCTAATGTTTATAGAAATATTTACGATTGCAAATTAAAATCCTAAATATCTTTGTATATATTTGAGTTTGAAAAAAATGTTCAGGTAATGAATTGAAGTAAAGTTGATTTTCTACAACTTTACATCTTATGAATTTTTCGACTTTTCTAATATTAATAGAGATTTTCTATATTATGTGTTTTTTTCTTATCTAAAATATCTAGACTATATGAATATTACATTTCATGCATCATACATGCAGCGAACATTCAAAAACTTTCTAAAAAGTAATGATATCCGACAATAAACATAAATGTGAGAGAGACCAGGTTTTCGCACACAAAAAATTTGATATCCCAGCAAAAACAAAAATGTTCGCCTTCAAAATTAGTGAAATAGGTAAGGACGAAGTTTTATAACAAAAAAAATTCGTTACGCAGGAGCTGCTTCAACTTAGCGAATTTCCTTAAAATACATAAAACACTTTCTAACGGTCACAATTTTAGCCTGATCAAAATGAAATATCGAATACGATTTTAGTATTTGCAAAGCCAATTTTATTAATAAATGACATACGTCAAGGGGTAATGGGGGCATAAAGAAAGAAGAAAACACAAAATATAATATATCTCTCTTAATATTAGAACAATCAAAAAATGTGTAAGGAATAAAGTTGGAGAAAATCAAGTTTGCTCAAACTCTAATGTGTACAGAGATAGTGAGGAATTTAATTTTCAATCTTAAACCGTCAATATTTCTGTAAATATTAGGGTAACAGAAAAAATGATAAGAAAAAAAAATTACAGTAAAACTTAATACCTACAACTTTATTTCTTATAAATTTTTCGATTTTTCGAATATTAAGGGAGATATGTCAAATTTTATGTTTCCCCCTCGCTCTAAACCCCCCTTTCCCCTTGTTCGATTTTACCCATTAACGAACTTGACCTTTTGAATACTTAAAGCGCCTCAAATTACCAAATTTCATTTCGATAAAATAAAAACTGCGACCGCTAGAGTGATTACAGACACACATATATATATATATATATATATATATATATATATATATATATATATATATATATATATATATATATATATATATATATATATATATGTCCATAGATATATATATATAAATTTTACAGATGATGATTTTTGACATCTACTTGGTAGGATCGATGGACATTTGAAGAAATTTTTCCGAAATTTTGACTTCGGTACGGGACCAATAGCTCCTTTCAGGAAATTCGCTAAAATGAGAAAATGTTTGGTATATATTTATTGAGTAAGTTTCTCAGGTGCAGGATTGACATTTTTAGCGAATTTCCTGAAAGGAAATAGAACTATTGGTCCCGTACCGAAGTCAAAATTTCGCAAAAATTTCTTCAAATGTCCATCGATCCTACCTTATAAATGTCAAAAATCACCATCTGTAAAATTTATATATATATATATCTATGGACATATATATATATATATATATATATATATATATATATATATATATATATATATATATATATATATATATATATATGTGTCTGTAATCACTCTAGCGGTCACAGTTTTCATTTTATCGGAATGAGATTTTGTATTTGAATCGCTTTTGATATTCAAAAGGTCAAGTTCGTAAATGGGTAAAATCGGACAAGGGGAAAGGGGGGTTTAGAGGGAGGGGTAAACACAAAATTTTACATATCTCCCTTAATATTTGAAAAATCGAAAAATTTATAAGAAGTAAAGTTGTAGGCACTAAATTTTACTGTAATTTTGTTTCTTATCATTTTTTCTGTTACACTAATATTTACAGAAATATTGACGGTTTAAGATTGAAAATTAAATTCCTTAATATCTCTGTACACATTAGAATTTGAGCAAAAATAATAAGGTGATGAATTGTAGCAAATATAATTTTCTACAACTTTGTTCATTACGTTTTTTTCGGTTGTTCTAATATTAAGAGAGATATTTTACATTTTGTGTTTTCTTCTTTCTTTATACCCCCCCCCCCCATTCCCCTCGACGTATGTCATTTATAATAAAATTGGACTTGGAAATACTAAAATCATATATGACATTTCATTTTGACTATCATCAGACTAAAATTGTGACCGCTAGAGAGTTGTTTATGTATTCTAAGGAAATTGGCTAAGTTGAAGCAGCTCCTGCGTAACGAATTTTTTTACTAACGAAATCTACTAAAACTAATGAAAAATACTAATAATTTAAATCTAACAAATGGTCAGATTTCATAACACTTAACATACAAAGAAATAATCTGACCACTTGTCAAGTAAAATATGAAAACCCTGCATCTGAGAAACTTACCCAATAAATATATACCAATCAGTTTCTCATTTTTGTCAAAAAAACTTAGTCTTTACAAAAATTTTACTACTTTTGAAGGCGAACATTTTTGTTTTAGCTGGGATATCAATACTTTTTGTGTGCGAAAATTTGGTCCCTCTGACATTTTTTGTGTTTTTATCGAATTTTTTTTATTTTGTTGAAGTAATCAAACATCTTACTGAAATATATTAATATTTCGTGAGAATAAAAGTAGACAAAGAAAGGAAAAGTCAAACATGTGTTTGTTTTGAAAACTAGGTATATTACTTAGTAGGTATGTCATAAATTTTGATAACAATATTGATAATTTTACTTTCAGTGTTTATCAATGCTTATTAAAAGTAGGTAGAATCCTATACCATTGAGTAAAAACAATTCTTTAGTTTTATGTAAATAATAATAATAATAATATACTTATTACATTTTATAAGTCTTTTAATAACTGAAATGACTTAATTTTGTGTTTGTTGTCAACAAAATACCAATTATAATTACACAAAATTTGTTTTAATTACTTACATAATTGACGAATTGTTTACCTAGTTGACATATACTTAAATATTTAATTAACTTAAAGTTACACCTTAAAATGTATAAATTAAAATTAGTTTGTTTGAGTTCAAATAGTTTCTTTTTCATTTTCCAATTTCTAAAATAAAAAAAATTCGTTACGCAGGAGCTGCGTCAACTTAGCGAATTTCCTTAGAATACATAAATCACTCTCTAGCGGTCATAATTTTAGTGTGATCAAAATGAAATATAATATCTGATATGACTTTAGTATTTGCAAAAATTAAATTTATTAATAGCCAAAATAGAACGATGTATAACGATTATAGTTTATAGTTACAATGGAAACAACAATCAAAATTTTTACAATAAAATATATTTCATGTATTCATGTCAAACAAACACAAAGTATTAAATATCTCTTATATCTTATATTAAATATCTCTTATATTAAGTATTAAATATTAAATATCTATTTAATATTAGAATAATCGAAAAATGTATAAGGAGTAAAGTTATAGAAAATCAAGTTTGCTACAGTTAATTGCTTGATTATTTTTCTCAAACTCTAATGTGAACGGAGATATTTAGAATTTTAACTTTCAATCTTTAGTTGTACATATTTCTGTAAATATAAGTGTAACAGAAAAATGATAAGAAATAAAATTATAGTAAAACTTGGTACCTACAACTTAACTCTTGATAAATTTTTCAATTTTTCAAATATTAAGGGAGATAGTCAAATTTTGTGTTTTCCCCTCCCTCTAAACCCTTCCCTCGTCCGATTTTACCCTTTAACGAACTTGACCTTTAGAATACCAAAAGCAACTCAAATACCAAATTTCATTCCAATCGGAATAAAACTGTGACCGCTAGAGAGTCCACAGACATTTTAAAAAATGATGTTTAACATCTAGTAGGATCGATGGACATTTGAAGAAATTATTACGAAATTCCAACATTGGTGCAAAAACATTAGCTGCATTTCCTTTGGAGGAAATTCGCTAAAAAGACTTTTGCATAAAATCAGCTATTTCCTCAAGGGTATTTCCAAAACGACGAAAGATATATTAGGGAGTTAAAGATGTTCATGCATGAGGCTTGATAGTAGATAAAAAAATTTTTTTAGTGAATTGAATAGCTCAATTATGAAGTTTATAAAAAAAGTTAATTTTTCACCCTCAAAAATTTATAACCTGTTGACGATCATTTAAAAGAGTAATTATCGATTAAAAATCAAACTTTTAACACAGCGTCTTACGGAGAACATAATTTTTTTGTACTTAAAATTATAATAACTATATTATTAAAGTAGACACCATAAAAAATAATGTTTATAAATATTCTTTGAAAAATGCAGTTTATATAATTGTTGGCGAACGTTTGAAATAATTACTTAATAAAATTAAAACTGTTTTGTTAGGTTTTTTTTTACCACCATATTTTGAAAACTGGCAATAGCGCACAGTAAAAAAATATACACATACATATACCCATATATACTGTCAAATCAAGTCAAATCAATTTCTAATTTTCATTCACTGATATTTTACAATAAATACTTTTAAAATATTTAGAATACTTTTAAAATTATGAATGTCCTTAATTCATCTTTTTTATGACATGCATGAATGATGAATTTTATGTACAATTGGCCACAAAAGTAGGGCTCATTTTTCAAAATTTTGTAGTTGATTTGTACCTTATTCATTCGGTTTTTGGGAAAATGTTTCGAATATAAGTATATTTATAATTAACAATTTTTATCCGAAGCATTTTTCGATTTGTCTTTCAATTTCATATTTTTTAAGAGCACTCGGTAGTATTTTTTTACCCGGTATATATATGCCAGGGTATATTAAGTTTAGTTCCGACTTTTTAACGGCTGTCCGTCTGTGAACACGATAACTCAAAAACGAAAAGAGATAGCGAGCGAGAAATTTCGTTTGTGTATTCTAAAGCTAAAAAGTAATTTCAAAATGGGCAAAACTGTTTATCTTTAAAACCGTAAGAGATAGAAATCCCTTTCTTTTAAATCAACAACTTTTGCTTGAAACTTTTTTTCATAAATTCAGTATATACAGGATATTTAAGCAATTAACTCAGTTAGTTGTTATTTTCACTTGTTAATTCTGATTTTAATAAGTCCAAATTACATTAGTGGTGTTTGGCGAACGAAAAGAATCGTAGATGCTGAGTGGGCAAGTAAAGTTTAAGAGGGGCTTGAGCCCACACGACCGGTCCTGCGCCGTCACCCCTGGATAATGACGCGAAGAAATCATTCCATTGGTACAAACTTAATATCTACATTTTCTTCGTAAATTGGCTAATAACTATTGTTTCATTTTCCAAAGACAAATTCTTCCACATACCACAAAAATACGTACGTAGATTTAAGATAAAAACTATAAAAATAATTATATTTATTATTTATTTATTTATTTATTCAACCACAAATTTCTGAATATATTATAAAAACTCTTATACGATAACATATACACTCCCGTTCAAAAAAAAAATGAACACACCTGAATCGAATCAGCCTCTCATAATTTTGATTATTCTTGTAGTAAATGCTTTTGTTTACATAAATTGTTTACATAAATAAATAAAAATATAAAACTTCCATTTCTTTCACATTTAAAAAATATACTACTTATCTTTGTTCATTAATTATTAATATACAGAGAGTTGCAAAAGTGAGGAGTTTTATAAAATGTAAGTAAATTAACATTTCAGGTCAGTTCATTTTTTTTTGAACGGGAGTGTAAGTGCCTACAAGAGTGCTAGCTGACTATGAATAACAACAATAGCATATAGGTACTTATTTAAAATAACTGACTTTATATGCAATGTATGGTATAAGTTGATATATAATAATTATTATGCAATAATATACGTGGAAAAATAAATAAAAAATAGTTTTCATGGTCCTTGTTCGGGAACAATTCACAAGATAATTTAAAATGATTAGGTATTATTTTTATTTATTTGTTGTATGTTGTCGTTTCTTATTGCAATAACTATAGATAATATTATAATAGTAATGATACATTATAAAAATGTTATTATTGAAGGACGACAGTATGATTTTTGAAATGTAATTTTATTTATTTTATAATACAATATCTAATGCAGTAAAATGAGTCTAAAAAGCATAACTTCTTCGCAAACTTTTTGTAAATTGTTGCTATAATATAATTAACAAATAAATAATACATATGATCGAAGAATTATCGATGGGTATCGAACAGAGAGGTAGAGGTAGATTGTAAAGGCTGCCTTGGACGGGCTACACTTCGACCATAAGGTCCATTGTGATGCCTAAGGATGTGAGAATGTGAGTGGAGTGGAAGGAATTTGTGAGTAGACTAGAAATTGGTAGGATATGCGGCTGCAGCCGACTATGATAGGAACTATGCCGATATTCATCTGGAGTTCGTGAAGGAAACTGCAGAAAACCTTCACAAGCATAGCCGGTTACTTCGTTCTTGTCCATACGCCGACAGTTTAGTCAATCAACCGCCCCTTTTATATATATATATATATATATATATAATTGACAAACTGCCGATGTCGGGATTTGAACCCATAACCACCCAGTTTCCAAGTACTGCATACTGCGCATTCATGTCGCTTTATACCGCTCAGCTACTTGGCTGAGGATCGAACAGAAAATTGATTAAAATTCATCGTTTTTGGTGGTAAAAAGTAAATATCTTTAATAGGAGGGCTAACCTAAGGACGATCATTTGTTTAATTATTTATAAATAAATAAAAAACGTACAAACAATTTTTAATGCCGAATAATAAAGAACAAACAACGAACAATAAATTAAAAATAATAAAAAGTCAAAAATAACAACAACAAAAATCTATGGGAGGCTAAATGAACTGAACTCTAAAATTATAATTTAACATCAATATCATTTTATGAATGCAAGAATAATAACAGATTTTTGTTGCTTAATACATGTTTGCCTAACACTTCACACCGTATATTTGTTGTCCATCGGTGATCTGGTTCCCGGATTTGATTATTTATGCGCACATTGTTTTGAGTGCTTTGGTATTTACCATACCTTTGAGCCAATCACACGTGGTCTTCGTTTCGTTTCAATTTATCCATTTCTAATAGATGTTGTTGAAGAATGCGAGAATCGTGAAAGAAAATGGAGGCGTGTACAAATATGCTGCAGGTTCGATTCACCCTGTATATATATATATATATATATATATATATATATATATATATATATATATATATATATATATATATATATATATATATATATATATATACGATGAATTCATTCTTGTAATTGCTACCATTTTTGTTAACCTAGGTTTGACGCATTCAATGTACTCTGTACGAAAGTTTATGAATAAAGTTTAATTATTATTATTATTATTATATAGAGTGGCGCATAAGTAACGTTATGATTTAATTAGTGAATAAATTTTTTGTTTTTTTTTTCAGAATTAACTTTGAAAAACTTGGATTGAAAAACCCAGCACAGAACAAAGAACCAAAGTTGTTCAATTTTATTCTGAAAGTCAGCATTCGATTATTCAGACACAAAGATCATATCGAAATTTCTTTCATGTTCCGACAATTTACCGATTGGTTCAGCATTTTCGGCAACATAGTGCTGTCTGTGATCTTCCGCGTGCTGGAACCTCGTGCTGTTCGAAATAATGTGAACATTGCTCGGGTACAAGCAAGTGTTGAAGAAAACCCCGAAATTTCCACCAGGTGACGTTCTCAACAGTTGTTGATGTCTAGACGGCCTATAACTTTTACTAGTCAAAAGTTATAGCCAATTTTGTACGGAGCGTACCTCATCTTTGACTTACACGCGCGTTTTATATGTGACCGTAATTAATAAATTCATAGCTCCCAGACATTTGATCCTAATAAAAATTTTATACATGTTTTTTACGTTTTTTTCCTCCTCTTTCGATTGGCGAAGGCAGTTTTTGCAAAAAAAAAAATTAATTTTCAAAGTTATTCGCGAAAAACCGAATTTTTGCATCTATTTTGTTTAATAAGTTTCTTAGCACTCCTTTACAGGCAGGGGATTTTTTACCACATATTACTGATACACTTTAGAAGATAATATCAAAAATCCTCTCTGTTACTCCGAATTCCAAAGCTGTTTCCTCATTTTACTGCACTATAATCATATAACATCTTTTTTTAGAATTATTTATAGTTGACATGTTTTTCTTTAAATCAGTTGACATGTTTTTGTAATTTTTTTTTATTTCAAGTAGAAATTTTCTTTATAATTAAATTATAAACCACAATTGACACTAGAAGGCTTTCAGGCTATTAGTAAGAATACACTTAGAGGTGCCTTAGTTATTATCTCACAGACTGTGATTCAGTGTGTTCGATTCTCAAACTGGACCTCTGTGATATAGTGATTCTTAGGCAGTCTTCTATAGTAAGCCGTAAAAACTCAATAATAGGGAATATGCATGAAAATTTGTTTTCACATTTATTTCCAGAATATGAAAATACTGTTAATACTGTAATAATATTTAAAAACGAAATTAAAATCCGACAAATATCAAGGTAGCTATAAGCTTTTAAAGATTATTATCTGTCTCTTTCTTGCAAAAATACTAAAAACGGAGTTTTACGTGTATTTTAAATGGTGAAAGTGTAATATGACGTCACATAACATATCAAGAGGGCTATCACCCTCTTTGTCTAATCGGGAATTTCAATCATTCATATCTCGCTTATTTTTAAAGTTATTTAAAAAGTAATATTACCTTGATATTTGTCAAGTAAACATGCTTCAATTTAAGTGAAAAAAAATTTTCATGCATATTCCCTATTGAGCCGTAAAGTTACTAACGGTTAATGCCACTCTAGTGGCTCAAAAGAATGGAAGTTTTATTCAATTCTTATTAAACACTTACAAATGCAATACAAAATATGTTTAGAGAAGTTTATTGCAATATCAATCCCAAAAGTAGTGTTCTTTTTTCCTTTTTCCGTACCGAATTCATTCGGTTTTTGAACAAAATTCGTAGCATAAAAGTTAGTAATTTTTATAACGAAGTAAAAATATGTTTAGGCGAAGTTATTTTACTATATCTCTCCAAAATTGGTGTTGCCTATTTTCCTAGCTTCCTATTTTATTATCTATAACTCCAAAATTATATTTTTAGAGTCGATCTCCGATGTCCGACCAGTTTAAAAACTGTAGTTTCAAAATAAACAAGTTTAAAATTTTATGTGGCATTATTTTTTTAACGTTTTACATTTCCTATCTGTAATACCGGCGGTATATAATTACCCTTCTACGATCATGTTCTAAACTTATAGTCCTTTCTGGCTGATTTTAATGACAAACGAATCGGATTTGTCTCGATCTCTTTATAAAGGATTTAGGTAAACCTTTAGAGCGTATTGATTATTTTGCTACGGAAAACATTCGAGTATATCGATCGGATTCTGTATGATTGTAAAGGATGTTGACTTTCAACTTCGTGGACTAGATTCGATTAAATGTTTTTCTGAATAACGATATTCTATTTAAAAGACAATACCTCTATGTAACATAATTCATCATATCTCTGTATATAGAGGTCAATAATTTGTTTTCTATTATTTCAATATGTCTATATATAATTGCTAAAATCGTAAATCAATGCACATAAACTCGTAATATGGTCGACATTCATATGGGTAATTTAATATTCATTACAAAATTAAGTAATTTTCCATTCCATTTTCTGTATTATGCTATTATGCAAGAAATATTTACTAATTTTTATTAGGATTCCGTAATAAAAAACTCATTCCTTTGTGCATTCCTTTGCAAAAAGTTTGAACCAGTTGAAACATTATAAGTATCGAGTTATACACCTAAACCTTCCTCATGAATCACTCCGTCCATTGGTGAAAACTATTTACGCACAAACACGTTTTCACTTCGTGTAGATGTTGTAGTTTTTGTTTCGTCCACCTGTATAGTATCATAATACACACACTTAAGGGAGATTCCAGCATGAAATCACTTTTCGACAGGAAAGATTATTAAAATAATCAAAGAGAACTCTAGGTTTTTTGAAATTATATTTCAAATTTTTCCCCTATTCCTAGAACATTTGTTTGTATTTTATAAATACGTATTTCGACTACAATGTAGTCATCATTAGTATGAATTAGCTAATCGTAACTATCTCTGGCATATGGATTCAGAGATATGTTGCTTGTTGCTAATTTGGTGCGTCTGTCGCAATGATATTAAAAAACTGTCCTTTTATACGATACGATGAGCCAGATGTTCTTTGATTCGAATTCCGATTTGGCGACGACTTGTTCGAAAATTTATGTTAGTCAAAGTCGTCGCCAAATCGGAATTCGAATCTAAGAACATCTGGCTCTTGTGAAATTTGGGAGAACCAAAAAATCGTGTATAGCGACGCACGTTATTGAGAACAACCATAAAATTGATTAAATCGGTTCAAAACCCCACAGAATTAAATGCATACGAAAGCATCTACATATACAAATTGAGGAAACAGATAATGAATTTAGACAATGGCCCAATTCCAAATTTTGATTTAATAAAATTAAACCATTTTCAAAAATAAAAATAAAAATCCAATACCTGAATGTCAAGGTTAACGTAGGTACACTCACTTTAGTGACAAAACAAACGCCGCATAGTCACCAAAGAATACCGCCAATAAATAGGTGGGGCTTTCCACAAACCTAATCCAGTAGTCGGGCAACTCAAATAATCCTCAAGTCAGACTATACCCTCAGCCAAGTCGTATAAAAGGACAGAATTTTTTAATATCATTGTGAGACACGCACCAAATTAGTAACAAGCAACATATCTCTGAATCCATATCCCTGAGATAGTTACGATTAGCTAATTCATACTGATGATGACTACATTGTAGTCGAAATATGTATTTATAAAATACAAACAAATGTTCTAGGAATAGGGGCAAAATTTGAAATATATCGACAGATTTTGCTCATTTTTTTTCACATGCTAAAAATAACGTTTTCTAATAAATACCGAATTTTCAGAACTTTTGACCGTTTAGAACGCGAGATAATTAATAACAAAGTAATCATTCTCTCTCATTAGAAGCATGTAAAACTTCATGCCCGTCCAACTATTATCTGCTGTATTATAAAAAATACTCGACAGAATTTAAAAAAAAAAAAACAAGGATAGTAAAAATAAATAATTTTTTTTTAAATCGCGTTTTACCGTTTTGTTTTCGAAATATAATGGTTAAAAATTTTTTTTATTTTAAAATTACATTAATTTGTATATGAATATATGTATGTGTTGTGTGTGTGTTTATATGTATTTGTTGTATAATACGCAAACCGGTTTTTGTCCTGCTTATATACGACAGTACTGGAACTACCTTAATAGTTAAGGAAATCTTGGAACTACCTTATTAATTATTCATTTTGTACAGATCAATTACCATAGAAAAAACCCATGAGACGAAGAGGATGTTGAGTCGACTTATAGATAAAAAAACAAAATGTGTATATGTAAGTCATCAGAATTAATTATGTATTTTTAATTAATATTACAATAATTATAAATAAAAAAATAATAATACACTGATTAACATTTAGAAATACATCAAAAAATTAAATAAAATGATTGCGTGTTTAAATTTACGATGATCTCATCCACAGTAATTTCGGAAAACAATAGAAAAATTTATGATTTTTGGAGAAAACAAAAATCACTATTTATAAAATTTTTGTTTAATACTTTGTTGTAAAGAGTTGAAGGATATTCTTATGATTTCATTCTATTAATATATTACTTGTGTGCAAATAATAGCTCTAAATATTCCACCTTGACCTGACTGAAATTGTACAGGTGATTGAATTTTTATAAAAGTAACTTGACAGGTCGTTTAATCGTAATAAATATAATTTTCTTAATATTCAAGATACTTGAGAAAAATTTCATTTATACAATACTATTAGACAGTGGCGGATTTACCAACAGGCTAGAGCTTAGGGCGGCAGATTTTAAGGGCGGCAAATTTGGGTTTAAAACTTATTTTTTTGTCTTACAGAAATTAAAAAGTTTCATATTTATATACCTAAATGTTATTAGATCCACACAAACAATTCAACACGTAATATGTTTCACCACTTAGATAAATTTATCTACAATTTGCGTAGTCACGTTTGGTTGCGGCGCGAGAACGAGTGACATGACCAGGCTTCTACCGAAGATTTGATCACTATTGCCGATCTTTACGAATCTCTAAGCAAGTTTTTCGTAGCTGAACGCGAAAATTTTAAGTATTTCGAAGAAAAGGCGATGGAATTAAGCGTGTCAAAGCAGTATACAAAAGACATGAAGAAAAAAAACAACAAAAGAGGAACAAATTTTATGATGAAACACCCGATGAAGAAATGAGAATGACTGTGAGTGATACTTTCATGGTTAACACATTTCTCGTCCTAATTGATAGACTCGTATCTGAATTAGAAAAACGGCAGGAGGCCTACAACAGGTTCAATGAAAAGTTTTCAATTCTGATCAAAATGAGCGCCAACCCTTACGGAAAAAGCCCTTTTCTTAGAAGAAATGTATACTAATGATTTAGAGGCTGACTTAGTTCAAGAATGCATACATTTTCAATGCCACCTTTCTTCTGAAAGAATTTTGGTCAAACCAAATTCCGGGTCCTTGGAAAGTCTATCATCGTTCCTGCGAAAACATACTTTGCAAAACGTTTATCCAAACTTGGAGATATTAGTTCGCATGGCTCTATGTACACCAGCGACAAATTTTTCGAGTGAGAGAAGCTTTTCTTGCTTAAAACGGGTGAAAAATTATCTATGATCTACCAAAACTAAACGCCTTAACTCTTTTGTGCATAGAATCAGAACTAATGAACAAGATACGGCGATGTAATTGATGATTTTGCAAATAAATAATCGCACAAAAAGTCATTGTAAAACTTTCATAACTTAATTGAATTTCATCGTCATCATCAGCCGGATTGTTACCAAATAATTGAATATATTGTTTTTAATCTGCAAGTAAGCGCAATTAAAATTATTTAATTACGTTTACCGAATGTACATTATTGTGTAAGTAGTATTAAGGCAAACCTTACCCCGCTTTATTAGTAGTACATGATTGAGCTTTTATTAGCTTAGATAAGAAATATACCCAAAAACTATGTCTTGTGCAATCTTAACTAAATCGTTGGACTGTAAAAATAATCTGGGAACTGACACATTGTAGAGAAAGGAGGGCAAAAAGTAAGGAGAGATTTTCACAAATTTCTAACAGAATGGCATTAGACAAAATAGACCCATAATGATATCAGATCTAACATATTAAAATATACAAACATTTCATTTGTTTTAAACAAGTTATTATTTAATGAACTAAAAAGTAGAAAAGACAATTATTTCTCCAAGTCTCCAATATGTAAATGAAAGCTTGGGGCGCTCAAGTTTAAAATGTTCACCGAAATCTTTATTTCATAGTCACATATTGATGATTCGGTAAAAACATTGTATTTTCAGCTTTTTAGTTCATTAAATAAAAGTTTGTTTTTTTAAAAAATTATGTATATTATTTTCTACTACTTAATTCTATTATATAAAAAAAATTTAGATTTATTTATTTAAATTTTAAGATTCAAATTTAATTTTCTACCGTTGCCACTACATCAAATGTTTATCAACATTCCCTCCAAATTTCTTTAGCGAATATTTTCGTATTCTATCAATTTAGAACGATATTAGATATACTATATTGTATTGTCACAAGACTTACACTCGTGTGCGAAATTTCAAATCTCCAAAACACTTGAGAAATTTTGATTGCAAGATTTGGCCTCAACTGAAGCATACACACATGTGAAGTTGAATAAAAGATTGTAAAAATTAGTACTCCTTTATTTTTAAACAAACCGTTAAAAACCCAGTTTTTCATAAATCATCTATTCTATACATAGTATAAAAGGAATTCGCCTTCCGAATTTGTCTGTATGTTTATCCGCTAACTCCTTTTAAAACAACCAAACGGATTTTTCACTATCATGTAAATAATTTTTCCGCAAGGTTTATACGTATAGTACATCCTAATTAAAATTTCGTATGTGTAATAATAATAAAGATATTTCGAAAAAAATTTGCTTTTATGGCTTACGTATTTAATTTGAAGTTAATACACCAAAGTTACATATCACCTTAGTTACATATTATACAATTTTTGTTAAACACTCACATGTGAGGTGTTGTATAATACTGTGAATATAACCATATATTTGGCTATTGTTATATTCTCCGATCAATGAGTTCAGATCAAAGTGTTGTAATTAACCGTGCGAGGCCGGGTCGGGTCGCTAGTTCAAAATATATTAAAATTTCGAGAAAAATGTATTAATTAAAAGTTTGGGTCAAGTAGATGGTGTGGATAATTGTCTTATTAATATTATTGTACTTCACTATCTGAAGGAATTTATATATACTACCACTCCAAGGCGTTATGTCTGCGCTGTATGCCTACCTGGAAACTGGGAGGTTATGAGTTCGAATCCCGACATCGGCAGATTGTCAATTATTAAGGGAAAAAAAGGGGCGGTTAATTGACTAAACTGTCGGCGTATGGACAAGAACGAAGTAACCGGCTATGCTTGAGAAGGTTTTCTGTAGTTTCCTTCACGAACTCCAGATGAATATCGGCATAGTCCCTATCATAGTCGGCTGCAGCCGCATATCCCACCAATTCCTAGTCTATACACAAAAATTCCTTCCACTCCACTATCATCCTCACATCCTTAGATATCACAATGGACCTTGTAGAGGGCAGCCTCTACAATATATCTATCTATCTGAAGGAAACAGAATAGAATTTTTTTTTAATATGATATGTTGTGCAATAGATTATGTTTGCCCTAATTTCCTATTAAAATAAATCATAAAACAGTCTTTTATTTTATGTTAGTAAAAAGAAATGGATAATTAATGATACCTGAGAAAGTAAAACAATTTTTTTTTAATTCATATTTGATATTACACAAAAGAAATTGGTCTAAATATTATTTTATATATTCTTAGATTAATATGAAAACAGAAATAATTAAGTATGAATTTTACTTTAAAGGTTCCACAGTTCGAAATTAGATATACTAAAACAAAATTTTTATATTTTAAATTAAAATCTGAAAAAGATAATGCAATCACTAGGACTCGATCCGTAAACCTCCGTTTATTCAGGACGACGCTCTTAACAATTAATCCTAGTAGTTGCATTATTTTTTACACATTTGAATTTATAATATAATCTAAATTATCTAAATAGTAAAAATTACGCTGTTTCGAATGTATTTAATATTCAGAAATAACAATTTGCAAAAACAAAAAATTTTTATTAAGAACACCACTTTTTCTATCCTTTGTACAAGTCGGGTTTTTTTTCAAGCATTTCGATATTTGTAGTTTAACGTTTCCTAATATAAGCTACGCTGATGTTGTGCCATATCCTCTGACGGTGTGGGAAGGTATTTAGATAGATAGATAGATTGTAGAGGCTGCCCTGAACGGGCTACATTCGACCATAAAGTCCATTGTGATGCCTAAAGATGTGAGAATGTGAGTGGAGTGGAAGGATTTTTTTTGTGTATAGACTAGGAATTTGTATGATATGCGGCTGCAGCCAACTATTATAGGAACTATGCCGATATTCATCTAGAGTTCGTGAAGGAAACTGTAGAAAACCTTCTCCAGCATAGCCGGTTACTTTGTTCTTGTCCATACGCCGACAGTTTAGTCAATTAACCGCCCTTTTTTTTTTCTTAATAATTGACAAACTGCCGATTTCGGGATTCGAACCCATTACCTCCCAGTTTCCAAGTGGCATACTGCACAGACATAACGCCTTAGACTGCTCGGCCACTTGGACTGGTCAAAGGTATCTAAATATGAAAGTAAATTGAGATTTAGTAGCGAGTACACTATACAATCTCAATAAGCATTTCAATAAATTCTTATTATCCGCACGATATCTCAAAAACGGTTGGTAAACCGAAAAAATGATCATAATTTGCTTTTATGGCTTACGTATTTAATTTTAAGTTAATACACCAAAGTTACATATCACCTTTGTTACATATTATACAACATAAAGTATAGAAAATTTTATGCTCTACAAGTTTCATAAATTTTAAACATGATTTGACGCATAAAGCAGATGAAATTTTTGCAAAAAAAAACTATTATCGCGACCTTTTCCTTTGAATATCTTAGGTCGCGGACACTTACTTTTAACCCAATATTTAGAATGTCAAAAGAAAGGTCTGTGCAAATTTTCAGCTTATTACTTCTCATTCCGAGGTTGAATCCTTATTTGATTAGGTTATTTAACTTACTTATTACAGCTATGCCAATTGAACATTGCTAGTAGAACATATATAGTGTGTTAACTTTTATGAAGTAAGTTCAATTTTTATATTGAATGGGTATTCACTTGATGAAATTCCATTATAATTATTGAAATTAAACAAATATTTGAAATTTTCGAGAAATGTTGGGCAAATATTTGTGACATAGAATGGGGATTCAGAATCGCGACACATTAAGGACGTTCATATATGAGGCTTGATGGTAGATAAAAGTTTGTTTTTAGTCAATCGAATAGCTCAATCATGTACATAGTTATCGTCCCTCAAAAATTTAAAACCTGTCGTCGATCATTTCAAAGAAGTAATTATCGATTAAAAATCAAACTTTTAACACAACGTCTTATGAAGAACAGAATTTTTTGTACACTTAAAATTATAATAACTATATTATTAAAGTAGCTACCATAATAAATAATGTTTATAAATATTCTATGAAATATGCAGTTTATATATAATTGCATTAAAAAATGGCGTTGACGAACGTTTGAACTAATTATTTAATAAAATTAAAACTGTTTGGTTTGTTTTTGCCACCATATTTGAAAACTGGCGACAGCGCACAGTCAAAATATATACACATACATACACACAAATACACTGTGAACGTCATAACAAAACACTGTTTATTGTCAGATCTGTCAAACCAAATATGTTGGTCAAATATGTTGGTCAGATCTGTCAAATCAAATATGTTGGTCAAAGTCGTCGCCAAATCGGTATTCGAATCAAAGAACATCTGGCCCATGTGAAATTTGGGAGAACCGAAAAATCGTGTATAGCGGCGCACGTTATTGAGAACAACCATAAAATTGATAAATCGAATCTAAAACTACTTAAATCGGTACAAAACCACACAGAATTAGATGCATACGAAAGCATCTACATATACAAATTGAGAAAACGGATAATGAATTTAGACAATGGCCCAATTCCAAATTCTGATTTATAAAATTAAACCATTTTCAAAAATAAAAATCCAATACCTGAATGCCAAGGTTAACGTAGATACACTCACTTTAGTGACAAAACAAACGCCGCATAGTCACCAAAGAATATCGCCAATAAATAGGTACCAACTTAAATAATCCTCAAGTCAGATTTTACCCTCAGCCAAATCGTATAAAAGGACAGAATTTTTTAATATCATTGTGAGACACGCACCAAATTAGCAACAAGCAACATATCTCTGAATCCATATCCCAGAGATAGTTACGATTAGCTAATTCATACTGATGATGACTACATTGTAGTCGAAATACGTATTTATAAAATACAAACAAATGTTCTAAGAATAGGGGCAAAATTTGAAATATAATTTAAAAAAACCTAGAGTTCTCTATGATTATTTTAATAATCTTTAAAAAAAGGTTATAATTAGTTGTAAGATTATTGATATACTTTACAACTTTTTTAAAATCCCAAATAAATTTTTTAAAGATAGTACTCATTTGACTCTGGCGTAGCGCATGAACGTCCTTAAATTGGTACGCAATCCTAAGAAAGTAGGGTTATATATATTATACTTATGATACATATTATTTGTATGATGTGAAATAAAATAGAGATGATTTTAATTAAACATATACAAATATTTTTCTCAAACAGTTATTATTGCAATAAATATAAGTAGTCTACTTTTTTTTTTTAAATATACAAATGTAGGTACTAGTGTTTTTAATTTCAACTAGAAAACTATATTAGTGTACTAGATAATTTGAAAATAATTATTCACATACAAAAAGATAATATGTAAATGTAAATAAACACAAAAAATACACTAAATGCCTTTATTCTTAACGCGCAAATTAAAAATGAAAGTTTTTTCTAGTTTTATGTTTTTTTTTACTTACTTACTAGAGGTAATGATGATAGAAGTATATTAATTTGTAAAGATGCCTCAAATATCGTCACAGTTTGAGTGGATCAGTCTATTTTCAAAATGACGGGGAGGAAAAATATTTAATACTAAGTATTAAATATATGATTAAAATATGGTTTAAATAAGTTGCCCTTCTACTTTTAAATAAGTTCCCCTTACGCGCATATAATAGTCAAAACAAATTAATTCAGCTCTAATCTGAGCCATATACAACAAGTTATGAAAAGTTGTGTGGAAAATGTTGGACTACGCGATATTGTTTTTCAAGTAACTGATATTCAAATATTATGAATAATATATTTTATTATTTTATTGCGTTTAATTAAGCACTTAACTCATATTATATTATTTGAATATCAATTAAAATTTCAAATCCGCCCCCTTTACCTAGATCAGTTTTTTTGTATTATAAATACGTATTTCGACTACAATGTAGTCATCATCAGTATAAATTAGCTAGTCGTACCTTACTCATTGACAATTAGAGATAGATATAAAGTCGAGATCAACAGACAAAAATAAAAATAAATAGAAAATTAACTAGATTAAAATATACTAATTATGTTACTAATTTGGTGACAGTTTCTTAAACTCGAATGTGTACAGAAATATTTAAAATTTTAACTTTCAATCTTAAATTGTAAATCTTTCTGTAAATATTAGTGTAACAGAAAAAATGATAAGAAACAAAATTATAGTTAACCTAATTTTATACAACTTTACTTCTTATAAATTTTTCGAATTTTCCAATATCAGCATAGTACCACTTTTCGACAGATTTTGCTCTTTTTTTCACAGGCTAAAAATAATGTTTTCTAATAAATCCCGACGTTTCAGAATTTTTGACCGTTTAGAACGCGAGATAATTAATAGCAAAGTTATCATTCTCTCTCACTCTCTCTCATTAGAAGCATGTAAAACTTCATGCCCGCCCAACTATTATCTGTTGTATTAAAAAAATACTGGACAGAATTTTAAAAAAACTAGAAGAGTAAAGATAAACATTTATTAAATAAATTTTTTTTTTAAATCGTGTGTTACCGTTTTGTTTTCGAAATATAAAAGTTTAAAAATTTTTTTTTTCTTCAAAATTACATTATTTTGTATATGTGTTGTAAATGTGTGTTTATGTATTTGTGCTATAATAAAATCAAACCGGTTTTTTATCCGGATTGTATAACACAGTGCTGGAACGTCCTTTATAATTTGTATTATCATGATAGTAAAAGACGTTAGTACTACATTTTCAAATTTAAACTAGAAATCGAACGAGAATTTTATGGTCACAGAACAATAAACCAAATTTGTTTTTCACATTTCAAATAATCGATAATACACCTTACTGGTTTATTGCTCTATATCCATAAAATTCTTATTCGATTACAATTTTAAATTTTAAATATGTACCAACCTCTTTTATTATCATGATAATAAAAGAATATTATTACACTTTTTGAGAATTATCGTTTCGAATCGATCCAATCCCCATATTATCGCTTCTCGCGCTATGACTACACTTAAATATTAATAGGGAATATGCATGAAAATTTTTTTTCACATTTATTTTCAAAATATGAAAATACTGTTAATACTGTAATAATATTTAAAAACGAAATTAAAATCCGACAAATATCAAGGAAGCTATAAGCTTTTAAAGATTATTATCTGTCTCTTTCTTGCAAAAATACTAAAAACGGGGTTTTACGTGTATTTTAAATGGTGAATGTGTAATATGACGTCACATAACATATCAAGAGGGCTATCACCCTCTTTGTCTAATCGGGAATTTCAATCATTCATATCTCGCTTATTTTTAAAGTTATTTAAAAAGTAATTTTACCTTGATATTTGTCAAGTAAACATGCTTCAATTCAAGTGAAAAAAATTTTCATGCATATTCCTTATTATGAGGCTTAGAATTATTAACTAATTACAAAATAATATAAAGTATTACGATTTTAGAAACTTACCGCAGCAATTTGTGTAATTTGATTAACATTCGTCTCAAAATTCCATTGGGCTGCAACATTATTCGTACATTCCTCTGACCCTTGCAAGTCCCATTTATTCAACAATTGTTGAATATCTCGAATACCACTTGTACCATAATTTGGATTATTATTTGGATAAATATTATTATTGTTATTATTATTATTGTTATTGTTTAAATAATCATCATTCCGAGAATTGCCATTTTGATAACCACTGGTAGGATTTATATACCCATTATTTGGTGAATATGCATTCGGATATCCATAATTGTTATTTGGCAAATTATTCGTTTGACTATACAAGTTTGGATTCGGATTATTTACCTGATATGTGCTTGGAGTGCTATACGGAATATTTTGTGGTCCAATTGGAGGACCATACGTAGGATTATGATTATTGATCGGATAAGGATTTGGTGTTCCATACGGAACATTTGGAGCACCACCACCTGCATAATTTAAATTTGGTGGATTTGGTTGATATCCCGGTTGGTAACCACCTGGGGGATTTGCTTGATAACCAGGTTGATAACTACCCGGGGTGTGTGTTGGTGCTGCATAACCTGGATATACAGGTGCTGCACCAGGTTGTACAGCTTTTTGATATGCAAATGGATTTGCCGTAGAATATTGTGGTATATCCAATTGTGGTTCACTATTCAACTGTTTAGTTAATATTGTGATCACGATGAAAATTTGAAAAATTTCACAAGCACTCATTTTCATTGTATGAATAAATCACTTAAAAAGGATAAACTACACATAAATATAGAGTTTAATTCAATTACAACTGATTCTAAAGACTAAATAAAAATTAAATAATAATAAAATAATATATGAGCGTATAAACACACTTAACTAAAAGAGTTATCGAAGGCGTGTGAAATTAAATTATACAATCGGTATCTAGTTATAATATGCGGGAGTCGTCAGGGCTGTATTCAATTTAAATTTATTACCTTTTATATTTATAATGTATACTCGTATACACTATACAGCATAGGTGGGCAAGGTTTGACTTTACAAGCTCTGAGTGAGAGGTAGGAAGAGAGATCGAGTAAATACAGGGTACCTACCAATTATTATTATTTTCTTTTTTGAATTAAAACATTTTCTGAAAAAAATATAATAATACCAACCCTTTGTTATGGTCACTATCTATTATAATTATACAAAGTATACACTATTGACTATACAATACATACAATACATTGAATACATACTCTGGAATTTTGGGCATAAAATGTACCTTTTTAATATATTTGTGTATGAATAAAATGTTAATCTTTTGATCTTTTACGTTTACCGCTTGACAATTGTAAACCGCTTGTAAATTTTTTGATGGTTTAGTTTTAGTTTAGATTTTAGAATTAGGTTTTTGGAAATTCCGAATAATTTGCGTAAAGTATTCATATCGGAGAACTAATAAACAATTATTTACCTGATTTAATTATTTTTTCTTAGTAGAGGGTATAGTGTCATGGGAATTTGATGACACTGGTTACAATAAACATGCCAATGATAAAGCTGGGTGGGTGGGGGTTAATTTGTTATTAATTTCTTAATGGTTAAATTTTACATAAAGTGGGAATTTTATGATAGCTTACTCAACCTAATTGAGTTGTTTTGATTTAGTCTACTTTGAATTAAAAAATTGGAAAGTACTATTCGTGCTATTGAAAATTATTTTTCGCATAATTTCTTTTTTCAAAAAAAATAAAAGTAGTGATTTTAATAATGGAGAATACATCGCAAGTAATCTTGGATAAGTTCAGCACTGGAGGTGTGGTGGCGTCTGCGAAGAAAAGGAGGATATTTTTTGGCATCAACGAGTGGGAGCATCGTTTTGGTATATTTAACAAAACTGATAAAGAGGTAATTTGCCTAATTTGTGGTAAAACGTTTATTTGTTTAAAAAGAAGTAATTTACAACGTCATTATACCACGAAACATTCTGCCGAGTTTGATAAATTAGAAATAGGGACAGCAGAACGCGATCGCGTAATTGCTGTTTTTAAATATTAATTATTATAAATATTAATAAATTTTAAATATGCATTGGTAGGCCAACCTGTATTGAAATATCGTTCCGTCTTACTTCAAAACATACCTTGCTTATAAAGATTATTGAAATAATCAAAGAGAACTCTAGGTTTTTTTGAAATTATATTTAAAATTTTGCCCCTATTCCTATAAATACGTATTTCGACTACAATGTAGTCATCATCAGTATGAATTAGCTAATCGTAACTATCTCTGAATCCATATCCCAGAGATAGTTGGACATTTAATCCGCTGTGGACATTTAATCCGCCTCTGACCTTAACTGTTGCATATTTTAACTGATCTTAGTTTTTAATTGAAATATTTTCATTGTAGATTTTTTTAAATACATCCCTGTTATGTGTAGAGTTTTTTCCATACTATTGTATTATTTTTATGACAATTTACATACGAAGACTTAACTAATGAAGGTAAAATTAATGTAAAAAAGTATACATATAAACATTATAGCTATATACATAAACATATTTAATTATTGTCTTTTTTTTTCTATTCTTTTTTTTCTATTTTATTTTATAGATAAACATGCTTTTTAAAGATGGGTTACCTTGTCCCTTTCTCACCCTCTCTCGTATTTTATTTATATGCATATTATATGCTTAAATGTTTAATAAATTTATATTTACATATACATATTAAATAAAATTTCAAATTCGCCCCCTTTACCTAGATCAGTTTTTTGTATTATAAATACGTATTTCGACTAAAATGTAGTCATCATCAGTATAAATTAGCTAGTCGTATTTTACTCTTTGACAATTAGAAATAGATATATAGTCGAGATCAACAGACAAAAATAGAAATAAATAGAAAATTAACTAGATTAAAATATACTAGATTTAAAATATAATAAATTTTAAATTATATTGAAATTGCTCTTGTAAAATTTTCTTCATTCACATTTATTTCTGTTAATTTTACTCTTATTAAAATTACTCTTATATTGTCGCAGGATATGTTACTTGTTGCTAATTTGGTGACAATATCACCAAATTAGTTTCACAAATTAGCAACAAGTAACATATCCTGCGACAATATAAGAGTAATTTTAATAAGAGTTAAATTAACAGGAATAAATATGAATGAAGGAAATTTTAACAAGAGCAATTTCAATATAATTTAAAATTTATTATATTTTAAATCTAGTATATTTTAATCTAGTTAATTTTCTATTTATTTTTATTTTTGTCTGTTGATCTCTACTTTATATCTATTTCTAATTGTCAAAGAGTAAAATACGACTAGCTAATTTATACTGATGATGACTACATTTTAGTCGAAATACGTATTTATAATACAAAAAACTGATCTAGGTAAAGGGGGCGAATTTGAAATTTTATTTCAAAAACCTAGAGTTCTCACTAATTATCATTCGTTAATATAACATATACATATTGTTTATAAAGTGTTGTTAAAATACTGCTAAAGCAGTCCTTAGACGATCATTAGTTTTTTCCCTATTCAATGTTACTTGAACATTGAACACTAATGCTTAATAAGAAGGAACGTTCTTGTTGCATTCTGGATGTGGTCTGTATGACTGTATCAGTATGAATTAGTGACTTGGATACTGTTCCAATCCTGATACTCCATTCAAATGTTACATTTTTTTGGGGCTTTGCTTGCAAAAGTTATAGAACGCAATTTTATTTTTTGGATGTCAAGAGGGGGTTAGTGTAAACTTAAATCCGTGTTTGTGGGGTCGCAACCCTTGTACCGCGGCCGCCATCTTGTAAAAAATTGGGCAAATTATTCGTCGCACAGAAAATTTGTAAAAATATTTTTTATTGCAAATTAAATTCTCAAAAAATTGCGTGCTCTAACTTTTGCAACCCCAAACCTGACTTTTCAATAGACTAAGGAGTATTACATATATGTGCCAATCTTGTCGTGTTCATTGTATTTTATTATATATTGTGAATTTTTTTTTAACAATATGTAGGTACTACGCGATAGTTTGATCATATTTGGTTGAAATTTGAATAATGTTCACTTTAATAAATTAAAATTATTTTATCTTAAATATATATTTTATTTATCAGTTATTAATTTTTTTAGCGAATTTCCTCCAAAGAAAATACAGCTACTGTTTTGCACCAATGTTAGAATTTCGTAAAAATTTCTTCAAATGTCCATCGATCCTACCTATAAGATGTTAAAAATCACTATCGCTAAAATTTGTATATATATATATATATATATATATATATCAACATATATGTACTTTTTTTAAATGTCTGTGGACTTTCTAGCGGCCACAGTTTTATTCCGATTGGAATGAAATTTGGTATATGAGTCGCTTTTGGTATTCTAAAGATCATGTTCGTTAATGGTTTAAATCGGACGAGGGAAAAGGGGGTTTAGAGGGAGGGGGAAAAACAAAATTTGACTCTCTCCCTTAATATTTTAAAAATCGAAAAATTTATCAGTAGTTAAGTTGTAGGTACTAAGTTTTACTGTAATTTTGTTTCTTATCATTTTTCTGTTACACTAATATTTACAGAAATATTTAAAATTAAAGATTGAAAGTTAAAATTTTAAATATCTCTGTACACATTAGAGTTTGGAAAAAATGATAAGGCAATGAATTGTAGCAAACTTGATTTTCTACAACTTTACTCCTTATACATTTTTCGATTATTCTAATATTAAGAGAGATATTTAATATTTTGTGTTTGTTTGACACGAATACATGAAATATATTTTATTGTAAAAAATTTTGATTGTTGTTTCCATAGTAACTATAAACTATAATCGTTATACATCGTTCTATTTTGGCTATTAATAAATTTAATTTTTGCAAATACTAAAGTCATATCAGATATTATATTTCATTTTGATCACACTAAAATTATGACCGCTAGAGAGTGATTTATGTATTCTAAGGAAATTCACTAAGTTGACGCAGCTCCTGCGTAACGAATTTTGTTTAATGTAATCGTCAGTTTTTCATACATAAAAAAAAAAAATATACAGGTTGAATTGAGTACCTCCTTTTTTACGTCGGTAAAAAAACTAAAATATGTATCTATTGATTTTTTGCTCTTTGATTTTTATTGAAATTATTTCAATCATTAATAAATATATCTTTATTTAGGTGAAAACTATCAAACAAATTGGTGGAGCGATAATACAATTTACCCAAAAAGAATAAACAATTTCAACAATCAAAAGAACTTAATAGATCAAAACCAGATTCGGCATTCATCCAGTAACTGCTGGACTATATCAAGAACACTACATTTTCACAATATGACTCATTTAACAACATTATAATTATATAACAAAAATTGTTTCTTGTTTATGAATCATCCATTTATAATCAATCGATTTGTTTAATTTTTCATAAATAATTAACATTGAATAACAATAATTAAACAATCTATATTAGATACATAATACTATTTATTAGTTTAGTTTTTTTTAACCGCATTAATTGATTTGTGCTTTATTGATCCGGTTTTCGAAAACCGAATGAATAAGACACAAATTAATTATTAAATTTTGAAAAATGACCAAGACTTCTGAGTTCTGTGACTTATCATACTTCAGCTGCAAAAGTGATCAACTAAAAACGTTAAATAGTAGTTCAATAAGAAACCACAACGGAGCTGTAGCAATAAGGGTTACATGTATAGATGTTATTAGAGTATGGCTAGAAAATATACATAGAAGTATATTAATTTGTAAAGAAGCCTCGAATATCGTCACAGTTTGAGTGGATCAGTCTATTTTCAAAATGAATGGGAGGAAACATATATTTAATACTAAGTATTAAACATATGATTAAAATATGGTTTAAATAAGTTGCCCTTCTACTTTTAAATAAGTTCCCCTTACGCGCATATAATAGTCAAAACAAAAAAATTCAACTCTATGATTTTAGATAACGGTATAACTGTAAATCAGAATATTACACATGAAGACTATTAGAAATAAAATGAAGTCGGAACTAGTAAGGCTGCCCAATCATAAATTACATTCGCCGACAGTTGAAAAAATGCTTAATTAAATGTAATAATTGTTATAAAACCTTTGAGTCAAAAAAAATATGGTAAACTTCAGCTATGGCTCACAATTATATTGTCAATAAAATGGATTTATATATTGTGATAGACTTTTTTATGCAATCAAAGAATTATTTATACAGGCTTAACAATTTGAACAGTGTGTACTCAGAGCTGTAGAAAAATCATGAATTCATTTAGATACTAGATGAAATGAGTGCAGAAAGTCCTCAAGATCATTTGGGTTGGGCACCTTTGGTTTATAGCAATGTCATCTGAATTTAATGCTATTTAAAGGACTCATTAACTGCACACGGTTAGTATTACTTAGTCTTAACTTCCATAGTCTAAAGAAAAAGTGACTTAATAAAATCAACAAAAAAATTAAACAAAAAGAGCAAAAAATAATATCAATGAGGGGAATATTACACTTAATGAAAAAGAATCGAATAAAGAATTAATAATTAAAGATGAAATATTAGATGAAAGTTTTATAATGGAACACAAAATAATTACATACGAAATATTTAATAAAAATATTAAATTGGGACATGAACAAATTGCAGAAGAAATATTTAATGAAAATGTTAAAATGGAACATGAACAAATTGCAGAAGAAATATGCAGTGAAAATGTTAAAACGAAAAACGAACGAATCCATGAAAATGAAAACTTAAAAAAAAATTGAACATAAAATTAATATTTAAAAATGATGCTCTCGATGAAAATGTTTCGGTACATCAACAAATTCATACTGGAGATAAACCATTTTCATATGACGTTTGTGATAAAATATTTAATCAACGAAGCCATTTAACTCGACATAAATGAATCCAAACTGGAGATAAACCATTTTCATGTGATGATTGTGATAAAACATTTAATCGGCAAAGCAATTTAACTCAACATAAACGAATCCATACTGGAGAAAAACCATTTTGCATGTGATGATTGTCAAAACACAATTAATTTGCAAAGTAGTTTAACTCGTCATAAACTAATCTAAACTGAAGAAAAACTATTTCCCTGGTATTTGTTTTCGATATCAGATAATTACAAGAAAAGGGCTCATTCAAAGATAAATTCTGTAAACAATTTTTTAACTTAGAAATGTAAATTAAATAATTAGAATTAAAATTTATTTGTTGATTCCTGCAGATATTTATATGAATTATCCATTTATTTCGATTCAAATAAAGCTAAAACTTCAAAAAATTTTATTTTTTTAAAACGACTTGGCGGATGTAAAACATTTAGACATATCTAAAGCTGGTTAGTGTACGAAGGAATTTTAAATTTATCGAATACTTTTTCGTCTTTTTTTAGTAAAAATATAAAATTTTATCAGCTTTATTTTCGTTTTATTTCATTTAAATCATGGCTATTTAATGGAAAATAAATTTTTCGTGAAAATTATTCTTTCACGAACGTGACTGAGTCTTGCGAAAGCTAAATTTTGTCTGATTATCGCAGTTCTCTACGAAAAAAAATTTGGAAATCTGTGGAAAACGATTACAGCGTCATTGTTTCTGTATGTTCTTAACTTAAAATTGTAGAAAAGTGACTTCAAAATTCACAAAATGTTTTTTTGTTGACTAGCTATAATCTTTTACAATTATTTTCTCCAACGTTAGGATATTTTTACCTTGCAAAAGCCCCCACAACAAATTCAAAATCGATCAATCACACGTCCAATATCACACACTTTTAGACATAAACACCTTTTTGTAATTCTAAATTTTAATACTCTCCATCATAAATCGAAAAGAAGCAAAAATTTAATCTTGTAGGTTTTTATAATTACTAGCTGCCCCCGCCTCAGAATTAATATCATCAAAAAAGCAGATCCATACAAAATGTATGAGAAAATGAATTTTCTTCATATTTTTTTTTCCGTGAATTTTTCCGATGTTTTAATAGTTATTCTGCTTTTCCGTGCGGAGACAAATCCAACAAATCAAACATAAATCAAGATCATAAAAATTGGTCCAACCATTCTTAAGTTAAAAATGGTGTAACATTTTTTGACATCAAATACTTGATATGAAAAATCATACACATCTAGGGATGGGGATCGAACCCACGACCTCCGGCATTCTAGACCAATACTCTACCATGGGTTCGATCCACATCCTTAGATGTGTATGATTTTTCATATCAAGCATTTGATGTCAAAAAATGTTATCAATGTTCTGACATATTACTTAAATGTCAAAGTAAGTAAACGCTAGTCACTTCCGTTGGTATAATATAACCGAAGGGCAACCATACTAACAATAGAAATAAATAGACGCTAGTTTACAAAAAAACAATTTAAAAATATGTTAATAGTTATTTAATGTTGAAATTCGAGTTTTAATGCATTGCTCTCATGGAGAAACCCATATTTTTACACATATTTTGACATATTTTGATAAGTTTCACTTAGAATAAAATAAGACGAATAAAAAAAACTACGCAATAGAAAATAGAAATATTAACAAAAAGATTGATACAATAAATTTCCGGTATGACGGGCCTAAAAAAAAGAATATTTAAGAAAACAACTGAGATTTCGGGTAAATTTTATTTTTGTGGGCGGTAGGTTAATTACCCGAAATCTCAGGTTTTTTTCTTAAATAACTATTTTGTTAGGCCCTGTATGACGGGCCCAAATTAAATTTTAATTTTAACTTACGACAAAAAATAATAAACATTATTGTGAACATTTATGAATGTACTATATAAGATTTTGAAGAATTTTATAAATGGACTATACATTACCGCTCGTACATCCTTAAGAAATAATTATGGAGGTTAGAGATAGATAACCTCCATAGAAATAATTTAATACTAAATTTAAACAAAATGGCGAATAATTCTGTCTATGAGGAAAATCTATCCATGAGGAAAATATTAAACTTGAAATAGAATTGAATACTGGATAATATTAGATAAAAGTTTTATAATGGAACAAATTACAGCTGAAATAATTAATGAAAATGTTAAAATGAAATATGGAAAAATTACAGAAGTATTTAATGAAAATCTTAAAATAAAACAGGAACGAATCTATGAAAATGAAAAAATTAAAATTGAAAAAGAGAACACATTTTGGAACATCAACAAATTCGTACTGAAAAAAAACGTTTTACATGTGATGATTGTAATAAAACATTTAATGCACAAACCAATTTAAATCGACATAAACGAATCCACACTGGAGAAAAACCATTTTCATGTGATGTTTGTGAGAAAACATTTAATCAGAAAAGCGTTTTAACTATACATAAACGAATCCACAATAGAGAAAAACCATTTTCATGTGATGTTTGTGAGAAAACATTTAATCAGAAAAGCGTTTTAACTATACATAAACGAATCCACAATAGAGAAAAACCATTTTCATGTGATGATTGTGATAAAACTTTTAATCAACAAAGCAACTTAGCTCAACATAAACTAATCCACACTGGAAAAAAACCATTTTCTTGTAATGTTTGTGATAAAGCATTTAATGCGCAAGGCAATTTAGCTCGACATAAACGAATCCACACTGGAGATAAATCATTAATAAATCATAAGCTTATTTTTATTAAGTTTATATCAAACTCTAATAGTGCACTAGCGCCATTTCGATCACTTATTGAACTGCTATTTAGTGGTTAGAGATTGCCAGTTTATCAGTATAAACCCATATGGCCATGAAGAATAGATATATTAGGAGAGCGAACGTAATGTTAAAAAAACGGTCAAGAATTGGTGTAACTATCTTTTATCAGTAGGGGTCACTGGTGTCAGTGCCGTACAGAATTTAAATGTTTAAATGTAGGCGCCAAAAAATCACTTTCATTCAGTTAATAAGAAGTCTTAGTTTTATAGATAATAAAAAATTGTTTTCGATTATCAAGTAATAATTAAATAAATATTAATAATAGAGAATTCTTAATAATTACAATAAATTAAAAGATGAAGAATCATAGTGATAATTTTGCAATTAATAATAATAATATACAATATATGTTTACAATAACTGACATATATTAGATAAAGAAAGATGATGACAAAATCGGTAATTACAGACCATATTCCTTTCGTAAATGCAGACACGTATTCCTAACCTTAAACAACCTTTCACTCATAGATATATAACAGTATATCTATGCTTTCATTGTACAACATCGTCCCATTTTTTCACATTTATAAAATTAAACAATTTTTATACTTACAATTTTTATTTGTAAGATGTGATAACCGTTGATTTTAATATGTAATAATAATAATAATTCCGTACGGGCAGATTCGCACTGCCGCTAGTGGCGAAAATAATAACTATGATCTCTACACGTTTTTGAGGACACAAAAACAGACGAATTGCCTATGTCGTTCAATCTCCTAATATATCTATTCTTCATGCCATATGGCATAGCCCTCCTTCCCTCTACCCTCCATAGTTATAATATTTAGTTTTTAAAATGCTAATAGATGTCGCCAGGCTAGCAGTGTTTATACATTCTGAATCCATGTGAAGTTTCTTAATTAAACACGTAAATGAAAAGAGGTTAGAAAATGAAAGTTAAAGTAATAAGTCGGAATCCCGACGAATATTTACGTGAAACAAAAAAGGATATTCACAAAGGTAAAGTAAACACATAGGCTTTTTTTTTTTAATTTTAATTTTGTTAAAATCATTTCCAGTTCCTAGAAATTATGATCCAAGTTTACATCCATTCGAAGCAGCGCGTGAGTATGTTCGAGCGTTAAATGCCACAAAATTAGAACGAGTATTCGCCAAACCGTTCTGTGGAAATTTAGAAGGGCATAAAGATGGAGTATCCTGCTTGGGAAAACATCCACAATCGTTGTCAATTATGGTTAGTGGAGCATTTGATGGTGAAATTCGTATGTGGGATATACCACAACGACGATGTTTCAGATCATTTATGGCACATGAAGGCATTGTCCGTGGCGTGGCATTCACACCATCTGGTGAACAATTTATCACTATTGGCGATGATAAATCAATAAAATTTTGGAATAGTACAAATCCAGAGGACGAAGACCCAGTTAATACAATGTTAAGTAAAACAAGTTTAACAGGGATCTCACATCATCGTAAAAAACCTGAATTCGTGACTTGCGGTGAAATATGTCAACTATGGGAAGAATCACGTAATGAACCAATCCGAACATTTCAATGGGGTGTTGACAGTTTACACGATGTTATGTTCAATCAAATACAATCGAACGTTTTAGCGGCGTGTGCCAGTGATCGAAGTATTATTTTATACGATTGTCGCGACACGGGACCTGTACGTAAAGTTTTAATGAAATTACGTTCAAATAAATTATGTTGGAATCCAATGGAAGCTTACAATTTTACAGTGGCAAATGAAGATTATAATTTGTATACGTTCGACACAAGAAACTTAAAATCACCAATGAATGTACATATGGATCATATTGCTGCAGTCACTGGTATCGATTATTCACCAACTGGCAAAGAATTTGTTACAGGAAGTTATGATAAATCTATTCGTATATATGAAACACATAAAGGTCATTCGAGGGAAATTTATCATACAAAACGCATGCAACGTTTAACTTGTGTCCAATGGTCTTTGGATAATAAATATATTTTCAGTGGATCAGATGAAATGAATATTCGAATTTGGAAGACGAAGGCAGCTGAAAAATTAGGCGTGGTAATTATATTTTGTGTTTAAACTTTTGTAGGCCCTACGCCCCCCTTGGGATCAAAGAGCATTTAAACTTTTAAATATAACAATTCCGTGACTTTCTTCAACAAAAGAGATATCTATGAACAACATAACGCGGTTTTCGTACCTTTTTAATGCCCCCCCCCCCCCCTTCTGCCATGATACACTATGTAGACATTTAGTTTAACCACCTAAAGTGATTTATGAACAGCCCCTTAACGAAAATTTTTGTAACTGACATACCTTCGTACATATCCGTAAATTCTCTATTTAATCCAGATGATTGGTAAAAATAATATTGGAAATAATTGATAAAGAGTTAGTGCTACCTACCTATAGGCTAGAATTGTATGTCCGAGTAAAAAAAAAACATCAAAATAATTTACGATGGTTAATAAGAAAGAGGGATACCGCATACGGGTCCCTAGCACCTAGACCAAGGGGTCCTCTGTGCCCGTTGTTTCCTCCAAGATTTTTTAATAGATTGCGTGTAACTGTTTACATTTCTACGATGAAATCCATTTCAGGATGCAATGAACAATTTAATAGCATGCCTATTTGATATTAAATCCTTGTTTCAAAATCTATAAAAACACAAAGGTGATGGTAGTATTTTATACAGAATAAAAATAATTTTTGTTGACTTAAGGTAGTTGTATTGCAATAATCGTGTAAAAAAGTATCAGCTCGTAACACACATCAATTATATGAATAGACTGAGATTGATTGTAGACTATACTTTTTTGGCTTGAATGTATCTGGTAACCTTGTTCGCTTCGATTATATAAAAATGTTAATCATTTCGTTAATCTATTACAATAAAAAAGCAGTTAATAATTTTTTTTTTCAAAATATAAATATAACACCATTTTACATTGTCCTAGCTTTTTAACCAAATCGCTCGACGCGGTTTTTTTAAATAAAATTAAAAGTGTGGTGAAATTACTACTTTTGTACATACCTGTAATGTTAATCATACAGTTTTTGAGTACGATTTTTATAAAAAACTAAATGGTAAATAATAGTTTAAAATTAAGGTGACAAAATAGCATAACTCTTTGTTTTTTTGTTTCGCCCGGTATATTTTTTTAAAGGCCCGGGCGATCTAGTGAATAGGGCATATGCCGTTTCTTCGAGGTTTTTGGTAGTTTTTACTCGTTTCAAACAATATAACTCCGAACTTATTAGATAGATATATCTTGGGGTCTAAAAAGTATTGCATTTCGACCTTATGGTTTATTGTGCTCCCCCTTCTACTTCAGTTTGACGAGATTCGCTTCTCCCATATGTTGGCAATGGCCAGGAGCTTGCTTATCAGGTCTTCCTGAAGGTTCATATATTCGGAGTGAGATGCACCGAATATCTGCTAGTAAACTAGAGATTCGCAGTTAAAGATAATGTGGCTGGATGTTTCTTCCTCCTCGCCACACAATCTGTACATAATGGAACCGTTATGGAGTCCCATTGTGTGTAGATGTTGCCGCAGGGGATAATGCGCTGTAATGAATCCGGAAACCTTCTGCAGTTGCATCCTGAGATAGCCTCTTGGTTGCATTCCGAAGCAGTTTATCACTTGTTTACATGCAGTCTTTAGTATTCCTAAAATAGGCTCTGGGCCTATGAAGGGTATTCCGACTCCTTTCTTTGCTAAGGTATCTGCTTTTTCGTTTCCTTCGAAAACACTGTGTCCAGGCACCCAGATTAATTTAACATTGTTCCATTTTTGCCAGCTCCAGCATTTACTTCAGACAATCCTTTACTACCCCTGAGGTGATATCAGTTCCAGACAAGGCTTTTAGAGCAGCTTCACTTCAGCTGATCTCAGTTCTCCTTCCGTCCACATGTCCTTATCACAGACTACAGTGAAAGGTATTGAGGAGTACAAAACTTATTAGTCACAGAGTTGAATAAAATTCCATATTTTTCGTAATTTAATATAGAAAAAAAAACACATTTTTCACTAAAATATTCTGTTAAACGTTTCAAAGTTAGGAAAACTGACAACACTGTCCTTTTTTCTTAATTTATATTAGTCCTCTAAATTAGTTTAAAAGTGGCTTGAAATATATCCAGTTTTGATTAAAACTTTATTAGAAACTCTATACTTTAGAAACTTATATTAGAAACTTTTGTAATAACAACTAAATTTCGGTGCGAACGAGTTTCCCACACTATGTCAGGTTTTATAGATGTTTCCCCTGTACCCAACGCTATAAATTTTGTTGTTTCTACCACTTTTTAATACACTAAGAAGAAAATATTAAATAACGTTATTTTTTGCAAACAACTAAATTTTGCTCCGAATTTGTGCAGTTTGGGAAAAACTATTTCAAAAAACATTGTTTACTTTTTACATCAAAAAACAAGAATATAATTTTTCTCGATCTCTTACCGTTTTCGAAATAAAATTTAAAGAATAGGGTTATTTAGCTTTTTAACACTAAATCAAATCATAAGCCGATTTTAAATCATCGGACGGGTAAGAAGAATGAATTTTTGTACAATCCATTTTTATCTCTAAACATTTTTCTTGACTACATGAAATTACTTTTTGAATAAACGGGTAAAAATGCATTGAATTAAACGTTATCCTTTTTTTTTTTTTAGTTGAAACCTCGTGAAAAAGCTGCTTTTAATTATAATGAAGCATTAAAAGAAAAATACGCGAGCCATCCACAAATAAAACGTATTTCACGTCATCGACAAGTACCACAGCATATTTGGAATGCACAAAAAGAATTACGTGTTATCAAAGATAAACAAAAACGAAAGGAGGGTAATCGACGAAAACATTCTAAACGTGGCGCTGTACCTTATGTACCCGAACGGCAAAAACATGTTATCAATGAACAAGAATGAATTTTATAATTTGTTATTTCAATTAAAGTAAGCATTTTTAATATTTAAAAATATGTTTATTTATTAATTCGTAACCTATTTTATTAAATGGCTCAAATTAAATTTGAAAACGTGTTTTTCCATCACACGATTTAAGATCAAGGATTATCTAAGAATTATAAACCAAAAATCACCTTACCTTGAGGCGTTCCTCATTTTTTGTTTAATTTTTTTCTTCGTAATTCAGAACAAAAACAAAATAATCTCGAAACATGGCGTTGCGAGCGGCGACACCTCAAGGCACCAAGTATTATAAAGGAGTCTGAACGTAATGTTAAAAAAGTGGCTTCAATTTGAGGGATAGATCAGGAAGTATAGATTTTTGTCAATAGAGCGCGCTGCTTCTCGATAGTAATAATGGTTGCTTTCCATTTAAACATTGAGGGTAAATATGCTAGTTTATTTTTTAGCCGTTTGTCTCGCGAATGTTCAGGAGATACTAACACACAGCCACGGCGGTTCCATTTATCGCACTTTCCTACAAACAGGGTGCTTTGCTAATGTTTAAATGGAAAGCAACCACTATTACTATCGAGAAATAGCGCGCTCTATTGACAAAAATCTATACTTCATGATCTGTATCTCAATTTGAAGCCACTTTTTTAACATTACGTTCGGACTCCTTTATAATACTTGGTGCCTTGAGGCGTCGCCGCTCGCGACGCCATGTTGGAAAAATGACGGCAAAAATTCCTGTTTCGTTACCAGCCAAGTAGCCCAGCGGTCTAAGGCGTCATGTCTGCGCAGTATGCAGTACTTGGAAACTGGGAGGTTATGGGTTCGAATCCCGACATCGGCAGTTTGTCAATTATAAAAAAAGGGGCGGTTGATTGACTAAACTGTCGGCGTATGGACAAGAACAAAGTAACCGGCTATGCTTGAGAAGGTTTTCTGCAGTTTCCTTCACGAACTCCAGATGAATATCGGCATGAAGTTCCTATCATAGTCGTCTGCAATCGCATATCCTACCAATTCCTAGTCTACTCACAAATTCCTTCCATTCCACTCACATCCTAAGGCATCACTCACAATGGACCTTATGGTCGAAGTGTAGCCCGTCCAGGGCAGCCTTTACAATCTACCTCTCTTTGTGTACGTAAATACAGTGAAAAAGCGTATACCGTTCGGACTCCTCTAATATCTATACTTCGTGCCTCAAGGTCATAACTTAGTAAATAAATAAAATAAATAAACGTTTTATTTGTTTTTGGGGATAAACCCCATACAAATGGAGTTGAGTTTTCAAAGTGTTACAATTAACTCGAAATAAAAATAAAAAACTTAAAAAATAATAATTATAATATTGTTACAGTTAAACTCAATTAAACATGGAAATAAAATAAAAGCAATTAATATTACAAAAAAAAAAAAATTAACATATACATGTAAATATATTCTTTTAAACACAATTTTGATTATTATTTTACTTTTCAATTTCTCTCCTTATTCATTTTTATTATTTTTACCTTTATCACTAACGAATCAAATAAAATAGTGAAAACAAATGTTTAAAAAAAAAAAAAAATTAATTATTCTAAAAGTAAAGTTTAATTTTTAAGGATTCTACTACATAGTGAAAAATATTATTTAATTTTTCAGAATCACTTATTAATAATAATTGTTGTACATTTTCCAAAACTTGTAGATTGGAGTCCAAATATTTAGAAATATATTTTCTTCTTGGATTGCAATATTGCGGACAAACAAGAAGGAAGTGTTTCAAATCATCCGAATTATGAGTGTTGCAGATCGGACATTCCACATCCCCTTCGAACTTATAAAATTTCCCGTCATATACGAGTCTAAAATATGAAGGTGTGCACATGCGCAGCTGGCTAACAATTGTATGCCTGGCAATCGAGGCTCTTATATTTAAATAAAACTCCGTTTTCCAAATTACTTATCTGCCTATAAAACGGATTGAACTTAGAATTAAATACGGCATTCAAATCTGTTGAAATTGTACATACGGCATTCAAATCTGTTGAAATTGTATGGTTGTCATAACTTAGTATATTAACCCTTATTAACCCTTAGTATATTTCTATACCTCTTACGAAGAGATCAACTTAAAATTTTGAGAATATCTATCTAAATCGGTCAGGTCCCACCCGACAGAACGCCTGTTTTAGCTCTATTCCCAATTATCTTAAGATTTCATTTAAATGCATTCCCGAAGTCTAGGATTGCGCAGTTTTTCGCCTTCTGTCATACACAATCCCAAAAGACAAACAAAATCGAAAATTCGGACTCGGAATCGTAAATCTTGATCAAATCTTCTAAAAAGTCCTCATGATGTCTGAACAGTCTATGCACATCAGTTCATAAACTGCACAGTTATCATTTTACTATTGGCTGCCATAACAATTCGCCTGTGTAGTTTTGTACCTCACAAACTTTTCGGATACTATTTGAGTGTCTTCTAGGCTTGTGTAACTCATGAACGAGTCGTTCAAAAGAACGACTTACTTTGGCTATACTACATGACATATAGTGGTAAAAAGATGGACATAGTGGATCTACCTGAGGAAAGTAGGCAATATCTATTTTTCCAGTTATGTCGTATACTAAAAATTTGGGAATTATAAGCATATGTTTGAACATAGAATATTTAATTGGTTAAATATTCTGTGTTCAAATTTACCATTTTTTTAAGGTATAAAGAAATTTATATGGGTAAATCGGGTAACCCATTTTTATACCAATATGTCTTGATTATAAGTTACAGTGGTTATCGTGTGAAACGCATTGTCGACGTAATTTACTGAATTTTTATTAATAAATTATTCAAAATATAAGTATCTAACTTCATTTAAAATTTCAAAATTATTTACCGTTTAGTTTTGATAAAAATCGAACTCGAGAAGTGTGCGATTACAACGTTACAGGTATGTACAAAAGTAGTAATTTCACCACACGATTTGATTTTTAAAAAAACCAGGACATGTTAATTTGTTTTACTATTGTAATAGGTTAACGAAAAGATATTATTAACGAAGAGGAATGTCTATAGTTGATGTGTATTATGCGCTGAAAGTATTTAACACGATTACTGCAAGACAACTACCGTCTACCAATAATAGAATCAAATTCAAATGTATTGAACCTTATATGCGCGTAAGAGGAAACTATTTCAAAGTAGAAGGGCAACTTATTTTAATCATATTTAAAAAAATTTCCTTACTTGGAGGAGAAATTTTATAGAGATTTCATCTCGGAATCTTATAAGCTAAAAAAGAATTTAAAACATTTCTCTGAAAAAAAATATCAGACAACAGAAATATATCATGTTCATTCAAAAATAAAAGACAAAATATTTATTATTAAAAATATATTTATCTCTGTATTAAAAGGACAAATAGTTTTTTTATCATGTAATTGATAACAATTGTCCTTTCTTATTTTCCATTTGAAATTTGTATATATTGCTACGCCTACTATAATAAAAATAATATTTAGGTATAGAGTAATATTATATATTCATCTTTATTTATTAATATTAAGTAAATTGAGATCAGTGGCACTAAGCAACTACATGCGAATCCTAGTTTTCGTACTGTATATAACACCACGATACACTTATTGATTATCACTGATCATATTTCACACCTGTAACTAAAATGATAAATGGAGTTAAAAGTGGGGGAAACATTCATATGTTTCATTCCCTTTATTTTGAAAATAGACTGATCCACTCAAACTGTGACCATATTCGAGGGTTCAATTATGGAAAGTAGAAGTGAGCACCGACTCCGTACAATAAAAGTGTCTGAGAAAACGACTCAAATTAGAACTCTATATTTTCTAGCCATACTCTAACATCTATACATCTAACCCTTATTTTACGCTTTTAGTTGGACACTTTTGCAACTGAAGTACCATATGAGTTAGTATTCCTTAGTAGTACTTCATTCCATAGGTTCAATACAAATGAACACAGTTCTACGACTCTTGACTGTATACGAGATACATTCAAGTAAAAAAAAGTATAGTAGTCTTTCTCAGTCTTATTCATATAATTAATGTGTGTTATAAGCTGTAAGTTTTTAGCACAATTACTGTAAGACAACTACCTTAAAGTGGATAGATATTCTGTATTCAAATTTACCAGGTAATGAGATCGTTTTTATGCAGAGGTTTTTTTATAAAAGGCATAAAGGAACTTGTCTGGGTATTTTGGGTGATTTCGATTTAAATTTATAAAAAGATAACTTATTTCATATAAATAATGAATAAATTATATTGACAATACTCGGGATTGTGAAAGGTGTAATGCTATATTTACCATATTACTACTTACGTACTTAAAGTACTATTTACGTATTTAAATTTAGGAAAAGGAAACTGATTTTATACAAAAATAGATTAAAGTTGTTTGCGGATTATTTGTCTATTTTACATATAGTATTTGCGGTAAATCTTTTCCAGTCATTTAAAGCGTAATCTTTTTGACCTGAAATACGCTATAAAAAAATCATCCAAATCCGTTCAGTATAATTAGTTTCCGAGGTTTAATTTTTTTAAATGTATAATTGGACTATTCTATCAAACAAGGACATTGTCGATTGAACTACCACCTTCATAACTTGGGGATCTCTGGTGATCCCTCTTGTAGGGCCTATATGGAGGACGATGAAACCTCCATACATGTTATTTGCACCTGCAGGGTGTCAGGTATAGCATTTTTGGGTCCGAAACCCTGGATCTATAAATCCTGGGAGCAATCCCGGCGGAGAAGCTGTGGGCATTCTGTACGGCGTCTGGCCTCAACAAAATCCAATAGCTTCATAGCTTCCAATAGCACCTCTTACGCGGAGACGTCTCGCCTTCGGGTGAAAGGTTGTTTTCAAGGAGGACACAGAAGACCCCTTGTTCTAGGTGCTAGGGACTCATTTGCGGTACCCCTCTTGTTAATTATTATTATTATTCTTTCAAACATATCAAAATCGATATTCAAAATTAAAGTTTTTTGACAGTACGATTAAATAGTTATGGCCTTTATTTTTGAATGGTCATCTCTTCACACTTGGTTATTAACTAATTAAATAATTAGGTGGTTATTACACCTGAATATCATAATATTAAGAACATCTCGTATCCACTTATATGGTACATTTTTATTACAATGGATTACTCTACTATACATTCTAAGCGATGTACTATATAAGTGAACTAGTTCGAGATTCATTGAACTAAATCAGTGAATTGAATTAAATGTGCCATCCCTAGTGCCTTCAAAGGAGAGTTAATATTTTAAGAAACAAAAACCATTTCAGAAATATACGTCATTTTTTATGAATTATTATTTTGATACAAAAAGTAAATTTTTATACATTTTAAGTAATATTTTAATATTATAATAAAATAGTTCATGATATTCCATGAATTTCTATATATATACTTTAATTAATTATTTAATCCATAATTACTTCTAAACAATCTTAAATTTCGTTTAAAACAAAACCAAAAAAACATCCCATGAACAAACTATAAATACATAATTTTCCAACTAATACAACAATAATTAAGATCAAATTTATTAATTAGTGTCCACTCACTCACTCGGTTTAAAAAAAAAATGTTTCGAATAAAAGTTTTTGATATTTTTATAACGAACAAATTATATTCCAACCATTTTTTCAGAATCGGCTAAAAATTGTATACTTAATTCAAAACAATATGAAAATGGCAAATCGTTATAAAATTATCCAAATCAGTTCTTAAATTTTCTCCACATCTTTATTAAGCACCCGGTGCCTATAGATGAGTTGACGAGAGAAAACTTACAAAAGAAAAAAACATAAAAAAACTGTGAGTCTCACCAACATAAGCTCACGGGGGAAGTGAAACTTCTTTAGTTTCATTATTTACAAATGTTATCAGTGGCATATTATATGTAAATGTGTATACACTATATGCATAAATTTTACGATGCCCCTTCCTTTCTCGCACGCAACGGTTATCTTATATTTCTCCGCTGTTGAATCATTTCCCCTTTAACGTCATATAAAATGCCAAACAGATACCTCGATAAAAAAGTTTCACATCAAAATAAGTACAAAAGTTCATTTTTTATCAAGTTAAAGGTTATCAAAAATTATACGATTTTTGAAAAAGCTAATTTTTTTATATGATATAAGCAACAATAATTACACGGAATTATGTTCTCCTAATACAAATGTAAGATGTAATTTCTTCCTTTTTTGCACCCAAGGCTTTTCTCTTATTTCCCCTTTATTGTAACAAAAGTTTCAAACAGATATGTCGCTCTAAAGAAATTTCACTTCAAAAATCAAAATAAAAACGTTTTTAAATTTTCCAATGATCACAATTTTCTTTATCCCTTTGATTAATATTACACTACTATTTTATTATTAATGCGCCGTTTTCATATGCTGTGATAATGGTCCTGTTTGTGAAAATGATTTTTCACACAGTTGACACGAGTATGGTTTCTCTCCGGTGTGTATACGCATATGTACTTTAAGTGTAGATGCTTGATAAAAACCCTTATTACATACTGAACACACATGATTACGATTACCTGTATGTGTTTTAATATGTATACGTAAATCTTCTGAACGTGGAAATGCTTTCGGGCATAATGTACATATGTATGGTTTTTCACCTAAAAAAAAATATTTTGTTTCACATTCAACTTTGAGTATTCTAGTTTAGTTTATCAGTATGAAATAGAAGTTTTAAATAAAACATTTATGGATATCTTTGTTTTTCTTAGTTTAAAACGGGGGTCCCCATCCATATGCCCGCGCGCACGTCTTTACTACACCCTCAATTTAAAAAATTTAAATTTCCAATAAAATGTTTAAAAAAAATTTTATACAGGCTGAATCGAACCAGAACATAATACACGCCTCCATTTCTTTCTATGATGCTCCCATTCCCCAATAACATCCAATAGAAATCGATAACTTGATCATCTCCCCGAAACAAACGAAGACCACTCGTGATTGGTTCAAAGATATGATAAAACACCAAAGCACTCCAAATAGAGTGCTAGGGGAACTCTCAAGTAATAAAAGCAAGTAATAAAAATCTATTATTATTTTTCCATTAATAAAATAATGTTTATGTTAAATTTATATTTAATTTTAGATGAAAAAATAATATTCCCACCACCTACTATTTGTTTCCCTATTATTCGTGTGATATTATGCACCTGGTTCGATTCACCCTGTATATATATTTAACTGTTTTTGTAACCTTTTTGTGTCTACATCAATTGAATGGTTGTTAATTTGGTGCGTGAGGCACCAAATTAGCAAATTGGTGCGTGTCTCACGCACCAAATTAGCAACGAGTAACATGTCTTTGACTCCATATCCCGGAAATAGTTACGATTAGCTAATTCATACTGATGATGACTACTTTGTAGTCGAAATACGTATTTATAAAATACGTATTTACAAATAATTGTTCTAGGAATTGGGACAAAATAATTGAAATTAATTAATTATAGTCTAAGACACGTATCCTTATCTGAGAGCACACTCCAGAATATCGGTTGGGTGGCGGACACCATTTATATTTTCATAATACAATTTCAACATGTACAAATTATTGAGTAATTTTTTTTTTAATTTGCAGAAATTATAGAAAAATTTAATTGAAAACTCCATTTTATTTATCAATGTCGTAGTGCTGCGGGTATACGTAAAACGGTCACAAAATTTGAAATTTAATTTAAAAAATCCTAGAGTTCTCTTTAATTAACTTAAGGATGTACGAGCACTGATGTATAGTCCATTTATAAAATTCTTCAAAATCTTATATAGTACATTCATAATAGTTCACAATAATGTTTATTATTTTTTGTCGTAAGTTAAAATTAAAATTTAATTTAGGCCCGTCATACCGGGCCTAAAAAAAGATATTTAAGAAAAAAAACTGAGATTTCGTGTAGTTAAGCTACCGCCGACAGAAATAAAATTTACCCGAAATCTCAGTTGTTTTCTTAAATACCTTTTTTTAGGCCCGTCATACCAGAATTTTATTGAATCAATCTCTTTATTAATATTTCTATTTCGTGGTTTTTTTTTTATTTGTCTTATTTTATTCCAAGTGAAAATTATCAAAATATGGGTTTCTCCATAAGAGCTCCAGTAACCCCCTTGAAACTTTTATAATTGATTTATATGCACTTCAACTACATATAAAAAAATCAAGCCTTAATCTTTTTGAAGCTCCAGTGCTCGTACATCCTTAATAATCTTTATATAATTATTCGTATTTTTACCTGTATGTATACGCATATGTTTCTTTAATTGTGAACTGGAGACACAACCTCGATTACACATCGTACATACATATGGTTTTTCACCACTATGTGAACGCATATGCACTGTAAGTCTTGAGGGATCTGGAAATCCTTTTTGACATGTAGCACAAATATAAGGTTTTTCTCCCGTATGTGTACGTTTATGAATTATTAAATTACTGGGTGTTGTGAAACCTTTACCACAAAATGGACATATATGATCCTTTAAACCTGTATGTGTTTTCATGTGCATAGTTAAAGATCCTGATCCACATAACCTAGAATATAAGACAATTTGGGTTCAAATCACTGTTTTATAAGCAGATCTAGAGCCTATGTTGTTGTATTACTGAAAATCGCTTAAAGCCCATTTTAGTCCTATATATTTCTTGTCGTTCGTTAAGAGAGTGATCGGGCAGAGATGACTGAGAGGAACGGGGGATTTTGAGTTATAGTATAAAAGATCTATAGTAAACTCAAGCTTCACAGTCTATCGACAAATACATTCACTGAACACGTGAAGATATGTCAAAACAGTTCGGGTTTGTTCTATCGTTTTCTCTTTTAATTCATATTATTTTGTTATAAATATGAATATAACGAATGGAAACAATAAAAATAATTAATTTTTTTTATGGGAAATATGGACAACTATTCGTTTATATAAAACATTTTTATTCTGTTGCTAACGTTTCGTCAGTCGTTGCTGACTTCATCAGAGCTTTACAATAATGAGAACAAAATTGCATATTAAATATTAGTAAATAATAAATAAATTAAATATCATAATATGTGAAAATACAAAGCATATTTACCAAATTACTACGTTTTACACATTTGTCAATGTCAATTTAATTGCCCTTCATCAGGGCTAATGTCAATTTAGCCCTGATGAATTCACAACGACTGACGAAAGTTTTACATAAACGAATAGTTGTCCATATTTTCCATTAAAAAAAATTAATTGATTCTAAGATGGACAGAAACAACAATAATAAAAATAATAAGAACTATAAAAATTAAAAGTAAATATTTAAAAAAATCAACAAACAATCGAAATGATGGGTAAAAAAATCGCCGTGAATATGCGCCCGATCCACGGAATCAGGGCCGTGCCTGACGGGCGTTCATTGCGTGCACCGCACGCAGGCGGCCGAAATTAAGAGGCGGCCAAATCGTTACAAGGAGAAATCGGCCAAATCGTTAGATTTAAGGGTTATTCCTTGTTCTTTATGTTTGATAATTTTGTCTGTGATTATAAAACCAATACCATAATTTTTTTCATGTTATTATTTTTGTTTAAATTTTAAATAAAAAAATGTTTATTTTGTGCATTTTTTTTTCTTAAATTTCATCCAAACATATAAATCTCATAAAACCGGTTTTTAGCCGGTTTTTCTTTTCAGAAACCGGTTTTGGGAACAAAACCAATATTTTTTTTCGTTCTCGATTTCGGTTAACCAAAAACTGATTTTTTTCCCGGTTTGATGCCCTGTGTAAAATAATAAACATTAAAAATTAAAGTAGTTTTTTTTAATGTTATCCTGGGGGCGGCCATACAGACTGGCACGCAGGCGGCCATATACCCAGGCACGGCCCTGCACGGAATACTTAAAATTTTGATATTTTTGGGAATATTTATGTCAATTTTTAACCAATCCAGCATTGCCATCAATTCTCAGAAGCTATTCAAGCAATAAAATTCTGTTTAGTACGATTTATTACGTATTTTTAGCCTGTTAATATGTAATAAATCGTACTAAACAGAATTTTATTGCTTGAATAGCTTCTGAGAATTTATGGCAATGCCTAGATTGGTTAAAAATTGACATAAATATTCCCATAATTATCAAAGTTTTAAGTATCCCATGAATCAGGCGAATAGACACGGCGAAAATAAATGATAGCAGTAAACAACAATTCGCATACGAATGAACTGAAACTTATAATAATTCAAATTTAAAGGTACAAATTATGAACGAACCAATCACATTGCACCATGTGCTCTGATTACATGGTTTCGTCTGTTTATATGGATGGGCTCTCTAGTTTGAGTTTACTATAGACAGGCATACTTTGACATCAAATGTTTGATATGAAAAATCATACACATCTTGGGTGGGGATTGAACCCACAATCCTTGGTTTTCCGGATCAGTGCTCTTTCACTAAGCCACTGATATAAACTGCAATAATTGAGAATCAAGAAAGGAACTAATGAATTCAATAAAAACCAGCCGCATTCCGAGTTCGTGTTTAGACCTATTAATTCAGAAACATACCTTTTCCCACACACATCACACGCATGCGTTTTTATACCACTATGTGTTTTCATATGTGCCGCTAAGCTTGTATATCGACTAAATGATTTACCACAAGTTTGGCATACAAATGATTTTTCACCAGCGTGTGCACGCATATGTTCTAATAATCGAAATGATTGTGCAAACGCTTTATCACATATTGTACATGGATATGGTTTTTCACCGGTATGTGTACGTATATGCCGTGTTAAATCATCTGATCGTGAAAAACCTTTTCCACAATCTGCACATAAATGTCTTTTTTCACCTTCATGTACCTGAAGAATAATAATTAATTCGATATAGGTTATAGAAAATAGTTTGTTTTTCAAAATTCACTTACTTTCATATGCCTCCATAAGGTACTGGGACTCGCGAAATCTTGATTACATATTTTACAAACATGTTTCGATTCTTTTCGATGAATTTTATTATGAACCTTAAATTGCAAAAGAAATCTAATCTAGATAAATTAAATATTCGAGTTTATAAATAACCATCGCGAAGTAAATTTCACGTGTTTTCGTACAATATGTGCACTTGATATCTGAGAACAATTAGCCCTCAACATTCAATAGCACAGATACCGTAGTCAGTTGAAAATCATGAAAAATAATTAAAATATACGTTTATTCAATACTATATTATTTTGTATGGATATGAGGTATGTGAATTTATATTTTTTCCAAAACCTACTATTTTTTAGCTTTAAAATGCCACCTTAATCAAGTGGATATCTCTAATAGAAAAATTTTTACAGCCGAAACCGTAAACCCCAAAAATACGCATTTTGAATTGTTTTATTTTGTGTAGACCGGAAGTGGTGCGTGCGAAAATTAAATCCCCATAGGTTTTCGTCCTTGGGACCCTCAAGAATATTTCCACAAAGTTTAAGCAAAATCTGAAATATGCCACCTTTGCCGATTTGGTGTTTTCATATGGAGTGACTCATTTGTGATAATAATGGTTGTGAGTGTTTGTGTAGCTCATGAAGAATAGATATATTAGGAGAGCGAACGTAATGTTAAAAAAACGGTCAAGAAAACAACCTTCCACTCATAGATATATAACAGTATATCTATGCTTTCCCTTTACAACATCGTCCCATTTTTTCACATTTATAAAATTAAACAATTTTTATTTGTAAGATGTGATAACCGTTGATTTTAACATGTAATAATAATAATAATTCCGTACGGGCAGATTCGCACTGCCGCTAGTGGCGAAAATAATAACTATGATCTCTACACGTTTTTGAGGACACAAAAACAGACGATTTGCCTATGTCGTTCAATCTCCTAATATATCTATTCTTCATGGTGAAGCTGTTACATGTATTTCCACCATACATAAAGTTTTAGTACCTTGGTTAGTTTTGGTGGAGCTGACTATCATTAAGTTGGAGCTGACTTTAGACCCATAAGCATAATCTGTCCAGTTATGTAGAGGTCAAAGGCTAAGTTTTACGATCAGCCAATCACAATCCTTATCAGCTTTTATGAATTTAAATCAAAGAGTTGCTTAATTTAAGTATTATCTATGGTTGTTGGACAGTTATAGGTCGCTTTCCATTTAAACACACAGCCAATGAGTGTGTGACACACTGTGTGCACACAGCAAAGCACGCTGTGTAAGGAAGTGCGATAAATGGAACGTAATTTAATTCTTCACATGATTTACAGATGGTGTTCATTAACATTTTTTACTACACACAATTTTTTCTTGTGTCTCTCTGTGTGCGCACGCTTTAAAAACAAGTTGTTAATGGAACATAAACTATGTCACACTCCGTTGCTGTGTGTTAATGGAAAGCCACCATAATTGTATGATTTTTCAATATTTTAATAAATTTGTGTTGTAAATGTTGCATCGCATATATGAAAATATTTTGAAGTTTTATTAGTTTATATTCAATTATAAACATATTCTATCACGCATTCTACTTCCGAATCTGATTGGCAAAATGTTATTGCTTACGGTTGTATGTGCGATGGACAAAATATTAACGTTACGCTCACATTAACGTATTATCTTCAGAATTTCCCTTGCACCCCGGAAATTTAGGGAGGTAACCTCCTTAACAAAATTAGAAGTAAATTAATTTCTGAATAAAAATTGTATCTAGTGATACAGACTTATATTACAAAACTTAAATAGATACGAAATGAATTAAAACCAAATCTTACTCGTAAATCTTTAGCACTTGTAAACACTTGTGTACAACGTAAACAAGGGTACGTGGGTTGAGGATTATCACCATTTTCATCCTCAACTTCTGTTTTTGCTTCTATTTTTGGATCCACATTATCTTCAAATGGATCTGGATCTTTAAAATGATCATTGTCTAGTAATTCGATTTTTGGTTCAATTAAGTTTGATTCGTCTTGAAATACATTTTTCGCTGAGATTTCCACAGTTTCAATGGAAACAGATACACTCGACAATTGCGTAGAATTATTTGATGAAATGTTTTGCGATAATACTCCATTATTTGTAATGTTATACTGATAAGTATTTATTGAATGATCTTTTGGTTCATTATTTGTTGAAAGAACGGATAAAAATGTTTTGCCTAATAATTCACGAAGTGTTGTATCACTTCGTTCGCATAATTGTCTAAAATTAAATGCACGATGCATGCAATGGATACATTCAATGCATATTTGTGAGGGTAGGCCATCTCCTTCAATAATCTAGTAGAAATTAGATAAAAGTTCGAAAATTTTAGAAAAATCTCAATGTGTGTTTGTTGTAAACAAATACGCTTAAATTCTTACTTGAATCGAAGTACATTCCATAAGCACTTCAAATAATCGTGTATCCCCTGAATGAGTTTGGCCATTTAAATCATTTATACCAAATAAGGATTTCATGGTACCAGCTTCGGTTAAACATGTCCTACAAATTTTTTCTGTTTGAATTGGTTTATAATCCATCTCAACCATTTTCTTCAATATTGTAAAGAGAGCCACCAAGGCACTGTCTGTCAAACTGTTTAACATATAGAATATTTAATCTTTAAAACATTTTTATAAATAAACAAATTCTTCATAAAGTTATTCGAATATTTCCTATTTTTATTTATATACAACAATATTTTGAGATTTTAGAATAATATTATAATATAAAAAAATTACACCTGTCAAAGCGGATTCTATTTGATTTTATTACTATGTAATCTTAATCGAGATTAGGCTGTAAATATATTTGCTTTTGATAATTGAATACAAGACCGGGCGCAGGCTGAGACCTCAGGATGACGGAGGGAAGCAGGATTAGTATCAACTTCGCGAAAGTTGTGTCTAGTCTCCATGGTTGAGACGACAGTACTATCGCCAATGCATATTGAATCTTTACTAAGTTCAGAATCTGTGTCAGATGATTTTGAAGACCACATAAATGCAACATTATTTAACGAAAAACAGTTATTCATAGAAAAGAAACGCCCACGGAAAATTCATCCGTAAGGACAAATTTTCTAATGAAAAATAAAATAACTATTACCGTGTAACCCGTGAACAGTTTTCTGAATCGCATGGATTAATCAAAAAGTCAATATAGATGCTGAAGTGTGCATCACTTAACTAAAAATAATTTTGTGAAATCGAAACTTGTCACTAGCAGGTCGTAAACATTAGCGAAAACTGCGACACGATCACAAATTTTCACAGTTCACGAATGCGTTGATACTAATTACTAAGTCACTTCACTCTGCTCCCAGCTTGCGAACATTCACGTTATATTCATTTCTATGTTTCACAGAACCTCACGTCACCCTACCAAACTGCGTCTTAACTTGCACCTGACCTAAACGATACTCTATCTGATGGTCGAGTCTGGCCGATTTCTTGAGAGCCTTTAAATATTTCACACTCTATTATTTGTGTATACTTAAAATGACACAGTACTATACCAATGTCAATAAGGTACAGTATACTAATACAGTACTATACTGACATGTTATTTGAAAATGACACGTTAGTATACACAAATAATATGTGAAATAATATACCATCCGTGAAGAAATGGATTAGCACACTGGTCATGAAATTCAGAGATCCAGGGTTCGATACCTGGTGGATGAGTTAAATTTTTTCATATCAATTTTAATATAACTTAAAGTATTTATTTATATCGAATATGATCATCTAGCCCGCTACGATTTTTAATTACGAATTAAAAAACCAGCACTTAATTGATACAAGGCAATATTTAAAGCGTGCTCTTTGTGCGTTTAGATTTAAGAAGACAAGTATTATATCTCTAATTACACCATAATATTCCCATACTTCATAGTAGCTTGCTGTTCATTATAACTCTAATTACACCATAATATTACCATACTTTATAGTAGCTTGCTGTTCAGTAATGCCAAAGAAAATGCGACTTGATAGAAGTTATAACTTAGCAAATGTCCGTAATAACAACATGCCGTCATACAATCTGGTAAAAAGTTGTTTTGTGTACTTTTCTTTTCGTGTATCTAATTCTTAGCTCATAAACTGATTAAGCCATTCTATCTGTGAATTTTTTAACAATAAAACTATATATTTTTATTTCTGTTTACTTAAAACGTTGCAGTACTATACCAATGTCGATTTTCCATTGTTAAGAAGACATAAGTATGAAAGAACAAGCGTATACTATATAGACTAACATGTCATTGAATTTTATTAATATTGATATGCAAAAATTAAGTCATCCACCAGGTATCGAACCCTGGACCTCTAGATTTAATGTCCATGATTTTCTGGTGTAACGGACAACTCGCCAAAGGCATAAAATCTAGAGGTCCAGAGATCGATATCTGGTGGATGACTTAATTTTGCCATATCAATATTAATAAAAATATATATAAGGCGGAAAAAGAGCAGGGGCAGGTTATAATAATAGTGTAAAGAAAACAACTTATTGAATATGAGATTTGAAACTTCATATTATTCATCAAATTATAATTAATGTTTAAAAGTACATAAAATATATCATAAATAATTCTTCTTTTCTTTATTAATAAAATTGTATTCGTCATTTATGTATCTTCTTCCATCCTAGACAAATACTGCTAGACTAGAATTAAAGAAGGGTAGAAATTCTCAAAAATGCGGGGAGATAACTGTAGAAATAACTACAGAGTTGCGAAGAAGTAGGTTACCTATTTAAAATGGAAGAAAAACGATGATAACACAAATTTTGAAATTTAATTTCTAAAACCTATTTTTGTTGGATTATCTCTGATAATCTTTATATGATGAATAGTATAACGAAAATAACATTAACGAAAGTAGATATTCATTTCATAACACGAAAATTAAAGTAGAATTTCTAGTGTCTATCATCTGCGTTAGTATTTCTTGGGATATTCTCTCTATTTCCCGCCAAATATTTCCACAATTAATTCATAAAAGGCCCTATTATAGAGCGAAAGTCACGATGGGGTGCACAGTTTCAGCTCGATCTTTCATTTTTCAAAATAAGGAAGAACAAGCAGAAACCGTAAACAGAGTGTTATAGATATATGCTTGAAAACTTTATCGGCCAAATTTTGATCGTTTACACTAAATATAACACTAAATATGGGTGATTAAAAATAGAGTTTTTCATTTGAAAGCATAAAATCCTATCATATAATACTCTTTTTTGTATCAATATATTGAAAAAGATGATATAACGATATAAAGATAAGCAAGTACTACAAACAGTGGTACTTAGTTACATATACCGAATAAAAGCACTGAATAAAACTTCTGAAAGTTTTAAAAAAGTCTGAAAAAATAAAAAAAAATGTTTTATAAATTATTTAAAGACAGAAAACAAATAATATTTGAGACTCTGTCAGAAGAGTTATTCAGAGTTTTTAAGAGAATTAATAAAAAAAATTATTCGTTTTTCAGAGTTAATTTGTTTTTTGAAGAAATGTCTCGTATTGTCTTAATAATAGTAATAGGGAATATGCATGAAAATTTTTTTTCACTTGAATTGAAGCATGTTTACTTGACAAATATCAAGGTAAAATTACTTTTTAAATAACTTTAAAAATAAGCGAGATATGAATGATTGAAATTCCCGATTAGACAAAGAGGGTGATAGCCCTCTTGATATGTTATGTGACGTCATATTACACTTTCACCATTTAAAATACACGTAAAACTCCGTTTTTAGTATTTTTGCAAGAAAGAGACAGATAATAATTTTTAAAAGCTTATAGCTTCCTTGATATTTGTCGGATTTTAATTTCGTTTTTAAATATTATTACAGTATTAACAGTATTTTCATATTCTAAAAATAAAGGTGAAAAAAAATTTTCATGCATATTCCCTATTCAGAGTTTTTAAGAAATAATAAGTAAAATCTAATAACATTTTTTTGACATCAAATGCTTGATATGAAAAATCATACACATCTAGGGATGGGGATCGAATTTTTTAGAATTATCTTATAATTATTCAGACTTTTTTCAAATAATATAATGTTGAGTTGCAGAAGGAAAATCAAAGGTGTTAGTTTACATAAAATCAAAAAAAATACCGAATTTTTTTTTTATTGAACACAATCGTAAAAAAGATGTATAACAATTATTATGTATATTATCAAAGTATAGTATATTATCCTTCAACATTAACAAAGAATCTTTAATATTATGACACAATCGATAATTGCATGAAGTATATCGATTACCGTTATATATAAACCTGTTTAAAGATCGACATTTTTTTGATGTAGTTAAAAGTTGCTGCTCAGCTATATTTAGTTCATAATCTTTACCTCTTCCTATTAATGTACAGCCGTTCACCTGAAAAGTATTTCTTAACCTCCCTGTCAAGTTTTTTTCACAAAAAATTTTATATCCGCTACTTTTGGTCAATTTCGTTTCTATGGGTGGTAATGACTTGTCGAATATGTATCTTCGAACAATTTGAAGAGCACGATGCGTTGGACTTTTTTTTCATTTTTAATAAAAAAATGGTTTTTGTTTACAAAAATAAAAGTATTATGACAACATAATGGTCCTAAATTTAATACACTTCTTTGCATGTGCAATAATAAATGAATATTATATTTTATGAGCAAGTTATGTAAACATTCCCGGAGTGTATATTGCGAAAATATATTGTATATTTTACTCGGTAAAGATAACTAAATACTACTGTTTATATGTATGGCATTTGTACTAGAAAACCCGAAATTAAAAATAAACTTAAGTGTCGTAAATTTCTTTCGAAATGAGCAACGGACGAAATCGATTGAGTCGAGCTAATTTTATAGTGAAATTATCTCATTTTTCTAAATTAATTCATCTAACACTGCATGTGTTCGAAATGTACTTTCTAAGTGGATGACAATATGAGACGAAAATAACGAATTTACAATAAATCAACTCTATATAATAACGATTGGCGTCAAGCAGAGAAGTTGGTTTCATTCCAACCTCTAACGTTTTCGACGACGGCGTCAAAAATGGTCACGTGATGGATCTCGTGACCCATTTCAACACCAGACGACACCTTCAGTATGAAAATGTACCTTAAATGAAGGAGCGGAGAAATTCGTTGGGGATAACACAACCGACCATTGAAAGAAACAAGTAACGTTATGTTCTTTCAGATTTAGCCAAATATTTGAGGTAGCTATTACTGTTCTATGTATCTAAATCACTTGAGTGAACCTTCTTCATATGTGTAAATAAATCAATACCACGAACAAATGTTTCATCACATTTATTACAAACATGCGGTCGTTTACGCGTATGCGTGAACATATGTTTTTTTAAAGAATACTTTTTGAAAAATCCCTTTTTACAAATGGTACACGTATGAGATCGTTCATCCATATGTACACTTCGAATATGTTGATTAACATGTTGTTTTAATTTATATTTATTATCACAGTGTGGACATCCATAACGCTTAACAGTTGTATGTACACATGCCATATGTTTTGCTAAATTACTTCGCTCAGCTAACGCTTTATTACATATTTTACAATGATATTTCCTTTCAATACCATCCGATGGATGTCGAACTTTTAAGTGTTCCTGTAAAATCGCTTTAGTTTTATACATTTTTAAACATATCGGACATTTATGGGTACGTGTTTGCGTATGTGAATCTAAATGTACATTTAATTTTCTCACAGATTTACCACAAATGAAACACACTTCAAGTTTCTTTTGAATTTCCTGATTTGCATGTACCAAACGAACATGTTTATTTAATGTATTTTGCCTTTTATAATTTTTATGACAATACGTGCAATTAAATGGTCGTAAATCTGTATGTTTCACTTGATGCTGTTCTAATCTTGAATAATCTAAAAATTTCTCACCACATACATCACATATATGTCCGTTTTCTTTAAGTTTGTGAGCATATTCTTCGTGACGTTCGAGTTGTAATGGATGGACAAATTTTTTTAAACATTTAGTACAGTTAAGATGCCTTTCAACATTTTTATGGGCAATACGGATGTGCTTTTTTAATGAGTATAACCGTTTATAAGTTCTATCACAATTCGAGCAAGCGAATGGCCGTTCCTTAGAATGTTTCACACGATGTTGTTCAAAACTTGAATTATCCCAAAATTTTTCACCACAATCATCACATGTATATTCCTTTTCATTACATTTGTGAGCTTCTTGTTCGTGACGTTCTACCAGTAACGGATGTGAAAATTTTTTTGAACATTTAGTACATTCAACCGGTTTAGAATCATGGACAATGCGCTGATGTTTCGCAAATGCACGCAATTGTAAAAATTCTTTAGAGCATAATTCACAATGATATTTTCGCCCTACAGAATGTCGTGATATGTGTCGATTTAAACTGTCTGTACTATAAAATCCTTGATCACAGAGTGTACAAAAATGTGAATATTCTATATTAACATGTGTATTAATATGTTTGAGTAGCCCTGAACGTGTAGAGAATTTTCGATTACATATATTACAAATTATATCGAGTAATTTATATGATGAAGTTGATAATAATTCAATCATTGATTTTGCTAATGCAATATGCTCTTCATTCGATTCATTCTCGCCATTATGACATAAATTTTTATCGCCTTCAATATTGTCAATGCCGCATTGTTTATCATCAACATCAACGTAATCATCTATAATCTCAATTTTCTGTTCTATTAAATTTTCATCTGAGTTACTTTTTGAATCTAAATACTCTTCCTCATTGGTATGAGACGAATTATCATCGTCTACAATATAGAAGAAAGCAGATTTGGTATCATCAAAATTAACATAATCATCCGTATCTTTTATCACGGAAATAATTTCAGTTTGTTCAGAATCATCTTCATGTTTTATTAAATTTCTATCCAAATTACTTTCCGAATCTAAATATGTATTCAAATTAGTTTTTAAACTAATTTCATTCAATTCATCGTTTTTTGAAAGTATATCGTTCAATATTTTCACAGATAATACATATTTTTGTTTGAAATTATACGAATTCTGTAATTGTGTTGAACACTCTGTACATATTTGTTGTGGAAATTTATCTGTTTGGAATATTTCTGAAGTACATATTTCTAACATATAATAGTCTTCATTCGTTAAATATGCCAAATTTTCATCTGGCATTAAACATATTCCACATATTACGTTAAAATCGTCTATACTTAATAAATTCATTTTAAAATGCACACTTTATTAACATTTCTAGAAGCACACTCCACTTTTATTAAAACTTTTTTGTGTTGATTTTTTATATATTAAAACTTTTTGAAGTTTGATTTTTTTAGTTTGTTAAAACTTTTTAGTGAATACGATTATTGAAATAAAGTCATTATTATTAAAACTACATTATTTTATTGTGTTCTAAAAATATATGGTTCTAATATACAGCGTGTTCATATATTGAAGTTAAGGTGCTACGCCATACTGCCGCTCAGTGTTACCAACGTGAATTTTTTCATATCCGTAGGTTGGTATTGAAATTTCCGTAGAATTCCGCAGATGTTATTTCAAAACATCCGTAGATCTACGGATTTGACAAAATGAATGCAAAAATAGTTATTTATTATAGTAATCACCTAAAGTTCCATTATAATACGTTTATTATTTTCTCAATAAATGATATTAAATATCAAGAAATGATATTTATAATTTTCCGTATAATTTAATTATCATCTGTAAATGATAATAAAATTCCGTAGATCTACGGAAAATTCCGGAGGGTTGGTCACACTGCAGTGTCGCTTGACGGCTGACCATGGAGACTAGACAAGGAGTCCGAACTCCATGTAAACAAATAGTTGGGTGTGTTTGGGCGAACAAATATCTTAGTATCCTAAGTAAGATACTCAGCATAAAAATAAATTAAGGTCTTAGCGACTGAGTACAGCGCTTGTCGACCAGGGACAGACTTGCTGACCTGAAGTAGCCATTTTTGTTTATTTTTACGTACAATACATAACTAAACACATATATAAGTACCTAAATATATTTAAATAGATATACATATAATATATTTAATATAAATCTGTTTCTTTCTTTTTAGTCGGTTATACATTTATTTATATATTAATACGGATGATACTAAGCAAAATGGCGTCATAGTCTGAGATACTAAGTATCTGCAAAGTGTCCCGGATGAAAACTAAGTTAGATATTCTAAGTATCTAACTTAGGATACTAAGATATTCGCTTGTTCGCCTGAACACACCCATTGACAAAAAATAAGATGTCAATAATGTTCCTTCAGCGCTGGAAATAGTGGAGAGAGTATAAGGCGCGAGTTTTAATTGAAAAACATGACGCATTTAAACTTTTATTTATTAATAATAAGTCTAACAAAATGACAAATATATACTTACTCCTACTTATTATACTATATTCACTTCGGTGCAAAAGTACAACTAAGGACGCTATAGTGGCACCAAAAGTAAATATAACTTCTACCATTACGTTGACATATTTTGTCAATTCTCCCGTTTGAGTTCAGACTTTTTCTCTAGTCTCCATGCGGCTGACGCTTGTTTTCAGCGAAAAATTAAATCACGGGGTACTACTTTAAATGCGACATGAAGCGATGTTGCATTAAATTGCAGCGTCAACGTAATTGGAAATAGTGTCAAAAGAAATATTAAAATCAAAAGTTGATATATCGATAAATAGACCGCTTGACCCTAACTTCTTTTGTGTAAAATATTGAAATAATAATTTTTAACTACATTTTTACTCAAATACGTATCAGATACAATATCGTAATTAAACAAATTTCGTATAGTGACGAAACATGTTTTTATGTGACTTGAAATTTAAAATTGTACCACGTGACTAAATTTGTCACTGAAAAACAGCGACGAGCGACATAAGGAGACCTTAATTTTAGTTATGGAGGTTAGAGTATAGAATGAATGAATTCAGTGAATGGCCACAATGGCGCTTGTGAGAAGGTGGACTTGCTCTGAAGATAGTTACTGTAGAACGAAGTGAAGTTGCCAACCGGAAGTAGTTACATTGAATCCCGTTTTGAATGTGATCATTTTTATTTATAAATAAAAAATAATATACATAAAAAAATATATATATACAGTTTAATATAGAAATATTCAATTCATGCTTCATTAAATTTTTATCAAACAATTTTTTAATTTCTATCTTCGATAAAAATTTAATTATTCTATTTTTTGAACAAAATTTATTAATTTTATATATTATTAATTTTTATAAAATTATATATTATTAATTTTTATATGAAATATATATACTTAAAGTTTCTTAATTATAATTTTGTTATTAAAATACCTTTAACTTCAACGCATTCATTACTAATTCATTGTGTATTATATTCATGGAATTTCTTAAATAAATAGTCTTCCTACTTCTTTAACATCTGAGGTTTCATATGATTTATGTAATAATTTAAAAATTCCGCCTTTAAAAAGCGGATATTAACTTGTCCATGTCTACTTTTAATATCTACTTTTAGTTTCTTTAAAATTGGTATTACAGTACACCAGCGCCATCTTAATTTTCTTCTATTTTGGGGACACTTTTTATCCCTACTTCAAAAAGGAGTATGGTTCTCAATTCGTCTGTTTTTTTTAATGTTTGTTACCTCAGAACTCCGTCATTTATGAACCGATTTCGAATTTATTGTTTTTGTTTTGAAGGGTTTGATTTCCGTTTGGTCCCATTTTCACCAAATCGCATTCTGATGAAGGGATCCCCTGGAAATCGAGGAAAACTCTCATTTTATAAGTGATCACCGATTTCTGCGAAAATTTTTGTTTTGTTTGAAAGGGTATACTCATTCATAATGGAAAAATAAGAAACTTTTTTAAAAACCCACTTCAAATAGAAAAATTTTTTTCCAAAAAAAAAAAACAAAATGCATGTAAAAAAAAAACTGAAAATCTGTTATGAAAAAAGCACTAAAAATTAAAAAAAAAAAAAAAAAACGGATAAAAAAAATGTGTTATACAAAAATGCACTAAAAATTAGAAGGTCGTTTAGTAGATCTACCCATATTTAGACAAATAAAATCAGTTATAGAACTTCAAAGTCACTAAAAAGCGAGAAATAAAACCTATTTTGACAAAATGGAAACCCGACTTCAAAAATCAAATATTCTAAAACAAAAAATGCACTAAAAAGTAAAAAAATAATTGCATATTCTTGTGCCAATTTTGGTACAGCCAATTTTGCTTAGTTCACCTAAGCAAAAATTTTTAAATATATGTTTACAATTATTGTTTATTTTGGAGGCGGTGTCCAAATTTTATGTGAATTTCTCAATGCTGACACCGACTCCAAAAATAACAATAATTGTAAATATATATTTAAAAACTTTTGCTTAGGTGAACTAAAATTGGCACAAGAATATGCAATTATTTTTTTACTTTTTAGTGCATTTTTTGTTTTAGAATATTTGATTTTTGAAGTCGGGTTTCCATTTTTTCAAAAATTTTTTTATTATAACATAGAGATAGTTCTCCTTCTATACTCTAACCTCCATACTTTTAGTTTAGGTGAAGCGGAAAGAAAAAGGAAAGCCAGGTTATATTAGTGTAAAAAAAAACAACTAGGTATAGAATACGAGATTTTACTCTTTAAAAAATTATAATTAGTAAACGATACAAGTAAATAAAAATTACAATTAATAATAATTGTTTAACTTTCCTTCTTTTTTTTTAAATTAAAATTGTATTCTTTGTCTAGGCATAGAACTTACTAGAAGAGCTTTCACTGCTCTATAGAAAATATTATTGGGATCTTTGACCAAAGCCATGAAGGCCATGAAGTAAAAAGGTACACAAGTTATAAGAGAGATAAATATGAATTTTAACAGTTCTGTACAGATTTGTTTCTAATGATTGTTAGTTTTACACTGAACATAAATATTTTTTGCCTATAAAAAATTAATAACAGTAAATATTTTTTCAAAAACTTTACATGATATTGAATGCGTCACAAAAAAAAATCTATTTTTTGTTGAAAATTTTTTTGTTTATCACGTGCATAACATCTTAAAACTGTATGGTATATTGGTCGACTAAAATTAATATTGCGGTAAAAGGGCGATGCATACCTTTCTACACAATAAAATTTGTAAAGTTGCAAAATTTTAGGTAAATTAGTAATTAAACATACACATAAAGAAAAATTTGTTAGTCGTTCGCAGCTTGTCTTGTGCAATTTACCATAATTAAGTTATTTATAGATAAAATGAAAATTTTGGCCCTCTAGAATACGAAAATAATGGACGCCCATTTATTGAAATGAATTAAGATCAAAGAAACTCTGCTTTGTGGAAAATGTATATCCGGCCATGGAAATAACTGTTTCCATAACTATGATGATACCTCACATGTAATCAAATAATAGTTTATCTATTACACTCTTAAAGTAACCATTGTAGCGTTTATACATATTTTAATTATTAATAAATATATAGTTAAACAATTCTCTGCGTGTAATTATTTATTTACATCAGGTTATGGGCCTATCAGGTTGTGTGTAAAAATACAAAGCGAGTGCTAGTGTCAGGCCATACATAACTTTACACGTACAGAAACGTTGAATTTACAACTACGGGTTGACACGTTTATGGGGTTGGTGTAAAATAATATAATGGCAGACATCGAAGCTTTGAAATTGCAAATAGAACAATTAAAGCTGGAAATTCAGGCCAAAAATGTTAGAACTATGGTATCAACATCAACGGGTGGATTACCAGAGTCGAAACATCTAAAAGACAACATAAATTATAACGATTGGAAGCATTACATGAAAAATTTCCTAGTAGACGCTGGTCTATGGAAATGTGTAGTAGCGTGTAGTAGCTAGTGAGATACTAGATTCTGACACCGACATGCGAGCCTTAGCAAAAATTAATATGTCAATACATCCAAATGTTTGCTCCGAATTGAAAAAGGCAAAAACTTTAAAAGAAGCTTGGACAATGTTGGAAAATATATTTGAGGACAAAGGTACGATGCGTCTCGTGAATTTGTATGCGAGCTTATTTAAAATAAAATACGACTCATTTAGCTCAATTCAAGCTTATATTGAACATGTAGCGGTATCGCATTTTCATTAAATTATTATTATAATTTTATTTATCATTTTTATCTGTTGCTTAACAACTATAACTTCTCTCTTTTATCACGGTTGCTTTGAATGTTAACAACTTTGATAATTTACATATAAATAATAATATGTCATAATTCAATTTAATAAAGATCAATTATATCTTTAACACTTATTTATTATTTATTTAAATAATAATTATTTATATGTAAATTATCAAAGTAATTATTTATATGTAAATTATCGTCGACTGAATTCGATCACGGTACCTGACAGATATCCAATTCCTCATTTATATGATTTCAATGTGAAATTAAATGATAAAAAGATCTTTTCTAAAGTTGATTTAAAAAGAGCTTATTATCAAATTCCCGTACACGATTATGATGTCGCGAAAACTGCCATTATCACTCCTTTTGGTCTATTTGAATTTTTGAGAATGCCTTTTGGTTTACGCAATGCAGCTCAAACTTTTTCTAGATTTATGGCAGATTTATTTAGAAATGTAGATTTTGTTTTCACTTATCTTGATGATCTTTTAATCGCGAGTGAAAACGAAGAAAAACACACTCAAGATCTCAAAACTGTTTTCAACATTCTCAATGAAGCTGGAATTTTAATAAATTCTTCGAAATCTATTTTTGGTGTAACAAAATTAGATTTTTTAGGACATCACGTAGATTCTGAAGGAATCACCCCTATTCCTTCCAAAGTTGAATCTATTTCAAATTTTCCTATTCCGAACGATCAAAAATCACTCCGAAATTTTCTTGGGATCATTAACTTTTATAATCGCTTTATTCGGAATTGTGGTGACATTTTAGCTCCATTGAATAAACTTGTTGAACACGGTAAAACTTCAACGAAGTCAGTTATTCTTGATGAACGTGCAATTTCAGCTTTTAATTTAGCTAAACAGAAATTAATTGATGTTGTTAAATTAGCACATCCTGTTTCGAACGCTGAAACTTGCATTCTCACTGATTCCTCCGGTACTGGCATTGGTGCAGTTTTGCAACAAAAAATTCATAACGTCTGGAAGCCACTCGCTTTCACATCAAGAAAACTGACAGACACTGAAAGACGATATAGTACATTTTCAAGAGAATTATTAGCTATTGTTTTTGGCATAAAAAAGTTTCGTCATTTCATTTCAAATCGAAATTTTTTCATTCAGACTGACCACAAACCTTTAATAAATGCTATTAATTCTCGTAATGAAAATTTATTAAATCGTGATATACGTCATTTAAACTTTGTCAGTCAATATACAACTGATCTTAGATACATTAAAGGTAGTGAAAACATTCCGGCTGATTGTTTATCTCGAATTAATACTATTAATACTAATTTCACTACCTTCAGGTATTGATTTGATTGATATTAAGAAGATTTCTGATCACCAGAACTGTGATCCTCTTCTTATTAATTTGTTAAAAAATCAAAAATATTCTTTAGAAATTCGTACTCCTCCGAATTCTCTTTTTAAGGTTTATGTGGAGACTTCTTTGAAAATTCCCAGAATCTTCGTATCTGACATTGATATAGAAGATGTATGGAAAGCTGTCCATAATCTTGGTCATCCATCAATTAGACAAACCTTGAAAAAAGTACGCACATTCTTTTTTAACCCTAATCTTATTTCACGAATCAAAAATTTGACACGATCATGCCCGATCTGCCAATTAAATAAAATCACTCGTCACACTAAAAGTGATTTTATGCCAATTGAAGAACCAAGTATCAAATTTTCTTTCTTACATTTAGATATTGTTGGACCTCTTCCTCCTAGTGAAGGATATCGGTATATCTTCACTATCATTGATCGTTTTTCACGTTGGGTCGAGGCTATTCCAATCAAAACTATCACGTCGGAAGAAATTATTAACAATTTGATTACTTCTTGGTTCTCGCGTTTTGGTTTACCTACGAGGATCACTACTGATCAAGGTAAACAATTTCAATCACATATCTGGAAAAATTTTTTGTCTTCTCTAGGGATTAAGCATATTTCCACTACTGCTTATCACCCTAACAGCAACGGTATTATTGAACGCTTTAACCGATCTCTCAAAATTTCTTTAAATTGCTGTCAAAAAATAATAACTGGTACAAAATTTTACCTTGGGTTCTTCTAAATTTGCACTCCTCGGTCAAGGAGGATATTAACCTTTCTTCTGCAGAAATTTTGTATGGGATTCCTCTACGATTACCATATGATTTCTTTTCAGAAAACGTTGATACATATCATTCTGTTCAACAATCTACTCGAGAGTTGAAGAATAGAATGATAAACGCAAAATTTTTCTTTACCAGACAGTTCACCAACAAAAATGTTTTTTTACCCAAAGATTTAGATTCATCAAAAAAAGTTTTTATACGCGAGGATCATGTCAAACCTCCACTATCTTGTAATTATAGAGGTCCTTTCTCTGTTATCAAGAGATTTCCTAAATTTTTTGTTATTAATATCAATAACAAACCTACCTCTATTTCGATTGACAGGCTAAAACCTGCATACTTTTTTCAATGTTAATCTTTTCTTAATTTACTTTGTATTTAATTTTAAGATGTACATCAACTATTAAAGTTTTTTCCGAGTGAACAAGGTTGTTTTATGTTACAACCTTTTTCTAGTCGTTTTTCTTTATTAGTTGATGGGGGGAAGTATGTAGCGGTATCGCATTTTCATTAAATTATTATTATAATTTTATTTATCATTTTTATCTGTTGCTTAACAACTATAACTTCTCTCTTTTATCAAGGTTGCTTTGAATGTTAACAACTTTGATAATTTACATATAAAAAATAATATGTCATAATTCAATTTAATAAAGATCAATTATATCTTTAACACTTATTTATTATTTATTTAAATAATAATTATTTATCATATCAATTAATCACTTTAACAAACACATTCTGCAAATATCTGAGCAATTAGGACAAAACAAAACATTGGAGAACCGTTACGTGACACAGCAGTGGGCGGTATAATTCTGGGTGGCCTTCCAGATGAGTTCAAGCCAATAATTTTGGGAATTCAAGGGTCAAACCAAAAAACTACCACTGATTTTGTTAAAACGTTATTATTGCAAGATGGGGTAAAAAATATGAAACCAACATCAAATACTTCTAATGGTGATTCGGTGTTTCTAACAAAAAACCATTCGAAGAAAAATAAAGTAGTTAGGTGCTATTATTGTAAGAAAATTGGGCACAAAAGTAACGTTTGCATTAAAAAATCATCAAAAAATAACAAAAATGATCAAACAAACTTAATTGCCATGTGCAAAGACTTAACATACTCAAAAGAAAATGAATGGTACATTGACTCAGGTGCTACTACGCACATTGCATCTTGTCGGGCAATTATAAACAATTTCAAACTTGAAAATGACCGGAAAATAAATATAGCCAATGGTGATTCACTGGAATGTAAAGGCAAAGGAACCGTAAAATTAAATTTAGACAATAAAAAAAATTTAAATATTAACAATGTTGAATATGTTCCTAATATCAAATTAAATCTACTATCCGTCAGTCAGCTGGTGAAAAATCTAGGAATTTCCTTGCTGTTTAATAGTAGTGGGTGCGTTTTAACAAACGGAAAAAATAAAATTAAATCCAAAGCTAACAATAGGTTTTGCTTCTGAAAATAATGGAATTTATCGTTTAAACCAGGCAAATGAAATGATTTGCTCGATGAGTTTGAATAACCAAACGGAAATATGGCATAAAAGACTAGGACATCTCAACTTTCAATCAATGAAAGATTTAGAAAAGGGTTTAGCACTTGGTGTTAAACTAAATAAAAAAGTTCTTGAACAGTGTGACGTTTGTGCAAAAGCTAAGCAATGTAGAAAACCTTTTCCCAAATCGAGTTTCAATCGCAGTAAAAGAACACTTGAACTCGTGCATACTGATGTATGTGGGCCAATGAAAGTACAGTCAGTTGGAGGAGCAAAATACTTTGTTACCTTTACGGATGATTTTAGTAGAAAATCACATGTTTACTTTTTACCGCATAAAAATGAGGTTCTTAGCAAATTTTTAGAATATAGGGCTTTAGTTGAAAATGAAACAAACAATAAAATTAAAGCACTTAGATCTGATAACGGCACCGAATATTTTAACAGAGAGTTTGAAGTTTGCTTAAAAAACTTCGGAATTAGTCATCAATCAACAATTCCTTATTCGCCTGAACATAACGGAGTTGCTGAACGGCTAAACCGAACTCTAGTAGAAAAGGCGCGGTGTATGCTTATAGAGTCTAACCTAGACACAAAACTTTGGGGCAAAGCTATTGGTACGGCAAATTATCTCAAAAGCAGGTCTCCTACAAAAGCGTTATCAAATATGACACCAGAAGAGGCTTGGTGTGGTAAAACACCTGATCTAAGTAATTTGCGTATTTTTGGATGTAAAGTTTTGGTGCATGTTCCGAATTCAAAACGTACTAAATGGGATCCAAAAGCTGAGGAATATATATTCGTGGGATATTGCGAATATTCAAAAGGGTTCAGAGTATTCACCCAAGAACAATGGCATTAAAAAAAGTTCGGGATGTAATTTTTTTTTGAAAATACATACATGTCAAACAAATCTGATCCACAAGTTTCGTTTTATGATAGTTTATTACCGAGCTCTAATAATGATGATCAACAAAATATCCGGATTATAGAAACATTTGTTGAAGTGGGAGATAGAGCGAATGAACATAGCGTGAACGATTCCAATAATAGGCAGGAGCCAGATATTGTGAACGAGAGAATGTCTCAGGGGGAACCTGTTCGAAGAACATTACGGAAACCAAAACCTAATATACAACCTGATTTTATATACAGTACACATTCTGAAAGTATTGAAGATCCAGTAACTTTTGAGGACGCAATGAATTCGCAAAATGTAATTTTTTGGAAAAAGGCAATTGACGAAGAGTATAAGTCATTAATTGAAAACAATACTTGGGTTTTAACAGACGTACCACCAGACAAAAAGGTTTTAAATTCTAAGTGGGTTTTCAAAACCAAATCCATATCGGATGGATCAACACGATACAAGGCGCGATTAGTAATCAAGGATTGCTCCCAAAAATATAGAATTGACTATGAAGAAACTTATGCTCCAGTAGTAAGATACACTTCTATTCGGTACCTTCTCTCAATGGCGGTTAAATACAACCTTGAAATCGATCAAATGGATGCGGTTACTGCTTTTCTCCAAGGCGATTTATTCGAGGATGTATATATGACTCCTCCGGAAGGTTTTAGAGGTGGAAATAAGGTGTGCAAACTAAAAAAGGCACTATATGGGCTAAAGCAAGCCAGCAGATGTTGGAATCAAAAATTGCACTCAGTATTGATAGATATGGGTTTAAAATGTTCAAAGACAGATCCATGTGTATATTTTAAAATGGAATCTAAAAACATTTTAATAATCGCGGTCTATGTAGACGATTTTCTGATTTTCTCTAACAACCATGAAGTTAAAGAAACTGTAAAGCATCAATTGTCTTCTGCATTCAAAATGAAAGATCTGGGTAAAGTTTCAAATGTTTTAGGGTTCCGTATAACTCGAAATAGATCAAAGGGGAAATTATGGATTGATCAAGAGGCCTATCTTAAAGATATTTTGAATCGTTTTCATATGTCAGATTGTAACTCAGTTTCTACTCCTCTTGATCCTGGTCAACGTTTATCCAATAGTATGTCTCCAAAAACTGATGAAGAAAGATCAGAGATGCTAAATATTCCTTATCAGCAAGCTGTAGGGAGCTTACTTTATGCTGCTCAGGGCACCAGGCCCGATATAGCATACGCAGTCAACTTAGTAAGTAGATTCAACAATAATCCTGGTTCTGCACATTGGAATGCAGTTAAAAGAATTTTTAGGTATCTAAGAGGTACACTCTCTTACAAACTAGAATATTGTAAGTCCAAAAACTCTAGCCTGGTAGGCTTTTCTGACGCCGATTGGGCTGCTGACATTGATAACAGGAGATTCGTCACAGGATCTGAGTGCCATATCTGTTTATGGCTCAAGGCGGTGCAGTATCTTGGAATTCAAGAAAGCAACAGACAGTTGCGCTGTCAACTGCTGAAGCTGAGTATATGGCATTAGGCTCGACAACATAGCAAGCATTATGGTTGCGAAATTTTGTGAACGAATTGGAACCAAATAGTATGGAGCCTACGGTCATTTATTGTGACAGTAAAAGTGCGATCGACTTATGTACTGTTTCAAATTTTAAACCAAGGACGAAGCACATAGATATTCGACACCACTTCGTTCGACAACATTTGGAAGACAATAAAATATCGATTAAACGTGTTAGTACTGATGAAATGGTTGCAGATGTATTAACAAAGGCACTACCACGTCAAAAACATGAAGGTTGTGTTCAAGGAATGGGATTAAGCAATATTCCTCAAACCAGTGGTTAGTGGGAGTTATATCCGGCCATGGAAACAACTGTTTCCATAACTATGATGATACCTCACATATAATCAAATAATAGTTTATCTATTACACTCTTAAAGTAACCATTGTAGCGTTTATACATATTTTAATTATTAATAAATATATATAGTTAAATATAATTCTCTGCGTGTAATTATTTATTTACATCACCATTGAGTAAATTTTATGAAACATAAGAGTGATCTAATTTGGCATTCGCATTTTTACCCGACTAACCCAGAAGGAGAATAATGTTTTTCGAGTGTATGTATGTCTATTTCTTTAATGGTGGGGGGAAGCACAGTCCGATATTTCTCCATTCACGAAGTTGACCTTGCTTTTTAGCTCTAAAACACACACAAATTTTAAGCGTATTAACTCTTTTGGTTTTTAGTTATCGTGTCCACGGACAGACAGACGAACGAACATGCGGAAATGAACGAATTAGGTCATTGTATGAACACCTATACCAAAAATTAACTATCACGAGTGAGCTACATAAACTACAGTATATTGCACAGGAAAAACTTAAAGCGACCAATAATTTTTGTTTTTGATTATGTTTACTCACGAACTTACCTACAAAATTTGAGAATATTCTATGGCAAACACAAATTGCCATGGGCTCGACTATATAAACTATTAAGACAACTCTCATTGTTCAATGTATCTAAATCACAATTCAGCAGTTAATAATTTTATGTCGAATGTGATTTCATATGTACAAATAAATGATTTTTACGGCCAAACGTTTTACCGCACACATTACAAGTATGCGGTCGTTCACCCGTATGAGTAATCATGTGATCTTCTAAAATATGCTTCGAGAAAAATCCCTTTTTACAAATTGTGCAAACATGAGAGCGTTCCTCTAGATGTACACTTCGAATATGTTGATTAACATGTGATTTCAATTTATACATTTTGCCACAATACGAACACTCATGTCGTTTAACTGTTGTATGTGCTGCCGCCATATGTTTTGTTAAATTACTACGCTCAACAACCGCTTTATTACATATTTTACAATAATATTTTTTCACAATACCATCCGATGGATGTCGTGTTTTTAAATGACTGTTTAATTTGTATTTAGTTTTATATATTTTCAAACACATCGGGCATTTATAACCGGGTGTTTGCTCATGCGAAAGTAAATGTATTCTTAAATCATTCACAGATTTACCACAAACAAAACACAGTGCAAGACTCTCTGGAACACTCGTATGTTCGTTAAGAATGTGTTTATTTAATGCTGCTTTCTGTTTATATTTTTTATCACAATATGTGCAAGCAAATGGCTGATCATTTGTATGATTCATACGATGTCTTTTTAATTGCGAATTACGGGAAAATTTCTCCCCACAAACATCACATATATGTTCTTTTACACCGTGGCCCCGTTGTTGATGACGTTCTAATTGCAATGGGTGTAGAAATTTTTTTGAACACTCACTACACTTAACCGGTTTACAGTTGTGGACTTTGCTATGATGCGTAGCAAATGCAACTAATTCGAAAAAACCTTTTGAGCATAATTCACATTTATAATTTGGTCCAGTAGAATGCCGTACCATATGTCGATCTAAACTACTTATACAATAAAATCCTTGATCACATAGTTTACAAAAGTGTGAAAATTTTTTATCCTTAATATGTGTTTTAATATGTTTGAGTAACTTTGATCGATGCCGGAATTTTCGATCACATAAATCACAAGTCAAATCGAGTAATTCACACGATGTATTTGATAATAATTCAATTTTCGATTTTGCTAATTCGATTTTCTCTTGGTCAAATTCATCTTCACTGTTATGTGACGAATTTTTATCGTCTTCATTTTCATCACAGTCATCATCAAAATTTACATGATCATCTTCCTCCTCTTCATCTTTTATTATCACAGAAGTTTCTGTCTGTTCGGAATCATTTTCAACTTTTATCAAATTATGATTCGAATTAGTTTCCGAATCTAAAAACGCATTCAGTTCGGGTTTTATAACGATTTCATTCGATTTTTCTTTTTTTGAAAGGACTTCGTACAATATTTTCACAGATAATACACATTGTTGCTTAAAATGATACGAGTTTCTTAATTGTGTTGAACACTCTGTACACACTTGTTGTGGAAATTTTTCTGTTGGATATGTTTCTTGTTTCAAAGTACATTCGTCTAACATATGATGCTCTTCATTTGTTAAATTTGTCATATTTTCTTTCGATATTAAACATATTCGACAGATCACGTTAAAATCTTCAATATTCAAAGGATCAGAATTCATTTTAGAACGTTTGTTTTCATTTACATTTTCAGAAGTACATTCCACTCCCATTAAAATTCTAAATAAATTGTTGTAATTAAAAAAATAAACAAATACTCTATTAAAACTTGTTAAATCATAATATATTAATTAATACTGGTTATATTCTTATTAAAACATATTAAATGCCGACAGTAACAATATTATATACAAAACTATGGACTCAAGTTATAGAATTAATTTTCCACTGACCTCCATCTCCATCCCAGATGAGCTCGGTGAATTTTTCTCAAAACTCATTTATATTTATAGTTCGGACACTGACCTCTGAGGTCAGTGAGTTCAGAGAATAAAGAAAAGCTGGAGCGCTCCCTTCGCCCCCCCCCCTTGGATCCGCGCCTGTGTTAAAGTTCACGAAAAATTTGTAGCTTGGGAAATTGTCTACAAAAAACATAGTTTTACTTTTTTTCGTAAGATTAAAATGGTTTTCGAGAAAATTAGATTTAAAAATTTTAACGTTTATATTGTTACACTTAGGATATAAGCTTAAGCTTTGTGAATAGTAAATTTTTGTTTGTATTTTTGCGCTTTCAGGTTTTAAAAAATATATTATTTTATCAGTAGACGTCCGTACAATTAATATTACTATGTCTATGACTTCACCTACAACAATACTTGTTCTTCCATCGGATTTTTCAATTGCTGTTTCAAAGATGAGAATATCAGCAAAATTTGTTTTTCATAGACATTAGCAGCTATAAATTTTTCATTTAACATAGAAATCTATGCTTGTTGCTTGCATTCTCAAGGAATTTTTCTTGACTCGTTGAAATAATAATAACTAAAACGTAAATAAATTTTATAATATTTAAATTAAAGCCGTATTCAATATTAAAGTACATTACCATTGAGGATTGCTTACTGTACGTTATAACTTTTTTAATTATCTCGAAAACCGTTAGTCTTAAAAAAATAATATTATGTTTTTTGTAGGCAATTTCTACTATTTTTTCGATAAAAGTGCTGGTTACCGAGATATTCGCGAAAACCGTTATTCAGGACTTTAGAGCGTAAAATTTTTAGCGGTACACGTATCGATGAGAACTTTTTGGATTTTATTTAGACCCACAAAAGGAAAATTCATGCAAAAATCCAGCTTTCCCCTTTTTATTCCTTAGTGAAATGTCTCTATTCCCCTGTATTATTTCTTCATAGATCTATCATTTCTAAAAAATTCGGTAAAAACGGGATTTTTGGGTAGACTTTTATTTTAAGATTCTGGATGTATCCTAAAAAGCAGTGCCGGATTAAGGCAGCGCGGGGCCCGTAGCAAATTCCATTAAGGGGTCCTTGCTTTACCTTAGGTTTTTAAATTTAGGGTGATTAATAAAACAAGATGTTACAAATGAACTTTTCTGGATTTAATGTGGGCAAATTTAGAGATTACACTATTGATATCGATTTCTCTGAGCAAATCAGTTTCTATATTCATCAAGCTGAGGTGATTTAGACGTTCTTGGCCCATCGTGTTTCTTCACTCATTTTTTATACGCTTTAACGTTGAAAAAAAACATTCGCCACTGCAGTTGGTGATCATGAGAGATAAGTAAATGCGCAAGGCAATTTCTACATTTGAGAAACACGATTCTAAAGCATTATTCATTAAAAGATTTTAGAATCGCAGTTTCAGAGCCTCGTCCTTCTTCCGGTCAATAGCAATAGCCACATCTGTTTTGAGCAGTTCAGCGAACTGCACTAATTCGTCGCCTAGGCAGTCCTCCAAATCATGTGCGTAAGCACTGACGATAATTGAAGATTTTTTCAAAATATCCTCTGTTGTAAGAGATTTTAACTGACGAAATACTCCAAAAACACTAGTTACTTTATGGTATGCTTTCATACGTTTAGCTAAAGCAGACAGTACGTTATCAACAATGACTCAAAAAATATATAACATCAGTGACTTGTAATTTCAAGTCAACTCAGACAGGCGTGGATGCGCGGAGTCCCCAAAGACGCGGGGCCCGTAGCATTTGCTACTCTTGCTACGTAGCTAATCCGGCACTGCTGAAAAGTCAATTTCAAATTTAACTTACGGTTTTTTTTAGGAGGTAAATTTTAATTTTTACCAATTATCTGGAAATTTCCCCGAAAACAGGACATTGTGATGTAGAAATTCTTTTTAGATAAAAGTTGATAATAAATAGTTATCAGGAAAATTGTAGTTTTTAAATTCTAAACAAAAAAACCTTCAGTCTTTCTGTAATTAAAATAGTCCTTTGATAGTCAATTATCAGTCAACGATATAGATTGATTTATGTCGGAACAGCTTTGTACGCCACTACAATATTACAGAGTCGGAAGGAACAAACCAAACGCTACGAATGCATTCTACACATTTAAAAAAATCTTAAAAAATTTAAATCTTATCCATCCTTAAGTTATGTTCATCTGAAATATTAGACTCTTGAGACTGCGAGGATCAAATTAATTCATCTGAAAAGTTCGTTATTATCGTCTACCCAAAATGATTCTTCTTCTTAATTTTTGTTTATTATTTTGTATTGATAATAGCGGTTAAGTACGACAGTGATAATTAGACAATTTTAGATAAAACATGGATTCAAAGAATAGGAGACATTTATTTTAATAAAAAATTTAATTAATAAATAATTTAAAATACATAAAAATATATATAATAAGTCTTACAATAACATATAAAAGCTTTGAATTCGAAATTATTCAACAAAACTACCATTTGTTAAAATTTTTAATAAGTAAATTATAGGTCAGCTGATAAGAAGAAAACAAAAACATAATTGGAAGAAATTCATGGTAGATGTTTTATCGTTTTAATTACTTTAATTATGGTTAGATATGACTATTCCAGATTTTCAAAAATTTCTTAGAACTAACTCATTAAATCAACAAATAAGTATGGTTCACATGTGCCGTTTTTTCGAATTCCACTTTGCCTTCTCAGAAAATTATGACCAAGGTGTCATGCGATTCGTAATTGCATCTAGAAAATTTTTGAAAAAGTTCAAGTCCCGCATAAAAAAATTGCAAAAGATATATACAATTTATTTAAAAAAAAGAGGGGGTTTTGTTTTTTGCAAATATCTCAGAAACTATTGCAGATATCGCAAATCAAAAAATAAATAAATAAACTGAGTTTTTAGTCAGTTTACTTTCTCTTTTCTTTTTTTTAATCAAAATATATCATATTTGTACCCATTTTACGTAGAATTTAACACTCTACAACTTTTTCATGAATCAATTTATTGATTTAATGTGCTATTTTTAAGAAATTCATTAAAAATCGCAAGAACATCCAATTCTAAGTAACATTTTCCAGCTTACATTCATTTTGATGGATGGCAGAAACCTAGGGGTAGTATTATTAGACTTAACTGAAGTGATTAAAACGATAAAATATTTACTAAAAATTATTTTCGAATTGGATAATAAACAGCCTTTTCATTTATTAAAATATACAAATTTTTGTTCTTTACTGCATTATTCTAACGTTTTTACTTTTTAGAATTTGAATTGCTAGACCGATAAATAACGTACGTTCTAAAGGTGCGGCCTCATGATGTCGTTCGTCGCTCTTTTTCAGCGACAAATTAAGTCATGTGGTGCAATTTTAAATATCAAGTGACATGAAACATGTAGCGTTAACATAGCTGGAATGAGCGGTGTCAAAAGAAATAGCAATATCGATAGTTGTTGCATCAATAAATAGACCGCTTGACCCTAACCTCCTTTAATAGTAATAACACAAGCAAGATTAAAATTTTGAAAAACTCGAAATAATAATTTATAAAAAAATTTCCTTCTCAAATACATGTGTCAGATAAAAAAATCGCGTTTCTTATATAATTGATATGGCGTATACATAGGCGGTGTACACAAATTATTCTCTAAGCGCAAATTAGAAAAATTAGGCGAAAAAAAAGTATTATCAGAAGTATAAATTGTATTTCGATATTTTGATAACTAGCGAGAAAAAAGCCTTATCTGCTACTGAAATCACCTCAGGGATTGCCTAGATTCTAGAAGAACTACTAGAGCTGGCAAAAAAGAACAACGTTAAATTGATCTGGATACCAGATCACAGTGCTTTCGACGGACATGAAAATGCAGGTACCTTAGCAAAGAAGGAAGTTGGAATACCTTTCATAGACACAGAAACTATTTTAGGAATTCCAAAGACAGCATGCAAACAAGTGATGAACGAGTGGATAGACTTTAAACACCATGATCACTTGGAAAATATACCACAACAAAAAGTCGGGAAAGTACTGTTTTGGAATGTATCCAAGAGGTCGGAAGAGTAATGTTTCGAAATGCATCTAGGATACAACTTCGAAGGGTTACTGGATTCATCACCGAGCATTATCACCTACGAATGTACGTGTGTAGATGATTTCGTAAACTCGAGAAAATACTGTTACGGAATGCATCCAAGAGGCTGTCTCTCGATGCTCTCAACTAGAACAAGATAGAAATTCGGGTGGTTACCAGATTAATCACCGGGCATGATCACCTATGAAAGCATCTGTACACAATTGGACTCCACAATGGATCCATTATGTGCAGACTGTGCAGCGAGGAAGAGGAAACATTCAGCCATATCATCTTTAACTGCGAATCTATGATTACAGCAGATACAAAATATTCTATGCATTTCACCCCGATATATGTACCTTCAGGAAAACCTGATAAGCAAGCTCCTGGCTATTGCCAAGATATGGGAGACGCGAATCTCGTCAGACTGAAGTAAAGGGGGAAGCCCAATGGACCATAAAGCCGAGGTGCAATAGTTTTTATACCCCAAGATCTATCTATCTACCCAGGGACAAAACTAAACACAGTTTTTTCATGTAGCTTGAAGTTTAAAATTGTACCATAGGTGAATAAATCTGTCACTGAAAAGGAGCGATAAGCGACATCATGAGGCCCAGCCGTACCACAAGTCTTTTTACAAAATCTAAACAAATATCGGGACTTGAATATCTTATTTTGAATGAACTTTCATGTGTGTAACTAAAACACCTTTAGTACCAAACGTTTTTCCACATGTGTTACAAGCATACGGCCTTTCACCTGTATGAGTGACCATATGATTCCTTAAAATAAATTTCGAGAAAAATGCCTCTTTACAAATAGTACACGCATGAGGTCGTTCATCCATATGTACAGTTCGAATATGTTTATTAACATGTGATTTTAATTTATACTTTTTACCACAAAACGAGCATCCATGCTTTTTCTCCGTTTCATGTACACATGCCATATGTTTCGCTAAATTACTACGCTCCGCCAATGCTTTATTACATATTGGACAATAATATTTTTTAACAATACCATCCGATGGATGTTTCTCTTTGATATGATTATTTAAAAAGTATTTATTTTTATACATTTTTAAGCACACAGGACATTTATAATTACGTGTTTGTTCATGCGCAATTAAATGTACTTTTAAATTTTTCACAGATTTACCACAAATTGAGCACATTTGTCGTTGGGCATCATCGACATGCGTATGAACATTACGAATATGTTTATTCATACTGGATAATAATTTAAATGTGTTACCACAATGAGAACACGTAAATGGTCTTTCATCGGAATGTTTGGCTCGATGCAGTTTCAAATGTGAATTTCGTGCACATTTTTTACCACAAATATCACATATAAATTCTTTTTGTCGATGCACACGTCGTTCATGTCGTTCTAATTGCAACGGATGTAGAAATTCTTGTTTGCATTGTGTACACTGTACTGGCTTTGTATTATGTTTTGTGCTATTGTGAATAGCAAATGGTCGTAATTCGTAAAAATCTTTTGAACATATTTCACAACGATATTCAGCTTTTCCTTCGTGCTTTTGCATATGTTTATTTAAGCCAACTGTACAATAAAATCCTTGGAAGCATACTTTACAAAAATGTTTGTATGGTCGATTTTTTATATGCGTTTTTATATGATTGACTAGTGCGAAACGTGTTGCTAATTTCCGATTACAAATATTACACGTTAAATCGAGCAATTTATAAGTAGATGTTGATAATAATTCCACCATAGACTTAGCCAGCTCACTTCGTTCTTTATCAAATTCATCGCCATCATTTTGAGATTCTTCCTTAGCATCATCGTCATCTTTTTCATCCTCGTCATCGTTATCACCTGCATTGTTATCGTTATCATCATCAGCGTCTGAGCTATTTGAATGATTACTTTTAACATCGAGTTTGTCTTCGTCGTGTTCCTCTTCCTCTTTAATCGACTGTTTGTCTATCACAGACTGATCTTCAAACGTTTCTGAATCATTAATCTCATTTTTTACATTGTGTTTATCGTCTTTATCGGATTTTTCAGTTTTTAATAAAATGTCATACAATATTTCTAATGATAAAACGTATTGTTGTTTAAAATGATATGAACTTTTTAAGTGTGTTAAGCAATCCGAGCAAATTTGTTGTGGGAACTTATCTTGACGATACATCTCCTAAATTAAAAAAAAAAAAAAAAAGAAAGTTAATTTACAAAAGTTTTTATGGATGTTTTTTTTAGGACACTTGTTTAATTTAAACGCTGTTTTGATACGTTTTCGTTAGGGTTCGTTTTGGTATGTAATGCTTACTAAGAATATAACCGAATTATTTAAAATTTATGTTAGTCGACTTTTAGTCTCACTCGGGTTGGAACGACTTTTTTGCCGAACAAGAACTAGGTTTTTAATAATGTGGATATCAAGTAGAACTCAGATTATCCGGAATTAAATTGGACTGAATTCTTTCCGGATAATAAATAATAATATAATTTTGGAATGAATATAAACAAATACTGCTAAAATTAACTACTCAAATGGCATTCAACACTCAACTGCTTAAATAGCATCTTTTTATATAACAATGGTGCAATAAATCAAAGAGAACTCAATATTATATAAATAGAACTTTGTATTATAAAAATAAATGTTTCGGCTATAAAGTAATCGTCATCAGTATGAGTTAGTTAGACGTAAAGTATTATTATTATTATAATTATTATTCTTCAGGTAGATATAATACTCCTCGCTAATTTGGTGACTGTCTAACTTCTAATTTTTATGAAATGGAACAAACCTCGGCCTCGGTGTAATATTAAGCTAAGTGTACACCTGAGACAAAGTCTCGAGACTAGCCTCAGGGTATTGTCCATTTGAGATCACTTTTTCTCTCGTGACAACTCTCTGAGACTCGATAATCATTCCAGTCTCGAGACAAGGATATTTCGTTTCCACTTGAGAGTCTACTCACAGCTGTGACAAGACAATAATAATAATAAGTAATGTAGCAACTAACTGAGTAAACTGTTTGAATACCCAGTATATACTGAATTGTATATCAATGTTTGAATTGTTAATATTTCTGCCTATTCAATGTTTATAAAATATGAATTATTTGTAAATGTTTGTTGTGTCACAATTTAAAAAAAATATCTCATGACCTTAAAAATGGGCACATTTTTTGCTTTCCGAGGAACTTTGAGCACAAATTATGAGAAAACTATTAAGTTTATGAAAAAAATTTTCAAACAAAAGTTGTTTATAAAGAGAAATAGATTTTTTGTTAACAAATTTTTTTTCTACCACTTACGGTTTCAAAGATATAAAGGGAGGAAACACGTTCTGATTTTGCCGATTTACGAACTTGGCCTTAAGTTTTTGCTCTAGAACACACAAACAAATTTCAGCTCGTTATCTCTTTTCGTTCTTGAGTTGCGAAAATGACCGAATTAGGCCATTTTATAAATACCTTTGTGAAGCATTTTTGTCAAGGATTAATATTTTCAAGCGTTACAAAGTCGGGACTAAACTTAATATACCTTGTATATTTATATATACTGGGTATAAATATTATAACATAAACAAACTGTATTTCTCTATGGATATGAACCATAGATAAAATATACAGTATAGTCTCCGAGAGCTCGCAAACTCTTCCAACACGGACGGAAAACTGGAGACTGAGTCTCGAGAGCATGAAGAATAGATAAATAGGAGATTGAACGACATAGGCAATTCGTCTGTTTTTTCGTCCTCAAAAACGTGTAGAGATCATAGTTATTATTTTCGCCACTAGCGGCAGTGCGAATATACCCGCACGGAATTATTATTATTATCACATATTAAAATCAACGGTTATCGCATCTTACAAATAAAAATTGTAAGTATAAAAATTGTTTAATTTTATAAATGTGAAAAAATGGGAAGATGTTGTACAGGGAAAGCATAGATATACTGTTATATATCTATGAGTGGAAGGTTGTTTAAGGTTAGGAATGCGTGTCTGCATTTACGAAAGGAATATGGTCTGTAATTACCGGTTTTGTCATCTTTCCTTATCTAATATATGTTAGTATTGTAAACATATATTCGTATATTATTATTAATTGCAATTATCACTATGATTCCTCATCTTTTAATTTATTGCAGATTATTAAGAATTCTCTATTATTAATATTTATTTAATTATTACTTGATAATCGAAAATAATTTTTTATTATCTATAAAACTAAGACTTCTTATTAACTGAATGAAAGTGATTTCTGGGCGCCTACATTTAAACATTTAAATTCCGTACGGCACTGAGACCAGTGACCCCTACTGATAAAAGATAGTTACACCAATTCTTGACCGTTTTTTTAACATTACGTTCGCTCTCCTAAAATATCTATTCTTCATGCTCGAGAGCATTAATATGCATGTCCACCTGTGATCGGTGCTCTCTCGGAGATCTGTTCGGACTTATCTCCGATACTGCTCTCAGCCCCCTATCCATTTGTGAGTCGAGTCTCGTGACTACTCTCGAGACTGTTTTGTCTCAGATGGGCACCTACCTTTATACTTTATTGCTAGAAAATATTTTATGCATTAATTTCCAGTTAAATTCTACCTATATTACAGTTTATGCAATATTTTCGATTGAACAAAAGGTAGAACCTACCCGGCAATTATATGTATGTTAATGGGAAAATAAAAAATTCATGACACCAAAAGAATGCAAAAAAGTAAATTTCTGTAATGAGAACATAAAAATACAATGCTTATAAGTGCTTACGCCCATAAAAGTGAAGTCTAAGCTCTTAAGCGTTTATTTACCTGCTCGGAAGTACATTCTTCAATCATATGACAAATATCGCTTGTCAAACATACCATATTTTCCCTAGCAACTAAACATATTCTACATATTATATTAAAATCACTTAAATTAACACTCATTTTAATTAACAATTAATTTAATAATTTATCAAAATAGAAATAAATTTAAATGTTTGGGTGTCGTACTGTATACATTTTTTCTTTATGTTTTATCTTTTTATTTAATCAGAAATATCAATTTAAGGTAAATTAAAAACAATTAGTAACTTTTTATATTTAATTAATTACACATTGAGATTTGTATTCTAAATTTTAAAAATATACAAAAATAGTGGAAATTAATTTTTACATCAGGTAATTTATCTCTTATTTCCGTGTTCGGAAGTACACTTCTTTCACCGGATGTTTGAAAATGTCAAAAAAAATCAACATTATAAATTCGAGCGGAATACAGGGTGCGCATAGACAAACCTTTGTCTATGGGGTGTCACTTTAGCAAGCAATATTTTCTAAACTCTTAAAGGGCGTTAAGACACGAAGAATGTTATTTATTTTTCGTGGGTTAAGGAAAGTACTTACTCTAAGCGTAAGATACAATTCGCATAATGGCAGAAAAGGTTTTATTGGCCAATAAAATTGCAAGAATTTCGGTGAAACGACTATAAAATACCAAAATTCTTGCAAGCTTATTAATAAAGGTTATGTCCTCTCTGCTTACCACTTTTAAGTCATCTAGAGGTCTCTTTGATAATATTTATACTCTGGGTATTATTACTACTGGGCTTAATCGCGTGCTCAAAGAAATCAGCGGGTATTTTCATACATATTCAAAAGAATCTAAAATTGGTTAGTATATTGATACAAGATGGCAAAAATCCGATTAAAAATTGGTTCAGGTGTTCTCGCATCACGTTAAAACGGTTTAATCAATTTTGATGTAGCAGCTATTCCCAATTTTTTAACCGCATGATAAATAGAAAATCTTTAAATACAAAAAGTGTTTGTCCCATAAAACAACTTTTGTTTAAAATATTTTTTCATTCATTCAAAAGTTTAGACACAGTAAAATAATACGAAAAAGTTTATGCAACAACCAGGAATCAGCCTATTCTACGATTATCCAGGTCGACGCTTTTACCAGTTAGAGATAGATTGTAGAGGCTGCCCTGGACGGGCTACACTTCGACAATAAGGTTCATTGTCATTCCTAAGGATGTGAGTGGAGTGGAAGGAATTTTTGTGTATAAACTAGGAATTGGTAGGATGTGCGGCTGCAGCCGACTATGATAGAAACTATGCCGATATTCATCTGGAGTTCGTGAAGGAAACTGCAGAAAATCTTCTCAAGCATGGCCGGTTACTTCGTTCTTGTCCATACGCCGACAGTTTAGTCAATTAACCGCCCTTTTTTTCTTAATAATTGACAAACTGCCGATGTCGGGATTCGAACCCATAACCTCCCAGTTTTCAAGTAGGCATACTGCGCAGACATAACGCCTTAGACTGCTTGGACTACCAAGTGTCAAACTATGGTGTATACAATTAAATTAATACTGTGATAAATGCCGTGTGATCATTTGAAAAGTCACCACTTAGATATTTTTTAAAATATGCATTTTAGAAACAAATGTTTCAAACAAAAGTTGCACAGTTTAAAAGGGGAAACATAATGCAATAATTATATTTTTGTTCCACGCATCCGTGTTAAAACTTATCTTTTAATCGGTGCAAGATAGGGAAAATTAAAAAAAAAATATTTATATTATAATTAACAAACAACTTTTGTTTGAAACTTTTTTCATACATATCCCATAATTTTGGTGTAAATACTAATAAAAATTTAAATTAAAAAAAATAAAATTTAAATGAAAAAAATAAATAAATAATTTTGTATTTATGCCAGAAATATTGGATGCAATACCCTTTAAACTATGCAACTTTTATTTGAAACATTTTTTTCTGCAATGCATATTTTAAAAAATATTTAAGTTGTAACTTTTCAAATGATCACACGTAATGTATGTGTATTTTAGAGCTGAAAAGTAAGGTTAAGTTCGAATAATGGGCAAAATCGGACCATGTTTGGGCAAAACTGCCTATCTTTGAAACCGTAAGAGATAGAACAAAAATTTAATGATAAAAAATGTCATTAAAATGACATTTTTCAAATGTCAAATAACTTTTGTTTGAAACTTTTTTTCATAAATTCAGTATATACCGGGTATTTAAGCCATTAACTCAATTAGTTTTTTTTTTTTTTATATATATTTACGGTACGACGACTTAGTGGGGAGCTTTAGTATAACAACGAAATAATAATCTGTTTTTTTATCTCAAATAATTTTTCTTCTTCTAAATTTTGACAGTTTGAAATTTAAATTTTAGATTAGATAATCTATTAGTTAAATTAGATAATTTATTTCCAAAATTTTGTTAATGCAGGTATTTCTATAGGGCTGGCTATAACTTTTTTTACCACCTGGCGTCGCGACCAAAGTAAAATTTGGTCAGTTATCAATTTATCGAAACATTTATGTTACAAATTTATAATATTCATGTGAGACCTTTAATAGGTGGCGGCGATAGGACCAAAACAGTGTGGTATTCCAACTAACACACGCTCTACTTTCCACGTATGGAAAAAGTAATATCGATTAATAAATAAACAACTAATAAACAATTACTATAAACTTTATTTCGAATGAACTTTCATATGAGTTTTCAACACCGTTTTCGTACCAAATGATTTACCACAAATAGTACACGTAAACGGTCGTTCACCAGTATGACTAATCATATGTAACCGTAAAATACGTTTTGTATGAAATGCTTTATTACACACCGAACACGAAAACGGTCTTAAATCCATATGCGCAAATTGTATATGTTGTTTAACATGGGCTTGTAACTTATACCGTTTACCACAGATTGAGCATGCGTGTTTCTTCACGTCCGTATGCACTGATGTCATATGTTTCGATGCAGATCCCGAATTACCAAATGCTTTATTACATATTTTACAATAGTATTTCTTAGTCACTCCATCTTTGGGATGACGTTCTTTTATATGTGCCCGTAATGTGTATTTATTACGGTACATTTTATTACAGAATTGACATTTAACTGCGGCAGTTTTGTCATGCGATTCGAGGTGACGTCGTAAACCTTTTGGTATTACTAGCTTACCACAAATTGAACACATTTCTGGTGGTTCTGGATCGATATGTGATAATTTTATGTGAGCTTTTAAAGCATAATTAAAACGAAATCTTTTGTCACACAATGTACACTGATACGGTTTTTCACCGGTATGAGTACTTCGATGATCTTTTAGTTTGCAATTATGTGGGAATATTTTTCCACAAATATCGCATACAAATTCTTTCTGTTCGTGAGTTTGTTCGTGTTGTTGTAGCTGTAAATGATGATAAAATTGTAATGAACATTTAGTACATTTGAATGGTTCTATTTTATGTTTTTCTTTGTTATGTAACGCAAGTGCACTCAATTCATAATATCGTTTTGAACAGATATCACACTTATAATTTGCTTTACCCTCATGTCGATTTAAGTGTTTATTTAAGTTACCGCGGTCACTAAAGCCTTTATTACAGACTGGACATTGATGTTTAAAACTTCTATTTTGATTATGTGTATCCATATGACGTAGTAATGTTGCCCGTGTACTTAATTCTTTGTTACACACATTGCATGTCAGATCATATATATTATATTTACGAATTAGAATATCAACAAGGGATTTTTTACTTTGTTCAATATTTTCATCGGAATTTGTTTCATTAAAATCATCGTCTTGGTGGTCTTGATTAGAATCATTTTCAAATTGATTGTCATCCTCGAAAATATGATTTAAATCTTCTGTACTTTCATTTGTTTTCGAATCATATGTTGGTTTTTCTGAATTTTGATTTTCTTTTTCAATAGTTTCAGGAAATGCTGTATAATTTTCATATTCATTTTTATAAAAATCCTGTGTATTGTGTTCGTTTTTTATAAAATTATTGTCCTTGTTTGTCGTATTCGTTATGAAAATTGTATCATCCAATTTTTCGTCAAATTCTAAATCAAATTTTTCACTAAGCGAAGATTTGCTTGCTTCCCGTAATTTATCACGAATTGAAATAATTATCTCATTTTCTATTTCATTTTCTTCGGCTTTTAATAAAACTTTACAAAGTGTTTCAACGGAAAATACATACTGTTGCTTGAAATGATAAGCATTTTTTAATTGCCAATAACAGTTGTAGCAAATTTGTTGAGGGAATTTATTATGAAATGACTCTTCCTAAATTTTGAAAAATACATGTTAAAATAAATTTATTGAAGTTTAATTTTCAAATTAATAATTGTTACACTTACTTGGACAGATGTACATTCCTCAATCATATGAATAATTTGTGCCGTCGAATATGTAGTCATATTTTCTCGAGAAACTAAACAAATCCGACATATTGAACTAAAATCATTTATACTTATTGTTTCAAAATTCATTGTTAAATTGTTTTATTATTTTTCACTTAAATATGAAAAAATGTTTACTTTATTTTACGGAATCATACTCCTCTGTATATGTAATTTTGTAATGTGTGGTTTTGAATACGATCGTGGTTTTGAATAGACTTTCGAATTTCAAGGACTGTGTGATTTTTTAAAATTTGCCTTATCATGTATATATGAGGAAATAGCTTTAAGAATTTCAAATAATTCTGAGAGTATGATTCTGCTTGTAGGCGTAGATTAAACTTGTCCAGGCTCATAATTTAGTAACTTTGGAAAGGTTAGCGAGAAGTCATCAGAGATTGCTTTCAAATTTTGTATACCCACTCTGTGTTAAGCTAGTTTTAATTAGGTTAAAGTGATTTTTGGTACAGTCGTTTTTCAGATATCGTACTTTGAGGATAATTCTAAACAGTTCAAGACACCTGTTGGTAGGTGAAATTCTGTAAAATCTGCAAGACAAGATCCAAAAATCCTTCATGAATTTTGAATCATTATAAGTCTTCGATATATCAAAATAAATATTAAATTTTTTTTTTGTTAAAATGCAGGTTATTGGTTTTAGTGCATTTTTAAACCAACAGTAACCAGTTAAGAACCTATGTTTGAGTTTTCTTTTCAGGCCTAAACAGTTGACCTGGGAGTAGTATATTTGACTAACATGTGTATATTAATTGCCTCAATCATGAAACAATTAATTTATGCAATTTCCATTTCTCCTCACTTCTTTGATGAACACTTCTATGTAGATAACGAATTTTCGAAGAAAGTTCAGCTATTGGTTTTGAACCGATGATCTAATTTCGGAAAAATTTATTAAAATGTCTTCGAATCTACCTTGTAGATATCGAAAATGACCATTACTGGAAGGCCAAGTTTGTTAAAGGGCAAAATCGATCAAAGAGAAACGAGGGCTTAGTGATAGTTGAAAACCATCATAATGTACTTTCCAAGAAGGATTTCAGAACTTTATTTGCACGATAGATAGATAGTTAAATCTTAGGGTATGAAAAGTATTGCACTTCGACCAAATGGCCCATTGTGTTCCCCCTTCAGCTTCAGTCTGTAGCGAAAGGGTGTGTGTCATAAAGAAAATACTTGAAATGTATATTTTTGTAAACTTTATTTCACAACTTTTTGGATAACAATTACAACTTTTAGATTAAACGTTGAATTGTATTAACTTTTTGATTTCAACGAATGTTTGATTGTTCCTGAACTTATGTTAAATTGTTACTGTACAAATAAAATTTCAAATTCGCCCCCTTTACCTATATCAGTTTTTTTGCATTATAAATACGTATTTCGACTACAAAGTAGTCATCATCAGTATAAATTAGCTAGTCGTAATTTACTATTTGACAATTAGAAATAGATAGAAAGTCGAGATCAATAGACAAAAATAAAAATAAATAGAAAATTAACTAAATTAAAATATACTAAATTTTAAATTATATTGCAATTACTCTTGTTAAAATTTCCTTCATTCACATTTATTCCTGTTACCTTACTCTTATTAAAATTACTCTTATATTGTCTCAGGATATGTTACTCGGGAAGAAGTCGGGACTAGAAAATAATTATATTACTAACATTTTTATAAAATAAACATTTATTTTTTTTAATAAAAATACGTTAGTTAATAAAATAATACTGTTTGAATATATCATCATATCAGTCTAAAATTTATTTAGCATGAACTTTCATATGAGTGTTTAACACATTTTTAAAACCAAAAGCTTTACCACAAACGGAACACGAAAATGGCCGTTCTCCAGTATGTGTACGCATATGATTTTTCAACAATGTTTTCGTATGAAACGCTTTATTACAAGTTGAACATATATGGGGTCTTACATCCATATGTGCAGTCTGTATATGCACTTTAACATGTGATTGTAACTTATAACTTTTACCACAAATCGAACAAACATGCTTTTTCACATCCGAATGCATAATTGCCATATGATTTGTTAACGATCCAGAACTTCCTAACACTTTATTACAAATTTTACACGTATACTTTTTAATAATGGCATCTCTCGTATGTCGTTCCTTGATATGACCTCGCAACGCATACTTATTCCGATATATTTTATTACAAATATGGCATCTATGAATGGTAGTCTTATCATGTGATTCTAAATGTACCGTTAAACGACCCGGTACAATTAATTTACCACATACAAAACACATTTCACGTCGTTCTGGATCGATGTGTTGTAGCTTAACATGTGCAGTTAATGCAAAATTATGTTTAAATTTTTTATCACACATTGAGCATGCGTATGGTCGCATTTCTGAGTGAGCACTTTGATGATCTTTTAGCTTATACTTTAACGAGAATACTTTACCACAAATATCACATATAAATTCTTTTTGAGAATGCATTTGTTGAGTATGTTGATCTAATTGTAACGGATGATAGAACTCAATTGAGCATTTATCACAATGGATTGCGTCCATTTTATGTGTGTTCTTATAATGAGCTCCTAACGCACTTAAGACATAGAATTTTTTTGAACATTTATCACATGCGTATTTAGCATCACCTAAATGCCGTATTTGATGTTTTTTTAAATTTTCCAATGCATAAAATCCTTTGTGACATGTGTCACATTTATATTTCAATGAACGATTTTTGTTATGTGTCTCCAAGTGACGTAATAAAGTTGTACGTGTACTTAATTCTTTGTTACATACATTACAAGTTAGATCGTATATTTTGTATTTGGTAACTAAAATATCAGCTAATGATTTTTGTCGAGTTGATTGTTCTTTGTCTGAAAAATCATCTTCATCATCAGTATTATCGTCGTGTAGAGATGATAATGTTGATGAAGACTCTTCATTCTCAGCAAGGTCTACATCAGATTTTATATCAGTCTCTTGTTCAATTTTTAAATAGATTTTATTTTCTCGATCTAATTCAATTTCATTTTTCATAATATCTTGTTTATTTTCATCCGTTTTCTCTTCTTGTAACAATGTGTTGTACAGTATTTCCGAGGATAAGACACATTGTTGTTTAAAATCATAAGCATTTTTTAATTGGCTATAGCAATTTTTACAAATTTGTTGTGGCAATTTGTCGTTCAGAATGACCTAATAAAAAAAATTCATTAGAGTGGAGTTTGTATATAATGAAACTGAAGTGAAATGGCAATCAGATCATAATATAAAACGAAGAAGTCTAATATTCCATTAATTTAGATAGTTAATTCTTACTAAATACAAAGATGCTAGCATTAGTATGAACTAGTTAAATGCACGGTAGGATTTTGCTTCAATTGACACCCCCACCCTCTTGTATAAAGCAATACTGAATTACTTTATTTTGACTATGTAATTTCAATATTTAGAAATTATCATAAACACACTAACTGTTTACACTCTACAAGAATCGTTATTAACTCATCACTAATTAAACTTATCAGCACAATATTTTTAAAAATTATTCCTGGAAACATTTGGAGTATTGCTTATTTCTTTTTTGTGTCTATCCCATCTATTGTTAGTATAGTTGCCTTTCGGTTATGTGCTAATAAAAGAGTTGATTAGCGTTTAATTAATTTGGGGGCGTTCAAGTATTACGTAAGCTGGTTTAGGGGGAAGTGGGTGCATTTTTATCTTCCTGTTGCTGTCAAAGGGAGTGGGGGATATCAAAAACTTACGTAAGATAAAAAAAATATATAACAATAAAAATGTTTTTAAAACAATATTTATAATCTAAATTAATAATACGATTTTTAATATTTTATTATGGTATACCGAATTTCTTTTTATATTTCTTACTAAAAATAATTTGTGTATTCCGAGAATTGACTTTTCACTACTAAGTATAGAGTTTTTTTTAAATATACCTACCGATGTTCAATTCGGGGAATTCCCGGCTTGCAAGGATGGCTTGAAACAAATAAATATAACGTTCATTGTTCTCTGTTTAATGACATTGTCTATCGACTGTTTTATTTTTTTAGTTTAAATGAAAATTTTATTATGAAATTTTAAGAGTAATAATTAATTAAATATAATTAATTTCTAAACTGTACATGGCTGAACAAAGATGACATTAATAATCCAACCGATTTTACGAATTTTAGCCTGAATTGTGAAGATGAGCTACCAATTGTTAATGATGTAGAAACTTGGATACGGAGCCCGTGGACAAAAAATGATTCTTAATTTTCGAAAGAAAAAATAGGTCAAGGAAATAAAAAAATTTAATTTTATTAACACTTTAATTTTTAAAATAATTTAAACACTTTTCGCAATTTTCTTATTTTTGCTTATACAGGGGGTGGGGGTCTAAAATCATAGAAAGTTTGCTTACGTAATACTTGAACGCCCCCTTTGATACTTAAGTAATATGGCTGAACATTTGTAACATTATTATGACATCAATGTTTTGATATAAAAATATAATATCACTTAATAAAAACGACTAACTTTTTAACCCGACTTCAAAAAGGAGGATGGTTCTCAATTCATCTGTATTTTTTTTTTTTTTTAATGTGTGTCACCTCAGAACTCCAGCATTTATGAACCGATTTTGAATTTTTGGTTTTTTTTTTTAAAGGGTTTGGTTTCCCATTGGCACCAAATCGCATTCTGATGACGGGATACCCGAGAAATCGAGGAAAATCCTCAATTTGTATGTGATAACCAATTTCTGCGAATTTTTTTTTTTTTTTTTGAAAGGGTATACTCATTCATAATGGGAAAATAAGAAAATTATTTTAAAAACCGACTTCAAAAAAATATTTTACAAAAAAAACCGACCCCAAAAAAAAAAAATTTTTACAAAAAAAAAAACAAAATGCATGTAAAAAAAACTGAAAATCTGTTACGAAAAAATGCACTAAAAATTTAAAAAAAAAAAAACGGATAAAAAAATGTGTTCTAAAAAAATGCACTACAAGTTAGTAGGTCGTTTAGTTGGTCTACCCATATTTAGACAAATAAAATAAGTTATAGAACTTCAAAGTCACTAAAAAGCGTGAAATAAAACCTATTTTGACAAAATGGAAACCCGACATCAAAAATCAAATATAACAAAAAATGCACTAAAAAGTAAAAAAATAATTGCATATTCTTGTGCCAATTTTAGTTCACCTAAGCAAAATTTTTTAAATATATATGTACAATTATTGTTATTTTTGGAGGCGGTGTCCAAAAGCTATGTGAATTTCTCTATGCTGACACCGACTCCAAAAATAACAATAATTGTAAATATATATTTAAAAATTTTTTGCTTAGGTGAACTAAAATTGGCACAAGAATATGCAATTATTTTTTTACTTTTTAGTGCATTTTTTGTTATAGAATAGTTGATTTTTGAAGTCGGGTTTCCATTTTGTCAAAATAGGTTTTATCTACTTAAGTACTTTTAGTATCTGAAACAGGCAAACGACATGGGAGCCGCCTTCGTTTAAGCTACCTAAAACGAAGGCGGCTCCCATGTCGTTTGCCTGTTTCAGATACTAAAAGTACTTAAGTAGATAAAACCTATTTTGACAAAATGGAAACCCGACTTCAAAAATCAACTATTCTATAACAAAAAATGCACTAAAAAGTAAAAAAATAATTGCATATTCTTGTGCCAATTTTAGTTCACCTAAGCAAAATTTTTTAAATATATATGTACAATTATTGTTATTTTTGGAGGCGGTGTCCAAAAGCTATGTGAATTTCTCTATGCTGACACCGACTCCAAAAATAACAATAATTGTAAATATATATTTAAAAATTTTTTGCTTAGGTGAACTAAAATTGGCACAAGAATATGCAATTATTTTTTTACTTTTTAGTGCATTTTTTGTTATAGAATAGTTGATTTTTGAAGTCGGGTTTCCATTTTGTCAAAATAGGTTTTATCTACTTAAGTACTTTTAGTATCTGAAACAGGCAAACGACATGGGAGCCGCCTTCGTTTTAGGTAGCTCATAGCTGCAAATTTTAATTTCGCACCAGATTCATCATCTTCTGTGAATTCCATGTTAACAAGGTACTCTTAACATTAATTTTGATAGGACTATTGAAATTTTGAGGTCATGGGTTCGATTCCCACCCTACATGTGTATGATTTTTCATTTCAAGCATTTTACGTCAAAGAATCTTATTGTTAGAGTTGAAGGGAATGATGATTCCAGTAATTGAAATCTATTTCTATAAAAGTAAAATAGACACAATTTTGGAATTCAAACCAAACTTTATTTTTCTAATAAATAATGTCAAATACAGCTAGTGGATAGATACTGAGGTAACAACATGTAGTTACCTAAATAATAAGAGGAATACGTAGTGATTCCGCGAAGGTATCTAAATATGAAAGTATATTGAGTTTTAGTAGCGAGCCCACTACATACCTCCCCCCACCATTTAACAAAAAAAAACTAAGAAAAAGGTTGATCACAAAACATCCTTGTTCAAAGAAAAAAACTTTTTTAATTAGTGACCAACCTTATATTTTTAATGTTCAGACATATCATATTACTTAAATGTCAAACTCAGAAAACGCTGGTTACTTCCGTTGGTATAATATATCCGAAAGGCAATCATACTAATAATGGATATAAATAGACGCTAGTTTACAAAAAACAATTAATAAATGTTAATAGTAAATAAATAAATAATAAATCGGCATCAAAAGATAGTGATATATTCTACTAGCATAATATCTTAGGAAGCTCAGCGGTAGATCATTGGTCTATAATGCAAGAGGTCGTGGGTTCGATTCTCACTCTTCTAGATGATGTGTATGATTGTTCATATCAAGCTTTTTATGTCAAAGAATGTAATAAAGACTCTAGACGGCATAAACTTATGTTTTATTCGAGGTGGTGAAGATAAAAGTCTGAACAAAGTCGGTGAAGAATGTTTTATCATAGTTGATCACTGACATTTAGACAATTTTTATATCAGGTCAATTTTCATATCTTACTTTTACGATTTCATAAACTTTCAAATATAACTGCCTTTACCATGTAAAAGTATTATATTACATATTCTTTTATCTATGTACGAATGTATTCATACTAATTTATAATCTAGGTTTCATTGCATACAATTAAATATTTAAAGGGGTTATTAAAGTGTTAAACTTAAGAATCGACTAGATTATTAGACATATTTTCATAAATGTTGATTACGACCACAATCCGATAAAAATATTTGATTTTTCATCAAATTTTACTACTTACTTGTACAGATGTACACTCTTCAACCATATAAATAATTTGAGGTGATGAAAACGATATCATATTTTCTCTATTTAACATACATATTCGACATATTATTTTAAAATCACTAAACTCAACTGCTGTACTCATGTTTCAAGACACACATGTGAATAAATAAATCTTTTTTCAAATCATATTAGTAATGTTATTCGAGATTAAAGTATAATTCATGAATGTAGCATCTTTAGGTGATTGTCATGAAAATTATGTTAAAGCAGCCCCAAAAATATAACCCCTCATGGTATTTGTCTACCCAGAAATTTTAATCTCTAGAAATTTGAGCTTAGTCGCTTTCAAATTTCTACATATAGAGTTCGTAAGGTAACGAAAACCACGGGTTAGTATATTTTGGTTTGTTATAAATTATAATGGTTCAAATTTCCACTGGTATGTAAATTACCACGTGTTTAAATCATAGAGATAATATATATATATTATCTCTATGGTTTAAATAATTGTGTATACAGGACTGGATTAAAAATTTTTAGGCCTAGGCTATTTTAATAGAAAAAGCCGATTAACAAAATATTTGTTATAAAAAAATACACAGTATTCAGAATTATAAATTTTTGTATAATAATTCGAGACGAGTACCGTTGATTTGATACAAACAAAACAAATTTTATAACTTGTGATTAATGTGGCGCTAGAAATACATTCATTGTTAGGATTCTGATTTTATTGAAGAGAAGCAAAAATTCGGAAGAAAAAATAGGTCAAGGAAATAAAAAACGAACATCAAACTACTTTCAAGTTGAATTTAAGTCGTTCCAGTGATATAGCTTTTGAGATTGATGAAAACGAAAATATACGTAATGTTAAAAAATCTTAATTCAGATGTTTGAATAATTCAATAAAAATCGGAAGAAATAAATGATTTGCTCTTAAAACTGGTCTAAAGCCGGCACAGTGATAATCCTTATCTTAATAAATTCTTCAATTTATTTATTTTTTTAATAAATCATTTATTTAAAAAATATCTATAAATGTATTAAATCTTTTTACATTTATAAAGAAAACAGAAATAAAATTAATCAAATAACAAAACTTATACTACAATATTTGAATTGTTTTTCCGTTTCCAAAATTAATAGTGGAAAATTTTCGAATGAAGAGGTGCATATTATGTTTTTAATTGAAAAGCAGGTTTGCGAGAAAAGAATTTTTTTGTACAGATGTTTGACCCATAAAAATTTGATTATGAACTTTAGGGATATCATTCAAAAAGTAAATACATTGTTTTCAAAATACCTTCCTTTTATGGTTCTAAAGGTCAAGGGTCACGAAAAACGGTTTTTAGCAAAAATTTCGTTAACGGTCACTTTAATCGAAAAATCTAGTGGTAATTAAACTTGTATTTTAAGAAATTGCTTACAAAAAGATATATTATTTTTTCGTAAAACTAACGATTTTCGAGAAAATTTGATTCAAAAAGTTGTAACATAAATTATGCACTCCTCAACGTATGTGTCATATGTAATTAAATATTGAATACGGCGTTAATTTAAATATTCAAAAATTTATTTTCGATAAAGTTATTATCATGTCAACTAGTTCAACGAGTCAAGAAAAATTCCTTGGAAATGCAAGCAACAAGCGTAGATTTATTTCTGTTATATGAAAAATTTCAAGCTGCAAATGTCAATGTAAAACAAGCTCAAAATGATGCTGATGTTCTGATCATTGAAACAGCAATTGAAGAACAAGTATTGTTGTAGGTGAAGACGTAGACTTGTTAGTAATATTGATTGAACGGACGCCATAAGAACCATACTAATGAATAACATTCGTAATAATAAAAATAAGTAAATAAATCATCTTTTTTGAAAAAAACAAATTCATTATAATTTTTTTTATAATCATTTTTCAAACAAAAAAAAAAGATAATTTGTTGTTTTTCTTTTCATAAATAATATTTTTCAATCACAAATAGACGTGGATTACGCCTATTGAGAACACCACTTAAAAACAAAAAAATAATAATACTATGTTTTTTGTAAGCATTTTCCTAAGCTACAAATTTAATAACCACTATTTTTCGATAAAAGTGATCGTGTTAACAAGTCACTTTTTTCGTGACTTTTGACCCGAGTAAAATTTTCAGCGGCACACGTATCGATGGGAATTTTTGAGATTTTGTTTAAAGTCATAAAAGGAAGATTAATGCAAAAATCCAACTTTTCGGGAATTTTTCCGATGTTTGGCCCTTTTTTTTGTCTTTATTCTCTGAGTGAAAATTATTGTGTTAAGCATTGCCATTTAATGAATCAACATCTCAATTCGATATCAACTAAAAATCATTAGAATACTGCACTTATTTCATATCATGTGTCTTCATATGTGTTTTTAAAATTGATTTTGAACCAAAAGCCCGACCACACACTGTACATGAGAATGGCCTTTCGCCGGTGTGTGTACGCATGTGGTTCTGTAAAATAACTTTTGTATGAAACGCTTTCAAACAAACATTACATGAGAATGGACGTTTATCTTCATGTGTATACCGTACATGTGTTAATAAAGCTCCCGGTGTTTTATACCGTTTTTCACACAATTGACATTGATACGATTTATCTTGTGTGTGTGACATCATATGTATCTTTAAATCTTTGGGTGAGATAACTTTACGTCCGCATATTGAACATAACAACTTATAATGGCAATCTTTATTCGTATGTTTATGTTTCACATGTTGTTTTAACGTTTCCTGGCAATAATATCCTTTTTCACAAAAATCACACTTATAAAAAGTACCTTTGTCATGTGACTTTAAATGAGACTGTAAACTTCGACATAATATCGATTTACCACACAAATCACATACTTCACGTGGTTGAGGACCACCGTGACATATTTTTTTATGTTTGGTCACTTCAAAATTAAACTTAAATGATTTGTCACAGATATCACAGTTAAATGGACGATCATTGGAATGGGACGATTTATGACGCTTTAATAACTTTGTTGTTTTACACACTTTTCCGCACACATTACATATTTTTTGTGCGTGTAAACGCTCATGCCGTTCTTCTTGTAATGGATGGTATAAATTTAGACCACAATCTTTACATTTAGTTGGTTCTACTTCGTGTTTCTTTTTCATGTGTAACGCAAGAGGATGTAACTCGTAAAATTGTTTGTTACAGATGTTACAGTTAAACTGTGGATTACCTTTGTGTCGGTTTATATGTTTTGTTAAATTACCTGGATCTGAAAAACTTTTGTTACATATCGTACAGTTTAATTGTATTATTCGTGTCTCGCTGTGTGTGTTCAAATGACGCGCTAATGCTAACATGCTCGGTAACGTTTTTGTACAGATGTTACATGTTAACGTGGAAATCGTACACTTATCACCGTCCATTAATTTCATATGGTTGATTAATACTTGACTTTTTGGTGTTTTATTTTGTACACGATCAGATAACTTCATTTGATCCTCACTTTCATCGTCTTCTTCATAATCTTCATCGGCATCATCTTTTAAATCGGAAAATTGCCATGATTCATTTGTTGAATTTTCTGGAAATTCTGTAAAGTCGTCAATCGATGGTGTGGGTTCCGTTTCCGATTTAAATTCATTTTTAAAATTATCTTGTATTAATTCAATTTTCATTCTATTTAATTCCGCTGATTGTAAAGGCGCTAAAGGGAAATTGTTAAATTTTTCAAGTAAAGTTTCTTCCAATTTGATTGAAATATCCGTGGAAATTTGTCTAAGAATCTCATTTGTTAATTCGCATTGTTGTTTAAAAAAATAGGACTTGAGTAATTGTTCTAGGCAATCCATGCAAATTTGATTGGGGAAATTATCGTCGCTGGGAACCTAGAACATTTTGATGTTTATTAATTATTATGCCTGAGTAAGCGTATACCATACACATGAAGACTTACTTGTATGCAAGAGCATTGCTGTAACATGTTTATGATTTTCATATTTTTCAAAATGGCCATATTTTTTTTTCTAACTAAGCATGTTCGACAGATTTCATTAAAATCATTCAAACTTATTTGTAAACTCATATTTAGGTATCTATTGGAATAATTTTTCATTAATTTAGTTGCATTATTACCTCTATATACAGACTCCGCTATAATATCGTATGTACTAAATATACCTCCATATTCAGACTAAAATGATATATGTAATATAGAATAGAGGTACTGCAGTTTTTTAATGATGAAAATCGAGATAAGATTTCACAGAATTTTCACACTTGAAGCCTCCGTTGTCTAAAATACCATTTTTGAACATTGATTTGTCAATGCATGAAACGAAAACATCTGAAGGAAATTTTTTGGCATCCTTTTTCAAAATTTTATACTTTGATTTGGTCAGAATCAATTCGATTTTCATAAAAAAATATTTAAAACAAAAGTTGTGAATATTTTTATAACAAATTTTATATGAACATTTTTTTTGAAAACTAAATGAATTTAGTACAAATCAACTGCAAACATGTGAAAAGGAACGCCACTTATGGAGTTTATAGTGCGCTATACATGGAACCTTGTAAAAAAGACGTTCTTTACAGTTTGAACTGAATTCTTTATAACTGGACAGAGGTTCACTTTTATACCTATGCTTATGGGTATAAACGTAAAGTAACGAACCCTTAACACAAGAAGGTACTAAAACTTTGTAGTGCCTTGTGTAGTGGAAATACATGTGACAACCACACAAATACTAACACACATTCTTACACTTACATAGTTAAGGAGTACTAGGAGTACTCTTCAATTAATTGAAGTACTAGTACTCCTCAACAAGTAGTAGTAATCCCAATTGAGATTAATGGCGTAACATAGGGTAATCTGTCCAGTTATTTACGCCTGCGAAAACTACATTGAATAATGTGATGCGTATATTATAGTGGTATTACCTAAGGGGTTAATCCAAAATCTTTCCAGTTATTTACGCCTGCGAAAACTGCATTGAATAATGTGATGCGTATATTATAGTGGTATTACCTAAGGGGTTAATCCAAAAAAAAATCCCTCCCTCACTCTTTGTTTCGCTGCATCACACTTTTGTCAACCCATCATACCTATTAATGAGTCACAATACCAGACAACCAAATGAATAATATTTTATGATTATTAGTTACGTACAAAAATTATGTCTAAACAATGTCATTTATAATAGAATTTTCTTCAATACAGAATTATTTTTATTCTTTGGAGATTATTGTATATCTTTCTACTTCATACCGCGAACAAAAAATAAAATCTGAAAAAAGTACGCCACGTTTGGGCGGACCCTGTCCTTCCTCTTCGTCACATATCGTTATGCAAAGCAATTGTCCTTCCTCCCCCTATTTGCGTACGCATTTAATGAATAGGCCCTAAGTTCTAGCCAAAATCTTTGCCTATGGTTCTAGCATTTTATAGTTACATGAAGTTAAATTTTAGTTCGAAAACGCATTATAAAAACAAAATTGGTTTGAGATACAAAGCCTAGAATTATATGAAAAGTATGTTTACTTTGTGAAATAATTATCGAAAAGAATGCCAACTCTTGAAATTTGAGTTGTACGTTTTAGTGTGATTGAAATTTGAAGTATATTTGAATGAAAAATCACACAAAATTTATTGCTATGGTTTATCCATTATTCAAGATTAATGGTGCCACAAGGACAGCACTCCAGGTACTCAAATCTAAAGCTCAGTTGTTCAACTCTCAACTGTGCCCAAAATATATATATTTTTTGAAATTATCTTTAAAATTATACTTTAATAAATTGTAGACCGGATATAATGATAATAAACACTAATAAATTACAGTTTTTCGATATTTTTCCCTGACTGTTCTTGCATCACGTTTAATTGGCTGAACCGATTTTGATACGATATTCACCGGATGGTAGAATATTTGGCAATCCAAAATCTTCAAATACAAAATATTTATCCCATAAAGACAAACAACTTTTGTTTGAAAATTTTTGCCATACACCCAATAGTTTCAATTTAGTAACAGGCAATATCGTGGGAGCGTCTTGTACTAGACAACAAAAATAGCGTTCTAAAGGCTATCGAAAAAATGTTTCGAATAAAAGTTGTTAGTATTTATATAATGAACAACTTTCATTCGAAGTATTTTTTCGAAAATCAAATTAATAAGGCACAAAACAAAATTTTGAAAAAAGAACGCTATTATTGCTGTCGATAGTGCATGAATACAGAGGTCGTATCAGTGTTTCACACCAAATGCGTTTGAAACATGTTCAAAACGTGGTTAAACATATATTCTCGAAAACTTATATGAAATTTTTTTCTAGGAGAACAAAGTACGCTTTTAAATGGTAAAAATTTGCTTAAATTTAAAATAATGTTGAAATTAGGTAGCTATATTAAATTTTTAATGCTCGAAAAATAGTTTGTTTTGTAATTTAATTTGTTGATAAATGAAATAAATAAATCAAATATGATGTAATGTATTCCATCAATTAAATGATAAATATTTGTTTTGAACAACTTGTGACCTTATAAAGCCCCCCGCAATATAAATAAATTTATTAAAAAAATGTATTGATATAAACCCTTGATCTTGATTCAAAGCAGTTAGTGTTTATTGACCACTGTTATTGACTGCCGGCGTTTATCTTTGTGTGTTGTTAAGCTAATTAGCTTAATTCGACTTAACTCTTTCAAATAAAAAATGGCATCTCCTGGCGATTTAGGTACAATTTTTAATTTTTTCTAATATTAGTGGTTTTAACATTGATATGTATATATCAATGGTTTTTAAACAATTTTTATTTCAATTGTATACTCTTTAAACTTTCCTAAACAAGGGATTTTTTTTAAATCTAAAGGCAATTTTAATTAAAACATATTACCTAATTTAATTAACACGTTATTGATAAATGAATTAATTTTACTTTCAATATTTTTCAGCTTTGTTAAGTGTATCCGATAAAACCGGGTTAATAACACTTGGAAAAAGTTTAAGTGACCTTGGATTAACTTTAGTCGCAAGTGGAGGTACTGCAAAATCATTACGTGAAGCTGGTCTTAAAGTAAAAGATGTTGCAGACATTACAGGTGCCCCAGAAATGTTGGGTGGACGTGTGAAAACACTCCATCCTGCAGTTCATGGCGGTATCTTATCCAGGTAATGTGGAATTTATTTAGAAATTTTTCAACAAATTTTAATGGTTTTATATTTATGCAGATTAATTCCATCAGACCTTGCTGATTTAGCTGCACAAAAGTATGATTTAATACGAGTTGTTGTTTGTAATTTATATCCATTTGTGGATACTGTCTCAAAACCTGGAGTAACTATTGAAGATGCAGTTGAAAATATTGATATTGGTGGCGTTACATTGTTACGTGCAGCAGCTAAAAACCATGCACGTGTCACAATTTTATGTGACCCAAATGATTACGACAAAGTTGTGGACGAAATGAAAAGTTCATCGTATAAAGATACTTCATTAAACACTAGGTAAACTTTAAGAATTATAATATGATCCTACTGTTCAATCAGAAAATTGTAAAAATTTTCTTCTTGTAAAAATTCGGGATATTTTCATTTTTGTGTTTAGGAATTCTAATAAAAATTCAAAGTTTTTAACTTTGAACGACTTGCTTCATTATCTTGGATAAAAGATGTTTAAAAACAGTTTTCTAAAATATGTAAATCTAAATAATAATATTTATTTTCAATTAGTTTGACGAAAATCAAAATCTACAACTTCAATCTAAAACATTTTTTTTCTATACCTTTTTCTCAGAGATAGGGATATGAGTTGTAAAAAAAATGATAATCGTTAAGTTTGAGATTGGTAAAAGTTATAATAATTATATGTTAGGAGTCTACGTCAATTTTGTTAAGCAACTTACCAATTAATTTATTTTAGCGTAGCAAGTCTATTAATCCATTATTTAAGGGCTATATATTTTATATTTTACAAATTGTGTTACATTTTTAAGACATTGAGTACACAAACTTAAAAATACGACAAATCTCAAGAATAAATTACCTTGATTTTCAACTAGGCTTTATTATATCCACTAAACTTAGGGGAAATCCCCCAATCTGACAGCACTTACTAAGCAAAAAGGGGACAAAAACTAAGTTGCTTAGTATCTGTCTAGTATCCTGACAAAAAATTAAGTTAGATACACTTAGTAACTTCTTAGTTTTCTGTGGACTTAGTTATTTTGAACACGACCATTACAACGCAAGCATCGTATAGATAAATAGAAGGTTTAAACTATGTTTTTGAAGTGCTGGATTGATTTAATGCTTTACTCACCACTAAATTTTAATTTTTTGAGAATAGAATGCAGTGATTTCGTTTTTTCTCTGCCATGAGAAATTAATTATATATAGTTCATGGGCAATTAAATCACAAACAATTAGTTGTAACCGTTTGTTTAAATATCGGTAGTGTAAAGGTGTACCGATCGATAAATATCAATACGGGAATGTTATTGTTATGTTTTAAATACGTTAATGTAAGAAAATATTTTACATTGTTTCATTTTTAGAAGCACTGCTTTCGAAAAACACATCTATCTTAATTCTGGACTACCAAAAAATAATTTTTTTGTATTTTTTTGTAGGCAAACATTAGCATTGAAAGCCTTCACACATACTGCAGACTATGATTTAGCAATTTCTGATTATTTCCGCAAACAATATTCAGCTGGCGAATCACAATTAACTTTACGTTATGGAATGAATCCACACCAAAAACCAGCTCAATTATTTACAACTTTATCAAAGTTACCATTAACAGTTGTTAACGGATCCCCAGGATATATTAACTTATGCGATGCCCTAAATGGATATCAACTTGTTAAAGAATTAAAACAAGCCTTAGGATTACCAGCAGCTACAAGTTTTAAGCATGTATCACCAGCTGGTGCTGCAGTTGGTAATCCATTAAGTTTAGAACAAGTATGCATTTTTAATAATATTTCTATGTCCAAGATAATGAAGTTATTTTTTGTTTAGGCTAAATTATGTATGGTTGACGATATATTAGGGCAATTAACACCAATTGCAACTGCGTATGCTCGTGCTCGTGGTGCTGATCGTATGTCTTCATTTGGTGATTTTATTGCATTAAGTGATGAATGCGATTTACCAACGGCTAAAATTATCTCACGTGAAGTATCTGATGGTATTATTGCTCCAAGTTACAGTGCAGAAGCTTTGGAAGTTTTAAGGAAAAAGAAAAATGGAGGATATTGTATTTTACAGGTACTAAAAATTATTATTACAAGCAATTTTTCCCTGTTTGTTAGGGAAAAATTTTACAGTAAAAATTTCGACTAGTTCTCTAATTGTTCTAGAGCTTTGAAATTTTCACTGAAATAGAATTTTGGTAGAAGTGTTGATAAATATTGGTTGGTAGTGGAAGCGTTGGAAATTTAATTTGAATTTTTAGTCTTGAAATATAAAAAACTTTAATATAATAGCCTAAAATTAGAAAATAATAAACATAAAATTTTTCCCTCGAATTACCAATACGTGACTATATATATCAAAGATTGGGTCGTTCAGGTTTTCAATGTTTAGGAAAGTGGATTTATCGTTTTAAATTAATTGTCAAAACATTTAAAACTTGAGCGTCCTAAGGTTTTATATACTTTTAGGTACATATTGGTGACTCGAGGAACAAAAATTTTTATTTTCTATTTTTTTAGTTTAATAAATAAAAAAAATTTTATGTCTATTATTAAAATTTTGATTAGACACAATAATATTTTTCTGTTTATTATTAAAATTGAAAAATAAATTTGACGTCAAATGTTAAACTTTGACATATTCCTTATCTTTGCAAAAGGTCAATTTCAATAATAGAATTTTATAAGATAAGTTCGATTTGATAACATGTGTCGGATATCCGTTCGATTTGTTATTGTTTCTTTTATATTAGCTCGGACGAATAGTTCCTAAAGACAGTTGATGATAAAAAAGTAACTTACGTAAATTGTCGTATAATATATTTGTTGATCACGGCTTAACTCTATTTTTTAGTATTTGAAATTGATATTCATCTTTATTTAATACTTTATTCAATTTTATTAACAAGCCTCGACTGTGCTCGGTTGAAACTCACTAGAACATAGTTGAGAAGGGTGGTGGGACTCTTGACAGGACACTGTCGATTGAACTACCACCTTCATAATTTGGGGATCTCTGATGACCCCACTTGTATGGAGGACGATGAGACCTCCATATATGTGATTTGCACCTGCAGGGTGTCAGGCATAGAATGTTTGGGTCCGAAACCCTGGATCCATCAATCCTGGGAGCAATCTCGGCGGAGAAGCTGTCGGCTTTCTGTGCGGTGTCTGGCCTCGACATAATCCTATAACTCTATCTGCTTAAAATAGCACCTCTTACCTAGAGACGTCTCGCCTTCGGGTGACAGGTTGTTCTCAAGGAGGACACAGAGGACCTTGGTCTAGGTGCTAGGGACCCATTTGCGGTACCCCTCTTATGTATTATTATTCAATTTTATTAAATTAATCAGTGTAGCTTATTCGCTCCTTATAGTTTTTTATTAAATAATAACGGGTATCTTAAATTTTATTGTTATTTACCATTCGTTTTCTGGCTACCAAATATTTTTTCACATACTTCAGCCAGTGAAAATATCAAATTTGAAGTAATACGAATGGTGACAATTATGAATAATTTCCACATTCTGTTAATAGGATAAAATTTTAATAAATAAGGGAAAAATTACCGCCTTCTGAAAAATGCATAGAACTCCAAATATCCGGATCGCTTTGAGGCAAAAAAGGCGCATGCAAGTTATTTTTGTAACAGCGAACATTGGGAAACTCTCTTTCTGAGCTGATTATTTGCGAGAATTATCCAATCTCTTTCCTAACAAACTTTTGTATACGGCAGACGTATTTAAAAAAAAAACTTAAATCGATTAGTATTCTATTTACTCTCCCGTTCATTAAAATTGAATCAATTGAAACATTATAAGTGTTACTGTATGTAATATATTATACATAGATTTAGTAATATATATACGTTTAGAATGTGACTTACTGGTACATTTTTTATGAACGGGAGTGTACGTTTCTGGTGATTATTTTAGTGATCTGAATAAATTGTATGACAAAAATGTATTAAATCTAGAAATTCCGCGGCTTCACCAAATTTCTATTTCGTGGCGTATATTCGAATTTCATCATGAGATACAACAATTAGAAAAGGATGAAAATCGACTTCCTAGATCTGTTTACAAACTTAATTACATACAAGTCAATTGAAAATATATAATTGTATAATATAGCTTATCGCAGCGGTTTCGAGTTCGAATTGTGTTTTAAGCATTGTTTACATGAAAAAATGTTTTAAAAGTAAAGTTTTAGGCACAACTGGTAAATTTTATACCATCCGGTGAAAAATCGATTCAGCCGCCTAACGTCGTAATGCGGGAACAAATAGTCAAACATTTTTAAGCCGTTTTTTGGTATTTATGTTCATTATATTAATCAAATTTAGCATTATAGAATCGACCCTATCTAAAGTTGAAAGTGCAGTCTTTTTAGCGAATTTCCTGAAAGGAAATAGAGCTATTGGTCCCGTACCGAAGTCAAAATTTCGCAAAAATTTCTTCAAATGTCCATCGATCCTACCTAGTAGATGTCAAAAATCACCATCTGTAAAATTTATATATATAAATATATATATATATATCATTGGACATATATATATATATATATATATATATATATATATATATATATATATATATATATATATATAAATGTCTGTAATCACAGGTGACAGTTATCATTTTATCCGTATGAAATTTGGTATTTGAGGCGCTTTTGGTATTCAAAAGATTAAGTTCATTAATGGGTAAAATCGAACAAGGGAAAGGGGAGTTTAGAGGAAGGGGGAAACACAAAATTTGACATATCTCCCTTACTATTCAAAAAATCGAAAAATTTATAAGAAGTAAAGTTGTAGGTACTAAGTTTTACTGTAATCTTGTTTCTTATCATTTTTTCTGTTACCCTAATATTTACAGAAATATTGACGGTTTAAGATTGAAAGTTAAATTTCTCAATATCTCTATACGCATTCGAGTTTGAGCAAAAATGATAAGGCGATTAATTGTAGCAAACATGATTTTCTACAACTTTATTCCTTACGCATTTTTCGATTGTTCTATTATTAAGAGAGATATTGTATATTTTGTGTTTTCTTCTTTCCTTATGCCCACATTTTTCCTTGACGTATGTGATTAATTAATAAAATTGGCCTTGCCAATTACTAAAATCATATACGACATTTCATTTTGATCAGACTAAAATTGTGACCGCTAGAAAGTGATTGATGTATTTTAAGGAAATTCGCTAAGTTGAAGCAGCTCCTGCGTAACGAATTTTTACTGTTTCATGCTTTTTACCATGCTATCGATAATCTCCAGACAAAGTTTTATGAATGTTTCTACGCGTATAAAACGTGGAGATATCTAAAAAACAAATGTAGATTAAATATTTATTATAAATAATAAATAACTTATTTCTATAAAAACATATTTTTCTGTTGACGGAATTTTTATCAAATGTTTTGCTTACAGATTGACCCCACATATGAACCTAAACCAGTTGAACAAAAAATCTTATTTGGCTTAACATTAGAACAACAACGTAATAATGCAGTAATTGATAAAACATTATTCTCACATATTGTAACGAAAAATCAAAATTTACCAGAAGCAGCTGTACGTGATTTAATTGTTGCAACAATTGCATTAAAATATACGCAAAGTAATTCAGTATGTTATGCACGCGATGGACAAGTAATTGGTATTGGTGCTGGCCAACAATCACGTATACATTGTACACGTTTAGCTGGTGAAAAGGCTGATAATTGGTGGTTACGTCAACATCCAAATGTATCTGGCATGAAGTTTAAAAAAGGTGTTAAACGTGCTGAGATCTCAAATTGTATTGATAATTATGTAAATGGTACAGTTGGTAAGGATATGGATGCTGCATTGTTTGCATCAATGGTAGAAGTTGTACCAAAACCATTAACTGAAGCTGATAAACAAGAACATATGAAAAAATTGTCAGGTGTTGCTTTGGGATCTGATGCATTCTTCCCATTCAGAGATAATATTGATCGAGCTCGATTGGTTAGTATAATAGTATATTACTCTCTAGTTTCAATTCTTTACTATTCTCAAGCGGAACCAACCAAGTGGCCGAGCGGTATAACGCGTTCTGTCTACTTGGGACTGGGAGGTTATGGGTTCGAATCCCGACATCGCCAGTTTATCAATTATTTAAAATAAAAAAAAAAAAAGGGGCGGTTAATTGGCTAAACTGTCGGCGTATGGACAAGAACGAAGTAACCGGCTATGTTTGTGAAGGTTTTCTACAGTTTCCTTCACGAACTCCAGATGAATATCGGCATAGTTCTTATCAAAGTCGACTGCAGCCGCACAACCTATCAATTCCTAGTTACATCTTTAGGCATCACAATGGACCTTATGGTCCAAGTGTGTCCCGTCTAGGACAGCCGCTACAATCTATCTATTCTCAAGCGGACAATAGAAGTATTCTCCGTAATATTCTTAAATGTAAAATATCTGACTCAAAGATTTCGTAGATTCAAAAGTGGGTATACGGCCGGTATTACACTGTAAAATATCATGTTGTTTCAAATACGATCAATTATGAGCCACAAAACTAGTGCTCATTTTAAACGATGTTTTAGTTGATTTGTAGCATATTTATCCGGTTTTTGGGGAAATTTTTCAAATAAAAGTAGTAAGTATATTATTAATGAACAACTTTTTTTCGAAAACCGAATGAATAAAGCACAAATCAATTATAAAATTTTAAAAAATGAGCGCTATATTGGAGGCCATGTGTACTATGCAAGACTTGTGTTGACAAAAATTATCACCTTTAAATATTAATATATTTTTTAAAAAAAGTCGCCGTACATATTTGTTTTTTTCGTATTAATTTGTTAAGTTCAACTGTTTTTTAAAGAAATATATAGAAGTTTTCCAATTTTATAAAAAAATAGTGTATATGCAAACCGTTTGCGTATCTCGATTCCGAACATTCAAAAAATTATAATAACTATATTATTAAAGTAGCCACCATAATAAATAATGCTTATAAATATTCTTTGAATTATGCAGTTTATATAAATTGCAATAAAATAATGGTGTTGATGGAAATTTGAATTAATCTATACTAATATAATCAATTATAATCTAATTATTTGCAGAGTGGTGTATCCTACGTTGGTAGTCCAGCAGGTTCAACCAATGATCAAGCTGTTATTGATGCATGTAATGAACATGATATTGTGTTAGCTCACACAAATTTACGATTGTTCCATCATTAAAATCATCATTCGATTTTAACTCATGTTAAGATGCGCCATATATATTATTCATTTGCATATTTGTATTGCAAATTTTATCCATTTATGTTTTTAATATTGTTAATTTTTATATAAAAATTTTTTCAAATAAATATTATACTTTAAAATATCACAAATTATTTTATTAAAAAAAATCTGGTATTAAGGTAGTTCCAGCACTGTCTTACATAATCAGGACAAAAAACCGGTTTGCTTTTATTATAGAACAAACATACAACACATAGAGATATTCACCATTCATATATACAAGTTAATGTAATTTTGAAATAAAAAATAATTTTAAACTTTTATATTTCGAAAACAAAACGATTAAACGCGATTTAAAAAAATAGTTGGGTTGGCATGAAGTTTTACATGCTTCTAATGAGAGAGGGTGAGAGAAAACTTTGCTATTAATTATCTCGCGTTCTAAACGGTCAAAAATTCTGAAACTTCGGGATTTATTAGAAAACGTTTTTAGTCTGTGAAAAAAATGAGCAAAATCTGTCGAAAAGTGGTTTCATGCTGGAATATCCTTGAAGTCACACTACCTCTATACACAAACTGTAAAAAAAATTGAACATGCAAGAGCTACGTAGCCTCAGCTGATTTTCTCAGAGGAAGGACGACATTAGATTACATATGAAATTAAGTCACCGTGGCGACAATTTTAATATTATTATTACATTAAACTCGTAAATATTACGAGTTAGAGCCAATGCACACCAAAAGAGTAAAACTGCTTTACACAGTGTTAGTCAGCCTAACACTGTTTTGTTAAAAATAGAACATAGGAAATTACATTGCATGCGCACACTGATAAGACATAGTCAAAACAAAACGTTTTCGCTTAACGTGTTATTAGTGTGCGTATGCAATGTAATTTCCCTATGTTCTATTTTAACAAAACAGTGCTAGACTGACTAACACTGTTTAAAGCAGTTTTACTCTTTTGGTGTGCCCTTACAGAACAAATTGAGGTAAAATTAATTTTGCATTTCCCCCTCTCTCAAAACTCCAGTTTCTCCTTAGCAAATTTTGCTCATTAACGATCTAAGATTTTCAAATACCGAAAGCAAGTCATATACCATTTCTATCGAACTAAAATTAAAACTGTAGAGCTTTCATTAGGCGGGGGTCAACAGTTAATGTTTGGGGGGGAAGGAGGTGTAGGTCACAGACTTAAAAAAAAATTAATTAGAATAAGTAAAAAATCGTATTTTCTTAAAAATTGTAATAAATTATCCATTAAAAAATTTTCGATTATGAAGTTCGTATTATTTCAATTACTAAAGCACTAGAAAAGAGTATTAATCTTGGGTAAAGAATTTATATTATTATTCTTGAAAAACTTTCAAATTAAGAATTAGAATTAAAGAAAACTAGGTTTTTTAAACTAATTAAATATTTGGTATTATTTGAGTTTAAAAACTAAATAAATATAATGAAAACAAAAGTTTATTAAGAACTTTAAGATATCAATATTCGAATAATTGCTAAAGATAATTTTATTCAATTGATAATTTAATTAATTTTTTTCAGATAGTGATTTCTATTCTTAATTTTTTTTAAATATAAAAAATTATTTTGAATAATTAATTAAACTTATATCAAATCAACCATGATTATCAATAACCAATTGGAAAATATTTGTTACTCATGAATTGATTAAACAATAGCATTTTTTCAATAGTAATAAATTACTTAACACGCTAGATTTCATTTCCACCATTTATCTCAATGTAAGATTTGAGTAAGAAGCAATAAAATTATAATTAAAAAAGAAATTATACGATTATGTTCGCAATAAAATTATCTTTATTTTGATTGAAGAGAAGTGTAAATAGATAATACAAACTCACCTGTGTATATCTGTCAACCCGAAAACACCTTTTACAATTAGTAAAATGGCAAACTCAACTTTTCCTTCTTTCAACTCTCAATTGGTACTGAATTTTTTGAGAAAATAAATAAATGAAGAGATAAAAAAAGAGTTAATTAAATTATTTTTGATTAATAGTAGTCCTAAACTGATATTGCTAGTCAACCCAACCGCGATGTGTTTGTTTATATAGCAGGTGTATATTTTCATTAAGAAAAGATATCGATGAAGATAGATTTAGGTCGGAATTTTTGACAAGTAGTACATTTTTTTAAATAAAAGCTTTCCTTATTAAATATTTTTAGTTTTGACTTTTAAGCCACGTCATATAACTTTTCATATTATAGCCGTTTTACACATGTAATTTTTCAAGCAACTATTTATAACGCATATCGTGGTGAGCAAGCGCAGTAGTATTTTTTGATGAAACTATGCAGATATAACAGAATAGAGAGATACTTGCATAAACTTCAGATGTAAGAATAGGGTGATTGGTTTACTATGATCATATGACTGAAGTGGTTGACAAAGAAAGAAATATTTAGCAAGACGAGAGTTATAAGTTAAACTATTAACAAAACATGCGATTGATATATTTCTGCATTACAAAGAGATGTAAGTCTCGTTATATCACATACATTTATTGCGATTGAAAACTTTCACGTGAAAAACGGGCATACTCATCACAATCTCTCACTTGATATTCCCCTGTAAAGATAATAATCCGCCATATTGGGTTCAGATTGACGTCACGTAGCTCGTATTGTACAAAGGGCCACAAAAGTAGCGCTCTTCAAGATTTTTCTAGACATTTTCTACAGACCTCTAAGAAATCCACCCTACCCTCTGCTATCCTCTACCACACCTGCATTGTTTCCTCGAACCTACCCGTCTTCTATGCCAGGACTGAATGACCAGACAGAGCTCCACATTAGTTGTTTTATCTCAGGTTCTCCCATTTCGATTGAACCGAAGACTAGACCTCATTCTGGCTCTGTAAGGACATTCTGCCAGAAGATGGAAGGCGTATCATCCGCTCCTTTACAGTCCGGACAGATCGCACTGTCTTTCAACCTCAAGAGGGATAGATGCCTCAAGCCTGCAGTGACCGGTAAGCACAAAAACCAGATGGTTCCTCTTTTCGGGTTTTGCCAATATCTTTTTTTGGAAATATACTGCAGTATCTTTCCATTTTCTGTACATAGACTTATCCACCCAGTAATTTGTATCTTTTTCAATCGATTTTCGAACAAAAATGCTTTGGATAAGTTGTTCCTCATAAATTGTATTCTAATAATTTTTACTTTAAAAATTTTTCCAAGAAACCGAATAATAAGATATATGTATTAAGATATAACTAAAAAATATTGAAAAATGAGCGCTACATTAGTAGTCCGTAGCCAAATCCCTTTAATTTATACACACATCGAGAGGATTAAATTTGGAACGATTTTAGATATATTATATGGCATTGTAACGCGTGTAATATTTCAAAGCTCCAGCTCAATACGAACTAGTCGAATTTTGTATACAAGATTAGTAACAAACAACATAGGAAGTTAAATAACAGCTTCTAAAAAAGGGTACAAACTCATCTAATAAGACGGTGGCACTTAAAAAAAACTTTTTTTTTAAAGAAAGGACAATAAATCTTTTACAAAAATTTGTAATTTAATGTAAATATTGAAGTATAAAAAAATATTAAAAATACAATTAAAAAAAAAAAAATTACACATCAAAAATATCCATTCAACTAGTAAGAATGAATGATGGTAAACTACGTTTTCAAAAATTTTCCCACAAAAATAATAATTAAACTAATGAATAAATTATTATAAAAAATAATTATGTTAAAAATTACACATAAGTCTAAAATGCTACAATTGGTTTTGAATCACAGAGTTTTTCAACCGCTGTAGCTGAAAAACCATTTATTCAACTTGGAACAAAATCAAATTGAACAATTTGAAAATTAAAATACAGGGAAGTTTATATACGTTTTCATTTCTAATGAAAATAAGTCTTTTTTTTTTTTTTAAACGAATTAAATTACAATCATCGAGGAGAATCGTACAATTTACGAATTAGTATTTATATTTGTATTATGTGTATGAATGAGATAACGTAATAAAAGCATTGTTTTAACAAATAATTAAGTACCAATTAAGGCACATATCTGCATAATATATTTCAAATAAGCGATGACTATTTAACCAACTTAATTCAGAAAGAGACGTTCAAAAATCGAACTGTTTTGAATACAAATTTAATAACAAAAAAAATATAGGATGCATCTTAAGATAGTTGTCTTGCAGTAATTATGTTAAAAAGTTTCAGCTCAGAACACACATCAATTATATGAATAAACTGAGATTTTATACTATACTTTTTGACTTGAATGTACTTCGTATACTTGAATTATATAAAAATGTCAATATATTACAAGTACTTAAACTATGAAGAATATAATAGATAACAGGAGATCGAACGACATGGACAATTCGTCTGTTTTTGCGTCCTCAAAAAAGTGTAAAGATCATAGTAATTATTTTCGCCACTAACGGCAGTGCGACTCTAACGTACCGAATTATTATTATTACATATTAAAATCTAAAATGGGACGATGTTGTGCAGTGAAAGGTTGTTTATGTAGTCGTTCTAGTAAGTGCAAAAAGATAAATTGGTTGGTACCGAAGGTAACCTAAAAAAATTTACACTACTACATCAGCAATTCTTTTAATATTAATTAATTTTTTCTTTTTTTATCAATCTTTTTCTTGTAGAACTAATTGAAATCACTTACCCCACTGATAATCCGTATTAAATTCCGTGCACTGCTTTCGCCAGTGCCCCCTACTGATAAAAAATAGTTACACCAATTCATGGACGTTTATTTAACACTACGTTCGATCTTCTGTTATCTATTCATGGCTTAAACGGTCAATTTTTTTTTTCCAGGGTGTCTAGTTGTCTGGAAATGTCAGGGAATTTTGAGATTCTGGAAAAGTCATGGAATTTCGTAAAATTCTAGGGAATTTCGCATAATCGTATTTAAAATAACTTATTTCTAAAATATTATTACTAATAATTATCTGTTTTGAGGTTTTTGAAAAAATTTTTATGTATGTTACTCATGAAAAAGAATGTGTAGGTTGTTTTATCATATTATCCATAAAAAATGAATATAAATGAACAAATGTATATTTTTCTTAATTTTCCTATCAAGAACAAAATATAATATGAAAAAATGGTCTGGAAAAATTCGAATTCAACTCTGGAAAACCTGGAAAAGTGAGGGAATTTTTTGCCAAAATATTACTAGCACCCTGTTTTCTCAAAATTTGTACCTGTAATGTTAATCGTACAATTTTTGAGAACTATGTTTATCAAAAAGTAAACGATAAATAATTTTGAAATTTTAAATGAAGTTTATATTTTGAATAATTTATCAAAAAATTAGCCAATTTCGTCTAGGCGTTTCACATGACAACTACCTTAAGCTTTACCAATACCTTTAAATTACACAAATTCTACGAAACATATTCATCAATTCACTGTATACTCATTTTACCAAGAAAATTTAATGTACTTAGACTATTTAAATTGTTCGATATTGAATCGACACAAATTTAATCTTGTAGCATTATGCTAGAAATTGAAGCTACAGGATTTGATTCAATGTACTATGGAACACAAAAGTTGATGTCATTTTTTAAATTTTATAATTGACTAGTACTGCCCGTCGCAGCTTCGCCCACGAAAATTGTAATTTTACAGACTTTATATTACTTAGTATTTAAGTAAATATACTGAATGTTTATGCAAAATTTGAAGTAGATTGTACCAAGGAATCACGTTGTCCCATACAAACTTTGCCCCCGTTTTTCACCCCCTTAGGATGCCTACGTCATACAAAGAACACATCCTCCAAGTTTCAGGTCTCTACGATCAGCGGTTAGGCTGTGCGTTGATCCGTCAGTCAGTCATTCAGGACAAAGCATTTTATATGTATAGAATTTGTACCTTATTGATTCGGTTTTCGAAAAAATGCTTCGGATAAAAGTTTTCGTAAACCGAATGAATAAGGCACACATCAACTATAAAATTTAAAAAAAAAAACAACATCAACTTTTGTGGCAAGTGTACAAGTTTCAGCTTGATTGAATCCAAAAAAAAATCAAGAACGGTTAAATAGCCATAAATCGGAGGGGTATACATAATTATTTTAAAACAAAAAACGTGTTTCTTTAAAAAATACTGATGTATTATTTGCTGTCATTTAATAATAATTTCAAATACATTATTTTTTTATTGTTACTTTTTTTTTTTTTTTTTTGTTAAAAAATTATTTTGAGGTAGTTGCAGAGTAACAAATTATTTTAACGATTTTTGAAATTTTTAAAACCTCATCGAAACGAAATAAACATATCAATATTAACACGACAATCAATTCAGTTGAAAGTCGTACTATTTTTCTACGCATTTGTGGATCTAAATCGACTGATATGTTCTAAGGATTTTGCTAATCTCTGTGGAATTGAACAGCAGAATGTGGTTGATGTCTCTGACGATAAAGTTTAATTCAAATAGTTTTGTAAATATTCGAAAAACTTTCACATATAAAATGTTTCTAACTTTATTATTAAAACCAAAAAAGTCTTTGCAACTTTATGTATTTTTTTTTCTTGGTTAAATTTTATACTCTTTTTAAGATACCATCGTTTATGTTGCATAAAGTTGATAATCACAATTAATCCTTTAACTGCTACAACCCCCATTAATGCGCTTGACCTTAGTAGTTTTCCCAGTTCTAAAACCACATTAATATCAGGGATTCTAACGGAACCGAAATTCAGAGGAATGACTTTATTTTATTAAATTTACTGTTAAATATTAATAAATAACTGTAACCGAAACAGTTTTCTTTTGAAATTTTAAAACCGAAACCGTTTAACTTTACAAAACCATAACATAAACTGTTACATTTCTTAAACGGTTAGAATCCCTGATTAATATGAGTGATGCTGTCGTGTCTCTCATGCTCATGCATTATAGCAGTCATGGTGGGGAAGGTAATTTTGATTTTAAAATAATTATTTAGCAGTGAAAGGGTTAAAGACAAATGTTTATGTCAACACTTTATATATCTAAGGAAGGTTTAGTCAGTCGTCTTACTGGTAGTGCGTAAATGTTAAAGGGATTATCACACAACTGTGAAAAACCCTTTTATCGTGTCGAATATTTATATGTCCATTAACAGAGAGTTTATTTGATTGGCAGGGTTCGAAGATTATTATTATACGTATAATGTCGTATTTTAAATGTAATTATCGGAGCAAATTCCTGTAAATTAATTTGAATGACATTTAAACGTGAATACCTCAATCCATACCTCCAATAATTCATTGTATCTAAATAAATGTGGATTGATTATTATTACGTATCCTGAGTATACTAAACAAAAGGATAAATATATTATTATGCAAGAGGATTGATTGTGTGTGTGTAAAGAATCGTTGTTTATGGTTCAAATACAGGGAATTTTTCTAGTTTTGTAGCCAATTCAGGTGTATTATCATTTACAATGAACAAACTGTGTGAATAACCCAAACTTATCGAATATACTTGTACACCTTCAAAACGATTCACTTCTTTTGGTACAGTTGTTGATTTTGTAATATCACCAAGTGCCTGAAACAATTTATTTGATATATAAATTGATATTCTCTTAAGATGTAAAATTATAAGGTCGAAAGAAATTGTGCGTAATATGTATCCGATCAAAAACATAAATGTAAAAAAAAAAATTCGTTACGCAGGAGCTGCGTCAACTTAGCGAATTTCCTTAGAATACATAAATCACTCTCTAGCGGTCATAATTTTAGTGTGATCAAAATGAAATATAATATCTGATATGACTTTAGTATTTGCAAAAATTAAATATATTAATAGCCAAAATAGAACGATGTATAACGATTATAGTTTATAGTTACTATGGAAACGACAATCAAAATTTTTTACAATATATTTCGTGTCAAAAAAACACAAAATATTAAACATCTCTCTTAATATTAGAATAATCGAAAAATGTATAAGGAGTAAAGTTGCAGAAAAGTTTGCTACAATTCATTACTTGATCATTTTTTTCAAACTCTAATGTGAACAGAGATATTTAGAATTTTAACTTTCAATCTTTAATTGTAAATATTTCTGTAAATATTAGTGTAACAGAAAAATGATAAACAAAATTACAGTCAAACTTAGTACCTACAACTTAACTCCTGATAAATTTTTCGATTTTTCAAATATTAAGGGAGATAGTCAAATTTTGTGTTTTCCCCTTCCTCTAAACCCCTTTCCCCTCGTCCAATTTTACCCATTAACGAACTTGACCTTTAGAATACCAAAAGCGACTCAAATTTCATTTCAATCGGAATAAAACTGTGACCGCTAGAGAGTCCACAGACATTTTAAAATAAATAAATAAATATATATATATATATATATATATATATATATATATATACATATATACTAATTTTAGCGATAGTGATTTTTAACATCTAATAGGTAGGATCGATGGACATTTGAAGAAATTTTTACGAAATTTATACATTGTTGCAAAAACAATAGCTGCATTTCCGTTGGAGGAAATTCGCTAAAAAGGGATATTTAAATAAAAAAAATTGACATTTTTCTTAATCTCTATGAGTACAACCTTCATTCCAAATTTCATCAAATTCTGAGGTGGTCAGGTTTATACCCTGTGTTGATTTGATATGGAATGAACCTTTTTCTAAATTTAAATCACTTGTCCGGAATTATTGACCATATAAAATCCTAAAGAGGATCCAAAGCAACAGGTAGATTATATTAAGTTATCTCGTTAAATTCCTGCTCCAAGTTGATCTTTTTTTTTGTACAATAAGCTGTCTTCTATTTACTATTCTGTATCGAATAGTATTAAACAAAAAGGATATATCTTTGGTATTTTAACTTACCAGTTCTCCATAAGTGGGCGAACAACCCCATGCGATTACGCTATTATCAGCTGCAATCATGATGCTTGTATTACCAACACCAATATGTTTAATATCCCATCCAGCTAAATCTTGTACAGGCTTGGGATACATATTAGCTTCACCAGTGCGTTTTGTTTGTCCAAACATGAATAAACTACCTACAAAGCAAAAACAAATTCAAACGAATAGGACACAAGTATTGAAAGTTCGGAACACATAAGCTATATTTAAAATAAATGAATTTCTCTAAAAATTAGCGAAAAATTATGGAAGGTAAAACAGAAAATGTGAATAATTCTAATAGAGACATTCACCATTTCCTCAGGGGTAGTCAATGATTCCAAGAACTGCATGAAAATAGGTGATCAACGAGTGGTTAAATGCTAAACACCGTGATCACTGGGAAAATGTACCGCAGCAAAAGCTCGGGAAAATACTGTTTCGGAGTGCAACCAACAGGCTATCTCTCGATGCACTGATGCTGAACAGGATGCAATTGCGGAAGGTTACCGGATTCATTACCGGACATTATCCCCTACGGAAGCATCTGCACACAATGGAACTCCATAATGGGTCCATTGTGTACAGATTGTGTGGCGAGGAGGAAGAATCATCCAGCCACATTATTTTTGGCTGCGAACCTCTAGGTTACAGCAGATACAAGATATTCGGTGCATCTCACCCCTAATATACGAACCTTAGGAAGACCTGATAAGCAAGCTCCTGGCTATTGTCAACATATGGGAGAAGCGAGTCTCGTGGGACTGAAGTAGAAGGGGGAGCACAATGGACCATATGATCGAAGTGCAATACTTTTTAGATCCCAAGATATATGTATTTATCTATCGTCACCTTCATTGTAAACTATCTATCTTCTCGAAAGAATAAGGCACAAATCAATTATAAAATATAGAAAAATTAGTGCTGCTTTTGTGGCCATGTGTACCTACAATACAATACCAATTTTTCCCGATTTCATTAACAAATTTTACAGGTACCAAGTTTACTTTTGATTTGTTAAATCGCTAAAGAATTTTAAAGACATGCTTACCATAATCAGAGATAGCCAAACTAAATGTAGAACCACAAATAACACTACGAATACCACGATTTTGTGAATCAAAATATTTAATAAGTCGTGGTACAAACTCATCTTTTGGTTCAGCATGTCCTAAACGACCAAAACCACCAAATCCCCATGAAAAGCAACGTTTTTTCGAATCAATTGCCACCTAAAAATAACCAAAACAATTTTTTTTATGATATAATATTTTTAATAAAAAAAATTGAGGTTTACCGTGTGATTTGTGCCACACGCAAAATCAACAATTTCTGTAACATCCACTGGTGTGACATGACCATCTTTAGATTTTTCTATATAGAGAACAACACGTTTTGGACTTGCTTCAAAATGAAAACCAAGTTTAGTGGAGGTTTGGAAAAATTTGCCGTCAGTATTATGACCTATCGAATAAAAGGTAAATTTAGTATGAATTAAAAAACAATATTTTTTATTTTACTAACCAAGCTGTCCATATTCGGGCAAACCAAAAGTATGAAGACCGCCTTTACAATCTAGGATAACTGAAAAATCCGCACCACAACCAACCTTAATAATTGGTGGTCCACGATAATTAATACGTGTAGGTTTTAAAACATTTGGCGTAACTGTTCCAATTCCACATTGTCCAGATTTATTATCACCACATGCGTATACAGTGCCAGTATCTAGATATAATATGAAAATGATTTTAAGGACGTTATTTTTTTTAAAACCACTTGAAAGTATTGTAGTTTAAATTCTGCATATTTAAGAGTTTTGAACAATTCAAATTTCCCAAAAATATTTTTAAGGAAACCTGAAAAATCAAAATTCAGATGACATTTCTGATGCTTATAACAATATAAACATTTAAAGGCAATATATGGCTAGAGTTAACTGTTTAGATTAAAATAATATCAACGTTTTTTCATGAAAAAATATGACAACGCTGTATACAGCTAATAACATACATTATAGTATTAGCATCATTTGTTTAGTTTCCTCTAATGCCACAGCGCGGCGCTTCAGTTAGTTTTAAAAGGCTCAATTCTAAATAATAATATATACAGGTTACTCAATAATATACGTGACACGCAATTTTCATTGATCAAAATTTGGATTCGAATTTTGATTCGAAATCGAAAAAAAATTTGGATTTGATATCGTTTTAAAATGGAAAATTAAGTGAGACTATATACATATACAGATAGATAACTGTATTACCATCATAATGCTTCGTATAGGCTATACGGCATAAGCTGCGACACAAATGTCAGACATAAATTTCTTTACTGTTCACACTTAAACAAATTTTTGGTGTCTGGACACTATCTAGACACAAATGTATAAAAATGTACGGAACTTGTGTCCGAACTGTTTACACACAAAAGAACTTGGTCATCATGAATAAGCGTCGTACGACCGCTATTGCTGCTTATATTGAAATTAAACTGTCATTGGGTAGTTTCTGCCTTACAAAAGGTCAAGGAGAGTTGTAATTTGGCAGAGTGTTACAGTTTGGTGTCCTAATTTATATTCCAAATTTGCGACCTTGAGCGACCGCCGCTCGCGCCGCCATATTGGAAAAATGGTACCAAAATATCTACTCTCTAGCGTCATCTAGGTTGGAAATAGTGATTACAAAAATTATAGAGCATAAAATTTCCTGAAACTTTTGTGGGAAACATTTTTTGATCAGATAAATAGTCTACGAGTTAGAGCGAAGTCAAGCTCAGCATATTTTTACAATTTGCAAAATCTAATTTGTCCTATCAGCTTAACATGTTGCGTGGAAGATTCTTTAAAAAATGTTCACAAACTATAAAACTATTAGTTTGCTTGTTGATTTTGAATAAACTTAGTATGGTTATATTTTCTGTACAAGTATTAGTAAAATCAATAGAGAATATTAAGCTTCATTAAATTACAGGAGTTCTTTTTTTAAATAATTGGGTTCAGTATCACGTACTGAATGTAAATGAACAAAATCCTTACAAATTTCTACCCCGGAAGTGCCGCAATTTTGAGGAAAACTGTAGATATAGGCCAATATCTCCATTACCGTGCACTTTAGGCCAAAAATGGTAATAATCTTTCTTGTAGATAATTGAATTTCTTTTTTGTTTTGTTTATTAATTTTGTTTGCATCACTTACTGTTTACAACTTATACGACTATTACTATTTATTGACTTTTTGACCGATATCTCTTAATTTAACTTTAAAACTAAAAATTACCTACAACTTTTATTTAATATGTGTTTGTCTAAAATTAATATTTTTAAAGTTATAATCCGTTTAATGTAGCACTACTAGGTGCAAGGTTAAAAAAACGAGGTATGCATAGTACAATGATGAAAATTCAATAAATATGAATGATAGTGATATAATTAGCAATAAATAATTTTCTTTTTAAACAATTATTAGAAGAGATATCAGTAAAAAAGTCAATAAATAAATAGTAATAGTCGTATAAGTCGTAAACGGTAAGTGATACAAAAAAATTAATAAACAAAAAAATAGGACAAGAAAGGTTATTACCATTTTGAGCCTAAAGTACACGGTAATGCGAGATATAGGCCGATACATATTTTCTCAAAATGGCGGCACTTCCGGGATCGAAATATGTAAGGATTTTGTCCATTTACATTCAGTACGTGATACTGAACCTAATGTTAAAAAAATAACTCCTGTAATTTAGTGCAATGCGGACAAGAGTAAAGACCTCTATTGATTTTACTACATGTTTTCTGCTTTGAAGATATCTATTCATAATTACAATATACTACGAATTACATCGTAGCTGCACAAATATGGCAAGTAAACAAACTACTAAAAAACTCGCAGTTGGCAGTCAACGTGTTGAATAGGCTTAAATTACTCCAACTAAGCTTACTCACTATCTCTCTCCTGCAAATTTTCTTAAAGAACTAGACTAATAGTCGGTGGGGTATTCTAGAAATCATGTATACTAGAGAGAAAAAGGGGCATTCTTTTTTGAAAATTTTGGAGTTATTTTAAACTTTTTTTATTGAAAATCGAATGGATTCGGGATAAGTCAACTGTAATATTTGTAATAGATCATGGACTTCAATATCTATTCGCCTTTAGTGCAATACATATGTTTCCAAGTTACACTTAGTAATCACCAACAATTTGTATTCATTTTTAAACTAAGCAAAAATAATGATTGGTTTTTAATTAACTTTTAGAAGCTCAGATTTTAGATTGAATGTACTATGGACCACAAAAAATGATGCCATTTTTTTAAATTTTATAATTGATTTGTGTCTTATTAATTCGATTATCGAAAAAATTCTTCGAATAAAAGTTGTTCATTATAAATATATTAACAATTTTTATTCGAAAACCAAATAAATTAGACACAAATCAATTGTATAATTTTTTAAATTGACATCAACTTTTGTGGCCAAATGTACCACGATATTTTGGTATATACCTACATTGGAGTATCATTGTATATTCCTACACTATCAATAGTGCAATACTAGAAAACAACCGAAAAGTTCTATCGAGGTTAACCTTTACCTAAAAACTTTACATCTACAAATCCACCAAAAATTAATCTAAATAGAGCATAATTTGATATAAATTTCTTTTAATGTTAATCAATAATTTCAAATTATTAATAATCTTCCTCACGCAATTCCAAAATTAGAATATATCAGAAAAATGATTACCAGTTAAAAATAGTGTATGGTTTCGTCCACAAGCAGCCCCAATAATATTATGTTCAACCAATTCAGCCACTTCTGTTGGTACATCACGAGTTTTCATATCATTATGACCTAATTGTCCCATCTGATTCCGCCCAAAGGTCATTGCTTTACCTTCTTCGTTAACAGTGATGGTATGAGCAGCATTACAGCCCGAAATAGCATAACGTATTCTTAAATCGGTAAAACGATGTGGAATGTACAGATTTGGTTGACCTCTTTGGTTGACTTTTTTAGTATCACGTTTACCAGTCAAATCCCAACTAACTTGACCACAAATAAGTAACTGACCTGCAGGTTTTATCATCGATTTTAACAATTCCTAAACATAAAAACAATTTTAGCGCGAGCATACTTTTAAATAATGTTAAAATATTTTACTTCGGGTAATTTTGTCGGTTCCTCAAGATCATGACTAGCAATTAAGACTTCATCAGCTGGATGTCCACCACCGGTTTCGACATCACTATCATTACTTAAATCTGATTCCATATCACTGTCATCCTGCTTTTTGCCTCGTTTACCCGCTGGTGCTTTTTTAGCAGGAGCTCGTTTTCTCTTATTGCTCGACATCTAAATGAATAAATAAGTAAAAAATTGATTTCAATAATTATTTAACAATTTAATACAATAATAATTGTTAGTAATTAATACAGTTTTTTTTACTAATGGTAGTCAGAAATCTAATTGATGGACGCTTTGTTAGGAGAAGTACACTGTGTACACCTCTCTTAAAAATATTTTGGAATAATTAAAAAAAAACAACCAATAATAAATACCTCGTTAATAAATTTTAAAAAATAATTCGCAATAAACAATGTTTTATTTACAAAACAGTTTTTTTTAAATGTTAAATTTAAAGATAAACTTTAAAAAAACAAGAATAATTTTTTTTAAATTTTATTAAAGAAAGTTGAAGCAGGCTCCTTCTCGTTTACCGGTATATGAAGACAGAAGAGGAGGGAAGAAATACAACATTAATAAAATAACCAAGTGATTGGTTGTAAAATTCGTCTGTCGGCTTTGTATTCATAATTTATCCAATATTAAAAAATAAAAGCACTATATTTTAACTCCGTTTTATATCGTTTACAAATAATCGGCTAGCTGTCGCTGTTATCAATCCCCATTTCCAGATATAATAGACCATTTATTTTTTAATAGAATGCTCACACCAGATGGCTTAGATTGATAAACAAAGAAAGATATATTAAGGTGTTAAGTTCTCATATTAAAACTAGATGTCCTTAGAAAAAATATTTACATTTGATTATGTATTATAGGCAATTGACCTTACATAACTGTATGTATAGTGTACAAACGAAGGGTACAACTTTTGATTATCTCCATTTTTTTCTAACTGCTTTTTAATTAATGAATAATAATAAAAAATAAAAAAAAGGAAATGGTTGTCTAAAATAAAATTGATGTACTTCCATCAAGCGAGGTTTTATTCAATGCCTATTGGCACGCAAAATATTTACACGTTTGAAATAATGTTTACATCAGCACCGGATTTAACCATCAGTGGTTTAGAAGCACAAACGAGAGTGGCGACCGTTTTTAAATGAAGCAAAATTTTATATTGTAAAAAATTTTTTTGAAAAATTGTTATTAAGGTTCAGCCTCACGTTGTCGCTCATTTTCAGCGACAAATTAGGTCACACATTCATGATAGCGATAAAGCTGAAAAATCTGAACTTTGTCGCTGAGAAACGAAAACGAACGATGAGATGGATGAAATAAATCATGAATGAAATTAATATTGTCAGAAAGTAAATTGCATTAATATTAAACTATTTTTTATTTCGCTTGTATTTTAAGAATATATTCTTAAATTATTATGAGTTATTAATCGATTTTCCACGATTTGGTATTTATTATTTACTTTATTATTGCTATAAATTGAGGTTAGGAATAGAGGGTTCGCATTTTTACAACAAGCAGCCATGTTGAAGCTGCTGTTTGACGCTGCGACTTGTCGGCTGTCGCTACAATTCTTAAAGTGGCGGAGAATTCGAAATTGTACCACGTGACCTAATTTGTCGCTGAAAACGAGCGACAGCATGAGGCCGTACCTTTAGAATAAAAATAGTTAAGCTTAAAATGCACTTACGGAAAAAAACATTTTTTTTACTCGGCATACATATATAATATATTCAAGGGTATATCAAATTTAGTTCCGAAACGGTTGAAAATATTAATAGCAAAACAAAATTTTTGGTAGAGGTGTTCATAAAATTATTTAATTAGACCATTTCCGCATATCCGTCCGTCCGTTTGCCTGCCCTTAAACATATTCATTCGTTAACGAAAACGAAAAGAGATAACGATCTGAATTGTGTGTGTGTGTTCTAGAGGTAAAAAGTAGGATCAAGTTCGTGAGTGGGATAATTCAGACTATGCATCCCCTCTATGGGGAACAATATGCATCTTTGAAACTGTAAGAAATAGAAAAAAAATTAAGGACAAAAAATGTCCCTTTTTTTACAAAGACACTCTTATGATTGAAACTTTTTTTCATACACTGAATAGTTTCGCCACAATTTCAGCTTAAGAATCCTTCTACACCACTTTGTATTTTTATATATTTTTACGTGTGGAAAAGTAAAATAAACAGTTCACGCATTGACAATGAACTCAGTATATACCGCATATGTAAGCAATTAATTCAGTTAGTTGTTATTTTTATTACTAATTGTTTTAAATAAAATTTCGATGTAAAAACGATTTCTTTTAATTAAAATTTTTATTAATATTTTAACCATATTTGAGAATATCTTTAATCAGTAGCTCAGGGTAAATCCAGCGCTACTTTTTGAGTTGATGCCATGATAATTATAGTTCAGAAAATAAAATAGTATTATCTCTATTATCTATGATAGGTACTTTACAAAAAAGACGTATTTATAAAAAATAAAATTGGTGTTCTGTATATTTGGGAGTTAAAAGAGTCCTTTTTTTGGATTTTAGCCAAATATTCTTATAATAAGAATCAATTCGAAATTATGGTTAAGAATAGGGTTTCTAGTTCTGAAATTTTATGTTCAAGTGCTACTAATAATAACTCTTACTGGTCTTACTTAAGTATTCTTCTTAAGTTTTTGCTAGACATTGGCTCTATTATTATTTCAGTTCAAACGTGAATCCCACACAAACTGGAACTTTTGTCTCACGTGCTGGTGCTTTCTTAATTGCTCTAATCCTAATTCGCAGCTTCAACACAATCGCTCCCACCTAATCTACAATCTAGTAGCTTTCTATTTTCAATATACATTTACTAGAGAACAACAGTGTAGCAGATAGATAAATTTGATCTGCGTTAGGTTGTCTTTTTTTACGGATTTGTCTATGGTTAAATGAATATAAATAATTTGTTCGATAATTACACAAATGTACTGAATGTATAATTAGGTTAGAATTTTAAAATTAAAAATGAGACCTTTAAAACTAATAAAATATATGAATTCTCCGAGAAAGCGATATTATTCAACCCAAAATCTAGATAAACGTAAGATGTAATATTTTCTAAAATTAAACATAACCTAACAAAATTTTTTTTTAGATATTGTAGTGGAAAAATTAGGTACAATTACAACAATAGGCATAAATAGACCAGAAAAGCGTAATAGTTTAGATTCACAAACTTTAGTACGATTATCAAATGAAATCGAAGCATTCGAAAAAGATAAATCAGCGTGTGTCGCGGTTTTATATGGAATTGGTGGCAACTTTTGCGCCGGTTATGATTTGAATGAAATAGCAAGTAGTAAAGAAAATGCTGAAGTGTTTTTCAAAACTATAAGTAATGTGGTGCGATTTTTAAGTTTAAATATACTAAGCGACTGAGTAAATTTCATATTTTTGTTTAGAAACTCACACGTCGTTTTATCCAAAAACCTTTAGTAGCAGCGATTAGTGGCTATGCCGTTGGTAGTGGTATGGAATTAGCTTTAATGTGCGATTTACGTGTTATGGAGGATACTGCGGTTTTGGGATTTCTGAATAGACGTTTTGGTAAATGATTCTCGTATTTAAATCAAAACTTCTATTGACGTTTTTTAATGATAGGAATACCAACACTTGATGGTGGTACAGTTCGTTTGAGTTCAATGGTAGGATTGCCGTATGCCTTAGATTTATTACTAACTGGACGCGGTGTTACTGGGAAGGAAGCTTTGGAACGTGGATTAACTACAAGATTAGTGGCTTGTGGGACTTGTGAGTAACAGATAATTTTATTTTAGATAAGTATATGATAAATATTTAGTTATTTATTTATTTTTGTAGCATTAGGTCAAGCCATTAATTTAGCCAGTTCCGTAAATAAGTATTCACAAATTAGTTTAAATGCAGATCGAAAATCCATGTATTATAGTATATTCGAAGCGAAAACATTAGACGATGCTATGAACTTTGAAAAAGCAAACAGTATAACGGATGATATTATATCAGAATCAGTGAATGGTGCTAGAAGATTTTTATCTGGGGTTGGGAAACATGGAAAATTTTATAATATTATTGAAAAAGAAAAAAAATCATGGGAAAATGAATAATTTTAGATTTTAGAATATTTTTTGTATATTTGTAAATAAAATTGATTTTAAGAATTTTACATATAGGTTATTATTTTAACTTTTATACCTTGTGTTATACCGAATGCACTTAGAAAAGTAGCTCAAATGTTGGTTTTTTGGGTTAAGAATAAGGAGGCACAAAGTATTAACCAATTAGTTATTAATTGGGCATAGTTATTATAAAGCATAGTGCTTCTTTTGAAAACTATGCACTTAATAATGCAAATTATTATGTCAAACAACAATATAAATGATCTCTTCCATTTTCGAGTTAAAATAAAATTTCAAATTCGCCCCCTTTACCTAAATCAGTTTTTTGTATTATAATTACGTATTTCGACTACAATGTAGTCATCATCAGTATAAATTAGCTAGTCGTAATTTACTCTTTGACAATTAGAAATAGAAAGTCGAGATCAATAGACAAAGATAAATAGAAAATTAACTAAATTAAAATATATTAAATATTGAAATTACTCTTGTTAAAATTTCCTTCATTCACACTTGGTGAAATTATCACCAAGTTAGCGACGAGTAACATATCCTGAGACAATATAAGAGTAATTCTAATAAGAGTAAGGTAACAGGAATAAATGTGAATGAAAGAAATTTTAACAAGAATAATTTCAATAATCGATGCTAGAAGCTAGCGTGAAAATTTTAAAAGTTATAGATATTACAAGAATGCCAAAATTTCAAATTTTCAATTATCACTGTTAAAACAGGCATGAAATATGATAATTAAATAATCTTATTAACAGCGAGTAATTTATTAGAAAGTAGAGATTTATTATCAAACTAAGTAATTTTTAAATTTAAATTAATAGAAATTTAATTTACGTCCGCCTTTACGATGGCGATAGTTGAGACAAAATTTTACATCGAACATCGATGTATCGCATTTCAAAAAGATCGGTTAAAAACATCGATATTTTTGGAAAAAAACATCGATAGTCCAAACATCGATGTACATCGCCCATCCCTACAGTGAGTGGCAACCAAGACAAGAAGCGTGAAAACCGTGGAACCGGGATGTCAACAGTGTTCCAGGGGTCTCTAACAAAAAGGTTAGAGACCCCTGGATTACTTTTTTCACATGCATCAAAACTCGACTGTAGAACTACTCTAATATATGGAATTAAAAATTGGGTAATTAACCCATCCACAAACTGGAAAAATTGTGATTCTATACGTTAATCCTCTCAAACGGGTAAACCGACAAAAGAAATATGATTGTTAGATTCGTATTAATCCGGGGAGTGTCATGGATATCATATTTTATGCATGACATACAGTATGAGTAACTAGAGCAATTTTTTACGGCTTCCATAACTAGAGCAATTTCGCATACTTTTTTATCGTTTATAATTTTTTATCGTATACCGCAAGTACATCGTACTTGAGTTTTTTTTTTGCAAAATACATTATAAATATTTTATTGCCAAAAATAAAATATAAATTGAACTAAACCACCAAATGTATTGATATTTACAAAACATTTCCATGGCAACCGTTCTTTTAAAATCATAACACGACAGTTAAGTGAAAGTGGTGATGAAAGAAGTAAATGAACTTTTTGTGATCTAAACAAAACTAAAATACCAAATAATAATCATAATTTGTTTTTAAAATGGAATCATTGAAAATGGATTGGAAAAGAATATCTGAAACAGATGAAGAGAATATACCCGATCAAGAGAAAGATACATTATATACAATAATTGCATGGTTTGATATCAATCAAATCAAATTAGATAAACATCAATTAATACATTTATATAAAGTAACACAAGAAATTGTTAGATATAAGGGTGAACAAGTTGAAACATTATTAGCTGAATTAGATGAGTTAGCTGAACGACAAGGTGAAGAGGAAATTAAATTACATACAACTATAAAAGATAAAATTAGTGTTTCGAGTACAGGTAATGAATCTTATTAAGTCTCCATATGATTGTGTAAAGTAAAAGTTCTTCAAATGCATTCTGCAGAAATTTCGGAAAATCTATGTAGTGTATAACGATCCTAAAAAATGCGAATAGAAAGTTTTCCCAAATTCACTTGATGTCTGCCATGAATCTAATTTTTACCAGCAAATAGTGGTAATAATTAATAGGGATGTTGCAGACGTCTGTACCCACATCCACAAATCATAATCGCATTTTTTTGACATCTGTTTCGGAAGTTTGTAGATGCGGATATGGTAGAAGTCATAAAAGAATATTATCGAAGTCATTAAAAGAATATTATCGAAGACGGTGAGGGCACTTGACGCGTGATTATTTTGTTAGCTAATCTGTCAACAGCACTGACCTCTATATAGCTGGACAGATTATTCCATAACGGGACAGATTATCGCCTGACTGACCATAGACACTAAACAAGGATACACAACTCCATGTAAACAAATAATTGGCAAAAATAAGATGTCAGTAGTGTTCCTTCGGCACCAAAAACAGAACAGAGAGTATAAGGCGCGAGTTTTAATTGGAAAACATTACGCATTTATAGTATTATAAAAATTATTTTCAGTCAAAGTATTTTTAAAATAAAATATTTTTTTAAATAAATGATAAGTAATTTCAATTTTTCAATAAGGAATTAGTTGAAGTTGAAGTGATAGTTAAAATTCGCAAAATAATTACATAAAAAAAAAAAAACATCAAATAATTAAATAGTAACCTGTAATGTTGGAATTGTAAAAATGAAAATAAATTATTGAATCAGATATTAAATTAAATTTTTATTTATTAATAATAGTGCTGAAAATTAATATTTAATATAATGTCATACAATTTAATTAATTTTGGAATATTTATACTCGCTTTTGGTACTTTAAAAAGTCCTGGTTTTTTAAACCCAATTGATCCCGTTGCTTATTGTCATAAGCACTACCACTTTTACAATTGTCTACTGCACATACTCTTCCCATTTTAAATGTTTTTTAAACAGTTTTTTATTTAATAAATTTTTTTAAACAAATTTCATACTTCAAAATAATCACTTCGAAATAAAACTAGTTACTTTTGGCTACTTTATTTCTATTTATTATACTATACCGTACGTTTAGTTTACATCTTCGCATAGCAGATCTCCCACGAGTATGAGAGAGTACATATGTATACATTAAGACCTCCTTCTCATACACATTGCTTAATGTACACATATGTACTCTCTCATACTCGTGGGAGATCTGCTATGCGAAGATGTAAACTAAACGTACGGTATTTCATAGCGACCCTAGCGGCATAAAAAGTAAATATAACTTCTACCATTTCGTTGCCATATTTTGTCAATTTTCCCGTTTGAGTTAGATCTCCTTTATATAGTCTCCATGTGACTGACGATAATTTGGTACTGATGATGAGTGACTGTGTTGTCCTGCTTTATATATATATGAAATGCATGTGTAGCGGTATCGCTAATAATATATTCATATTTTTTGTCTTCTCTAAGGATTAAGCATATTTCCACTATTGCTTATCACCCTAACAGCAACGGTATTATTGAACGGTTTAACCGGTCACTCAAAATTTCTTTAAATTGCTGTCAAAAAAATAATAACTGGTACAAAATTTTACCTTGGGTACTTCTAAATTTACGCTCCTCGGTCAAGGAGGATATTAACCTTTCTTCTGCAGAAATTTTATATGGAATTCCTCTTCGATTACCATATGATTTCTTTTCAGAAAAGGTTGATACATATCATTCTGTTCAACAATCTACTCGAGAGTTGAAAAATAGAACGATCAATGCAACACAAAAATGTATTTTTACCCAAAGATTTAGATTCATCAAAAAAAGTTTTTATACGCGAGGATCATGTCAAACCTCCACTATCTTGTAATTATAGAGGTCCTTTCTCTGTTATCAAGAGATTTCCTAAATTTTTTGTTATTGATATCAATAACAAACCTACCTCTATTTCGATTGACAGGCTAAAACCTGCATACTTTTTTCAATGTTAATCTTATCTTAATTATCTTTGTATTTAATTATAAGATGTACATCAACTATTAAAGTTTTTTCCGAGTGAACAAGGTTGTTTTATGTTACAACCTTTTTCTAGTCGTTTTTCTTTATTAGTTGATGGGGGGAAGTATGTAGCGGTATCGCTTCTTCATTATTAAATTATTATAATAATATTGTTTATCAATTTTATCTGTTGCTTAACAACTATAACTTCCTCCTATTATCACGGTTGCTTTGAATGTTAACAACTTTGATAATTTACATACAAATATATATAATATTTCATAAATCAATTTAATAAAGATCAATTATATCTGTCATTCATATTTATTATTTATTTAAATAATAATTATTTATTATATCAATCTATTACCTCTACACATGCATTCTAGAAGGTGAGCGAAACGCATTGATATTCTTTACATTACCAGAATATTCCTATAATGTCTGTTCGCTTCTAGAACGTGCATATATGTAATACTGGTACATATATGTAAGCATATAAAAAGAGATAAAGATATGCGTGTATACGTACATGTATCGCTCTGTCTTGTTGTATAGTGTTAAATACAATGTGTACTGTAATGTTGATATTGATGTATGTGTGTGAGTCACTACAATACTAATGTAAACAAAAATTACCCGAATAAGGATAAGACTCGCGACGCCACTGTTGTAAATATACTTGAAGAACCTTGAAATACCTCATAGAGGCTTCCGAATGTGCCTTAGTTAAATACAAATTTGATTTCCAATTTTTGAAAATGTTAGATAATTTAAAAGATGAAATAGAACAACTTACAAGAAAAAATCATGAACAAGAAAAATACATAGAAAAACTTAAAAAAGAACTCACAAAGGTATTTATTTTCAAAGCATGTAATGTTTTTGCACAAAACAATTATGATAAAAATTTTTCAGTTATCTCGTGAGATATCAAATTTAGAACAACAAAAAATTGATTTACAAAATGAATTACACGATGCACAAAATAGTAGCGACCAAGATTCATCTGATTATCAGCATCAACATCATCAACAAGCATCCGATGAACGTTACAATAAATTAGTTGAATCGTTACATCAAAAAAATAAACATATTTCAAAATTATTAAATGATATTGAAATTACTGAAAAAGAGAATAAAAATTTAAGTGATAAATTAGAAATTTTACGTAATGAATTACAGGATGCTACTAAAAATATGACACAAATTACCGATGAATTAACTGGATTGAAATTATTACATCAACGAAATACGGGTATACGTAAAAGGCAACGCAACGATTGATGTTGCTTCGGGAGTCGATCATCTCAAAGAAATACAAAAATATACTTAAAAACTAATTAAATAGTTAAATATTCGTTTAATAATAGTTTAATATTTAAACTAGTTTAAATAGATGAATATTAGTTTTAAAAAAAATCAATCGGTCTTGCGTTCCGCATCTCGTACAAACAAGAAGGATGTTTTTTGTCTCACAGGGATTGACTGAAAACAAATCAAGAAAGGCGCAGTTTGGGTCAGCTCGTAGATTTTTTTTTTAAATTTCTTAAAAATTTCCCAAAAAAAGAATTAGAAACAATTTAAAATAATAACTGAGTTAACTGCTGACATACCCGGTATATCCTGAGTTCATTATCAATGCGTGAACTGTTTTAGTTTTTGAGCTGAAATTGTGAATTTAAGAAAAAAAGTTTCAAATAAAAGTTGTTTATTTAAAAAAAAAAGAAACTTTGCCTCTAAACTTTTCACCTACCTCTTACAGTTTCAAAGAAAAATGATTTTTTTAAAGTCTATTTCAAAATATTTGACATTTTATTTAACTAGTCAGGAAACTTACTTATATTCCGGGTGATCGCCTCCCAGAAACCATCACCGCTTAGTGGCTATAACATCAATGCCGGATTAATCTACTTTAGGCTAAAAGACTATGTAATCTAATAATTTTAGATAGAAAAACGACCAATTTTTTTAATCGATAACGTGCCGGCATTTGAGAGATATTCGACGTTAAAGATAACGAAAACGCTAATTCTTCACGAATATTTCGCTTTAGCCAGTATGTCAATGGGGTTTATTATAAAAATTGTAAGTTATCAAATTCTACACAAAATCCGCATTGTTTTTGGTGTTAAATTAAAAAAATTATTTAAAAATTTAATTTTTAACGTCTTAAACTGTGTATATTAGTGCGTTTTCCAATTACAGCACTAAAGCGCATTATGCGGCATAATGCTCAACGTTGAATGTTTCAACTACAGCAACGCTTCGCACAATCGAGCACTTTGAAAAGTACTGCTTTCGCGTGATGCGCGCAATGGATACCAACTCAGTAGCAGAAAATATTTAATATTTTCAATAAATATATCACTTGATGATGAACTAATTGATTTATTTAAACTTGGAGTAGTCGATAAATCATCATCATCACTATCATCTGGATAAGATGATTCAATTAAAAAGTATATAATTTTTTTAGAACTCATCTAAAAAAATTATTAGTCAACACAAAAAATTTTTACTGAAATAATAAAAACGAAATTACTTAAAATAACCGTAGAATTTCGACCAATTGTTATTGTATACTACTTTATTTATACATTAATGAGGTTAAGTACATGAATGTTTTTTTCTTTCAACACCGAACCCAGTGCACTCTGCTGGTGCACTTGAAAACTAATGCACGTTCCATTAAGCAATAGTACACTTCGGCATTGTGCGCAACTGAGTCGCATTGTGCTTTGTAGTTGGAAAACTACTATATACTGTTTATGTTTGCATCTGCCTTTGTACCATCCTAGCCTATAAGGATTAATTCGGCACGGAATAATAATTTTATTAAAAATTTAAATTTAAAAAAAATAAATGATTAATATTCTTTTAGAAAAAATTGAATTATTAAGTCAAGAAAATAATGCTTTAAGAAGTCAAATTGAAGAGTTAGTTAAGCAAAAGGAACAACGTGATTTACAAATTGACGAATTTAGTGAAGCACTTGATAAACGAATAGATGATTGGAAGGTAGTAACAAATAAAATAAATATATAGCGAACAAATAAAAATATTTACTGTTCTCCCCCTGATCCAAGATTCCAAGCCGGTTTCTTTTAGAAATTGTATAGAGTGAATCTAGCATATTTCTAACGTATCAGGATGCTGCAGTCAGTTAGCAAGTGTTCCAGAGTTTTTTCCATTCCAGCTGCCTTCAAATTCTAAATCTAGCTTTCAAAGACTTTCATTGACTTTACATTACATAGTGCCCGTAACTATACCAAACCAGTAATAAGTACATCTTGTTATCACTCTGGTTGATATAAGCTTTTACATCTTCTTCAGTTAAATCTGCCAAAAACAATTTTTGGTTGGTTCATAAAATCAAGTTGCCTCCAGGGTAAAACAATTTTTGTTCCATTTTCTCTTTGTGAGATGCGTACGCTGAAGGCACTGATCCAGCCATATAGACTATTTACTGTTCTTCACTGATCTCTTTTTTAAAGATATTTTTTTGATTAAACATACTATATAAACAAACAAGTCGCGAATGGGTTGACAATCAAAATCAGTTCAGACTCCCCTTAATTGGGAGTCTGAACCAAAAAAAGTGCCTTAAGAATGTAAAAATTATTTTCATCTAGCTTTACAAACAACCAAGATATTCACAATTGTTTAAAAGTCGAAAAATCGAACTTTTGCTTGTAGCTCGCAAACAAAAGATTCTAGCAAATTTATGTTGACACCAATGAATTAGTCTCAAAAAAAATATCGAGAATGTGCCATCCATTTCTTTCTATCTATTAAAGTTACCGAGTTACCTCATAAAACCATCGAAATTGGCCCACTCTGTACGTATATAAATAGTACATGCATGTGAAACTTCTGTAGTGTTTACTTCGAGATTATCTGCACATTATTATTGATTTATATTACAAATCCTCTCTGTTATAGTTTTAAGAAAGTTTTTCTTTACTTCAATATTTTCTTTTTCTTCTCTCGTTGAAATTTTTTGCTTTCCATAAAAAGTTTCACTTCTATCGCCGTTATCTTTTGACTGCCGCATAGTTTTTTTGCACCCCCTTCCTTGACAGTAGCTAAAAATAATTTTTTTTCATATTTGGAATAGGAGAACATGACTCCACAGATGACGTCACACGATGTAATTACTGTAAATGCTAAAGTTAAAATTTTTCATATTTGGTAATAGGAGAATATGAGTTTGCCGAGGACGTTACACAAAAATACAGTAGTTTTTTTTTCATCAACAATAGGAAACAAGTAAAATAAAATGTGTCTCTTTTTTTGTTTAGTATAATTATGTATATATCTCACCCTCTTATTATATTATTTAGTAGGCGTGTCTTTTATATTTTGACAGTACAGTCCGAGCAAAGTTACAAAAAATATTGGTTAGTACTTCAAAAAGTGAATTTCGATTGATAATTCAAACATTTTTTAAATAAATTGAACGATTTCTAATAATAAATAATAAAAACCAATAAAAAATAAAAAAAAGCTCAAGAAAGCCGATACAATTTTTAAAAATATTTACACATTTTATGCAGCTTTGCTTAAACAGTACTATCGAATTATAAAAGACACACCTTCTAAAAATATACTAAAAAAAAGTGAGATAGATACAATAAATACAAGAAGGACGAATAGTTTAACAGATTTTGAGTTTACTCTCAGTCATAAAACAAATTCACTTCAAAAAATTAATTAATTATTAAGGGTAGTGCTGTAACTAATATTGATTGTCAACCCATCCGCGATTTGAATTAAGAAAGGAGATCGGCGAAGATTGTTTAGGTAGGGATCTTAAACTATCTGAATTTGAATTTTTTACTTATTTTCTGAAATAGCAAGTATTAGAAAATAAAAATACAGAAATTGAGGAATGGAAACAAAAATATTTAAAAATAAGCAAAGAAATACCAACAACAACAAATATAGATATTGATTCAAATCGTTATGTTGAATTAATGAAAACAATTGAAGAACGTGATGATAAGATTGAAGAATTACAAAATCAACTTGAGGTGGCAACAAAAGAAATGACTGAAACTGTATTATTAATTGATAAATTAAAAACAATTAATAATACAAAAATCCATATTGATCATGAATCAAATATTATTGATAAATTACAATTGCAATTAAAAGAATCAAATAATCAAATTGAGGAACTTCGCTCTTCTTTGTTGAATGCCGAAGAGGATGCTAGAATTAAATCTAAAGAGGTGCGTATTAATAATAGAATAGTCATTTATTAAAATAGCTATAACCCAAAATAATTGCAATTAACTATATGTTAATAAAGTGTCTTTATTTAAGCCAGTTGTGCACTCTCACCGAAATTAAGTGAGACCATACCAGTTCAAGAATGTATTCGCATGAATTGGGTTGCGCTCATTTCAATGGTGTCGCAAACCTTATTTATTTGGGTGGGTCAGTATTGGGCTCGATGCATTTAAGGTGGATCAACTTTCTTTTTTTCTTGTAAAAAATTTAATTAAATTTTTAAGAGCATTTGGTAGTATTTTTAATTCTGATTTTAATAACTCCAAGTTACATTTGTAGTGTTTGGCAAAGGTAAATAATCGTAGGTACGAATTGAGAGCTGGCTGCTAGGCCTAAAGGGTGGGTCAGTACCCACAGTTTAAAGTGGGCCTCGGCCCACCCTCTGCCAAATTTCGTAATGGCTGCATTTGGAATACGCCTTTTTACCTCAAATTACAGGTCGTGAGAGATAATGTCGAGTGTATTCAATACAATCTCCACAGTTTAAATGAAAATTTATATGTGATGAAGACGGTTCGACAAACAATTCTAAAGCAAGGTAGATAGATAGATAATATATCTTGGGGTCTAAAAAGTATTCGACTTCGACCTTATGGTCCATTATGCTCCCTCATCTACTTCAGTTCGACGAGCTTCGCTTCTCCCATATGTTGGCAATAGCCAGGAGCTTGCTTATCAGGTCTTCCTGAAGGTTCATATATTCGGGGTAAGATGCACCGAATATTCTGTATCTTCGGTAACTCAGAGGTTCGCAGTCAAAGATAATGTGGCTGGATGTTTCTTACTCCTCGCCACACAATCTGCACACAATGGACCCGTTATGGAGTTCCATTGTGTGCAGATGCTCCGGTAACCTTCCGCGATTGCATCCTGTTCAGCATCAGTGCATCGAGAGATAGCCTCTTGGTTGCAATCTGAAGCAGTATTTTCCCGAGCTCCTGCCGCGGTACTTTTTCCTAGTTATCACGGTGTTTAGCATTTATCCACTCGTTGATCACCTGTTTACATGCAGTCCTTGGAATTCCTAAAATAGGCTCTGGGCCTATGAAGGGCATTCCGACTCCCTTCTTTGGTAAGGCATCTGCTTTTTCGTTTTCTTCGAAACCGCTGTGACCCGGCACCCAGATCAATTTAACATTGTTCCGTTTTGCCAGCTCAAGCTGTTCCTCCAGACAATCCTTGACTACCCCTGAGGTGACCTCAGTTCCAGGCAAAGCTTTTAAAGCAGTTTGACTGTTCGAGAGAATACATACGTTCTGGTTTATGTAGCCTCTACGTAGGTTCTCACGGACGCAAGTCAGTAAGGCGTAGACTTCTGCTTGAAAGACTGTGGCATATTTCCCCAAGTTGAGGCTTATGTTTGCTTTTGGATCCTTCTGTATACCAGACGATTCCTTTCTTGATGTTTCCACGATCCTTGCATGTCCAACCTGATTTTTTTAAATCCAGATATTATTGCAAGACAGTCTATAGCGGAATCAGCCCTAGTTTGACTTCCATGGCAGCTGTAGGTGTACTTCTCATGAATCCAGTAATGCACAAACAGGCCAGTCTTTGGATTCTAGATAGCTTTTTGCATGCTGTTATCTAGTTAACTTTTGGCCACCACACTAGAGCAGCATAGCTTATAATGGGCCTAACTACTGTTGTGTAGAACCAGTGGATCATTTTGGGTTTTAGACCCCAGACTTTTCCACATGCTCTCTTGCAAAGCATGAGAGAAGATTTTCTCTTATTTGTTATTTATTCCAGATAAGGGTTCCATGTTAGTTTAGCGTTCAGCATTACTCTTAAGAACTTGGTTTCCCTTGTGATTGGTAGTCTTTCACCGAAGAGGATGGGTGGTTTTATGCTATCCACCTTCCTTTTCCGTGTGAATGGAATTAGCGAGGTAGGTAGATAATATAAACTTTTGACTATTTCGCATTACCTAATATCTGAGCGAAAATACTGCAGTGAGAGTGTACAGCAGACAGTAAGGCCTTAACACACTAGGAGTGATTTGTTACGGTTGACAATTATCGTAGCGATACAGTTATATCACGTAGGACACGGTATCATTGCGCGTGTAATCCAGTCCGGTTACTTACAAATAAATTTGTGCAACTGTATCCTTTCCAGATGACTCTTAGTTTGACGGAAATGATTCTATAGTATATTAAAGTCTCCATAGACCTTCATGAAAAAAAAGAAGAAAAGTTACTTCAATAATAATCAACTATCTATTTTTTCCACTAGGTTAATGAATTAATAATGCAAGTTCAAAAATATGAAAGTGGTGAATATGGATTAACAGAAGCTGTTGTCAATATACAAGAGTTAAAGAAAAAAATTCATGTTCGTGATAAACAAATTCAGATGCTTGTGCAATCTTTAAATCAATTAAAGAATGAAACAGAGCAAATTGAAGAACAGAATTTAATATTACGGTATTTCCGAATTAAGATTCCCTCACACCAAAGCGGAAATAATCGCGAAGTGAACTTCGCGACGAATAAATTAGCAGCGAAAAAAATCTCTCTCCTCTATTTACATGGCGACTAGTTGGGGTACACAGACTGATGCGATGTTTCGCCATTTCATGCAACGTTTTTTTCCTCCACAATCCCAGTTCGCTGCAGACCGCGTTTTAGTTCGCATCGCCTATTATAGAAAGAGGTTCTATTTATCTTCCTAGGAGAATAGTATTATTTTTTTTCGTTTTCTTCTAATAAAGCTAATAGCAGAAGAGCCTATTCTTCATCGACGTCAACGACGACAACGACGTCATGCTTACAACTGAAGTGTTGGGACACTGCGAAAATCCGCGCGAATGTTTCGCGCTGATGTGGGAATGGATAGGAGCGATTTTTTTGCGTCACGAATATATTCGCCGCGAAGTTCGCTTCGCAATTATTTTCGCTTTGGTGTGAGGGACGCTTTAAATACGTGAACAGGACCAGATTTAAGAGTCTTTGGAAACTTTAGCAAAGCCTGTTCTTAAAACCTAGCCACGGTCAGGTCACAATCTATATAATAAAATTGTAGAAAGGGTCAATTCTGTACAGGGAAAAAATTTTCAAAATAATGGTAAATTTGGTTAGTAAGATAATATATGCCAAATAGTTTGTCTACCTGTTTGTTCACGCATCACGTTAAAACGGCTGAGCTATATTGGGAGCTCTAGCAATTGTATATGCTATCTGGTGGATAAATATAAACTAGAGCCAGTAGTTCTATTTCCTGGTTTCCTGGCGTATATAGTAGGTTGAAATATTTGGCTTTATTCCATGCATCTGTATCCCAATTAAACGATGCGAGATAAAGAAAATCTTTAAATGCGAAAATGTTTATTATTTTCCAAAATTTATCCAGTCACTTAGGCTGAAGGACACATACAAATCCATTTCACTTATACACAAATTTGAAAAAAAACAAAACTTTCTTTTTTGTAATCGGCCATAAAAAACATGCACAAATCTGTTCACCAACATCATTGAAGCATTTTGGCAGTCTGACATTTCTCACTCTAAATCTGGACCTGGAAGTATTGCATGAAAGAAAATTTTATTTAACAAAAAACTTCCTAAATTTTTCAGTCAAAAGTGTGGTTTAGGCGATTCTCCAATTCGATTAAATGGTATTGCTTTTAAACAACGTAAACAAAAACAATTAATCACAAAATTGCAATCTCAAATTCATAAAATTAATGAAGAGAAAATTGAATTAAAATTAAATATACGCAACTTAAATGATACAATCAGTGAACTAAAACAACAATTAAATGGATTAGGATACGAACCAAATATAACATCGAAAAGTTTAGTTGTTATCGGTAAAGATCAAACTGATTATGTCAATGAAATTGATGCTTGTCATAATGAACAATTACGTGAACTTGTTGTTGAAAATGAAGCATTAAGAAAAGGTTTACAAGAAGTCTTAAATAGTATTCAAGAGCAAGCGGGTAAGTGAACTTTTTACACTGCAAGAAAGCTTATCTAATAGTTTTTTTTCCAACTTCTGAAATTCTCCACCCCTTATTCAATTTTAGCTGTTATTCTTCTGGTAGAATTTATGGTCCTCACCCTATAATCGGTTAATCCAACCGTTCTTTTTGCAAACGTTAGCGTAACGAAGAAACTAACGTACTCAGTAAGTATCCTTCGGGAACATACCAAATATTATGGAGGGTCTCACTCTTTCTTGCAGTTCGAACACATTGAAGTTTTTCATATTCTTGTGACTGAATCTAGAATCCCAGTAATAGAGATGGGATTCTTTCGATGTTTATCTATTAGGATGATGTTTATACGAAATTCCATTATACTATCATTAATTTAGACTGCCTGGAACCTGCTATACTTTCCAATTTCTTGTCCGAGATATGGTTCTGTCTTTGGCTAGCAAGTTATCTAAGTAAATCTGGCTAGCGTGAGTTATCTTGTATGACTCTTGGCTAGTGAGTGTCCAGTGCCATTTTAGTTTTTATGCTGTAGTTCTGGGTGTACTACTGTTGCCATAAAAGCACTTACACGCAGTTGCTATGTTATGTCTTCATCTATTGCACAAGCTTCAGACGCTCTACTTTCTCTCTCGCGCATCTTTGCTTACACCAATTTTTAAACTTCAAAGTCAGGCATTACTATTTCATGACCGGTTTATTGCAGTCAATATTATACGATCGCGTTTATTATTAAATTATCTATCTTCTGATATATATTTCGATTGGTTAACAGATCAATGTAGTTACCTATACTTACTTACCTGTTCATACCTGCTTGCCAGGTAGTCATGACCGGAAATGAGTAGGCACTACTACCCAGGCATATTCTTTATATTATAAACTATCAGTTTAAAAAAATTCGCTTAGTTAAAAAGTGGGTGAAGGACAGAAAAAAAATTAATTAAAATTAATTTAATTAAAAATAGGCATGACAATATTTTGGTAGACACTGCATTTAGGCGTATTCGGCTATTAATGAAACTTCATAAAAAATATGTTTCATCCGGTTAATAGATGGGTGAAAGTCGATCTCTGTTCGGCTCTTAGATTATTATAAAGACATTTAATTGATCTGTAAATCGGCAACCCAAGACTCTTTTTGCAAGTCCTCTTAACAGTTTACATTAATACTACTACTACTAATAATAATAATAATCGTATATTTGATTTTGGAAATTCAATACATTAAATAAAAATAAATTCATTAAAAGAGTTTAAATAAACAGCTTATACAACAATGCAAAAGTAATAAAACCTATTTTGACAAAATGGAAACCCGACTTCAAAAATCAAATATTCTATAACAAAAAATGCACTAAAATGTAAAAAAATAATTGCATATTCTTGTGCTAATTTTAGTTCACCTAAGCAAAAATTTTTAAATATATATGTACAATTATTGTTATTTTTGGAGGCGGTGTCCAAAAGTTATGTGAATTTCTCTATGCTGACACCGCCTCCAAAAATAACAATAATTGTACATATATATTTAAAAAATTTTTTGCTTAGGTGAACTAAAATTGGCACAAGAATATGCAATTATTTTTTTACTTTTTAGTACATTTTTTGTTTTAGAATATTTGATTTTTGAAGTCGGGTTTCCATTTTGTCAAAATAGGGATTATTAGTAAATTATCTTAACGCAAATATGTAAAGTTTTAATTTTTTGTGAATTAATAAAGCCTAAACTTATTTTTCCAAGGATGATACTTTCAAAATGAGTTGTATTATTCTAACGGCGGAGAAACATCCATTTTATTTTCCTTAGCTCGAAATCTAACTAATAATTGAAATTGTGTTTTTCACAGGACAATCATTAATTGAAGTTAAGTCACAAGTGCTAGAAAAATTGATGAAAATGTTAGATGTACGGAACGTAGCTGGTTGGTATACACCAGCTATGCGGTTACAGGCTGAATTACATTCTTTGCAAGGTGGAAATGCTGAATTAAGAGAGCAATTGAAAAGTGCAAGGTAAAATTTAAACATTATATATTGTTAACTTAACGCCAGAATGTACACTCCTGTTCATAAAAAATAAACCAACCTGAACCATATTAGTAGTCCACATTTTTGAATATTCTTGAAGTAAATGTAGTGAATAGATACAACATATTATTCAATTTTTATATGTAAGAGGAAGATATAACACTTTACATGTATTTACTTTACATATATTTTTTAAAGGCTTACTTTGTTTATCACTCACATTGATATAAAATGTTTGTTATTTAAAAAAATATAAATATAATTTTATAAACACAGATATATTTCTTTTTACACTATAACAACTAGATAGATAGATTGTAGATGCTGTCCTGGATGGGCTACACTTCGACCATAAGGTCCATTGTGATGCCTAATGATGTATGGATGTGAGTGGAGTGGAAAGAATTTTGTGTGTAGACTAGAAATTTGTAGGATGTGCGGTTGCAGCCGACTTTGATAGGAACTATGCCGATATTCATCTGGAGTTTGTGAAGGAAACTGCAGAAAACCTTCACAAGCATAGCCAGTTACTTCGTTCTTGTTCATACGCCGACAGTTTAGTCAATTAATTGCCCCCCCCCCTTTTTTTTAAAAATAATTGACAAACTGCCGATGTCGAGATTCGAACCTATAACATCAAGGAAATTTTGATTTCGTTTTAGTAAAAATAATGAAAATTATTTTTTGTGGAAGGCCACATCTTATGGTGATTTTGATTTTAAACTTAATCATGACCTTCAAATTTATTTCAAGATCAACTTGTGCTTTTCAAAACCTTTTTTTTACAAAATGGGATAGCTGACGAAAACAGAACATTAAAACTGGCTAATTAGATCTATATTGGCTAAGATTTCTTTTTTGAGAAACATAGTCTTTAGAAAAAATTTATCAAGAATAAAAAGGTTTTATTGGTGGTCAATCAATAGAGATGGTTTTTTTGTTTGTTAATAACCTGGAAGGTCATGATCAAGGTGAAAAATAAGATCACCATAAGATATTCCTCTAAGAACAAAACAACTTTTATTTGGGTAACTTTGTCCAAAACACGCTAAAATCTATTCATAAAAAAATTCAAAAAATATGTTTCGAGTTTTAAAAAAACAATACCCTACACGTATCTGCGTTAAAAATTGAAAACAAAAAAACTTTAGAATCTTATCATTTTGACAAAATAAGCCCAAGTTACCAAGATCAATTGTATGCAATGTTTTAGTATGCGTATAATATACCAAAGGATTGAAGTGACTGTTATAATAATAAACAAATGTTATTAAATTTCATAATTCACTCAAAAATGAGATATATCATATAGCTTATATATAGCTAAACAAAGATAACATCATGTTTACCAATTTTGCATATACATATATATAACAGGTTTTTTATTTTTAATATTATTTTTTAATATGTCGCGGTATCCTGGCTCTCTTTATCCTCAAAGGAGCGCTGCCCGAACCTGCAATGATTCCGATACTCGACAAAAACAAAAAAAATATATTAGTAAAAGATATTACTAAATATTTTGTAATTGAAACAACACGCACGTTTTTGTTTAAAGAAAAGAAAAAAAAAAGTTAAATTAAACACAAGTTTTTACGAAACAAAAAAAAACCTGATTTTATTGCTTAAAAAAAATGATTATCCAATTTCTTTTTCAACAGTTATTTTAATTTTTTTTCACACAATGTCAAACTTTGAATTACTTGATCAAATTACTTGTACAAATTCCAACTTTAACTTGATCTGGATTGAACAACAATTATATACTTTGAACTAATCAGACAATACTTGATTTCAACTTTGATACTAACAGACAATAGTCGATATTAAAAACTTTGATACTAACAGACAATAGTCGATATTAAAACTTTGATACTAATCGCACAATGTTCGATTTTAAAACTTTGATACTAACAGACAGAAAGTACGCCACGACAGAAAAGGAATGTCTCTCGATAATCTGGGCATTGAGGAAGTTTCGAGGATATCTTGAACGAAGACATTTTAAATTATACACAGATCATGCAGCGCTCCAATGGCTGAACAAAACTAAAGATAGTCGAGCAAAATTGACAAGATGGGCAATAGCATTGGGAGCCTATGATTATGAAATAATTCACGTCCCCGGAAAAGATAATCAAGCCGCCGACTCCTTGTCCAGACAACCACAGGGCAAGGCTGAAGACGAACAAGTGGAGGACATTCCAGAGTGGGTGATTGAAAAGAGGGCAAAAACACCGATAACCCTCAACGTAATTGAAGTGGAAACACCCACACTCGACATTAGACGATGGCAGGATGAAGATCGTGATGTGACTGCCATCAGAAGATACATCGTAGATAGTAATAGTCCACTGAGAAGCAATCTACGTCGACGAGTGGACAGAACAAGAGCTAACTACACCGTAGCTGACGGAATTCTCTGGTACCATAGTCAACAGATGGTACAAGAAGTGCCAATGGGTCCCGAAGAACGCCGACTTGGTTTTCTGAGAAAATATCACGACAGTGATGAAGCAGCACACCCTGGATGGAGAGAAACGTATCGTCAGATCCGCAACCGCGTGTATTGGTATGGAAAAGATGTAGAATCTGCGGTTAGTGTACTTCAGGATGCCATGATTTCATCGTATGAAAACAACTGTCCTGCAAGTGTTACTACCGGCTCTAGGGATGTTCCGTGGTGGAATAGAAATCTTGATCGACTACGCCATGACACTAGAACATCCTTCAACAAAGCGAAAATGACCGGTCTGGACTCGGACTGGCTAATCTTTAGGGAGAAGCAGCGAGAGTATAGAAGGTCAGTGAAAAATTCGAAAAAAGACTCCTGGAGAGAGCTTTGTGGCAACATTAACATGATGCCCGCTCTCTTTAGAGTGCAAAAGGTAATATCCAAGGATAATACTGCAAAGTTGGGTTGCCTCGAACTAGCAGGTCAATCACTTACAGTGTCTGAGACCATGACGCATTTACTGTCCACGCATTTCCCTGGCTTTACCATGGGAGAACCGGACGATCAGAGGCGTGATGGTGGAAGGGCAAACAGGGAGGATTGGGCGACAGCAAAACTCATCGTAAGCATTACAAAAGTGAGATGGGCTGTGGCTAGATTTGCTCCTTACAAGTCTCCGGGTACCGACGGCATCTTCCCGGCACTGCTACAACAGGGCTTGGATATAATTGTTGGAAGGCTCAAGGAGATCTTTAAAACATGCATAGCTTTAGGCTACATACCCAGGAAATGGGAAGAATCCCGCGCGGTATTCATTCCTAAACCTGGACGCCCTGGAAGCCTGATGTCATTTTTGCTCAAAACTCTTGAGCGGCTAATAGACAGGCATATTCGTGATACGAGTCTTGTAGAGAGACCGCTATCAGAGTGCCAGTTTGCTTACCAAGCCGGCCTTTCTGTGGATGCTGCACTCCACCGATTAGTAGGGTCGATAGAAGGTGCGCTCTCAGAAAAGGCTATGGCCTTAGGGGTTTTCCTTGATATCGAGGGAGCCTTCAGCAATACAACGGTTGGGGCGATTCGCACTGCACTAATTGAGCGCGGGGTGGAAGACATCTTGGTAAGATGGATCTGCAACATGCTCGAAGTGAGGTGTATTACCACAACTTTAGGGGGACAATCGGTTAGAGGCTTTGTAGGTAGAGGGTGTCCGCAGGGTGGAGTTCTTTCGCCATTACTGTGGTGCCTCGTCGTGGATAGCTTACTAACCGGTCTCAAGGAATTAGGGATATTTGCTCAAGGCTACGCTGATGACATATCCATACTTGTCAAAGGCCGAGACGAGGGCACTATCTATGATCTGATGCAACAAGCGCTCTCGTACGTGGAGCACTGGTGCATTGACAAAGAACTCTCTGTCAAACCGGAAAAAACGGGCTGTGTACTGTTTACTAGGAGACGAAGAGTTGCTCAACGGATGATCAGCATATCTGGCATTCAAATTACACAAACCGGAACGGTTAAGCATCTGGGAGTCATCCTGGATGCAAAACTGAACTGGAGTGATCATTTGGATTGGAGACTAACCAAGGCAAATAGTGTCTTCTGGATGTGCAGGAGAGCATTTGGACAGTCTTGGGGACTCCAACCTCACATGGTGCACTGGTTATTTACAATGATTGTAAAGCCAATGCTCACATTTGGCTGTGTAGTATGGTGGACAAGAACCTCTCTGGCTGTAGCCAGGAAAAAACTGGATCACCTGCTCAGAGTCGTATGCCTTAGTGTCACTGGAGCCATGCGAACGACCCCTACTGCTGCGCTGGGCGCGCTTCTAGGTATTCCGCCGATTCATTTAATGATTGAGGCGGAGGCCATGACAGCGGCCTATCGACTTAGGAGTTGCAGACAGTGGCACTGTAGGACAAACACAGGTCACGCGAGTATAATGAACAGGTTGGAGACTGTAACTCCACTTGTGGAAATGGCACAGGATTCCACTGTTCCGACTCATCGTTTTGACCGCAAATTTCGGGTAATCGTTCCCTCCCGTGAGGAATGGGATCGAGATGTACCTAACTTTTCACCCCCTCCCGGACCATATCTTTATACGGATGGGTCAAGGGCCGGAGATTTATCTGGTGCGGGGGTTTATGGACCTAGGATAAAGGAATCGATTCCTCTGGGTCAATATGTGACAGTTTTTCAATCGGAAATCTTCGCTATGCTGAGAGGTGCCCAGATTTGTAACACGAAAGGTTACAATGGGGCACATATTAGCATCTTCTCAGATAGCCAGGCAGCACTTCGGGCTCTTGAGGCGTCAATATTCCAATCGAGGATAGTCTATGAATGCTTCGAGGAGCTGAACCACCTGGCACTGAGTAACACAGTCAGGCTGATCTGGGTACCGGGTCACTCTGGCGTTAAGGGGAATGAAGTAGCGGACTCGTTGGCACGAGAGGGGTCATCTCAAGCGCCCCTTTCACCTGAGCCTATCATTACCATAGCAAGATGCTCCGTAATTTACCGAATCAAGGGGTGGCTTAAACAAGCTCACCTCGACTACTGGGACTTTGCGCAGGGCATGCGACAGGCCAAGTTGTGCATAAACACAGCTAGGCCATTCGACTGTGCTCGGTTGAAACTCAATAGAATGCAGTTGAGAAGGGTGGTGGGGCTTTTGACAGGACACTGTCGATTGAATTACCACCTTCATAACTTGGGGATCTCTGATGATCCCACTTGCAGGGCCTGTATGGAGGACGATGAAACCTCCATACATGTTATATGCACCTGCAGAAGCCTGCAAGGTGTCAGATATAGAATGTTTGGGTCCGAAACTTTGGATCCATCAATCCTGGGAGCAATCCCGGCGGAGAAGTCGTGGGCCTTTTGCGTGGCGTCTGGCCTTGACAGAATCCTATAGCTTCATCTGCTTAAAATAGCACCTCTTATCCGGAGGCGTCTCGCCTTCGGGTGACAGGTTGTTCTCAAGGAGGGCACAGAGGACCCCTTGGTCTAGGTGCTAGGGACCCGTATGCGGTACCCCTCTTTCTAATTATTATTATTATTATTGGTATGGAATGCAAGATGACATACGCAGATATGTAAAAGGGTGTGATACGTGTGCTAGAGTGAAGCCACTGAACAAGAAACCAAGTTCAGCAATGAGTCGAAGACCTACTTCACCATGGGAGGTAGTCAGCATCGACTTGATGGGTCCATACCCACGCACATCACGTGGAAAAACGAATATATTGGTTGTGACCGATCTTTTCACTAGATGGATCGAAGCATTTCCATTGGGGGCCACGTCGACCTCGAAGATAGCCCAAGTACTGAAAGACGAAGTATTTAGTCGTTATGGATATCCAAGAGCAGTACTAAGTGATAATGGTCCCCAGTTCAGATCAAAAGAATGGAAAGCAGTGAACAGAGATTGGCACAAAGAAATTTGGACAACGCCAATATACCATCCACGAGCCAACCCCACGGAACGTCAGAACCAAGAGTTAAAGAAGTTGTTGCGTTTAAATTTATTGGACCAAGCACATAAAAACTGGGACCAACAACTACACAAGTGCTTATTCGCAATACGAAATAGAGCAAACCGAACAACTGGTTTTTCGCCCGCCAAATTATTACTGGGGGCTGAAATGAAGAAGCCTGGGGATTGGCAGATACAAGTCAATGAAGAGCCTCAAGAAATTGAAGATTGGGTCAACGAGAGAGGCAAGAACGCAAGGATAATGTTGATAAAAATTAAACTTTTTGTTTATTTATTTTTTTTTGTTTCGAGTATTTGAATCTGTAGTAGATTCAACAGTGCTCCTTTATATATTATTGATAACTTATAGTCTAGGCTAATACCGACAGATTGTATCAAAAACTATTCTGATACGATTTTTATACCCGGTATAAAATATATACCAGGGTATATTAAGTTTGGTACCGATGAAACTTTAGTTACAACGAATGGGCTAAATCGGACCATGTTTGGGCAAAATGGGAAAAACTGCCTATCTTTGAAACTATAAGAGATATAACTTTTCATATTCTTTACAATAGAAATATTCGGGATTATGGGTTTATCTTTATCTTTATGTTGAATCTGAAAACCCTTCGTTTTAAAAACGCATTTTGGTGGATAGGTAATGGGTAGGAAATGGTCAAATTTATGATTTTTTTTAAACTTAAAAACTTATACATTCTAAAATATCAATTTTAGTTTAAAAAGTCACAAAATCTTTTATATGAACGCCAAACAATATGAAAAAAGTTTATTCCGTTCGAAAACAACAATGTTTTCAAATTATTTTAAAAATTTTCTTTACAAAAATTGGGACCAAAGTTCTGCATGGTAAAATGCATATCTACAATCAATGCAGCATGTAGAAAAGATTGATAAAAAAAAAGTTGCGACAGAATAGTTTTTGATACTCATCTGCCAATTATGCCTATACTAAACACTATTTTTTTATATTCAAAATTAAAGAAGGATATATATACACTGATATCAATACAATAAACAAAGTACACTTATACTTAATACTATTGGGATCAAATATATTTGGTGAATATAATAATAATATTATACATTATACAGAGAGTAACGAAAGTGAGGAGTCTTATGAATTGTAAGAAAATATACAATTCAGATTGGTTCATTTTCTTTTGAACGGGAGTGTATCTATACATCTGTTTCATATTTTATTTCAATTTTTATGTTTATTAGATTGGAAAATCTTGATAGTTTGGAACAATTACAAAAAGTGAAAGCAGAAAGTGAAATGCTAAAATCACAATTAAGTAAATCAACCGGTGATATAGATTATGATGCACAAGATACAATGCGTAATCTAGAACTCGGACTTGGATCCGAAGATGCATTTTCTAGTGCAAGAACAATTCTGAAATCTGATTATCCTGATTTAATAACGGTAAAAATTAATTAATTTACTAATTTTATAAATCAAATAGATCTCAGCCAGAGTCAAATAGATTTTCGCTGTAGTTTCAGAGAAACTGAAAACTGAAGTATAACATAGTGTGCGTAATATGTATGGTTGCGTGTTTGTGAATATCAAGTTTCATTATGTTTACAATGAGTGTCTTATTTTTTCTCATCATTTGTATGGTTGTGTGTCCTGTTTTTTTTCTATATCCCTTTGATCACTCCCTCCCGGATAACGATGGGTCAAGGGTCGGAGATCTATCTGGTGCGGGGGTTTATGGACCTATAATAAAGGAATCGATTCCTCTTGGTCAGTATGCGACGGTTTTTCAATCAGAAATCTTCGCCATGCTGAGAGGTGCCCAGATCTGTAACACGAAAGGTTACAGTGGGGCACATATCAGCATCTTCTCCAATCGAGGATAGTTCTTGAATGCTTCGAGGAACTGAACTGCCTGACACTAAATAACACAGTCAGACTGATCTGGGTACCGGGTCACTCTGGCGTTAAAGGGAACGAAGCAGCGGACTCGTTGTCATTCCCATAGCAAGATGCTCCGTAATTTACCGAATCAAGGAGTGTCTACGATAAGCCCATCTCGATTACTGGGACTTTGCGCAGGGCATGCGATAGACCAAGCTGTTCATAACCACAGTTAGGCCATTAGACTGTGCTCCGTTGAAACCTACTAAAACACAGTTGAGAAGGGTGGTGGGACTATAATTTTAAGGGTTTTATATAATGCAAACAAGAACTTGCCATTTGTTCTTAGATTACAAAAGCCAATTTCGATCAAGTTCAAGGATGGTTCCAGGGTACTAGCACCCCATCCATGGAATTTCGAAAAACCAATTATACCATGTAATTGGTCACTAATTAGTCATGAATGGTCAGGTCGTCCCATTAATTGGAACTTTTCAAGGTCATAGAAAAGTTTTAGCACCCCATCCATGGAATTTCGAAAAACCAATTATGCCATATAATTGGTCACTAATTGATCATAAATGGTCAGATAGCCCCATTATTTGGTCAGCGATAGAAAACTTTTTATCGATGTTTTAAATTTTTTTCAAGGTCATGAAACAATTTTAGCACTCCACATTCCATACAGAGAAAAAATAAAGACACAGAGAACAATCCACTGATAATTGCTCAGTTAAAATAAATAATTGGTCAGACCTATTTCCTGAGAAACATCGATTTCTTGGGAGACCGCCTAAATCTATTTCATGACCTTGAAAAAAACTTAAAACATCGACAAAAATTTTTCTATCGCTGACCAAATAACGGGGCTATCTGACCATTTATGACCAATTAGATGGTATAATTGGTTTTTCGAAATTCCATGAATGGGGTGCTAAAAGTTTTCTATGACCTAGGAAAAAATCAAAAGATCCATAAAAATTTTTCTATCGCTGACCAATTAATGGGACTACCTGACCATTTATGACTAATTAGTGACCAATTAGATGGTATAATTGGTTTTTCGAAATTCTATGAATGGGGTGCTAGCATCCTGGAGCCTCAAGGATAGTCTTTTAAAAATATATTTTTTTATGATTTTAGGAATATAATACTGAGAAAGAGAAAAATAAAGAATTACTCGATCAAATTGAAAATTTACAATCTGATTTAAATAATTGCAATAAAGATAATCAAAAATTACAAACTGATAATGAAATAATATCCGAACAATTACAAGAACTGAAAACACATTTAAATCTAGAAAATAACGATAATAATGTAGAAATTATTGAACGTCTCGATTTAATTTCTGAATTAATAACAACACGACGTAAATATTTATATTTAGAAGAAAAAGAAATCAAATTAAATCATGAAATACATGACTTAAATGAAAATCATATTCAATATAAAACTGTAACCGATGAACAAATCACAAATTTACAGAATACCATCGAAAAACAACAATTAGAAAATACATATTTAAAAAATTCATTCAATGAAATGGTTCCATTAAACAAATACACAAACATCGAAAAACAATTATTAGATATGACATTAAAATATCGACAAATCATTGATCAAATTAATAATAATAATGTCGATAATAATTATTTAGAACGAATCGAACATTTAGAGCATTTAATTCAAAATGAGACACAACATCAACAAATCAACGATACAAGTGCAGAAGATGAAATCGTTCATAAGCAATTACAAATTGAAATAAAACGTGCAACAAATTTAACAAATCTATTAGAAATCAATAAAGATCAATTGAAATCAAACGAACAACGTATGAAAAATTTCGAATCGGAGATCAATATATTAAAAATGAAAAATATCGAATTACAAACATCCTTAAATGATGTACAAACTCAAATTATGAACTCCGTGTCCGAGGATGTGTATAATACAATTTGTTCGGAAAAAGAACAATTATTCAAGGAATTCGAATTATTACAAATTGATTTGGATACAGTCAAATCGAATTATTTATCGTGTATGGAAAATACTAGTTCGTATAAACAATGGCGTACTGTCAATGAACAAGAATTCATTGGTTTAAAACATTTAATTGTTGATTTACAAGCGATTAGTGATGATAAAGCAATTATTGCTAAATTAAATTTTGATATTGAAATATTACGTAAAAAAGAATGTGAATACTTAAGTCAAATTGAATTATTACAACAGGAAAAACAGTTATTTTATCGAGAGAGAAATCATGTCAAATTAAATCAATTGAATAATAAACAATCACAGCAGATTGATGTGAAAATTTTAAATGAACTAAAAATTAAAAATCGGTAAATAAAATAAAAATACTATTTTTTTTAACATTAAGCTAGCAGAGCATGCGGTTACACAGTAAAACAAAGTGCATTTAATTTTCATTTAGATGAGCATTTAATTAGCATTTAATTAGTTTAATAATTGGATATTAAATACAATATAATTATTTGAATTTTGAAATATTCCTCTGCTAGCTTAACAATAAGTTAGCAGAGCATGGACTAGCACAACACAACAAAAAGCATTTAATTTTTAATTAGGGCATTTGATTAGCATATAATTAGCTTAATAATTTGATATTAAATACAATATAATTAATTGATTTTTTAAATATTGCTCTGCTAGCTTAACACTAAGTTAGCAGAGCATGCACTAACACAATACAACAAAGAGCATTTAATTTTTAATTAGGGCATTTGATTAGCATTTAATTAGCTTAATAATTTGATATTAAATACAATATAATTAATTGATTTTTTTAATATTGCTCTGCTAGCTTAACATTAAGCTAGCAGAGCATGCGCTAACACAATTTGCAACAAAGAGCATTTAATTTTTAATTAGGGCATTTTATTAGCATTTAATTATGAGACAATTATAGATATCATTTGAATACAATGCAATTGGTGTCGTTTTTCTAAGAAACTTTTCTTATGCCGCCATTTTACTTAGTATGTCACGGCCATTGTAGCATGAAATTTCGACGTAGTAAAACAGAACATTCGAAATATTAAGTGAAATATTAAATTTTTTTATTGGGCAGTATGAGCACGATAATGTTATTTATGAGATAACTAAGATAGTAAGTATGTCCAGACCAAAACCCGCAGCACTCAGACGCTCGGAACAAAATTTTATTTACTCTAACTTACTTTGTTTACTAAGGACTTAGTTCGGCGAACACGGCCAATAAGTTAGGGGACATGGATGTATGGTTTGCGTGTCAGGTCGGGTAATTCATCATTCTCCGTTCTCTTCAAACCGTTTGGTGGTCTCGAGGAGTTTAACTATCTTGCTGATGGACTGCATCTGGATATTCTCGTTTTTTTTTATGTTCCAGAAATATTAAGTGATGAGTACCCTCTTCGTCCTCATCATATAGTTTGCATACAATGGTTCATCGTTGAAGATTCCCGTTCACTTTAAATCCATCCTCAGGTGGCTCTTTCTAGTTATTCCTACTAGAAATTATTTGTCTAGTGACTACTGACCAGTCCTGACGTGGAGCTTATTTCAAACCATGCAGTCCGATTCGGTACCCCCCCCCCTCTCCTCAATTTAGTATATTCCATAACATCGGATGCCGTAATCTCTGAATAGTTGGAATATACTCGAATTTATAGATTATATTATCGAATGATAATTAGTGAGAACTCTAGGTTTTTTAAATAAAATTTCAAACTCGCCCCCTTTACCTAGATCAGTTTTTTTGTATTATAAATACATATTTCGACTAATAATAATAATAATAATAATAATAATAATTTATTTGCTTAAGTTTTTACAACTTGTACAAAGTAATTCGTTGTTTACAAATAAACTGCATAATGCGTGTACAAAAAATGTCGTAGTATTTTCATGCCATAAACAGTTAAATTAAATCAAATATATTTCAAATGGAATTAATCATGTAAATTGTCTATTTATACTTATATAAGATTAATTTATAACTAGAAAAAGAACGATATTGTTCAAATAAGCTAAAATTAACTGAAACTATTCATATAAACTAAAATTTTGTAAATAAAAATATATAAATATAGAAACTCAGAATGAGACTATTTATTTTAATCAAAAATTAAAAAGGCTTGAAAAATAAGAAATGCAATCATTAAATATTGTGCTACTGCTCCAAAATAAATGATCTAGTGCAAACAATAGCTTTAATAAAACAAAAAAATCGTTTGAGCATACAAATATTCGACACTGAAAATAGGTTTGCAATAGTACTAGAGCTATCACTTGGTTTAAAACTGATTTTACTGAAAAAATCTTTGCGAATGGCATTGTATATGGGACAATTAAATAATAAATGTGCTAGATCCTCGTTTTGCTTCAAATTGCATAGCGTGCATAGAGATGTCGGGTCTATAATGAAGGGAACTCCACGTATCACTACTCGAATTAAGCGTTTGTTAGAAGAGCGAAGCTGTGCTAAAACTCTGCTAAATGATATTGGGCATTGAAACAATAGGTAAGGTTGCGGTTCGTTATTAAACACCAAACTCTGGTAAAGAAGACTGAAACCTGAGTACTTGGCCCTATTAACATCGACTAGAAATAATGAATCGGAATACATTTTTACAATGGTGTCAATATCACTTTTCGTAATATTTTGTAACCCAAAAAATTGTTCACTACCAATTTCGATCAGAAGGTTTTTAAGTTGTAAAGCCCAATTGTATTTAGCAAGCTGATCCGGCTGAGATGTCAGGCTGACAAGGCGGGTGTAGCACAATTTGGGAAATCTACGCTCATCCATCCTTTGTAATACACGCCACCAAACTAAAGTCAGATAAACGGCTTTTACTGACATAGGGCGTAATCCACATTCCAATCTTATAAAATATCCTGGTGTATTTCTTGGTAGCTGTAGTAATTGCTTAAAAAAGCTTACTTGCACTCGCTCAATTTCATCAAAATATCGTAGAGACCAAACAGGTGATGCGTATAATAGTGAATTAACGACAATTGAATCATATAATCGCAACCTTGCTTCCCATGAAACACATTCAGAGTTCGCCAATGTTGACATTACACTACCAATAGCGGACTTAGCCCTCTGAACCGAATTTTTGGCAGTTTCGTAAAATAAAGAGGAAGAAGAGAAGGGGATACCTAAGTAGATGTATCTGGGCACCACCTCAATCGAGCTGTTTCCATATTTAAATAAATTGTGATGTTTTAGCTTCCCCCCTCGACGAAAAATTACTATTTTTGTTTTCTGCAGGTTCACTGTGAGTTGGTTATTATGGGAATATTTATGTAATAGTTCCAGCTTCTTATTAATATCAGCATATGTATCTCCCAGAATAACCAAATCATCCGCGTACAGCAACAATAAAATATCATTAACTCCGTCAATATTAACACCCGCAACACCATTACTCCTAAAGTAATCCTCAATATCATTGATGAAAAGCGAGAAAAGCAACGGACTTAAAGATTCACCTTGTAAAACCCCTTCTGTTATGTTGAAATCTCTGCTCATGTTCCCATTAATTTTGATCCTAAACGTGGCATTGTCGTATAAACTTTTAAGCAGCCGGATAATTTTTGCACTGACGCCAAAGTGATATAATTTAGACCAAAGTAAAATATGATTTACGGAGTCAAATGCACGTTTGAAATCAATGAAAACCGCGTAAATGCGCCTACCTGGTAGACGGAGATGCAAATTTATTATAGAACTGAGGGATATTTCGACTACAATGTAGTCATCATCAGTATAAATTAGCTAGTCGTAATTTACTGTTTGACAATTAGAAATAGATAGAAAGTCGAGATCAATAGACAAAAATAAAAATAAATAGAAAATTAACTAAATTAAAATATACTAGATTTAAAATATAATAAATTTTAAGTTATATTGAAATTACTCTTGTTAAAATTTCTTTCATTCACATTTATTCCTGTTAACTTTACTCTTATTAAAATTACTCTTATATTGTCTCAGGATATGTTATTCGTCGCTAATTTGGTGACAATTTCACAATCTTTCTTGGTTTAACGCTGCTTATATATGTTCGCCCGACCTTAGATACTATTCTAAGATCGCACCTGATTGGTGCTGAGTTATGCGTTGCGCAATAAATTTAGTATATTTTAATTTAGTTAATTTTCTATTTATTTTTATTTTTGTCTATTGATTTCGACTTTCTATCTATTTCTAATTGTCAAAGAGTAAATTACGACTAGCTAATTTATACTGATGATGACTACATTGTAGTCGAAATACGTATTTATAATACAAAAAAACTGATCTAGGTAAAGCGAATTTGAAATTTTAGTTCGTATTTATAAGTGAATTTTCTTTTAAAATTTTAGCAATTTAAAAAATATAATATTATCGTTACAACATCAGTATTTGGGTAGTGTGCCATTATTAGTAGCCGAATCATATATTAATAAATTAAATGAAATCAAAAAAGATAAACAATTAATTGCAAAAAAATTGGATGGAATTAAAGAAATTGAAAATGAAATGAATATTACTAAAGAAGAATTAGTTACCAAAATGGAATTTGTAGATAATTTAAAAACATGGATTGAAGATCGTAATATTGCTAATAAAATAATGGATTGGTATCAAGAACGAAGTGAATTAATTATTCAAGTAAGTTTTTTTAATTGTTAATAATAAACAAGTGTGGTAATAACCCAATCTAGACACTTTCTGCCAATCACTGATCACATACCTCAGAATCGACGAAACATGTTCACTTCGTATATTTTGAGTTTAAGGTGATTGTTACTGTGTTTGGGAAAATCATAAAAAATCCAATAACAGTATGAAAACGTATTTTAGTACAGAAGTATCCTAGGTTGTGGATTGTCAACACGCACAATAGTTATTTTGTCACCTCCAAACTATTCCTCTTCCATATGTATCAATTTTCCTTCTAGCGCTATTTAATGTTGTCGTGGTATGTTGGCTCTCTTTAGCCTTCAATAGGAGCGCTGTAGAACCTACAACAGATTCCGATACTCGACACACACAAAAAACATAAAATATTAGTAAAAGTTTACTAAATCTATGTCAATTGGACAACACGCACTTTAGAATTTGATTTGAACAAAAAAAAAAGAATTTGAATAATTTTCTTTTTATTTCCACAATTTAAATGAGTCTCTATCTCTGTTTTATACAACAATGTACAACTGTCTTTACTTGAACAGATTTTTCTTTAAACTGAATGTTAATCCAACAATAGTTTACTTTATAACTTTGATACTCGATTGATACTCGAACAATAGTAATTTTGAACTGATGATAATCAAACAATGTCAATTTTAAACTGGACAGATGTCAAATTTAAACTGATGATTTTAATCCAACAAATAGTAATTTCAAACTGAACTATGAACCAGCGATTGCCGCTGCTTTTATACCAATCATGGATCTTTCTAGAAACATGCTTGTTGACACTTTAGAAATATTGTTTTTGAAAGCATATTTTTGTATAGAACAGACTCCTCTTGTAATGCCTTAGCCCGCGCGACCTATTGCTAATTCAGAATCTATATACAAGTTATAGTACAACATAGCAACTGTTTGTTTGTATATAGGCCTACTGTAACTTGTTTATGTACTTGTTTTTTGACAAAATTAAACTTGTATTTATTAATACATTTTTTTGTAAATAAATTATATCTGATTTTCTAATTTTTTTCATTTGATTTCAAAAAAAAAACCTTTGTTTTAAAGATAAAAAAAATACATCAAAAACTAGATCTTATTATTTTCTTTTTGAAATTATTTAAAAAAAAAAAAAACTCCTTTCTTTAAGGAGAAAAATATTTTCTCTTAAATATTTTTCTTTTATACTTAGAACTTGAACTTGGAAAAATGTGTTACGTCCAAAAATTATTCTTAATAATTTTCAACACAACAATGTATCCTCCTTAGTTTATTGGGAAATCAACGCGTTGCGTCGTCCAAACAAATCGTACTATCCCTACGAAGAATAATTGAGTTCTACTTTTTTCGTATGATGATTCTTTCGTAATATATTATAAATTCTGATATCTAAAAAATTGTTATCCAACAGAGAGATGTTAAAATGTTTGGAATGTTTTGAAAATTATTATGACAGTAATTTTCGCACTAATATTCGACTAAATGCATTGCAGGGCCCCTAAATTTCAATAATAGCAGTTTTTGACGTTAATACGTCTTTAAATTTGCTTCCATAGCGGGAGGCAATTCAGAAAGCTGATGATAATAAAATCGGGGGATACAGTTTGGTGCAGCTACATATCTATCATCTACATCCAAAATTTAATTAAACTACTCGATAGCTAAAGGATCAAAGAATTCGTTACGTGGAGTGAGAACTGTGACGTATCGCGTGCTGTGGAGGAGGAAGCCGCTTTTTTGGGGTCGTTTTTTCTCCCAGTGTACATATAATACGCTCAAAGAAAATATTATCCGTTACGTACACATATTAACGTAAAACACACGACCCTGTCCGACGACACAGCCACACCCCCTTTTATCCTTATTATCTTTTTTATGCGTTAAAAATATAAAATTAAAGCTCCTATATTATTGTCTGCACTAAACGGAATAATTTTTGAACAATATTATATAGGAACTTAAAGCTAGAAGATGTTATGAATTTAAAGATTTACAACTTCAACAAGCTCTCACAAAACTTCACGAACAAGAAGATGAAATACTACGTTTAGAAGAACATTTATTAAGACATATTGACTACAGCAAAAAGCATGATGAAACTGATATTAACGAACCGGAAATTTCAGAAAAAATTGAATCCATACAAAAATCAATATCAGCACCAAAACATGATGAAATTGAAACCGTACAAAAATCAATATCAGCACCAAAACATGATGAAATTGAAACCGTACAAAAACCAACACCAGCACCACGTAAATTATCCACAATTGAAATAACAACACAAACCGATCCAGTTCAAATGGAAAACGTTGAAGTGAATACAGACATTATAAAAAAACCGAATGAAGGTATGGAAAATGAACAAAAGATAGCGGATGAAAATGAAATTGAAGAGGACATTATTATTGAGGAAGAGATTGAAATTGAATCTACAAACAAGGATAATGAATTGTTTGAACAAAAATTATTAGATAAAACCAAAGAAATCGAAGCAAGTAATAAAAAGATATTAGAACTTACCGAAGAATTGCATAATTTACGTAAAGATTTAGCACTGAAACAGGAAGAAATTTTAGTAAATCGTAGTTCACCTGAAAGAAAATTATCCGATGATAACAGTAGTGAAACTCAATTAAAATCAATGAAAGGAGTAATCGTTAATTTACAACAATTAATTAATGATAAAGATGAAATGATGCAAAGTTATGAAGGGAAATTGAAAGATATGAAAGACGAACATAGTCGTGCAGCGGCGCGAATGCAAGATGAAGTACAAAAACTTCAAGCGGCTTTGTTGGATAAACAACAGATGCAATTGCAGTAAGTACAATATATAGTAATTTTACCTTTATCCACAATATGTACACGCTCTTGATATATACTACGACGGTAATGATCTACAACCGCCCTTTCAATCTCAAAAACGGAGAACGGATTGAGCCGGATTCAAAACACAGATTCACACTTATTTTTTCCGAATTCAGGATTGTTTATCCTGAATTCGTTTCAATTTCCACCTATACTGTTCTCTTTTCTGAGTCCGTGTCAATATTTTTAAACTAATTCAATCTTTAAATGAAGTTTTTCCAATTCCATATAATATAAGATACTGATTAAAAAACCGTGTTGCATCGGATTAAATTTTCTATCCGGTTTAATTCAATCTTGGTAATTAAGAAGCTTTCTTTTGCACTTCTATTAAACCAACTTTGCCTTAATTAAATTTAAACAATTATAATAATTGGTTCCAAAAAGCACACTAACTCAAGGTTTCCGTTACCAAAAAACTCGTATAACTTTTAAGGATGTTTGAGAGATACAATCGGAGGTAAAAGTACTGAAAATTAGAAATTAGTGAATATCTACAGTTTGTAGCATATATATATATATATATATTGTGACGGTAGTTTCACCATCTCGGAATTAACGAGGTAATGACTGGCCGACAAATTGTGGCACCAATTCGAAACAAAAAAAAATGTGTTGGGCGCCAGGTTTTTTCTGAGTACCACTCACGATTATACTACGGCAGCTCGTCAACCCTTAATCTGGGTGGCAGGTTAAAAAGGTGGACACTCGTCTGATTACGGATGAACGAATACAATAAAAAAATTAAACAACAGAATTACGAAACAAAAATAAATTATTTATTCACGATAACAAAAAAAATTAATTCAAAGAAGAACAAATAATTTAATTTACGGAAATAAATAATAATTTGGTTACAATACAGTTCAATACATAAATTCGGTACCAGAACGTGTTTACGTGAATCGAGTAAAAAAAACAATAAAATTAAACAATTCGAGAAAAAAAATGAAATTTACTTCACATAAACACGCTCACACGCAAAAAAAATAACCAAACCTCGCTCGAATCAACGTTTCGGTAAAACAAAAAATTCCAAAATCAAACACGACTCAAATTTAAAAAAAAAATAACAATAATGTTCAACAGTTCGACAAAAATAATAGTTTTGCAGTTTAAAACAAAATACAGTATCAACAATTTATTAATAATCGCTACGATACGAATCGTGCGGATTTCGAAATAAGAATCTCATTTAATTATCGAATTATAATCATCGTTCCTAACAAAGTCCGTCACACTAAGCAATTTTTAAATTACGCCAGGACTGGATTTAGGAATTTAACACTTGATAATATTTATGCGCTTTGCCAATAATGAAACTTGGTAATATGGCTAACGCTACGTTGTATTTCACCACCCATCATTAATTCACCCAATATAAAATATGCTTTTTCAAGCTTCAATAATATCCAATTCACATAAACTTCCAAAATCCATCCAACAACTCAACATAATGATGTATTATTTCATCTTGAATCCTTCCCATTCGATAAAACCAAACATTTCTTATCTAATTGTTCATCATAAACGCAACTAGTCCAAAACAATCGCACACTTTTATTTTAACGTCACTTTTTCAACCAGTTCATAATACGGGCCTGTTATTTAGTTTTGAAAATACAGCAAACAGTTGACGAGCGGTAGTGGATGTTACAGACCTCCATACAAACAGTCGGCTCCTCGTACACCATTCCAACCTCCATATCGACGATCGATGATGGAGCGAGGTCGGTAATTATTTAATGTGTGCTAACTTAAAAATAAAATAAATAAATACAAAATAATTATAATTATCAATGTCGACAGGGACATTGGATTTCGAAGCCATCTGTTTCGTTTCTGGCCCCGGTGTCCTTCAGGTGGCACCAGCGACCAGTCGCGTCGAATTCACGTCAAATAGAAAAAATAAATCAATAAGACATTCATCGAACGGTTGAACTCCTTTCAACCATATATACATATATATATAACTATATATAAGCATATACATATATATATAACTAATATAAGCCAGATTCTTTTTTATGTCTATTTATAATTTTTTTCTCAACAACCGTTTAGTGAATGTTAATAAAATTGTGTCTAAAAAGTTGGTCATATAATTTGAAAATTTGGGACGCATTGTAGCTTTTTTAATAGTAATTGAAATGAATTTCTGAAATCTATTGAGTGAAAAAATCTCCATTAGAACACATGTTCAATTACGAGTAATGCAAGATTATGGGTTATGGGTCACAGTAGCTTTAGCATTATGTAAGTAACATTCTACTAAATTCGTTCGTTTCGTAGCATTTTAACATACCTCCCAAACATCCTAAAGAGTGCGAATTGCTACTCTTTTTCATCGTTATGTGGAAGACACGGGGAAGTTGAATGTATGAGGAACGATGTATAATATAAATTTTGCCATCCTTTGGGTAGACAGTTCTATACACCAGTTTAAATTTGAATCCTTGTTAATGCATTAATTTAATTTTATAGAGAAATTAATAAAGTACCTGCAGCTACAACTTCTGAGGGTGCAGGTGATTTGGCCATTAATCAAAAAGCTGTTCAACATTATATGCGTCAAGTACACACAATGGAAGCTCATGTTGGTGAATTGCACACAGCATTACGTGTTTTAGACACACAATTAACATCATCACGACAAGAGTCAGTGCGATGGAGGACATTAGCCGATGATCGATTGTATACAATGGATCAATTGCAGTCAAGGTAAAATCTATCACATTAAAATAAGTATGACATCATATAGTTATAAGTTATTAGTACGATTGGCTTAATTGGCAACTCTATACCTACAGGTCTCAAGTATTATACACTGAAACTGGGAAATCAACCCGAGATTAAATATATTAGATATCAATTTAATTGTCTCGCTCGCACTCGCACGGGAACGTTTTTTGCTCTGGCAGATGGTTAGTCTGTTTCGAACTGTTCGAAAATTTATCAAAGAACATCTGGCTCATGTCAAATTTGGGAGAAGCAAAAAATCGTGTATAGCTGCGCACGTTATTGAGAACAACCACATAATTGACAAATCGAATTTAAAACTACTGAAATCGGTACAAAACCCCACAGAATTAGATGCATACGAAAGTATCTACATACAAAAATTGAGAAAACAGATAATGAATTTAGACAATAGCCCAATTCCAAATTTTGATTAAATAAAATTAAACCATTTTCAAAAAATCGAATACCTGAATATCAAGGTCAGCTTCGATACCCTCACTTTAGTGACAAAAAAAACGCCGCATAGTCACAAAAGGATACCGTCAATAAATAGGTGGAGTTCTTCACTCATCTAATCCTTTAGTCAGTTAACTCAAATAATCCTCAGGTCAGATCATACCCTCATTCAAATCATATAAAAGACATAACTTTTTTAATATCATTGTGAATTTGTGAGACACGCACCAAATTAGCAACAAACAACATATCTCTGAATCCATATCCCAGAAATAGTTACGATTAGCTAATTCATACTGATGATGACTACATTGTAGTCGAAATACGTATTTATAAAATACAAATAAATGTTCTAGGAATTGGGGCAAAATTTGAAATGTAATTTCAAAAAACCTAGAGTTCTCTTTGATTATTTTAATAATCTTTATTAAGTGAGTAACTTTTCATGAATTTTGAAATGACAACTGAAAAAACGTCACTGGCTCTTGGTCTATGTGTCACAACAAAATAGTCTAATAGTCTCTTGTCTGCCTTGTAAACACGGATGTTTTATCATTTCTCCATGCGGTGGCGTTACTAAAGCGATATAATGACGCCACTGGCGTTTGAATGTACATTTTCAAAAAACAATTTTTAATTGTAAAATTACATGAAAAATCAATTATTTAAAATATTTTTTTTTAAATTTATCTTAATAAGTTTTATGTAAACTTTCAAAAAAAATTAAAATTACAAAACATGCATTTCCTTAGCAAATCTTAAAAAACTTTTCCATAATGGTTTGGCCTAATTAACACTAATGATGATTACTAAATCTAGAAAAAGAACGCATATAGAACTTAAAAATAATTAAATACTGATATGAAAAAATTAACTCGTCAACCAGGAATCCGAACCTCGGGCCTCTGGATATTTAGTCCAGTATGCTTACCGCTACACCGAAGACGACTGTGACGTAACAGCCAACTTTTTCATATCATTCTTATTGTTTTATTTTGACAGTAATACTTCTTTCTAAGTTATTATTTATATATATTTATTTGTGTATACTTAAGCGTCAACAATACGATGTTTGTCCAAATTCCATTTCGGTTACTAAAGTCTTCTACAGTTTGTCTTACGTAACCGATAAATATACACAAATAAATATATATATAAATAATAAATTCGGCAGAAGTATTACTGTCAAAATAAAAAAATAAGAATCATATGAAAAAGTTGGCTGTTACCTCACAGTAGTCTTTGGTGTAGCTGTAAGCAGTACCGGATTAGCTACGTAGCAAGAGTAGCAAATGCTACGGGCCCCGCGCATTTGTCACTGATGTTATATTTTTTTTGAATCATTATTGATAACGTACTGTCTGCTTTAGATAAACGTGTGAAAGCATACCATAAAATAACTAGTATTTTTGGAGTATTTCATCAGTTAAAATCTGTTTACAAAGAGGAGATTTTGAAAAAATCTTCAATTATCGTCTGTGCTTACGCACATGATTTGGAGGACTGTCTAGGTGACGAATTAGTGCAGTTCGCTGAGCTGCTCAAAACAGATGTGGCTACTGCTATTGACCGGAAGAAGGACGAGGCTCAGGAACTGGATTTTATAATCGTGTTTCCCAAATTTAGAAATTGCCTAGCGCATTTACTTGTATCTCATGATCACCAACTGCAGTGGCGAACGTTCTTTTTCAACGTTAAAGCGTATAAAAAATGACTAATACGATGGGCCAAAAACGTCTAAATCACCTCAGCTTGATGAATATAGAAACTGTTTTGCTCAGAGAAAACAATATCAATAGTTTAATCTTTAAATTTGCCCACATTAAATCCAGAAAAGTTCATTTGTAACATTTTCTTTTATTAATCACCCTAAATTTAAAATCTAAGGTAAAACAAGGGCCCCTTAATGGACTTTGCTACGGGCCCCGCGCTGCCTTAATCCGGCACTGGCTGTAAGCATGCTGGACTAGATATCCAGAGGCCCGAGGTTCGATTCCTGGTTGAAGAGTTAATTTTTTCATATCAGTATTTAATTAAAATTCAATGACATTGACATTGTCTATATAGTATACGCTAAAGTCTTCTACAGTTTGTCTTACGTAACCGAAATGGAATTTGGACAAACATCGTATTGTTGACGCTTAAGTATACACAAATAAATATATATAAACTTAAAAGTACTTTGTAGATTAAGGAACGAGAAAGTCAATTTGATTCTTTTCCATCGTTAGAAGATTTAAAGCTACGATTTAATTTTTAATAATCACCTCAAATGTAATAGGTTAGAAGAACAACATCAAAAAGAGCTTGAAGTTTATAAAAAAGAATGGGAACGTTGGCGTGATGAAGCAGATTCATTGAAAATAGAATTATCTAAAGCTCGAATAGAAATTCGCGAAGAAGATACAATCATATCGAAAACAATTAACGAAAAAGATTTTGAAATACATGATTTAAATAGACAAATGAATGAATTACGAATAAATTTACAAGCTGCACTAGATAAGAATAAAATATTTACTACATTAGAAAATTCAATGGGCAAGCAGATGAAGCAAGAAAATGAATCATTGAGGAAACAATTACAAGCTATTAAAGCTAAAGAAAAAGAAGCTCGTGAAGAGATACGAAGTTTACGTGGACAGTTGATTAACAGGTATTGTAGTAACATCTTTTGTAAATTTTGAAATATAGTATGATTGATTGATTGATTTATGATTGATGCTTATACCAAAGTAAGCTAGAGTCTCACAAAATATAGTAGGTGTCAAAGATGGTTTCGTATATTCTTTCTTTGAAATGGCTTCCTAAGACATTTAGATCGGTGCTTATTCACGATCGATAATTATGTGTGTATGATTCATCCATAATTTCGGTATCATGAAATCTAATACTTGACATTGAGACTATTCATTACTTTGATATCAGCTTTGTTGTGATCTAGATAGATAGATAGATAGATATATCTTGGGGTCTAAAAAGTATAACACTTTGACCTTATGGTCCATTGTGCTCCCCCTTCTACTTCAGTCCGACGAGACCACTTCTCCCATATGTTGGCAATAGCCAGGAGCTTGTTTGTCAGGTCTTCTTGAAGGTTCATATATTCGGGGTGAGATGCACCGAATATCCTGTATCTGCTGTAACCCAGAGGTTCGCAGTCAAAAATAATATGGCTGGATGTTTCTTCCTCCTCGCCACACAATCTGCACATAATGGACCCGTTATGGTGTCCCATTGTGTGCAGATGCTTTCGCAGAGGATAATGCCCGGTAATGAACCCGGTAACCCTCCGCAGCTAATGAAGGTTATTCCGACTACCTTCTTTGCTATTTTTTTTACTATGCATGCACGTTTCAATAACATATAGTTGGCGAATTTTCTTATGAATGTTATAGACCTGTACTCACAGCCCGTAGTGATCGAGGTTCAAGTGGCCGCGTCACATTACGCGAACAAAGATTACAAAAGAAAATATCAACACTGGAAGAGGAATTAGATGATACAAGACAAAAATTAGATCAACAAATTTCAATAAACGAATTACGTCGTGCCAAAAATATTGAAGGTTTACAATTGTGGAACAAACAAAAACAATGGCAACAGACAGCTGAAAAATTTAAAGAAAAACTAAAGATAAAAACTGATGAACATGAAAAAATACAACAAAATTATCTCATGTCAAAGAATATAATTAATCGTCTAGAACGTGAAAAAAATGTACTGGAAATACGTTTAAAATCAGCAAAAGGATCACAAGTCTTTGTCGAAGATAGTAATCGTATTGAACTGTTAGAACATGAAAATGCTAAATTACAAATAGAAATTCAAAGTTTAAATAATAAATTAGAAATGTGTCATCGACATTCGGGTGGTTTAGGTGCAGCCATGTTAGAAGAGAAACTAGAAGCACAAGAACGTAAAATTGCCGTCTTAGAATTAACAACAAAAACATCTACCGATATTACAGATGAGATTGAACGATTACAATGTATAAATAATCGCTTGCAAAAAGAAAATATGCAATTAGAGGCGTTCAATTTAGAATTAAAAATTGATTTAGAGAAAATGAGTGGTGAAACGCCACGATTACGTGATCAAATTGAACATTTACAACGATATATTGAAGTATTAAAATTAGAAAAAGTCCAACACCCATCTACTTCACAGATTATCGAGAATAATGCACCACCACTATCGTATGCTGCACAAAATAAGAAAATTTCGGAGTTGGAAAAAACTTTATTTGTTATGAAACGTGTTGTGGAAAAATTACAAACAGAAAATAAACGTTTAATTGCCGGAAAACCACAGTTACAAAAGGATCGAAAGGTAAATCAAATTAATCGATTTAATCTTCAGTTAAAAACTATATGCTAGTTTAGGTGCTCTTAAAGTGGGCTACCTGCAATGTTTGGGAGTAACACGATACTATTAACGACGTTACCATTATCGTTACTCATTTTAGGTAACGATAACGTTAACGATAATCAGTTTTTTGACAAAATTTGGTGACAATTTCACCTTTGTGAAATATCGTAACATATTCTGAGTAACATAGTAACATAGGTGAAATTGTCACCAAATTAGCGACGAGTAACATATCCTGAGACAATATAAGAGTAATTTTAATAAGAGTAAACAGGAATAAATGTGAATGAAGGAAATTTTAACAAGAGTAATTTCAATATAATTTAAAATTTATTATATTTTAAACCTAGTATATTTTAATTGAGTTAATTTTCTATTTATTTTTATTGTTGTCTATTGATCTCGACTTTCTATCTATTTTTAATTGTCAAAGAGTAAATTACGACTAGCTAATTCATACTGACGATGACTACATTGTAGTCGAAATACGTATTTATAATACAAAAAACTGATCTAGGTAAAGGGGGCGAATTTGAAATTTTATTTCAAAAACCTAGAGTTCTCACTAATTATCATTCGATAATATAATGTTTAAATCAATCTTAGATTCAATTCCAAATGTATTTAAAAAATCTACCCACTTATCAAATAATGTTTAAAACTCTTTTCTAGGATTGTGAAGAACGTTTAAAATCCGAATTATACCGTACCCGTGAACAATATAAAGAAAGTTTACAGACAATAACACGATTAGAACAAGAGTTATTAGATGCAAAGAAACATATACTGTTTTTAGAAAATAGTATTACGCCAGAAAAACCTAGCGAATCTAAAACAGCAGTCGAATTTGAATTAGATGATGTCAAACAACAATTAAAACAAAAAACTGAACTCTTAGAAAAAGTTAAAATACTTTTACATAGAGCAGCTGCTAAAGAAAAAGCATTAGATGAACAGGTTAGTATTCATGGAATACATTTTTTTTTAAATTTAGAATTATGAGATCAGAATCTGAGACCCGAATCTAATGTCCACGGTAATTCCTAACGATTCAATTTTACGCCTCTTAATCTAATATATAATAGTCTAAGAGTGAACTGGTCTACATAAAAGTGAACTGATCGTACATAGACGTGATTTTTTCTCATAAGTTTCTAATGACATCGTGAAAGCAAGAGCCCATTTTGCAGAAGTCATATTGGAGGCAGAAACCGTATATGGGAGGTCAATCGTGTACAGTTTTTTTTAATGATCAAATATAGTTCTGAAAATTGGTGTAGTATTACATTTTGAAAATAGAAATTGAAAGAAAACAGAAATTTTTGACGCTTAAGTACACACAAATAAATATATATGATATATCTTATATATAGCTAAACAAAGCAACCATCATGTCTATAATTTTAATTTTTTTTTAATAAATATTATTGTTACTAGTATAGGCTAATATAAACAGATTGTATCAAAAACTATTCTGATACGATTTTTATACCCGGTAAAGAATAAATACCAGGATATATTAAGTTTAGTACCGACGAAACTTTAGTTACAACGAATGGGCTATATCGGACTGTGTTTGGGCAAAATGGGCAAAACTTCTATCTTTGAAACTGAAAGAGAAAAAATGTTCCTTTTTTAAAATACTTTTGTTTGAAACTTTTTCCAAATAAATACCGGGTATTTAAGCAATTAACTCACTTTATTGTTATTTTCACTTGTTGATATTGAATTTTTTATGTTCCTTACAATAGAAATATTATGGGTTTATCTTTATAATGTTGAATCTAAAAACCCTTCGTTTTAAAAACGCAAAAGTCACAAAATCTTTTAAGTTTGAATGTAGCCAAACAATATGAAAAAAGTTAATTCCGTTCAAAACCAACAATGTTTTCAAATTATTTTAAAAAAAGTTGAGACCAAAGTTCTGCATTTCTACAATCAATCAGTACAGCATGTAGAAAGGATTGATTTAAAAAAATTGCAACAGAACAGTTTTTGATATTCATCTGCCAATTTTTCCTGTACTAAATCTATTTTTCTATATACTAAATTAAAGAAGGATATATATATATTTATATATATATATATATATATATATATATACATTGATGTCAATACAATAAACAATTTATAGTACACTTTTTATAAAATAACCAACTTTTGTTTAAAACTTTTTTTAATAAGTTCAGTATGACCGTGTATTTGAGCAATTAACTCACTTAGTGGTTATTTTTATTTGTTATTCCCGATATAGATTAAATATATATACAAGGCAGGTATATTGATTTTAGTTCCGATTTTGTAACGGCTGTCTGTCTGTCAACACGTTCTAGAGCTAAAAAGTAAGTTCAAGTTTCTGAATGGGCAAAATCGGACCAAATTTGGGCAAAACTGTCCATCTTTGAAACTGTAAGAGATCGAACAAAAATGTAAAGACAAAAAATGTGTTTTTTTAAAAGTAAACAACTTTTGTTATAAACTTTTTTACATAAATTCAGGATATACCCGGAATTTAAGTAATTAACTCAGTTAGTTGTTATTTTCACTTGTTTTTTATTGCTATATAGGTAAAAACATTACGAAATTTAATACCACAAAACAGTTCTCAAGAAAGTAGTGAACAATCCAATTCAATTAAAGATGGTGGGGACTAGAAGAAACACATATAACAAAAAAGTACAAATATATGTAAAAAAAAAAAACATTTCTCTAATTTAGAAAATATTTAATTTACACATATTATATGTTTGATAATAATTTTAGTTATTTAATGTATTATAAACTGATAAGAATCCTACATATGATAATATTGTTTACATACGTATTCAAATAAACATTTCAATATTTAAAATTTCGTCATCATTTTATAAACCCTATGTTTTTAGTAAAGGTTAACAGGTTATAAAATTTAAAATATCATAATTTTAATACAATCGATCGATAGTCATTGATTATGAGGCATTTACGTGAAAATCAAAAACTTTTTAAAAACTTATTACTAGTTTTTAAAAATGAGAAAAATGTACGTTTTTCTTCACATTTTACATATGTTCCCGATGGAAAATCACCAATTCAAGGTAATTAAATATTAATTTTAAATTTAGTGGCATAACAAGAATGTGACACGCAGCTGGATTCCAAGCTTTTGAAATGTCCATTACAAAATGTCATTACTGTTATATGTATACTTTATGGTATTTTTGGAATTGAAAAAATTCGTTCCTTAGAATACATAAATCACTCTCTAGCAGTCACAATTTTAGTCTGATCAAAATGAAATATCGTATATGATATTATGATTTTGATATTTGCATAGGTCAAAGGCGAAAATAAAGAAAGAAGAAAACACAAAATATAAAATTTTTCTCTAATATTAGAAAAATCGAAAAATGTATAAGTAAAGTTGTAGAAAATCATGTTTGCTAAAATTTTTTATCTGATCATTTTTCTCAAACTCTAATGTATACAAAGATATATTTTCAAATTGTTTTTTGTAAACTAGTCTATTTATTTCCATTGTTAGTATGGTTGCCTTTCGGTTATATTATACCAACGGAAGCGACTAGCGTTTACTTACTTTGACATTTAAGTAATATGTCTGAACATTGATAACATTTTTTGACATCAAATGCTTGATATGAAAAATCATACACATCTAGGTATTTAGGATTTTAACTTTCAATCTTAAATTGTAAATATTAGTGTAACAGAAAAATAATATAGAATAAAATTATAATAAAACTAATTTTCTACAACTTTGCTTCTCATAAATTTTTTTTTTTTCGAAAATTAAGGGAGATACGCCAAATTTTTTGTTTCCCCAGCCTCTAATTTTGCCCATTAACGAACTCGAGCGTTCAAATACCAAAAGCACCTCATATACCCAATTTCATTCCAATCGGGTTAAAATTGTGACCGCTCGAGCGATTACAGACATATATATATATATATATATATATATATATATATATATATATATATATATATATATATATATATATATAATTTTTCAAATGCCCATCGATCCTACCTAGTACGATACTTTGGAACGAGACCAATAGCTCTATTTCCTTTCTGGAAATTTGCTATAATACCAAAATATATACAGGGTTTCCCGTAAGTAGTCGAGTTTCATAAGAGGGTAGGTAGAGGGTACGATTTTGGAACGAAAAGTCCTGAGACATTTTTTTATTAGACCCACCGTTAATTATTTATTTATTAAGGAAACTATGTTGAAACCAGAGTTGCAAAAAGTGCATTTTTTTGATAATTCATTTTTGATTTAATTATTAATTTTTTGAAAAATGAGTTGCTTAAATTTTTCAAATTAATAATTCCTTGAAAAGTGCATTAATTAAATTTTTGTATTTGTTGAAAAATGTAATAAATAAATTGTTTTAATAATAAATATAAAAAAAAATGCGCAAATGAAATTCGTTAAATTATAAAGTTTTCTCAAAAGTGCACTAATAAAATTATTTTATTGATTAATTTTTTTAATAATGCAATAATTAAGGTTTTGGAATTATCAATTTTTAGAAAATCGCAAGACATGCACCCCCATAAAACAAAGATCCCCCCCCCCTTAAATTTTACTTTCCTGTTTCTGTGGATACGAGCGACAGATAAAATTCATAATATTTTTTTTAATGCACTTTTTGCAACTCTGGTTTCAACCTAGTTTCCTTAATTAATAAATAGTTAATTAACTAATAAAAAAATGTCTCAGGACTTTTCGTTCCAAAATCGTACACTCTACCTACCCTCTTATGGAACTCGACTACTTATGGGCCAGCCTGTATAATTTTCGTAATCCAAGAACAGTTATCTGTGAAAATTTGAAACAGTTGTAAAGGCCTCCATACACGATCAAATAATTGGCGTAACAATCATGTTTGTGCAATATCATGTTTGCGCAAACATTGGTATACACTTGGCGTCAAACGTAGCGCTATCATTTCAAAATTTTATAATTGATCCTTATTTATTCGATTTTCGAAAAAATGCTTCGGATAAAAGTTGTTCATTACAACTATACTAACTTTATTCGAAACATTTTTCCGAAAACCGAATAAATAAGGCACAAATCAATTATAAAATTATGAAATGATAGACTTTTGACGACGTAAGTACATACACTCCCGTTCAATAAAATTGAACAGACCTGAAATGTGAATTTTCTTACATTTCATAAAACTCCTCACTTTTGTAACTCTCTGTATAATTATTCATTTATAAACAAAGATAACTAGTATATATTTTAAGTGTGAAAAAAGAAATGGAAGTATAGTAAATAACATTTACTACAAGAATAATCAAAATTGTGAGAAACTGATTCGTTTCAGATCTGTTAAATTTTATTGAATGGGAGTGTACACCTACCAACAGATTGTGCAAACGTTATTTCATTTTGTGGTATTCTTGAGATAAAATATTGGCACAGACAAATGCTGTGTCGCGATTATTATTGGTTGTTTAAACCCACACACGTTCAAATCGCTTATCAAGCGCGAGGGTGTTGCACAATAAATATCGATCCCAACCGATTTGTTTCAAACCATTTTGCGACAACTCAATCCATGCCACACACCGTTAAATTGTTGCCGCAAATTGCTCGTATATGGGGGCCTTAACACCAGCGGTTAAGGCCCCCATAACCACGTTTGAAAATGCATTAGTTCAATTTTTTTAAGGCACACACCATCCATATAGGTCAGGCGTCATAGGGTTTGTAGGCTAATTAATTCCCGGAAAGGTGGAAACAGTTTTAATATCTTCTTTTGCATATAAAAAGAGTTTATTGAAGTTTGCATCAATTTTCTACTTATGCTGTATGAAGAGTGTCCCAAAAACCTAGAAATTTTTGAACCTTTTTTGTTTCTACTACGACGATTTTTCCAACTTTGGAAGCTTGGAAATGAGTAGGTACTCGAAAGAGAAATATATAAGTGGTAACTTTTCCAATGATCACACGTATAAATTTTTTGTTTCATGCATCCGTGACCGGTCGGATAGATTAAATTTTTATATAAAAAAATATTTATATCATAAAAACAAACAAATTTGTTTGTAACTTTTTGTCATACATTCCATAGTTTTGGTATAAAATTTCAAATTCGCCCCCTTTACCAAGATCAGTTTTTTGTATTATAAATACGTATTTCGACTACAATGTAGTCATCATCAGTATAAATTAGCTGGTCGTAATTTACTCTTTGACAATTAGAAATAGATATAAAGTCGAGATCAACAGACAAAAATAAAAATAAATAGAAAATTAACTAAATTAAAATATACTAGATTTAAAATATAATAAATTTTAAATTATATTGAAATTACTCTTTTTGAAATTTCCTTCATTCACATTTATTCCTTTTAACATTACTCTTATTAAAATTACTCTTATATTGTCTCAGGATATGTTACTCGTCGCTAATTTGGTGACAATTTCACCAAATTAGCGATCATTTACGCCAGAAATATGGGATGCATTAAAAATAAGTTTCAAACAAAAGTTGTTTTTTGAGACAAATATTTTTATTTATTTATTTATTCAAAAGATAGATTACGCCACGCGGCAAGGATTAAAAATAAATTTTAGGAGCATATGTTACTCCTGGCTAAATTCTGAACCGTTTAGTGAAAACCGCATCAAAATCGGTTCAGCTGTTTTAACGTTATTAAAGGACCTTCTAAAATTTTCAAGATCCCATACTGGATGTTGTTATGCTATGCCACTAAATATAATTTTTCATTTTTTTTTTATAAATAATTTGATTTTGAAGGTGAAACTGCTAAAATGAATATGTTTCAAGCGATTAACAATAGTCTGGATTATGCTTTAAAAACGGATAAGAATGCGTTACTATTTGGAGAAGATGTTGGTTTTGGTGGTGTATTTCGATGTTCACTTGATTTACAAAAAAAATATGGTAAAGAACGTGTTTTTAATACACCATTATGCGAACAAGGTATTGTAGGATTTGGTATTGGAGTTGCTACAGCGGGTGCAACGGCTATTGCTGAAATACAATTTGCTGATTATATTTTTCCGGCTTTTGATCAAGTAAATATGTAACAAAATTATAGTTCCAAAAACGACCTTACTAAGATCGATTTCAATTTTTATAAACATTCTATGATCGTATTGGTCCGTTTTATAAATATCGCATTTCATTAAAATAGTTTTAGATAAAAACTTGACAAAGTATTTATTCGGTATTATCCGGGTTGGTTTATTCATTTTTAGCGAATTTCCTGAAAGGAAATAGAGCTATTGGTCCCGTAACGAAGTCAAAATTTCGCAAAAATTTCTTCAAATGTCCATCGATCCTATCTAGTAGATGTCAAAAATCACCATCTGTAAAATTATATATATATATATATATATATAGATCGTTTTCAAAAGCATTTCTAATAGAGAATCAATGTTAAATAAATAAAATATTTACTATAAAACCATACATACACATACATACTGAAACTGAATGTCTGGACTGGAATATTGGGTGACCATATTATAAGACCATTCTTCATTGGTGGATCTTTAGATTCTCAAAAATATTTGAGTTTATTGCGAAATAATATTTTGCCAATTATTAGATCTCTTCCTAATTTAGACCTGGAATCTGTATGGTTTCAATAAGATGGTTGCCCTGCACACAATGCCATGATGTAAGGCTGTTCCTGGAACAAACTTTCCAGGAACGTCTTATGAGTGGTTTTGGAACCTTCAAGTGGCCTAACGACTTTTTTTTGCGGGGTTTTCTCAAACACATCTATTCGCAGGATAGGCCTGAAAATTTGCAACAAATAAGGCAAAGAATTGTTGACAATTGTGCGAATATTTCTCCTTAAGTGTTAGAAAATACCCGGGTAGATTTCTACTATCGACTAGGATATTGTTTAGCAAATAATGGAGGAATGTTCGAACCGTTGGTTTAACTTTTTTTTTGTCGGAATTCTATTTTTTTTTCTTTTTGGGGTTTTATTTTTGTTTTAATTTGTGTGGATTGTTGTTTTATGTTATACCGTTAATAGAATACTATCATTTATTTTCAAACATTCCACATACAAATAATAAGGGATATTTAAAAAATAATTTTCAATTGTTAGAAGTAATGCTAAGCTTAAGAAGGCAACAATGAACATATTTAACCCACTCTCATTACATGTTAATGCATAGTGCATACTGAGTACAAAACAGTCCAACAAGCATACACAACAGACATACTAAAGAGTACCCCCACTATTTTTATTTCTTTATTAAGCATATTGTGTATAGTTATAGTAATTAATATTTAACATTGATTCTCTAGTAGCAATGCTTTCCAACGCATACGGTATATATCTCTGGATATATATATATATATATATATATATATATATATATATATATATATATATATATATATATATATATATATATATATATATATGTGTGTGTCTGTAATCCCTCTAGCAGTCATAGTTTTCATTTTATCGGAATGAAATTTGGTATTTGAGGCGCTTTTAGTATTCAAATGGTCAAGTTCGTTAATGGGTAAAATCGGACAAGGGTAAAGAGGGGTTAGAGGGGGGTGGCAAAATTTCATATATCTCCCTTAATATTTGAAAAATCGAAAAATTTATGAGAAGTAAAGTTGTAGGTACTAAGTTTTACTGTAATTTTGTTTCTTATCATTTTTTCTGTTACACTAATATTTACAGAAATATTGACGGTTTAAGATTGAAAATTAAATTCCTTAATATCTCTGTACACATTAGAGTTTGAACAAAAATGATGAGGTGATGATGAATGAATTGTAAAAGATGATGAATGTTTGCAAAAATGATAATTTGTAGCAAATTTGACTTTCTACAACTTTATTCCTTACGCATTTTTCGATTGTTCTAATATTAAGAGATATTTTATATTTTGTGTTTTCTTCTACCCCCCCCCCCTCCCATTTCCCTCGACGTCATCATATACGACAATTCAATTTGGTCAGACTAAAATTGTGACCGCTAGAGAGTGATTTATGTATTCTAAGGAAATTCGCTAAGTTGAAGCAGCTCCTGCGTAACGAAATTTTTATTTTCTCAACTGCACACCAGGTATTTATGTTTGTGAAATTTAAAATAATTCGGAGGTAAATCGTTTTTGGAACCAAAACCCAAAATTAATATTTTTAAAAAAAAAACGATAAAAAACTAATCAATTATAAAATTAGATTGTAAATGAAGCAGCAAAATTTCGTTATCGAAGTGCAAGTCAATTTGATTGTGGCAGTTTAACAATTAGATCACCATGTATGGCAGTTGGTCATGGAGCTTTATACCATTCACAAAGCCCTGAAGCGTATTTCGCTCATACACCTGGTTTAAAAGTTGTCATTCCTAGAGGTCCAATTGCCGCAAAGGGTTTATTAAGCGCATGTATTAAAGATAAAGATCCATGTTTATTTTTTGAACCCAAAGCATTGTATCGAGCAGCAATTGAAAATGTTCCTATTGATAATTATGAATTGCCACTTGGAAAAGCAGAAATACTAGTAAAAGGTGAATAAATATTTATATTATTTCATTTTTTTTAAAATAACTTTTCATAATTTTAAAGGAACCGACATAACTTTATTGGGTTGGGGTACACAAGTACATGTACTTCAAGAAGTAGCAAATTTAGCAAAAGAAAAGTTAAATGTTTCATGTGAAGTTATAGATTTGCAAACTATTCTTCCTTGGGATAAGAAAACAATTGTTGAGGTAAGTAAACGATATATTATTTATGTAAGAACATTATAATTAAGGATACAATTTTAAATTTTCAGTCTGTTAAAAAAACTCACCGAATAATTGTAGCACACGAAGCGCCATTAACCGGTGGTTTTGGAGCAGAAATTGCAGCAACAATTCAAAATGAATGTTTCCTTCATTTGGAAGCACCAGTTCAACGAGTTACCGGTTTTGATACCCCATTTCCCCATGTTTATGAACCTTTTTATTTACCAACCAAATGGAGATGTCTTGAAGCGATTGAAAATACAATAAATTATTGATAATGGAATAAATAATTGGATATAAAATGAAAACATAATCATATGATGCATTCGCCACACTGACTTCTATATAACTGGACAGATTATCCCATGTTACACCATTAACCCAAATTGAAGCGCTTCTCAACTAACCAAGGTACTAATTTTTAGAATTACATACATTTACCTGTGCGGCATGTATGTGTAATAAGGATGTGTGTTAATGTATGTGTGGGTGTAACTTGTATTTCCACTACACACATAAAGTTGTTAGTCACGCAAGCACAGTAAAGCAAAATTTAGTACCTTGACTAGTTGAGGCGGTTAGACTGCGTTTCAATTGAGTTCGTTATTTCATGTTAAGAGTTTAAACCCATAAGAATATTCAGTCCAGTTATATAGAGACCAGTGATTCGAATAATACATTGCCTTGACACGATGCATCCCAAAGAGCTAGGAAGTTGCGCGACAGATATTGTATCGCATTTACATTACAAATATTGGTCGTGCTCAGAATAACTTAGCTCTGACTAAATTAAGTAAGTTATTACTATATTTAAGTTATTTTTTTACCAAGACACAGATACTAGAATCTATCTAGTATCCAGATACTAGAATCTATCAATCTATCAACTTAGATAGTGTCGCCATTTTGCTTAATAATAGTGGATAATTTATTCTTGGAATTGTATTTTGCATTATTTTATATTTATAAATTCACTACATTAGGAGAATCCCCCAATTTCGACACTGCTAACAAGTTAGTATGCAATTAAATTTCAAATTTTTTGCACCAATTCCTAGATCAATAATTTGTATTTTATAAATACATATTTCGACTACAACATATTCATAATCAGTATGAATTAGCTAATCATAACTATATCTCCGGGATATTTGGCAAGACACCAGAGACTCCATATCCCAGAAATAGTTACGATTAGCTAATTCATACTGATGATGACTACCTTGTAGTCGAAATACGTATTTATAAAATACAAATAATTGTTCTAGGAATTGGGGCAAAAAATTTGAAATTTAATTTCATAAAAACCAGAGTTCTCTTTTATTATCTTAATAATCTTTATAGGTTAGTGTGCCTTGAGACAAACATGCTGAACTTAGATATCCAAAAGTAAATTTTTTCTAGACTGACTGACTCACTTAGTTTCGACTAAGGACTCAGTTCTTCTGAACAGACCATTGTTGTAGTCAATTTTCTATAAATGCAGTGCACCAACTACAAAGTCATACACAATTTGTATTTTCTTAGCGAATACGATGTGCGTTGATGCTCGTCGAAAAAATTGTAATGAAATGTCATTTTAACATTTAACAAAATTATATAAAAACACTTAAAATGAACAACACTATATCAAAAAACACTTAAAATGAAAGCCAAAGTCAATAATACAAATGGACAATGAGAGTGTTCAGCAGAAGGAAGTGTCTAGATTTGCTCGCTAGCGCTCGAAAGCCGATGTGATGGATAATCGCTACACGTTGCACAAAGTACTTGGTGCTATTTTTCGTTAGATATAAAATAAAAATTATTAATTTTACAGTTTGTAATAATTGTCAAATGTATTTTTATCTCATTGATTAAACTTCGGCATGAACACTCAATATTATTCCTGTTACACATGTTTACTCGACGGTATATTTTGTGAAATACGCAAAAGGCCTATATTACAACCTTTACGTTATATTTTAATAAGATTGCAACTTCGAGCTAATGAAATCGCCTATTTTTATTACCATCACCACATTTATCATCCATGCTATTATCTCTCTGCATAACAACTTTTGCTTTAACGTAACGTATTTTTGTCAACCGCTTAGATTTTACATAAATAGGCTACCCAGAAAAACCAGTTAAATTAAATAGAAACATAATGTCTATAGCAGAAAGCTTCGAATCCATCTACTATGGAAATGGATAAAAATGAGAACGAAAAATTCGAATACTACAGTGTTTTATATTGAACTTTTTAACGCATGTATTTTGATGTCATATGTCATAAATCTTGAAAGACGATAATCAAAGAAAATATGATGAGAAATAATCTAAAATTTGATCAAATTTGTCGAACTTGTTTATCTGATCAGCATTGTTTTAAGATAGAATTATTTCCAATCAATGAAAAATTAGATTTAATGAATTCAACAATTATTGATATGATAATGGCGTGTGCATCGGTCCATGTATGTTAAATTTCTAAATTATTTTTTTAGCAAAATATTATCAATAATTCTTTTTTTTTAATAATTAAAATAATACAGCAATACACAAAACAATTTTATTAAAAAAATAAATCTAAACTTTGTTATAAAGTACATATAGTGTAAAAACTTACATGTAGATACCGGTATTTTGACGTCTAGATACCAGTGTTTCGATTGCAATGCAGTCATTGTTATTAGCAAATAATATTTAAACAAAGTATATATTTTAAAAAATAAAATTAGTTGGTACGAACTAATAACTTTTCAATTTATTCTATGAACATGGTAGTAACGTTGCAATCGAAATACCCATGAAGAATAAATATATTTATCTACTCTTCATGGAAATACCACTAAATGCACAATATAGATACATTTTATTGGATTTGTGTATGAACTACAAATGGCTGCGAAAGTTGATGTTATTTTTTTAAATTTTATAGTTGATTTGTGCCTTATTCATTCAGTTTTCGAAAAAAAATTTTGAATAAAAGTTGTTACTATATTTCTAATAAACAACTTTTATACGAAGCATTTTTTCGAAAACCGAATCAATAAGGCACAAATCAATTATAAAATTTAAAAAAGTAACATCAACTTTTGCAGCCAATCCTTGCCTAAGTGTACAATTAATAATATACGATGCATTTGGAACTAGCTTCGATAGAAAATAAACAGTATAAAAGTGAGATGTAATTCTGAATAATAAATAAATAATAAGATAAGAATATAGCTCAAGCGGTTTGTTTACTACTGAAATTAGTTCTAAACACTTTTATTCTGGCACTGTGCTGAATTTTTATCAAAGAAATTCACCGTAGTATAAAAATTTGTTTGATGTAAAAGTTTGTTTGAGATCAGATAGTCCGATATTTAACTTGTGTAGTCTCCATGATTCAACTCATGACATTCAAATTTGAAATCAGTATCAAAGACTCATAATGAATAGTTGATTTTGTGTACACAAGATCGATTATTGTCCTTCATTGATAATTTCTATATTTTACCATATCCCTATGCTTCATATAACATATAAGATATAAAACAACGTCAAAAAAGGGGGGAGGGAGTTACCTTACGTGACGATATATGTGATATATAATATTAATCATAATAATAATCATTCATCTGGGGTGGGGGTGGTGGATTGGCTGAAAATAGTGTGATGCATGACGAAAGGGGAGGGAGGGGTAAAAATCCTCGTGGATTTTGCATGATGATTTATGGATGGCCCACAAGAAATATCACATTACCTCCCTTTTCTCAGAATCATGCAAACATTTTTTGAGAGTCAAATGAGTATCTTTAATAAAATTTATTTAGGATTTAAAAAAAGTTGTTAAGTATATCAATAATTTTACGATTTATATTTTTTTTAATGTATCCTAAATATTTTACAAGTATTGTAAAATATCAGTAAATGTAAATTAGAAATTTATTTGACATATCTGACAATAAACTATTTTGTATATTTGTATGTGTGTATAATTTTTTACTGTGCGCTGTCGCCAGTTTTCAAAATGTGGTGGCAAAAACAAACCTAACAAAACAGTTTTAATTTTATTAAATAATTAATTCAAACGTTCGTCAACAACATTTTTTTAATGCAACTACATAAACTGCATATTTCAAAGAATATTTATAAACATTATTTATTATGGTGGCTACTTTAATAATATAGTAATTATTATTTTAAGTACAAACAAATTATGTTCTCCATACGACGCTGTGTTAAAAGTTTGATTTTTAATCGATAATTACTCTTTGAAACGATCTTCAACAGGTTTTAAATTTTTGAGGGAGGATAACTATATAATTGAGCTATTCAATTCACTAAAAAAAAATATTTATCTACTATCAAGCCTCATTGCGGTATAATGCCCATTATTATATATCTCAAGAATTTAATATGATCTTTAATAAATAATGTAAATTAATTCCAGATAAGTCAAGATGACAAATTACCCAAAAAAATATGCGATGAGTGTTTATATTTAGTGAAATTATTTTACAAATTTAAATTAAAATGTGAAGAAACTGATAAAACATTACGTGAATATTTCTCCAACAATTACGAAGATTGTAAAACAAATTTAGATAAAATTTCTGTTAACTTAGAAAATATTTCATATGAAAATGCTGAAGAAAATAATTATATTCAACAGGATAATTCTCTTGAACCATTATCAGAATTGTACGAAAATTTAGAATATAGTAACTTAGAAAATTCGAATCCACAAATTGATATTATACTAGAAAATGTAAACGGATCGGATGATATTAAACTTGAACACGAAAAAATTGATTTATTTTGTAATACAGATATTAAAGATTTTACTCATGATCAAAATAATGATAAAAGTGAAGAAAATTTATTTTTTGAACCATCAACAAATTTATCAATATCTGATATAGAAAATTGTTTCAATTCCAATCACATCGATCATGAGGAAAATGTTATAAGTGAAGAAAATATAGTGGAAAATGATACCGCCACACTGGTTAATGACGAAAATAGTTTTCTGTGTACGATATGCGGTGAAAAATTTAATTTATTAAATACATTAAAAATTCATTTACGTTCACATAACGATGTCAAATATTATTTATGCAACGAATGTGGTAAATGTTTTAAACGTAGTTCAGATTTACGTCGACATATGCGTATTCATACGGGTGAAACACCATTTCATTGTTTAATATGTAACAAAGGTTTCAAACAAAAATTTCATTTATCAGAACATATACGATCCCATGAAAAAAAAGAAACCTATAATTGTACTTTATGTGATAAAAAATTCACACGATACGGTACGTTACGTTGTCACATGCGTACACATACAAAATTAAAACCATACGCATGTACCATATGTGAGAAACGATTCGCCGGATCCGATATATTAAATAAACATTTAAAAACACACACCGGTGAGAAATCTCATAAATGTGAATACTGTATAAAGAAATTTACACATTACGACCAACTACTAACCCATTTACGTATTCATACGGGAGAAAAACCGTATAAATGTAGTGAATGCGATAAATCATTTACGCAATATAACGGATTGAGTGTACATATGATGTCACATACTGGGGAAAAACCATTTTTATGTAGTGAATGCGGAAAACGTTTTACACGAGCTGATGATCTAAAAAAACATATTCGAATACATACCAAAGAACGCCCCTACGTGTGTAGTATATGCTCGCGCGGTTTTTCACAATCATTCCATTTATCCGAACATAAACGTATACATGGTAATGAGAAACCATTTAGTTGTGATATATGTAGTAAGAAATTTCGACGAAATGGTACTTTAAAAATTCATAGACGCACACAACATACTGAAAATGGCACACGTAAATTAATACCTTGCACACTGTGCGATAAACAATTTACAGTTGCACATTCTTTAAGTAAACATATGCTCTTACATACGGGTGAGCGACCATACGTGTGTACCATATGCGCGAAAACGTTTGTACAGGCTATACATTTAGAGATACATATGCGAACGCATTCAGGAGAGAAGCCGTATGTATGTAATGTTTGTGGCAAAGGTTTTGGTTCATCGTCCCGGTTAACTGTGCATTGTCGAACACATACTGGGGAACGACCGTATAAATGTACATTATGTAGTCGAGGATGTACAACATCTACGGCGCTTAAAGTGCACATGCGTATTCATACGGGCGAAACACCATATTCGTGTGTAAAATGTAATAAAGCATTTTCAAGATCTGATTTATTAAGTGCTCATAAACGGAATTATGGGCATTGATTTTTTTAATCGAAATTATTAATAAATGTTTTTTATATTAAAAGTTTTTAATTTTATTTTAATACCCATGCCTACTTTTCGCATTTAACTTGAAAAGAGCAATGCCCTATTGTCCTATATTCAACACATGAGTGAAATCTGATTGTAACAGTGGAAAATATATTATTCGTAGCTACGAGAGAGTTACACATGCAAATGGTCGATTATATTGTAAATAAATATATTCTTTGTATAAAAAAGAACATTACATCGTATTGAATGCGCCGAAATACCAACTCAAAATTTTAGAAAACCCGGAGATTGATCTGATCAGTTTGGAGATATTTACTGACGTACGTAATTACTAAAAAAAAACTGATTTGATGAGGATATTTACAAAAATTAGACAAACTAGCTATTTATGTACGTATGCGCAAGCGTAAACATTCAAAATAACGCTTAGTAGCTCTGCACTCAGTGTAAAAAGTTAGTATTGTAACTATATTATGAGCAACTTTCAATAGTGAGAACATTATAAATAAAAATAAATTTATCGCGATAATAAATTAAATAATTATTCATAAAGAATTAGTATTTTCTTTTCATAAGAATAAAACAATCCGGAGATTATTTTTTTAAATCTGGAGTCCGGAGAAAACTTAATTTTTCCGGAGTCTCCTGACTAAAACTGGAGAGTTAGTAACCCTACTTTCAATAATATTGATATTTTGTTTTGTGGCCATAAGTATTAAATTATAACTGTATACAAATTCGATACCTTAGGTTAGTTTGTAATTAATAATTTAGTAAATATTATTTTCATATGTTTGCGAATGGGTTTTTCAATTTCAACGTTTTGTGTCTATCTTTTAGGGATTTACACCCCAGTTTATTTTCAATTTATATTTTTTCATTACCTAGCTTTGGAAAATAATGAAACGAAATTTTTGAATTTCTTCTTTTATTGGATGAACACAAAGGCACTCACTGGGCAAGATCAAAACATTATTAAATTAAAAAAATTGCTAAATAAACGTTTACAGAATTAAATTTACACATGCCAGTAAATTTATTTCTTACTTTGGTTTTTTTGTTAGTTGTATCATATGGCCAACAAGGGCGTCACGCTTAGCAAGTTTCACGTATAGGAGAAACTGATGTTTATTGAATTTCAAATTTCCCGCATTTATTCCTCCTAGATAATGGCGGGATTGTTGAAATATAATGGTATAATTTCTTAATATAGAGTCGAATTTCAATGAAGATACTCTTCTTTTAAGAACGTAAATACATATATGTAATACTCGTATATGCGTAAATACGAAAATAATATTTCAAGATCTCCTTCTGTGTAATTGCAATACCGATAGAAGTAGAGTGTGCTTCTGCATATGTAAATGAAAAATCAAATACGATGGATATAAATTTTCAAAATGTGTATAATTTTGAGGCAATTTGTCGGATTTGTTTAGTAATAAAAACAGACATGATTAGTGTAAACGATGATACTAATCATATGATAGAAACATGTAGTGCGTCAATTCAGGTAAGCATATTATTTAAAATTTTTATTGAACAATTTCGCCGTACTTTTCTATTTATCTTTAACGGTACCTAGATGCTTTCAGTATTTAGATGTATTACCGGCGCTAACTATTACTTTAGTATATAGTTAGCGCCGGTTAATCGGGGAGATCAAAATATGTTTTTCAGATTTGCTTTTTGTTTGTGTCAAAGTTCCTTTATATTTGTACTTACAAGTTTCTAAATTAATAGGTTTTGTTATACAATAATCTAAAGCCCGATTTATTGTTTCTTAATATCTATTTTTACATAATCTCAACTTATTAGGCCATTGGGAAATACTCTTTGTATAATGCATTTTGATAAGTCAATCAGTTCAGAGTTAAGTAGTGAATTATTATATCTCAAAAACTAATAAAGTTAGGTTTATGATATTTTATATACTCTTTCAAATCGTCCATATCTGATCTTAATGCAGTATTATCTCAGTAGCACAATTATTTGCTGACAACCTGGAACTTTATTTATTATATAAATAACTTAATTCTGTCCTTTAAAAACGGTACATTTTGCTTCACAAGCAAAAAATAAGAGTACCCTGATTAGGGTTGCCACCTCAAAATTATAAAAAGTCGGGAAATCAACATATATTATGTCGATCTTGTCTGGAGATCGGAATGTCCATATATTATTTACTAAACTGGGCGGTGGAGGATTAACCGGGTAAGCAAAGTAGGTAGCTGCCCAGGGGGGGAAATTTTGATCATTTACACTAAATATACCGCTACTTGGGTTATCAAAAATATAATTTTTCATTTGAAAGCGTATAAGCCTGATACATTCTCGAATCATTAAAAATGGCATTGATTTTTTTATAATATTATCTTTTTTTGTGTCAATATACAAACTCCGAAGACGTATGAAAGAACAAGCATATAATATAGACTAACAAGTCATTGAATTATCAATATGAAAAAATTGGTATAGTATTGTGACGTTTAAGTATACACAAGAATAATATGTTGGAATAATAAGTTCGTAATTGACAAACTAGTTAAGCGTGGTGTAACGGTTAGCACACTGGACGCGATAAACTGAGGTCCGGGATTCGTTTCCTGGCGGATTAAAGAGTTATTTTTTCATATTAATATTAATTAATAACAATATTATTATTATTTTTTATTTAGATTCTTATTTAGAATTGTTTTTGCAAAATATATTAATTTTGGTTAGCAAAATTTTTTTTCACTGAACTCAGGAAGTCAAGAGATCTACCTTTGAAATCGGGAGTCGGGAAGAAGTACGATTTCGGGAGTCTCCCGACGAAATCTGGTGAGGTGGAAACCCTAACCCTGATTACGATACCCGAAACAGTGTATGTACTCTAAAAACTTTATGGATGGTGACCCTAAAATTTTATCACACAATAGTGATGTGATTTTTTATTTTTTACGCTTACCATTTTTGTTTAGCAATTTTATTCACAAGAAAAATATCCACAACAAATTTGTACCGACTGTTTAACACAATTGAAAAACGCCTACCAATTTAAAAAACAATTTGAAGTATCATTAAAAATACTTGATAACTATATCACACAAACTAATCAATCTACTGATAAATTCGGAAATGAAAACGATATCCAACAGTATGAAATCAAGATAGAGGTCGAAGAGGAAGATTTGGATGTACCCATTAAACAAGAAATTGTAGATGAAGAATCAAGAAATCAAAATATTGAATTAGATGAAGTTCATATCAACGATGATTGGATTAAATCAGAAGAATTCGTCAATGATATTAACGATAAAGAAATGGGTAAAACAACAGATAATGAAAATAATACTCAAATGATAAATAATCAAGCAAAAACTTGTGATAATAATTTTGAAAATAAGAACGATACGAATAATGTAATAATTAAACCACATAAAATTTCAGATTTTATCTGTAACATATGTCATAGTAAATTTATCAATCGTCAACGATTAATAAAACACATAAAAACCCACATAATATTTAATTCGTACGATTTACACGATCCTTCAACCGATAAACACCAAGGTAAATTTAAATGTGATAATTGTTCAAAAGGATTTATCACACTTTCACAATTGATTTCACATTGTGAACAAGATCATCAAGCCATACCAATCAAATGTAAACAATGTGATTTAGAGTGTGTAAACTATTTGCAAATGTTAAAACATGAACAAAGTCATTCACGTAAATATGTATGCGAACATTGTGGAATAATATTTGATCAATTATCAGTATTAGAATCACATAAATTATCATCACATTCTGATAAAAAGAATCGTTTATTTGTATGTTCGATATGTGATAAATCGTATCCAACAATATCTACACTAAAATCGCATGTGAAAACAACACACGCAACACGTCTAGAATCGTGGGATGTGTGTACAATTTGCCGTAAACTAGTAACATGTATTAAAATACATTATTTAAAATTTCATGGCCGTATTAAAAATTGTAATAATAAAAGTATTAAAGAGCATTCCTGTTGGTGTTGTGAAGCCAAATTTGGATCATGGTATGCATTAAAACGGCATATGTTCAAGCATGGTGTGGAACGACCATTTATATGTAAAATTTGTGATAAAGGATTTCGATTCGATAATATACTTGAAATACATTTGCGTACTCAACATTGTAATTAATAATAATTATTGGCTACTTACAGTATAATATATTAAGGATATTAGGGAGGTATGTCAAAATGCTATGTAACGAACGAAAATTTAGTAGAATGTTCCTCACTTAATGCTCAGCTACTGCTACTAAACCGTTTAGAAGTTATTACAAAATAAAACTGTAATTTTATGTGTTCTTAAAGAGATTTTTCACTCAATAGATTAAATTCATTTCAATTACCATTATAAAAGCTACGAAGCATCCCAAATTTTCAAATTATATAACTTGAACTCTATAGAAACAATTTTACACAATTTTATTAACATTCACTAAACGGTTGTTGAGAGAAAAAAATTATAAATAGAAATTTAAAAAAATCTGTCTTTGTCACTTATACGTATAAGGTATTTGCTTCGAGCGCAACCACTCACTTACTCAGCGCCATGCGTGGTCAAAAAAACAACTTCATGACCAATGCCAATATATAAAAAACCATAGGCGTTTAACAAAAATAATTAAATTAAATAAACATGTAAAAGCTAAATTAACTGTAACTTTTTGTTTAAACGCCTATATTTTTTATACACTGTCATTGGCCATGAAGTTGTTTTTTTGACCACGAATGGCGCTGGTACGGTTGCGCTCGCAGCGAATAGAAAGAAAAAGGATATATGTTTTTATTTAAATTATAGGTAATATGTTAATTGCCAAAAGTTAGTTAAAATTTGTTCATATTATTTATTTCTTATTTAATTTAACATTACTTGTAAAATTTCCTATTTTATTTTAAATTATATATATTTCTTTTATTTTTATATTTTCTTTTTAGCATTGACACTTTTTATTATGCTACAAAACGAAGATATCCACGAATTTCTAATTTTTAGTACTTATGCATTTTTTACTTAGTATAATATAAAGCTGTAGATATGGTGATATCAAACGAAAATATAAAACAGGTTATAGAAAAGACGCATTTGTTTTCTTATTTTCGAAAATATCAATGGGAATATATTTTTTAAGTATATTTAGCTAATAATTGACTATTAAATATTAATAGCTAATTTATGAAACTAAAAAAGTTTTAACTGTGACGTACACTCCCGTTCATAAAAATTGAACCACCTAATCACATTCTAAGCGTATATATATATACCATTATATACATGTATATAATGGTGCGTCCACATATTAAAAGTCTTCGCTCGTGCGCATCGAATTCTTCATATTTGGACGGTGCGCGCCTGCGATCCATCTGAAGTCGGTTTTTTCAACGAACACTTTATATGTTTGCAGTTCATATTTGGACGTGTTTGTGAAAGGTTCGTCGTTTTTAGCGCGCATGTGATTATTGTTTTTTTTAAATATTAATTGAAATATAGTATTTTAGTTCAACTTGAACATTTTTCAAGCTGAACTAAAATGTAACATTTTAATTAATATCTTTAGATTATTTTCAGGCTTAAATAACGGGTGTTTATGATTGATTCAACTTCACTGCAATAAGAATATATGTTCGTGGGTTTCCTATGGATCGCTGGAGGTTCGTTGAAATCAACAATTCCAACGAATCAAAGGCGAGCCGCTCGATTCAACTGGTTCAATTTTTATGAACGGGAGTGTACAAAAAGTTGAAGTCCCACATAAAAAAATTGCAAACGCTATAAACAATTTAGTAAAAAAATAAAGGGGAATCATTACTTTTAAATTTTCCAACGGGGATCTTTTTTAAATCCTTCAAAGAATAGCTCCCAGAAGTAAAAAAAACAGACTTTTATTTTAAAAATTATGGAAGTTATCCAGATTGGAAAATTTTTTTAATTAACAAATGCATAGTTAATGGAAAAATTGGGATAAAACTTTTTTGACGACAGATTATTGTTTAAGTATCCAGTAAGTACCTGAATTTTTTCTTTCCTTAATATTCATATTTAATGGGTTAAACAAAAATTTTTTTGTTCAAGTGTCAGAGCCAAGCGGAGCCGAATCACCCGTTTTCAAGCTCTATTTTCATCTCTAAATTAAAATTATAAATATTAGTGGTACAGTTCCAAGAGATGGGAATTTTTTTAGGAAATTTCCTGCTCTTTAATAATCTTTTTTTTCGATTTCCGATATCTGCAATAGTTTCTGAGATATTTTCAAAAAACAAAACCCCCTCTTTTTTTTAAATAAATTGTTTATAACTTTTGCAATTTTTATGCGAAACTTCAACTTTTCCAAAAACTTTCTAGATGCAATTATGAATCGAATGACACCTTGGTCATAATTTTCTGAGAAGGCGAAGTGGAATTCGAAAAAAAGGTACATGTTAACTAGTCTATTGGCTATTCAAGACATACGGGATATGATGTATAAATAATTTTTAGATCTAGTTTATGGTGTAAATTTTTTCTATTTTGAAGAATTAATTGTTTATATGGAGTTTTAGATCTTGAAATATAAATGATTTAAAACCGAATATAATTATTACGTAATTAATGATCACGAACGCGTTCTAAAAACAGCAAATTATCCATATATGAGAAAATGTAACTGAATTCATATTTTAATCTAAATTTTTATAAAATTTACATAACTCTTCCCTTTTTACGTTTGGTATTTTACATTTACAACTTTGTGAGTTTAATTTCTTGATTCTCTAAATAGAAATATATGTTTTGAAGTCGTTTTTTATTACGTTAACTAGCATTTTCCCACGATTTTAATCATTTGGATGATATTTTCCTATGGAAAAATACTAATGTGTTTGGACTGACAATGATTCTTTTATGGATACACAGCGGAGATATCTCATCTTTCTAGCAGATGTTATAGAAATTGAAAGATGCTTATACCAAAGTAAGCTAGAGTCTCACAAAATATAGTAGGTGTCAAAGATGGTTTCGTATATTCTTCCTTTGAAATGGCTTCCTAAGACATTTAGATCCGTGCTTATTCACGATCGATAATTATGTGTGTATCATCCATAATTTCGGTATCATGAAATCTAATACTTGACATTGAGACTATTCATTACTTTGATATCAGCTTTGTTGTAATCTAGATAGAAAGATAGATATATCTTGGTCCATTGTGCTTCCCCTTATACTTCAGTCTGACGAGATTCGCTTCTCCCAAATGTTGGCAATGGCCACGAGCTTGCTTATCAGGTCTTCCTGAAGGTTCGTATATTGGGGATGAGATCCACCGAATATCTTGTATCTGCTTTAACCTAGAGGTTCGCAGACAATGATAATGTGGCTGGATCTATGCAACATAATCAAAAGTGCGGTCCACCAGAATTATTCTAAATTTATATTTATTTAATAGAATTAGTTTTTTATGTAAAAACACACACCTTTAGAATGCATATGGCGAATGCACGGTTTTGGTTATATATTATTTGTGTTATAAAAAAGCTTATACCATAATATTCGATAGTCTCACTGACGTCACGTTGCAGATTTCATGATGCAATGTTTGATTTTAAACACACAACAATTTATGGGACTCCTACTGATCATGATGTATCGGAAGACCTAATATTTCCTGGCTGAAAATATGCTTTCAAGCTTGATCCAAAAATATCATCTAAGGGAAACAGTTTAAAAAGAAGAAACACGGTTCATCGAAAAATTCGTCGATGTGGGATATCATTTTTAAATCAATTATCAAGAAAATATTTTTTCGAAATTATCGATAAAATATTTGATTGTTAATCTATTATGTTCTATAATTGAAATTGAACTTATGAAAATTGATTCTAGTTTTTGCATTGAATTCTCACATAGTCAAAACTTGTTTGACTTTAAAATAAAAAAATCTCATTTTTTATTAATTAACAAATATTTGTGACAAAATTCATTTAATGGTAAATTTCATAAATGATTTTCAATTAATTAATAATCATAATGAATCAAAGATTAACATTAAAAGATTTTGATACAATATGCCGGATTTGTTTATCTTCAAAAGAACCAACAATTTTATTTTGGAACATGGAAATAATACATATGCTAGAGGCATGTTCCTCTGTACAAGTAAGTACAAAAACAAAATTAAATTATAAATAATTATAGTTTAACGTCAAATTCGAGTGACAGCAAATAAAGTTTTTGTGATAAAATAAGATTCAAAGAGCCAGCAATCTTCACGATCCGATTTTTCTGTAATTGGGATACGTGCCTTTATCTTACAGTTAGTGAGGTTTAATTCCAATTTCCTTATGATCATTGAAATATTTTATTACGGGAAAAATGAATATCATTTTTTACATGTGCTTCATGCTTTAATTTGGAACCATTAAGTGTAGAGAAACCAAGTGTCGGGCACTTTTTGAATCCCGTTACCACAAGAATGTTATTACTAATTTCCTATTTCAAATTTGGTTTGGATAATTTTTCCGTTTAGATAGAAAAGCCACCAAATGTTTTTATAAATTTTAAAGTTTGAAAAATTTAACCTGGCGTAAAAAGGAGTATATATACAAAATTTTAAGTCAATCTGGGTAAATCCCTTGAAACTCCTGTCAAAATACCATTTATGCAGAGCAGTGTTCTCCGATTTTGTAATTGCTTCCCTTAGAAAATGGAGAATAATAAAATTTGAAAAATGAGTGCTACTTTTGTGGCCGTGTACAATTTCTAAAGGAATACCCTAATTTTACAGAGGTCTAAATTCTATACCGACTAGTAATATTTTATTTATTTGTAAGGAATCAATGGATGAAAAATTTCCCAAACATGTTTGCTCCACCTGTTACAATCAATTAAAAGTCAGTTTCGAATTCCAACAACAATACATGATATCATTACAAATCTTAACTGATATCGTTTTAAAATCAGAATTAAACAAAAGCGAGTCAATTAAAAATGAAACGGATGATGACGAAATCAAATATGATATACCCGAAAATTATTCCTCTTTACCATTGGAAGTTGACATCATTAAAACAGAAGATGAAAAACATGAAGAGAAGTCAGACGATAAAATTTTACGAAAAAGATTACCGCGTACTGTAAACGAAAAGAAAGCAGTGGATAATAGTACATCAGACAACGACTTTTTAAATGATGATGACGATGATTCAGCATCATCCGAATCAAATTCTAGTGAAAATATTGAACCTGAACAAATACCTGAAAAGAAAAAAACAAGACGAAAACGATCATCAAATTTAGTCAGCAGTACGGACGAACAAACCGAATGGATATGTGATATTTGTGGGAGAAAATTTTCAAAAAAAGTTTATATGAAAAAACATCAAGTGTTACACTCAGATGCTCGTCCATTTGAATGTTATATCTGTCACAAAACATTCAAATTGAAATGGAGCATGAAGGAGCATGTTAAAACACAACATACGGAGCGTGATAAACGTGTTATGTGTCCGATATGTGGTCAATTGATATTACCAAAAAGTGTCACATATCATAAAAATAAACATAAAGAGAATAAAGAGAAATTTAAATGTGAATTATGTGATAAAGAATATACCCAAAAATCTGGCTTACAAATGCATATAAATGAAAAACATTCAGATAATGTTAAAATATATTATTGTGATCTTTGTAGCAAAGGATTTGTGGCAAAAGGTTCGTTGCGTATACATAAAAAATTCACACATACGAAAGAGAAAAATCAAACATGTCCTATATGTGGTAAAAGTTATAAGAAAGTTAGTGATGTAAATGCACATGTTAATGCTGTACATAAAAATTTAAAACCGCATGCATGTTCAATTTGTAGTAAAGCATTTTATTCAAAATCGTTATTGAATAAACACATGATTTGCCATACTGGGGAGCGACCATTTACATGTACAATTTGTGGGAAATCGTTTGGATTTAAAAGTGTGTTAACGACACACATGAGAGTTCACTCAAAATAATATTCACTATTCAATTTTAAGTTGATTTTTTTTAATGCAGGGGGTGAAGAATTCTCAAATGCCAAAAATACTCTTTGAATAATGGAAAACCATTGATTATTTTTATACAAAATTTGTTTTAAGTCCGCTATGTTACCCCCTTTATTAATATTTATATTATTCGTAGACATAAAGCATGGATCACACTTTTCTAAAGGCAGTTTTATAGTGTTAAAATCTAGTTGAGCTTACTGTAAAGCTATGTTTGAGATTTAATGAATTAGATGCAGCTCTATCGACAAGTATACATGAAATCTCTGGCTAGAATCAACCTAGAATATTTTCTTAACTTTACATTCTAGACCGATGTGTCTACTTAAGTACGTTCCAACACTGTGACACATAGATACATACTGTGACACAACACATAGATAAATTCACTGTTCATATATACAAAATAATGTTATTTAAAAAAAAAAATTTTTAAATTTTATATTTCGAAACCAAAACGGTAAAATGCGATTAAAAAAAAAAATTATTTAATAAATATTTACCTTTACTATTCTAGATTTTTTTAAATTCTGTCGAGTATTTTTTTTTAATACAATAGATAATAGTTGGGCGGGCATGAAGTTTTACATGCTTCTAATGAGAGAGAGTGAGAGAGAATGATAAACTTTTCTATTAATTATCTCGCGTTCTAAACGGTCAAAATTCTGAAACTTCGGGATTTATTAGAAAACGTTATTTTTAGTCTGTGAAAAAAATGAGCAAAATCTATCGAAAAGTGGTTTCATGCTGGAACATCCTTAAGTGTATTTACTAGAGCGATTTGTCGTTGAATTTCAAAACAATAATAATCATTTTGAACAATTTCAACCAATTTGTAGATAGTGTTTCTATGCCAAGTTTACATTGCTATGGCTAGATTTACACCCAATAGGGAATATGCATGAAAATTTTTTTTCACTTCAATTGAACCATGTTTACTTGACAAATATCAAGGTAAAATTACTTTTTAAATAACTTTAAAAATAAGCGAGATATGAATGATTGAAATTCCCGATTAGATAAAGAGGGTGGTAGCCCTCTTGGCATGCATTGTGACGTCATAATATACTATCACCATTTAAAATACACGTAAAACTCCGTTTAGAAAGAAAGAGACAGATAATAATCTTTAAAAGCTTATAGCTTTCTTGATATTTGTCGGATTTTAATTTCGTTTTTAAATATAACAGTATTAACAGTATTTTCATATTCTGAAAATAAATATGACATATTTGGTATCATGCATATACCCTATTACCACGCGTAAACTTTAAAGGGGGCGGGGTATATTTAATAATGACTGAAGAATTTGATATTTTTGTTTTCATATAAACAAAAATAAATAATCTCCTGAATCCTATGGGCCTTTCTTATTCTTTTTGGACAATTACAAGTGAATCAAATATGTTGATTAATACAAACTGATTTTGTGTTGAATAGAAAAGTAGTTTTTGACACCCTCTCCTGTAAAACCATACTTTTTGACGATTCGATACGTTTTTCTCGGAAACGTTTTCGTTCTTTCTTTTTTTTTCAATTCAGACATGAATACGTAATGTTTTGATCATTCATTTAACAGAAAAAAGAAGATGGCGCACTTCAAGTCGCGCCGTAGATTTTTCGTGAAAACATTCTGCACATGATCCGTAGTCGTTCGGACTGTCGTTGGCCGTTGTATGGCCGATGGGCTAGCTATGTAATCACTTTGGGCCGTTTTTTCATTTCTTTTTCGACCACTGACGTAGCTCTTGCATTAGTTCGGCACTGGACTTAATAGACTCGTTGGATTCTTTTCGACGCGAGCATATTTATTGAATACCGATTTTCACATATATTCCGGGGAATATTTTTATGTCTCGTTAGTGATCCGTAAGCTCTTCACAATGGCATTCTAAGCAATATCCTAACTAAAAGCGTTTCCACGCTACACCAATTTATAACTTTACACAAAGGTAATTCCTACCTATTCACGCGCATGCGCCTACATTGGTACGAAGGCGTAACAAACAAATAGACAGGCAAAACAAATACAGCGCGACAGGCATGTACAGTCATGACCATCAATCTGTTGTGAGCTCAACCATTGTAAACACATTATTAGTCTCGAAGTTATTAATTACGATTTAAATTTGACAGTATTTTGTCACACAAAAATGTTCGACCGATCAGCAGTGTAACGAGCGAATAGACGTTTTCACGTCAAAATCACTAGACCAGTGGTTATTATAGCCATGAAAGTCAGTAAATGCATAATGGAGTGATCATAATATAGTTAACTGTACAATGACTGTATAAATGAATAAAGAGAAAAAATTATTCGAATAACGTACTGATCCATTGCTTATAAAAATGTACCGAATAGAAGAAGAAAAATTAACATAAAACAACCGAATTGTCCCTTCCCCCTTAAGTTGATCTCACCAAAATTAATTTTTACAAATTGCGGCAATAATCTCTTTAACAATAATGTAAGCGCAATCCATGTTCTATGTTATGATATCGGTTGAACCTCTATAAGTCAAAGTTCAAAATCTCATAAGAATTTTAAGCTGTATAAAGTTATATCACTTTTGAGTTTTGTGAATATTCTCTTGGGCTTTTAGAGGTTCCATTGTAAGAATTGTATAGTATTATTTACATATATTCGTGTTTATATTTTATGCTCGTTTATCATAAATTTTTCAAAATATATATATATTAAATTTTTATTATTTTATCTTGATAAATTTTGAAATAAAAATTCCTTAACATATTGTGATCTCTGGCAGGGGGCCGAGCCTAATATTTCAACCTACTAGCAGTAGTTACTAAGTTGTTTACCATAGTGCGACCATAATACTTGTGGGTAGAAAAGTATGTCAGGAAACATCAACCTACTAGCTCTAGTTTATAATTTATATACCAAAAAGCATATTCAAGAGCTAGAGTTCCCAAAAGGGATGAAAAGCATTTTAATAAACGTTGGGCACACAAAAACGAATAAGCTTCAATATTATCAACAATGGTACTGTTCAGAACAACTAAGCTCTTAGTAAACTAAGTATATCTAACTTAGTTTTTGCCAGAACACTTGACAAATACTAAGTCCTTAGATTGTGACGTCATTTTGCTTAGTAAATTCTGGCAGATTGGGGATTTTTCCCCTGAAGCTCAAAAGTAAATTATTTTTCGACTGTCTAATTAATTAGTTTACTATGAATTAAGTCGTTCTGAACTCACCAATGTCTTCACATATCTGCTAGACAAGGGCAGAATAGAGAATTTAAATTTGACGTGTACTCTACCAATTTCTATACTTTCTATCTACATTATTTCTACGGGAATAAGCAAATAATAATTTGACCAGCAGTATACAAATTATGTACTATGAGCCACGGAAGTAGCACTCATTTTTCAAAATTTATTAATTGATTAGTGCGTATTAATTCGGTTTTCGAAAAAATGCTTTGGATAAAAGTCGTCCGTTATAAATATACTAAAATATAATAACAACTTTCATTTTCCCAAAAACCGAAAGAATAAGTTACAAATCAAGTAAAAAGTTTTGAAAAATGAGCGCTACATTTGTGTCCAAGGTATACATGACCAAAAAAGTAGCGCTCAGTTTTCAAAATTTTATAATTGATTTTTCGGATAAAAGTTGTTTATTATAAATATACTAACAAATTTTATTTAAAAGATTTTCCCAAAAATCGAATGATCAAGACAAAAATCAACCATAAAATTTTAACAATAAGCGCTAATTTTGTGGCCCATAGTACATACCATGGAAGAAACCAAAATAACATATGAACATGATTTTGCAACTTGACTAGAAAATTTGAAGCATTACGACATATAGAATGTAAACAACGAGTCAATACATTTAGTTGCATATTTTTCATGAAAATTAAACTTCTCCGAAGGTGCTGAACATTTTTTGTTTGGAATTAGTCAAATTAAACAAATATTTTTTCAACTTTTATTCAAAAACCCTACTAATTAAAGAATGACCTAATACACTAAAACATAAAACTTTTCTTTATAATCTTTTAATTTATTTGATATTATTAAACTTACGATAACATCTAAAATTTATTGAGACTAAACTCCAATTTTAATTCAGCGTTAATCTAACCATGAAATGAAAAACTGGCCTGTACTTGAGACCAGTTAGTAAACGATACACATATTTTTTCCTTTTATATGGACAAAAACGACTATGAATCATTCAGTAAGTTACAAAGATTTTGACTCAATATGCCGTATTTGTTTAAATTCCAAAGATGTTGAAATGCTATGTTGGAATCTTGAAATAATTCATATGTTAGAGGCATGTTCATCGGTACAGGTAAATATAAATATAACCCAAAACATTTGCAAAATAATACAAAATCAATTTTTTAAAAAGGAAACATTAGATGCAAAATTTCCCAAACACGTTTGCACTACCTGCTACGATCAATTGAAACATTGCTTTCAATTTCAACAACAATATTTACTATCAATACAAATTTTAACAGATATTATTTTAAAATCAGAAGAGAGTAATAAAAATGATTCATCGATTAAAAATGAAACAGACGACGATGAAAAATTTGATATTTCGACAAATTTCACTTTACCCCTTGATGTAGACATTATTAAAAAAGAGGAGAATAATGATTTAGCACCCTCCACTGTTAAATCATCCGACATAAAACAAGAGATTTCTGTGAAACGAAAACGAATACCCGTGAAAAAATTAATTTACACTAAACACAAACCTAGGGCTATACTTCGACGTAAATTCAAAGATAAATCAAAACCAATTTCATCACCTGAACCACCATCTCCGATACCAGATACAGACGAGATTTTTAACAATGATAACGATTCCGGCGATGAATCATCATGCAAAGAAGATATTGCAAGTGAAGAAGATATTGATTTTCAAATACCTCAGAAGAAAAGTAAAGGACGGAAAGGTCGACCGAGTATACAGGATGATCAAACTGAATGGATATGTGATATTTGTGGGAAAAAATTTTCGAAAAAAGTTTATATGAAAAAACATCAAGTAATACATTCAGAAAATCGTCCATTTGAATGTTATATCTGTCACAAAACATTCAAATTGAAATGGAGCATGAAAGAGCATGTTAAAACACAACATACGGAGCGTGATAAACGTGTTATGTGTCCGATATGTGGCAAATTAATATTACCAAAAAGTATAAATTATCATAAAAATAAGTATCACAAAGAGAACAAAGAGAAATTCAAATGCGATAAGTGTGATCGACAGTATACACAAAAGAGTGGTTTACAAACGCATATCAAAGAGAAACATATGGAGAATGATACAATGTATTTTTGTGATATATGTAATAAAGGTTTTGTATTAAAAGGCTCGTTAAGGATGCATAAAAAGTATACACATATGAAAGAGAAAAATCTGGCATGTACAATATGTGGTAAAACATTTAAAATGTTAAGTAATATGAATCACCATATAAATGCACATCATAAAAATTTAAAACCACATGCGTGTACAGTATGTAATAAAGCATTTTATACAAAATTCTTGTTAAAGAAACATATGATTTGCCATACTGGCGAGCGACCATTTACATGTACAATTTGTGGGAAATCGTTTGGATTTAAAAGTGTGTTAACGACACACATGAAGGGTGTTCATTCGAAATCATGAATGATTTTAAATTGTAAATATTTATTATGGAAATTCAAATACTTCTTCCATTCAATTTGCATCTTTTAAAGTATAATCCATAATTACTCTACTCAACAAGTTAAAATACGTGTTAATTCTTGCTACTGCGAATTAAAATACGTGCGATAGCTCGTTGAACTGGATATGACGTCTAGAAAAATGTGCAGAAATTTCAAACCCGCACATAAACAATTGTGAAAGTTATAAACAATTTATTAAAAAAAAAGAGCGGGTTTTGTTTTTTGAAAATATTTCAGAAACTATTGCAGATATCGGAAATCGAAAAAAAAGATTATTAAAGAGCAGGAAATTTCCAAAAAGAGTCCCACCTCTTGGAACTGTACCACTAATATTTATAATTTTAGTGCCACTAATATGTATAATTTATAACGGGTGATTCGGCTCCGCTTGATTCCGGACACTTGAACAAAAAATTTTTTTAACCCATTAAATATGAATATTAAGGAAAGAAAAATTCAGGTACTTACTGGATACTTAAACAAACAATAATCCATTGGCAAAAAATTTGTCCCCAATTTTTCCATTAACTATGCTTTTGTTAATTTAAAAAATTTTCCAATCTGGATAACCTCCATAATTTTTAAAATAAAAGTCTGTAATTTTTTTTACTTCTGGGAGCTATTCTTTGGAGTATTTAAAAAAGGTTCCCGTTGGAAAATTTAAAAAATTTTGATTTTCGATTTTTTTACCAAACAAAGATACGGAAAAATTCAAAACGTCATAACGAGTTCGCAGCAGCAAAAATTAACACGTTTTTTAACTTGTTGACTAGACTAAATGTATATCGAGAAGGATGTCAATTACATCCTATTTATATTTGTGTAATATTAATTACACATTAATGGGTATAAGAGGCAACTATACTAAACCCTATCTCGTTGATTATGCAATATATTTGAAACAGTAAGGCCCAGTTTTTTTAAGGATAAACCCAGTTAGTTAACTCGCGTGGTTTAAGTTAAGTTCCCCCACCTAGATCCCGAAGCGTTGATCAGAAGAATAATAATATATATTATATTAATATATTAATATATTATTATATTTTATTATTATTATATATATTATTATAAGATCTGAATAATAATTTATTATATATTATCATATATATTATTTATCATAACCTCAAATATTTCAATTCAAAGTGTTAAATATTTTATGCAGTGATATCAAGTTATTAACAAAGAGTGATGTTTGTGTAATTGTCTCTAAAATTGTGAAGATTGCAACGTTATTGACACGTGTACAGTATGTCATCAGGGGAAGGGACTCGAAGTGGGGGAACTTAACTTAAACCACGCGAGTTAACTAACTAGGCTTATCCTTAAAAAAACTGGGCCAAGTGACATTCTAAGCGTAAATATTACTGAATATAATAACAGTATAAGAAATTCTCAGGAATGTGGACAAAATAACTTACGATATTAATTTACTCTAGTACGACGTTTCGGCAATATATTTTGACTTTATTAAATACTCAGCGACTCTTATAAAGTCAAAATATATTGACGAAATGTCGTACTAGAGTAAATTAACATCGTTAGATATTTTACCCACATTACTGAGAATTCTTGATAGTATTATAAATCATGGACGAGAATATTAGAGACTATAATTACTGAATATATATAAATAATATTATACACAGTAACAGAGAGTGTGCATCGGATTTATGTAATTTGTAGAATACCTATCCGTTACATAAAACCAATGGCAGAATAATGAAAATTCGGACTTATCTATTTTTAATTAAATTAAAATAGGTTAGTTACTATTAAAGAAACCCCATGGAAATCAAAAACCCAGCACACCCCTACAAAGCCGAACATGTTGCCTTATTTTAGGTTTTTCAAAGGGTAAAGTCTCCTTTTTTGAATATATTGGTGTGTTATGTTGGTAATCAAACATATAGTACACCTAATTTGCAATATTAGATTCAGTTTTGAGATGTCACACAAATATATTCGGAATAAACAAATTTTAAGTCATAAGAAACAAAATTCTTGCGTTTAGAATGAACACGATTTTTACTTATACAACTTTATACACAGTTTGATATCCGGGATATTAAATATAAGGGCATATTAAAGTTAGTCCCGACTTTGTAAAGGCTGAAAATATTCATAGCAAAACAAAATTTTTGATATAGGTGATCTTAAATTACCTAATTAGCCTATTTCCACATTTCCGTCCGTCTGTTTGACTGTCCGTAAACACGAAAAGAAAAAACAAGCTAAAATTTTGTGTGTTCTAGAGCTAAAAATGAAGTTAAAAAAATTTCTGAATGGGCAGAATGGAACCGTGCATCCCCCTACGCCAGGAGGAAAATATCCATCTCTGAAACTGCAAGATAAAAAAATATTTAAAGACAAAAATGTTTTTTTTTTTGTAAAATAAACAACTCATGGGCGAAAGTTTTTTCATAAACTCAATCATACATATACCAAGTGTTTATGGTTGTCCCATCATGAAACCACATTTCGACAGATTTTGCTCTTTTTTCACATGCTAAAAATAACGTTTTCTAATAAATCCCGAAGTTTCAGACTTTTTGACCGTTTAGAACGCGAGATAATTAATAGCAAAGTTATCATTCCCTCTCACTCTCTCTCATTAGAAGCATGTAAAACTTCATGCCCGCCCAACTGTTATTTGTTTCTTAAAAAAAATACTCGACAGAATTTAAAAAAAAAACTAGAATAGTAAAGATAAATATTTATTAAATATTTTTTTTTAAATCGGGTTTTACCGTTTTGTTTTCGAAATATGAAAGTTTAAAATTATGTTTTATTTCAAAATTACAATAATTTGTATGTGTGTATATGCATTTGTTCTATCATAAAAGCAAACCGGCTATTTGTCCTGATTATATAACACAGTACTGGAACTACCTTAAGCAATTAACTCAGTTAAAAACAAAATATATTCTTGTTTTACATATTCTTTTAAAATATATTCGAAAGTAAACATCTTTTTTTCATAAACTGAATAGTTTCGCCACAATGTTAGCTCAAACATGTGTAATTATTCTTGATTACAAAACCATATTTTTATAGTATCTTTATACACTATTTTGTATTTTTATACATTTGTTCATGTGTAAAAAGTAAATAAAAGAGTGGACTCGCTACTAAATCTCAATTTACTTTCATATTTAGATACCTTTGCGAACACACTACATATGCCCTTTGTTATGTGGGTTACTATATGTTGTTAATTCAGTAACTATCAACAAACTATTATGAAATTATTTTTCAGGTAAAATAAAGTTTGGTTTCAAATCCAAAATTGTTTTTCCTAATCTTTATAAGATCAGGTTTTATGATTTCTTGAAACTTTCTCATTTACCCCAAAAAGTTCATGCATTAACTCACGTGTAAACCGGATATTTAATCAAAGATTTTTCATTTTTCCTTTTATTCGGGAAAAATGAAAAAAAGGTTTTTTATTAATGTGAAAATATGCAAAATACAAATTTGGAATGAATCCACAAGATTCTTACCTTCATTGAACAATTAATTTAGTTAAAATTAAATAGGCCAGAATTTTTATTGTTCTACTATCGGTTTTATATTCACAGTACCTTCTTGACTATATCATGGCCCCTTGTTCTATATATGTATAATTGAAACGCGGCACAAATTAAATATTCGGACAAAAATCATATATTTTATTTTGTAAAAATTGATTAAAAAAATTATATATATATTAAATAAATAATGAGTTTAGTTTAAATTTTTCTTGCAATTTTATTTCTAAATAAGTTTTAAAAATAATCCACCTCTGCTGATTGATTTCAAATTTTGTATATGCATTCTATATATGATATCGGATAAAAAATATTTTCGAGATAGCACACTTTGTGTGATGAGAGTTAAAAAAATCATTTTGTTATTTCTAATCTATCCAAAATTTCTATTGCTTGAAATGTAGATGAGTGCATGTACACGAGAATATGAAAATCATTCAAATAATTTTTATTCAGTAAGTGTGATCTCTGGTAGGGTGGAGCTTAATATTTCAATCTCCTAGCAGTAGTTACTAAGTTGTTCACCAGGTTGCGACTATAAAAGTTGTATGCCGAAGATAATGTCACAAAGGTTGGTGCAGGAAACATCGCTCTACTAGCTCCAGTTTATAATTTACCCACCAGAGAACATACCTAACCGTTCCCAATATATAAAATTATATATAATATATAGCTTTTTTTTAATAAAAATATGTTCGGTAGTCGTTGTCCTTTTTTCATTTCAAAAAGCCATATCTCGAAAACGATTTAAATGTACTTAAAATACCTATGTGAACCTACATCAATAGTAACAAAGAATATGTGTGCAAAATTTGAAGTCGTTTAAAAAAACCTCAAAATAATTTAATACAGTTTCACTGTAAATGTTAAAAAACGGTTTGATATTAAACTATCTTGAAGTTTTGGATATTTCGAGGATTATGAGAACAATGTCTTATAAATATAAACAGATATTGAAGTTTTTTTTAAGGATAAGCAATTTTATTAAAGAAATTGTTTTGAATTCCACATGACGCCATTATGTAATTTAACTGTACAAAAATGGTATAGTTTGTTTATAAGTTAAAATTAATATTTACTCTCTACAATAAAAAATTATTAACATTAATAATGAGTCATTCAATAATTATATCAGATTTTTACGAAATATGCAGAATATGTTTAGAAACTAAAGACAATATGCTAAATATAAATAGTGAAATATTACATATGCTAGAAGGGTGCACTTCTGTACAGGTAAATAAAAACAAATCGAAAGTTATCTAAATAAATAAGCATCTATATACCACAATCTTGTAAAGCTTCGGCCCAACTTTCCACTGGTGTACTTTATTTAAAACGAGAACGTTCAGACTATTTTTTTAAATTTTTAAAAGTTTCCAATTTTCTTCTGGTTTAGTTTTATCGGTAACGATATTCAAGCCGGGTTTAGTTGGCTTATGGTTTATTATCTAACAGTTCTAAACTTGAATCGAAATAAACTTAAAAAATTACCTACCTTTAATCATCGTTGGCCCAAACACATTATCTAGCCCAGTAAATCTAAACAAATTTAGTATAGTATTATTACAAAAAAGGTTTTGCAGTTTCCGTCAGTTTGCTTTTCTCGATTATATTGCGGCGCTTCTGCAAGTTAACTTTGGGGAAATATCCAGAATTATTAAAGAATTTTTAATTAAAGCTCTAGGAAATCGGCAATTCTAATAATATATTTGTTTAATTAGGAATCAGAGAGTAAATTACCCCAACAAATATGTAAAAACTGCTGTAATCAATTAAAAAAATCGTATGATTTTCGACAAAAATGTTGTTCATCGTTAGAATTATTAAATGAAATTCTAAAAAAAAATAAAAACGAAATAAAAAAAGAACCCGAAACACCGGATAATTATTGTCTACCACTTGAAATACAAATAAAATCTGAGGAGAATCAAGCGGCTGATAATGATTCACAAAATTTACTACACTCACCCGATACCGATATCAAACAAGAGGATAGCGACAATAATAGCAGTGATGATAATATAGAAATCGAAAAAACAGCAAAATCAAAAACTAAAATAAGAAAACCAAGAAAGAAATTGATCACATCCGAAGAGAAAGTAGATTATATTTGCGATTTATGTGGTCGAACATTTAAAAAACGATCACACTTAAAAGTGCATCAAAAATCACATGCAAGCGCTAAACATACTGAGCCTGATCGACGTGAATTATGTTTTATTTGTGGGAAATTTATCATACCCAAATGTTTGAGTTATCATTTAAGTACCCATAAAAAATTACAAGAGAAATACACATGTAAAATATGTGGTCGTAATTATGCGACAAAGAACATTTTACAAAAGCATGTAAAAAAGAAACATACGGATGCGGTGAATATACGCTTTTATTGTGATATATGTAACAAAGATTATGTGTCGCGTGGCTCGTTAAAAATTCACAAATCATTTGTACATAGCGATCAACGTAATGAAAAGAAGCACTGTTGTCCATTATGTGATAAAAAATATAAATTAACTAGTCATATGAAAGCCCATATAAATGCTGCGCATAAAGATTTACGACCGCATGCATGTACAATATGTAGTAAAGCGTTTCATACGCGAACGTTGCTCAAAAAACATACGAGGTATCATACTGGTGAACGACCGTTTGTGTGTACGACTTGTGGTAAAGGTTTTCCAACAAAGTATGGTTTAACGACGCATATGAAAGTACACTCGAAATGATTTATCGATTGAAATGTGTATCTAAAAGATTTGTACATTTTTTTTTTTTTGTAAATATGAAATAAAATATTTTAACAGTATTCAATCGATTTTTCATTCGAAAATTTCCTTTTGAATTAAAATTTTTTAGATTTAATTCATTCCATTAAAAAATATTTGAAGATTTCACCATTTTAGAAATTTTTTTTCAGCGAATATTTCGATAAAAACTTATTAAAACCCAAAGAATTTTGAACTGTGCGAAATAAGGGTTTTACGCCATTATAGCTAAATGACAGGGTAAGATAAATATATCGATAAATGACAAAAGTTCTGATGAAACAAGTGAAAATAACAACTGAGTTAATTGATTGATTATCCGGTATATACTGAGTTTAAGAAAAAAATTTCAAACAAGTTGTTTATTTTTCAAAAAAGAATGTTTTTTGTCTTTATATTTTTGTTCTATCTCTTACCGTTTCAAAGACGGATATATTCCTCCCTAGAACTTTAACTTACTTTTTAGCTCTAGAACACACAGACAAAATTTCAGCTCGCAATCTCTTTTCGTTTTTGAGTTATCGTGTCTATGGCTAGAGAGACATGCGGAAATGAACTAGTTCAGTCATTTTATGAACACCTATACCAAAATTTTTTTTCTGCGATCAATGTTTTCAACCGTTACAAAGTTGGGACTAAACTTAATATACTCTTGTATATATCATATATAATTATATACTCTATGATTTTTCTTGCTAATTATTTATTTGACTTTAAATCAGGGAGGTTGCTAATATTCGCATCCGCAATCGCGAAACTTCCGCATTAATTTTAGCACCTGCATCCGCAATAATCAATGCTTTTTGCGAATGAGGATGTTGCTTGTTTTGTTCAGCACATCTGATCGTAAATAAATCACAACGTAAAGATTATCGAAATAATCAAAGAGAACTCTAGGTTTTTTTGAAATTATATTTCAAATTTTGCCCCTATTCCTAGAACATTTGTTTGTATTTTATAAATACGTATTTCGACTACAATGTAGTCATCATCAGTTTGAATTAGCTAATCGTAACTATTTCTGGGATATGGATTCAGAGATATGTTGTTTGTTGCTAATTTGGTGCGTGTCTCACAAATTCACAATGATATTAAAAAAAGTTCTGTCTTTTATATGATTTGAATGAGGGTATGATCTGACCAGAGGATTATTTGAGTTAACTGACTAAAGGATTAGGTGAGTGAAGAACCCCACCTATTTATTGACGGTATCCTTTTGTGACTATGCGGCGTTGTTTTTGTCACTAAAGTGAGGGTATCGAAGCTGGCCTTGATATTCAGGTATTCGATTTTTTGAAAATGGTTTAATTTTATTAAATCAAAATTTGGAATTGGGCTATTGTCTAATATATACACAACTTTTTTAATATCATTGTGAATTTGTGAGACACGCACCAAATTAGCAACAAGCAACATATCTCTGAATCCATATCCCAGAGATAGTTACGATTAACTAATTCATACTGATGATGACTACATTGTAGTCGAAATACGTATTTATAAAATACAAACAAATGTTCTAGGAATAGGGGCAAAATTTAAAATATAAATCACAACGTGTTTAGACGTGGTATTATAAGGATGTTTTTTTATTTATTTCAACAATTTACATTATTGTTTGATTGTTTCGCCTTGAATAATCTATTTGACAAATGAATCAACAATACCACCACCGATGCAAAGTGTACATTTAGTCTTATTTTAAACCAAGTGACCATGTCCGAGATAAATCTCTATGTAAAATATGCAATAAAACATACTCTCACAAAAGCCGTACAACCACGTCTTTAAGGACTCATCTGAAATCGATTCACCCGGAGAAATTTAGCTAGTTTAGCGCGGAATTAATCTATGTACCTCTGAGAAACAGGATGGAATCTGAAAAGACAGCGACATTGCTCTTCATTAAATATTATGCACCAAATTTTCATGCTATAAATTTGATTATAATACATAGATTATTAAAAATGATTACCCTCTTTTTGCTTTATTCATATACCTAATTATCTCCTTAAAAAAACTTGACATATAAATCCGCATCCGCGGATATGAGCCTAAATTTATTCGCATCCCTGCTTTTAATGTTAAAAAGTTATAAAAATTTCTGTTTTTCGAACAAATTTTATAATTAATGCTTCGATATCGAAAATATTGTTTAATTAATTAAAACGCGAATTGAAATAAAATCAATCAAAAATGTTACTTTGTTTCGCATACCTTATAATTAAAGTCTAAAATCAGTAGACCCTTAATAATTTTCTCATCAAGTCTATTTTGGTATGTTTCATTGACCTTTCTAAATATATATCTCAAGAGTTTGACTAGATATATCTTTTAAATATATCTAAGAGAGGCTTATCGCCCGACATTCGAGGCATGATTGATTTTTGGGAGATTTTATATTCGCTGATAATATACATTGAATATACCCATATTTTCTCCACAGGGCAGATGAATGGTAGAATATTTAAAAAAACGCATTGAATGAGACACCACAGATATGTTTTTAATTAGAAATGAGCGTGTTATACAATTTTGAAGTTTCCATAAAAATCTTGAATTACCCAAAAATACACAATTGTTCAGTTTGTCTCAATTTTAAGGATCTATAATACTTTTAGTTGCGTAAACTTTATTACAAATTTTTGTTTTCAAAGTTATTCCGAAAACACTGATAGAGTAGTTCTGAAAATTGTTTTAAGCATCGTTTAAGTCTATTATTAAAGTACGTCGCCGATGAATGGAATATAAATCGATCAATGCAAGGGGGAATGTAATATAAATCGATCAACGTTTATTTTAAACGCACCCCTAAAAATCAATCATTCTTTGTAGTGTAACTTGGTCGTTTGTTATAAGAAAATCGATTTTATAAATAATTAGTTAGTTTCATTGAATTATGAATCGATCAATAAATTTAGAAGACTTTTATTCAATTTGTAGAGTTTGTTTAGAGTCAAAAGAAAATATGCTCAACTCCAATGTTGATATTATCCACATGTTGGAAGTGTGCACATCTGTACAGGTAAATAAAAACATTGGTGCAAATATTTATAATTATAAGGTACCACGGTTATTAGGGTGCTTTCTCAAACATTAGTTTAAACTTTAAATGAATTCGATAGTGAGCATGCTGGAAAATAACATTAAACCGTTGGTATCGTAGGAAATAACTTATTTTGCCCAATTTTTGTATTAGACGATTATTATTTTCAATTTCATCGTTCCAGCCCCTTTTTTCGGTCATTTTCATTTGCAACAGTTTCTGTAATATGTTCAGCTCTTAATATTAATAAAGCTTAGTTACAAGTTTTGTCGATTTTTGATGATGGAGGGATCCTTCCTTTAAGAATCTGATTTTTCATTCCGCCCTTTCAAAAAAGAGTACAGTTTTTTACTATTAATGTAATGTAAATTTTTTGTATAGGAATCAGAAAACAAATTACCTCAACAAATTTGTAAAAATTGTTATAATCTATTAAAAAACTCATACGATTTTCGACAAAAATATTATTTATCACTACAAATTTTATCAGAAATTCTAGAAAACAATGATAAAACTGATACAGATTGTGGAATAAAACTAGAAACAATTGAAGATAAATGTAATATACTGGACGATTACAGCGCATCACTGATTAAATCTGAAGAAATTAAATCGGAGGAACATCAAACTGTGATATCATCATCTGACGAAACCGATAATGAAAATATTGAACCAACTACAACTGAGAATACACGAAAAACAAAAACGAAACGTCCGAAATCGTTTAAAGATGAACAAGATGATTATATCTGTGATTTATGTGGACGAAAATTTACCAAACAGAGTTATTTAAAGGTACATAAAGTTTCCCATTCAAATGAGAAACCATTTAAGTGCAAAATATGCGATAATACGTTCAAATATTCGTTTACACTTACTACACATATGAAAACACAACATACGGAACCGGAACGACGTGAAATGTGCTTTATATGTGGGAAATTAATTATACCACAAAGTTTAAGCTATCATTTAAGTACACATAAAGAGAATAAGGAAAAATTTAAATGTCAAGTGTGTAGTAAAGAATACACACAACAAGGTATAGTAAAATTAAATGAAAAAATATCGTTTAAAATCAAAAATAATCTATTTTGAATGAAACTTGATAAGAAATTATGTGAACTATAATCTGCATTGTTAAAAACAATTAACTGAGTTAATTGCTTAAATAACTGGTCCGATTTTTCCCATTCACGAACTTGAGCTTACTTTTGGGCTCTAGAATACACATACAACGTTTCAGCTCGTTATATTTTCGTGTCCACGAACACGCGGGATGCGATTAATTAGGTCATTTTATGAACATCTATTCTAAAAATTGTTTTGTGCGATTAATATTTTCAACCGTTACAAAGTCAGAACTAAACTTATAATAACCTTGCATCTTCTTCTATATATATAAAATAAAGTCCCCCAGACGTGTATCTATTTCTAATTGTCAAAGAGTAAAGTACGACTAGCTAATTTATACTGATGATGACTACATTGTAGTCGAAATACGTATTTATAATACAAAAAACTGATCTAGGTAAAGGGGGCGAATTTGAAATTTTATTTCAAAAACCTGGAGTTCTCACTAATTATCATTCGATAATATAATGCTTGTATTGGGTGGTTAGTTATTCTTCCGTTTTTCGAATCCATTACCTTTGGTAAAAAAATTGTCACTTTTAATTAAAACATGTAACTTCAGGTAGCCTTGGTAGTGTCGGAAGTGAAGTCAGATAAGTAAGGCTTTCGAAGCCTTTTTTCTCAATCCCTATTCAACTCCACTTGTTTTTCCTCTAATGGGAATCGAAGTCTCTTTCCTATACTCAATTTTGGTGGAGTCAAAAGTAACTTACCTTATTTATATTCTTCTTGACCTTACTCTAGTCGACTGCAGTTCTTAGGCAGAGTAAAGTCGTCCAAGATAATTGCGAATGATTCCGCTCTGTAACTCTCGCCGCGGTAAGTTTAACAGTTTTTAACTGTACGTAGGCTTCTTCATCTATGCACCACGTTTCAGTTTTTAGTAAACTAAGTTAATAAAATATATCTAACTTAGTTTTTTGCCAGGACACAGATAGATACGAAGCAACTTTGAATGCGATGCGTTTTTGCTTAGTAAGAGCTGCTAGATTGAGGGATTTTCCCACAAATTTAGTGGATTTAATAAAGCTTAATAGAAAAACTAGATGATTAATTCTTGGAATTTTTAACAAAATGTTTATTTATACTCGATCCACTAAATAAAGGGAAAATCCTCCAATTTGGCAGCACTGCTGACAAGTTAGTGTGTCCTAAAAGAAACACGCTGAACTTATATACTCACAATTTTTTTTTAGAATGACGACGTGTGACTTAGTTTATTGAGAATTTTATTGTTCTGAACACAACCATTGTTTCGCAATTTTTACATCAAAATGATTCAAATTACCTATTTTAGGTATATTACGTAAACATATACAAGAAAAACATTCAGAAGCAGCAAATACAAAAGTATTTTGTGAGATATGTAACAAAGGATACGCATCTAAAGATTCGCTTAAAATACATAAAGCATATGTACACACGGAAGGGAAAAATTTAAGTTGTCCAATATGTGGTAAGAAATTTAAGATGATGTTTAACGTAAATGCGCATATCAATGCAACACATAAAGATTTACGCCCACACTCGTGTAATGTATGCAATAAAGCGTTCCATACACGAACATTATTGAAAAAACATATGATTTGTCATACGGGTGAACGACCATACGCTTGTACAATTTGTGGTAAAGCTTTTGGTACTAAAACTGTTTTAACCACACATATGAAAGTACATTCAAAGTGAAAAAATATTTATTGAAAATTGTTTTGTTTTTTTAATAAAATTTATTTAAGAATAATTATTGTGTTTTCTATACTAATATAAGAGATAACATTTGTTTGTTACGGGTAATATCTGGAACTACTGAACCGATTATAAATGTTCTTTCACTGATAGGAAGCTACATTATTCCCGAGTAACATAGGCTATATAAAGTTTTTATTTTATCATTTCACAGAGTAATTATCGATTAAAAATTAAACTTTTAACACAGCGTCTTATGGAGAAAATAATTTTTTTGTACTTAAAATTATAATAACTATATTATTAAAGTAGCCACCATAATAAATAAGGTTTATAAATATTCTTTGAAATATACAGTTTATATAATTGCATTAAAAATGGTGTTGACGAACGTTTGAATTAATTATTTAATAAAATTAAAACTGTTTTGTTAGGTTAGTTTTTGGCGACAGCGCACAGTAAAAAAATATGCACATCATATACACTGCCATATCAATCAATTTCTAATTTACTGATATTTTACAATACTTTTAAAATATTTAGGACAAATAAAAAAAGGTTAGAGCTGAATTAATTTGTTTTGACTATTATATGCGCGTAAGGGGAACTTATTTAAATCATATATTTAATACTTGGTATTAAATATATGTTTCCTCCCCGTCATTTTGAAAATAGACCGATCCACTCAAACTGTGACGATATTCGAGGCTTCTTTACAAATTAATATACTTCTATAAATCGTTGTGAGATTATTGATATACAACTTTTTTTAAATCCTAAATAAATTTTATTAAAGATAGCACTCATTTGACACTAGCGTAGCACATGCACGTCTTTAATCAATTTACGTTATAAATTTAAAATATGTAAAAGATAATGCAACCATTAAGATTCGAAATATAAATCGTCCCGGATAAACGGACGTCTATGATTCGAATCATTAATAATAATAATATAGTAATATCGTTATTTTTTCACATTTTTAACTTATAATATAAATTGATTAAATAGGAAAACATATAGGTTTTATCTAAGGAGTTGGTAGCCGAAATTTATGAATGATCTTATCATACGGCAGACGTTGACAAATATATAGTTCTGTAGATGATAAACAATAAGATATTACATTTTACGTAATGGTTTAGTTTTAGGATCTAATATAAATATTGGGAATTTGTACTTGTGAGAGGTTTGCAAAAATTAATAAAACTAATCGAAAAATAATAAATGGTTTGTATAACTCTTTATTAAACAAGACAATAATTTTAAAAAAAATACAGAAATTATATTTTTGAAGGCATCGCGTACATAAATGATCCACCACGCTCGGAAATGAAACGATCATTCGGGTAAACTCGAAGAGCCGATACAACAGACCACTGAATTCTATACTATGGATAGCTGATACTTACGAAAAAAAGTTAAAAAAATAGAGTTAGACTCTATGGAAGACAGCGCCTCACAATACTGAAGTGAGAACTAAATTAAACAAAACATGAAATGTGCACGCAGCGCATTGAGCTATATTTTAGTTTCTCCATCAGTAGTGTATGCTCTAAAGGTGCTAATGGGCGACTATAGTATCAGCTGTCCATATATATAGTGTGTATTCCGTAATGGTAGCATCAATAAATTGTAAGTTGGCATCACTTAAAAAGGAGGGGTAGGGATGGGCGGAGCTGTGTTCCACCATCATAAACATCATCAATCATAAATCTTCTGCTGTAAGAATCATGCAATGACTGAGAAACAAAAAATTAAATAAAAACAAAAAATTATATTTTAATAGAATTACAGATAAGCTTTAACTAAGTATAGTTTATAAATAAATAATAAAAATGATTCCTCTATCATTACAATTGCATACGTCATACGATTTTTGATGATGTTTATGATGGTGGCACACAGTTCCATCCATCTCTACCTCTCCTTTTTAAGTAATGCCAACTTAAAACTTATTGATTACGGAATACACTCATAGAGGACAGTGCAACTATGGAGGTTAGAGTATAGAGGAGAACTATCTCGTATGGTTGTTAAACTAAAAGTGTCCCCCGAAAAACGTAAAATTAGGTTTCAGTGAATGGCCACAATGGCGCTTGTGAGAAGGTGGAAATGCTCTGAAGATAATTAGAGAGTTCACAACAGAAGTCGAAAAGGAAGGCTCGATTCCCTTCTCAGATTTAAAAATCAGCAGGAACAAGGGCACAGATAAATTAGATTTTGACATCTACAGAAAACCAACCCACACAGAAAGATACATCAGTTCAGATTCAAATAGTCCACCTCAACACAAACTAGCCATATTTAATTTTCTAATAAATAGACTACTGAAAGTACCAATGTCGAGAAAAAAAATTATTTTAAAGAGGCCCAACATATTAAACAAATTGCAATATTTAACGGCTACACTCCAAAATTAATAAATAACATGATCCGTAAAATTAAATTTCAAATTTTAAAAAGAAACACGACACTAACACCAGAACGGGCCGACATCGAACAAAAGAAATGGTGCAAGCTAACGTACTTCCCACCTTGTACGAACAAAATTAAAAAAGAAATGGAGGATCATAATATAAAAATAGCACTCGTGAGCAAATGTAAAATTAAACAGAACGGGAACCCAAAAGACAAAATAGAAGACGAACAGAAATCGGGAATCTATAGCATAGAGTGTCCTTCTTGTTCACAAAGATACATTGGCCAAAGCCGTAGACAAATTGGAATCCGATTCAAAGAATATATGGCTCATATGAAATACGGCAGATTAGAAAACTCCTGTGTAGCTGCACACATTATAGAGAGAGACCATAAAATCGACAAATCCAATTTAAAACAAAATCCGGATTTTGGCAGTACAAAATCTCTCAGAGCTGGATGCATACGAAAGCATATACATTCAGAAATTCAAAAGAAATATTATGAATCTAGACAATGGACCGATTCCAATTTCAGATTTAATCAAAATCTTACGGTAAAATTAATTGCCAATATATCCGTCTCTCTCTAAAGATTTCAAAATACAAAAAACTATTTACTGCGCAACGCATAACTCAGCACCAATCAGGTTGATCTTAGTTTGCCCGACCTTTGATAGTATCAAAGGTCGGGCAAACATATATAAGCAGAGTAAAACCAAGAAAGATTATGAAATTGTCACCAAATTAGCGACGAATAACATATCCTAAGACAATATAAGAGTAATTTTAATAAGAGTAAAGTTAACAGGAATAAATGTGAATGAAGGAAATTTTAACAAGAGTAATTTCAATATAATTTAAAATTTATTATATTTTAAATCTAGTATATTTTAATTTAGTTAATTTTCTATTTATTTTTATATTTGTCTATTGATCTCGACTTTCTATCTATTTCTAATTGTCAAAGAGTAAAATACGACTAGCTAATTTATACTGATGATGACTACATTGTAGTCGAAATACGTATTTATAATACAAAAAACTAATCTAGGTAAAGGGGGCGAATTTGAAATTTTACTTTTAGTTTCTTTAAAATTGGTATTCCAGTACACCAGCACCATCTAAATTTTCTTCTATTTAGGGGACACTTTTTATATCATGGAGATAGTTCTCCTCTATGCTCTAACCTCCATAAGTGCAACAGACAATTGATACATATGGATTGTTTAGAGGAGACGAACCGCTGTTACGCCCTCTAGCGCCTATAGACGGACAGTTTTATTGGTATGAGCCCTTTTATGTTTCGTTAAAGTATTTTTTGTGTTAAATGATTTGTCACAAATATCGCACGAAAAAGGTTTTTCTCCAGTGTGTATTCTCTTATGTACAATTAAATGATAACTTTGCTTAAATGCTTTATCACACACATCACATTGAAAAGGTTTCTCCCCAGTATGAAGTCGCTTATGATAAATTAAATGCCCGTGTGTGATGAATTTTTCTTCACAAACATCACATGAAAAACGCTTTTCACCAGTATGAATGCGTTCATGTGTAAGTAAAGTATCTTGTGTTTTAAATGTTTTGCCACAAACATAACAGGAAAAATCTCTTTCTCCAGTATGGCTTCGTATATGATCAATTAAATTGCCTTTTCGGGTAAACGTTTTATCACAAAGATTACAGGAAAACAGTTTTTCTCCCGTATGAGTACGTTTATGTCGAACTAAATTGCTTGGCTGCATAAATGCTTTATTACAAATATCACAGAAAAATTGTTTTTCGCCACTATGAATTCGTTTATGTCGTACCAAATTGTGTTGATACGTAAATATTTTATTACAGACATCACACGAAAAAGATTTTCCTCCGCTATGAAAACGTTTATGTACAATTAAATTATTTTTAGTGGTAAATGTTCTATCACAAACATCACATGAAAAAGGTTTTTCTCCAGTATGAAGCCGTTTGTGTATTCCTAAATAAAATTTTTGATTAAATGCTTTATCACAAATATCACATGGAAAAAGTTTTTCACCAGTATGAATTCGTTTGTGTCTAAGTAAACTGTTTTGCAATGTAAATCTTTTATCGCAAACATCACACACAAAAGGTTTTTCTTGAATATGAACTTGCTTATGTATAATTAAATTGCTTTGCCTGTTAAACGTTTTATCACAAACATCACATGAAAAAGGTTTTTCGCCGGTATGAATTCGTTTATGTACAACTAAACTGCCTTGCTGAGTAAATGTCTTATCACAAACATCACACACAAATGGTTTTTCTCTAGTATGAGTTCGTTTATGATCATCTAAATTAGCTTGATGAATAAATGCTTTATCACAAATATCACAGGAAAAACGTTTTTCTCCAACAAGTAAATTTAGAAGGTTTGATGTTTTGTCACAAACAGCAGAAGGTAACGCTTTCTCTCCACCATGAATTCGTTTATGTTTAACTAAACTAGTTACCCCTGCAAATACATCACTAACATCGCATGTAAAAGGTTTCTCTCCGCTATGAATTCTGTTATGTACAACTAAATTGCTTCCAGTGTTGAATTTTTTATTACAAACATCACATGAAAATGGTTTTTCTCCAATATGAGTTCGCTTATGCGTCATTAAATGACTCCTTTGTCTGTATGTTTTTTTACAAAGATCACATGAATAAGGTTTTTCTCCAATATGAATTCGTTTATGTACAGCTAAATTATTTCGTTTGGTGAATGTTTTATCACAAACACCACACAAATATAGTTTTTCTCCTGTATGAGTTCGTTTATGATTCATTAAATTTACTTGTCGTGTAAATGTTTTCTCACAAGCATCACATGCGAAAGATTTTTGTCCAGTATGAACTCGTGGATGTTCAACTGGAAAAGTTTCGTCTAATATTTCATTTTTAATGATTACTTCTGTACATAAGTCTTGCTCTATTTTCATATTTCCATTTTTAAATATTAATTCTGTAGGTATTTGATTAGTTTTTATATCTACATCATCAATTGACAGAGGATCACTTTCAAAAACTGAATAGTTTGACATTTTGATTTGTTGAATTTACAATAAATTTAGAATTTTAATTAGCTTTTTTTTTTGTTTCTTTAGTACATTACAAGACACTTCGAAACAACCACGTTATATAGCATAGACACTAAACATTAGTCTCCATGCAACCACGATTCAATGCTACCTAACCACAATTTATTTTCTATCTATATTGGTCGTTATGGAGTTTAGAATATAGAAGGAGAACTATCGCATACGGTTGTTAAACTAAAAAAGTGTCTACCGAAAAACGTAAAATTAAGTTGCAGTGACTTGCTCTGAAGATAGTTACTGTAGAACGAAGTGAAGTTACCAACCGGAAGTAGTTACATTGAATCCCATTTTGAATGTGATCATTTTTATTTATAAATAAAAAATAATATACATAAAAAAATATATATATATACAGTTTAATATAGAAATATTCAATTTATACTTCATTAAATTTTTATCAAAGAATTTTTTAATTACTATCTTCGATAAAAATTTAATTATTCTATTTTTTGAACAAAATTTATTAATTGAAATATATATTACTTCAAGTTTCTTAATAATAATTTTGTTATTAAAATACCTTTAACTTTTCAAATTAATTGTGACTTGAAAATTCATTGTTTATTATATTCATGGAATTTCTTAAATTGTGTTTCTACTTCTTTAACATCTGAGATTTCATATTATGATTTATGTAATAATTTAAAAATTCCGCCTTTACAAAGCGGATGTTAGCCTGTCCTTGTCTACTTTTAGTTTCTTTCAAATTGGTATTACAGTACAACAGCGCCATCTCAATTTTCCTCGATTTAGGGGACACTTTTTATAACATGAAGATAGTTCTCCTTCTATACTCTAACCTCCATAATTGGTCATGTTCAGAGTAACCAAGAATTTAGTATAGATAATAGATTGGTGGTCTCGTGAAATACAGTTGAGTTACCATCTCATTTCGACAAATGATAAAGAAGAGAATTTTGAACCGATTATCCTACAGAGTCATGAGAAAATTTAGAATAGATGATTTAATTGGCCACCGCATTTATATTCTATTTTGGTTTATAATTTATTTTTACTTACAAAAATATTGTAATTTTTTCTATAATCAGAAAGTTAGGTTGTAAACACAGAGTTAGTGCTCCTTTCCTCTACCCTCCATAATTGTATTCAATAACCATAGAAAATATGAAAAATACTGTTGAAGATATCGATGGTACGGAGCCCGGTAGTGAAATATGTGTAACAATGGTAGTACACTTCTCATCGTTAGCAAGGCTGTCGTACATAGTATGCCATTCATACTTCATTGTTTAAAAAGTTATGTTTCTTTTAATAACTAATTTATTTTTATACGACTACAATAATTAAATCCATGACGAAGGAATATCAACGTCGCCAACACGTGCCATTACTCCAAAACCAACAGAGACTATATAACAGTGCGTTCCACTAGACGCTCACAACGATCAAAATATTCCTTCAGCCGTTCCACATGACGACAATGGTCGTTATGGTGCCGGCGAAAACGTCACTAATGACGTCATTATTTTCGCACACGCCGAGCTTACAACGACCCATCTGAAGAAGTGGACGTTGAGAAATTCGGCGCAATTTTTAAAAGTTAACGATGGCGACAGAAAAAATTACTTTGTATGATTCGAAAAGAGATATTTTAGCCATATTGCGATGCACCAACAAATATCGAACACTTGTTTGTTCTTAATTTGTTTATTTAAAAAAAAATTAATTAAAAATATACCCTCAAATTGGCTCCCCCATTGAAATTTTTAATATCTTTTTGTCATTATTGGACTATAAATATCCATTCATGATTGTTCATGCATAAATAACGTTTTTTCTTTCTTCAAATTGCCTATACTTAGTTAAAGCTTATCTGTTATTAAACAAAATCTTATTAAATCAATCGCTATATTTTATTAAAATATAATTTTTTGTTTTTATTAAATTTAATTTTTTGTTTCAGTCATTGCATGATTCTTACAGCAGAAGATTTATGATTGATGATGTTTATGATGGTGGAACACAGCTCCGCCCATCCCACCCCCTCCCTTTTAAGTGATGCCAACTTACAATTTATTGATGCTACCATACTGTACGACAGCCCTGTCAGCGACCATATGTCACTACCGGGCTTCCGTACGGAAGTGCTCAGGAAGGTACTGCTTCAGAGTGCAACAAAGAGGCTATCTCTCGATGCACTGAGGCTGAACAGGATGCAACTGCAGAGGGTTACCGGGTTCATTACCGGGCATTGTCCCCTGCAAAAGCATCTGCACACAATGGGACTCCATAACGGGTCCATTATGTGCAGATTGTGTGGCGAGGAGGAAGAAACATCCAGCCACATAATCTTTGACTACGAACCTCTGGGTAACAGCAGATACTGGATATTCGGTGCATCTCACCCCGAATATATAAACCTTCGGGAGGACCTGATAAGCAAGCTCCGGGCTATTGCCAACATATAGGAGAAGCGAATCTCGTCAGACTGAAGTAGAAGGGGGAGCACAATGAACCATAAGGTCTAAGTGCAATAGTTTCTTTACTCCGATATAAATCAATCAACTGCTGAGAACGTCGCCTGGTGGAAGTTTCGTGGTTTTCCTCAACACTTTGTTGCACCCGAGCAATGTTCACATTATTTCGAACTGCACGCGGAAGATCACAGACAGCCCCATGTTGCCGAAAACGCTGAACCAATCGGTAAATTGTAGGATTACATAAAAGAAATTTCGATATGATCTTTGTGTTTGAATAATCGAATGCTGACTTTCAAAATAAAATTGAACTTTAGTTCCTTGTTCTATTCTGAGTCTTTCCATCATAAATTTCCCAAGTTTTTCAAAGTTAATTCCGAAAAAAAAATACGTTAACAAGAAATTTATTCACTTATTAAAGCATAACGTTACTTATGCGCCACCCTATATATACATACTTACAAATTATGGCCAATTGGGATTGATATCTAAATAATTTGTAAATGTAAAATAAACTGTATTTAAATAATAATATAATTTTGTTGCGAAGTGGTAGTTTCTATGATAGAAATTTAAAAAAACCAATATTTTTCTTTATATTTGGATTTAATTAATATTTAATAAACAAAATGTAATTAGATCTATCTTAAGTCACGTGGTAACAAACACCAATCAGAGTGCATGACGTCACTTGTTCGCAAACATCATAAAGCGCTGTCAACAAGGCTTCGTTGCTTAGATACAGTGATTTCTGCGTAATTTTTTCAAAATTTGCTTGCTAATGGAAAGTGGGTTTATAAGGGCAAACAGTTCGAATTTTCCGAGAATTGACTATTTTACGGTGGCTAATTTCTTACTACATGACTATTTTACGGTGACAACAAACAGTAACTTCTGCTCTGCTGAATTTAGAAATATGAAGACTTCCAGTAAGTAATCTAACAAGAATTGTTATATATAATAGTAACCATAAATCGAAAGATTTAACTGAATAATATAGAAGAAATTAATGATTTTGAGGTTATATTCTGTCTTACAAGCAAGTACAAAACATTGTCAACTATTTTTACTTTATGTCTAACCTCAAAGTTCATTTTTTTTTGAAAACTTGGTTAATTATTACGGATATAAGAAAAATAAACAAATAGTATTATCAAAACTTACATCAAAATGATCTTCACAAAAATACATTTTGGATTTTGTAGACACAAGTGCCGGATCCCTGCGGGCAAGCTGAAGCCATTTTTTTCTGTTATTTTCCGCACGTGGAATGTGAATAAATAACTTTTCAGGTGTTTTTATAGTAGTACTTGCACACTGAAGCACCGCACAACACTTGTAAAACTCATATTTTTTATCAATAATTACGAAAAAACTCTGAATCACCACAACAGTTTACCAGTGTTTGGTAACATGTGACGTAACAGCGCGGTCACGTGACACGTATTGGCGTTTTGGAGCTAAATTTGAAACGGAAGATTTTTATGCATAAGACGAATTAAAAAAATTATTATTATTATTTGGGGCTATATTAGGTATTTATGAACGATTTAAAACACTTTGAATAAAAGAATTATGTTCAAAGATTTAATAAATATTTTCAATGTGTGTTGTGGGTGAGCGTATTTTTTTATTTTTTCCACACTCAAAAATATACTCTCGTTCACAAAAATTGAACCAGTAAGTCACATTCTTAGCTCGTAGATATTACTAAATCTATGTTCAATATTCATTTGTTTATATGGTTCAATTTTTATGAACGGGAGTGTACAATAGCTAATATAAGCCCATTATCAGAAATTGGCGTGGACGTAGTAGACTACTATACCATTTCATGGAGCTCAGAGGTAGGAAATGATTTTTTTTTAACATGTGAAAGTTTTCAATCGCATTAAGAATAGTTGATATACCAAACATTACACAGCTGTTTACAGGATGAAATTCATAAGTAAGTTATCAATTGCATGTTTTTAAACATATATTATTCTCTTCTTGTTTGATAGATATATCTTGGGGTATAAAAAGTATTGCACTTCGACGTTATGGCCCATTGTGCTCCCTTCTACTTTATTGATTTTTAAAAAAACACACACATAACTCCATTTTAAAAATGATATAGGCAATCACTATTAAATCATAACATGTTTTCCTAGAAAAAATATTTAAAAATTATCAATATTTGCTACAATTTTATTTTAAAAAAAAATTCATTTTGAAAGAAGTCAAAGAATACCCAGTAAAATCATTAGACAATTTTCAGACAATTGATCAATATTAAAAAATTAAAATGGAGATGGGTAGAACATGGCCGCAGAATTAAAGATGACAGTTGGACAATATTCAGTATGGGCACATATTTATTTATTGATGTTGACAAACTAAATATTCATATTATGTACATTACAATACAAAATTCATATTATGTACATTACAATACAAAATTCATATTATGTACATTACAATACAATACAAAATTACATTACAAAACACTTAATAGACCTTTTCATAGGATCTTATGTGTATGCGATTTTTGGGCCCTCAACAATAAGATGAACAAGGACCTGAAGTATTGTTTACTCATTTCATTATATTGATTTATTTGAAACATTCTGTCCGATACAAAAACAACTCGTATTTTGAAATGAAAAGGTCTATTTACATTCTTAAGTCTCACTCAATTTTTTTTACAAGAGAGTTTTTCAAAACTAACAGTCAGCTGTCAGATCAGCTGTTCAAAACTAACAACCCGTCTACAACGCTCATTGTCTACAATTTCTCTTTAGTATGAAGTCTTTTATGTCGTGTTAAATGCGTTGCCTGAATAAATGACTTGTCACAAAGATCTCACGAAAATGGTTTTTCACCCGTGTGAAGTCTTGTATGACGAATTAAACTGATTTGCTGATTAAACGTTTCAGCACAAACATCACACGAAAAAGGATTTTTTTTCTCCAGAGTGAATTATTTTATGACGAATTAAAGTGCATGTGCTTTTAAATGATTTATTACAAACATCACACGAAAATGGTTTTTCCCCAGTGTGAAGTCTTTTATGATAAACTAAACTACTTTGATTATTAAATGCTTTGTCACAAATATCACACGAAAATGGTTTTTCTCCAGTATGCAGTCTTTTATGATTAACTAAATTGCCTTGGTTATTAAATGCTTTATTACAAACATCACAAGAAAAAGGTTTTTCACCCGTGTGAAGTCTTGTATGACGAATTAAACTAGTTTGCTGATTAAACGTTTTAGCACAAATATCACAGGAAAATGGTTTTTCTCCAGTGTGAAGTCTTTTATGAATAACTAAATTGCTTCGATCTTTAAATGATTTATTACAAACATCACACGAAAAGGGTTTTTCACCAGTGTGAAGTCTTTTATGACGAATTAAACTGCATGTATTATTAAATGCTTTATCACAAACAACACACGAAAATGGCTTTTCTCCAGTGTGAAGTCTTTTATGAATAACTAAACCACTTAGTTGATGAAACGTTTTGTCACAAACATCACAAGAAAAAGGTTTTTCTCCAGTGTGAATTCTTTTATGGATAACTAAATTGCTTGGATCATTAAATGCTTTATTACAAACATCACAGGAAAATGGTTTTTCACCAGTGTGAAGTCTTTTATGACGAATTAAACTTCTTTGATTATTAAATGCTTTATTACAAACATCACAGGAAAATGGTATTTTTAATGTGTGAATACGTTTATGGTTAATTAAAATGTGTTTGTGACTAAATGCTTTATCACAAAGATCACAAGAAAAAGGTTTTTCCCCAGTGTGAAATCTTTTATGACTAACTAAACTACTTTGTTGATGAAACGTTTTATCACAAACATCACACGAGAAGAGTTGTTCTCCAGTGTGAAGTCTTTTATGATGAATTAAACTTCTTTGATAATTAAATACTTTATTACAAAGATCACAAGAAAAAGGTTTTTCCTCAGTGTGAAATCTTTTATGATAAACTAAACTGTTTTGGTTAGTAAATACTTTATCACAAACATCACAAGAAAAAGGTTTTTCTCCAGTGTGAAGTTTTTTATGACTAAATAAACTACTTTGTTGATTAAATGATTTGCCACAAACATCACATGAAAATGGTTTTTCACCAGTGTGAAGTCTCTTATGACGCATTAAACTTCTTTGATAATTAAATGCTTTATCACAAAGATCACAAGAGAAAGGTTTTTCCCCAGTGTGAAATCTTTTATGACTAACTAAACTACTCTGTTGATGAAATGTTTTAGCACAAACATCACAAGAAACGAGTTTTTCTCCAGTGTGAACTTTCTTATGATAAACTAAACTGGTTTGGTTAGTAAATGCTTTGTCACAAACATTACAATGAAAAGGTTTTTCTCCTGTGTGAAGTCTTTTATGATTAACTAAACTGGTTTGTCGATTAAATGCTTTGTTACAAACATCACAAGGAAAAGATTTTTCTTCAGAGTGAAGGTTTTTATGATTAACTAAATTGTCTTGATTATTAAATGCTTTATTACAAACATCACAAGAAAAAGGTTTTATATCTGTGTGAAGTCTTGTATGACGAATTAAACTGCTTTGTTGATTAAACGTTTTAGCACAAATATTACACGAAAATGGTTTTTCTCCAGTGTGAAGTCTTTCATGATTAACTAAATTGCTTCGATCTGTAAATGCTTTATTACAAACATCACACGAAAATGGTTTTTCACCAGTGTGAAGTCTTTTATGGCAAATTAAAGTTCTTTGATTATTAAATGCTTTATTACAAACATCACAGCAAAATGGTATTTTTAAATTGTGAATACGTTTATGGTTAATTAAAATGTGTTTGTGACTAAATGCTTTATCACAAAGATTACAAGAAAACGGTTTTTCCCCAGTGTGAAATCTTTTATGACTAACTAAACTACTTTGTTGATAAAACGTTTTATCACAAACATCACAAGAAAAGAGTTTTTCACCAGTGTGAAGTTTCTTATGATAAACTAAACTGCTTTGGTTAGTAAATGCTTTGTCACAAACATCACAAGAAAAAGGTTTTTCTCCAGTGTGAAGTCTTTTATGATTAACTAAACTGTTTTGTCGATTAAATGCTTTATTACAAACATCACAAGAATAAGGTTTTTCTCCAGTGTGAGTTCGTTTATGAGTAACTAAATTGCTTGGATCAATAAATGCCTTACCACAAACATCACAAGAAAAAGATTTTTCTCCAGTGTGAAGTTTTTTATGATAAACTAAACTGTTTTGTCGATTAAATGCTTTATTACAAATATCACAAGAAAATGGTTTTTCTCCAGTGTGAAATCTTTTATGATTAACTAAACTGCTTTGTCGATCAAATGATTTATTACAAACGTCACATGAAAAACATTTCTGTTCAGTATGAAACGGTTCACGTTTTGAATCATTTTCATCAAATATTTCATCTTTAATAATTAATTCTGTATTTAGCTGCCGTTCAAGTTTCAAGTTTTCATAATTGTCATTGAACAACTGTTCGTTTTCATTAATTCGTTCATGTTCCATTATAACACATTCTTCTGGTACTTCCGTTTTAATTTGTTCATGTTCCATTGTAACATTTTCTTCAGTTATTTCCTTTTTAAGTCGTCCATGTTCCATTATAACATCTTGTTCTGGTATTTCCTTTATAATTTGTTCATGTTCCATTGTAACATTTTGTTCAGGTATTTCCTTTTTAATTTGTACACATTCTATTGTACCATTTTCTTCTGGTATTTCCTTGTTAATTCGTTCATGTTCCATTGTACCATTTTCTTCTGGTATTTCTTTTTTAATTCGTTCATGTTTCATTGTACAATTTTCTTCTGGTATTTCCTTTTTAATTTGCTCATGTTCTATTGTAATATTTTCTTCTGGTATTATTTCCTTTTTAACTCGTTCATGTTCTATTGTAACATTTTCTTCTGGTATTTCCTTTTTAATTCGTTCCTGTTCCATTGTAACACTTTGTTCTGGTATTTCCTTTTTAATTAGTTGAATTATTTGACTTCTTTTTTTTTTATTGTTAATTTTAAATTTCGACTTACTACTGACGGATGCGAGTGACATAACCATTGATATATTATTATTATGGATTACGCATGGATACTACACAAGTCACAAGGATACCGAACTCCATGTAAACAAATAATTGGCAAAAAAAAGATATCAGTAGTGTCGCTTCTATGCCGGAAACAGTGGTGAGAGTATAAGGTCAGAGATTAGTAGAATAAGGTGCGAGTTTTAATTGAAAAACATTACGCATTTATAGTATTATCCCATAGATACTAAACAAGGATACCTAACTCCATGCAAACAAATAATTGGCAAAAATAAGATGTCAGTAGTGTTCCTGCTGCACCGGAAACAGAACAGAGAGCATAAGGCGCGAGTTTTAATTGAAAAACATTACGCATTTATAGTATTATAAAAATTATTTCCAGCCAAAGTATTTTTCCAATGAAATACTTTTTTAAATAAATGATAAGTATTTTCAATAAGGAATTAGGCCCAGTTTTATTAAGGCTAAACCTAGTTAGTTAACTCGCGTGGTTTAAATTAAGTTCCCCCACTTCGAGTCCCTTCCCCTGATGACATACTGTACACGTGTCAATAACGTTGCAATCTTCACAATTTTAGAGACAATTACACAAAAATCACTCTTTGTTAATAACTTGATATCACTGCATAAAATATTTAACTTTGAATTGAAATATTTGAGGTTATGATAAATAATATATATGATAATATATATTAAATTATTATTCAGATCTTATAATAATATATATGATAATAATAAAATATAATAATATATTAATATAATATATATTATTATTATTCTGATCAACGCTACTATTTTCGGGATCTAGGTGAGGGAACTTAACTTAAACCACGTGAGTTAACTAACTAGGTTACCAGCCAAGTAGCCGAGCGGTCTAAGGCGTCATGTCTACGCAGTATGCAGTACTTGGAAACTGGGAGGTTATGGGTTCGAATCCCGACATCGGTAGTTTGTCAATTATAAAAGAAAAAAAAAAGGGGCGGTTGATTGACTAAACTGTCGGCGTATGGACAAGAACGAAGTAACCGGCTATGCTTGAGAAGGTTTTCTGCAGTTTCCTTAACGAACTCCAGATGAATATCTGCATAGTTCTTCTCATAGTTGGCTGCAGCCGCATATCCTACCAATTCCTAGTCTACTCACAAATCCCTTCCACTCCACTCACATCCCCACATTCTAAGGCATCACAATGGACCTTATGGTCGAAGTTTAGCCCGTCCAGGGCAGCCTTTACAATCTACCTCTACCTCTAACTAACTAGGTTTATCCTTAAAAAAACTGGGCCTTAGTTGAAGTTGAAGTGATAGTTAAAAATTCGTAAATTACATAAAAATAAAAAAAAACATCTAATAATTTAATAGTAACCTGTAAAGTTGGAATTGTAAAAATGAAAATAAATTATTGAATCAGATATTAAATGAAACTTTTATTTATTAATAATAATGCTGAAAATTAATATTTAATATAATGTCATACAATTTAATTAAGTAAATATTTTGGAATATTTATACTCGCTTTTGGTACTTTAAAAATTCCTGGTTTTTTAAACCAAATTGATCCCGTTGCTTATTGTCACAGGCACTACCACTTTTACAATTGTGAGAATTTACAGAGTGAGAATTTAAAAAATATATGTAATGCTAATACATGTTAAGTGTTATATCTTACTATTACGTTTAAAATAAAATAAAATGTTGTATCTGTTACTACAAGAATAATCAAAATTGTGATAGACTGATTCGGTTCAGGTCTGTTCAATTTTATTTAACGTTTAATTGTATATATATTTTATTTATATATATGTATATATATATACTCGCTCTGCTCGCAAGGTGGTTCCCCCCTTGACCCCATGGCTCCGCGTCACAGAAAATAACCTTACATGAATTGTAAAAAAGTTGAAAAGAATACTTACCAAAAAGCTATACCATTAGAGAATTAATGGGGGGGGGGGGATTTTTTTTGGGGGGCGGAATTTTGAGGGTTTTTCTGGGTGGGGGGGATAATTTTTTTTGGGGAGGTGGGTTTAGGTTGGGGGATTTGGGGGACTGCACATAGATAGGTCTCACATTACCATTTTCAAGCGGTAGCGATGAAAAAAATTAGGTTTTTCGAATTACCCGATTAATTTGCAGTTATTCTGCGTTGAATGCAAAAAACCGCATCTTTCCAGCATGTAAAGTAGTAAATGGGTGATTTTTGGAGCGTTTTTTCCATTTTCAAGGGGGTGGCGATGAAAACATTAAAGTTTATGAAATGATTGTTACATCTATATATTGTTGTATCCCAAATTAGATACCACTAGTGAAGGCGGTTTGAATTTGGCTATTCGCTGTCACCAGGGTAGTTGATGAGTTCAAATCCATAAACTAATTGAATTTACAGTTGTTTTAAATGATGTCGTCCAACTTTCGTTGTCCAATTGACTCATTCAACAGATTAGTAAATTTAAATTACTAAAGATTGTCCCAAAGAAGTCGTCCAAACGTAGTTTGTCCAAATTGACTTCGTCCAATACTTTAGGAAAATTTAATATAGCGCACAGTTTGAAATTATAATACTTTTATTTAATTTTAAATTGCAAGTTATTTATTTAAAAAATTAATAATAAAATATATTACAAAGTTTTGACAATAATTATGCTGATTCGAAATAATATTGTATATTCAACTGTTACTAAAAAAATTCTGATTTGATTTGATTTAACATAGTCTTTTTATATTAATTAATTGCGGGATCAGTAATAAGTGCCATCCTGTCACGTTGTCTTCAATATCCTTAAGTCTCGTGGTCTCCACACTCCATCCCCCTTAATAAAAAGGATGCTATTTTCTCTGAGCCTTGAGCACTTAATTTAGTGGATTTTAAGTTCAAATTAGACGATAAAGAATAAACTGTAAACCAATAGAATCAACTGTGAACCTGCCTAAAGACGTCAAGGTAGTCAGCCTAACACCGACTTTATATTTGAATAACAAAGAAATAAATTTAATAGGTTATGTCAGTTTGATGTTATCAAAATATATGTTTAAATGGTTTAATCTTAATTAATGTAAACAAGTTTAATTAAAATTTATAAAATTTAATAAGAATGACTCACCATGCAATTAGTATTAATGACTTTAGTACGATATGCCGTATATGTTTGGTTTCCAAGGAAAATATGACCACGTATTCGACACCACAAATAATAAACATGATTGAGGAATGTACTTCTGTACAGGTAATTAAAAGATTGTTTATAAACACACAAAAATTTATAATGTTATTAATACCGAATACAAAACAAGGCTTTGGGAATCATAACTGTAGAACGAATAAATCGAATTTTCATTGTTATTTGAAAGCTATTTGCAAAAAGATTCTTAAGCATCCCACATACATATTAATAGAATTGTTTAGACCTAAATAGTGCGAAGTACGCTTTTGATGAGAGAGTTGTACCACTAACTTATACATATTTCTATAGTAACGAGTTTTACATTTTGAAATCTCTTGACTAAAGATACCTTTTTCGGACATCAGTGGGAGTATCTGTGTCTAATGTATGTCCACAGTACAGCAGCGTTATTTGAACATGTTCGGGGTGGAGGACCTGCCTGACACACCATCCATTTTGAAGAACACAAGTTTTTTTGAAGTCTTTATTACATTATCTCTCAATTTAACTAACAAATAAACTGTTACTGATAAAATTTTTGATATCGTCAAACAAACAAAAGTTACTCTCTTACGCATTCGTTAGTCACTATCATCGAGAATTTTCGCGAGAGAAAAGTTGGGCGTCTTGTCGAAAGGAAGCTACTGACAAAAATTTAGCCTGTTACTAATCATTAAAAAAAACCGTGCTGTATGTGGATTAGTACTGTTACATTCAAATTTCAGAATTAAGTAATTCAAAACTATGCAAATAATATTGTACAAACCGCCTACTAACCAAAAGTGGTACTAAATTTAGTTTTTTTAAATCAACATTTCTCATATACTATAATATAAATTTTTAAGTAACTTTAAATAAGAAATGATTAAAAATGGATGTTTACACCCGGTATATATAATATATACGACTAGTAAACATGTGCCTTTTTTTCGAATTGTACTTCCCCATCTCAGAAAATTATGACCAAGGTGTCATTCGATTCATAATTGCATCTAGAAAGTTTTTGAAAAAGTTGAAGTCCCGCATAAAAAAATTGCAAAAGTAATAAACAATTAGTAAAAAACAAGAGGGTTTCGTTTTTTGCAAATATCTCAAAAACTATTGTAGATATCGGACATCGAAAAAAAAGATTCCTAAAGAGTAGGAAATTTCCTAAAAAAAAGTCCCACCTCCCGGAACTGTACCACTAATATTTATAATTTTAATGATTCGGCTTCGCTTGATTCCGACACTTGAACAAAAGATTTTTTTTTAATCCATTAAATATGAATATTAAGGAAAGAAAAATTCAGGTAATTACTGGATAGTTAAATAAACAATAATCCGTCGGCAAAAAATTTTTACCCCAATTTTTCCATTAACTATGCTTTTGTTAATTACAAAATTTTTCCAATCTGGTCTGGATAACCCCGATAATTTTTTTAATAAAAGTCTGGAATTTTTTTAACTTCTGGGAGCTATTCTTCGAAGGATTTAAAAAAGATCCCCGTTGGAAAATTAAAAAAATTTTGATTGTGCATTTTTAGCGAATTTCCTGAAAAGAAATAGAGCTATTGGTCCCGTACCGAAGTCAAAATTTCGCAAAATTTCTTCAAATGTCCATCGATCCTACCTAGTAGATATCAAAAATCACCATCTTTAAAATTTATATGTATATATCTATGGACATATATATATATATATATATATATATATACATATATATGTGTCTGTAATCACTCTAGCGGTGACAGTTTTCATTTTATCGGTATGAAATTTGGTATTTGAGGCGCTTTTGGTATTCAAAAGGTCAAGTTCATTAATGGGTAAAATCGAACAAAGGGAAAGGGGGGGGGGTTTAGAGGAAGGGGGAAACACAAAATTTGACATATCTCTCTTACTATTCAAAAAATTTATAGTAAAAAAGTAATAAAGTTGTAGGTACTAAGTTTTACTGTAATTTTGTTTCTTATCATTTTTTCTGTTACTCTAATATTGACGGTTTAAGATTGAAAGTTAAATTCCTCAATATCTCTGTACGCATTAGAGTTTGAGCAAAAATGATAAGGTGATGAATTGTAGCAAACATGATTTTCTACAACTTTATTCCTTACGCATTTTTCGTTTGTTCTATTATTAAGAGAGATATTGTATATTTTGTGTTTTCTTCTTTCGTTATGCCCCCATTTCCCCTTGACGTATGTCATTATTAATAAATTGGCTTTGCCAATTACTAAAATCATATACGACATTTCATTTTGATCAGACCAAAATTGTGACCGCTAGAAAGTGATTTATGTATTTTAAGGAAATTCGCTAAGTTGAAACAGCTCCTGCGTAACGAATTTTTTTACTAACAAACATAGATACGGAGAAATTCAAGGCGAAACATGTTTCATTTTAAAAAAAAAAAAACTTTTGTTTGAAACTTTTTTCATAAACTCAGTATATACCGGGTATTTATGCAATTAACTCGGTTAGTTGTTATTTTCATTTGTTTGTTTTATTTTATTGTTTCTAACATTCTAGTCTGTATGTAGTCTGTTGTGTACCATTAATTTACGATTTTGTAATTCTAAATTTAATCTGTTTTAGGAACCGTATCATGCAAAATTTCCACAACAAATATGTAACAATTGTTATTGGCAATTAAAAAACTCTTATCATTTCAAACAACAATATGTGGTATCGTTAGAGATTCTATGCGAAATTCTGTTAGAATCTGAAGAAATTGAAAATAATAGTTCAATTGAAAATGAATTAATATTTGCTGTACGTGACAAGTTACGTTCAACAAGTAGTCTATGCGAAAAAGTGAAAAAACTAACTGAATTATCAAATGATGAAAATGTTTTAATTAAGACTGAAAAATTTGAACCAATTGAATATAAGGATTTTGAAAATTATTCATTAAAAGTTGAATTAAATGAAAATACAGATGAGAAAAACGTACACGAGAATGATGATAGCGATGAAACGTGCGATGAAGATGATTATACAGATGATCATCGATTGGAAGATTCATTAAAACACGAAGATGACGAGGAAGGTTCAGAAGAGAGTGATGATACCAATTCAGAAAAAGATGATCAAAGACAGAATTCACTAGCTGAAATATTAATGAAAAAATATAAAATCTACGATTTAACATGTAACATATGTAAAAAAGAATTAAGTACACGGGCAACGTTATTACGACACATGGAAACACACAGCACAAATCGAATATTTAAATATCATTGTCCCGTATGTAAAAAAGGTTTTTACGATCGTGGTAATTTAAATAAACATGTCAATCGTCACGAGGGTAAAGCTGATTACGAATGTGAAATATGTTTAAAACGGTATGTAACAAAATACTAATTTAAAATTTTATCAAATGGAAATGTAACAACTAACTGAGTTAATTGTTTAAATACCCTGTATATAATGTTATATTTGGCTGACCTGACGGAGGGCTAAAAAAATTGGCTGACTTTTGTGTGCAACGAAAGAAAAACCTATTTTTAACCCGACTTCAAAAACGGAGAAGGTTATCTATTCGTGTTTTTTTTTTTAATGTTTGTTACCTCAGAACTCTTTTATTAACCGATTTGGAAATTTTTATTTAAAAGGATATACTTCCAGATTGGTTCCATTATCACCAAATCATATTCTGATGAGGGGATCCCATGGAAATCGAGGAAAATCCTCATTTTATATGTATAATCACCGATTTCTCCGTCAATTGTTGATCGATTATGAAAATTCTTTTTTTGTTTAAAAAAGTATACTCTCGCTCTCGAGGTGGTCCCATTGTCACCAAGTCATATTCTGATGAGGGGATTCCATGCAAATCGAGGAAAATCCTCATTTTATATGTATGATCGCCGATTTCTCCGTCAATTGTTGATCGATTTTGAAAATAATTTTTTTGTTTGAAACGGTATACTCACTAAAAATGGAAAAATAAAAGATTTAAAAAAAAAAAAAATGGATCTAAAAAATTCTGCTATGAAAAAATGCACTAAAAAGTTAAAAAATAATTGCGTTATTTATTTACTTCAATTTGCTTATAAATATCCATTTTTTCATGTCAATTATTATTATTTTTGGATTTGGTGCCAAGACCGAAAAACGAGTATTAACGAAGTAGCGAACTACGAGTAGGTATACATTTAATTTCACTTTGACTGCAAAGCATTTCATAATCGACAACAATACAGCAGATGCGGCTGGCACCAAATCCAAAGTTGAGAAAAATGGATATTAAGTAAATTGAAGTAAATAAATAACGCAATTATTTTTTACTTTTTAGTGCATTTTTTCATATCAGATTTTGTTAGATCCGTTTTTTTTTTTTGGAATCGGGGTTTTTATTTTAATGTTAAATAATTATTTTTTTCTAAATTTTGATAGTTTCAAATGTTAATTTTTTTTATATTTTAAATTTATTGACAAATAATTTATTTCCAAAATGCAGGTATTTGTATAGAAACTATAAACTAGATTAGAGAAATCTGGGCCGGCTATAATTTATACTGCACACTAAGACTGGTTTGTTTTTTGGCCAACAGTCGTCGTGGCCAAAGTAGTCAGAAGTGCACTTTCGATAATAATTTTTTTAAGTCCGGGCAACACTTTGGTCGTGGAATGCATATGATTTCTCACTATGTTGATGTCGTTGTATTATTTGTTTATTTACTATTTACATATATTTTTAATGTTTTGTAAACTTGCGTCAATCTATCAATTGTTAGTATGCACTGAAAGGCGAGCAAACGACATCAACATAGTGAGAAATTATATGCATTCCATTACCATAGCCTCACGTAACTCAGAAGCAGAGCGTTGGTCTAGAATACCAGAGTTCGTGGGTTCAATTCCCATTCTAGATGTGTATGATTTTTCATAACAAGCATTTGATATCAAAAGAATGTTATCAATGTTCAGACATATTACTTCAATATCAAATTAAGTAAACGTTAGTCACTCCCGTTAGTATAATATAACCAAAGGCAACCGTAATAATAATGGATAGGTTGACGCAAGTTTACAAAATAATTAAAATTATTAATAATAATTAAAGAAATACGTGTTTCAGCGGTTGTAGAAAATCAACCCCTTAGGGTGAGTTTTAGGAGATTAGTAGTTTGTAATAACAAATAAATAAATATGTGGTTCAAAGTAATACAAGGTCTTTACAATTGCGAAGAAGCTGCGATGGGTACTGCTAGTCTGCTATATATTGATGCTCCTCCATTGTCCATTGACAAAAATTGCAAAAATCTCTCAATAGGGTTTCCGTCTTTTACGTTTTTTCTCTAACCACACCCAATGTGTTTTTAATTGATTAAAGACAAGATCGTGCCCGATTTGTCAATTATACAACATCACGCGCCACACCAAAAGTGATTTTATGCCCATTGAAGAACCAAGATATCCTGAAACCTACGCTATAAAAGTTTAATAAAATGTTAAATAAAAGCAATGTTTTCGGATTAAAACCAAATGTTTATTTTGCCTAAATATTTAACAATCAATACATAAGTTTGTTGGTAGTTACCAGGTAACTCAGGGAAACATGTACTCTACTCAAGGTGACTAAATATTGCAAAAATCTAAGATTTAGAATAGCGTACATTATATCCCATCATCCCGAGGGGCCTGGGCTCGTGATCCAACTGCCTTTATTTTCAAGACGGCACTGTCTGGAGGTCATATATTCTACTTTTATTTTATTCACGAATATTAATTAAAGTAGTTTGGTAATCGCAATCCGAGATCAATTTAAATAACATATTATGTGTGAATTTTTTTATGTAATAATCAATTATGTATAACACATTATGTGTGAAAAACTAAGATAGAAGCAAAACTAAAATATTAAAAAAATTAATTTAATCTAAACTGTGTGGTTTATCGTTTCACATTTTTTCTAGTGTACGTTTGAAACATCGCTCTATCTATTGAAAAGTTTTTTTTTTTGTGAGGTCAAGTTTGCCGATTTTTCTCAAACCATTAATTTCCGGTGTTATTAAACAAAGGCATTCATAAGAGCTCATGTATTTATGCATAACTTTAATTAATTATATCTCTTAAACAATGTGATAAAAAAAATTTGATTTTTTTTTATACGTGCATTTAATTATAATCTTTTGAATAAATATAGAAAAATGTGAGCTCAAGTTTAAGTGCTACCGAACTACCTTAAATCGAGAATAATAACATGAAATATATTTTTGTTACAGATACTACGAGTTAAGCGCACTGGCACTTCACAATAAAGAAAAACACAAAGGGCAACCGGTAAAATGTACAAAATGTGATTTACAATTTTATCACAACTTACAGCTGCAACAACACGAAAAAATCCACGAAGAAAAAGAGTTTATATGTGATGTATGCGGCAAAGTTTTTAATTTAAAGTACAAACTAAAAGATCACCAAGTGGCACACTCTGAACATCGGCCGTATACATGCGTACATTGTAACAAAGGTTTTAAACATAAATTTACGTTAACTGCCCATATAAAAATGCGTCATGAAGATACAGAACGACGTCAAATGTGTTTTGTATGTGGGAAATTATTTGTGGGTGGTTTAGCCAAACATTTAGAATCACATGATACAAGTCGTATTAACAAGTGTGATATTTGTAATCGAGTGTATACAACACGTAGTGGTTTACAAGTGCACGTGAAAGAGAAACATACGAGTAATCCCGATAAACAACGGTATACGTGTGAAGTGTGTAATAAAAGTTTGGGTACAAAAGGTACATTAACGAAACATATGATTTTTGTGCATTCAGATGTACGGAAAAGTTGTCATTTGTGTGGGAAAACGTATAAGACACAAAAAAATGTTGATGCACATGTTGCCGCTGCGCATATGGATATACGCCCGTTTAATTGTTCCACATGTAATAAAGCGTTTCATACGAAAGTTTTATTAAAAAATCATATGAGATCACATACAGGAGAACGTCCATTCGCCTGTACAATTTGTGGTAAAGCTTTTGGATATAGAGAAGTGCTGAAAACTCATATGAAAATTCATAATAAATAAGTCTTTTAATTTTATTTAAAAAAAAAAACGCTTAGTGTGTTTCATTCATAATATATTGGATGTGTTTCTTACGTTAGTGAAGCACTTTTTTGTATGATGTAAATTTCATTCTAATGTAATTCGCTCCTGACAATCAAAGAAAAACGTAAAAAACTATGCCAATATAACATATTATCCAGTATAACATGTATAGTGTTTTAATATTTATGATACAACTAGCTAAGTCACTTTCGGGCCCTCCAACTATCTCTGCCAAAAATTTCACTTTTTCTCATTTATAATATTAGTTTAGATATATGTTTACTATATGTTGTACTATTGGCGTCAAAAGTTTCGCTATTACTCATTCCACATTTTAAGAGGAAATGTATCATCCATAACCAATCATAAAAGCTTTTACATAAATCTTTTTTATACTATATTGACGTTACTACGCACGGAGACTACATATAAAAGGAGAACGATCGGGGTTCTGCTATTTTCGCGTACTAAAAAAGGCGTACAGATTATAGTTTATTAATTTCCAACAGACAGTAGTTGTGTTGTGGAGATCCCCTTTTGCTCCTTACTGCGCATGAAAATTTCATTTCAAATCCTTATAAATAAATATTTATTATGGAGGTTATAATAAAATTTATAATAAATTTAATTAATTTATTTTTAATTTATAATTAAATTTATAATATTTTTAATAAAGTGCATTTTTTAAACGATATTAAATGGTTTATGATTTCGTACTGAGTTATTTAACAAACAAAAAATGGTGAAGTGTTGTGCAGTTATAGATTGTAAGAGTGGTCGAAAATCCCAACGAAAAATATTAATAATTATTTATAATAAATTAAATAAAGGCCAATTGTTATGTGATGTATGTTTACAATTATACAATATCTACTTTATTTTTTATTTACATTTTTGAATTCGAGGGGACCTCTGCGACAATGACACCGTCTACAGTTTGTATTCAGTTTTCATACCACGAGTTTAACATTACGATCGTTCTCCTTTTATATCTAGTCTTCGTGTAACTACGTTAGTTAAAAAAAAAATACAAATATAATATAGGTTATGTTCAAATGTTAGAAAATTGTATTTATTTAATATATAAAAAATTTTCTAACGTCTAGTAAAAATCCTGATTATAATTCATTTTTATTATATTTATTCAAATAATAAAACTTATACCACAATACTTGAAACAAAATTGTATATTAGAAAATTTATTTATAAATACAGATAAAACTTACGCTTAGATACCGATATTTCGATTGCAACGCAATCATCGTCAGTAGGAAAATTCCGTATAACACATTATAAGCCTTGAGCCTTGATTTTTACTAGAAGTTAAATTATTAAGGAAGTTCATGCGCTACGCTAGAGTCAAATGAGCAGTAGCGGATTTAGGTTTGAGGGCGCCCTAGGTCCGAGACGATATGGTGCCCTTTTTCTTTCGTAACAGTATATATATATATATATATATACTGTATATATATATATATATATATATATATATATATATATATATATATATATATATATATATACTGTTAAAATAAAAACTTTTTAACAAAAAATAGAACCGACGAAAGAAGAAAGTAACTGAAAAGTTAAAAATAACAACTTTGTAGGTGGTCTCTAACTTACCAAAGAATCGCTTCGATTCTTCTTAACTTAACTAATATATATATATATATGTAGGGGCTCTGTTTAGAAGAATCGAAGCGATTCTTTGGTAAGTTAGAGACCACCTACAAAGTTGTTATTTTTAACTTTTCAGTTACTTTCTTCTTTCGTCGGTTCTATTTTTTGTTAAAAAGTTTTTATTTTACACTGTAGTAAAAATTATCTATTTTGCTGTTATGAAATTTTCTTTTAAATAATTATTTCAAGCACATAATTTATTTAAACAATTAAAACTACAAGGGGTTAAAATTTAGAAGTGATAATTTGCCACTAAGGCTACCCTTGTGGTCCATATTACAACATATAGTACATAGTATCATAAATGTTAAAACACTATACATGGTATGCTAGATATGTTTAATAGGCACAGATGTATAAAAATACAAAATAGTATATAAAGGTGCTATATACAAATATGCTTTTGTAATCAAGAGTAATTACAGATTTTTGAGCTGAGATTATGATAAAAAACTATTCAGTTTATAAAAAAAAGTTCTAAACAAAAGTTGATTATTTTATAAAAAATAATTTACTTTGTTTTCAAACTTTTTCTCTATTTCTTACGGTTTATGGATTGATTTTTCTCACGAATTTGTAATTTTGAAAGAAATGTGAATGTCGAAATACGTATTTATAAAATACAAATAATTGTTCTCGGAATTGGGGCAAAATTTAAAATTTAAAGAGCATGGAGCTTAATGTTTTATTTAAATTTCATCAAATTCTTATGAAAAAGTTGATTTACGGGTGAACTACCTGAAGAAGAAAGACAAATGTTCCTAAAATGTTTTTATTTTACTAACATATTTTAGTTTAAACCATAAATTAGTTTTAAGGGTACAAAGGCTGTTAGTGGTTACTTACTCAAATTGTTCACATTTTCCAAAGTTGCCACTAAATTATAACGATATATTATTCTGCTGTAACCAAAATTATAACCTTTTGTAAAGTTTCAAATCAATACGATAACTAGAATTGGGTAAATAGCCTTTGAGTTCTATAGCCCCCTTTTAAACTGCCCCTATGTTTACACGATCAAAGTTTGTGACAACGTCAATCACACATAAATGAGATGTTAGACGGATATAACTAAGAACGTCGCATAATACTATTGCTATTATGTGCCTTTAAACTGAAAGCTTTATATCTCTATTAAATTTGTATTTATTTTAAAAAAATCATCAAATTTGAAACAATGTTTGTTGTGTTTGTTAACGTCTAAATGAAACACATCCTTTATTTTTGTAAATATCAGAAACCGTTTAATTGTAATTTTTTATCGGATAAAATAAAATATATCGAAACATCAAAAATTATTTTCGAGAAATTTTTATTGATAATTTTGGAATTCATTACAAAGCATCCTTAACTCAAACACTTTGAACCTAATTCCCTCGTAAGTCCATGCTTCTTGAAAGAGTAGTTCCTACATCATGTCAATGAACATAGGTTATTGAATCGTTTACTCGGTTAATATATCTGCCAGGTATTCATATGTACATAACTAGATTTAAGATAGCATGAAATCCCAATGTTCCATGACAATTGTCAGTTTTGTAACTGAGATGCTGATGATATTTCACAAAGTTGTAAATACAACAAACATTGTATAATAATTATCTTAACATTGGTAATAAGGTATGTACTGCCGCTTCATATAAACAGTTTTCTTCGTGGTATAAAAATATCTCATAATCTTTCTCTAATTTTGCAATGTTAATAATTTCTAAATAAATGGATTCCAAATACATATTGTATAGTCCTATGGATATCTTAAATCCAGTTGGGAGAAAGTTTAGTAAACCAAACTGACTCACTTGTAAAGTGTAAAAGGACTATAAGGATTAAGTACAAATAGCGTCAAAAGTCGAGCTATCATTTCAAAATTTTATAATTGATGTGTGCCTTATTTATTCGGTTTTCGAAAAAATGCTTCGGCTAAAAGTTGTTCATTATAACTATACTAACAACTTTTATTCGAAACATTTTTTCGCTATTTGTACATTTCAGATCATAAATCATATACTGTATGTTTCGGAAGCAATGCTCATTTCATTATTACGAGTAACATTGTATATTATTTAATTTTAATGATGCACAATAATTCTATAACAAAAGATGATATTAAATTGATATGTCGAATCTGTTTAATTAATCACAAATCAATGACTTTAATTTCTACGTTAACTTCCCCAAATTATTTGAATACTTTAACGGAATGTTTTCCTGTACATGTAAGTCATTTTTAATTTATTGTGGCCATATATTGTTATCATGGAAATAGGTATATGTAGGTTTAAAATTAGAATTCAAACCAGACAGACTTCAATATTTCAGTAAGATTCACCTTGAGTTATCCTATTAAGCTTGCCTCACATCCTATTAAGAAGTTTGGACTGTGGGGCTTAGTAGTGGAGGGGAGGTCGAAGCCTGACTTGTAGTCCATTTTTACCGGCCCTGGATAAAAAATAATGCTCTCTACCAAAACTGGTTCGTTTTCATTAGCCCTGTGGCCGTTGTCATTTTTGCGAATGACAGAACAGAGCTCAACTTTAGTTGATCTACTAACAGATTCCCCCATTTCGGTTGAGCCGAAGGCTACTTGTAGGACCTTACAGGTCTGAGTCATACCTTTGGAAAACAAAGCATTTTCAAACTCATGATGATATGCACTTTTTATACCCGGTTTATATGATATATACAAGGGTATATTAAATTTAGTTCCGACTTTGTAACGGCTGTCTGCCTGTCATCACGATAACTCAAAAACGAAAAGAGATAACGAGCTGAAATTTTGTGTATGTGTATGTTCTAGAGCTAAATATAAAGGTCAAGTTCAAAATGAGCAAAACTGTCCATCTTTGAAACCATAAGTGATAGAACAAAAATTTAAAGACACAAAATACCTACTATGTTGTACTATGTTAAGGTCACAAAACGATTACAAGCTTAACTGGTTTGCAACCTTTGTCGCAAAATAGTTCTGCGTGCACTTAGTCTTACAGTGAACATTTACTAACTTTAAACTTACCATGCAAACAATAATAAGAAATTACTAAATTTGCAAATGACCTGCTGTCATGTGTGAGGTAAATCTAATAGAATAAGTTCACTCAATGAACCTTACTGAAATACTGTTAGTCTGCCTGCTACTGATATTCAGGATAACTCGGTAAAGTCCAGGGGTTTTCAGAGCTTTAGCTGCTTCTGTATTTATATTCTTGTTCTATATCTATTTCCATGATTACTACACTAACATTTACGTGTAAATATGCGCGATCTTTATTTAAGGATGTACGAGCGCTGATGTATAGTTCATTTATAAAATTCTTCAAAATCTTATATAGTACATTCATAATAGTCCACAATAATGTTTATTATTTTTTGTCGTAAGTTATAATTAAAATTTAATTTAGGCCAGTCATACCGGGCGTAACAAAAAAGATATTTAAGAAAAAAAACTGAGATTTCGGGTAATTAAGCTAGCGCCGATAGAAATAAAATTTACCTAAAATCTCAGTTGTTTTCTTAAATATTCTTTTTTTTACGCTTGTCAGATCGGAATTTTATTGGATCAATCTTTTTATTAATATTTCTATTACGTATATTTTTTTTATTTGTCTTATTTTATTCCAAGTGAATATTATCAAAATATGTTTAAAAATATGAGTTTCTCCATAAGAGCCATGCATTAAAACTCGAACTTTAACATTAAATAATTGATTCAAGACCCCCGTAACCCTCCCCCCCTCCAGAAACTTTTATAATTGATTTATATGCACTTCAACTACATGTAAACAAAAAATCAAGCCTTAATCTTTTTGAAGCTTCAGTGCTCGTACATCCTTAAATGTAAATACAATTTATATTAATTCACCTTTTTCTAGAATTCGTATTTTGATCCATTTCCGAATCAAATATGCAATAATTGTTTGCTTAAGTTGAAGATTGTCCATGAATTCAAACAAGATTGTATTAATGCAACTGAAACTTTACAAAAAATAGTATATCAAACCGAAGATAAAATATTAGAAAATGAAGAAACTCTATTGTTCAAATATTTCAAAGAGGAAAAACCCAAGAAAATATCAAAAACTTATAAATATACTTGTTCCGATTGTAACAAGGGTTTTGATTATTTAAGCAACTTGGGTGCACATTGTAAAGGAAGTCATAACGCTATTCCAATAACATGTACAAAATGTCCGTCTATATTTTATCATCCATTACAATTAAAACAGCATTTTAACGTTCACGAAAAAGAGAATGGGCTTATTTGTGATGTTTGCGGTAAAACATTCGCTCGTAATTACCAATTGAAATATCATCAAAGTGCACACTCTGAAGTTCGGCCATATAAATGTACTATATGCAATCGAGGATTCAAACAAAAATTTAATTTAAAAATTCATATAAAATTACGGCACGATGAAGCAGATCGTCGTGAAATGTGTAATATATGTGGTATATTAATATTACCAGTCAGTTTACGGGCACATTTGGATTCGCATAAAACATTAGAAGAGCGTTCTTTTAAATGCAGCGACTGTGATCGAATTTATAGCAGTAAAACTGCTTTACGTACTCATTTCAATGAAAAACATAAAGTTGATGTAAAGACATTTGTATGCAAACTATGTGATAAAATTTTAGTGAGTAAACGAACGTTAACGAAACATATGAGTATAATGCATTCAAACATGCAAAAAATTGAATGTCATATTTGCGGTAAGAGTTATAAGTTACAATCGCATGTTAAAGCTCATATTTTGAGTGCTCATTTAGATGTGAGACCTCATGTATGTACAACATGCAATAAAGCGTTTCATACGAAAGTATTATTAAAGAATCATATTCGTACGCATACCGGCGAACGTCCTTTTGCGTGTACGATTTGTGAAAAACGATTTGGTTTTAAAAATGTGTTAAATACTCATATGAAAGTACACTTAAAACAGTGAATATGAAAATTGTGTTTGGAGTTTTTAGTCTTCAATCAAATTCACAAAGTAAAGCAATAAATTACATTACACAGTCCATACCGGATATAACGATATTGAAGGGACCACATAACTAAGGACGCTATATCCGATAGTCGTTATAAGCGATATACATATGAAAATTCGAGAAGGATTGTGTTTCCCACATAATCATTCCATTGTACGTTATTGGGCTCAGAAAAAACATATCGATATTTTAATGTCCGTACTCAGTATCCTCAAAAACTGAACGTTTGGGAGGGTATCTTAAGTGATCACTTGATAGCATTTTTTATTGATGGGTCATTAAACAGTAAAAATATCTCCAATTGCTGCAGACCTCTATAATTCCCGTTGTTCGAAACCTACCTGGAGTAAATATGGAACCGTATGGTTCCAACAGGATGGCTGTCCGACTCATACTGCGGTCAAGATTTGATTCATTTTTTACATTATCGTAATGATTGTTTTCACGTGCAATGCAATAGAAATGTTGACTTATCAGTAATGAGAATATTTTTTACAAAATTCTCATCCCGATTAGACCTTTCCAACACCACTTCACAAAATACCATTCTACGAGCATGGTTTGCGGGAAATACCTCCTGACATTTGGAATATTTAAAAGGTTTAAAGCCATTTTACCGCCAAACTTTGCGAACAGTTTCATGGATAATACCCACTATCTCAGTCACATCTCATACTGATTGGATATCTTTTATTTCCAACATACTACATCCCGCCTTTTTAATTTCTCAATTTTATCCGTAAGTTTTTCTTTTTGTGGGTGGCATTTTCTTCAGTCATTTACAGCAATTCTCAAATGTGTCAACGATGTTGCGAATTGTCTGAAGGAAAGATGTAGGTCGGTTCAGGAAATTGAGTCCAAACATTGCCACACATTCTGCTGGAGAATAACCACCGTAAAACCATTTAATAACCTGAATTTTTCTTGAGGCGTGAAAACAATCATTACGATACTGTAAAAAATGAATCAAATCAACTAAAATAAAATGTAAACAAATATTTTAATTGTTATTAAAATTAGTCTAATGCTTTGATTTTTCAAGAAGAAATATTAGTGTGAGAATTAATTTAGCATTGGTGATAAAATAAAAACCGGATTGAGTTGTGTAAACCACAACAAATATCATTACAACTTTGCACAATTTCTTCTTTTCATTTAATATCATACACTGCATATAACTAACATAATTCTTGACGACCTGTATATCAATGAATGTACATACAAGATCTGATAATTCAGTTTACTCGGATCGATCCTTATGATCGTTCAAGGTATAAATAATAAAAAAAAAATTAATTTCTTAACTATTTATTATATTTATTTACAATTTTATTGGCAGTTAAAAAATACGTAAAAAATTACAACAAAAACTTGTATATACATGTTGTTTATATGTATTTTAGTACAATTTTTATCCATCATGATTCATGTGCGCAGTATGTTGTACAAAATCAAGTAAGCGTAAACGTGATAAACGTTTTCATTTATTTCATCGGTATTAATCTAATATAGAATATATTAAAATTGTTCATAAATTATTGTGATAAACGAAATGAAACGTGATCGAGTAAGTAAAGTCAAACGTGCCGTGATATGTACTCACGTTGATTGTCGATTAACCAAAAAAACCATGAGCGTCGTATGCTGGACTCGACCTCGATAATTTTGTCAATTTTAATCACATCCGCAAAGCTCTGCAACGATTGCTATCTCTGCTATAAAAGTTCACGTCACCTTTATAGCAAAAATGCCTGTGAACAGGTTAGACGATATGGAAACCGTTTACATTATAATAAAAATCACTATTTTTTAGAATAAATGAGTGTGTTTGGGCGAACAAATATCTTAGTATCTTAAGTTAGATATTCAGAATAGCAACTCAGATTATGACGCCATTTTGCTTAGTATCATCCGTATTAGTATATAAATAAATTTATAACCGACAAAAAAGAAAGAAACAAATTTATATTAAATATATTATAAATTTATTTAAATATATTTAGGTACTTATATATGAGTTTAGTTATGTACTGTACGTAAACATAAACAAAAATGGCTACTTAGTCAGCAAGTCTGTCCAGGTCGAAAAGCGCTGTACTCAGTCGCTAAGACTTTAATTTATTTTTATGCTGAGTATCTAACTTAGGATACTAAGATATTTGTTCGCCCAAACACACCCAATTTATCAATGCCGACATCGTGATTTTCTCCTACAATTAGTACATAAGAATTAAAAATAATACTAAAAATACATATATAAAGCCTAGCTTATAATTAGCAGCAAACTAAGTATTATGTTAGATAAATTCAATAAGACTCAAATTTATAATGTTACTTTAAATTCTGTAAATATTAAATCGACTTTATTCTTAACTTTTAGTAAATGCGTGTAATAAAATCTATATTCGTTGGGGTTAAGTCTCAAAAATAAAATTTAAACTATAAAAAACAAATTTAATAAAACAAATTTATGGATCAATAAAAGAAATCATAATATATCTTGTTCCTTTGGTAACTAATAATCCTTCATGGTAATGAGTTAATCGTCCAGGATGCATTAATAACCATCCTGGTTTTGTATTTACCACACTACAATTATATCGAATAAAACGGCAACCACCACCTTCATAATCGACACCTGAAAAATTTTTTTAAACCAAAGTTTCATTAAACACGACCAATATTATAAATAAGATATAATTTAAGGTAATATCCTCAACACAGTATAAGTCAAAACAACATCCGTATTTTTTTTTTTAATATGAGGTAACCATATTATTTTAGACGGAAAAATACTCTATTTTTTATGTGTTGTGGAGTAGTTTAAAAAAATTTATTTTATTTTATAATTGTTAGGAATTAAAATATGTACTTAAGGTAGTTCCAGCTCTGTATTATATAATTAGGGCAAAAAACCGGTTTGCTTTTATTATAGAACAAATACATATGCACAACACATTATATATTCAGACACATTATATATTATATTATATATTCAGTATTCATATATACAAATTAATGTAACTTTCTTTGAAGTAAAAAATAAATTTAAACTTTTATATTTCGAAAATAAAACGGTAAAACGCGACTTTACTATCCTAGTTGTTTTTTAAATAGTTGGGCGGGCATGAAATTTTACATGCTTCTAATGATAGAGAATGATTATTTTGCTATTAATTATCTCGCGTTCTAAACGGTCAAAAATTCTGAATCTTCGGAATTTATTAGAAAACGTTTGAATTGAGTAATTGAAAACTAACTGAAACGCCGCGTGATGGCATGAGTGGAAACTAAATGTATGATGGTAATACAGTTATCTATCTATAATTATGTTATTAGCTGTATACAGTCGTTGCCATATTTTTCATGAAAAAAACGACATTAGTCAATTTGAAGATGTTCCAGCATGAAACCGCTTTTCGAAAGATTTTGCTCATTTTTTTCACAGGCTAAAAATAACGTTTTCTAATAAATTCCGAAGTTTCAGAATCTTTGACTGTTTAGAACGCGAGATAATTATAGCAAAGTAATAATTCTCTCTCATTAGAAGCATGTAAAACTTCATGCCCGCCTAACTATTATCTGTTGTATTAAAAAAAAGTACTCGACAGAATTTAAAAAAGACTAAGATAGTAAAGATAAATATTTATTACATAAATTTTTAAAAAAAATTGCGTTTTACCGTTTTGTTTTCGAAATATAATAGTTAAAAATTTTTTTCTTTCAAAATTACATTAATTTGTATATGAATATATCTATGTGTTGTGTATGTGTTTATATGTACTTGTTCTATAATAAAAGCAAATCGGTTTTTTGTTTTGATTATATAAGACAGTGCTGGAACTACCTTAAGTGAAAACTGCAGTCACTATAGTGCATTTCCTATCTATCGCGTGTTCAAATGCCAGAATAAAATACTTGTTTATATAAAAACTAAACGTCAGACAAATTTGAAAAAATAATTTGTCTGTAATTTGAATGTATTAGATAACTCTTTTACATTATACTAAATTTTCATAAGTTTATCTTGAAATTGCTCTCATAAGGTTACCTTAACAGTATTTATACTTTGATAGAAAGTGGGTATAAGTGTAAGTATATTTTTATGTTAATTTACAAACCTGGAGTATTTAACGCTAGATTAATTGTAAATGTTGAACTGTCATGATGTGGTCGTAAAGATGGTTGCTCATCAGGTCTATATCGTATAACAAAATTCATTAATGACCTTGGTGGGTCATGGAAGTATCCAATAAACACCATTTCTTGTAATGGTCGTATAAAATCACGTAAAAATAACATATAATGACGTTCCCATCCAACTTGATTCATATGAATATCACGCGTGGGTACAGCTTCATAACCATTATCCAATCTTGGATCCTTAAAAATTTGTTTTAAAACATCATTTCTTTGAATGCACCTCGCCCAAAATACACTAATTTTTTTAAATTCGTACTGCGCCAAGATTTGATGACGTTCCCTTGTAGAACTCGACGAAAAGTAAGAATAAAATTTTTCGATATCTCGCTTTGTCTTTGAGATATAATTATTTAAAGTTTCAATTTTTTTTCACGTATTTTTATAGGATATTAAAAAAAATCGATAAATAAGAATAAAATTTTTCGATATCTCGCTTCATTGCGCGGGTCTCTTGCGTGAAGCGTTTAAAGCCATTATAATATATTTTTCATCGGTCATACCTCGAGTTGGTCGGGTTTGCGTATTTTTGGGCCTCCGCACTAAAAGGTATATTTCACATATTGTGGCAAAAACTAAAGTACTAGGTTGGAATAGTTACCTTATTTAATTTCAATAGTTAAGCATTATGTTAACTATTTCAACCAAGTACTACAATCTTTCACTTCATCGGTCATATCCCGAGTTGGTCGGTTTTGTGTGTTTTTGGGCCTCCGAACTAAAAGGCGTTCTATATGTTATGTATGTTTGATTCAATACTGGCAGTAATGATTGTAATGGTATGACTATGTGTTAAAAAATTATTCAAGATACCTGAAGATGTCGGATTAAAACCGTCGAAACGTTGCGTTAAAGAATAAATAATATTAACGCTGAAGAATTTGGTCTTTTCACCTGATTTAATTAATAATTAGATATTTAGATATTTTGAATAATTTATAAAAAATTTAGCCAATTTCGTTTACAACGCGTTTCACACAACAACTACTTTAAATAGAAATTTTATAACAAAGAGTTTATAAAAATTAATCTATTGGACAAATAATAATGAAAATTAATAGGGTTCCATTCTGATAGATAACGAATGGATTAACTCATACATATATATGTACAGATCAATGGATATTCAAATTGTACATACACGTCAAATTAAAACCTTCTGTCTTTTTTAAAGTTAGCCAAAAATTGTGAATGAATTCATTTTAAATAAATTTTATTACACTTACTCTATTTTTACCATCAGACCATTGCCCAAATGATTCCATCATATGAATAATTTCTTTACAAAATCGCATCGTGGTAACTGGGAACCAATATACATCTTGACATGGTTGTTCGGCCGTTTTGTTTGGATTAAAATTTTCTGTGTAATTTTCATGTATATATCGTTGTTCCCAATCGTAACGATTATCAAATATTTCGTACAATTCAGGTGATGCACGTGTTATATCAAAATTTTCAGGATTTATTAAGTGCCCGAAATCCATTCGATTTGATACATACATGAATATGTTCTAAAAAATTTAAAACAGCAATTACTTATAGTATACCAAAAATTTGCCATAAGTGTTTTTTGAAAAAAAATAATTAGTTCACACACAAAAATTTCAGAGTCTAAGAAATCTAAAGAATCGAAGTCCAACAGAATTGGAGTCGCAGAAAATCGTTTGAAGGGAGAGGGATTTATAAAAAAAATAGTAAATTTAAAAATGTGTCCAATGGGATGCCATTTTGTTGTTGTACGTTGAATCGATTTAAACAAATATTAAATTACTGGGACAAACAGATTTTATTAGAAATACGTTTATATGTTGAAAAACATGATATAACAAGTGAAAATACTAGTTAACTCAGTTAATTGATTAAATACCCGGTGTATACTAAGTTCATTATCATTACGAAAGGTTACAGTGGAGCACATATCAGCATGTTCTCAGATAGTCAGGCCGCACTTCGAGCCCTTGAGGCATCAAGATTCCAATCGAGGATAGTCTATGAATGCTTCGAGGAACTGAACCGCCTGGCACTGAATAACACAGTCAGGCTGATCTGGGTACCGGGCCACTCTGGCGTTAAAGGGAACGAAGCAGCGAACTCGTTGGCACGAGAGGGGTCGTCTCAAACGTCGCTTTCACCTGCAACTGTCATTTCCATAGCAAGATGCTCCGTGATTTACTGAATCAAGGGCATGCGACAGGCCAAGCTGTGCATAACCACAGCTAGGCAATTAGACTGTGCTCGTTGAAACCTACTAGAACACAGTTGAGAAGGGTGGTGGGACAATTAACAGGACACTGTCGATTGAACACCTTCATAACTTGGGGATCTCTGATGGTCCCACTTGTAGAGCCTGTATGGAGGGCGATGAAACCTCTATACATGTCATTTGCACCTGCAGAAACCTGCAGGGTGTCAGGCATAGAATGTTTGGATCCGAAACCCTGGATCCAACAATCCTGAGAGCAATCCCGTCGGAGAAGCTGTTGGCTTTCTGTGCGGCGTCTGGCCTCGGCAGAATCCTATAGCTTCATTTGCTTAAAATAGCACCTATTACAAAGAGACGTCTCGCCTTCCGGTGACAGGTTGTTCTTAAGGAGGGCACAGAGGACCCCTTGGTTTAGGTGCTACGGATCCATTTGCGGTATCCCTGTTATGTATTGTTATTATTATTAAGTTCATTATCAATGCGTGAACTGTTTATTTAGTTTTTGAACTGAAATTGTGGCAAAATTGTTCATTCTATGAAAAAAAGTCTCCAACAAAAGTTGTTTATTTAAAAAAAAGAACATTTTTATGTATCTGTACTTTTCTTCTGTCTCTTACAGTTTCAAAAATGGATATTTTCCCCGTTGGCGGGGGATGCACGGTCCGATTTTACCCATTCATGAACTTTTTAGCTATAGAATACATACACAAAATTTCAGCTCGTCATCTCTTTTCGACTTTGGGTTGTCGTTTTTACGAACAGGCGGGAGGACATGCTAAAATGGACTAATTAGGTCATTTTATGAACACCTATACCATAAATTTCTCTGCAAACATTATTTTCAACCGTTACAAGGTCGGGACTAAACATAATATACTCTTGCATTTAGATACCGGGTATAAAAATAATCAATTTAACGTGAGTATATTACTTATTAGCTCAAATGTTTTTATTTCACTTATAGAGCCTAAAAACACAAAAATTATCTGTGTTTATGTGTGTATGCTTTCCTTCGGTTCTACATTTAGAGCCCTGGACCAATGTAGCTCAAAATTCATATCTACTGATTTTATAACATTATTTTTTTAAAGTACGATAAGACAAATATGAAGTTGAATAGATGGAATAGAAAGACCCGAAGAAAAATCTTTTTAGCAGCGAATGAGTATCGGATCTAATAGACAGTGGGCTTTTGAAGTAACAGGAACTTGCAATATCACAATCTGATAGTTCGGAACATTCTGCAATGTAGGCCTCATTCGACCTTAGAGTGTGCTTCGCCATAGTGGAGCTACAAACGAACTTATTTTTAAATCTAAAATGAGCAGTGGAGATGATACTGTAAACTCTTAATTTTTTTAAATTATTTTCTACTTTTTAGTTCGGCTAGCTATAAAAGCATGTTTTTTTAGTTTTTTAAACTATTATTTATTTTAAATAATATACTTCAATATTTCTTAACTTGAATATTAATTATATTTGAAGGAAACGTTTTTGGAATAAATGATTTGAATAATAGTTTTTTCTTATGGTGATCTTAAGTTTTAACCTGGCCATGGGTTAAAATGGTTAATTATTTACCAAAATGGACTTTATTACTCAGTTTTAATGGTATTATTTCTTAGCTAACCGCTTCTGTCAAAAAAATATGGGTTCTCTTTTAAGCAACGAAAGTTGATCTTCAAATATCTTTGAAAGCCATGATTTAGGTGAAAATCAATATCACCATAATCTGCATCCTCCGAACAAAACAACTTTCATTCGGGTCATTTTTTCCAAAAACACTTCATTGAAGAACTATTCAGATGCATTGTTTAAAATGAGGAGAGATAATAAAGGTTTTAGATAACAGAGGAATTGTCTAATGTTTGAAATATTATTATTCTGGTCATTTTGAAAAATGGTCTAGCGAATAAACTGTCTTTTTTTGGGTGGTTATGGACATTTTTTCAGAATTATCAGATCTACAACACATAGTTCTTATGATATTTAGATAGACAGATATATCTTGGGGTATATAAATGAATTGCACTTTGACCTTATGGCCCATTGTGCTCCCCTTTGGGGACTCGTCCACTCTCATATCTTGGCAATAGTCAGGAGCTTGCTGATCAGGTCTGCCCGAAGGTTCACATATTAAGATACTTACTAAGTTACGCAGACTTTCACAAAACATCATATCATAATCAAATCCTTCTTTTATGTAAGTGATTTCTTGACGTGTATATTTTTGTAAAATTGTTGAATTGACTAAGTAGCATGTATTTATGAATGGAACATTCCATAAACCTCTAAAAAAAAAACAATAAAATTATAAATTCGTTTGTTTCCCCGCAGTTCTCAGTAAGTAATTCACGGATGATACGAGATTTCGAGATTCTAAGGTTTTCGTGGCGCAGCGATTCTTAAAAATCTCATCAAAATAAGACTAAAAGTAGGTTAATATCGTCTGGACATCGAATTTGAAAAAAATAGCGTCCATTTTTCGGTTTTAGGGTAAATGTTTCGGATAAAAGTTGTTATTATATTTATAATAAACAACTTTTATTCGAAGCATTTTTTCAAAAATCGAATGAATAAGGCACAAATCAATTATTAAATTTTGAAAGAAGGACGCTACTTTTATGGTCCATAGTACACTGCATTTGTAATAGATTAGTGGTACACTGTAGGAAAATTGTCATATACGTCAGGATAGAACTGTGTTCATTTGTATTGAACCCTCGAATATTGTAACAGCTTCAGTGGATCAGTCTATTTTCAAAATAAAGAGAATGAAACATATGAATGTTTCCCCCACTCTAAGTCCATTTGTCATTTTAGTTAGAGGTGTGAGATATGATCAGTAAAAATCAACAAGTGTATTGTGGTGTTATACACAGTACGATAACTAGGATTCGCAAATAGTTGTTTAGTGCCACTGATCTTAATTTACTTATATTAATAAATAACGATGAATATATGATATTACTCTATAATACCTAAATATTATTTTTATTATAGTAGGCGTAGCAATATATACAAATTTTAAATGGAAAATTAGAAAGGATATTGTAAGTACATGATAAGAAAACTGTTTGTCCTTTTAATACAGAGAAAAATGACGAAATAAATTTTTTTTTAATAATAAATATTTTGTATTTTATTATTGAATGACCATGGTATATATATTGCTGTTATTGTCTGATATTTGTTTACAGATAAATATTTTACATACTATTTTAGCTTATAAGATTCTGAGATGATTTCTCTATAAAATTTCTTCTCCAAGTAAGGGACATTTTTTAAATATGATTAAAATAAGTTGCCCTTCTACTTTGATATATTTTCCCCTTACGCGCATATAAGGTTCAATACATTTGAATTTGATTCTAGCTAATTTTGTATGCATATATATGCATTATGAAGCTCAATGTATTTCGTAGTAAAAAAAAACAATTTTAAATTGATTTGACCCCCGATTTATAAACAAATGTTGACCCAACAAATTATTTAAGTTACATTATAAAATCATTAATATTTATAACATACGGCTTTGTTCACATCAATTTCGGTTTAAATGATATGAAATAATTATTGGAAATTTTCGTAAAAATATTCATTATTTGTGATTAGTTTCGGAAATACAGTTCCATATTATCAGACAATGATACAATTTCAAAATTTAATAAAAAAATGATTCATTAAGAACGTCCATTTGCATATGTCAAATGAGTACTATCTTTAATAAAATTTATTTAGGATTTTAAAAAGTTGTAAAGTTGCAAAATATGGTGGCAAAAACAAACCTATCAAAACAGTTTTAATTTTATTAAATAATTAATTCAAACGTTCGTCAACACCATTTTTTTAATGCAATTATATAAACTGCATATTTCAAAGAATATTTATAAACATTATTTATTATGGTGTCTACTTTAATAATATAGTTATTATAATTTTAAGTACAAAAAAATTATGTTCTCCATAAGACGCTGTGTTAAAAGTTTGATTTTTAATCGATAATTGCTCTGTGAAATGATCATCAACAGGTTTTAAATTTTTGAGAGAGGATAACTACATAATAGGGAATATGCATGAAAATTTTTTTTCACTTGAATTGAAGCATGTTTACTTGACAAATATCAAGGTAAAATTACTTTTTAAATAACTTTAAAAATAAGCGAGATATGAATGATTGAAATTCCCGATTAGACAAAGAGGGGGATAGCCCTATTGATATGTTATGTGACGTCATATTACAATTTCACCATTTAAAATACACGTAAAACTCCGTTTTCAGTATTTTTGCAAGAAAGAGACAGATAATAATCTTTAAAAGCTTATAGCTTCCTTGATATTTGTCGGATTTTAATTTCGTTTTTAAATATTATTACAGTATTAACAGTATTTTCATATTCTGAAAATAAATTTGAAAAAAAATTTTCATGCATATTCCCTATTGAGTTATTCAATTCACTAAAAAAAATTTGTACTATCAAGCCTCATGCATGAACGTCCTTTAACCAATTTTGAATTGAAATATGAACTAACTGAGTTGTTTAAATACCCGGTATATACTTAACCCCCCTCTCTGGAGGGGAAAAGTGCGATCCGATTTTGCCCATGCATGAACTTGACCCTAACTTTTGGCTCTAGAATACACAACACAATTTCAGCCCGTTATCTTTTTTCGTTTTTGAATTATCGTGTCCACAGACGGACAGACAGACGACGGGCATGTGGAACTAATTATGTCATTTTATAAACACCCCTACCAAAATTTTTATTCTGTGACCAAACGTTACAAAATTAAAATACATATCTTGCTATATATTATTTATACCTGATATTAAACTAATTTAAGAAAAAAAAGGGGAGAGTGGCTGTGTTTTGGTCACGGCCGTGTGTTTTACGTGAATACGTGTACGTAACGGGTAATATTTTCTTTGAGCTTATTATATGTACACTGAGAGAGAAAAACACTTATATCAAGTAAATTTTCTTGATATATATATATATATATATCAAGAAAATTATATATATATATTAATATATATATATATATATATTAATATATATATAATATATAATATATATATTAATATATATATATATATATTAATCTCACGACAAGATTTTATATCATATAAATTGTATAATGTAATATATTGATGGGTTTGATTTAATTTAGAGTATATATTCTTGTTTTAAAAGCTTGTTTTTAAAAATTTTAATACTATTAATTTATTTTTTATTTTTCGCTGGACATATTTTTAAGTCTGTTCATTTTATAATTTCGGAGTTAACAAGAGAAGGGGTTAACAAGAAAAGAAGTTAAAAGGAAAGTGGTGCTTGGAGAAAGAAGAAACACAAAATATAAAATATCTCACTAAATATTAAAAAAATTGAAAAATGTGTAAGAAGATAAGTTGTCGAAAATCATGATGTTTGCTACAATTCATTACCTCATCATTTTTTCAACAACTCGATTGTGAGATATTTAGGATTTAAATTTTCAATCTTAAACCGTCAATATCTCTGTAAATATTAGAGAAACAGAAACAATGATAAGAACGGGTATCACTGGATTCTTCCTGAGAAGTTCTTTCCAACCGTATACGATATCTTTACTTTGACTTGGCTTTCTGACGAGTAAAGGCCGACATTGCATTATTTTTAAAAGTTTTTACTTTAACACCATATATATTCGCTATAATGTTTTATAGATATATATCGATAGATCTTGACGAGAGCTGTCGATTGAAACTAAAACGAATATCCTAGCTTCTCTGAGTCAAAAGTTATACTAAGCGGAAATAATGTGGCGCATCGAAATGACTTCAAAATGGCGGTGCTTTCCCCTCAGTGTAACAAATTCTTTGAACCTTTAGCTATCGAGTGGTGTAATTATACTTTTGATGTAGCTGATAGTTTTGTAGCTGCAACACCAAACTGTATCCCCGATTTTGTTATCATCAGATTTTTTGAATTACCCCCCTATATATCAAATTCACGTCAAAAATGAAAGCGGCATTTTTAATCAAATTATTTGATGTTTTGAATTTTGTTAATGACAATAGTCTTGTTTAGAAAAACTATAAAACCTATTTTGACAAAATGGAAACCCGACTTCAAAAATCAAATATTCTATAACAAAAAATGCACTAAAAAGTAAAAAAATAATTGCATATTCTTGTGCCAATTTTAGTTCACCTAAGCCAAAATTTTTAAATAAATATGTACAATTATTGTTATTTTTGGAGTCGGTGTCAGCATAGAGAAATTCACATAACTTTTGGACACCGCCTCCAAAAATAACAATAATTGTACATATATATTTAAAAACTTTTGCTTAGGTGAACTAAAATTGGCACAAGAATATGCAATTATTTTTTTACTTTTTAGTGCATTTTTTGTTATAGATTTTTGAAGTCGGATTTCCATTTTGTCAAAATAGGTTTTATTATTTATTTCGACAGTATTACTAATTAAAAATTCAATGACAATGACATTTGTCTAAATAGTATACGCTAAAGTCTTCTACAGTTTGTCTTACGTAACCGAAAGGAATTTGGACAAACATCGTATTGTTGACGCTTAAGTATACACAAATAAATATATATGAATAATAACTTCGACAGAAGTAATACGTCCAGTCGTCTTTGGTGTAGCGGAAGCATACTGGACTAGATATCCAGAGGCCCGAGTTTCGATTTCTGGTTGATGAGTTAATTTTTTCATATCAGTATTTAATTAATCTGTTTCTATACGTGAGTATATAAAAAGAGACAAAGGTATGCGCGTATCGTTCTGTCTTGTTGTTTAGTTTTTTTCTAACATTGTACAGTGTTAAATACAATGTGTACTGTATCGCAGGTTTAATTGCAATGTTGATATTGATGGATTAGATATGTTTATCTGCTATATGAGTGTGAGTCACTACATCTCAAAGTTTTCGAGATACGAGATTTTTGCTGCATAATATAAACATTATCTCCAAAAAGCAACAGTGTTTTGTTAATAGAGGAAACCTTCGCTAGATTCATTGAATATGCGAATTTAATATCATCTCCAATGCAAATCTATGCTAGGAAATCGAGACCACTTGCAAGTCTATCAAACTGCTAATAAACAAGCAGAAATAGATAAATCTAAGTTATCTTCTGTTTTTATTGCCCGAGTGGCAATAGAATTGAATCCACATGGTTCCTGTCGAAAAGGGAAATCTGGTACAACATGACGAAGAATTGTTTGGCAAGAAAAAAACAACAACAGAATGTTATGGAACGTAGAGAGGATCTATTATTATCTTTTGAATATTAAATTAATATATTTATACCGTTTAATAATCACGTATTGAACTGTTGATTATTTTTTAAACAAAAATATATTAATTAATTAAAACAAGGGGACACCACTTATTATTAAGTGAGAGTATTTTTTATAACGAAGGTAAATCAAATCATAATACTTTTTATGCGACGACTCTAAATTTATAAAAAACAATTTTTGAAACACAACATTCCAACTTATACAATGACCCGAGTATTAGTGTTGATATGTTTTACATGTATCATGCTTTTCATATATGTGGATTGTCGAAGTGGCGGTCGAAGAGGTTTTGGTAAATATTCGATATAATTTTTAATAAGAATTCAACTGATTTGATTTATTTAAATTTTCTAAGGAAAAATGCGTGGTAGAATTTATAATTCACATATTCCACCAATCATTCAACATCGAAATCCAGCATCACAAAATTATTATGAACATAAAGATGTACGCATTCTTTTTTTTCTTTAAAGAAAGTTCTTTATCCAGAGTAGATTAAAATTTCATCTTTTTGTAGGGTGCAAAAATTGTGAAATCGTCACATTTTGAATTAGACTATATGTTGGGAAGAAAAATTACATTTTTCTGTATGGCTAAAGGTATGTGTTAATTGTTTTTGGATTACAAGATTGTATTTTGATTAATTAATTTTTAAAATTTTTTAGGTTTTCCAAGACCAGAAATTACCTGGTTTAAAGATGGTATTGAGTTGTATTCTCACAAATTTTTTCAAGTAGGTTTTTTTTTTCGTAACTTGAATTATCCCTTAAGGATGTTCCAGCATGAAAACACTTTTCGACAGATTTTGCTCATTTTTTTCACAGACTAAAAATAACGTTTTCTAATAAATCCCGAAGTTTCAGAATTTTTGATCGTTTAGAACGCGAGATAATTAATATCATTCTCTCTCATTAGAAGCATGTAATAACTTCATACCCGCCTAACTTATCTGTTGTATTAAAAAAAATACTCGACAGAATTTAAAAAAAACAACTAGGATAGTAAAGATAAATATTTATTAAATAAATTTTTAAAAAAAATCACGTTTTATCGTTTTGTTTTCGAAATATAAAAGTTTAAAATTATTTTTTATTTCAAAATTATATTAATTTGTATATATGAATAGTGAATATATCTATGTGTTGTGTATGTGTGTATATGTATTTGTTCTATAAAAAACACAAACCGGTTTTTGTCCTGATTAGATAAGACAGTGCTGGAACTACCTTAATTTAAGCTTTAAAAGGGGATTCATTAATTGTGGTACAAACATTTTAAGGATTTCTAATCCCTATCTCCTCCTACGTCATAAGTTTGTGAGGAATTCCCACTCGTGTTATCATGTTATATCGTAATTATTTTATGCAAATTCAGTGGTTTTAAGATACAGGTAGTCACATTAATGTGAATTTGTCCTTCTGTTGTGACGTTACATAAATTTATGAGAAACTATAACTAAATTCATTTTACACAATTCCAATGCAAACTTGCGAAACTGTAATGAATCGAACAGCACTTTTAAACGGTAACGGTAAATTTAGTTTCTCTTTTTGTTGATTTTGATAAAACCTATTTATACGCGGTATATATAAAGAATCTTAAAAGTTTAGTCCCCATTTTTTAACGGTTGTAACATTTGTTAACATTTTATGAAATAGGTGTTCATAAAATGACCCAATTATGTCATTTCTGTTTATGCGTTCGTTTGTTCGCGACAACAATTACTCAAAAACGGAAGGAGATAACGAGCTGAAATTTTGACGCTTCCATAGTGGGAGGCAATACAGAAAACTGATGATAACAAAATCGGGGGATACAGTTTAGTGTTGCAGCTACATATCTATCATCTACATCCAAATTTTAATTACACCACTCGATAGCTAAAGGATCGAAGAATTCGTTGCGTTGAGTGAGGCCTGTGACGCATCGCGTGCGGCGAAGGTGGAAGCACCGCCATTTTGAGGTCGTTTCGCTGCGTCACATAATTTCCGTTTAGTATAACTTTTGACTCGGAGAAGCTTGGACGTTGGACGTGATATAGTTACAGTAAATGTATAGGTGTTAAAGTAAAAAATTAAAATAAATAATTAAATGTCGAAAAGCCAAATCAAATTATAAAGATCGTATACGATTGGAAAGAGCTTCTCAAGAGCTATCCAGTGATACTCCGTTACGTTACCCGTTACGTACACGTATTCACGAAAACACACGGCCTTTTCACACCTCTTTCTTCTTGTGAGTGGTCTAGAGTTAAAAAGAGACTTCAAATTCGTGAATGGGAAAAATCTGACCATGCATCATCCACCAGTGGGGGGGAGGGTGGATTTTGGAATAGTAAGAGATAGAACAAAAATTTGAAGACAAAAAATGTCCCTCTTTTAAAAGTAAATAACTTTTGTCTGGAACTCTCTTCATAAACTGACTAGTTGGTTACAAAACATATATATATATATATATATATATATATATATATATATATATTTATATATATCTTTATACACTACTTTGTATTTTTATGCATTTGTGCATTTAAGCAATTAACTGTCAGTTAATTGTTATTTGCACTTGTTTATTATCTTCCTTATGTCGTGTATATTAAAATATCCAATGCAAAAGAGTATGGTGTGGTCGCCATCTTGATATGCTGGGGTTGATAAGAAGTTGAAACAGTTTTTTTTATCGACAGTTTTTTACTATATCGAAAGAAAACTCTGAGGTTTATTGTAAAAATTTTTTTCCAAAATTAAAGAACATATTATTTCTGAGATGAAACAAGATTGTAATTTAGAGTTTAGTTATATAAATATCTTTTCGTTTTCGAAATAACATTTAAGAGGGCAGGGGGTTGTAGAAAAAGATACATAAACCTCATAGTTTTCGAGATTTTTTTATCGCCTCTCTCATATACGATATAGATTTTGATAACGGTACACGATATAAGAATGCTAAAGATTTCATCAAAATCGACCAAAGGAGAAAAAGGTGCATTCTGGAACATCTAAAGAAATTTAGCCAAGAGATTATATCTAATATTTAATGACATCAATTTATTTGATTTGCTACCTAGGTTCATGAATGGCCCCTTGGTAATGACACAATCAAATCTAAAATGGAAATTGATCCAACTACACAAAAAGATGTTGGTTATTATGAATGTCAAGCAGATAATCAATATGCAATTGATCGGCGTGGTTTTCGAACTGATTATGTAATGATGACATATTAAAATTTTACACACATCAAAAAATATTTCTATTCATAAATTTTCTATTGTTTTAATATTAAAATGTAAAGAATTTTACAAAAAATAAAATTTGAATTAAAAAATCAATCAAAATTATTTGATATTACTCGAAAAGTAATTATTCTCTTCTCTGAGTGCCAAAACATGCAGGAGTAGTTAGTTACTCTTCTGTGAACTTGGGGGGGTCATAACTACGGAAGACAAAAAACGAGAGCTACACTTTGAAGTAACATTCAAAGGTTGAGGTAACTATTCTCCGAAATTTTAAACGAAGAAAATTCACAGCTTTAGTCGTCCACGATAAATTTAGAAAATTTCGCAAATCAATACTTCTGAAAATCGGCGATGATTGCAGGTTTTGAAAAAAAAGCGAATAAACTTTTAAAGCGTCTCGATATTTATGAGAATCTAGATCCAATGTAGTTTGTATACTATTTAAAACAAACCTATCTAAATGGAATACTTTATACAAATAAACGATATGGCTATTCGGACAAACACGGGTCTCTTGTGTGTCTTCAGCGTGAAGCGTTTAAAGCCATTATACTATATTTTTCATCGGTCATACCTCGAGTTGGTCGGGTTTGCGAATTTTTGGGCTCCAGCACTAAAATGCGTTCTGTATATTTTACATATTATGGCAAAAACTAAAGTACTAGGTTGGAATAGTTACCTTATTTAATTTCAATAGTTAAGCATTATGTTAACTATTTCAACCGAATACTACAATCTTTCACTTCATCGGTCTTATTCCGAGTTTTTCGGGTTTGCGTGCCCCTGCACTAAAAGGCGATCTATATATTTCACATATTGCGGCAAAAACTGAAGTACTCGGTTGGAATAGTTACCTTATTTAATTTCAATAGTTTTTGACACAATATCTGAACGTTAGTTTAATCTAAATTTTAACTCACGCTGGAGACCCACCTGTGTCCGAATAGCACGGCCCTTTTATTGCTCTAAAAGTTTAGAACTTCAACGTTAACCGCTATATTTATTTAACCCTTTGAAGTTGCATTTTTTTTATTTTTCTATATGAGGCTTTTACTTTTTTAGTATTTGTCCAATAAAACAGAATATAAAAAATTTTAACCAACCGCCAAGAAGCTAATTAAAGCTAATAGCAGGAGAATTTTCAGACTGATTATCCATAGTTCAATTATCCACATCACAATCTTTCTTTGAAATATTACATTATATTTACACACGAAGTATAGATATTAGAAGAAACCGAATGGTATACGCTTTTTCATTATATTTACCACTGACCTCTTTAATATGGACAGCTGATAATATATAGTCCGCCATTAGCACCATTAGAGCATACATCAGCGCCACTCTTTACTGAATGAGGAACTACATTTTTTATAGCAGAATAGGTAATATGCATGAAAATTTTTTTTCACCTGAATTGAAGCATGCTTACTTGACAAATATCAAGGTAAAATTACTTTTTAAATAACTTTAAAAATAAGCGAGATATGAATGATTGAAATTCCCGATTAGACAAAGAGGGTGATAGCCCTCTTGATATGTTATGTGACGTCATATTACACTTTCACCATTTAAAATACACGTAAAACTCCGTTTTTAGTATTTTTGCAAGAGACAGATAATAATCTTTAAAAGCTTATAGCTTCCTTGATATTTGTCGGATTTTAATTTCGTTTTTAAATATTATTACAGTATTAACAGTATTTTCATATTCTGAAAATAAATGTGAAAAAAAATTTCATGCATATTCCCTATTGTTGAAATATAACTCTCCATACAATAAGGTAAAATTCTCGTATATAAATTATCAGCATATACATGTTTTTGTCGCTTGACGCGTGCGGTGTTTCGTTTAATTTAGTTATCATATTCAGTATTGTGTGGCGCTGTCTTCCGCATAGCCTAACTCTATATTTTGAACTTTTTTCCATAAGTATCAGCTGTCCATATTATAGAGGTCAGTGATTTATGAACACAAAAATTGATAAAGAAGTTAGTTTATTTATTTTTTGGTCACTCGTGACGCTTACGTTTAGGAGATAGCGTTAATGGTTACTTTCTATTTAACATTCATCCAAAGAGGTTCCATTTATCGTACTTTCTTACACAGCGCCCTTTGCTTTGTGCTCACAATGTGTCCCACACTCCGTTGCTGTACGTTTAAATGGAAATAACCACTATTATTAGTACTTCTTAAGAAGTAGCTATTGACAAAAATCTATACGTATTGTCCGTCAAATTGAAGCCATTTTTTTAACATTACGTTCGGACTCCTTTATATATACTTCGTGATATTTATAGAAAAATATTTTTTTACATGGAGACTAGACAAGGAGTCCGAACTCCATGTAAACAAATAATTGACAAAAATAAGATGTCAGTAGTGTTCCTTTTGCAGGGCGGGCAGTGGAGAGAGTATAAGGCGCAAGTTTGAAATGAAAAACATGACGCATTTATGTAGCATTATAAAAATTATTTGCAGCCAAAATATTTTTCCAATAAAATACTTTTTTAATAAATGAAATCAAGTAATTAGTTGAAGTAAGTGATAGTTAAAAATTGCCAAAATAATTACATTACCTGTAAAGTTGGAATTGTAAAAATTTAAAATAAATTAAGTAAAATATACTAAAATTATTAAAATCAATTGAGAGAAGATTATTGAATCAGATATTAAATTAAACTTTTATTTTTTAATAATATAACAAAATGACATATATACTTCACTCCTATTTATTTTTTACCGACGAAAGAAGGACCAATTCAACCTGTATTTTTTTAAAATGTATGATCACGCATAACTTTTTACAGAGTAGTCCGATTTTGATAATTTTTTTGGATAGGGTATACTTCAAGGTTGTATCCATATAAATTTAAAAAAAAACTTCAAATTTTAGCCACAAAAAAAAGGACTTCCCAACGCTTCCACTAAAGAAAAATATCATAAATATAATAATATATGTTCTGTGTGTAAACACTATTTGAAAGCAAAACTTAATATCTTTGCGCAGTTTGAATGTTTTTTTAACCGACGAAAAACACGAAGGAGGTTCTCAAGTCAACCCCTATAATATTTTTTTATGTATTACCACGCATAACTTTTTACAGAGTGGTCCGATTTCGATAATTCTTTTTTTATTGGATAGGGTTGGGTTACTTCGAAATTGGTACCATATAAATTTGAAAAAAAAATTTCGCCCCTCATGGTAAAAAAATAGGGAATGGTTTATTGTTCACCAGTGAATTTTCATCTGTGAACCGATTCTGTTGAAACTTGACACACATATGTAGTTCTAATGACACTATAAGCCACAAAAAAATAAATAATAAAACTTTTTAACAAAAAATAGAACCGACGAAAGAAGAAAGTAACTGAAAATAATAACTTTGTACCAAAAAATTAAACCTTCGAAAAAAGAAAGGAAAAAATAAAAAAGTAACTTTTTAGTCTAAGTCCTACACTAATGTAAATACCTAAATAATTTTTAGTTACTTAACTTTTATAACTTTTGCAATTGTTTATGTGCGGGTTTAAAATTTTTGCAAATTTTTCTAGACGTCATAACGAGTTCAACGAGCTATCGCAAGTATTTTAATTCGAGTAGCAAGAATTAACACGTTTTTAACTTGTTGACTAGACTATAGGACACTTAAATACAACAAAAAATTTATTTATAATTCTCTTCGTAACAATTTGGTAGCGTTCATTGAACGTGAACAGCGGAGTATAGCTAACGCCCCTTGCTTCTTATTACCCGGGAAGGATAAAAGGGTATATTTTAGACGAACAAGTCCGCCTGCCAAAACGGTATATTAAAACTTTTTACTAATAAAATTAGCCAAGCTCTAATTACTCCTATTGTAAAAACTCGAGACTGGTGTGCTAGTCAACAATAAAGCATGCAACCATGGGATATGGAAAACTTTCTATTTTTCCTTCCTCGTTTATATTTTCTGGAACAACGTTAAATGATACCCTCAAGTACCTCACATAGGGAATATATTTAAAATAGAATACAGGAATCAATTAACATATATCAAAATAAATAATTCAATCCAATAAAAAGAAATCGAAATGATTATAATTTGCAAATTCCCCCTACATGTACAGTAAAGTGTTAATAAATCACTCATGAAAACGGAGACAGAGTGAGGAAAGTATCAAATTAATATCAATTGATTATATTTGATACATGCAAAGAGGGGTCGATTCTCCATTTATTTTTGCCTATTATTTATGTTTAAAACATTTGTGTGTTTTAAACGAAAGTATTGACAAAAGAACAAACAACATTGAATTGGGAATATGAAGTTATTGAAATTTATAATATTAATTAGTATTATTTTGGGCACCATGTCCCCAGTGTTATCGAGACGTGGTCGTGGCAGAGGTCGAACCAAATCAAAGGTAAACTTTTCGTTTAAAAAAATAAAAATGCTTCCTATGTTGTTAATTTTCAATATTTGTAGATTCAAATTGGTTTACCAATCACCGGAAAATATCGAGATCCCGAATCGGATCAATATTATAATAATAATAATGTAAGTTAATTCTTCTCAAAGTAATTTAATTGGTGAATTAAATTAATTAAAAAAATATGGTTTTCCACCAAAAGCATATACCATCCATTTGATAGGAATAGAACTGCTTTAGTTTATTTTTATTTCAAGTTCAGTAAAAACCATTGAAAATTCTAGAAAATATTAACTCTGTCCATTAACAGAATTGAGGAATGATACTCATTATTTCGATCAATATAAAAAGTTTATTTATTGAAAGTTTGAAACTTTCAGCATTCAGTTAAAAATTTTACATTCCATCGATGAAATTTTTCAATTTTCACTTGATGGAAAAACACCGATCATATATTTTTAATGGGGAAAAGTTATTAATGAAACGTACTTCAAATTTTTGAGTGATGCAAATTTTATCGAAAAAAAAATTCAAATTAACATTTAAAACGCAACTTTGACAAATTAAAATAATAATTGTAATAAACCATAAGGCTAAACAAGGGTTTTAGCCTTAGACCTTTCAATTTTCGGTTTGCAATGATGGCGAATAAATTTCATTAATATCTGGATTCTATTAAAAAATATTATTTTCCCGCTAAACTGACTCTGAAAATGACTCAGATTTATGTCATTAAAATCGTTGTACAAGTTTAAAATTTATATGATTAAAATTTTCGTGGAAATCATAAAGTTTGTAAATTAAATAACCAACAAAAATAGTTTATTATTCGATCTTTTGAAGTAAATTAGTCTACACTGAAAATTCTGGCCCTGGTCACATAGAAAATAAATTATTTTGGATGCATTTGAGTTAGGAAAGGGTGAATAAAGCAATGGAAGAAAACTTGGCATCATAACCGCGGAATTCTTAGGAAATTTTGATTATATACGATAATTTATTCAATGGTAAAATTTGAATGACTAAATTGTCAAAACTTAAGGATACCCGATTCAAAAATCAAAATGGTCTACGTGCTCGTCGAGTATGCTCTGAGTCAATGCTTTAAATGTTTGCTTGACGTTTAACGTCTCAAGAGAAGCAGTACCTTCAGTATTTAAGGTAGTTGTTTTGCAGAAATCGTGTTAAAAAGTTTTAGCTCAGAACTCACATCAATTATATGAAGAGGTTGAGATTGTATACTATACTTTTTTTACTTGAATGTACCTCGTATACATTCAAGAGTCATATTTATTGTTATTTGTTTAGAATTATATAATTTGTTTGCTTGGATTATATAAAAATTATAATAATTAAATGAAATAAATTAGATATTTATATTTTGAATAATTTATCAATTTCGTCGGCAACACTTTTCACACGACTACTATCTTAAACTCAAATGCACCTTTTTTTTGTCAGTCTACCTCACTTAAAGTCTCGATATCTCATTTTCACAATATAGATTGAACGAGAACAAGTTCATATAATCATAAAAAAGGCCATGATCAGGCTCTTTTAATTCGATTAAAAAAAAATATTTAAATTAATAAAATTGTATATAATTTTGTATTATTCAAAATTTCTATATGTATTTTCAGGGTGCAAAAATATTAATGGCCTCACATTTTGATTATGAATACGTACTAGGACATAAAATTGCATTTTTATGTGTGGCACGAGGTACACCACGGCCACATATCACATGGTTTAAAGATGGTGTGGAAATTTTCTCACATTTGTACTTACATGTAATTTTTAAAAACATAATCATAGTGGAATCAAAAAAGAAAATAACTAAACTTTAGATCAGCTTCTCAGTTTCCTCTAGTTTTTATCCAAATAAAATCGATTATATTACAATTGGGAATATCTAAACCTAAAAAAGCCGGAGAAATAATTGTACGATTCAAGATGCTCAGATTTATTCTTTTAGCGAATTTCCTCCAAAGGAAATGCAGCTTTTTGTACCGATGATGGAATTTCGTACAAATTTCTTCAAATGTCCATCGATCCTACCTACTAGATGTTAAAAATCACTATCGTTAACATTTATATATATACATATATATATAAATATATATATATATATATATATAATGTTTGTCTGTGGACTCTCTAGCGGTCACAGTTTTATTCTGATTGGAATGAAATTTGGTATTTAAGGCGCTTTTGGTATTCAAAAGGTCAAGTTGAGAGCCTCGCGCTGTGATAAACTTAAAATGAATTAAGTTGCTCCGGTGTTTTGAGACTGAATCTTTGTGTCTAAAAGCCTAATTACAAAGAAATCAGAATAATTCTTCTTCTTTAGGTTAGAGCCTCGCGCTGTGATAAACTTAAAATGCATTAAGTTGCTCCGATGTTCTGAGACTGAATCTTTGTGTCTACAAGCCTAATCACAATAAAAGAGACATATTCAGTCGCATTCAATTATAATTGTATTCATAATAGCTAAGATAGAATTTCTAATAAGCGTTAGTAGAAAACAAAGCCGGATCTACGGGGAAAGATCATTTTGTTCTCTACCTAATGTTGAAAAAAATGATGTAAGGATATACAACTTTGATGCTTTTATATATTTCAAGAATGGAATACCTTGTGGGAAAACAATTACATTATAGTCAAAATGACTAGAATCAACTCTTGTAGCTGCTGTTAAACAAACGCTGTGAAATAAGTCATACTTCATGATTATTGCCAGAAACACAAATTCGAAAAAAATGAATCATTTTTAAGACAACCATTTCGGGTCAAACATTGGCGCTGTTCGGCCGAACAAAGTCCTTAGTAAACTAAGTAAGTTAGTCAGAATAAATAAAATTTTGTTCTGAGCATCTGAGCGCAGCGAGTTTCGGCCTGGACACACTTTCTTTTGCTACTTAATAGTATCATAACCAGTGTTGCCAGATCTCCCGTTTAACAGTAGATCTACCGATTTTTTAGTATTTCTACCGTTTTTTTCTTAATCTACCGTTTTTTTGTAATTACTTTAAGGTATTATTTTACAATGATAAATACAAAGAATTAATATTATTTAATATTTGAAGAAAAAAAATTCTATATTAAATACTAACGTAATATAATTTTAATTATAAAAGTTATATTACATTAGTATTTAATATATTATAGACTTTGTTTTCTTCAAATATTAAATAATATTAATTCTTTGTATTTATCATATATTGCAATACTTATTGTTTTAAATTCCATTGTAAAATAATACCTTAAAGTAATTACAGAACCATATTCCATTATTTCAAATAATGGAATATGGTCTGTAGTGACTGATTTTTGTATTTGTACGACTGAGGAGTTTTAAATTAATTATTATAAAAAATTGAAAAAAATGGCACAAATTCAAAAATTTTTTTATTTACTCAAAAAATTACAAAAAAACGGTAGAACGGTAGAAATACTAAAAAAGCGATCTACCGTTAAACGGGAGATATAAGAGAAGGAGACATAAGAAAAGTTTCTTAGTAAGTATAAAGTGTCCCGGCCAACAATTTAGCTCAGTAATCTAACTAACTTACTTAGTTTACTAAGTACTTAGTTCGGCCGAACAGCGCCATTCTTTGACGACCTGAGCTAAAGTCTATCGGCGTTAAAGCCCAATTGCTGTATCTGAACGGCTCCAAATGGTTTAAGGAGTAGTGGCAAGGATGGGTCAGCCCCATTTCGGAATCACAATAGACCTCGCGGTCTAAGTGTGTTCCATCCAGGACAGCATTAGAAGGGTTTATTACGTGACTAGTTAGCTTTATATTTTTGATCGAATTTTATATTAGGATCTCTAGCAGGGGGTGAGGCTTAATATTTCAACCTACTAGCAGTAGTTAATATGTTGTTCGCCAGAATGCTACCACGAAACTTGTAAGGCGATGGGTATGTCACAGTGGTTAAGTAGGAAACATCGACCTACTAGCAAGAGTTCCCAAGGGAGGAACGAAAAAAAAAAATTACAAGATAGTTTTTTTTAAAATTTTCTTTTGATTGCCTTTTTGCTGGGAAAACAAATGTATCCCCTAAAAGATATTTTATCACAGGATATTCTGGAATTGATCTGAAGTTAAAAAATCTTAGTTGATTCCATTATTTAGTTTCTTTTTTTAAATGATAAATTTATGTTTAAGGTACATGAATGGAATATCGGTACGGAAAAAGTAAAATCAAAATTAGAAATAGATCCAGCCACACAAATGGACGCTGGTGTATATGAATGTACAGCCGATAATATGTATTCGATTGATCGACGATCATTTAAAACAGATTTCAGTATTGCATTTGATTAATTTTCAATAAGTGATTAATAAAATTTAAGTACAAATATTTTTATTTATGACAAAATGGTGTGTTTCTTTAGCTTGATTGTTGATGGATGATAAAAGAATGCACGAAATGTTTCTTTTCTGTTTCTAGATTTTAAAAATAATTCGTTTGAGATTATACAAATTTGAATTTATATAGTTTCGAATTAATATATTACAATATTTTAAAGAGTATATTGTTTTTGTACAAATGGATTGTATATTTTAGTTTTGTAATTTGTATGAAAAATATATTTAATTTTGTCTAAATTTATTGTGTCACTAGTATTAAGCGTTACGGCTTCGCCCGCGAAAATAGTGTAAGACCTTATAACTGAGTGACATAATATTTCTGCCCGACAAGAATTGATTTTCTTAAAACGTTGGCACACGTATTTGTTTATTTATAATTTATAGGTGAAATATCAATTTTCATGTCTCTAATTTTAAAATACTGAACTTCTATACAAACGCTCACCCCGTGTTTCACTCTCTTGAGGATCATTTTCCAAAAACTCGGAAACACGTATTTTATGGTGTATAACTGAAATAGAAATTTTCAAGTCTATAACTTCAAAAAACCCGAAACTGTGACTACCTATTTACTCCATTAAGGATTTGATTTTCGAATAACATCGAAACGTGTATTTCTTTGTTTATTATTAATAGCCGAAATACCAATTTTCGTAACTCTAGCTTTAAAAGAAACGGGACCTTAATACAAACTTTCACCGTATATTTCACCCCCTTAGGAATGAACTTGTTATTATTGTCTCTTTTTTGGCGAATTAATAGGATGGTAAGTTATTTAATAGATAATATTCTTTTTTAGGAGCGTTTATGTCTGAGACTTCATATTAGATAAAACTTTTAATCTTTGATATTTGGCAAGTTTAATCACATAATAGGGAATATATCAAGGGAGCTATAAGCTTTTAAAGATTATTATCTGTCTCTTTCTTGCAAAAATACTAAAAACGGAGTTTTACGTGTATTTTAAATGGTGAAAGTGTAATATGACGTCACATAACATATCAAGAGGGCTATCACCCTCTTTGTCTAATCGGGAATTTCAATCATTCATATCTCGCTTATTTTTAAAGTTATTTAAAAAGTAATTTTACCTTGATATTTTTCAAGTAAACATGCTTCAATTCAAGTGGAAAAAAATTTTCATGCATATTCCTTATTATGTTTCTACAAAAATTCAAAACCTCTTATCGATCATTTAAAAAATGGTATAAACGATTAAAATTCAAATAGTTAACATAGAGCCTTATGGGAAAATATAATTTTTTTTTTTTTACTTTTAACAACCATGTTAATAAATTAGACACTGGGATAAATATTGTTTTAAAATATTCTTTGAGTTATACAGGTTATTTCATTGAGTTAAAAAAATAGTGTGAGTCGTAGAAAACAAGTGAAAATAATAATTGACGGAGTTAATTGCTAAAATACTCGGTATATACTGAGTTCATTATCAATGCTTGAACTGTTTACTTTTCATTTTAGGTTAGGTTAAGTTGCAGTGATTGTCCGGGTGGGACAGATTTAGGCAATGAAGCCTACTGTAATACCTGAAAAGGGGGACCGTCCCACACGGAGCCACTACTCCTTGAACCACATGAAGCTGTTCAAGAACAACAAAAGAGATTTGATACGACCGATTTTAGTTCGGAGAGGTCATCAAGGAATGCCTGGCCCAAGTGTGCCAGTCTCCTCATAGCAAGAGCTGGACAGTGACAGATAATGTGGGTCATCGTTTCCTCTTCCTCCTCATTGTGACAGCTTCTGCAATAGTCATGGTGCACTGTTAGGACCATACGCTTAGCATGTTTGCCTCCCAGCCAGTGCCCCGTAATGGCTGCTACTGTATTGCTTATGGAGAGCCTTTAAAGAGAGATAATACCTTCGGAACGCTTCCGATTGTACTCTGATCATATCTGTCTTGCAGCACTCTACATTTTAGGCCAACACAAAGGTATAAAAACATAAAGTAGTGGATAATAGTACTATATACATATACGGTATTGTAATCAAGAGTAATTTGAAATGTTTGTGCTGTAATTAAATTGTGGCAAAATTATTCAGTCTTTAAAAAGTGGATAATTTCCTCCTCGGTGAGGGAAATTCACGGTCTGATTTTGTCGATCCAAGGACTTTACTCCACTTTTCAACTCCAGAATACACACACAAAATTTCAACTTGGTTATCTTTTTCGATATTTAAATAATCGTGTCTACGAACGGGCGGGTGGACAGACAGACGGACTAAATAGAAAAGAATGGACTAGTTAGGTCATTTTATGAACGTCTATACCAAAATTTTTTTTTCTTCGATCGATGTTTGCAACCGTAACATAGTTGGGACTAAACTAAACTTAATATACCCTTGTATATATCATATATCGTTGTATATATCATATATCGGATATGAAAAGTTACAAATATGCTAAAATATACACAGTTTCTCAAATATACTTAAACAAGCATGTTTATTAACATAATAATTTTTATTTACAACTGTCAACTTTATTGCGGATTTTGTATAATTTTATGGTTTAGCATATGAACATCCTTTTAAGGACGTTCATACATAAGGCTTGATAGTAGATAAAACATTTTTTTTTTTAGTGAATTGAATAATTGAAAACCTGTTAACGATCATTTCAAAGAATAATTATCGATTAATAATCAAACTTTTAACACAGCGCCTTATGGAGAACAGAATTTAAAATGATGTTGACGAACGTTTGAAATAATTATTTAATAAAATTGAAACTTTTTTGTTAGGTTTATTTTTGCCACCATATTTTGAAAGCTGGTGGCTGTGCACAGTAAAAAAATATACACATACACAAATATAAAACCAGAGATTAGTAGATCCGCGCGATTCCCTATATTGCGCGAAAACAGTAAGCGCTTTGGCAACATATAGGAAATAACGCATAAGTGTGTCCTTGTTACTCCTATGTTTATTCCCTACATGTTCCCATTGAGCAACAAAGACACTCTTATGCGCGAAGACCCATAATATTTGGAAGGAGAACCGCTGGCATCATATAGGAAGTAACGCATAAGAGTGTCTCAGTTACTCTAATGCTCGATTCCCTATATGTTACCACAAAATATACAGTCCTTTCGCATAAGAGCTTCCTTCTCGCACGGTGTCAACCAGCCGCCGGCTTTCGTCGTAAAGATCTCGCTCTTTTTCAGCGCCCAAAACTTGCCTCACAGTTTAGTATAGGCATGAGCGATCTATCTACTAATCTTTGATAAAACATAGTTTACTGTCAGATCTGTCAAATCAATTTCTAATTTACATTTCCTGATATTTAACAATAAATACTTTTAAAATATTTTGGACAAATAAAAAAGGTTATAAATCGTTGTAGATTATTGATAGACTTTACAACTTTTTGAAAATCCTAAATAAATTTTATTAAAGATAGTACTCATTTGACTTTAGCGTAGCAAATGAACATCCTTAAAATATTAAGAAATGTTTGTTTTCTATATAAAATTTATAATAGATATTTGAGCAGATTCTATATTATAATCTAGTCCTAATACTTTGTTATATTTGTAGATAAATTATCAGCCAAATAATCCACTCGTATTTAATTTTAACAGTTTAAAAAAAAAAACTTATTTCAAATTTTAATAAAATTAATAAATTTTAAAATAGTATATAGAAAAAAAAATTATAATAATTTACCTTCGATTGTCATGAACAATATCCATATAATCAAATGATCTTGCATAAAATCCATTTGATAAAGCACCCCAAAAGTTACTCCATGCTTTACCCGGTCGTACCAACAGAGGAGCCACAAATGTTCTATAAATCAAATATAGAAAAATTAAATGCTATTTTAAAAAATTAACATAGATTTTAAAATCCATACCTATTTTGTTCAATTAATAATTTCAAAGTATGTCGATTATCTAAATGTGCTTCAGCATCAACATTAAAATAAAAATCACATTTAGTTTCCAAGCATTTATCTCTAAAAAAAGAACAAAAATTTAAGTAAACTTATGATCGGTTTGTATAATGGATAGTGCATTCACTGCGACTGGACTTGAAATGTATTGATCGTGTTTGGAACAAATAAGTCATTAGTAAATTAGGTCAGTCAGTCTAAAAAAATTTACTTGTAAGCATGTAAGCAGCGTGTTTCTCTCAGGACACACTTACAAATTGTCAGCAGTGTAAGTATATTAGAGGATTTTTCCCTAATTTAGTGGATTAAAAAATATAAAATAATGCAGGCAATCGTGTATCAAGTATAAATAAACATTTTGTACTCTGATTCGTTATATTCAATTTGAATATATCGAATATCGAATTTCCTTAGAATACATAAATCACTAATAAAGATTATTAAAATAATCATAGAGAACTCTAGGTTTTTTGAAATTAAATTTCTAATTTTGCCCCTATTACTAGAACATTTGTTTGTATTTTATAAATACGTATTTCGATTACAATGTAGTCATCATCAGTATCAATAAGCTAATCGTAACTATCTCTGGGATATGGATTCAGAGATATGTTGCTTGTTGCTAATTTGCTGCGTGTCTCACAATGATATTAAAAAAGTTCTGTCTTTTATACGATTTGACTGAGGGTATGATCTGACCTGAAGATTATTTAGTTGACTGACTAACGCTAAGGTCAGCTTCGATACCCTCACTTTAGTGACAAAAAGAACGCCGCATGGTCACAAAGGAATACCGTCAATAAATAGGTTAGGCTGTTCACACACCTAATCCGTTAGTCAGTCAACTAAAATAATCCTTCAGATCAGATCGTATCCTCAATCAAATCATATAAAAGACAAAACTTTTTTAATGTCATTGTGAGACACGCACCAAATTAGCAACAAGCAACATATCTCTGAATCCATATCCCAGAGATAGTTACGATTAGCTAATTCATACTGTTGATGACTACATTGTAGTCGAAATACGTATTTATAAAATACAAACAAATGTTCTAGGAATAGGGGCAAAATTTGAAATTTAATTACATAAATCACTATCTAGCGGTCAAAATTTTGCTTTGGCGGCGCTGGCGCATCCTAACTAGATATTTAGAATAAAAATTTGAGTACGCCACTGCTTTTTTCTAACTATATAATTTTTAGATAGAGTAATTAAAAATGCAATTTTACTCTTTTGCATTTTCTGTCTATCTTCTCCTTACTTTTCGAGAAAAAAATAAAATTTCCCTGGAAAAGTAAGTTTTATTTTAATAATAAAATGAAAAAGTAAACAAATATATAAAAATAAAATATTAAAAAATAAATAAAAAATTCGTTACGCAGGACCTGCATCAACTTAGCGAATTTCCTTAGAATACATAAAATACTCTCTAGCGGCCACAATTATAGTTTAATCAAAATGAAATGTCGTATCTAATATGATTTTGGTATTTGCAAGTTCAATTTTTTAAATAAATGGCATTGGTCAAGGGGGAAGCGGGACATCGAGAAAGAAGAAAAGAAAAAATATCAAATATCACTCCTAATATTAAAAAAATAGAAAAATGTCTAAAGAGTAAAGTTGTAGAAAATCATATTTGCTACAATTTATTATCTGATAATTTTTTCTCAAACTCTAATGTGTACAGAGATATTTAGGAATTTAACTTTCAATTTTAATTCGTTAATATTTCTGTCAATATTAGGGTAACAGAAAAAATAATTAGAACCAAAATTATAGTAAAATTAATTATCTATAACTTGACTTTTTAGACATTTTTCGATTTTTCCAACATTAAAACACATATACCAAATTTTGTGTTTCCCCCTCCCTCTAATCCCCCTTTTTCCCATGTCCGATTTTGCTCATTAACGAACTCGGCCGTTCAAATACCAAAAGCATCTCACATAGCCAATTTTATATCAATCGGATTAAATTGTGACAGCTAGAGCGATTTCAGACATATATATATATATATATATATATATAGCACGGTAGTGCGACAGGCCGAGTACATATATATATAGATTGGTGTCGTACCAAAGTCTAAATTTCGCAAAAATTTTGACTTTAGTACGACACCAATCAGGACCTTTCAAGAAATTCGCTAAAATTTAAAAATATGAAAATCTCAAGAATAAATCACATATCTATTCTACTAGGCTTTATTAAACCCACTAAATTTAGGGGAAAATCCGTAAATCTTGCAGTACTTGACAAGCAAACTGGCGTCACAATCTAAATTGCTTTGTATGTGTAAAGTGTCCTGGTTTAAAAGTAAGTTAGATATACTTTGTAACTAACGTAGTTTACTAAGGGCTTAGTTGTTCTGAACACGAGCATTATATGATTCTATGGTTAATTTGCACTTACAATCCCATATTTCTAGCGTTTCCTTCATCCACGTTGTCATTAGGCGACAACAATTGAATACTTAAATAATCTTCATTTACTTTTTGTACAAATTCATTTACCAATTCGTCATGGTAATCTTGTGTATTATGTATGAACAAATTTATTTTATCTTTTGGATAATTTAAATTAATTATTTTTTCAAAGAATTCTTCTAGAAATGGTGTGGGTCGTTCAATAAAAATGGCTAACAAAACTATTGGTTTGTTTTCTACCTAAAAATACAAAACAAATAAAAATATCAACTGACTGAGTTAATTGCTTAAATATCCGATATTATATCCTGAATTTATATTTAAAAAAAGTTTATAACAAAAGTTGTTTATTTTTAAAAAAGGAACATAACTATTTTGTCTTTAAATTTTTGTTCTATCTCTTACGGTTTCAAAGATGGGCAGTTTTGCCCAAACAAGGTCCGATTTTACCCATACGAAATTGACTTTACTTTTTAGCTCTAGAACACACACACAAAATTTCAGCTCGTTATCTCTTTTCGTTTTTAAGTTATCGTGTTTACAGACGGACATGCGGAATTAGGCCATTTTATGAATACCTATGTCAAGCATTTATGTCTGTGAACAATATTTCCAAGCGTTACAAATTCGGGACGAAACTTAATATACCCTGGTATATTTACATATACCGGGTATAATAAGATATCTGATTAATAGAACTCTCGTAACTGGGTTCAAATAAATGATCATATCGCGCAAAAAGCCGGGCATACGAATTGTTTATTTCTCCTTATTTATGTTGTGATCAGTAACGAGAGCCAAGTTTTCAAATTCGAAGGAACTCACAACAAAAATGAGGACCATATTATGAGCGTTGAACTGAAAAAATATCTATTCAAAAGCGTGTGAAACACGTTGTCGACGAAATTGGCTGAATTTTTTATAAACGATTCAAAACATAAATATTTAACTTCATTTAAAATTTCAAAACTATTTACCGGAGATATTAATTTAGCACTTGGAGTTGTTTATTTTTGTCTTCTAAATATTGAGAAACTTCGAGTCTCTGACCTACATGCCCTGGTCACAGAAGTTAATTAACAGGAAGAGTGAAATAAGTATAAATAATACTTAGACAGCAGAAGTTCAACTTAAAGTTAATGTATACTAGCTCTCTGTCCGCTTTGATAAACAACAGTGGGTATATGTACTTAGTACTTGTATTAAAAGTACTTTAAGGTTGACCGGACAGTACAGTACATTTCATAGAAACAGAAACACTCTTTTTAACAGAAATTAAAAATTTTAATCTGTAAATTAATTACTTCAATTTAGATAGCATCTCACATCACTAGTAATCGGATTTATGTAATTATTTAATTACTAAAAATAATAAATAATCATCTTTTGGCTCTATTCAAGTATGGCGGACGAAAATTTTCGTGAATTTTTTTATCTTTTTAATTAAAATATTTAAGTTTTTTTTTATTATAATTTTAACGTAATGTACGAGATTTAATTTATAAAAGTATAAGTTTTTTATTTTACTTTTTAATCTATAGAAGGTGGAGCAACATTATCGAAAATGTATGCGTTCATTCAACATTTGATATTCACAACATGTTAAAATTCCAATTTTTAATGATTAATTATATGAAAACCCTTCGTCAGATTTTTTTCAAAAAATTATTTTATTTTTATCCATACATTACCGATTTTACCTATACATGTGTCCGATCAACCTTAAGGTTATTATGAAGAAAATTCAATTTAATGACAGGTTTTTAAAAATTTGACAGCTTATTATTTCAATAATAAAGAATATCTTGTCAAAGTTTGAACTTGATCCTGTGTTTAGTTTTTGAGTAAAAAAATGTTAAAGTTACGATTTTTATAAGATTTTTACATAGCTTAAATGGAGTCGGCGGTAAAAACATTAATACAAAAATCTATATCTCGACCACCAGAAGTGTCAGGTTTATGAAAAACTGTCATAATAATTATCAAAGTCTTATAAATACCTGGACCAAATTCTAAAACAATCCTGTTTTTGGTTTCTGAGATAATTAAATTTATAGATCGAAAAATGGTACTAAAGCTACTTTTATTTTAGATTGTCACAGTAGGTTTGGCAACGTCAGTGTAATTAAAATTAAATAAATAATTATTAATAAAAATAAAATTATTATTAAAATATTTTTTTTAAATTTTTAATAATTTTTTTTTTTTTAATTATATTTTTATTTGATAATAATTTTATTAATAATTAATTTAAAAAATTTTCTAACGTGGTTAGAATTCGTGTATTTTGAGTTACACGAACTTTACCATTAATTTTGGTTGATTTACCCCCACCACTTTCATAAAAATCTTAAGTATTATCCAACAGTATTTGAAGAAACGTTACTGTAAATATTGGGAGCCAATGTTACAAATACAAGTACCCAGTACTACAAAAATACTTTTTACAAGTACTACCCAGCTCTGCTACTAAGCTAATAATACAAAGATAAATAATATATTTGATTATTTAAATTTAAAAAAAAGTTTATCTTACTTCATCTAAATTGAATGTATTTTCCCAACATCCAATACAACCACGTTCTGCATTCCAATTATTTGATAAATAATTACTCAAGCTATTTAATACCAATTTACTAAAACCATTTCCATGTAGAATTAGTGGTATTGTTTTTGTAGCTGTATTTTCTAACATTGGTTCGTTACTGTCAAATGTTATTTGTACTTCAGCTAGAAAAAAGTTTTGAGCTTCTGTTTTATTCAAATTTCCATATAAGTTTAAAAAAGATTTATTCATCTCCGATCATTTGCACCCTTTTATTTATAAAAATAGGTGACACGGTATTTTATTGATTGTCGAGGGCCTAATTTTTTTTAAGGTTTTAACATATAAAAGGCATACATTGACATAGTTTTTCGAACTTTGGAAATTTTCTTCTCGAATTCTAATAACAATTTTAATGTTCATGAGCTCATTTGTTCTCTTTTTTTACATAGAATTGAATAATATTCTGTCATTTTTTAAATTTATAGTTTTAAAAAGATATTAAGAAAAAACACTTTTTTGTTATAAACAAATTCAATTTTTACTCTGTTCCGTCACGAGTCGGACCGTAAAAATTTAGGGTCATATTCAAGACGTCAAGATGAATCGATTGAAAAAAATTGCAGTTCCGAGCAACCTTCCTGAAACCGTGTTTTTGAAGCTAATTTAACTCTAATAGACACTTTCCAGTTTTAAAAGTTGACCATTCAAATATTTAATTAGTTTAAAAAACCTAGTTTTCTTTAATTCTAATTCTTAATTTGAAAGTTTTTCAAGAATAATAATAAAAATTCTTTTCCGAAGATTAATACTCTTTTCTAGTGCTTTAGTAATTGGAATAATACGAATTTCATATAGAAAATTTTTTTTTAATGGATAATTTATTACAATTTTTAAGAAAATACGATTTTTTACTTATTCTAATTAGTCTGTGACCCCCGCCCATAAACTTTAACTCTAGATCCGCGCCTGACCAAGCGTTTAATACACAGTGAAAAATCATAGTGTTCAGGCTGATGAACGTTTTGTATCCTTTATCACTCTCGAGAAGATTATTTGTTAAAAGAAGAACATGTAAATTCTATATGCAGAACTCTTGATGGGATAATTGCGAATATGTATAGACTATAGGGTTATTCGATTCAAGTTAGTAAGAGACCAATCGTAGTCGGTTAATTTTTATAAAATTATGACTTGCTTATTTACAAATATTATGGACAAACTGATATCTGTTTTATAACTTACCAACAGCACCATATAAATTTTGGAATATTTCACTTAAATGATCCAATTTTATATTTAATTGATTCCTTAAATTTTCATCTAAATATGCATTTGTATAATATAATTGATCGTCATCCGTATCGGCAATATCATTTAACGTTAACAATTTATATACATCGGATGCATAGCCCATAAACATACCAGAATTTAAGTACGGTTTACCCTTTATAATAAATGGATATTTTGTAGATAAATCTTTTTTTGGCCAACAAATTGCCTCCGCTGAAAATAGTACTCGTGTATCCATTTTTAAAAATTGATTAAGAATTGCTTCTAAATTTGATAAAAATATTACATCATAACTGAAATACATAAATGCTTGTTATTTTTAAAAAATCTGAAAATTAAACTTGTATCCAGGAAAATTATACATAAACTTAAAAATAACCGACTAAATTATTTGTGTACATTGTTATTAGGCTTTTCAATATTTGAGAGTTTCCCATCGCATCGGTACAAATATCGTTGAATTAATAATTCCTTCAATTCTTCAAATCTATTTTCGAATATCGATCAATGGAGGATGGAACTTCAATCACGCGTATTTTACTCTGCTGTTATCGAATGGGTGAGGAACCCCGACATATTATTTAAAGTCCTAATACCAATGAGTTACAAAAAATTATGTCTGTTTTAAACTAGGGATTCAAAAAATTAATAAATGTACCGGTTTCGGTTTTAGAATGTTAAACGGTTTCGGTATCTGTTTCGATTTTTAAATTCTAAAATAAACGGGTTTCGGTTATCAAAAAAAAGAGGATGAAAACGGTTTCGGTTATTTATTAATATTTAATAGTAAATTTTATAAAATAAAGCCATTCCAAGTTCCAACTATAATACAAGTTAAAATAATTATAAACAATTAAAAACTTTACTCGCTTGTGCCTTTTTAAAACGTTATAAAATAAAGAAAACTCATTGAAAAATTCAGATTTTTTAATTACATCCAACAAAAAAATTGAATGGTTTTTTTAATTTTTAGTTCTCGCGCGGCATTTTATGCATAGTTTTTGCTACTAATCACGTCAGTATAGATGGTTCCAGTGTATGCTTCAATTTGGATTTTTTATTTTACGGAATAAGAAACCGCAGTTCGTATGTATGCCAGTAATAATATATAAACATTATTTACTAAGAACAGCGTGATCGCGACCAGTCACGAAATTCAAAAGAGACGATACTTCCTCAGGCTGACTCAGTCAAAGTGGACGTAGAATGACGTTGTAGAATTAATAATTAGTTGTATTAGCGAAAAAAATTCAAATTTATCTTGAATGCCATACACAAAAAATTATTTAAAACTGTAACGGTTTGGGTTACGGTTACTTAAAATAAATGATTCGGTCAGAATCCCTGTTTTAAACTATTTTCAAATTTATTCTCATTTTTCATGGATTAACTCGTGCAATTCGAGTAATACCTATCAGTAAAAATTAAGATTTTATTGTCTTCTTTATATTGTGCCAAATATGTGCGTAGTAAATTAATTTTATAGCCACCACCAGGGTAGAACGTTACATCACCACCTAACCATGGTTTTCCCAACCCCAAAACTTCAGGTGTAATACCATATTGTTTGGCTGATCGTAAATATCTTTGCAATCCATCAGTGTTATTTGATGCAACGGTCACTACTAAAATATCACCTGAAAAATTAATTTAAGTATTTAACAGACACATATTTTTGGATAACTAGATACAGGTACAAAAACTAATCAACAAATTTTTTAGATATCGATACTTTTCCTTACAATAATTCAGGACCGATACTAATTTATAATTTATTAAATATTATTCGTGGAATGTTTCAAGGGTCCACAATACGGAAACTTAGGGCTCGATTACTGTCAATAGGTTTGTATGATTTGTTATTTAACGGGTTGAAAAACCAACGCCAAGATTTTAAGACGAAATTTTATTTAGCGACTTTATCGCCAGGGTTTACTTCTATCACGTATTTTAACGAATTTTCTTTATACTTAAAACAATCTGTCTATGGAGAGAAGTGACTAAACAATCGTTTTCTTAACCTAAGAACAGCCTTAACAACACGAAATTAAATCTTGATTAATTTCCTTGTTTAGGAAAATTGAATTGAATATTATTTCTTTGCTAAATGGCATAAAATAAGAAATATGACCGGCCAAGGTAACATATTTTTTAGCTATATACTTAAAATTTAGCAACAAAATGCGTCATTTTATTGCTGCACCGTATGAAAATCATTTGTCGAAATACGTTAGTACAATCGGTATTTTTTGCGATGTGAGTGAGTATCGACAATAATTGCATTTTTTTTTAACTCAACCATTGCTGGAGATATTTTATCAGAAATTATTACTCAGGTAAACTTAGAAATTTGTTATCAAAATCGTCAGTAAAAAAAAATTCGTTACGCAAGAGCTGCTTCAACTTAGCGAATTTCCTTAAAATACATAAATCACTTTCAAGCGGTCGCAATTTTAGTCTGATCAAAATGAAATGTCTGATATTATTTTATTATTTGCAAGGCCCCAATTTTATTAATAAATGACATACGTCAAGGGGAAAGGGGGCATAAAGAAAGAAGAAAACACAAAATATAAAATATCTCTCTTAATATTAGAACAATCGAAAAATGCGTAAGGAATAAAGTTGTAGAAAATCATGTTTGCTACAATTCATCACCTCATCATTTTTGCTCAAACTCTAATGTGTACAGAGATATTGAGGAATTTAATTTTCAATCTTAAACCGTCAATAATTCTGTAAATATTAGGGTAACAGAAAAAATGATAAGAAACAAAATTACAGTAAAACTTCGATTTTTCGAATATTAAGGGATATGTCAAATTTTGTTTCCCCCTCCCTCTAAACCCCCCTTTTCCCCTTGTTAGATTTTACCCATGAACGACGAGATTTTACCCATTTCATTCCAATCAGATCAAAATTGTGACCGCTAGAGTGATTACAGACACACACACATATAAATTTTACAGATGGTGATTTTCGACATCTACTAGGTAGGATCGATGAACATTTGCAAAAATTTTTGCAAAATTTTGAAGTCGGTACGAGATCAATAGCTCTATTTCCTTTCAGGAAATTCGCTAATAGTGACAGAAACAATGATTTAACATTTGTTCGTTTAAATAATTCATCTGTATTTGAGAAGTTTGTCTTAGAAATGTAGAAGTTAGGGAATTTTGGATCACTAAAATTTGAGCCCCGATACTATGGATAGATATCAAATAAAACTACTAAAACTTAAACAATCATTTTTTAAATGTTTACATACAGTAAAGATTTAGGGATTCCTGTTTAGAATATTCTCGGGAACGGCGATATAGATTTCAATGTTTCCAGGCCTGTTTTAGGCTATAAAGGTGGTTCACAGCGGCAGTCCCACTTTATAAAATCTATTTCAGAAAGAGATTTGAATTACTTGACTATCCATTGAATTTTTTTGTTTCATCGCAATTATAGGGGACCGGTACGAATAAAATGTGACGTCTTATTTTTGGAGGTTCATATCTAAAGTCACGGGCTGTGATGCAGGGGAGGGAGAGTATAAAAAAATGTAAAAATTAGCGTGACGTAATAGTTGAAAGACCCCTTCTAACGATTGATAGCATAGGCAAATTGTTTAAATACAAAAAACTTTTATAAATAAAACATTTTTCATACACCCAACAGATTTATACAGTGTGATCCATTTTAACCTCCCCAGACCAATATTTCGAAATCTAAGCTGTGAAAAAATTTTCAGACAATAGTTGAAGCAGTTCATAGTGAGCCGTTATGTATGCAATAGGTTTTGAAATTTTATAGTATAACTTTGGTTTTTTAAATGGGAATCCCTATTTTTTATTGCAGAACAGTTTTTTAAACAATTTCGTTTGGGGAATACAATTTTTTAAGCATAAATTTTTTATGTCTTTTACTGAAATTTAACATAAATTAAAGGATTTTCCATTATTTCGTTACCCAATTTAGAAGTTACTGATATGATTATTTGTTTTCTTTGAAAAAAATGAATTTACAATAAAAAATAGAGCTTCCCATTTAAAAAAACAAAATTTGCAACCCAAAAACACCATAAAATTTCAAAAACCATTAATAACTCTCCCCTATAAAATGCAGAATGCTTTAATTTTTTTTTCAACTTTCGTCTGATAAATTTTTAAAATTCTAGCTTAGATTTTGATATCTTGGGCTGAAGAGATTAATATCACCCTATACGCTGCATAAATAGTGAATTTAAAAATAAAGTATCGTTCTAAAATTGAAAGATGAATTAAAAAATGCAAGAATAAATAAACAGCCAGCCATGGAATACTTAAAAAATGTCACGTATAACAATTAAAAAGTTATAAAACAAATATGACATCATTTGAACTTTTTTTTTTCATCAAACATATCGTCATCTGTACAATCCATTAAGTCATATAAAATAATGCATAATTATTAAATAACACATTGTGATTATTAATTTAGAATCCCTACTCCTCCGGCAAACTTCCGAACAAAAATTGAAGATAACATAATTTTTATATGATAACATCTGAACTTAACGAAAAAAATTACAAAATTATGCCACTAAATTTTTGGTAATATTTTAGTAATACTTACTTATCGAAAAATTTGAATCAGTTAATACATTTTCAACTTTTTTATTACAAATTAAATCATCGATACTACAACTATCTCGTTCCAGTGTTGAAGTTTCAACACCATTTAAAATTTTTGAAAATTCTGTTGAATGAAAATATATATTAAAAATATTTTAAAATTAATTTTATTTAAAAAATAATAATAATCATTTTTTTGCAACTTACCACATAAAACATTTTGAAAGAGTAGAATTAATACACATAATTTGAATGTAACCATTGTAATACCCGGTTCGTTTTGTCTAACACTAATGATTAATAGTTTTGACTGTTTTATTAAAATGTTTATCAAACACTTTTACTTATTAGTGGAGCATAACGTTCATTTCTTTTGATAGAAATTTATAGAAGAAATTAATCAAGTGTATATCTGTCATCTGTCGTTCTTTTCCCGTTTTGTTATGTTATTTTAGCGAGTGGGTGATTATTGTGTTCACTGTTTAGTTGAGAGAGTACAGTGGCACAATCCACAGAGTTGAAGAGATAAACATAGTAACAACAGTGTACCATACTCTTATTGTTATAGTCCGGACATAAAAGACACAAAAATGTTTACTAAACTCCGCTTTCAAGAAAATAAATACAGAATACACTTTTAAGAGCTTAAATTCTTGATTACATCTATATACAGCCGATAATGTAGTATGTATATGGAGGTTATGTGTTCTATCTGGAAAATTTATGTCTGTGTATCTTTCAGAACGATATCTTGAGAACGCGAATAGTAGAACCATGAAGAATAGATATATTAGGAGAGCGAACGTAATGTTAAAAAAACGGTCAAGAATTGGTGTAACTATCTTTTATCAGTAGGGGCCACTGGTCTCAGTGCCGTACAGAATTTAAATGTTTAAATGTAGGCGCCAAGAAATCACTTTCAATCAGTTAATAAGAAGTCTTAGTTTTATAGATAATAAAAAATTGTTTTCGATTATCAAGTAATAATTAAATAAATATTAATAATAGAGAATTCTTAATAATCTGTAATAAATTAAAAGATGAAGAATCATAGTGATAATTGCAATTAATAATTACAAATATATGTTTACAATACTAACATATATTAGATAAAGAAAGAAGATGACAACCGGTAATTACAGACCATATTCCTTTCGTAAATGCAGACACGCATTCCTAACCTTAAACAACCTTCCACTCATAGATATATAACAGTATATCTATGCTTTCCCTGTACAACATCGTCCCATTTTTTCACATTTATAAAATTAAACAATTTTTATACATACAATTTTTATTTGTAAGATGTGATAACCGTTCATTTTAATATGTAATAATAATGATAATTCCGTACGGGCAGATTCGCACTGCCGCTACTGGCGAAAATAATAACTATGATCTCTACACGTTTTTGAGGACACAAAAACAGACGAATTGCCTATGTCGTTCAATCTCCTAATATATCTATTCTTCATGAGTAGAACATTCAAATTTCATGTTTAATTTTCACAGTGGAACTATACTCAAGGAATTTTTGGGTATTTCCAGATTTTTTTGAAAATGGCTCTACCGATTTTTTTATAATTTGTAAAAAGATGTAAAATTTTCTGAAGATTTTGATGAGTTTTTTTTTTAAAAGTTTACGATTTTAGACTTTAAAACTGATATGTATTTTACCTACGTACGAGAGATATAATTTGAAATTAGTCGCTGAGATAAAAATTTGGTAGAAGTGTTCTGAAGAAGGATTATGTTTCCGAAACTATAGTTTAAAAAAATATTGTTACGAAAATCGCAAACATTTGTATTATTGATTAAAACGTCAAGTAGATAACGACCATTTCAAAATAACATTTCAATAATGTTTTCAAGTTTCAAAATTTTTCACCATATTAGTTAATTGCATGTCTGTGCATCTGTTCAGACATGATGGGGCATTAGCTAAGTGCTAGAGTTCCCAATGTCACGGCAATCTTACTATAAATGATTCAAATGTGTCACTAACATCATGACTTTTATAACAAATTTACCCAGTTTGGATCATTTTGTTTAATTTTTTCTTTCCTTTAATTACATTTCCAAGTAAAATCTTACCGATTTTAATAATGGTTTAGTGTAAAATTTCTGTCATCTCATTATTTTCAAAAATATTTTATATAACTAACATTTTTGTCAATCTTGAAATTTTCTAAACCAATCTTTTTATACCCAGTATAATGTAAATATACAAGATTAGTTCCGACTAATCCGATTAAGTTTAGTTCCGACTTGGTAACGCCTAGGTGTTCATAAAATTACCTAATTAGTCTATTTCCGCATGTCCGTCTGTGAACACGATAACTCAAGAACGAAAAGAAATAACGAGCAAAATTTTTTTTCTGTGTTCTAGAGCAAAAAAGTAAGGTCAAGTTCAGTGGCGTAGCGTGCCTTGGCGGGGCCCCGTATAAAAATTTGTTTAGGGGCCCTTATGAAGGGTAAAGTTCTCACAAAAGAAAAAAAAATGTTTGCATATAATTAAAAGAAATATTTATTCATCATAATTATCTGTCACTTTTTCCAAAATTTTTACAAACAATTCAAATTAAATATACACTCAATTTTTGCTTACGCACGTCGGGGGCCCCGTATAATTGATACGGCGGTAGCTACGCCCCTGGTCAAGTTCGTTAATGGGCAAAATCAAACCATGTTTGGGCAAAATGAGAAAAACTGCCTATCTTTGAAACCGTAAGAGATATAACAAAAGTTTAAAAACTTTAAAATAAAAAACTTTTGTTTTACAAATTTATTCCATAAACTCAATAGTTTTCTCATAATTTGTGTTCAAAGTTCCTTGGAAATCGAAAAATATGCCCATGTTTAAAACCAAACGAAAATTTTTTTAAATTGTGGGACAGTTCAAAAATTGTTAACAATTCAAACATTAATATACAACTCAGTATATACTGGGCATTCAAACAATTAACTCAGTTAGTTATTACATTACTTGTTTGAGATAGTTTTCAAAATCTCCAACATGGAATTAAAAAAGTGTATAAATAGGGGTTAGGATTTACATTTCGCACAATACAAATTTGTCATCAATAAACACGTATCTTTTCTATACTTTTATTGAAGTTCACCATCCATGTAATACTCCTATATTGCCAGTCAAGATAGGAAAGAACGTTCCAACATTATGGTGTGAATATGATTATATTTATTCTCTCTCTCATCCGAGACAAATCATCCGCATGCTTGGTAGAACAAAGTGGTCGCTTAGAAGAAAAAGAGCACGGGACACTATTTGTCTCACTTTGTCGGAATTGCTTCCACTTATAGGGACTGTTCATATAGAAGTATTATATATATGAAGTTCACTCTGTATTTGCCAGGGAAAAATCTGACAATCCGCCACAAAAAAAGAGTAAAAATAATTTATACATAAATTTAATGAACCAATATGTGACTATAAATAAAATCTTTGGGCACACAGGTTTTAAATGTTTAAGAAATTGGATTTATCGTTTTATATTAATTGTATTTAATGGGTTCTTCGACATTTAAAACCTGAGCGCCTTAACCCTTTACATATTATATTGGTGACTAAGTGAAAAAAATTGAGTTTTTACTTTTTAGTTTATTTAATAAAAGCTTGTCAAAAAACATTTTTGTATGTCTATTTCTTAATTATAATAGTATATAGAAGCCATGTTGATGAGTACGGATAAAAAATCCTTATATAACCAACCTCATAATTATATCAACCTACAGCTGATAGTTGATCTTAAATTGACTAGACTACACAATTTTAATGCATATGTATTCTATAAATTACTTGTTTAAAAATTATTATAAAATATAATAAATTAACTGTTAAGATTATTAACAAGTAAATCAAATTACAAATACAGTACTATATATATTGATTAATTTTAATTTGAAACTATTTAAAGTCGTTAAATTATTCAATTTAATTACTCTCTTTTGTTTTTAATACTTATAGAAATGTTATATTAAACAAGTGAAAATAACATCTATAACTGAGTAAATTGCTCATATACCCTGAATTTATGAAAAAAGTTTCAAGTAAAAGTTGTTTATTTTTAAAAAAGGAACATTTTATGTTATTTAATTTTTGCTCTATCTCTTACGGTTTCAATGATAAGCAATTTTGCACATTTGCCCAAACATGGTCCAATTATGCCCATTCACGAACTTGACATACTTTTCAGCTGTAGAACAAAAAAATTTCAGCACGTTATCTCTTTTCGTTTTTGAGTTATCGTAGTGGGCGGGCGGACAGACACAGACACATATGCGGAAATGGATTAATTAGGCCATTTTATGAACCCCTATACCAAAATTTTTTTTCTGCGATAAATATTTTCAACCATTACAAAGTCGGAACTAAACTTAATATACCCCAGAACTAGAAAAAAAAGGTGGTGAAATTTTCGATCTGAAAAATGGTACAGATAGAAGAAAATTTTAATGACAAAAAATTTTCATTTTCTAAAAAGAAACAACTTTTGTTTAAAGCTTTTTTTCATTAAATAGATTTGTCATAATTTAGTTTCTTATCATTTTTTCTGTTTCTCTAATATTTACAATTTTTTATTTAATTATTGAAAACAAAAATTTTAAATATCTTTGTATACAGGATGCTCAGATTTTAATCCGGAAAATTTAATAAGTGATATATCTTCCAAAAATAAGAAGAAAAGTTCATATGAATTTGGATGTTTTCAAGCTTCGTTTTTGGATACAGATTGTTAAAGTTCATATAAAATTTATTTTTCTTCTTTTTATTCAAAAACTACTTGCTGATTTCGATTAGACTTGGCATGTTTTAATAATAAATAAGTGGCTTTGGCGGTGCTGGCGCATTCTAACTAGATATTTAGTATAAAAATTTGAGTACGCCACTGCTTTTATCTAACTATATAATTTTTAGATAGAGTGAGTAATAATTAAAAATGCAATTTTTCTCTTTTGCATTTTTTGTCTATCTTCCTTACTTTTCGAGAAAAAAATAAAATTTCCCTGGAAAAGTAAGTTTTATTTTAATAATAAAATGAAAAATTAAACAAATATATAAAAATAAAATATTAAAAAATAAAAAATAAATTCGTTACGCAGGAGTTTAGTCAACTTAGCGAATTTCCTTAGAATACACAAAATACTTTCTAGCGGCCACAATTACAGTTTAATCAAAATGAAATGTCGTATGTGATATGATTTTGGTATTTGCATGGCCAATTTTATTAATAAATGGCATAGGTCAAGAGGAAAGCAGCGCTTTCCTCATGGCATAGAGAAGAAGATAACACAAAATATAAAATATCTCTCTTAATATTATAATAAGGATGTATAAGGAGTAAAGTTGTAGAAAATCATGTTTGCTACAATTCATTACCTTATCATTTTTTCTGAAACTCTAATTTGTACAGAGATATTTAGAAATTTAGCTTTCAATCTTTAATTGTAATTATTTCTGTAAATATTAATGTAACAGAAAAATGATAAGAAACAAAATTACAGTAAAGCTTAGTACCTACAACTTTACTTCTTATATATTTTTTATTTTTCGAATATTAAGAGAGATATGTCAAATTTTGTGTTTCCCCTTCTCTCTAAACTCCCTCTCCCCTTGTCCGATTTTGCTCATTAACGAACTCGACCGTTCAAATACCAAAAGCACCTTTACTGTGCGCTGTCGCCAGTTTTCAAAATATGGTGGCAAAAATTAACCTAACAAAACAGTTTTAATTTTATTAAATAATTAATTCAAACGTTCGGCAACACCATTTTTTTAATGCAAATATATAAACTGTATATTTCAAAGAATATTTATAAACATTATTTATTATGGTGACTACTTTAATAATATAGTTATTATAATTTTAATTTTAAGTACAAAAAAAATTCTGTTCTCCATAAGACGATGTGTTAAAAGTTTGATTTTTAATAGAAAATTACTCTTTAAAATGATCGTCAACAGGTTTTAAATTTTTGAGAGAGGATAGCTACATTATTAGCTAGTCAATTCACTAAAAAAAAAATTTGTATCTACTATCAAGCCTCATGCATGGACGTCCTTATCAGAAGTAAGAAAATCAATGGTATAAATTTATTGCGAAAGATTCTCCTTGGTATGTATTTAATGAGGATAAAGTTATTTATCAAAAGTATGCAAATGATTGGTATATTATTGTGTAAGTTTCTCAGGTGCAGGGTAGTTCATATTTTACTTGGCAAGTTTTTTCTTTATATATTAAGTGTAATAAAATCTGACAACTTGCCATGAAATAAAATATGAAATACCTTGTACCTGAGAAACTTACACAATAAATTTATACCAATTATTTGTATACCTTTGGCAAATAAATTTATCCTCATTAAATACATACCAAGGAGAAACTCTCGGAATAAATTTATACCAATCATTCTCTTACTTTTGTTAAATAACTTCTCCCTCACATAGATTTCACTAATTTGTAGGCGAACATTTTTGTTTTTGCTGGGATATCAATACTGCATGCGAAAACTTATCCCCTTTTACATCTTTGTTTTGGGTCTTTGGGTCTATTTCACATCTTTGGTGGAATATTAATTATATATAAACTTAGCAAAGAGTGGAATACTTCATGATTATAGGTTCTCTTTACCTCGAAATAGGAAAATCAGACACCCTGGCCTTCAGGTATAGGGGAATAATAGCTAATTCGAGTAAAGGCTTAAAACAGCCACGTGTTTTAAGCCCCACCCTTTTTGTTTGATTGATTAATATCGGGGTAAAAACAGGTCCTCCCGAAGGTTCATATATTCGGGGTGAGATGCACCGAATATCCTGTATCTGCTGTAACCCAGAGATTACCAGTTCAAGTAGCCGAGCGGTCTAAGGCGTTATGTCTGCACAGTATGCAGTACTTGGAAACTGGTAGGTTATGGCTTCGAATCCCGACATCGGCAGTTTGTCAATTATAAAAATAAAATAAAAAAGGGGCGGTTAATTGACTAAACTGTCGGCGTATGGACAAGATCGAAGTAACCGGCTATGCTTGAGAAGGTTTTCTGCAGTTTCCTTCACGAACTCCAAATGAATATCGGTATAGTTCCTATCATAGTTGGCTGCAGCCGCATATCCTACTAATTCCTAGTCTACTCACAAATTCCTTCCACGCCACTCACATCCTCACATCCTTAGGCATCACAATGAACCTTATGGTCGAAGTGTAGCCCGTCCAGGACAGCCTTTACAATCTACCTCTCTACCCAGAGGTTCACAGTGAAAGATATCTGCACATAATGGACCCGTTATGGAGTCCCATTGTGTGCAGATGCTTCCGCATGGGATAATGCCCGGTAATGAATCCGGTAACCCTCCGCAGTTGCATCCTGTTCAGCCTCAGTGCATCGAGAGATAACCTCCTTGTTGCACTCTGAAGCAGTACCTACCCGAGCTCTTGCCGCGGTCCTTTTTGCCAGTGATAACGGTGTTTAGTATTTGACCACTCGTTGATCACCTGTTTACATGCAGTCCTTGGAATTCCTAAAATAGGCTCTGGGCCTATGAAGGACATTCCGACTCTCTTCTTTGCTAAGGTATCTGCTTTTTCGTTTCCTTCGAAACCACTGTGATCCGGCACCCAGATCAATTTAACATTGTTGCGTTTTGCCAGTTTCAGAAGATCCTCCAGACAATCCTTGACTACCCTTGAGGTGATTTCAGTTCCAGGCAAGGCTTTTAATGCAGCTTGACTGTCCGACAGAATACATACGTTCTGGTTTATGTAGCCTCTACGTGAGTTCTCACGGACGCAACCAGTATGGCGTAGACTTCTGCTTGGAAGACCGTGGCATATTTCCCCAAGTTGAGGCTTATGTTTGCAGTAGGTCTCTCACCGTAGATTCCCGCCCCGGTCCCTTCTTCAGTTTTGGATCCGTCTGTATACCAGACGATTACTTTCCTGAGGTAGGGTGGTTCTCCTTCCGAACACATGGCCCTATCACATACTACAGTGAAAGGTTTTGAAGCCCCGCCCTTAGGTCAGTTCTCAATACCAAAATGTACTGTAATTTTAAACAATCTAGCAGTCGATTCCGAGGAAAGTCGAAAGAAAACCGAAAAATCTTGAATTTCACTTCCGGTGGGACAGAAAACTATTGCAACAGCATGTCCCCTTACAAATTTCATCCCAATCAAAGCATTGGACTGCTTAGAATGCTAGAATTAACAAACAAAAATTAATTTTTTTAATTTTCAAGTGCGATATAATTAAAAAACGGCTGAAAATATCATTTTTCGTTTGTTGCGTTTTAAAGTTTATAATTGTAACAAAAAAAGTTACAATTTTCATCATCCATTAAAAACAATAAAATAATTTTTTTATTGTAGTTTCGAAAACTATAAGTAGTTCAAATATTGACTTTAACCCATTTAGTCTTTAAAAAAGGCCTTAAACAACAAAGGTTTTCATCAGTCAGTTTCAAAAAGAATTGATGAAAAATTTGGTTCAAAATCTCAAAAACCCTTCAAAATCCCAAATTTTTATTTTAAAAAAAATTCAATTCAATAAACTAATTAATTTGTGTATTTTCATGTAAAAATACACATGGGTATTGATATGAGTTGAAATCAATTATCGATAAGTAGTAAAATTACATAGCTTTTATATCGTATAGAAAAACTATTTCCAGATACATTACACAACAGCTATTTTCTAAATTGCTAAATAATCAATCAACTGAAACCAATACCGGGTGAAAGTATAACTGTTAAATTTTACCAAAATTAATTATATGATGTTTTTAGTTTTTTTATACATACACTCCCGTTCAATAAAATTGAACAGACCTGAAATGTTAATTTTCTTACATTTCATAAAACTCATCACTTTTGTAACTCTCTGTCTAGTTATTCATTTATAAACAAAGATAACTAGTATATATTATAAGTGTGAAAATATATATATACATATACAGGGTGCTCTTTTTATACAATATGCACCAAAACATTTTTTCAAGGAAGCGTTTTTAGAAAAAATTAATAAAAGTTGTTTTGTTCGGAGTAGGGCATATTACGATGATCTTAATTTTCACCTAACCTTCAACTTTAAAGTTTTTCAACGTATTTTTTCATATATGTATAGCTGCAGAGGAAAAAATAAACATAAAAACTAAGTAATTAAGTCTAAGTATTTTGACTAATAATTAATCATTTTATAGTATTTATAATAAATACGACAATAATTTGTTTAAGTTAAACGATTTTTATATTTATCAAAATATATATTTTTACAAAAATATGATTGAAACTTTTTAATCTTGAAAGAGGCTGTTTTTTCTCAAAAACTTATCATTATCTTATCATTGATTAAAACAACTATAAAAAAATACAGACGAATTGAGAACTATCCTCCTTTTTGAAGTCGGGTTAAAAATATTGGTTAATTGTTAACCAAAATAGACATTATTACTCTACAGTTTTTATGTTTTATGTTCTCCTCAGCTATTCGATTCTGTCCAAAAACATTTAGGCCCTCATTTTAAATATTTCTCCTAGGAAACCCGAATAAAAGCTATTAATACATATATATATATATATATATATATATATATATATATATATATATATATATATATATATATATATATATATATATATATTAATAATCCATAGCACCTAGACCAAGGGATCCTTTGTGCCCTCCTTGAGAACAATCTGTCACCCGAAGGCGAGACGTCTCTGGGTAATAGGTGCTATTTTATGCAAATGAAGCTATAGGATTCTATTGAGGCCAGACACCGCTCAGAAAGCCTACAGCTTCTCCACCGGGATTGATCCCAGGATTGATGGATCCAAAGTTTTGGACCCAAATATTCTCTACCTGACACCCTGCAGGTTTCTGCAGGTCCAATGACATGTTGGAGGTTTCATCGTCCTCTATACAGGCTTTACAAGTGGGATCATCAGAGATCCTCAAGTTATGAAGCCATTCTCAACTGTGTTCTAGTGAGTTTCAACCGAGCACAGTTGAATGGTCTAGCTGTGGTTATGTACAGCTTGGCCTGTCGCATGCCCTGAGTAAAGTCCCAGTAATCGAGATGGGAATGACAGGCTCAGGTTCGCTGCTTCGTTCCCTTTAACGCCAGAGTGACCCGGTACCCAGATCAGTGTTATTCAGTGCGAGGTGGTTCAGTTCCTCGAAGCATTCATAGACTATCCTCGATTGGAATCTTGGAGCCCTCAAGTGGAGCCCTTCGGGTTCTTGACACCTCAAAGGCTCGAAGTGAGGTCTGACCATCTGAGAAGATGCTCATATGTGCCCCACTGTAACCTTTCGTATTACAGATCTGGGCACCTCCCAGCATGGTGAAGATTGCTGATTGAAAAACCGTCGCATATTGACATCCGTATAAAGATATTGTCCGGGAGGGGGTGAAAAGTTTGGAACATCTCGATCCCATTCTTCATGGAATGGAACAATTACCCTAAATTTGCGGCAAAATGGTAAATCGGAACAGTGAAACCCTGTGCCATTTCCACAAGTGGGTTTACAGTCTCCAACCTGGTCATTATACTCGCATGACCTGTGTTTGTCCTACAGTACCAATGTCAACTCCTAAGTCGGTAGGCAGCTGTCATGGCCTCCGCTTCAATCATTAAATGAATCGGCGGAATACCTAGAAGCGCACCAGCGCAGCAGAGAGGTTCTTGTCCGCCATACTACACAGCCAAATGTAAGCACTGGCTTTACGATCATTGTAAGTAACCAGTACACCATGTGAGGTTGGAGTCCTCAAGACTGTCCAAATGTTCTCCTGCACATCCAGAAGACACTATTTGCCTTGGTTAGTGTCCAATCCAAATGATCACCCCAGTTCAATTTTGCATCCAGGATGAATCCCAGATGCTTAACCGTTCTGGTTTGTGTAATTTGAATGCCAGATATGCTGATCATCCGTTGAGCAACTCTTCATCTCCTTGTAACAGTACACAGCCCATTTTTGCCGATTTGACAGAAAGTTCTTTGCCAATGCATCAGCGCTCCACGTAAGAGAGTGCTTGTTGCTTCAAATCATTGATAGTACCCTCGTCCCTGCCTTTGACAAGAATGGATATGTCATCAGCGTAGCCTTGAGCAAATATCCCTAATTCCTTGAGACCGGTTAGTAAGCTATCCACGACGAGGCACCTCAGTAATGGCGAAAGAGCTCCACCCTGCGGGCACCCTCTAACTTATTTACATGTAGGATGTAGTTGAAGTGCATATAAATCTATTATAAAAGTTTCAAGGGGGGGGGGGTACGGGGATCTTGAACTAGTTATTTAATGTTGAAAATATTTTGATAATTTTCACTTGGAATAAAATCAGACGAATAAAAAAAAACTACGCAATAGAAAATAGAAATATTAATAAAGAGATTGATTCAATAAAATTCCAGTTAAATTTTAATTTTAACTTACGACAAAAAATAATTAAAATTATTGTGGACTTTTATGAATGTACTATATAAGATTTTGAAGAATTTTATAAATAGACTATACATTAGCGCTCGTACATCCTAGGGTGCATTCGTCTTGGACGCTCACACACTTTGAGCGCTCACGCTTATAAGCACAAGTTATTGGTGTTCATGTTGGCTTACAAACGCTTAGAATCGATCAGAAAATATCGTTCGTTTTGGACATTGTGAGCGTTAGTTTGTATCAACATTCTGAATCAGATTCTGAATCATTTAAATCGATCGAAAACAATCTGGGTAATAGTTAGCCATTTTTACTGATATGTTAACGATTTTAATTTTAAGTACTTTAATAAATATGACAAAAGTTTGGTTAGCTTACGCTCACGTAGCATTCGTTTTGATAAATAGTAAGATTTGGCGCTCATGCTTTTGCTGCCCTACCTCTGTGGAGTAAGCGTCTGTGAGCACAAGATGTACCTCATGAACTCAGCCGCAAGTGTGACTTTTTGACACTCACAGCACTAAGTCGAACGCTGAAAACGGCGATTGAGCGCGGTGAAAGTGTGTGAGCGTCCAAGACGAATGCCCCTAGAAATAATTTAATCATGAAGAATCATAGACATAGTATAATACCTATTACTAAAGATTATTAAAATAATCAAAGAGAACTCTAGGTTTTTTTGAAATTATATTTCAAATTTTGCCCCTATTCCTAGAACATTTGTTTGTATTTTATAAATACGTATTTCGACTACAATGTAGTCATCATCAGTATGAATTAGCTAATCGTAACTATCTCTGGGATATGGATTCAGAGATATGTTGCTTGTTGCTAATTTGGTGCCTGATGACACAGGCACCAAATTAGATGATGACTACATTGTAGTCGAAATACGTATTTATAAAATACAAACAAATGTTCTAGGAATAGGGGCAAAATTTGAAATATAATTTATAATACCTATGTCTATGTGAAGAATAGATTCATAGATGCTAGACAAGGATACCTAACTCCATGTAAACAAATAATTGGCAAAAATATGATCAGTAGTGTTCCTTCAGAACCGGAAACAGAACAGAGAGTATAAGGCGCGAGTTTTAATTGAAAACCATTACGCATTTATAGTATTATAAAAATTATTTGCAGCCAAACTATTTTTTCAATAAAATACTTTTTTTAATAAATGATAAGTAATTTAAATTTTTCAATAAGGAATTAAACATTATATTATCGAATGATAATTAGTGAGAACTCTAGATTTTTGAAATAAAATTTCAAATTCGCCCCCTTTACCTAGATCAGTTTTTGGTATTATAAATACGTATTTCGACTACAATGTAGTCATCATCAGTATAAATTAGCTAGTCGTACTTTACTCTTTGACAATTAGAGATAGATATAAAGTCGAGATCAACAGACAAAAATAAAAATAAATAGAAAATTAACTAGATTAAAATATACTAGATTTAAACTATAATAAATTTTAAATTATATTGAAATTGTTCTTGTTAAAATTTCCTTCATTCACATTTGTTCCTGTTAATTTTACTCTTATTAAAATTACTCTTATATTGTCGCAGGATATGTTACTTGTTACTAATAAGAGTAATTTTAATAAGAGTAAAGTATACAGGAACAAATGTGAATGAAGGAAATTTTAACAAGAGCAATTTCAATATAATTTAAAATTTATTATATTTTAAATCTAGTATATTTTAATCTAGTTAATTTTCTATTTATTTTTATTTTTGTCTGTTGATCTCGACTTTATATCTATCTCTAATTGTCAAAGTAAAGTACGACTAGCTAATTTATACTAATGATGACTAAATTGTAGTCGAAATACGTATTTATAATACAAAAAACTGATCAAGGTACAGGGGGCGAATTTGAAATTTTATTTGATAAGGAATTAGTTGAAGTTGAAGTGATAGTTAAAAATTCGCAAAATAATTACATAAAAATAAAAAAATAACATCTAATAATTAAATAGTAACCTGTAATGTTGGAATTGTAAAAATGAAAATAAATTATTGAATCAGATATTAAATTAAACTTTTATTTATTAATAATAACGCTGAAAATTAATATTTAATATAATGTCATACAATTTAATTAAGTAAATATTTTGGAATATTTATACTCACATTTGGTACTTTAAAAATTCCTGTGTTTTTTAAACCCAATTGATCCCGTTGCTTATTGTCACAAGCACTACCACTTTTACAATTGTCTACTGCACATACTCTTCCCATTTTAAATGTTTTTTAAACAGTTTTTTATTTAATAAATTTTTTTAAACAAATTTCATACTTCAAAATAATCACTTCGAAATAAAACTAGATTGGCTTGCTTCACTTCTCTTTATTATAGTATATTCCACTATATTCACTTTTGTACGGATCAGTACCGATCAACAACTAGCGACCCTAGTGGCATTAAAAGTAAATATAATTTCTACCATTTCGTTGCCATATTTTGCCAATTTTCCCGTTTAAGTTCGATCTCCTTGTGTAGTCTCCATGGATTTTGGAATATTTATACTAGCTTTTGGTACTTTAAAAAGTCCTGGTTTTTTAAATCCAATTGATCCCGTTGCTTATTGTCACAAGCACTACCACTTTCACAATTGTCTACTGCACATACTCTTCACATTTTTAATGTTTTTTAAACAGTTTTTTATTTAATAAATTTTTTTAACAAATTTCATACTTCATTTCTATTTATTATACTATATCGTACGTTTAGTTTACATCTTCGCATAGCAGATCTTCCACGAGTATGAGAGAGTACATATGTATACATTAAGACCTCCTTCTCATACACATTGCTTAATGTATACATATGCACTCTCTCATACTCGTGGGAGATCTACTATGCGAAGATGTAAACTAAACGTACAGTATTTCACTTCGGTACGGATGAGTTCCTATCAAAAACTAGCGAACCTAGCGGCATAAAAAGTAAATATAACTTCTACCAAAGAATACAATATACATAGAAGGTTATAAGTACGATTTTTGTGTCACTAGAAATTGTGAATTGTGAGCGTGACCGCTAGATGACAATAGCTGTTCGATTTCGGTATTTAGTGCCATTAACACAACCAACTGTATTCTTTGTGTATATTGTATCCGACCAAAAACATAAATGTAAGAAAGGGCCGAGTTTTCGGGAAAAATTAAAATTTTATATAACGCGGCAAGTTATTTTTTCTGATGAGTTCAATTATTTTAAAACTTGCCGCGTTATATAAAATTTTAAAAACATACTAAGGGAAAACTTACGAAATAAATTTCAACCAAATTTTTTCTTACATTTAATCAATTTACCCCTCATTAATTTTTTTTTAGTTAATAGTTTACCGAGCTATTTACTGTGTAAATAGCTCGGCTCTTTAATGGGATATCATCACTTTTTAAAGAGCAACTATTATATGAAGTCTAGAGCTATTTACTTTGTAAATAGCTCGGTTCTTTCTTCCATATCATCACCTTTTAAGAAGCAACTATTATATGAAGTCTAGAGCTATTTACTTTGTAAATAGCTCGGTCCTTACTCTCATATCATCACTTTTTAAGAAGGAACTATTACATTAAGGATTTTCCCGAATACTTGGACCTTTCTTACATTTATGTTTTTGGTCGGATACAATATACACAAAGAATACAGTTGGTTGTGCTGCTAATGGCACTAAATACCGAAATCGAACAGCTATTGTCATCTAGCGGTCACGCTCACAATTCACAATTTCTAGTGACACAAAAATTGTACTTATGAGCTTCTATGTATATTGTATTCTTTGCTTCTATCATTTCGTTGCCATATTTTGTCAATTTTCCCGTTTGAGTTAGATCTCCATTATATAGTCTCCATGGTCGAACAGTATACATCTGTGTTTGACAGTGTCGTTGATAGAAAGCGCTTTTTCGAACACTGCGTTACATAGCGTGTGTTCGGCCGAACTCAGAAATAAGAAATCTTAGTAAGATGTTCTGAGCATCTGAGTCAGCCAGTTTCGGCCAGGACACACTTTCTTTTTCTTCTTAATCAGTGTTGCCAGATATCTCGTTTAACAGTAGATCTACTGCTTTGTTAGTATATCTACCTTTTTTTTGAATAAATAAAAAAATTTTTGAATTTGTGTCATTTTTTTCAATTTTTTATAATAATAATAAATTTAAAACTCCCCAGTCGTGCAAATACAAAATCAGTCATTACAGAACATATTCCATTATTTGAAATAATAGAATATGGTTCTGTAATTACTTTAAGATATTATTTTATAATGGGATTTTAAACAATAAGTAATGCAATATATGACAAATAAAAAGAATTAATATTATTTAATATTTGAAGAAAAAAATTTCTATAATATATTAAATACTAATGTAATATAATTTTAATTATTCTGAATAAAAGTATTTATTTCAAACTATTTAAAATGGAATTTTCACTTTTTGAATCTACCGCTTTTTAAGAAATCGGCTGGGTCATATTGAAGTTCCTCCATTAAAATACTCCTTATAAAATTATCCATTTTATTAAATTTTTATCTCACTTATTACAATAATAAAAATTGTCAACACATGAGAAATGTTCTGAATTTGATACATAAACAAATAGGTTATGATCAGTGTCGCCAGTCCGATTTCTTGAAAAACGGTAGATCTACCAAAATACAGCGGTAGATTCAAAAAGTGATAATTCCAATTTAAATAGTTTGAAATAAATACTTTTATTCAGAATAATTAAAATTATATTACATTAGTATTTAATATATTATAGAATTTTTTTCTTCAAATATTAAATAATATTAATTCTTTTTATTTGTCATATATTGCATTACTTATTGTTTAAAATCCCATTATAAAATAATACCTTAAAGTAATTACAGGACCATATTCTATTATTTCAAATAATGGAATATGTTCTGTAATGACTGATTTTGTATTTGCACGACTGGGGAGTTTTAAATTTATTATTATTATAAAAAATTGAAAAAAATGACACAAATTCAAAAATTTTTTTATTTATTCAAAAAAAAAGGTAGATATACTAACAAAGCAGTAGATCTACTGTTAAACGAGATATCTGGCAACACTGATTAAGAAGAAAAAGAAAGTGTGTCCTGGCCGGAACTGGCTGACTCAGATGCTCAGAACATCTTACTAAGATTACTTCGGCCGAACCCGACCATAGTGTCGCTTTTTGTGTATGGAAAGTCTACAGTGGGTATGTTCCAAAATTTTGGAACGCTGTTCGCAGCGTGATTCATGGCGTTAACCATGAAGAATAGATATATTAGGAGAGCGAACGTAATGTTAAAAAAACGGTCAAGAATTGGTGTAACTATCTTTTATCAGTAGGGGTCACTGGTTTCAGTGCCGTACGGAATTTAAATGTTTAAATGTAGGCGCCAAGAAATCACTTTCATTCAGTTAATTAGAAGTCTTAGTTTTATAGATAATAAAAAATTGTTTTCGATTATCAAGTAATAATTAAATAAATATTAATAATAGAGAATTCTTAATAATCTGCAATAAATTAAAAGATGAAGAATCATAGTGATAATTGCAATTAATAATTACAAATATATGTTTACAATACTAACATATATTAGATAAAGAAAGAAGATGACAACCGGTAATTACAGACCATATTCCTTTCGTAAATGCAGACACGCATTCCTAACCTTAAACAACCTTCCACTCATAGATATATAACAGTATATCTATGCTTTCCCTGTACAACATCGTCCCATTTTTTCACATTTATAAAATTAAACAATTTTTATACTTACAATTTTTATTTGTAAGATGTGATAACCGTTGATTTTAATATGTAATAATAATAATAATTCCGTACGGGCAGATTCGCACTGCCGCTAGTGGCGAAAATAATAACTATGATCTCTACACGTTTTTGAGGACACAAAAACAGACGAATTGCCTATGTCGTTCAATCTCCTAATATATCTATTCTTCATGGCGTTAACACTCACAGCGCTGGCAGCAAATTTTGGAACATACCCAGTGTAAGCATCATGAAGAATAGATATATTAGGAGATTGAACGACATAGGCAATTCGTCTGTTTTTGTGTCCTCAAAAACGTGTAGAGATCATAGTTATTATTTTCGCCACTAGCGGCAGTGCGAATCTGCCCGTACAGAATTATTATTATTATTACATATTAAAATCAACGGTTATCACATCTTACAAATAAAAATTGTAAGTATAAAAATTGTTTAATTTTATAAATGTGAAAAAATGGGACGATGTTGTACAGGGAAAGCATAGATAAACTGTTATATATCTATGAGTGGAAGGTTGTTTAAGGTTAGGAATGCGTGTCTGCATTTACGAAAGGAATATGGTCTGTAATTACCGGTTGTCATCTTCTTTCTTTATCTAATATATGTTAGTATTGTAAACATATATTTGTAATTATAAATTGCAATTATCACTATGATTCTTCATCTTTTAATTTATTGCAGATTATTAAGAATACTCTATTATTAATATTTATTTAATTATTACTTGATAATCGAAAACAATTTTTTATTATCTATAAAACTAAGACTTCTTATTAACTGAATGAAAGTGATTTCTTGGTGCCTACATTTAAACATTTAAATTCCGTACGGCACTGAGACCAGTGACCCCTACTGATAAAAGATAGTTACACCAATTCTTGACCGTTTTTTTAACATTACGTTCGCTCTCCTAATATATCTATTCTTCATGGTAAGCATGAAGAATCTATTCATCATGAGTGTAAGCATGAGCGATCTCTGCTCCAGCCTAACCTTCATAGTCTGAAGAAATAGATACTTAAAATCATGAATAATAGATAAATTTAAAATTAACAAAAAACTTTAACAAAATGTCAAATAATTATATCGAGGAAAATATTAAACTTGAAAAAGAATTAATTATTAAAGATGAAATAATTACAGAAGAAATATTTAATGAAAGTGTTAAAATGGAAAATGAACGAATCCATGAAAATAAAACCATTAAAATTGAAAAAGAATTAAATACCGAATTAATAATTAAGGATGAAACATTCGATGAAAATGTTTTGGAATATCAACAAAGTCATGCGGAAAAAAAACGTTTAACATGTGAAATTTGTGACAAAACATTTAATCGGCCAGACAATTTAACTCGACATAAACGAATCCACACTGGAGAAAAACCATTTGCATGTGATGTTTGTAACAAAACATTTAATAATAAATGTAATTTAGCTAAACATAAACTAATCCACACTGGAGAAAAACCATTTTCATGTGATGTTTGTTACAAAACATTTAATCAACAAAGCACTCTAACTCTGCATAAACGAACCCACACAGGAGAAAAACAATTTTCATGTGAAGTTTGCGACAAAACATTTAATCAGAAAATTCATTTAACTATACATAAACGAATCCACACTGGAGAAAAACCATTTTCATGTGATGTTTGTGATAAAACATTTAATGATCGAAGCATTTTAACTCGCCATGAACTAATCCACACTGGAGAAAAACCATTTGTATGTGATGTTTGTGACAAACCATTTAATGATCGAAGCATTTTAACTCGCCATAAACTAATCCACACTGGAGAAAAACCATTTGCATGTGATGTTTGTAACAAAACATTTAATGATCGAAGCACTTTAACTCGCCATAAACTAATCCACACTGGAGAAAAACCATTTGCATGTGATGTTTGTAACAAACCATTTAATGATCGAAGTTATTTAACTGTACATAAACGAATCCACACTGGAGAAAAACCATTTTCATGTGATGTTTGTAACAAAACATTTGCTCAACAAACCAGTCTAACTCGCCATAAACTAATCCACACTGGAGAAAAACAATTTTCATGTGATGTTTGTAACAAAACATTTACTCATCAAAACACTTTAACTCTGCATAAACGAACCCACACTGGAGAAAAACCATTTGCATGTGATGTTTGTAACAAAACATTTATTGATCGAAGCACTTTAACTCGCCATAAACTAATCCACACTGGAGAAAAACCATTTTCATGTGATGTTTGCAACAAAACATTTAATCAACAAAGCGCTTTAACTAAACATAAACGAACTCACACTGGAGAAAAACCATTTGCATGTGATGTTTGTGACAAAACATTTAATAATAAATGTAATTTAACTAAACATAAACGAATCCACACTGGAGAAAAACCATTTTCATGTGATGTTTGTAGCAAAACATTTACTCAACAAAGCGCTCTAACTAAACATAAACGAACCCACATTGGAGAAAAACCATTTTCATGTGATGTTTGTAACAATACATTTACTCAACAAAGCGCTCTAACTAAACATAAACGAACCCACACTGGAGAAAAACCATTTTCATGTGAAGTTTGTAACAAAACATTTAATGATCGAAGTCATTTAGCTGTACATAAACTAATACACAGTGGAGAAAAAACATTTGCATGATTTTTGTGATCAAACATTTAATCAACAAGGGAATTTAATTCAACATATGAGACTAAAGCATGCGAAAAAATAATGTTTAGCAAACGAACGTGGGTGGATCTGATGTTTGTGTTGACACCAATTAATTACAAGGAAAGCTCAGCGCTTTGGAAAATAAATTATGTAAACAATTTACAAAAGAATTAATTGACAATTGTTTGTTTACTGCTGATGCTGATGTTTTTATGAATTATAAATTCATTGTGATTCGAATAAAGCTCAAACTTTCTTAAAATTAGATTGTTTTTTAAACAGCTTGGTGATTTTTTAATGCAGCTGATGTACACTACCGTTTATAAAAATCGAACCGCCAGTAAGTCACACATTCTAAACTCGTAAATATTACTGAATGTGTGTATAATATTACAATAGTACTTAGAATGTTTCAACTGATTCAATTTTTATAAACGGGAGTGTACATAGAAGCTCATAGTACCGACCACTTCTTGTGTTCCCACAACTCAGTTCGTCAGTATCCTGCAAATCAGACGACGATAGTAGGGTACTTAACAAGATTGCACAAGAATTCCGTAGCAGTCATGAAAAATTAAAAAGTTCAAAACAGAATGTTCGTAACTGGCAACAATGTTGACATTAAGATTCGAACTACAGTCATATAAACAGTGCGATTGTTTATTTAGTTTTAGGTTCTAATTCAATTGAATATAATTTCAATTATGTGCGAAAAATAAGTTAAGGTAGTCTAGCATTGTCTTGTATAATCAGAACAAAAAACCGCTTTGCTTTTATTACAGAACAAATACATATACACAACACATACATAGATTTATATACAAATTAATGTAATTTTGAAAGAAAAAAAAAATTTAAACTATTATATTTCGAAAACAAAACGGTAAAACGCAATTTTTTTTAATAATTTACTTAATAAATATTTATCTTTACTATCCTGGTTTTTTTTAATACAACAGATAACAGTTGGGCGGGTGGGCGTGAAGCTTTACATGCTTCTAATGAGAGAGAATGCTTTAATTACTTTGTTATTAATTATCTCGCGTGCTAAACGGTCAAAAAGAACGCGTGCTAAACATACCCTAAGGGTATGTTCCCTATTTGCTGCGAGCGCTTCACCGCGCGTTCCAGAATTCATGACAGCACGCTGCAGCAGTATTGTGAAACAATATGACGTCATGAATTTTGACCTAATTTCCTGCTGTGACTGCTGCCGCTGAAAAGGTGAAGCAGTGAAAGCAATGAATATGGCGGCGTGCTGTAAGTGCTGTGAACCGCGTTCCAATTTTTACAGCTGCAGTAGCAGTGGTAGCGCGCTTGCAATTTTGGAACGCTGTTTGCAGCGTGCTTCATGGCGTTAACACTCACAGCGCTGGCAACAAATTTTGGAACATACCCTTAATAACCATATGTGTAGTCTAACTACCATTATGTGTAGTCTCCATGGTTCAATGTTCTATGTCCATTGCATTTTGCATGGAGATGGCATGGAGCATAGATATTAAACATATAGTCTCCATGAATAGATTCTTCATGAATTTAATCATAAGACACTAAACAAGGACACCTAACTCCATGTAAACAAATAATTGGCAAAAATAAGATTCAGTAGTGTTCCTTCGGCACCGGAAACAGAACAGAGAGTATAAGGCGCGAGTTTTAATTGAAAAACATTACGCATGTATAGTATTATAAAAATTATTTCCAGCCAAAGTATTTTTTTAAATAAATGATAAGTAGGGTATGCATGTATTACCCTATATATGCATATATATGTATATTACAGGGCCGTGCCTGGGTATATGGCCGCCTGCGTGCCAGTCTGTATGGCCGCCCCCAGGATAACATTAAAAAAAACTACTTTAATTTTTAATGTTTATTATTTTACACAGGGCATCAAACCGGGAAAAAAATCAGTTTTTGGTTAACCGAAATCGAGAACGAAAAAAAATATTGGTTTTGTTCCCAAAACCGGTTTCTGAAAAGAAAAACCGGCTAAAAACCGGTTTTATGAGATTTATATGTTTGGATGAAATTTAAGAAAAAAAAATGCACAAAATAAACATTTTTTTATTTAAAATTTAAACAAAAATAATAACATGAAAAAAATTATGGTATTGGTTTTATAATCACAGACAAAATTATCAAACATAAAGAACAAGGAATAACCCTTAAATCTATACTAACATATTAGGATAACAAAGCTCAGTGGCCAATGGCAGATCTGGGCTGACTTGCAACTTGGGAGGTATACAAAATAGAATTAATTTACTTACTTTAATAATAACATGAAAAAAAGTAATTATGGTATTGGTATTATAATCACAGACAAAATTATCAAACATAAAGAACATAGGAATACGATAATTTAAAATCCTAGGTGTCGCTCAGTGACAATTTAAAATTATTTGATTTTAAAAAATCAAATCTTACGTATTATTTATTGATATTGAAAATAGTAAAGGTTTTTGGTTAATTAACCGGTTTCATAAAATTATTTCGGTTAGGTTACCGGCTAATTAGGGAAATCTTTCAATTATCGCGATTGAAAGTGAAATTGCTGAATCTTCACGAAGCAATTATTAAATAAAGTACATATTAAAAGTTAATCCTACGGGATTTTTTACTGACAAAATCGTCAATTGCTTCGTGAATATTTAAAGATTCAGCAATTTCACTTTCAATCGCGATAATTGAAAGATTGCTCATACGTTCTTGCGTCATGGAAGTACGTAGGTAATTTTTTATGATTTTCAATTTAGAAAAACTACGTTCTCCAGACGCAACTGATACAGGCATGGTCAATAATAGTTTTAAGCTTGTAGATACATTTGGAAATGAATTTTGTAAATTGTGTTTGTACAAATACTTTAGGAGTTCTTCGGGTTGTTTCCTATCTTTTATAATTATTTTCAATGAAATTAACTCTTCGTATAATTCTGCTCCGTTTATGTCGCACGATTCGCCATCCTTGAATTTATTATGAAAGTCGAAGCAACTTTTTTTTATGTCGTCCTCTCCTATTTCAACAAATTTATATAAAAATCCGAAAGACTGTTCGAAATTGGATAATGTTTCAAATCTTATTAATAGATTCAGCTTTTTCCCTCCAAAAAGACCCGCCAAAATTTCCCGGGCCCAAAAAGTGAAAGTCTACCCAAATTTTACATTTTTTGTGTATTACCTTTTTCAGTCTTTGTCGAGTAAATAAACTTTTTATTAAATTTCACCACACGAACACACAACTAAAAGTTTTCAGGAATTAAGCAATTTATTTTTATTCGTTAAATTAAAGACTTTAATAATATCGGATCACACACAGGACACAAATAACGATTTATCCTCGCTAGTCTATAGACTAATACGACTAATAAGACGAATAAGACCGCTTACGCGACGCCGGTCAATTGAAAAAACTATTTCGGCTCGTCGCTCGTGCAATGTTCGAAAAAATTCGGATTCGCTGCATGACTAGGTATATAAATACTACAACGACCTAATCAGTTTTTATACATTTCTTATTTCTGAGAAACTCTTTTTAGATAGATTAGATTAGAGAAACTGTTTTTACTTCGTATCTTAATGAAAACAAACCAATTGTATTTTTGCCCAGTAAACAACTTGTAACGATTTGGCCGCCTCTTAATTTCGGCCGCCTGCGTGCGGTGCACGCAATGAACGCCCGTCAGGCACGGCCCTGTGTATATATGGGTCTGTAATCGCTCTAGCGGAACAGTTTTATTCCGATTGGAATGAAATTTGGTATTTAACGCGCTTTTGGTATTCAAAAGGTCAAATTCGTTAATGGGTAAAATCGAGTAAGGGGAAGGGGGGTTTAGAGGGAGGGGGAAACACAAAATCTGGCATATCTCCCTTAATATTTGAAAATCGAAAAATGTATTAGGAATAAAGTTGTAGGTACCTAGTTTTACTGTAATTTTGTTTCTTATCATTTTTTCTGTTACACTGATATTTACAATTTAAGATTGAAAGTTAAAATTCTAAATATCTCTGTACACATAAGAGTTTGGAAAAATGATAAGGTACTGAATTGTAGAAAGCTTGATTTTCTACAACTTTACTCCTTATACATTTTTGATTATTCTAATATTAAGAGAGATATTTTGTGTTTTCTTCTTTCTCTTCCCCCTTGACCTATACAATTTATTAATAAAATTGGCCTTGCAAATACTAAAATCATATTAGACATGATATTTCATTTTGATCACTAAAATTATGACCGCTATAAGTGATTTATGTATTCTAAGAAAATTCGCTAAGTTGAGGCAGCTCCTGCGTAACGAATTTGAAATATCCATCTTTGAAATCGTAAAAGATGAAAAGTTTAAACACATAAAATGTTTCTTAATAAACAATTTTTGAAATTTTTTTTCGTAAACTGAATAGTTAATTGCCACAGTTTCAGCTTAAAAACTAAAACAGTACACGCATTGATAATGAACTCAGTATATACTGGGAAGGACACAGAGGACCCCTTGGTCTAGGTGCTAGGGACTCATTCGCGGTACCCTTCTTTCTAATTATTATATACTGGGAATTTAAGCAATTCACTCATTTATTTGTTTACTTGTTTTTATTAACGAAATACATTCCACCAAAATTACCTTTTGAAATATTAAAATTTGATCCGACACTCTCGAAAACTTTACACTAAAAATTTTTTATGAGGTCGTGACGTGCCGTCAAAGAATCTTGATTTAGTGATTAATGGGGAACAAAATAAAAATAAATGCTATCAACTATAAACTCTATACTATATTTGCAACCCGAAATATTTTTAAAGATTATGTTTATTTAAATGAAAGAAAAAGTTTGTGTGATTTCTGCTGTTGCAAATTAGATGCCAAATAACTTATATTAGGTTCATACTTCTGAAAAAACGGGTTCGAAGGCAGTGGCGTAACTAGATTTTTTAGGCCTATAAGCAAATTCTAACTACGGGACCCCTACTAACATTTTTTTTATTTCAACTGTTTATACAAAGGAAAATTATTTTTTAACTTAAGAGCAGAAAATGAAATAGATATATTAAATGAAACATATGCATATTTAAGTATTTTAAAATACATTTAATTTAAATACGAGTATTAAACGTTTAAAACAAAACTGATTATAAATAAAAAACAAAACATATTTCAATATAAACAAAGTTATATATTTCAATGTATACAAAGTTATTTAAATGATTTTTTGTCTAGATTTTGTAGCCGCAAATTTGTAAATTAGAGTCTTCGTGTTTAATTGACTTGCTTATTTATTCTCAATAGCAATATCAATAAAACGTAGCAATAATAAAATAAGGGGTTCCCCTTTCTTCTGGTATAAAAGAATAAAACTGTGTTTGTGTTCAGAAACCAATAGATGACGTTACGTGGATGATTATTTAATAATGTTTTGTAGTTAAGTAATAATTTAATTATAAATAAATGTATTTGATATTTTAATATTATTTCTAAACGATATTTATAAACAAAAAAACAAGAGCTAATTAAATATATGATTTTTTTATATGTATATAATAAATAAATACATTTTTTTAGGGGCCCTCTACAGCAGGGGGCCCGAAAGCGTTGCTTCCTAGTAGTTACGCCACTGTTCGAAGGGATTCTTTAATGCTATTTTTTTCTGAAAATAATGGCTTACAAGCATAAGTAGATGAAAATAATGTTAAGATAGCAAAAGCCAGCCGCCCCGCGTCACTCGCACTTCGTTATTCCGTAGCTCACTCCCGTCCGTTCGATCAGAACTCTTGTCTACTATATACAACGTGGCCAAAAGTAATGTCATAATGTGAATATATATATATATATACAGACTGTGTTGGCAAGTTTTTCCAATAAAGAATCAATTTTAAATATTATTTATTACTAGCTGTCCGTCTGGTTACTGTATAAAGTCAGTCAGTACACATGTAATGGTTAAATATGTTCATTCAATTCTTAACTTTAGTATGTGAATCACAAAATTCTCACTTTTAAATGACAAACAAACAACCATACACATACATGTGTATGAATGATGACTGTACATGTGATGACTCTAATTACATGTGTACTGACTGACTTCATATAGTAACCACACGGACAGTCAGTAATAAATAATATTTAACATTGATTCTCTATTGGAAAAGCTTGCCAACACACAGTATATACCAACATATATATATATATATATATATATATATATATATATATATATATATATATATATATATATATATATATATATATATTTATTTATTTATAAATAAATATATATGGCATTAGATGTCAATTACAAAAATTGTGGCCCATTCACATTATGACATTACTTTTGGCCCTCCTTGTATATACGAGTATATACGAAATCTACCTAAATCTACCGGTAGCCCTGTTCACAATGAACTTTGTTACTATATAGATGAAAAAATAAATAGTTTCGATCAGATACCCAAATTCCTTAAGGGTCGATTCACACTATAGTGCCAATCACAGTTCGTTCTCGGTCCGATCTCGGTCTGGTAAAATATTATCAAGTTCATGTTCAAATTATAATGCCGATCACGGTTCGTTCTCGGTCTGATAATATTAAGCGGTAACATACGCTTCAGTGGACAATAGTTGGCTGAACCGGGAACAGAGATCATTCACACTATCATTCACATGCCGTTACAAGTTCGATCTCACTCAAAAATATTTTTATTCTTCGTGAAAGAAGTGTGATTGGACCGGGATTTGACTGTGACCGATAGTATGAATACAAACATTGATTCTTACAACTTGATAATATTTTACCAGACCGAGAACGAACCGTAATCGGCACTATAGTGTGGATCGACCCTAATTGATCTAGTGCCTGAATTATTTTTCCACGTACCATATCAATGGCACGCGTGTCATTGGTTTACCACATATAGGTATGTAATACTCCATATTACATATATGGTATTACATATATGGCATATTACATATATGGTATTACATATATATACTATATATGGTATTACATATACATGGTTTGCCATCGCTTCTCTAAGGCATCAAAATTCACAAAATTTACTTCAATTCTTGGCTCGTATTCCATTTAAAGGGACTTTGGACACAGATTTTATATAACTTTACAAACTCTAATTTAAGTTTCCAGTCATGTTCGCATAAATGTTGATTTCCATAAATATTTCTTTGATTTATAGGTAATTTACAAAAAAAATCAAATAAAAAATTAGTTCAAATATATTTACAGTTCAACAATGAAAGAATTTTCAGTAGTAAAAACAAAACCATAGAAATTGTTCGAAAAACAAATTTTTATAATGAATACTATTTAAGTAGATGAAATAATAAATATAAAAATATATTAAAAAACATGATATTATCTTTATTTAGAAATATCGTGTTTATATAATTAAATTGATTCGTATTAACTTAATATAATAATTGGATTATAGTATGTTCGAACAAGGCTTCTTAAAAAATTACATTTTTCTTTTCGATCAGGCAATACACACAATACATTTTTTAGTCGATAACTTGCATTACATCCGTGAGGTGTATTTATAGAATCGTGATACACAATGCCTCCAAAAGACGATCCAGAAACGACTGCATTAAAAACCGAATTACAAGGGATTTATAATAAAATTCTTGTAAGAAATAATCATTTATATTGTAAATCTACGGTTAATTTATAAATTTAAAAAATTGTTTCTAGGAAGATCAAAAAGCTAAAGCTGATACGACTTTAGATGCTGCTTGTGGATCTTTAGGCGATATACCAAAAGTGCGTATGAGCACAAAAAAATTTCTAAAAGGTCACATCAATAAAGTCAATTCGGTTCATTTTAGTGGAGATAGTAGGTAATTCGGTCAAAAATAAAAACAACAATGAGTTTTTTTCTAACAATTTTTATTTTGTTCAGGCATTGTGTTACTGGTTCTTTGGATGGAAAACTAATTATATGGGATACATGGACTGGAAATAAAGTTCAAGTAATTCCACTACGCTCATCTTGGGTTATGAGTGTTGCATTTGCTCCTTCGGGTAATTTTGTGGGTAAGTAAATTGATATTGACATATTTACTTTAAAATATACGTTTTAAGAATCTCTGTTGCCAAAAATATCATATTAGTGTTCCGTACTATCCAACGGAAATCTATAGTTGTTATTATCGAAAATTGGACTGTGTTGACGGATGTATGAAATATGGATAAATGTGTGTGGGTTTGTGTTTGTGTCTGTGAATAAAACCTTACCATAATAAAAAGTGTAAGAACATTAAAATGTTAGACTTTTATATCCATAGACAGTGCCAGATTGATAGACCCGAGTCCCACAAAATAATGGGTATCAAAAATAATTTTGAAAATCCTTTGAACTGATCGATTTTTATTCACTGTCGAAAATTCTGTATATGTGATGATAACACTGAACTTCTCGATGAATGACCTATACAGAATTTTTGATGAGATTAAGCGCCAATCAAAGAATATCCAAAACCATGAGAAATGCCTCCAACCAGGTTTTAATATGTTATACTTTGAGAAAATAGGACACCAAAAATAGTATGAAAATTTCCCAAACTAAATTGTTACTGAAATGTGTTTACCAGAACGTCAAACTAACCGACAAAACGATCGTTTTCAGCGTTTAAAAGAGATAATAATTATTAAGCAGTTTGTGGATTATAGTGAAGAAATCCGTTATTTTTAGAAAAGTTAATTGAAATAGGTAAACTCTCTGCAATCCAACCGTGAACTAATCCGGCTCACCTCGAAATCCGACATGTATACACTTTTATTTGGTTGATTGCTCTATTCACGTTTAATACAGTCGCCGTAAAACTATTTAACTGACTTTTTTTTACAGCCTATCAGTAACCTGTCGGTTTCGATACTCCGGTACATTTCCGGTCTGAAATATGTGGGATTATTAGTGAGAGTCTACTAGTATTTGCTTATAATAAAAAGTGTAGAGAGGTAGATTGTAAAGGCTGCCCTGGACGGGCTACAGTTCGACCATAAGGTCCATTGTGATGCCTTAGGATGTGAGTGGAGTGGAAGGAATTTGTGAGTAGACTAGGAATTGGTAGGATATGCAGCTGCAGCTGACTATGATAGGAACTATGCTGATATTCATCTGGAGTTCGTGAAGGAAACTGCAGAAAACCTTCTCAAGCATAGCCGGTTACTTCGTTCTTTTTGATAATTGACAAACTGCCGATGTCGGGATTCGAACCCATAACCTCCCAGTTTCCAAGTACTGCATACTGCGCAGACATGACGCCTTAGACCGCTCGGCTACTTGGCTGGTTTAATAAAAAGTGTAATATGTTTTTAAAATATCAGATAGAGAATTGAGGTTTGTTGCTTACCTAGGACAGGCATGGTGAATCGTCGGTTTCGATATTCCGACACAGTTACAGTCTGACATAAGCCGGATTAATGAGAATTTACTAGTATTTGCTTATAATAAAAAGTATAACATGTTTTTAAATTATCAGAAAGAGGAGTTTAGTTTTGTTGCTTACCTATAGGACAGGTATGGAGAACTTATATCACGCGTGCATGACTTAGCATGCGAGGCGAATTTGCTTGGAACGTCACTATTCTGTTTTTTTTAAAAATAAATATTCTGTTTTTTAAAAACTGTTTTAACAAATTTTGTTTTTATTTTATTATTATTCATCATGCTTCTTTTAGTGGCCTTTGACGCGCGAAATTTTTTTAAATTTGAACAAAATATTTATTGACGCAGCTTTCCAAAAGTAAGCCATCCCTGGCCTCGAAGGTTTATAAAAGGTGTAAAAATAATGATTTTTTTCCTTCATTTTATCCGTATACAGAGATAATATGAAATGCTTTTTCAGCTTGTGGTGGAATGGATAATATGTGTACAGTTTATGATGTGAATAATCGTGATGCAACAGGTGCTGCAAAACTTGTTAGAGAGTTGGCTGGATACGAAGGTTTTCTTAGTTCGTGTAGATTTTTAGATGATAAAACGATTCTAACTGGTTCTGGCGATATGAAAATGTAACTTTTAAAATATAATACAAAAAATTTTTTTTAATGAATTTTTATAACAAATAGTTGCACGTGGGATTTGGAATCTGGACGAAAAACATCAGATTTTGAGGCACATGGTGGTGATGTGGTATCAATTAGTTTAAGTCCTGATTTTAAAACATATGTAACAGGTAGTGTCGATAAAACTTGTAAAGTTTGGGATGTTCGTGAACAAGTTGCAAAACAAACATTTTTTGGTCATGAATCTGATGTGAACTCTGTTTGTGTAAGTTTCGTAATTTAATCTGAAACCGCGATACATACTAACTTTATCGATCTTAGTCTTTTAGCAAAGATCTATTCAAAAACCTAAACTCATTAAGAGCACAAAAAACACTGAGACCTATAACTAAATTAACCAACTTGTTTTTAATGATGTTACTACATTTTTTTTAAATTGTTAGGAAGTTTATAAATTGATGGTATTGCTGAGGTAGATAGAGATCATTTCACTCATATTTCTTTTTAATCGATTGTCACTAATACGAACATCATCACAGTGTCTTTGATTGAATATTATTTTTCTCTAAACTATTTTAGTTTCATCCAAGCGGACAAGCTTTTGCAACTGGTTCAGAAGATAAGTCAGCACGACTATATGACATACGTTCTGATCAACAGTTAGCTAAATATAGTTCACCATCGGGAACAGCGGGATTCACATCATGTGCAGTATCATTAAGTGGACGTCATATATTTTGTGGCTCTGATGACAATCATGTTCATATTTGGGATGCGTTAAAAACTACACATAATGGTATTATATTTTGAGTCAATGTCTACTCACACGCTATCGTTATAATTCATTTTGTTTCTCTCACACGAATGTTGTATAACATACAAACATATTTTAGATTTTAACAGAGCCTAGTGTAATCATCTACAAGTATTATCATCTTAGCGTGTGACGCTACATATCATTATTTTAACGTAACACAATCAATTTTATAATTGTTTTTTTTTTGTTTATAAGGTACATTAAATGGACATGAAAATCGTATAACATCCGTTGCAATGGCGCCAAATGGTATGGCATTAGCTAGCTGTAGTTGGGATAATAATGTACGAGTTTGGGTGTAATTTAGATTTTTAAAACAGATATAAACTCACCCTTATCTAAGTTAATGCAGTAGTGTTTATAACCATTCAAAAAAATATTCTATTTAATAGACTATTTAACAATGGGCAGAGAGCACACTTTGCAAAATGTTATCGAAATTTTAAGGTAGATTTTTATGAGCATCATTTCTACACGGATTTCAATTACGTTAGTGTTCAAACGTGTGCCTGATGCTTTATGTTATAACGTTCATTTAAATCTACTAGAATTGTATTGTGGTACACATAATAGATAGAATACGACGCCAAATATAGTAATTTACATGATGATATATTTGAAATTACCTATTTTAGCTTTATTGAAACTTTAATAAATTTAATATTTATTTAGTATTAAAATGATTTTATCTTATAATATTAATTCAATTTTATTGACGGTCAGTGTAACCTATTGACTCTTTTTACTGGAGTTTTGTTTCAAGTATTTTATTAAATGTCGTCAAGATAATAAAAATTCAACTTTAAATCTGTACTTAACGTTCATATAAAATATATAGTACATTCATAAAATTATACAAAATCTAATATAGTACATTCATAAAATTCTACGTAATCCACAATAATAAAGTTTATCATTTTTTGTCATAAATGAAAATGCATTAATTAATAAACATGCTTGTTTCAGTATATTTCTGTAATTGTCAATATTTTTTTAGCGTTGTCGCTAATGTTTTTAAATTGTACCAAAATGGTTTCGATTATGCTGATAAATTTGTTAATAATTAATTTGAACCTCCGATGATACTATTTTTTATTCAATTAAATAAACTGTATAATTCAAAGAATATTTTTAAACAATATTTACCACAGTGTCTAATTTATTAACATAGTTGTTACAGTTTAAACATTAAAAAAATTATACTTTCCCATAAGACACTATATTATATAAAATTGATTTTTAGTCGTTGACAACTTTTTCAAATGGTTGATTAGAGATTTTTAATTTTGAAGAAAGTATAATTAATTCTAACGTTCTAAGCATAATTACATTTAAACTTGGCAAATACAGGGACGTAGACAGAATTGGGCCGAGGCCCACCTAAAACTAAACTGGTCATGCTTCGGCCCATCGAGTCTCTTAACTCCGTAACTACGACTTTTATTTATGTAAAAAAAAATGGCCCACCTTAATATGATAGTTGTCCAGTTGGTCCATCCACTGGGCAACTATCAAAGATTAAAAGTTTTATCTAATATCAAGTCACACGCATGAACGTCCTTAATCAAAACAAAATTAACAAACTTGAAAAAGTAATTAATTTTAATAAAATGGTTAGAATTATGGGTTTTTCGATATATCATAACATGTGTGTTTTTTTCGTATTCCACTTCGCCTTCTCAGAAAATTATGGCCAAGGTGTCATTTGATTCGTAATTGCATCTAGAAAGTTTTTGAAAAAGTTGAAGTCCCGCATAAAAAAATTGCAAAGGTTATAAACAATTTATAAAAAAAAGGGGTTTCGTTTTTTGCAAATATCTCAGAAACTATTGTTAGATATCGGAAATAAAAAAAGATTCTTAAAGAGCAGGAAATTTCCTAAAAAAAAGTTGCACCTCCCGGAACTGTACCTACCACTAATATTTATAATTTTAATTGAGATATGAAAATAGTGCTTGAAAACGGGTGATTCGGCTCCGCTTGATTCCGACACTTGAACAAAAAAATTTTTTTAACCAATTAAATATGAATATTAAGGAAAGAAAAAAGTCAGGTACTTACTGGATACGTAAACAAACAATAATTCGTCGGCAAAAAATTTTTATCCCAATTTTTCCATTAACTATGCTTTTATTAATTTAAAAAAATTTCCAATCCAGATAACCCCTATAATTTTTAAAATAAAAGTCTGGAATTTCTTTTACTTCTGGGAGCTATTCTTTGAGGAATTTAAAAAAGATCCCCGTTGGAAAATTAAAAAATTTTGATTTTCCATTTTTTTATTTTTTTAAACAAAGATACGGAAAAATTCAAAACATAAATTCTATACTTTCCTCCTCGGAGTGGATAAATCAGACAAAAGATATATATGCAATTGAAATAACAAATAAGGAAAGAGATTTAATATTACGGCAGTAAAAAAATAAAAATCCTAAGTTTGTGTTTAATGTTTAGAAAAAAATTTTTAATTTTATATGAAAATGAAGTTTTCAAATCAGTTTATTACTCTTGGGTGGCGCAAGAGTAATAAACTGATTTGATTTATTCCCATATAAAAATGTGAATTCATTATAAGCTTTTTTAAAAATTATATTTATTAATAAGGACGATACATCGATATTGGAGAACTAATTTCCTTTTTATGTGAGTAGATTGCTCTTAAAACTGTAATTTTTTTACTAAATTTCATTCAATATAAATAAAAAGTCCATTAAATATCAATATTGAGTTTTTATTTTATTTTTTATTGTAAATTATCTTTTTTAAATAGAAATACAAAACAAAAAGTTAAATATTGTATTACATAAAAACAGTGAATCAGTTACTATATATTCGTTCAAATATAAAATTGATGCTAATAATTAGTACTTAACGTCAGAATACTGTTATAATGATACACATGTTTTGAAACAATTGTGTACATTTATTTAGACTAATACGTCTAGCAACACTCATTATGGAATGAACGGATACACGCCAATCAAATCGATTCGAACATTGTATTTTCGAGAAATTCAACACCAGAAACAATGCTATTTATGATTATTAATTAATTTTTATATTTGATATACATTTTTGCATCCAATAAGCATTCAGGTTTTCCAAAAAACCGCTTCTAACAGAAATTTCAATATTATATTAATGCTTGGAGTGAGAGGTAAAATTAAGGTCATTGATAAGTAGAAACCACATTTTATCTTAAGGACGTTCGAAAAAGAAAAAAATGCAGAGAAGTTCCTGTAAATTAAATATGTTATAAAAAAAGTCAATAGTCTAGTTCAAATGCATTTTTTCGTTTTTTTTCGATATTGACAATCATACTTTTAACTTTGGGTCTTATGCAGAAACCACAAATTTAATCTTTATAATCGAATAAAACATAGTTTAAAATGCAGAGAAGTTTTTATAAAACTATGTAAATTGTTGTTAAATAAACAAGGATTAAATAAACCTCTCCTAGGCATGGTAGGACCTTGTCGTTCTCTCGGGTGCAGTTCTGAGAAAAGCAGCAGAAGAGAAAGCCAGGGCTGAGGAGAAACGGATTCCTCCGATAAAGAGGAAAATCCGGACAAATAACCCTACAGCCTGTTTTTCTCAGAAACAGTGATACCTGTGGGGTCCGATTCAGGGAATCAACCTTTGGAAAATCCACAGGAGAAGAGGTCGAGACCTGAAGTCCAAAACAGATCTTGAAAAAACGTAGAAAGGAGGAACAGGCAAGTGCTATAAATATCTTTACTGAAACCGCCTCAACAACAAAGATGTGCATTGCATTGCGGGGGTATCCTGAGATCAAAATGACTCAGGAACAATCCGAAAGGGTGCAGCTCTCGATGCTACTAACCCTCATTAGCCAAGAGCTCGTTGAGGGCCCACAATATCGGGGTTACCATCTGGACATGGAGGCCCTCGTTGTGCGGTGCATAGGAACAACAGCCATAAATTGGCTCATGGAGAACGTCCCGAATATTAGGCCATGGGAGAGAGCGGAACTTGTCGTCGAGGATGCAAGAGCCCTGATGAACACATCAAAAGTTCTGCTGTATGCTCCCCAGATCTATAACTCTGTTGAAACGGACAAAATAATCAAAACTCTTGGAGCGCAGAATGCAAACCTGCACACTGAGGAGTATACTCAGTGCTTTTACAAAAAGGAGCAAAGCATCTTTTAACTCTGCTTGGTCATATATTCAGGGCTACGGGTTATATCCCAACAGTATGGAAGCCAGTAAGAGTGACCTTCTTACCAAAACCGGGGAGGCTTAACCACTCCACGGGAAAGGATTTTAGACCAACTAGTCTGTATCGTTTCTACTGAAAACAATGGAACGACTAATAGGATTTCATTTGGCTCAGGGGGCACTGTCGTGAAATCCGCTTCATGCCAACCAACACGCGTAGCAGGTGGGAAAATCCTGTGAATCAGCCCTCCACAACCTAATTTACAGGATTGAGGATGGATTGCAAGGAAACAAACCAGCTTGTGCGTTTTTATTGACATAGAGAGGACAATGCCTCTTACAATTTCATGGTTGATTCTGCAAGTCGGCACGGAGTAGAAGACACCTTTTGCAGGTGGATAAACTCTATGTTGATAGGAAAAAGAATACAAACTTCCCTTCTTGGAGAGTCCGTCACTGTGAGAGCCACAAAGGGATAACCACAGGGTGGTGTCTTATCCCCACTACTGTGGAGCCTGACAGTGAACAGCTTACTGACGAACCTCAACCAAAAAGGATAATACACACAGCCAGGGACCCTGTGAAGGCATAATCTTGGATTTTATGCAAAACGCTTTAAGATTCGCACAGGAATGGTGTATCAATCAAGGATTGAAAATAAACCCTGGTAAGACCGCACTAATTCCATTCACACGGAAAAAGGAGGTGGATAACATAAAACCACCCATCCTCTTCTGTGAAAAACTACAGATCACAAATGAAGCCAAGTTCTTAGGAGTAATGTTGGACTGCTAAAACTAACATGGATTCCCTCATCTGGAATAAATAACAAATAAGAGCAAATCTTCTCTCATGCCTTGAAAGAGAGCATGTGGAAAAGTCTGGGGTCAAAAACCCAAAATGATCCACTGGCTTTACACAACAGTAGTTAGGCCCTTTATAACCTATGCTGCTCTAGTGTGGTGGTCAAAAGTTAACCAGATTACAGCATGCAAAAAGCTGTCCAGGATCCAAAGACTCGCCTGTTTGTGCATCACTGGATCCATGAGCAGTACACCTACAGCTGTCATGGAAGTCATACTGGGGCTGCTTCCGCAAAGCATTGTAATAATAGCTAAAGCGATATCTAGACTGTCTTCTCGCCTATAGACTGTCTTGCAATAATAACTGGATTAATAAAAATCAGGTTGGACATGCAAGGATCGTGGGAACATCAATTATCTCAGACCCTGTCCTTGAAATGGGCACAGATATACTTCTTCTCAAAACCTTTCACTGTAGTATGTGATAGGGCCATGTGGTCGAACGGAGAACCACTCTATCTGAAGAAAGGAATCGTCTGGTATACAGACGGATCCAAATATGCCACGGTCTTCCAACCAGAAGTCTACGCCATGCTGACTTACGTCCGTAAGAACCTACGAAGAGGCTATAAAAACCAGAACGTATGTATTCTTTCGGAAAGTCAAGCTGCTTTAAAAGCCTTGTCTGGAACTGAGGTCACCTCAAGGGTAGTCAAGGATTGTCTAGAGGAACTACTGGGTGTGACAAAACGGAACAATGTTAAATTGATCAGGGTACCGGGTCACAGTGGTTTCGAAGGAAACGAAAAAGCAGATACCTTAGCAAAGAAGAGAGTCGGGATACCTTTCACTGGCTTAGAGCCTATCTTAGGATTTCCAAGGATTGCATGTAAACAGGTGATCAACGAGTGGTAAAATGCTAAACACCGTGATCACTGGCAAGAAGGACCGCGACAAGAACTCGGGAAGGTACTGCTTCAGAGTGCAACAAGGAGGCTATCTCTCGATGCACTGAGGCTGAACAGGATGCAACTGCGAAGGGTTACCGGATTCATTCCAGAGCATTATTGCCTGCGGAAGCATCTACACACAATGGGACTCTATAACGGGACTATTATGTGCAGATTGTGTGGCGAGGAGGATGAATCCAGCCACATAATCTTTGACTGTGAACCTCTGGGTTACAGCAGATACAGGATATTCGGTGCATCTCATCCCGAATATATGAACCTTCGGAGGACCGGATGAACGGGAGAAGCTTATCTCGTCGGAATGAGGTAGAAGGAGGAGCACAATGGACCATAGGGTCGAAGTGTAATAGTTTTTAGACTCCAAGATGAATCAATAAATCAATCAATCAACAAGGATTTATTTGAGCCAAAGATGAAGGTATGTTCAAATGCATTTTGGAAAGCAATAATAAATTATATAAGTAATTTTATCATTTTAGAGAAGCAAAACACAAGACTTTTACTTTTTTATTTAAAATAAAAGAAACATTACGAGTCACGACTCACGAGTATTATTATTTACCAAATAGCCATAGAATATTTAAATCTAGTTTCAACGTATACATTAAATCTGTATATCCCTCCCTTACGTATTTCCCCGCAAAATGACTCTTTCGAACGTCCTTAATAAGACTCTTAAAAAATTGAGTCCAATAATAATACTAATAATAATAATAACAATAATAATACTTTATTTGTATGACTGCTACTGCATTATAAATAGTGTCTACCAATCTACCATTTATTCTCAGAAATAACAATCGAATTTTTTTATCAATGAGCTTAATCCACTCACTATTTTCTCTTCATCAAAATTTGAACAACTGTAAGAGATTTAATAACCATCCATAAAGATGTAATGCCTAATAAACTTTTTGATCCAGTTCTAATGTTTTTGATTTCGAAAAATTTATTGTAAAGTACATTTTTCTATTCAAATTTTGTTCAATTAAGAAGTTTTGACGATTGTTTCAGGTTTGATTCACTGTATGAGCCGTTTTTAGAAACCTTTAGGTAACTTTTAAATTTAAACTTCAAATTAGGCTCCGCAGTGAACGTGTAAAGCTTCATATACTCCATCTACTGAGGTCTCATTAAGAAATTTTGAGACGTATTTCCAAATTTAATAATCTTAACATCAATTTTAATTCTCATTTAAATAAAGTAAATTTCAGGTCCCGACCAGAGATTTATTGATACCCCCGTATAACCATACACAAATATGGTGTGCGCACGATTTATCAGAAAACTTCGCGAAAACAAAAAATTATATTTTTATTTATTTAATTAATTTCAATTAATACAAAAAGGGAATGTCTTTTCATGTGTGTGCATTGGAAAAATACCTTTCAAAAATGACTAGAATTTGTCTGAAGAGCTACTGCGCAAATATGAAAAATAAAGCGTATAAAGTTTTTGTTTTAGTATAATTTATGAAATTTTTGTTAAAGAAAATTATAGAGTGCAATAAGTGGTATCCTAATCAATTCAGTTAAAGTATCGCAAGTACGTAATGTACGTGAAAAATAAAAAATTAATGTCGATCTTGTACTACCTTTTCTTTAAATTATCACTCCCTCCTTCATTAAAAAAAACTATCTCCGTTATAGAGGATTCCAGTTTCTGAATTTCCTAACGTTGAAAATGCCTTTTAGAATGAATTAAACAAACCCTCGATAAAAAAATTCCCATAGATGGAACATGGCTAAAGCATTCCCATTATGGCTGGTTAGAGGGTTTTAAAAAGCACTACTGATGCTCCATCGGTTTTTTAAATTTTCGGTGGCTATTGACAAAACAATTTTCGATCAGATTTATGAACTTAAAAAAATGTACAAAATACGAAAACAGAAACGCAGAAGAAACTAACGGATTTCTTTAAGTGAATAATCAGTATAGCAATACAAATGTAATTGTTTTGTTTTTGTAAAGAAGTATCTGTGCCAAATTCAAATAAAAAATGTATTTACATATCACTGTTTCCTGTATTTTTGTATACCTCTGTCAGTGAGAAAAACCGCTCCTGCACTTCTATAAGTGAGAAACTTGGTTATGTAAAAAACTTTCATAAGCGAAAAAAAAAACTCTGGTCCCTGTCATCCAGGTTTGACTGTATACGAGGTCTGTCCGAAAATTATCCGACCTGCTTTTACATCATCGCGCCAGAGTGTTCGAGCGACCTCTGCGAGGCATGAACCTCAACAGTAAAGCCTCACTAACTTATCGGTTGCTCGACGACACGTGCAGGACGTATAATTCATGCGCAGCGTGTATTTTTTTACACAGCCTTTTTTGCGTTCGTTGGATTTTGTTATTGTTAAAAATGACTGAAAGATCAGATCAACGGATTTGCATCAAATTTTGCTTCAAATTCGGAAAAAATAGTTCGGAAACTATTCAAATGATACAGAAGGCCTTTAGGGATGTATGGGCAAAACACAAATAAAAGAGTGGTATAATCGTTTCAAAAATGGTCGCACATCTGTTGATAGTGATCCTCGTTCTGGCCGATCTTCGACGACAACAACACCGGATAATATCGAGCGCGTGCGACTTGCGATTGAAGAAGATCGACGTTTGACTGTGCGCGAATTAGAAAATGATCTTGGAATATCAAAAACTACAATTTGGGAAATTTTAACCTCGAATTTAGAAAGTGGAAGCGGTGGGAAATCTCATCGTATCTTGTGCAGCAGTTTTTAACTAAACACAATATCTCACTGCTTCCAACCTCCGTACAGTCCCGACATAACCCTCTGTGACTTTTGGTTGTTCCGAATTTGAAAAAACCGCTCAAAGGAGACCGGTTCAAGGACAGACGGCTGAAGATAATGAGACGAGGGCACTCAAGGCTATTCCAAAAACTAACTTCCAGGAAAGTGTTATTCAATCAAATGGGGACTACTTGGAAGGATGCCACAAGGATGACGAAAAATAAAGCCAGCTTGGAGATATGAAGGTAGCTCGGGTACTTTTCGAACAGACCTCGTATATAATAAAATCACTCTTAGGTACAATATTTGCGAAATATCGTAATATTTGCCGTTCGGGTAACTTTCTATATATAAGTTAAGTCTATATACAGGTGAGTCGAGACTACTTGCTCCACAGAAATGTATATGCGTGTGTTCCAAAACGATAAAAACATACTTTTACATCACTTTGAACAACTTTTTCATTTCAAGAACAGTAGGAGTGTCCCATTTTCGTGTATTTCGGGTATTTGGTTGCATTTTAAAAAAGTCATATCTTCTCAAAAGATTTTGTGCATGACATCAATGAGCACCAAATCAACTCGTAAACGCCTGTATGTACAACCGATAGCTCACATGTTGATTTTCATCAAGCGGCAGCGGTACAAGCAGTGGCTCGCAAAGTAGTTAATTTTCTATCCTTAAAATTTATGGGAATTCTATTATTTAAAATTTTTGTTGCTAAAATAATGTTGGACAAGCCATGACACCTTTAAATAAAATTTTTGAGCATAGCGCCATTTCGCCTGATAAAAAAATTGAACCTACGTAAAAAAATAATTAAAAAACTGAAGACAGATACTTTAGCTGCGACGCTTTTCCGTAAATTTAGAATAATGCTACGCCTATATATAACGTACATATTTATACGACTCTCTAAATTACCCGCCTATAATACCACAAATATTTGCGGCATCTTAACAATAACTTCTAGGATACCATTTGTGACACTTTATATACTTTCTTTTATTAAAATGTTTCGAGTTTTAATAATAAACTATTTAATACAATGGCACCAGTTTCTTTTGTATACCATTCTTTAACGGCACGTAATGTTTTACATGTTTGTGATGATGATGTCGTTGAACTTGTACAACTTGATTCATCTGTATTGGATTCGGTGCCTTGATTTATTGAATATGAACCTGGTCGTACAAGTAATTGAAATGCTGCGGTTACTTGAATTTTATTTGAAGTACATTTATCGATATAACTATAACAATAAATAAAAGATATACGTAAGTGATATGCCATATGCTTTCACTTGTAACAACAGAGAACATTGCAATGCTATAGAGTTATTTCTTCTAGTTCTAAAAGGAAGTAATAATACAAAACGCCACTCTTAAGGTAAAATCCTCAACACTGTACAAGTCAAAATAATCCGTTTTTTTTATATGAGACAACTATATTATTTTATACGGAAAAATACTCTTTTTTTTTATATGCATGCGTTGTGGAATAGTTAGAAAAATTTATTTCATTTTATAATTCTTAGAAATTAAAATATATACAAAAGTTGACTAATGTGTTTTTTTTTATGGAAAAATATGGCAACGATGTATATAGTTAATAACATCCCTGGTGGAAATAATTCTCTTCAAACACTGTAAGAACAATTCTTTTAAAACTCTGAATAAAACTACTAAAAGTTTTATTTTTCTGAAAATCTTTGAAAATAATAATAATATGTAAGAGTGTAAGAGGGGTACCGCAAGTGGGTCCCTAGCACCACAGATGGAGCTATAGGATTCTGTTGAAGCCAGGCGTCGCACAGAAAGCCCACAGCCTCTTGGCCGAGATTGCTCGCAGGATTGATGGATCTAGGGTTTCGAATCCAAACATTCTATGCCTGACACCCTGCAGGTTTCTGCAGGTGCAAATGACATGTAAGGAGGTTTCATCGTCCCCATACATTATGAAGGTGGTAGTTCAATCGACAGTGTCCTGTCAAGAGCCCCGCCACCCTTCTCAACTGTATTCTATTGAGTTTCAACCAAGTACAGTCGAATGACCTAGCTGTGGTTATACACAGCTTGGCCGTCCTAGTAATCGAGATGAGCTTGTCGTAGCCACTCCTTGATTAGGTAAATTAATCGGCAAAGTCGAAAATTACAGCTGTCGCTTAGACTATAGGGCGACACAAATGGATGTTAGACACAAGATATTTCTGTTAAAAAGTGTTGGCTGAAACCAATAACTAACTACAAAAAAATTTGCATCTATTCTATTAACTGTAAACATTGTAATGTAACCATTTAGTGATGCGTCAAGCAATAGTAATAAAATTTGCACTTTTTTTATTTTAAGTACTGACCTATGTTTGATATTTGAAGTAGCATACTCGAGACAAGGCGAAAATACAATTTGTGAACTACTCGATTCACCTTTCTCAATCGGCCAACTTAATAAATTTGAAGATTCTTGTTGTTCTAAAAAAGTACCAATGAATTAAATTTGAGAAAAATTCAAAATTTAATTAATAATAAAAATTTAAAAACCTTTAGTTAGTGGTTGCCGTCTATCTAAAATTGCACGAATTACATTTAATTTAGTACCATAAAATGCCACATGCCATTTTTCAGTCAAGACATTTGTTGATGCAGGACATTTTAATAAGAATTTTGTCCAACCAAATGGTATTGAATATTCCTCTGGTGGATCACCTTTGCGTAAATATGTTTCATTACCAGCATAATAACAATTTGAACAATAACAAATCGGTTCATCCGTTGAGAAAAATTCTTCTATAAATTTTAAAAAACATAATTAAGAAAAGTTGGGGTACGTGTACAATTCGATTCAAATGAGGACAAAGTGAAACTTCTATAGACCAAATATATCCTTTCAATGAATAACTACCGAAAATGCAAATGTTAAATAGTACTGCAACTCGTTTCTTAACAGTCTTCTATCGGTAACTTCAAGATAATTCTATCAATTTAATATCATGTAATTACCAATGTACATCTTAATCTAAGGCCGAATACATACGGAGCTAGTCAAAATAAACTAATTTCTGACGCAAATCACTAACCAGTTTGCAATGGGTATCAACCTTTGTATTTGAATGGGACACTGCAGGCAGGGCTACTGGTTACTAACCAGTTACCAAATGCAAAAGTTGATACTCATTGCAAACTGGTTAGTGATTTGCGTCAGAAATGAGTTTCTTTTGAGTAGCTCCGTGTGTATTCGGCCTAATAGTTCCTAGTACATCACGTAATTTTTTCAGTTATTACCACACGTTACAAACTTCGTGAGTGGCTTCGTTTTGACGAGTTTACCATACTTTTAATTGTGACGATTCTCAGAAATACTGCGTTTTCGAGTTTGACGCCTCTAAACATGTCAATTTAACCGTGTATTGATTATTTACGACCACATACTCCTTACTTATTGTAAATGAAAAATTATGTGGTCTAAATATTTAGATAATTTTTGTCCGACAAATGTAATGAAGCTTTGGTTGAGTCCACCGTCCGTAACATGTCAATTTAATAGAGTGTTGATTACTGATGACTACATGACTGGTTTTTACGGAAACGTTTAATAAATATATACATAATTGGTCGATCGTGTTGCCGACAAAACGCCGTTTATCCAGTCCGACGTTCGAAACATGCATAGAGATAATATATATAGAATAGGCAAGTCATAGGCGCGCGTGTAAGTGGAAATGTCTCGTTAATAGAAAGAGAATCGGGTAGGTTGAGCTTTCTCTTTTTAATGACTAATATATAACATAGAGATAATATATACTCTATGATATTTATATATCAAGAGATAATATATTCTCTATGATATATAAATATCATAGAGTATATATTATCTCTATCATAGACATAGTATTACTAGACTGCGCGATTCATATACTTTCTGTATTGAAAAGTTGTACCAACTTTAAAAACAGACAGCCTCTGATCTGCAGTGTTTCTATCTTTGTTCCACTGTGAATGAAGGACAGAGATAGCTCTACTGTAACCGTGTTTGTATTTCTTTCTAATATTGGAACATAAATTTCATCGAATGCGCAGTCTAGTATTATACTATGTCTATGATCTCTATGCTATATTAGTCATTAAAAAGAGATAGCTCAACCTACGTAATTCTCTTTCTATCTGAGGGACAACTATTGACTCGGCTTGCCAACTCTATATATATTATCTCTATCGAAATATGTCGTTTTAACGGAGTTATGTTAATAACCCCGTTATGTTAGTAGATTTTTCAATATGAAAATTTTTTATCGAAAAATTGTGTTTAGTGATGAAGCTTATTTTTGACTGAATGGTTTTGATAACAAACAAAGTTGTAGATTTTGGAGTGAGACAAATCCAGAACAGATATTGGAAACACCATTGCATCCAGAAAAAGTCACTGTTTGGAGTGGATTTCATGCTGGTGATATCATCGGTTCTTATTTCTTTAAAAATGATGCTGGAGCCAACGTTACGGTCAATGAAGCCACGTTATCGAACCATGATCAACGACTTTTTGTTTGAAACATAGAAAACAATGATCCAGACGAAATGTAGTTTCAACAGAATGGAGCTACAGCACGTGAATTCATTGATTTGTTTAAAACAAAATTTAATGAAAACATTATCTCTTGATTTGGACCTGTTAACTGGCCTCCTAGATAATGTGATTTAACACCACTCGAATATTTTCTGTGGGGATATGTTGAGTCATTGGTGTACGCTTACAAACAAGTAACAATCGACGACCTGGTGCCAGATGTCGTTAAAAATTGGACTGATAGATTGCAGATCGTCAGGAGCAGCCGAGGTTGACATATGTCCGAAATCATATTTAAACATTAATGGCATACATTGAACTTCTAAATAAAAAACATTTTCATGAATAAAATTAATCATTTTGTTTTTTTATTTTTTATTTAAAGTTCTCACCCTCTTAAAAAAACATCCTATATAAGAATAAAACGAACGACAAGAGCTAAACGGAAATCAAAGTTTACATTGATTTGGATTGATAAATAGTGGCACAACCTAGCCTTTCGTATTTTTGTTATAGAAGTTTCACTTAAAAAATATATTTGTACGTACCAGGTAAGACAAGACTGTTCTTAAAATTCAAACATTCTTTTAAATATTCACATTTTTGTGATTGATTCTCTTGAATAATAACTGGTACTACTGGCGGCTGTTGAATATTATGATGAAGTGTTGTCGGATCTGAATCAACAATCATTAATTTTGTTTGTGGTGGAGGTTGTTCTTGTGATGAGCATGCTGCTAAATTACTGTCAGAATTGTGTGTTTCTTTTTCATGAGATTCAAGATCAGCCTTTTCAAATTGTTGATTATTATCAGTACCAGAAGTTGATGGTACATCAGCAGATAATTGATTTGTTAATGTTGCTGTTTTTTGTTCAATTAAATCCGAATTATCACATTGATTATTTAATATTGTAATCTAGATAAAAAATAAAAAAAATTTTTTTAATTAATCTAATTTCATTGGATGTAGACAATGGATCTTAAAAAATTTGGCATGATATTTCTCTTTCATGCTGTATACAAAAAAATATGACTCTCGTACTTTATTTTTTATGTGTATTTAATGTTATTTGGCAAGTTTAATCACGTAATTATATATCCTCAAAATCTCAAAACCTCTTATCGATCATTTGAAAAATGATTATACAGTTAATTTAATTGAATTAAAAAAATTAGTGTTATCGAACGTTATAATTAATTATTAATGATTTTAATCAGCTTAATTGAAAACTATTTTTTTATACAAATATACTGAAACAAGAAATAATCAAATTTATTGTGGATTTTGTATAGTCTTATGAATGTTCTATATCTATCGTTCTATTTATCGTTATGCATATATCAGCGATATCTAACCTGACCGCTATTCCTAGCAACGAGCAAATCATATGCCTTTTGTGCGATCAGCTCCCTAGGTATTATAACAATCTTCGTTTCATCAACAAACTTAACCCTAATGCCGGCTATACGCACTCGACGAGGCAACACGAGATTTAGCCAGCGCGAGAGTGAACTCACAACGCTCGGTCTGCCTTGTGTCGACTCGCCTTGCCTCGCTATCGCTCCATTAAAGTCGGTTTTTTTAACACGAGTCAAAGAAAGCGAGTGGTTAATAAATTTGACACGAGCACGAAGGACACTCTCGTCTAAATTCGATTCAACGTTCAACCACCATTTTTAAATATTTATTTATTGTACTCATTAATCTTAATAGTATAACACGAAAATAAATAAAAACTATATAAATTTATGATTACTTTTTATATTCTTTTAGTGTCCTTCATTACTCATTTGAATAATAATTATTTGTAATACTTGATTCAAAAAATTACTACTCCGTAGTTTTTAATTTAATAATGTCAGTTTTCAGGTATACCAACGTAATTTCATTGACTAACTGACGAGAACTGCATAACACTCAACGAGAGTGTACACAGTTCCACTCGCGGCTCCTCGTCTTACGAATTCCTCGCCGAGTGTGTACGGCTGGCATAAGAGTTACTTGAACAAAAAAAGGTAGTGAGCAGAATACACAAAACATTTTATGTTACTAACCTGTTCACATTGACCGTATAAATCGAATACTGCATGGTAATTGTGTGACGTTGGTAGCCCAGCCGGTAATGGACCTAAATTAACACCATCTACATAAAGAAATAATCGTCCAGTTTCCGATAAAAGTAAACCAACAACACTTCCAGCTGTTAATTTATCAAGTACCACACCGTAATTTGATTTTATCTGTTAATTTTAATTAGTAAGAAAATTATTCAGTCCAAGTTCTAAAAATATAGATTGATAAACAAACCTTAATTCCATTAATTGATAACCAATCACTAGAAATGATCCAACAATGTTTTTTGAATCCATGAAGTGTAGTTACTGAAAAATTTACTTTACATGGTGGAATACAAACAATTCCCAACATTAATGATGACGTCCATTTCTCATTGATTTTTTCTACTTTAATCTAAAATAAATGAATCAATACAAAAAATGTTAAAAGCTGCAATTTGGCAATTTCATTACATGTTATTTTCATTTGCTCTAAAGTTAAACTGAGAGTGAAATATAAGCTTCATTTATACAACCAGGAAAATAGGAAATTTTTATGCTGTTGACATCGATATGGTTCTTAAACAGTAAAAGCAATGAATGGTAATACAAATTTATGGATTTTATGCAGTGACTTTTATTATCTGAAAAAATGACGTTGCAAATGACTTACATATTGGGAACTCTAGCACTTGAGTATGCTCTTAGGTGGGGAAATTATACACTAGAGATAGTAGGTCGATGTTTCCTTCGCCAAACCCCTAGTTTTCCACTCTTGTCTTATGGTATCTGGCAGGGGCCGTAGCTTAATATTTCAACCTTCCAACAGAGTAACTAACTACTGTTAGAAGGTTGAAATATTAAGCTACGGCCCCTGCCAGAGACCCCAAGACAAGAGTAGAAAACTATCGATCCGATTTGGTTAAAAATTTGTTAAACCTACTAAGTTACCAGAGTACGACCACGAAACCTGTAGGCCGAAGTGTATGTTATGAGATTTGGTTAAAAATTTGAACGCAGCTTAAGGTTAGAGCCTTGATTATCCAAATACATTGGCGAACCGAACAAATCGTTTTGAGGTAGTGGTAATGAAGGGCAAAATGACTCATCCTTAAAATAATCGGCAAAGGTTACCAAGAAATTTGGAACATGTAGACTCTAGACTCTAATATTATGCTGTTCACAAATTTTTATCCAAACAGGACCCATAGTTTTCCAGAAAAACGATGAAAAACAGAAAACTTGAACCTTGTTTCGCTCAGAAACTTAAAAATAGTTTTTCTGGGAATCTTTCAAATCGATTTGGATAACGATATACGAATTCAAATCAAAAACGAGAAGTGCTAGCACATTATAATTTTATACTTAAATTTAATACCAATTGGAAATCCATGAATAAGCTTTTCATCAAATTCAAAAATGGCACTTTAAATTTTAAGATAGAAAAATACAGATTAAATTCAATAGGACTCCACAATGGATCCATTATACACTGATTGTGCGGCGAGGAGGAATAAATATCTAGCCACACCATCTTGAACTACAAATCTCTCGAATACAGCAGATACAAAATATTTGCTGCATCTCACCCCGAATATATCAGGAAAACCTGATAAATAAGCTCCTGGCTTTCGCCAAGATACGGAAGAAACGAACCTCGTCAGGGGGAGCACACTGAAACATACTGAAGTATACATCCGAAACCGGTGTTTTCGACATCAGCCTCAAATGATAGAGAATTATAGAGATTCGCTTAGTCTACGTAGCTCCTACGAAACGAATTTTCTACCTTTTTAAGAGTAGAAAAAGAAAATAAATAGCCAATTGCACTTTTTTGTTACACTGTAAAAACTTCATTTGTTGAAATATTATCATAGCAACACACAATGCTTAATTATTTAAATAAAGAAATATACAAAATTTATTATCACAATAGAACGATATGTCAGCAATAATCCGAAAGAACTGTCGTATACTACGTATAAAATTAAATTATTTACTACGTGAATTTATAAATTTATATACACTCGGACATTCACCAATTGATGATGGTGATGACTACTATAATATTTTAAGTTTAATGCCACAAGTGTACTATCATCGTAGAGAACGTGGTGATTGTATTTATACTCAGAGACGTGGATATTTACCTGATGAGGGTGAAAATTTCGCATTTGAGGGGGCCAACTCAATGCCAAAACAAAATTGTCTTTGTACATGTTTTTAATAAACTATGTGTTTATAGTCTTTTATCTTTTATTTAACATAAATAAAACAAGTGAAAATAACTGAGTTAATTGAACATCCTGTATGTAATGTGTACATTATCAATGCGTGAGCTGTTTATTTTAGTTTTTACCCCCCAACATGCACTAATTTTCAATTTTAAAGGAAAATTAGAATTTTAGAGAATGGAAGTAAATTGATAAAAACCTGTTTTATATTTTACTTAAGAGTTTCTTCGTAACCCTTGTGTAAGTGTTTTGTGAAAGTATATGTGTATGTACCCAACATGCACTAATTTTCAATTTTAAAGAAAATTAGAATTTTAGAGAATGGAAGTAAATTGATAAAAATCTGGTTTATATTTTACTTAGAGTTTCTTCGTAACCCTTGTGAAAGTATATGTGTATGTACTCACGAACGAAAAGTACAGCTGAACTTTCTGTAAAAGTAAACTTTGATATGAATTGCTCTGAATTTTTCGAGTTCACCAGCAAATCACAGCAAAAGTCATTAGTTGCAGACAGAATTCAAAGTATGATTTCAAATGACCATTACATATAATTATAGTGTATGAATTTTATTCGTAAATATTTAAAGTTAATTTTGTTAACTTATTTAAAAAAAAGTTATTCTATTTAATTATTTTTGTGTAAACATTTTTATTTCATTATTATCGTACTAACAAACATAAAAACTTTATGTCAAACTTATTAGAGGTGGCAACCCTATATTCCTTAAAATTTGCATACAAAAATTAAATATATCAAAACTTAAGAATTAAACGTAATCATTAACGGCTCCGCGAGTAAATGATTTCAATTTTTAAAATATTAACTTGACTGAATGTAACCTCAAACTTGTAAATTTTTGTTTTTACAAGTTTGAGGTTACATTCAGTCAAGTTAATATTTTAAAAATTGAAATCATTTACTCGCGGAGCCGTTAATGATTACGTTCAATTCTTTGAGTTGAATTTGACAAAAATTTGAGTTGAAAAATAATTAAATAAGTGAAATTAAAATGGATAAAACTCAAGAATTAATACAGTCAACATCAACATTGTACCAAGAAGATCATGGGTTCAAATCATATTCAGAAAATTCAACGTACTTGATCATTGATAAATCTCCAGATGAAAAGGATGATTCTTTTAAAAAGCGAGTATCGTTAAATATAAGTACTCAAAAATCAAAAACAAATTCAGATGTTCAAACTGAAACACAGGAAATGTTTTATGAAAGTTCTGAACAAAATGAGCAGTTAAAAACGAGTCCACAGAAAACAAATACAGATGTGCATACTGAAATGCAGAACGATGATTGTTCTGAACTAAATGAGACATTTAAAACGAGTACACAAAGATCAAAAACAGATGTTCCAACTGAATCACGTAATTTGGAATCCATTAAAGGAACTGGTAGTTTAGATGTTCCAGAAAAATGTTTACTAACTATTCAGAAAAATACAGAAAACCCAACGACATCCAAAAATTCAGAAACTCTATCAAAGAACTTGGATTTAATTGATAAAGAAACAATTAATGTGAAAAATGTAAAACAAACTCAAACAAAAGATATGAAAATAATTGAAAAAGAGAGAATAAATATGAAAATTTTAGAACAATCTCAAGCAAAAGATATGAAAATAATTAAAAAAGAGAAAGTAAATACGGAAAATTTGGAACAAACTCAAGCAAAAGATATGAAAATAATTGAAAAAGAGGACGTTAGTGTGCAAACTTTAGGCCAATCTATAATTGCGAATGATTATTGTTTAGTAACGATATCGAAACCATCAATACTCACTGTTGAAACCAAAGGATCAATAATAATGCAAGTGAAATTGGATAAAGGTGATGTTATTGAGATAAGAAAACCGGAATCAAAAAAGCCTTCAATCTATACTCAAAATAAAATGGATATTGATTAGTTTACATGACGTTTTAACAATCGAAAATTCTGTAGATGAAGGCGTCAAGAATACCACTTTTTATAATTCAAAAACCGCATCGATCAATCCAAAAACATTTACCAAAGACTATGATTTTGAAGACTTGCGCGGGAACAATCGAATGAGTGACAACGCAAAATTTCGAAAATTGTAATTATTATCGCGTGATATTTTGTTTATGAAAAAAAAACGAAAAACATCATGCATAATCAAAACATATTGTACGATACAGTCAATTACAGTAAACTCCAAGCCCCAACCCCAAACTGTTTAAGGACGTTCATGCATGAGGCTTTGATAGTAGATAAACAACTTTTTTAGTGAATTTAATAGCTCAATTATGTAGTTATCCTCCCTCAAAAATTTAAAACCTGTCGTCGATCATTTGAAAGAGATTATAACTTATTAGAGATTTAAAAAAGATTATCGATTAAAAATCAAACTTTTAACTTATGGAGAACAGAATTTTTTTTGTACTAAAAATTATAACTATATTATTAAAGTAGACACCATAATAAATAATGTTTATAAATATTCTTTAAAATATACAGTTTATATAATTGTATTAAAAAAATGGTTTTGAACGTTTGAATTAATTATTTAATAAAATTAAAACTATTTTGTTAGGTTTGTTTTTGACACCATATTTTGAAAACTGGCCACAGCGCACATTAAAAAAACTACACATACACAAGTAGTGCATGAACGTCCTTAATCAATTCATCTGCTGGTATCAATTCATCACAATTATCATATATATTTTTTTTGTTTTTATTGAGTAATAAAACAAACAAAAAATTTATTAATTATTGAATTAGAAATAATCTTTTAAGGTAATTACTTTTCCAACGTGTTTCGTTAATTTATTAATTTCATATTCTTGGAAACGAACATCACAAATATTTACCGCAAATTCAATATTACAAACAAAAGCACTAATTTTATCCCTTGATTTTTTATAAGACCTAATATTTTGATCTTATTAAAGTATAATTTTCGGATAGATAAAAACATTTAACAAAACATTAGGATTTATCTTTTTACGGTAATTATTTTTCCATTGTGTTTTTGAATATATTGTCCAAAAGACAAAATCAAATATAAGGACATTAAAACAATTTTGGCTTTGATAAATTTTATACAATGCCAGCGAATTTATGGCATAAGTATAACGTTATGTGATATGCATATGTGATTTTAATTATTAGTTTATCTCACTAATATTAATTATTATTCAAGTTTGGTTTTGTTTTTATTATAATTATTTTTGAATAAAAATTATTTTCAAGAAATAGTCACCATTTTATTTTTTAACAATAATCCACTATTATTACTAAATAATGTTGTTATATCTATTATTATTTAAAAAAAAAACTGACTGAATTGTTTAAATATACTGCACATACTGAGGTCATCATCTATGCGCACAGATATTTAAATTTAAAGTAGTGAATAAAGGTAGTATATAATACATACATGCTTTTGTAATCAATAGTAACTACGGATGTTTGAGCTAAAACTATTCAATTTATGAATAAAATTCAAACAAAAGTTGTTTATTTAAAAAAATTAATTTTTTTGCCTTAAAATTTAAACAAAAACTATCTCCTTTATTAATAAAGACAGGAACACTTTGCCTCTAAGAGGTTAGAAAAAATTTACAAAAACAAAATCATGCAAACTAATCTCTGTCTAGACTATAAAATGTCTTTGGGGCTTCCAGAGGCAAGGTTAAATTTTATGGCAAGAAAGGTATTTATTATTGTACACTTTGATGGCGAATAAAATTTGAAACAATTAACTTCAAAAATGATTTATATGTTTCTAGGAATGGTGCAAATTTACCGTCCTGTCCTACGTCTACTGAATAATTGGCCCACAGCTATCAAAGTGAATCACTTTATAGCGCGTGCTTAGTACAAATAGTACTGTCATCTGGGTTGGATCAGAACCAAAACTTATCTCCGGCGGTTTAAAAATAGTAGATTTGAACTTGAAACCTAATTGGTCTAATAATAAATATAAAACATACGATACTTTATTTTCGTGGTTTTTTTTAGATTCACACTTTTTGTCAGAAATAGAATCGATTTTAAAATTTATTTTATTTTGCTTACCTCTAAAATTTGCCCCTTAATTAATGGCCGACTAACAATAACCACGCCTTGATTATACGATGCAACGCGTCGAGCTGTAACACGATTTGATAATATTTCAATATTTCTACCATGAACTTCATAAAATTCATAACGATCAGTTTCCGATATTGATTCAACATCAGTACCATCAGCTACATCCATTGGTTTACCCAAATGTGATGGTGGATCTAACACTAATTCTAGACTGTCGTGTAACTTTAAGCTGGCTAATGGTGACATTGACATAGACATTGTTGTAGTCATTGCTGGTGGTGGTGATTTAAAACTTGTTATATGTACTCCACTTGTTCGTCCACAAACCGTAATCATACCGTATAAACCCTGAAAAAAATGTATCATTTCATTTTTGGAACATAAACAGATTTCTAGTAAGAGCCTAAATCGAAACTGTTAAGGTACGACCTTATGATGTGTTTTATCGCTTCTTTTCAGCGACAAATTAAGTCACGTGGTACAATTATAAAGCTACATAAAAAAGGATAGGTTTAGCGTAAACAAGGCTGGCATGAGCGTCTAAAGAAATATTAACAACGAAAGTTGAAATACCGATTAATAGACAGCTTGAATCTAACCTCCTTTACTAGTAATAACACAAGCTAAAACATTAAAATAATGAAAAACTCGAAATAATATTTTATAAATAAACTGATTCTTAAATACGTAGCAGATAAAAAAATCGTAATAAAACAAATTTCGTATAGTGTAATTTTTGATTTCGTTATTCTTATTATAATTATTCACCGAGCGCAAATTAGAAAAATTCGTTACGCAGAGCAGCTTCAAGTTAGCGAATTTCCTTAAAATCCATAAATCACTATCTAGCGGTCACAGTTTTAGTCTGATCAAAATGAAATATCGTATCTGATATGATTTTGGTATTTGCAAGTTCATTTTTTTTTAAATAAATGGCATAGGTCAAGGGGGAAACGGGACATAGAGAACACTAAACATAAAATATCTTTCCTTATATTAAAAAAATCGAAAAATGTATAAGGAGTAAAGTTGTAGGAAATCATGTTTGCTACAAAATTCATTACCTGATTATTTTTTGATTGATTTTATATTGGGGTCTAAAACTAATGCACTTCGATCTTATGGTCCATTGTGCTCCCCCTTCTACTTCATTGCGACGAGATTCGCTTCTCCCATATGTTGGCAATAGCCAGGAGCTTACTTATCAGGTCTTCCTGAAGGTTCATATATTCGGGGTGAGATGCACCGAATATCCTGTATCTGCTGTAATCAAGAGATTTGCAGTCAAAGATAATGTGACTGGATGTTTCTTCCTCTTCGCCATACAATCTGCACACAATGGACCCGTTATGGAGTCCCATTGTGTGTAAATGCTTCCGCAGGGAATAATGTCCGGTAATGAATCCGGTAACCCTCCGCAGTTGCATCTTTTCAGCTTCAGTGCATCGAGAGCCTTTAGGTTGCACTCCGAAGCAGTATTTTCCCGAGCTTTTGCTGCGGTACATTTTCCCAGTGATCCCGCTGTTTAGCATTTATCCACTCGTTGATCACCTATTTACATGCAGTCCTTGGAATTACTAAAATAGGCTCTGGGCCTATGAAGGGTATTCCGACTCCCTTCTTTGCTAAGGAATCTGCTTTTTCGTTTCGTTCGAAACCACTATGACCCGGCACTCAGATCAATTTAACATTGTTCCGTTTTGCCTGGCAAGGCTTTTAAAGCAGTTTGACTGTCCGAAAGAATACATACGTTCTGGTTTATGTGGCCTCTACGTAGGTTCTCACGGACGCAAGCATCATTTCTTCTCAAACTCTAATGTGTACAGAGATATTTAGGAATTTAACTTTCAATTTTAATTCGTAAATATTTCTGTCAATATTAGGGTAACAAAAAAAATGATAAGAATCAAAATTATAGTAAAATTGATTATCTATAACTTTACTTTTAAGGCATTTCTCGATTTTTCCAACATTAAGACAGATATACCAAATTTTGTGTTTTCCCCTCCCTCTAAACCCCCCTTTTCCCTTGTCAGATTTTGTCCATTAACGAACTTGACCGTTCAAATGCCAAAAGCACCTCACATACCCAATTTTATTCCAATCGGATTAAAATTGTGACCACTAGAACGATTACAGACACATATATATATATATATATATATATATAAATTTTAGAAGTGATTTTCGAAATCTACTAGGTAGGATCGATGGACATTTGAAGAAATTTTTGCGAAATTTTGACTTTGGTACGAGACCAATAGCTTTCAGGAAATTCGCCAAAATTTAGGCGAAAAAAAGGATTATCAGAAGTGTAAATTGTATATCGATACTTTGAAACCAAGCGACAAAACTAAACTTAATTCATGTCGCTTGAAGTTTGAAATTGTATCACGTGACGTAAGTGCAGCTGAAAAGAAGTGACGAGCGACCATCGTGAGGCTGTGCCATTATATTTTTAGAAGTAGGAGGCGTAAACATACGGTATTTCAGTAATGTTCAAATATGAGTTGAGTTCTATTAGACTTGCCCCTCATGGAATTTCGATTCCAAATTTTGTCCAGTGATTCCTTTAAAGAATTGAAGATTTTGTAATTTCTTATTGACGTTTGCATGGAAAGTTTAAAGTCAGTAAATAAACTACTACAAAGGAAAAATCTACCTCATCAAATGATGATTTCAAATTGGTAGGAACATTTAATTTATGATACCCTGGTGGAAATAATTCTCTTCAAAAACTGAGAATAATTAAGAATAATTCTTTTAAAACTCTGAAAGTTTTATTTCTCTGAAAAAATAAAATAAATGTTTTATAAATGATTTAAAGAGAGAAAACAAATAATAATCGGGAGCCAATTAAAAAATATAAGAGTTTTACAGAGTTAATAATAGAAATTCAGACTTTTTCAGAGAACTAATTAAATAAAATATAACAACTCGCCCCGACGATATTCGAACTCACGACCTCCTGTCTATTAGACAGACCAACTGAGCCACAGTGCCGATATATTTTTAATACTTTATACATAACATATACTACTTTAATAATAAATTATTATTATTATAGTTTATGTAATTATAGTATATGAGTTTAAAATATATCGGCACTGTGGCTCAGTTAGTCTGTCTAGTAAACGGGAGATCGTGAGTTCGAATCTCGTCGGGGTGAGTTGTTATATTTTATTTTATTATTTCTCTGAAAAAGTCTGAATTACTATTATTAACTCTGTAAAACTCTTATATTTTTTAATTAGTTCTCTGGAAACGTCTGAATAAACGTCTGAAAATATTATATTTTTTAACTGGTTCCCAAATATTATTTGTTTTCTCTCTTTAAATCATTTATAAAATCAAAAAAGCAAAACTTTCAGAAGTTTTATTCAGAGTTTTATAAGAATTATTTTTAATTATTCTCAGTTTTTGAAGAGAATTATTTCCACCAGGGTAAATACTTTGGCTATTATAATAGCCATTTAAATAAGAAAAAATTCTCATTTTGTCAATTTCAACTATAATGGTGTGAAGAGGGCAGTAATTTTATTAAACAGATAATGGAACTTACCATAATAAGAACAAAACTTCATATGACCAAGGATATGAAAATGCTTTGTTTTCCAAGGTGTCCCCAATTTTTTTGCACCTAAGAGCACATTCTAGAATAATGTTTGGGTGCTGGGCATTTTTGCATCATCGAGACCCGCAAAAATGGTTTTTAACCTATCATAGTCATAATAAAATTGTAACCATTTTCGATAAACTAAAATTGATCTAAAGAATTTATTTTTTAAATAAAAACACGCGTGTCTCATATAGACTCCGATAATAATTTAAAATATTATTAAAAAAATTTGCATAATATTTTCTTGAAAACGTAAATTTACTTTATAGTGGTCACAGTAGCGGACAGTTGGCGATCCTTGCACTAAGCCAATCACCGGGCTCGGAATTTCGATTACATGTAAGCCAAATCTAATAGTATAACTTATCATAATATGAATCTTACTAAAATACCGTAAGTATGCCTGCTGCCAGCTCCTAGACTATAAAATTATTTTTTCAATTTAAGCCCCAAATTTACATTTTATTTTATTAGTATACCTCTGGAACATTATTTGCAATAACCGCCATTTCTTCTGAATTAATTAAAATTCGTAAAGTACCATCATGACTTCGTTTAATACCGATTCGATCGCCTACACGAAGCCATTCTAAACTTGGACAAAATTTCATGTTTGACAGTTTTGATTTCACATAAATATCGTTCCCTGCAAATTAATTAAAAAATTTATTGTTTCTCATACAATAATTTGTATTATTTTGTAGGACAATGTAGCCATTTAATTATAAAAATATTCACTAAGCAACAGTAAAAAAATTAGCTCATGGTTATTAATCATTTTTTATGACTTCATTTGGACATGTTGGGAGTGGGGGGGGCGCTTCGGTCAAACCATCATTTCGGTCAAACCATTTTGCAGGCAAACATTCGAGTATGTCTCACTTTTTCGAGTTTTTTATCAAATTATCTCAAGACTCTACTAAAGAACTAACTGTTATAAATAAAATCACCCAGTCGACATATTTTACGCTTGCGCACTTTATTAGGTCCCAGTTTTGAGCATTTTAGTAGAGAGAAATTTGGGCATCTACTTAAAACGAAGCCACTAACGAAAATTCAGCCTGTTAATCATTAATGAAAAGAGGCGCTCTACTGTGGACTATTATACATAATAACAAATAATACTAAAATAGTATTTGTTATGTATAAAGTGTTGAATACATAACGGTGTCGTGGCCTAGTTAGTTAAAGCGTTTGTCACTGTCTAGTATACAGGAGATCGTCAGTTCGAATCTCGCAGGGGCGAGTTGTTATATTTTGTTTACTTAGTTCTCTGAAAAAGTCTGAATTACTATTATTCAGAGATTTTCAGGAAAATAACGCTTTCAGAAGTTTTATTGAGAGATTATTCCATCAGGGTGTTTAACAGTATATTCTAGTATAATATGTTATGCTTTTCCCAGATTTTTTAAATTTATTTGTGAGATAAGGAATTGTCAATTTTTTTATTATTAACATTTGAATCTGGTTAATAAATAAGATAAAAAATATTACATTCAACAATTCACAAAATATTCACTTTAGAGATCAGATTAAAAACACATTTCAAAGACAATTTAAATTGCTCGGAGAATACATACACTGACAGCAATTAAACAAACAACACTGCCACTATTCTCAAAACTGCCAAGTTCCTTGATAATTCAAGGTTTTCTCAGATTAATAGATTCTAAGCCACCCTGTTTAAATAAGATTTGTGAAAAACATATTACCTGTAACATACCAATCCGCCATTAGAGTGTTTAACGTAATATTACTGGATAATGATGCTTGAACTTTTGCATCCGCTATATTCATTGAAGTAACACCAAATTTCATGCTCCCAGCATACTGTGGTGCTAATGACATGATCTCAATTTCAAATAACTCATCCGTATTTAATGGATGCGACGTGAATACAAAACATTGTGAATTATCTTTAATTCGTGTTGCAATTGTATTATTCTCGGACAGTACAATATTTTTACCATGAAAATCAACAAATTTATGTGCCAGATATGAATCAAGTGGCTGTGGAGCATTCATTACATTATGTCCTGGGTTATGTACAATACTCGCTTGCAATGAAGCCGGTGTTGGTTCTTCGCTTTGTACAGGGGATGCTAATGGTACAATTGAACGTGAATTGTTACCAATTATGGTCACTTGAGCACACTGTCCGTATAAATCAACTACAGCGTATACGGAAGATGCACTTACACGGCACGCAGGCCCTTGATCAACGCCGTTTAAGAAGTAATGTAACATTCCATCGGTATGTCGTAATACACCTAAAAAAAATGTATCCATTTTTAATCTCTCAAGGATATAGAATCAGTTTCATCTAAAACCTAAATATGTTCGACTAGAAGGGATTAAAGTAACAAATTCCAAAACACAATGCTCATGCAGATATTACATTTACCGAGAAAAGTGCAGGAAATAGAAGTCCAAAAGAGCTACGCTTTGCGAAGCGAATCTCGTAGAATTCAGACAGGTCAATACCATTTTTGAATTTTAGAAACTTCGCATGATTCTGAACAAGAACAGATTACAATTACTAGTGAATTTCCTCACGAATTTTTGGAAACTAAACGAATATCTGGGATGATAGTACTCAAAAACAAGAATACTTGCAGTTTCTGTGGAGAAATGAAAAAACTCCAAAACAACACTAATACATAAAAAGAGATAACAGTTTTATAACAGGATGATTCACTTCAGAAACATACCTATTTTAGAATCAGCACTTAGTGTATCCAGATCTAATTTATACCCATTTTTAAGATTTACACCATTTTCCATAACAACAGCACCACTTAACATCCATGTATCATGTTCTAAATCTGTCGCAGTACTTGGTAACTCTAACTCTTCGGGACGCACTGCACTTACACCTAATTCTATACTACCTGACCATCGATCCACCATTTTTTCTAATGAAATTTCAAATAATTCCTCTTCACGTAAAGGACGATTTGAGAAAACAATGGCGTCATTAAATTCAGCTAAAGCGCGTGGCCTGGATGCTGTTAAACCATTATTTGATATTCGTGCATTTTTACCACTAATATGATGAAATCGAAGGTCACTGAAACAATTATAATTATAAATACTACGAATGAAAATCTGTTCAGGATTTAGGTAATAGATGCTAGTTAAAATGCAATAGCATAATTATTTTTTTAAATGTATTTATACTTTTAGTAAATTATATTTATTTTTGGTGAGGCAAATAGGCCTATACGCAAAGACACAATAATAACGTTTGTAAAATAAAAATTAAAAAAAAAAATATTTTTTGATGTTGCTATTTTAGCGAATTTCCTGAAAGGAAATAGAGCTATTGATCTGGTACCGACTTCAAAATTTTTCATTTTCTTCAAATGTCCATCGATCCTACCTAAATGTCGAAAATCGCCATTTGAAAAATTTATATATGTATATATCTATATATATATATATATATATATATATATATATATGTATATATATAATCTCAGTTATTTTCTTAAATTTTTTTTTTTCTAGGCCCGTCATACCGGAATTTTATTGGATCAATCTCTTTATTCATATTTCTATTTTCTGTTACATTTTTTTTATTCGTCTTATTTTATTCCAAGTGAAAATTATCAAAATATGTGTAAAAATATAGGTTTTAAAACTCGAACTTTAACATTAAAGTTTCAAATTCGTCCCAATACCTAGATCAGTTTTTGTATTATAAATACGCATTTCGACTACAAAGTATAAATTAGCTAGTCGTAATTTACTCTTTGACAATTAAAAAAAATAAAAATAAATAGAGAAAATCAAAAGTTTCACCAAATTAGCAACAAGTATCATATCCAGAGACAATATAACAGTAATTTTAATAAGAGTAATACTAGCAAGAATAAATTTAATGAAAGTAATTTTAACAAGAATATTTTTAATAAAATTTATTTTGTTTTTGTTTAATTTAGTATTTATTTTTGATTTTGTCTATTTATTTTTATTTTCTATTTATTTTTTTTAATTGTCAAAGAGTAAATTACGACTAGCTAATTTATACTTTATAGTCGAAATACGTATTATAATACAAAAACTGATCTAGGTATTGGGGCGAATTTGAAATTTTATATTAAATAATTAATTCAAGATCCCCGTACACCCCCCCCCCCCTGAAATTATTATAATTGATTTATATGCACTTCAACTACATGTAAACAAAAAATCAAGCCTTCATCTTTTTGAAGCTTCAGTGCTTGTACATCCTTAATTCAACATTACAGATAAATTTCCTTTTTTTTTTTAATTATATATTTCTTTTAGTATTGACATTATTTATTCGCCGTGACTATTCCCCCGATCCACGGGTTCACGGGAAGCTTTATATAACAATTAAAGATTATCCAAATTATAATTATTTCCATAATTAAATATTATAAGAAATAGAGTGCTACTAAGGAGACATCCATTAATTACATGAGCTGTTTTTCTTTTAATTTGGACTCCTCCTTCCCCCTTGGTGAGATTTGGTGAGACCCCCGCCCCCTTACGTGAGATTTACACTCTAATTGTTAAAAGACTAAATTTATTTTCAGAAAGCAGAAAAATCATACAACATTAAGGTGTCTTAAAATGAATTTATTTAAATTTCAAAAAATTTTAAGTAAAAAAAGACAACAGATTTATTTTTTTTAAAATGCGTACAATAATTTATGTTTTTCAAAGTTGACGTTAGATTTTCAATTATGACCCCCCCCCCAGGTTAAATAAGATTTGATGAGATTTTACTGGACCCCTCCCCCTATTTTGAGCTCACGTAATTAATGGATGTCCCTTAATTATAATTTGTGAAACAATAATTTTATAATAAGATAATTATATTAAAAAAAGAAAAAAGTAAGTATATTGGTTCAATATAATTATATTTATTGAAAATTTTATAATTATGAAAAATATTAATGTTACTTGTTATAATGATATTTTGTTATTATAATACTTAATTGATTGTATTCTAAAGATGAATAAAAATAGTATCGTACTTCACACCCGTGTTAATAAACCGCACGAAATGAGATTCACTCGATCCCGTGCACCCGTGGATCGGGCGAATAGTCATGGGGCTATTTGTTATGCTACAAAACGTAGATATTCATCAATTTATAATTTTCAATAATTTTCCCTTCGATTGTATTTTCCATATATCCTTAAGATATGTTTAATGAATTTTGTATTTACAATCTTTTGATAATCAAAAATTTTATTTGTTTATACCTGTACAATGTAGTATTTGAAACACACGAATTCATTGTATCTGGTGAATAATCTAATGCATCTTGTATTGTGGCTTGTGCAGCTTGTCCATACAAATCAATTACACCATACACGCGCTCAGGAACATTTGTTGCAGCAGGACCTTGATCAATACCATTGACAAAGAAGTGTAATGTGCCGTTTTCTTTACGTATAACTCCAACACGATCACCAACTTGCAAACGATCTAAATTTTGACCATATTGATCAATCACTGTAGTTCCATTATGCATAACACCATTTCCAGTCATCATCCATGTTCCGGACCTGAACATATAAATTAAATTAGCACTGCATAGTAGTGTCTGTAAAAATAGCAGTTCTCTGAATATTTTTGTAATTTCAAATGTAATGATTGAGAATACTTATATTTAAAATAATGTGTTACCCTCTTGGATGATAAGAACATATGGATATATTTTATGATCACAAAAATTTTATAATTTTAATAAAACCAAATATAATCAAGAATTTGAATTTTTATAAAAATCTCAATTCCCTGAAAATCGTACATTATATTTTTAATTTCCCATAAAATAAATGTTTACTCTATTGCGAGTACCGTTTTTCTGCACTTTATAATGTGCGTGAATTATGCTATCGGCACTCACAATTAATAGTCTAAGAGCTAGAACCATCTGACTAACCAGTTTCCCACACAGCTATACAATTTTTAAACGATGTTTTATAATCGGTCAATTAAGAAAGTACCGATCTATCAGGCATCTCACGGTTGCGTCATCATAAATTTTTTTAAATGCCAAAAACATTTTTTTAAATCATAACCTGGCAGACACTTGCAACCGCCAGAATAGGCTGGCTATTTACATAACTTTTTAAAATATTGAAAGAATGGGGAGCAGGTTATGAATTTCTATCTCGATGACAACTTTGTTATCGTCTGGAACATACTTGCTACCCTCAAAATAGGTTGCCAATTATTTTTACACTTAAACATATGTAAATTACAACATATTAAAATTGAAGCCTTGTGGGAGTAGATTTAAAATTTTTTTTTTGACATTTTCCAAAATTTAAGGGATGATGACGCAACCGCGAGATTCCTGCCAGAAAGGTACTTTCATAATTGACCGATAATAAAATATAGATATACTGTTTCGAAGTAGTCTATTGAAATTCCGTTTTCAAGAAAAAAGATTTAGAATTACTTTTGAGTGGTATCCATAAATAAAAACATAACACTTTTCCATAGTTTTAATAAACTTCTTCCTACCATGTAATACTATTTAGATATTTAGTTCACCCCCTCCCCATCCTGCTTCTTACCTATTACGTACATCAATATATTTTTAAAATAGCAGAATGATAAAAGATAAATAATAACAGCAGGTTTTTTTTTATTAATTATAGGACACCGCACAAAAGGGTAGAATTTTGGCTCTCGGTTAAAATGATGTCCAGCTCCTTGATTTTTTATGAATCATTTAATCTAGACCACGGTAGTCCGAGTTTAAGGGGGTTTTGCCGTGTACGTTACCGTGATTTAAACTAATCCGTTAATTTCCATTAATTTTTAATTATTATAGTTTAAATAATTTCGGTGGCTTTTAGAAATCAGATTAAATGTTACCTATGCAAACGAATTAGTTTACAATAAGCAAGATGTTTAAAAAATTAAACAGTTTTTTAAATTCAACTCTTGCCTGAATAAAAAAATGGCGATGGCATCTTTGTACTCAGGAACTATTTTGATCGGGTCATCATAAGCTACAAAAAAAAATTTTAACCGAGGGCCAAAATTCTATCTTTTTTGCGGTCTTTTGTTTAAACTATTATTCAGTAATAAAATTAACAAGAAATAAAATCAATCTAGCCATCGACTACTCCTTGCTCTTTTTAACCCGACTTCAAAAAAGGAGGATGGTTCTCAATTCGTCTGTATTTTTTTTTTTTTTTTTTTTTTTTTTTTTTTTTTTTTTTTTTTTTTTTTTTATGTGTGTCACCTCAGAACTCCAACATTTATGAACCGATTTTGAATTTTTTTTTTTGTTTTAAAGGGTTTGGTTTCCCATTGGTCCCATTGGCACCAAATCGCATTCTGATGAGGGGATCCCCGGAAAATCGAGGAAAATCCTCATTTTATATGTGATAACCGATTTTTGCGAAATTTTTTTTTTTTTTTGAAAGGGTATACTCATTCATAATGGGAAAATAAGAAAATTTTTTTAAAAACCGACTTCAAAAAATTTTTTGCAAAAAAAAAACCGACCCCAAAAAAAAAAAATTTTTACAAAAAAAAAACAAAATGCATGTAAATAAAATTGAAAATCTGTTATAAAAAAATGCTCTTAAAATTTAAAAAAAAAAAAAAACGGGTAAAAAAAAAGTTTTACAAAAAAAAAACCGACCCCAAAAAAAAAAATTTTTACAAAAAAAAAACAAAATGCATGTAAATAAAATTGAAAATCTGTTATAAAAAAATGCTCTTAAAATTTAAAAAAAAAAAAAAACCGGGTAAAAAAAAAATGTGTTATAAAAAAATTCACTAAAAATTAGTCGTTTAAGTAGGTCTACCCATATTTAGATAAATAAAACTAGTTATAGAACTTTAGAGTCACTAAAAAGCGAGAAATAAACTATATTTTGACAAAATGGAAACCCGACTTCAAAAATAAAATATTCTATAACAAAAAATGCACTAAAAAGTAAAAAAATAATTGCATATTCTTGTGCCAATTTTAGTTCACCTAAGCAAAAATTTTTAAATATATATGTACAATTATTGTTATTTTTGGAGGCGGTGTCCAAAAATTATGTGAATTTCTCTATGCTGACACCGCCTCCAAAAATAACAATAATTGTACATATATATTTAAAAATTTTTTGCTTAGGTGAACTAAAATTGGCACAAGAATATGCAATTATTTTTTTACTTTTTAGTGCATTTTTTGTTATAGAATATTTTATTTTTGAAGTCGGGTTTCCATTTTGTCAAAATATAGTTTATCCTTTAACTAGTCAATTCAAGAATTATTTAACAATAAATTACATTTCGTCAGGCTTTGAACTACGTTAGTTTTATTGTCAGTCTTTCTCACCAGTAAAAAATGTTACGTGGTTTATCAGGGTCGGACTGGGCCTAAAGGGCCCGGGTGGCTCCCCACAAGCCCGGGACCCGGAACGGGATTATGGTAGATACTATCAGAAAATATGAAATATACAAATTATTAATTATCAACTATATATATTATTATGTAAATATAGTTCCAATTACTTAAAATGAAACAAATCGGAAGCTAGCCAATCAACATTTTTTTTAAAAGAGGAGAAGTTTCAGCTAAGCTGTCAATAACTCGATCATAAAAGCTGCTATTCTCGCCATCCTTGATAAGATCCGATTTTGTGTTTAATATAATCAACGAATCCAACAGTTCTTGCCCCAATAGAGAGTGAAGTCTCGTTTTAATGCGCTTCAGCGCTGAAAATCGTCTCTCACAAGTCCCTTGCGTGAACGAAATTGTGAGAATTACACAATATGCAACATATAAGGTGGTGTACGTGCTGATGTACATGATATATTGTGATAAAAGTTTACATACACCTAGTATGCAACTTTGGAGACGTCCAAACCGCTTCGGGAAAAACACATGGTGTCCTTTGCAGTTTGGTCTAAAACATCTTCGTCGTCTTTTACCTCACTCTGAGAATCATTCATGTCATTCATGTCTTGCTGCTTAGGTGGAACAGTTCAAAAGATAAAGAATTTTATGAATAGATTAGATACATATTATATTAAATTCGATTACGATATAGTGCATCTCTTAAACAATGTCAAATGTCGTGTATTATGATACACGTCAAAATCGGTTGATTCATTCAAAAGTTATCGCCGTTCAGAAATTTCCAAAACAAGTTTTAATTTTTCAAGTTTTAACTATCTACTTTACATGTAGGTCGCAAGAGCCGGTCCCTAGGCTGAGCGGTCCCCTACTGTACCTACCGCTTGGCTTGTAGCAAACCCCGCAAGCCAGGCCAGTGGGGGGCCCGCGCACGCTAGGGCCCGGCTGGCAAACGCCACCTCGACTATATGGCCAGTCCGACGCTGTGGTTTATTTATAGTCCCTAAGAGCCTACCCATATTTTCACGGCTTCATTAATTTTTTTAAAGTATTAATTTGTTTTTGTGTCTATTTTCGAGTAAACATGAAAATAAATTATTTTCAGAAATAGTTAAACACTCTATTAAAGAAAAACTCAACCATGTATGAACTATTCTATAAACTCTGTTATAAATGTTTCTATTTTGTACACAGCATAATTGAACCATTCGCCCAATATTTTTCGCTCAAATGTATTCTAAGATATACCAATATTTTATTTTAAATTACCTGACATTTGTCATTGTAAAAGGAAACTCTAGTTCTGTCGGTGAATGTGTAGTAACACCAATTTCAATAGATCCAGCCCATTTAGCAACAACTTTATCTAAACGTACTTCAAACTGTTCGTTAGTTTTTAATGGACGTGATGTTAGAACAACACCATTGTTAAAATCATCAACAGCACTGCACAAAAGAAAAAAAAATTTAAATTCGAATTTTTATCTGAAAAAATGATTAGTTTTTACTTAGGTCGATGTGCAGTTCGACCATTATTTATAACATCAGCATGTGCACCACAATTTGGATGAAACATTAAACGATCATAACAATCAATTTCAGCTGACTGTGATTCAACAATATTTAAATGTTGATCACGCAACAATGTATTACGACGTGTTATTAAATTTTGTGATTCACGTTCATCTTTATCCACAATTGTTACCTATAAAAAAAAATCTATCATATATTAAGGTTGATGTCGAGTAAAACGCGTTGTCGACGAAATTGGCTGAATTTTTGATAAATAATTCAAAATATAAGTATCTAACTTCGTTTAAAATTTCAAAATTATTTAACGTTGTTTAGTTTTGATAAAATTCGCTTTCAAAAATTGTACGATTAACATTACAGGTACAAAAGTAGTCATTTCACCACACTTTTAATTTTATTTAAAAAACGGGTCGAGCGATTTGGCTTAAAAACTAGGACAATGTAAAAGAGTGTTATATTTATATTTTGAAAAGAAATAACAATTATTGATCGTTTAATTATTGTAATGTATTAACGAAAAGATTGATATTTTTATACACTACGTAGATATTAAGGATGTTCTAGCATACCACCACTTTTCGATAGATTTTGCTCATTTTTTGTTCACAGGCTAAAAATAACGTTTTCTAATAAATTCCGAAGTTTCAGAATTTTTGACCGTTTAGAACGTGTGATAATTAATATCAAAGTAATCATTCTCTCTCTCAATAGAAGCATGTAAAACTTCATGCCCGCCCAAATATTATCTGTTGTATTAGAAAAAATACTCGACAGAATTTTAAAAAAAAACTAGGAGAGTAAAGCTAAATATTTATTATATGAATTTTTTTTATTAAATCGTGTGTTACCGTTTTGTTTTCGAAATATAAAAGTTTAAAATTATTCCTTTTCTTCAAAATAACATTATTTTGTATATGCGAACAGTGTTTTTGTCTATGTGTTGTATATGTGTGTTTATGTATTGGTGCTATAATGAAATCAAACCGGTTTGTTGTACTGATTGCATAACACAGTGCTGGAACGTCCTTAAAATAGACCCAATAGGAACAATGTGTAGTGCATCTATCACTGTCTATGCACTGTGCACTATGCAATGAAGCAGTCATTTCAGTATACTCCAATGGTACTACCACTGTAATATACTGTGGTGAGTGCCATACTTGCCAAGTGTTGAGATAGATTTGACTCTAGCGTAGCGCATGAACGTCCTTAAGGATGCAGCATTATCCAACCTAACATACTATAATTAATGTAAATAAATTATTAACGCAATTTCTGGCGTTTTTTACGCATAACGATCCAACACTATACACGTATATATAATAAAATAAAATAAATGAAATTGAAACTTTAATTAAAAATCAATTTTACCTTAATTGTCATTCCATATAAATCAATAACACCCCACACGTTATGAGCAACTTTAAACGCAGCAATACCTTGATCCAAGCCATTTATAAAATAATGTAGATTTCCATTTGATTTACGCATCATACCAACACGATCACCTTCACGTAATTCATCTAAATTGAATTCACCATATTCACGTCGTGTACCTTTACCATTCGTTAAAATACCACAACCTGACATCATAATTGTACCACTACGCATGTTTGTCATTGTCGCTGGAAATTCTAAAGTTGCTGGATTATGCGTTGTAACACCAACCTTTTTAGAAATATTTAAAATTAGAAATATAAAATTATTCTCTAAACTTTTCTCGGATCTTTTTTCTTTTGTAGAGACAAAAAGTTCTACACCGCAGAGATACTACAGCCTTAGATCGGAAAGCATAAAAATTAGTACTGGGAGTAAACTTTAGGACTAAGACAGGCAAACGTCTCAACGGACTAAACATTAAGATTACCACCGGAATCCGACTATAAATAAATTTTAAGCCGTCACTTTTGGAATAATATAATCAGGCAGATTATACCACGGTCCTTTTACTGTGTTATAAGGTTATTGAAAATCCTAAACTCCGTGGCTAATGTCCTCGTCTTATAGACTTATATGTAAATCTATTAACGAATTGAATGTCAATATAAAACAGATACGCTTTGCTAAATTCTAACGTTGTCTAATTTGAGTTGTCAAAGTGTTAACAGAATATTTACCAAATCATTTCTGTTTATTTTTTGTGAAAAAATTATTAACTACATACTTCAATACTCCCACTCCACTTTTCCACTAAACGATCAATTCGTATTTCAAACAATTCATCATCTTGTAATGGACGATTTGTCATCACAACACCATTGTTGAATTCATCTAATGGCCGTCGACGTTCTGCTGATCGGTAATTTGCAGTTAATTTAACTAGTGAACCACATCGTACATGGAAACGAAGGCGATCTCTTGGTGATGTTACTATGAAATATTTATAAGAAATTAGTAAACTAAACCTGTAATAAAGACAGTTATTTGGTACACGCACTAAGGTTTAATCACTTATTACATAGTCGGGGCGAAGAACCTATTTAAACTGCAGTTAGTAACATTTTAACCTATAGTCTAAGAGCCCGTGATCGCCAGACCTTCGTTATTTTATAAAAACTGAATTTTATTTATGTTACTTGGGTAAATATTAAAAGATGTTTCCTAAGTAGTCAGACAGTTTCATCAGTTCTAACATCTTGCCAGAAAAAGATGAAGGTCAGCCGTAGAAAACGTATGCGAGAGAGAAAGTTTTTTGAATTTATTGGATAATTTCATTATATAGAATTATTTATGACTAAAAAAAAGCTAATTTCCTTGGAATATATAAATATTCCAAGAATATATAAAAATATATAAATATATAAATATTCCTATTTTATTAATAAATGGCATAGGTCAAGGGGAAAGGAGGGCATAGAGAAAGAAGAAAACACAAAATATAAAATATCTGTCTTAATATTAGAACAATTGAAAAATGTATTAGAAGTAAAGTTGTAGAAAATCATGTTTGCTACAATTCATTTCATTATAATTTTTGCTGAAACTCAAATGCGTACAGAGAAATTTAGAATTTTAACTTTAAATCTTAAATTGTAAATATTAGTGTAACAGAAAAAATAATAATAAACAAAATTATAGTAAAACTAATTTTCTACGACTTTACTTCTGATAAATTTTTCCAATATTAAGGGAGATATGCCAAATTTTGTGTTTCCCCTTCCCGCTAAACCCCCCCCCCCCAGTCCTCTTGTACGATGTTACCCATTAACGAACTTGACCTTACTCTATTAAACATCGCATCGATAATATAATAGAGTTGAAGTGTTATAATTTAGTTTATTAGTGTATCGATAATATAATAGAGTTGAAGTGTTATAATTTAGTTTATTAGTGTGAAATAAAAGGTTTAAATTATATCTTAGTCTTTCTCACTTAAAAAGATAGAAATGTTCACCAGTAAATACGACAGCTATCAGTTTGATAAACATAAACACATACATTGCTATTTCAAATCCGATAAATAAACATTGGCATATACGACGGCGGACGTGTCAAATTCAGTGACATTAGGCACATTATATGACTAACTAATAACGTAAAACGCTTACGCGTGAACCCTTTCAGGGTGATTTCAAGTTTTTTACCTTTTACTCAGTTTTTTATCAATGATAAGTTATTAAAAATTTAAATTTTTAAATTTAAATAAATGTGCGTATACCCACAATATTAGATATAAATTGTTTTTTTCTAGTCTATTGTATAAACTTGATATAATCAGTTATTTGATGACAAAAATATTAATGAAAACTGCTAGCGAATGAAATTTTAATAATCAATTAGAAATATTAAATCTAACTGATTATCAACTTTATGTTTTAAGACTCGTATATACAATAACCCATGTATGTAGTAGTACTTACTATATGGTCAGTTGGTATAGGAAAGAATATCCCAACATTAGGGTGCCGATTATATTGATTCTCTCTCACCTCCGAACATGCATGTAATACTCCTTCCGAGTTACCTCGCCCGTACTGTATATGCTTGAGATCCGTAGTGGGAACATAAACTGGTTTACTCGTGTTATTTATGTAATAAAAAAGCATGTAGACTTGTAGAGCTGACAATATTTCGTTCGGAGGATAGAGAACACGAGATTCTATGTCTCACAATGTTGGAACAGCTTCCACTTATAGAAACTGACTATATAGTAGTATTACATATATGCAATAACCAAAGAACGTTGCTATCGTCTAAATGGCGTTCTAGCTTGGAATGGATCAAGGTAGTTGGCAATAGTTAACGACAGCGTTGTTGTCTATAAAGACCTAATGACACAGATCAATTATTTGTAGTACATAAATACGTATTTCGAGTACAAAGTAGTCATCCATTTACTTATTTGGTGACTGTATCACGAATATTTTAAATTTGGATTTCTCTTTATTTACCCAGTCCAAAAAATCCAAGAGTTTTGAAAATTAGTATGGTTGTTCGTTGGAACCTATAGTACAACACAATCAAAGCCCTGGAAATGGAAACGAGGCATGGATGAAATCCTCGAATCCATCATGACAAATGACCCGGCAGCTCATGACTCAATCATGAAAACCATATTTTGTAAATGTACAGGTAAGGTCGGGATAACATGCACTTCAGTCTGTGGTAATTGTGAGGGAAGCTGCACGAATAGGCCTCCATCAGAAGGCAAGGAGTTCGATGAAGATATAGTCGAAGACACAGACTTTTGAGTTCCCACAAAAATAATTTGATTTTGCTTATTATGGTGTTGGTAATTGCCATAATTTAATTTAAATACACTACATTTTCTGTCAATGAAACCACCGCCCATCACCCACTCTCCAGGGCTTTTAAAATTTTGTACTGTACCACTTGGATTTGTTCTCCTTAATATGTCTTATTTGAATAGGAAATATACAATTTGTGGAATGTAGTGTGTGTAGAAGGTAACCAGCTGATTGCGTTTGACCATAATCAGTTTTAATCTTGACACTTACTTTTTATTTAATTTAATTTTATAAATTTTAATTTATTTTTGAAATTTTAATTTGTAATAGATTCATTATTAAAATTCATAGCTTGTGTACCAAATTTATGTATTAGAAGGGAACCAATATGTGAACGACTACACAACAGTGATTATCATCATGACGAGCCATCGGGTAATTGTGTATATAGTAGCTTTTAAATATATCATTGAAAAAAATGTTTGTACTTACTCATATTATCAGCACCGCTAGCTGGTATTAAAACATTATTGTTGTTTGCATTTTCTATTGGCAAATTTAAACTTACATTCCAATCTTGTCGTAAATCCAAACTAAGCTCACTCAAATTAGACGCCAAACTCATACCTTTATTATTATGAATTATGATAAAAATTTTTACTAAATCAAATTAACTAATTTATTGTTTATGCGAAACTAAAAGATAATTTTAAGACTATTCACGTTCTTAACTATAAATTATATATAGTTAGATACAGGGTATTCGGCAGAAACACGACAAATTTTAATATAAAGAATCATAGTTTAAGAGTAAGTGGCATGTAGGCTTACGGTCAGTGCCCCCTTTATTATAAGGACACGTAGGGCACGAGCCCAGGGCCATCGGGCTGATAGAGACCCCAAAATGCCGAAAACCATACCTATATATTTTTAATCTCACTAATTTAATCAATTTTTAAAAAAAATTGATTTCTTAGTTTTAATACTTAATAATTGTTAGTATTTTTAAGACAAACAACTTTTATTTTTTCGAAAACCAAATGGATTCGATTTGACAATTTATTAAAAAAAATGTTATTTTAAAATATATCCGCCGCTCAAACGATATTCTAAAATGTGATCTAAGGTTCAAAATGGTTGGGGTCACCTAACTTGAAAACAATCACTGTCCGAGATTGAGATTCCACATTGAATGCGGGGAAAGTCTAATAGGATAGCTCAACTCGATATGAATATGCCTGCTACTAACTCTTGGACAATCAGAAATCATAACATCACCTTCATACTTCGCATAAACATCAATTACCTAATTTGGGAGTTATGAGCTAATTACAAAATAATATTTGTAAAAAATTGTTTTTAATGAAAGAATAAATCTAAGATAAGTATAGTCCAAAAATTCGAATTACAAGATGGTCCATCAAAAATGACACATTTTTTTCATAGAAAAAAATATTGTGTTGCCTAATAGAATTTGTGGGAAGTAAACCATGTTTATAGGATAAAACTCACGAATTGTTTTTAAATTTTTGTATTTTAACCCACAGATAAGATGGTTTTTCTGTGGGACCATTTTGAAACAAAAGTATGTGTCATATATGACATTTACTGCTACTTTTGATTTTTTCATGCACAAACATTTCAATTCCTTAGATTCAGTTTTCCCACATTAAAATATACTGCCAATTAAGACGATCGATGCTCTTAATAAGTTTGAACAAGTATGGCGCGCAGTTTAGTTCTCAGTTCAGTATTACGGCGCTGTCTTCGACAAAGTCTAACTCTATATTTTGAAGTTTTTTCATAAGTATTAGCTATCCATAGTATGGAGGTCAGTGATCTACACGGTCAGCTTTGAAACGTCACGGTTTCAGCAGGAACTCAAACCGGTTTTTTGACAAACCTAAACGTACGTGGACCATGGACTCGTGTGAACATATGTCCTATTGTCAAGTTTTAATCAACGAACATATATCAGATAAAGAAGGGACATTTATTGGCGATATTTTGATATTTTTGAAATCATTTCGAAAATGTAGAGTGTGTTTGAATACATTAACCGATATATGATAAGGATTGGTATTTAAATATAAATACCAATTTTTACAGTGTATTTGTATTTAAATTATTTTATACGAGTCTGATATTATCATATTTATTTGATTTTAAATTTTGTTAACATGTATTTTCTATATATTTGTGAATTAAATATTGCCTGCTATGTATCGGTTAATGTAATGAAACACATTCTATACTTTCTGAAGGTTAAATGCAATAACTCCAAAAACGGCTAAATAACAATACTTGCTTATTTATGTACGCTGTTTTAATCTTTGAGAATTCCAGCCATAAGCGAGTATCAAATATGTCACTCACTTACGGTAGTTTATAACTACTGCTAATGTCGGCAGTACACACTAAGGCGAGGAGCCACGAGTGGACTGTGTACACTCTCGCCTGTGTACACTTTCTTGGCCAGAAATTATATTGGTATACATGAAAAATGATATTTTTAAATTAAAAATTACGGAGCAGTAATTTTTTTATTAAACTATTAAAAATTATTATTATTCAAATGCGTAATCACACTAAGAGAATAAAAAAAGTATTCATAAATTTATAGTTTTTAATTTATTTTCGTGTTATACTATTAAGATTAATGGGTACAATTAACACGGTTGGTAGTTGAATATTTAAAAATGGCGATCAAATGTACTCACCACTCGTTTTCTTTGACTCGTGTTATAAAAACCGTCTTTTAATGGAGCGTAGGCGAGGCGAAGCGAGTCGATACAAGGCAGATCGAGCGCTGTGAGTACACTCTCGTGCTCGTTATTTTTTGCCTTGCCTCGCCGAGTGTGTACTGCCGGCATAACAGGTTGTACTGTGAACTAACTAACTTTAGCCATATCTAGTTTAACCCTTATATGACATACTTCACTGATGCCACACGGAGAAGACTTCAAGACTTCAAAATTTCTCTTGAAAATTTTCGAACATATTTCTCACCTTTAAAAAGATGCCTTTTCAATACTTTTATGAAAAATTTAGGGTTTGGCTCTAAAGATAGATCACTTCAAGATAGTCTTGGTCCCATAAGTGAGTTGAAAAAAAATTTATTCTAAGATATGAATAGTGAGATTTTCAAGGAAAAAATTACACTGGGTGAGATAGGAAGATTATCATGTGCATGCTAAAATACCATGATCTTAAGAAAAGAATATGGTCTGGGTCAACATGGAAGAACATTTAAAAATATTCTATTGAATAATAGTTGGGGTCAATATGGCATCCACTGTCATTTAAGGAGTAATATAGGCTAGGAAGGCAATCATGAAACCTAATTTGTTCAAACAAAAATGGCGAGAGTGCGCGATACAACAGTTATTAGGAGTCTTATATGACACATCCTTGATATTTGAGGATTAAACCTTATAAAAATTTACTCCGCTATACGTTATGTATCTAAACGTACAAACACCACATATTTTCTTTGTTTGTATCTGTAATTATGCCCATTTCATTTTTGATGGACAATCTTATATTATTTAAGATGACGCATTAGTTACATTCGAATAAATCAGAGATATTTTCTTTCATAAACTGTAAATCTAAATGATAATATTTCCATTATCTCCCTAAAACTATTATAAATCTAAATTTGTGGAAGGTAGAACTAAAGGAACACAACTCATATGGCACTTCAGCTGCAAAAGTGTCCAACTAAAAGCGTAAAATAGTAGTTCAAAAAGATACCTGAATGGCGCAATAAGGCAATAAGGCAAAAGGGTTAGATGTATAGATGTTAGAGGATGACTAGAAAATATAGATACGATTTAAGGTATACCTTTAAATCTGAATATTACACATAAAGTTGATTACAATTATAATGAAGTACTAATTTTATATAAAAACAAGTAATGTAACAACTAACTTAGTTAATTATTTGAATATCCAGTATATACTGAGTTTATGGCAAATATTTTCAAACAAAAGTTGTTTATTTTAAAAAGATTTTCTGTTATTAAATTTTTGTTATATCTCTTACGGTTTTAAAGATAGACAGTTTTGCCCATTTTGCCCAAACATGGTCCGATTTCGCCCATTAACGAATTTGACCTTACTTTTATGCTCTAGAACACAGAAAAAAATTCAGTTTGGTATCTCTTTCCGTTCTTGAATTATTGTGTTCACAGACGGACAGACAGACAGACGGAAATGGACTAATTAGGTAATTTTATGAACACCCTGTATATCTATAATATACTGGGTATAATTAGTACAAATAGTAAGTTATTCTGTTATAAACTTGCCATTAACTGAATTTTGATGTTTTGTTTAAAGAATATTTAAACTAGTCAACAGACTTTTTCCGTTTAATTCTGCCATACTCTAACAACTATTGCTTCAGCAACGCCATCTTAATTTAACACTCGTTTTCTCGGACACTTTTATTATACGGAGTCGATGTTTCTCACTTCTACCTTCGATATCTAAATTGAAACATAACGAATCATACAGAAGCTGATAAGAGTTCTAGCAATAACCGATTGAAGCCAATTCAAGAACAAAATCTTAAATAATTTTGCACGGATAAAGAGAGCTAATGAATAAAATAATTTATAAACAATTAACATACTCATTCCAGTAACTTCATTGTCTAAAGTTAATTGTGAACTTTCGCCACAACTTAGAAAATCATCATTATTGTGTTCAAGTGGACCAGCATTATAAATTGAAACTTGTACACATTTCCCATACATATCTATAACGGCGTACAATGTTGTGGGTAAATCTGTTGCAGCAACACCTTGTGATATACCGTTGATAAATATTAACAATTCATTCTAGGGAATAATTTTTTTTAAATTATAATTTGAAAATAATCATAGAAATGGGTAAAACAAATTCACATAGTGTAACATATTACTTTGGTGTATATTGAAATGTCACAATAGCATACAAATGCCATTCTCCAGTACGGTTACGAAGACAAAGTGTGAAAACACAAGCGCCTACTATATAGACTAACACGTCATTGAATTTATTAATTAATATTAATATGAAACAATTAACTCATAACCAGGTATCGAATTCTTGATCTCAGGATATTGAGCCCAGTGCGCTAAACGTTACAGCATCACGAATGATTAGCTTAATAAGTCGAATAGGTTACATGCGTTTTGTTCCCCGGACAAAATATTCCCAGACTAAATATCCCCGACCGATGAAGTGAAAGATTGTAATACTCGGTTGTAACAGTTACCTTATTTAATTTTAATAATTTTTGACACTATATCTCAAATATATAGAGCGCCTTTTAGTGCGGAGGCCCAAAAACACGCAAACCCGACCAACTCAGGGTATGACCGATGAAGTGAAAGATTTTTGTACTCGTTTGTAATAGTTACCTTATTCAATTTCAATAATTTTTGCCACAATATTTGAATCATATAGAACGCTGTATAGTGCGAGCGCGCAAAAACGCGCAAACCCACACAACTCGAGGTTTTTTTTTTTCATTATCAAAAGATATGTCAGGGGATATTTTGTCCTTGGGATATTTTGTCTGGTGATATTTTGTCCTGGGATGTTATATCGGGGATAATTTGTTTTAGGATCAACACGCCTGCTACGTATATAATTGACAATATTACTTTGAAGTCAATTACTAACTCATTATTCCAACATACTCTTTTTGTGTGTACTTAAACGTCACAATATATACCAGTGCCAATCGTCGGCACAGTTACAAAGAGACAAGTATGAAAGAACAAGCGTCAAACCATCATAACCTTTTCAAAGAAAAATTATTATACACAAAACGCCCCACAATTTTTTTATTTTTTACTTTTTAGCCTGTTGTCTACTAATAAAAGCGTAAGATAGATTTAGATTTTTTGAAAAAAAAATATTTTTTTTTAAGACTAAAACAATTAATTTAATTTTTCATATTTTACCAATGCTTCCACCAAATTTGCAATTTCTATTTTGCGGCATATTTTCTAATTCTATTGTGAGTTCATTTGGATGGTGTTATGTTATCAGAATAGCATACATTTACAAACTTTTAAATAAATACGACAGAACTGGGTGAAAAGTCAGTTGCAAGATTTGCTTACTTAGTTGTTACAGGTTAAGCTAATAAAAACGTTTTAAAAAAGCTGTAGAGTTAAGGAATATTCGGTAAAACTGCTTTCAATCCACTAAAATGGGATAAATTTTCAGTACAATTAAATTTTTTTGGATCAACTTTGAAAGATAAGTAAAAATGGGTTTGAGTAAAATTCAAAATAAACAAAACGGTAAGTAATCGCGCAATTAATGTCTCGCACGTCAATAATTAGCGGATATTTTAACTAAAAACCTAAAACTACAGTATTCTTCTATTTTAGTTAATTCTTTGATGATTAATTCACGAAAAATTCATGAGCGGACCCATTATCTATTAAAAAAGGTTAAAAAAACACACATTTGTTGTTCGCATTACACCCAAACGATCGCTTTCATTTAATTTATCTAAATCACGTCCATAAAATTCTTTTAATGCTATCCCATCTTTTAATATTGAATTGCCAGACATCACCTGTAATACATAAACAGGTATAATACGAAAAATAATGAACCTTTGCTCCGTTGGAGCTTTGTCCGCGTAAAATGCTAATTATGAAAATGTCAATACCTTTTAACGTTATTATAAACGAACTTCACTACACGTTTGGTGATGAAATAACTCTACGACAAATAGATCCGGAGTTATACCTGTTTAAACTTAGGGCTTATCATAGCAAAGAAACATTTTTTCATGCTTTCAGTTGGAAAAAGTTTGGCGAACAAAATTATTAAAAAACAATTTAAAATAATGTTTTTTTGCTATTTTATCCTAACTAGAAACCGTTATTACTTCAGACTTATTTGTCAGTCAATCCAGACAAAAGTATTTTATTTTTTATAGTTCGTTTCAAAATTCGGGAATGAAAACGTAAAAAGACCTTTTTCTTGATTATATATTATTACATCAATATAATTTAAAAAATTGCAACATCGCAGTAATTTTTACTATAATGACTTCAACGCATACGCCTCACACGGTCTAAATTATATATATAAGAAATACACACTGAAAAATTTAGGCATTCTTTTTTGCTCTTAAAAAATATCTTGCACTACTGTCGAATTCTGAAGGGATGGTATCCTTAATAAATGAAATATCCCGTTGCAGATAAATTTAACCATTTAATTGTATTTATAATTTATATATTAGGACATACCCAAGATCCATGCCGTAACGATACACCTACTGCAGGTAATTCTAAAGTATCAGGATGGCATGAAGTGACACCAATTTCAACATTTCCCGACCATGAATTGACCTATGTAAAAAATAAACTTATAATGAGTATTTGAAACGTGTGGAAATTATTTCAGTAAATTTATGCACCTTTCTATCAATTCGAACTTCAAATAAACAGTCAGATACTAATGGATCATTACTTAAAACTATTCCATGATTGAATTCACTATCGCTACGAACTGCGGTGGTATTATTATTTAATAATGTTACACGTTTCCCACATTTTGGATGGAAACTAGCCATTTTCGATTAATTAATCATAAAAAATAAATATTTGTTATTTATTTATATATTATGTCAAATACTTCACCATTGTTGATGTCTGGTATTTAGGATTGCCAATTTCAAAATAATGAGTAAAAAAAAACATTCAATTTATAAAGTCATGTTCATATCATTCACGTCAAGAATCAAATTAAAAACTTTTCGACAAAATTGTTAAAATAAAGTTAAATGGGTGAGAAAATTTTAATTTGTAAATTATTAAAGTAGAAAACGCTGTCACCAATTTATTAGTGACAAGTAATACATTTTCCTCAGAAAATCCGTACGATTAGTTAACTCATGTTGATGTAGATTACTTGTCGTCGAAATACCTTTTTATATGATAGAAAAGGAATAATTGGTTTAGGCATTGGAGCAGGTTTTTTTAAATTTACTGGTACGTATATTTTGAGTCCTAATGCATCAGTTCAAGTGTCATATCTTATCTAAAAATTATTGTCGACATTGGAATTTAAATAATATTCACAAATTTAGAATATCCTTAGATTTTCAATCGAAAATTGGTTAGAATTTTTTTTTTATAGGCATATGGGAATAAAAATAAGGGGAAATATCTCCGTGTATAAAAATTGTTCCGAAAAATTGAATAAGATATAGATGACGTTACTTTAGTAAAATTCTCAAAGAGTGGGCAGAAATAAACGGAGAAAGTTATTTTACTTATACTTTAAACAAAACAACTTAAAAATTAAGTAAATGGCCAGTTTCTAACAATAAGATAATAACTTACTATTTGTAAATAAAACTTAAAAAACTAATGACGAATTTTTAAAATGAAAACGTAGCATTTTAACTATTACTTTAATAGCTTCGTAACGCTTGTTTTCTGCTTTGGCTAAAAAAGTGCTCTTATGACAATTCAATATGAAAATCTATTATTTTCTTGGTCAGTCTCTAGTGTTCATTACAACCATCAGATTGTAATTTTTTTATGAATTTTTCCAGTTATTCCATCTATGGTTTCTAAATTAACTAATGATTTTCCTACAGTTCTCTGCCCATACTCTTCAAAGTTTTTAAACAATTGCATTTTGTTTATTTTTCGATCGATGTAACCAGCTAGCAATGTAAGACCAGAGATTTGTAGAGTAAGACTGGACAGTGTTACTAGTTACATCTTCATTATTATTGTGATAGTTTTCATGCATAATATTTTGATTCAAAAGTATATCAAAATCTAAAATAATATCTATATTTTTAAGCCATAGTTTAATATATATACGTCTAACCTTAATTACCTATTAGCACCATTCTGGGTACTTATTGAAATACTACCCAACACTTTTATTTGGACACTTATGCAACTAAGATTCAATATGAGATAACTCTCATTACCTTTATTCTCCATAGATAGGAGTTGACGTAAGGCACGAATAAGGGTTATAATAAAATTTATAATAAAAAATCTAATTAATTAATTTTTAATTTTTAATATTTTTAATAAAATACATTTTTTAAACAATATTAAGTGGTTAATGAATTCATACTGAGTTATTTAACAAAAAAAATGGTGAAGTGTTGTGCAGTTATAGCAGAGATTGTTATAGGTTGTTGTAAGAATGGTAGAAAATCAGATCGAAAAAAATTAATAATTTTATTATTAATAATAAATTAAATAAAGACCAATTGTTATGTGATGTGTATTTACAATTGTAAAATAACTACTCTATGTTTTATTTACATTTTTTAATTCGAGGGGACCTCCGCGACAATGACGCCGTCTACAGTCTGTGTCCAGTTTTAATGCCACGAGTTTAAATTACGATCGTTCTCCTTTTATATAGTCTCGTGTGTTGTGCGTCAATTGGTATACTCATGCACACATGCCATATCCGTAAATCGGAATTTAAGTAGAAGTTCAGTGTGTTTACTAACTAGTAACTTGATTGTCAGTGTCAATTGAATTGCATGTGTATTATAATTTAAAGTTTTTTTTCATAAGAATGAACCCTGAAAAATTTAGTTTGTTTGAAAATACGAATTGGTCATCAGCTGAAGAAATAGCATTATTAGAAGCCATCTCTGAATTCGGCTATGGAAATTGGTTAAATATTTCACGACGAATGGTAACAAGAAATCCCGATGAATGTAAAGAACACTACAACACATTCTACATAAACAAACCTTCAGAGCTATTACCAAAAATACCAAAAACAAATATTCTAACTCCAAATATAGTAACACCGTATAATTTTCGTTTGAAAAATATCGAAGAACCACCAAGATGTGTACCAAATTCAATTACATACAATAATTTAGCTGGGTATTCGGCAGCACGATCAGATTTTGAACATCCATATGATAGCAATGCTGAAACAATAATCACAAATTTAAGTTCAAGTTATTCGAATTTAGACAAACGCTCTGATGTAATCGAAGATATGTCATGTGCAGTGTTTAAGGCGTATAATAATCGTTTACGTGAACGGCATCGCCGATTAGAGGTAATTCGAGCACATGGAATTGTATCACGTAAACAATTTTTATTTTCTGCTAAATATGAAAATTCATTACCAAGACATACGCTAGAACGATTTCAAGGCTTTACACAATTTTTATCGCCATTAGATTTTGATTTTATTATGCATAGTTTATTTCGACAAGCAGAACTAAAAAATTATTTACATCGGTTAAAAGATTTAAGATTAAAGGGTATTCGAACGTTTCATGGTGCCCGTTTATATGTCAAATTAAAAGAACGCCGTGAAGAATTTTATACAGACGTACAAAATTATTTTAATCGACCTGATATTTCGTTAAATAAAAATATTAATGACTGTGATATTTCGCTTAATAGTATTACAGCACCTAATAGACGGGCAGTAGCTGGTCCATTAGATATAATTGGTTTACCATGTTTTGATCGTTTATCCGACGAGGAGAAACAATTATGTAGTCATGTTCGATTAGTTCCCGAATCATATTTAGAATTTAAAAGAGTTTTAATAGCTGAATGTGAAAAATTAAGTGGTTTAAGACTACAAGACGCTAGAAAAGCTATACGAATTGATGTGAATAAAACAAGAAAATTGTACGATTTTTTAATTGAACAAGGTCTTATTACCAAACCAAGTATCACCTAAAATGGTATTGGAACCTTTCGATGAGTTCGAAATATTTCTTCATTCAAAAAGAAGACTCCGATCAAGTAAGTAGAAGTTAAATTGAATAACGAGAAATATCAAAATCGGAAAGCTATACAAAACTGAAAGTAATTTTTTGTAAATTTTTGAATTGTTTGTAAATAAAGAAATGTATATTTTTTTTAAAACATTGCCTAAAAATTATTTAAAATTTAGTCGTTATTACCATAGGACTAATCTTAGAAAAGGAATCTCCTAAAGTAGAATTTTTGATTTGCCCATAGTACCTATCATATGCCCATGTTTTTTTTGACTAAACATGTTTATAACAAAAAACTAAACTCAAAATCTTTTATTAGTAAATCACTAAACAGCAAAATATAATTAAATAGTTCATTGCAAAAGTGTGGGTCGTTTTGTGTTGAAACATTTAATACGTTACCTACTAATAAAGTTTGTATTTTAGGTTTTTTTTTTAAAACTATAAATCAATTTCATTTATCTATTTAATTTATCCATGCTTCTTATTACTGACCCACCAAGCTTTTATTTCGGTGAATATTATCGAATTCCATCATGAACTCATTTAGATGTGGAATTCATCATCTTAAGTGATTCAAAATTGAATTGGTAAGATTTATTTGACCTGAATAGCTAACAAATGTGTCAAGTTAAATAAGAGCTTGTATTTACATGAGCTGTTTATTTACGTGTCTATACTACTGCTCTGTAATTATTACAATAAAATCGGACGTTTGATTAAAGTAGTTTTCGATAGATATCTTTAAATATTTGTTTATAGGCTAAGAATAACGTTTACTAATTAATTCTGAAGTTTCAGAATTTCTGTTTCTAAGAATCAGACATAATTTATGTTTATACAAACAAGTAAATGTATACCTCTGTTAAACTTACTTATACGTAATTACAGTTTCCCGTGTATAAAAAGTCCTTACTTATTTACTCATTATTAATCCTTCCAATTTTCGACGTAGAGGAATCAATAAATGAACAAGTTAGCTATAACAAAATCGATCAACAATCTTGAGGAGATAAATTTACATATAAAGGGAGAGGGAATTGACGAATATTATGTGAGACAAAACGTCGGGTGTTGGTGAAGGGTTTATTCACATAAGTAATTATACCCAATTAAAAAAATTTTATTTATAGTTATTTAACGATGCAATTTTTTTTAATCAATTAAATATGGACTATCAGTGCCTCCATTTCCTTTACCAACTCCACATTCATTTGCTGTTACAAATTTACTTCGCAATATATGACCAGCTTCTTTGTTATAGAAAATATTATTTGAATTGCTAAAAGTATTAAAAAAAAATTAATTAACTATACAATGAAGTTAATTTAAATTAAATATACCCTATGATTACACCAAATATCCCTAATTCAGAGTTTAAATCTGTAGTTTCCATCCTATCTGACCGAGTCAAGTAACCTTGAGTAATTGGTGACGATATTTTGTCCATTAATATCCATGCTGCCCGGTCACTATTATCTTTGATACGTGGCAAAACATCACGGATATTTTCGCCAAAAATATTATTACCTCCACCGTCACGCTGAGATTTTAAGACATACTTTCCAGGATTTTCCAATGCCATTTGAATTGCTTGTTCACCATATTCATCAAAATCTAATGAATATAAACCAGTAAATGTTTCTCTTATAGATTGAATTGTTTCTGGTGATTTTAAATATTTTTCCAAAATATTTGGTTGTGCTAATTCTTGTTGTATTTTTTTAGTACCAGCCAATTGATATTGTATTGAAGGGCATTTAATAGCTAACGAACGTTCCATTAATAATCTTGCATTCCATTCTCTTTTTGAATGATACTGTTCCGGAGTAAAACCTGTTCGATAATATACTACAGCAATTTCAAAATCGTCGCTAAAAATAATATTTAAATTATAAAAATTCGAATGGTGAGTTAACAAATCGGCGGGATTTTGTTTATTGCAATCTAAAAAGTCTATCCTGATGCCTGCAGAGCAGGCACAGTTTAGAACACGCAAAAAGGGTCGAATTGTTCCGAATCTGAATTGGAATAATAGATGGTAGTTCCTCTTTTGGTATACTACAAAGCATTTGTGGATTAAACCTGACCATTTTAGATTCTCTTGAAATTTTTCGAAAATATACTCTGACAACCTGAATTTATACCTATAATTTTTCATATTAGTTCAATTATATAATTTCATTTTAGTTTATGAGCTTTAAAGCGATATATGGGAAAAATAAGAATTATAGACGGTTGTTAGGCCTCTGAATTTCAGGAACCAAAAAAGCTCTGAAGCTAATTTAAAACGTGAGATCCACCATCTGATGGTACGAACTAAGTTTCAACATTTCAACTTTAATAGTTTCCAATTTATGTAACCCCAATAATCGACATTGTGAGGACTGAATGACTGACTCACTCATCATCAATATTTTAGGGTACTTCCAGTTATCCTTGTTTTTTTGGAAGGAAGATAGTTCTTGAAATCACCCAGAAAAGTCTGAAAACCGGATATTTTTACCTGGAAAATGATAATTTTTACAGTAAAAATTACAATGTTATTCTTATGGAAAAATGTTTTCTACATGGTACTTTTATTTGAATAGTCTTATTATTTTTGTAATGATAAATTGTGATCTGATTTAATGATCATAAGATAATCATCAATATTCTAGACTGAAACCACCCAGATAAGTCTGATAACCAATTTTAAATTTAACAATGCTAATCTTATGGAAAAAAATATTTAGGGCGGATCTTATGTTCTGATTGGTCATCAGATATTCTGCTTACTTAAATTTAATGCAAAAAATTTCGTCCATACAAAAACTTTTTAGAAAGGTAAACAATAATTCTATTATGTAGTGAGTATAAAAAACTTTGCAAAAAGTAATGATTTTCGGCCAAACAAAATGTGAGAGTGGTCAAGTTTTTGCATACAAAAAGTATTTAGTGATATCCTAGCAAAAACAAAAAGCTTCGCCTTCAAAATTAGTGAAATCTGTGTAAGGGCCAATAGCCCAGTAACCATGTACATCAGCTTATGCGCTAAATCCGGTATGTTGTGATTTTTTTGTTGTTGTTTATGATGTTGGTCCAATGAATAATCCCAAGTTTTCGACCTCGAGCGCCGAACGCAACCATCTCAAGAATCCAATACCTATAGAGTACGTTTTCAAAATAAACAGAATTTGCTATAATTTGATATCAAGATCGTCCCTGTGGGTCTAATAGTTTTTGAAATACAGCTTTTCAAAATTAATAGATTTTTTTCTAATTCGGAAATTTATAGCAATATCTTGTTGTTCTGTGAGAAATTCAACTCTGCAGTCCTATTTTCTTTGGAAAATAAAGCACCCCATCCCATAGTTCAATAAACTCTGAAGAGGTTTGAGGAGTCTCACAGATGATCCACCCTGTACATATTTCTCATTTATACGAAACTCTGTTCTTTCATTCTTTGTGTTACGTTATCGAAGCTTTGACTGTGTGCTGCCTGGCATATTGTCGTATGAGGCCCGGTTTCAGACTGAATAGCACTTCAGCCCTGAAACAGTGCTCGAGGATTAACGTGACCTTTCTATCACCAAAAGAAATAGTTCGAAAAGCTGAAGAATAGGACACCACAATGTTCCTATGTTTGAATTTCACTCCCTGGTAGTTCTGACCAACTGCTGTTAGCATCGATTCTCGTCCAATCTGTAGAGGCATGTAGCTGTTGACAATAGCTTCTCCAACCTGCCCACTGCTGATGAACAAAATGAAATCCGTTGTGGAAAATGGAAGGAGCTGCGAAAACCAGTGAAAGAGTTTTTCAGTATCCGATTCATCTCTGGCTAGTTGTTGCAGCGTTAACGTCGCAGTATGTTTCCACTTCATTACAGATATTCTATAGATACACCTTCCCATCACTAAAATTTTGACATGGATGGAGAGGAACGGAAAGAGGGGGTTCATGGTTTTAATACGTTCAGTCAAAGCTTCGATAATGTAATTAACACAAAAAATGAAAGAACAGGGTTTCGTATAAATGAGAAATATGAAGTATGTAGAGGGTGAGTCATCTGTGGGACTCCTCAAAACTCTCCACAGTTCATTGGAATATGGAAGGAGTGCATCATATCCAAAAGTAAATAGGCCTGCAGAGTCGAATTTCTCACAGAACAACAAAATTTTGCTATAAATTTCCGAATTAGAAAAATCGATAAATTTTGAAAAGCTGTATGTCGAAAACTATTAAAACCACAGATACAGTTCAAATCCCAAATTGTAGCAAATTTTCTTCAGTTTGAAAACGTACTCCATAGTTATTATCCATAAACTAGCCCTTCAGGATTAAAATCGCCAATAAATGAAAAAAGTGAGAAAATTTCGCGGTTTTTTTGATTTTTCAGAAGCCATTGGGCCAACATCATAAACAACTCATAAAAGAAATCATAACTACTGGATTTAGCGCAAGGTACCCCATATGTCAAATGACCCCATGTCATATGACCCCATATGTCAAACGACAGGGTACTACAACTCATTTTAACAAAAGTGAGAAAATGATTGGTATATATTTATTGTATAAGTTTCTCAGGTGCAGGGTATTTCGTGTTTAACTTGCCAAGTGGTTAGATTTTATTATATTTAATATACAAAGGTAAAAACTTGCCATGTAAAATATGAAATACCCTGCACCTGAGAAACTTACACAATAAATATATACCAATCTTTTCCTCAATTTGTTAAAATGATTTGGCCCTTACATAGATTTCACTACTTTTGATCGCTCGAAAAACTTGACCTCTCTCACATTTTTGTTTTTGGTCGGATAATAAAATAACATGTAAATTCAGAATGCCAGAATATGTTTTTTGAAAATTTCATGAAAATCTAAAATAGTCTGATTGAGTTCACTTTCGTTTGAGGTCTTCCTTATTTTCCAGATCCACTTTCAATAGGTATTAGGTATGAGTCTTAAATGCTCTGTGATAAACCCCAGTTTTTGTAGCTTTTTTGATTAAAGTTCTCGAGAAGATTCTTTGCTTGTCTGAACTAAGGTTTTGGTACTCACATCAATAACTGTTTATCTGGACCCAATTTTGCAGTATCTGCAATTTGTGTTAATGTACGACGTATAACTTTTAAATTCTGATTTAATTTATTGATTTCATATTCGAGGAAACGAACATCACAAATATTTACCGCAAATTCATTAATTACAAACAAAATCACTGATTTTTTATTATTATACATTACCCATGCTTTTATTAAGCCTAATGTTGTCTCCGTTAACGCATTATTTTGGGGTAACTAAAAAAAATTTAACAAAAATTATAAATAATCTGTTTACGTTAATTAATTTTCCAATGAATTTCGAGGATAGATAGTCCCAAAAGAAAAAATCAAATATAAGCACATTAAGACAATTTTAGGAATAAAATTTTACAACGGTAGCCAATTCATAGTATGTGATGATATGCATCTGTGATCAATTTCATGCAAATGTCCGTTTTCAAGGAAAAGATAAATAGTCAGAATTTAGAGTCTTTAATTATTTGCTTATCTCACCAATATTAATTATTAAGTTTTAAGATTTTTTTTCTCATGGGAGAAAAAGTAAAAAATTTGTTAAATAGAAATGTCATTTTGATTTTGTTGCTAGGATATGTATTAAAGTTACTTTTTCTCCCATGGGAAAAAAATCGACTTTTTCTCTCAAGGGAGAAAAAGTACTACTTTAGTATCTATTTGGAGGGAGTAAAGTTGTTATTTTAGTCCCAAAAGTGCAAAAAATGGTATATTTAGCGGAGTCCTCAGGAACAAACTTCACTGCGGGATGAAAAGAGTCACTTTAGTCCCACGGTTAATAATATACTATTTTTAGTAAATGTAACTTAAATTAATTTTCAAATTATTTTATTAAAATTTTGTTGATTGTCATTTCCATAGTAACTATAATTACTAATATTTTTTTTACAAATTAATTGTCATTTTCATAGAAACTGTAAACAATTGAAAAAAAATCATTGTAATTTTGATATTAACCAATTGAATGAATCGCAGGATTATTATGAACCAATCAGATATAATCAAAGTTAAAACACGCCCTACCGCTATATTCATTAACGCTACAAACTTCCGCTACAATTTTTAACTAAGAATTGACTATACCCTCAACCGCGGCTAAAGAAGTTTTACTTCAAAAAATTCGCATTCGTAAAGCACTCTTCAAATAAAAAAAATACATTACAAATAAAAAAAATAGAAGTTTAATGTGTATTGTTAGCGCTAGATATTTACATTGACAGTATATGTTTTATATAAACTGTACTATATGCCAAGTACAGTTTGATAGGCCCCGAACTACGATGGCAGAGAAGCGCCTATCAAAGGTATCTCTACTCAGTATCGAAAGTGATTTACTCCGACAGCTGGATTTTACTGAAATTATTGATGATTTTTCGTCAATAAAAGCTCGCAAAATTCCATTCACCTAATAATACGACATACTAATCACATTCACTTTTGTCTATTTCCCGTGTTTTACCATACTTTCATCAGTTAGTTAAAAGCATTTTATTTATGATAAATAATTGAAAAATTGTAAAAAAGAGTTTTTTTTTGTCTGATTTCAAAAATTATTCAGGACCTACACTTTTTCATTACCCCAGGGCCTCCCAACCTTTAAATCCGGCCCTGTTTCTCTGTGCCCTCCTTGAGAACAACCTGTCACCCGAAGGCGAGACGTCTCCGGGTAAGAGGTGCTATTTTAAGCAAATGAAGCTATAGGATTCTGTTGAGGCCAGACGCCACACAGAAGGCCCACAACTTCAATGCCGGGATTGCTCGCAGGATCGATGGATCCAAGCCAAGGATCAATGGCAGACCGCGAGATACACAGTATTCGACCAGCGTTTCCACCTCTATTGGAGGAGGAGGTGATTCTGAGTCGTATGAAAAATACGCTGAGCATATAATCACTCTTCTCTCTTGTTCCAGGAGATTAACCTGTACCGAGGCCACTGCAATATCTCTACCACACAAGTGCGGAATAGGTACTGCGTCAAGATCCCTCTGGGATTATTAGTCGCGTAAATAACTTTAACCCTCAACCCATTTAGACCTCAAATGCCGTTCACAAATATATATATATATATATATATATATATATATATATATATATATATATATATATATATATATATATATATATGGTTCTTGGACCAGAGCAATGTTAATATTGACGGAAGCTAGCTTTTTGCTCAAAATTGCTGCGGCTGCTCCGCTGTGATGTCAATTTGAATGAAACTCACCATAATTAATTAATTTTGATGTATATAATTAATATGATGACGTATTATAAGTAAAGCATAAGCTAAGAACTATAGTTTTAAAATGTATTGTACTACAATTTCTGTAAAATATTGTTGATAAAATATACTTATTCTTACTTACTTATCAGCTGCAGTGTATATTTTTTAACAAGAAAATAATTATTTGTAGAGAATATTATTTTTATTAATACTTTTAATTTCAGATACTGAGGAAGATTTAACCGGAAATAAAATAAGGATTCGACGTCTAAAATATAATATGTCTTCATTGGATTCTTCTAGTGAAAAAGAAGGAAAGAACAACCCGATAATGTTGGCAAAAGAGAAAAGAAAAGTAACTAATTCTAACTAAAACTTCAATATATTCTTTTCTGATTTAATTTTTTTTATTATTTGATTTTATAGATGAAAGTAAAGTAAAGAAGTTTATAAGCGATAAAATCATGAAAGCTTATCAAGAAAAGCGTGATAAAGAATAAGGAGAAGAAAATGAAATTCTGCGAAATTGTTCCCTGCGGAACAAATTTTCTTATTAGTAAAAGATATACGTTTTCGACTTTTGTCTCTAGTATAATTCGAAAATTTTATGAGTTAATAATTATAATCTCGATTCATGATTTAATAATAATTAAATGTATTACTTACGTCGAAAAATATATCTCCTCTTCTTTCGTATCATGTACTTTACAAAACACAAAGCGGCTGATGTTTTTTGATTATTTTTTATCTATAATCACCACTTTCGCTTTTTAGTTATAAAAACCAAACAAATTATTTGATAAATGTTATTTAATCATAAAAATCAAATAAATTTGAAAAATATGTTACTTTCAGTTGTTTTATGTTTACACAAAATAAAAGTTTCACATTTAGCGCTCAATATAATTAAAATATATTTATAGTTCATTTATTCCCACTTCCGTAAGCATAGGCATTGCTAGTCACTAGTGTATCAAAAATTGTACAATTTCTCAACTAAGGGATAATTTATTAGGCCATTATTTTATATTATAGAGTAAACAGTTTATGGATTGTTAATGAACTCAGTAAAGATTATTAAAATAATCAAAGAGAACTCTAGGTTTTTTTGAAATTATATTTCAATTTTTGCCCCTATTCCTAGAACATTTGTTTGTATTTTATAAATACGTATTTCGACTACAATGTAGTCATCATCAGTATGAATTAGCTAATCGTAACTATCTCTGGGATATGGATTCAGAGATATGTTGCTTGTTGCTAATTTGGTGCCTGTGTCGTGACACAGGCCTGTGTCGTGCCTGTGTCGTGATAAAATTTGGAGGAAGCAAAAAGTCTACCGAACTACCGTGCGAAATATTATTTTTGTGAGTATTTTGTTTTTTCTATTGGATACCATCATTGTGGACACTCTGATATTACTTACATTTTTTAATTTTTCATGATGTCCCAATTCTGTTAACACATATCTATGTAAGTCGTACGTTTTTTGACCGATGGTAGCTAAACTACATGAAATTGTATTCATTTCAATTTGCTTAATGTGAGAACAGCATTTGATATCCATCACGTAATCTGTTCGAAATAATCCCAACGATATATCCTGCAGAAACATTTCTTATTAAAAAAATTTAAGAATGATATTATTCTATCTAAATTTGAACTCGATATCTCAAATTGTTTTTAATTATCGTATTGTCAAACGGATAGGCAAATGGAAATCGCTTGTTTCACGCATTTTTTTTTTTAAATTTGTATAGAGACAGTTCACATATTACGTCACACACTAGGAAGAGGGTTGGTTTTGCAAAGATGTGACTAATTGTGACATACTCTTTTTTTAGTTCGTAACCCATGTGAACTTATTAGTTCGTAACCCATGTACCCTAACCCATGTGAACTTATTAGTTCACATATTCTTTTTCTAGTTCGTAACTCATGTTACGAACACATATTACGTCACACACTAGGAGGAGGGGTGGTTTTGTAAAGATGTGACTAATTGTGACATATACTTTTTCTAGTGTAGTTTATCGACATTATGTATTAAGTTAGTTGTTTTTGATATTTAATTATATTTTGTATAGATGGCACTACATACTGCTCGTATTATAGTCTGGCAGTTGTGTTTTGTATTTGACTTTTGAACTAATAAGTACATTGACAAATTAACTTCTGATTAATACACTCCCGTTCAAAAAAATGAACAGACCTGAACCGAATCAGTCTCTCACAATTTGGTTATTCTTGTAGTAAATGTTTTTTACAGATACAACATATTATTTAATTTTTAAATGTAAGAGACAGATATAACACTTAATATGTATTTACATTACATATGTTTTTTAAATGCTTACTCTATCACTGACACGTGTATATATAAAATTTATGCAAAAAATATAAATTCAATTCGCACTTCCATTTCTTTTTAACACACTTAAAAAAAAATACTATTTATCTTTGTTTATAAATAAATAAAATTATACATTATACAGAGAGTTACAAAAGTAAGGAGTTTTATGAAATGTAAGATAATTAACATTTCAGGTCTGTTGATTTTTTTTTAACGGGAGTGTACATTGAAAAACTTTATTTAGATGTGTACCTAAATGTGTGACAAGGGGATAACTTGCCAAAAAAGGCGTAACTTTATATATGCCCCATAACTTTCTCAAACTATTACAATTTGTGTTTGGTCGCTTAATTTTAAGGTAAATTCTGTAAAAAGGCAAATGTTAAATGGCATTGCAGTAATTGAATAACTCTTCCAAGAGATGATTAGTTTCCCCTATCAGAGAACGATTCTACCATGGAATAAACGAACTAATTCATCTTGTAGTAGGGTATAGGCAGTGTCGTCTTTATCAATTGGGCAAATGGGTTACGAACTCAGAGTCCCCGAGCTGATTGGGACTCTAAATTCACCCAAATCAATTTGTTTAAAACTATCATCGCTTGGTAAGTAAAAGACGGTGAGCCTATTGAAAGATTTTTGCAATTTTTGCCTATGGGGGACATTAATATATAGCAGATGCAGTTTTGAACTTTTTGGAAAGTTTTGATATTCCAATATAGCTTACAATTACTGGTCTAGCAAGAATAAAAGAACAATGAGAATTTGCTGTTTTTTTCCCATGTACTATACACATTCACATTTGTTTGGATATGTTTCAGAAACCGTAGCATTCTTTCAATTGCTCAATCTGTCCAAAAAGTGTTCAATTTTTTCTTGGATTCGAACAATCGATGGAAAATATTGACAGAATGTTAAGGTGCAAATAAAATTCTGATTTTGATGTTGTCATTCACGTTTTTTCCACCTCAAACTCTGTGTGCCCAAGAAACCATGCATGGCCTAAGACAGCCCTGGCCTAAAAATTTATCTCAAATATCAACAAAAATCGTAAAGTAAAAACGTAAACAAATGTTGATCAAGCTAGAGGATATGTACCAAGATTATATTTTACTTTTCCCAATAATACAAACAATTACATACCTGTGCTGTCCCTTCTTTTTGGATAATTTCATATATTTCACACAAATTTCTAGTAAATTCATCTGCCTTGATTGTGCTTTTTAATGTATCTTTTAAAAATTTATAATCGTGAGCCACATCATGTAGTAATTCATTTATAATCGGTTGTATTGTAATCGCTTTTTCAAATTCGGATCGTAAGAATGGCGAAGGTAGCAAACTAAATGGTACAAAAGTTATTAATTCTGAATCAAAATGTGTACGCATTCCAATTCCATGTGTTACTGCCCAATCTTTTGCTTTATCAATAATTTCTAACAGCACTTGTTTTTCTGATGGTAATGTTATCCCATTAAATAGAGTAGTTTTACCACCATTTGATCTTGTATTTAAAAATGACATTTTCTTTTTTGTTATGAATTAGAAACTTCTAAGTAGTTTAATAACACGTAATATAAGATTCTAGAAGCTGTTAAAATTCTTTTACGAATTAATTATTCGAAGTATATGATTGGAAGCTACAAAAACATGGTAAAAGCAAGAATTAAAACTTGAATCAGTGGAAACATTCTAAGTGGTACCTACTACGTAATATTGCATATTTGCAATGCGTAAATTGTTGAAAGTCATATAAAGATATAAGTTCTTGAAAGTTACATACCTAATAATAACATATGTGTTCTGAAATTCATTCAGGAAAACTATACCACGGTGTAAAGCTGCAAAAAAAAACAAACAAAAAAGTTTAATAAAGTTTTTCGATTTGACGCTTAGTTTTTGAGATATAATTAATTAAACATTAATAAATTCAATCAATCACATTTGCATTTTTGAATTTTTGCGGGTGTCGTTATACTTATTGAGAACTCTGATTGTCGCTACCCTAGCATGCTCTACGATGGCCGCCCTACTCCACGACTGTGACCCCACCTCCTTACACTATGCGCTCTGTGATTGGTGGAGTAGGGCGGCCACAGAAAAGCATGCTAGAGTAGCGACAATCAGAGTTCTCAATAAGTGTAGCGACACCCAAATGCAAATGTGATTGCGGTTGAATTTATTGATAATGTTTAATTAATTATATCTCAAAAACTAAGCATCAAATCGAAAAACTTTATTAAACTTTTTTGTTTGTTTTTTGCAGCTTTACACCGTGGTATAGTTTTCCTGAATGAATTTCAGAACACTCTGTATAATGTTTTGCTATTTCAGCACCCTGTTTTGCTATTGACACGCTACTATGCCAATATTGATTGTACCACTGTTTCATATAGTTTTCAATGTGGCAAACATGTTTAATTGTTATTTTAATAATTTAATATCATTATAATGGTTGTTGGTATTTCTGCTTTATATAAATAGTTTGGTTTTAATTTTGCAATGATAATAATCCCTATACAACGGTTATAAAAATAGTCTTTACCTATATAAATTTAATGTTTCAAGTATATGGTATTGGAGTGTATTTCTAAAGAATGATGACAATATAACGTATCTATTTTCTCGATACATAAGTACCTAGTAATATATAGAAATTATTAGACTGCATGATGACAAAATTCAGTTAGACTTAAACCTTATCAGATAATTAATTAATTAAAATTACCTTGTAAGTGTTGTTTAGGACTGTGTTCAAAATGGCGAAAAATTCTATGATTTAATTTTCCTTCGTCAAAACTTATTTTAAATACCTAAAGTTTTCATAAAACTTGTATAGGTATAAATTTTTCTTTATTTATTTATTTATTTAGATAAAAGAACAGAATTGAGAACAGTTCTGTAAATATTAAGTAAATTAAGAACAATTTTAAAAATATACTTGGATTACAAAAACGAAAATATGTTAACAAATTAAGTACCTTTTCCCTTAGATTGTTTATTTCACTTGATGCTGGATTTGAGCGCAAAAACTAAACATTATTATTCAGTTTTCTAATTTTGACTTTTAAGATTGACTAACGCTTCTCATTGACCAACTCTTCGCGTTGGCTGACTTACGGTTCCCTTTAGCTTACGATTCGCGTTGGTTAACGCCTTGCGTTAACCTCATTGACCTTCGCTTTGAATAACTAACACTTCGCTTTGAATAACTAACGCTTCGCGTTGGCAGAATGACGGTTCGCTTTAGCTTACGTTTCGCGTTGGTTAACGCTTTGCGTTTACCAATGCTCTGCGTTGATTTACTAACGCTTCGCGTTAACTTGCTTACGCTCCGTGTTAATTTCCTCGTTTTAGCTAGTGCTTCGTATAGACTGACTGGCGGCTAACTCTTCGCGTTGTATAACTTACGCGTGCTATTGCTTCGCGTTAACTAACGCTACGATTTGACTAATTTTTCACGCTTACGTTAAGCGTTAACGATTCGCGTGAAATCAAGCTTTGCGTTGAATCACTGACGATTCTCTTTGAATAACTAACGCTTATCATTGACCAACGCTTGGCGTTGGCTGATTAACGGTTCGCTTTAGCTTACGTTTCGCGTTGCTTAACGCTTTGCGTCTACTAACGCTTTCCGTTTTCCAAATCAATGAGTCAGTACACATTCTTAAATGACAAACAAACTACCATACGCATATGAGATGTGTACTGACTGACTCTCATTACATGTGTACTGACTGACTCCGCACAGTAACCAGACGGCCTGCCAGTAATAAATAATATTTAACATTGATTCTCTATTGGAAAAGCATTCCAAAACAGTCTGTATATCATGTATACGTGTCAAACAAACACAAAATATAAAATATCTCTCTTAATATTAGAATAAATGTATAAGGAGTAAACTTGTAGAAAATCAAGTTTGCTACAATTCATTACCTGATTATTTTTCTCAAACTCTAATGTGAACAGAGATATTTAGAATTTTAACTTTCAATCTTTAATTGTAAATATTTCTGTAAATATTAGTGTAACAGAAAAATGATAAGAAACAAAATTACAGTAAAACTTAGTACCTACAACTTAACGCCTGATAAATTTTTCGATTTTTTAAATATTAAGGGAGATATGTCAAATTTTGTGTTTCCCCCTCCCCCTAAACCCTCTTTCCCCTCGTCCGATTTTACCCATTAATGAACTTGACCTTTAGAAAACCAAAAGCTCCTCAAGCGCTTTTTAAAAAGTACATATATATATATATATGTGTATATATATATACATAATAAAAATTTTAGCAATAGTGATTTTTAACATCTAATAAATAGGATCGATGGACATTTGCAGAAATTTTTACGAAATTCCAACATTGGTACAAAAACAATAGCTGCATTTCCTTTGGAGGAAATTCGCTAAAAAATATCCTTGAAAATTATTTTGAATAATTAATAAGGTATTTCGGATAAATTCGGGTAAAAGCAAAGATATTTCAAAAATTTACCATAACCACCCGCACACACCCATCCACATCCCTGGTGTAGACCTTGTTTATTTTTCATTTTTTGTCTTTGAATTTTTTTTTAATCTCTTAAAGTTTTAAGGTTAAAGTTAGATATTTTCAGCCCCCCCCCCCTGGCAGGAGTGGGTGTGAAGGGGACAATGATCTAATTTGAAAGTTATTTATTTTTTACGAAGGGACATTTTTTGCCTTTGAATTTTTTTCTATCGCTTACGGTTCTAAAGTTAGATATTTTCTCACCCCCTGGAGGGCGTGGGTATGTAAGGGACAATTATCGACTTTGTAAGTTGTTTTTTTTAAAGACGTAAACATAAAAAATCATACAAAACTCTCATAAAAATAAGCACTTTCAGTATTTTCGAAACTTCCAATTTTTCGATCAAGGGATGCGGTTACCAACGGACAGCATTTAATTTTTATTTATAAAGGGTGGCGCATAAGTAACGTTATGATTTATTTAATGAATGCGTATTTGTGCATCATTTGGTTTGTGCATCATTGTGCATCAACTCGTGATTTGGTTTTAACTTTTTCTGATGGAAATGTATCTCATTAGATAGAGTAGTTTTACGATCGTGTGTAGTTTTATTTAAAAATGGCATCTTCTTTATTATTTTGAATTGGAAATTTCTACATAATTTCAAGTAATATATTCTAGAAATTATTAAATTCGAATTGCGAATTAAATTATTCTAATTTTCTTTATGAACAAATATTTTAATGATTTTATAACGCTTTAAAATTTAAGCATACGAGGAAAATAATAAATGTTTACCTACCTTATTCTTCACTTTAAAATTTTTCTATCGACAAATTTTATAATTAACTTCTCTTTCGTCAAAACATTCAATCTGAGATAAGAATTTAATTATTTAAATACCATACGTTTATTTTAAATTGCATATTGCTATAATTAGTTTTATTGTTATAATTTATTCATGTAGATGAAAAATCTGATTTAAAACAGTACCAATCGTTTTTTAATTTTCAAAAGTTTATTTTTATTATGTATATTTAAAAATTTATTTGTTTTGCATCCGATTCGTTTTAATTTTCAAAAAATGTTTCCAACAAAAGTTGTTAGTATTTTTATAAGGAACAACTTTGTACATAGACTGATGAGCAAAAAAAAATGTCTAGAAGGCTGGGCTAGAGCGAGATGTCTGTCGTTAAAAGGCTATTCTAAAACCTAGATATAAAATTTTATAAATGAAATTTTACCCCCATATTACCAAAACACATACAAATTTATAAAAATGTAGTTGAAATGCAAAAAAAATTCACAGGAAATAATTTAAATGTATTTTTCTAAGTACGTCACTATTTTACTGAGCAGTGTATTTTAATTGGACTTGGAATTTGCGTCTATCTACCCATTGTTAGTATGGTTGCCTTTCTGTTTTATTATATTAACGGAGGTGGCTAGCGTTTACTTTTAGATTTAAGTAATATGTCTGAACATTGGTAACATTCTTTTAAATCAAAAGCTTGATATGAAAAAATCGTACACATCTTGGATGGTAATCGAATCCACGACCTATGGCATTCTAGACTAGTGCTCTACCTTTAGATAGATAGATAGATATATCTTGGTGTCTAAAAAGTATTGCACTTCGACTTTATGGTCCATTGTGCTCCCTCTTATACTTTAATCTGATGAGATTCGCGTCTCCCATATGTTGGCAACGGCAAGGAGCTTGCTTATCAGATCTTCCTGAAGGTTCATATATTCGGGGTGAGATGCACCGAATATCTTGTATATTTTCTTGTATATATTTATTCTGTAAAATTGAGTACATAGTACATACAATGAGTCAAGACTACCAGTAGCCCAATATATAATAATTTTATTCTATTAAATTGGTACAGAGATATAGAATATGTCTTCTCATCAACAAATTCCCTTATATCATAGTAATTCCTTGTTAATAAAAATGCTTTTAGCTTCTTTTCAAATACTGTTGAAGATGATTGCTTAATTTCTTTCGTTAATTTATTATATGTACGAATACTTGTATTTAACACCCCGCCATCTATAAAGACTTTTGTGGTTTGGATCACCTGTTTACATGCAGTCCTAGGAATTCCTAAAATAGGCTCTGGGCCTATGAAGGGGATTCAAACTCCCTTCTTTGCTAAAGTACCTGCTTTTTCGTTTCCTTCGAAACCACTGTGACCCGGCACCCAGATCAATTTAACATTGTTCCGTTTTGCCAGCTCCACCTTTAAGCCACCACATGCTATATTGGTGGAATGCGTCACATATAGCATTAGGTGGGTTAGAGGTAGAGCACTACTTTAGAATATCGTGGGTTCGATTCACATTCAAGATGTGTATTATTTCTCATATCAAGCATTTTATGTCAATGCATATGAAGAACTTTGTAATTTGAAGTTTTGCTTTAACTCTTACGGTTTTCGAAGTAAAGTTTAAGGGTGAAAGTTATGGTGCAAGTTATTTCTTTAACTAATTTGAATCTACAGTTTAGCCCAATAATACGGACAGAAATTGTGAACTCAATATCTCAATTAGTTTTAAAAATAAATAAAGGATGCTGCACAAGCCTTATGAGAAAACACTTTCGGTGGATTCGTATTTAACCCAGGTAAATCGATAGTCTATAACAGTGATTCTCAACCTTTTTTTTGTCACGGCACAGTTTTAACGATTTTAAAATTTGACGGCACACAAAGAAAAAGATACGTTTAAATGTTGTATATCTATAATACACTGTGTAAAATAGTTTATGTTAATAATTTTGAATGTAAATTAAAATAATATGGACTACAAAAACGAGAGTACGTTTATTAAGGGGTTAATTACAAGTTAATAATAAGAATACTTTTAATGAGAAATTTGAGTTTGATGTTAATTTCATTTATATTTGGTCGTAAAAATGACAATGCTACTCTCATATCGTCTTCTAGATTTAACAGTCTCGATCTTTTTTCGTTTTTATGTTGGTTAATAGTTTACTATACAGCCCGTTTAATTTTCATCTTCTTATAATAGATCTCCGACGAGTATGAGAGAGTACATATGTATACATTAAGAAATGTGTATGAGAAGGAGGTCTTATAGGTTTGTTACTTAAAGTTAAACTGATGTGTGTTGTCATGTCTATTAATTTGTATCTGTGTTATAGTGATGTAACGAATGGCGGATTTTTCACATTCGCGAATGCGAATGCGAATATTTATCTCCAATATTCGCGAATGCGAATGTTGGCATTCAAAAGGATGCTCCAGCATACTACCACTTTTCGACAGATTTTGCTCATTTTTTTTCACAGGCTAAAAATAATGTTTTCTAATAAATCCCGAATCTGAATAAATTTCAGAATTTTTGACCGTTTAGAACGCGAGATAATTAATATCAAAGTTATTATTCTCTCTCATTCTCTCTCATTAGAAGCATGTAAAACTTCATGCCCGCCCAACTATTATCTGTTATATTAGAAAAAATACTCGACAGAATTTAAAAAAAAAACTAAGAGAGTAAAGCTAAATTTTTATTATATAAATTTTAAAAAAAAATCGCATGTTACCGTTTTGTTTTCGAAATATAAAAGATTAAATTGATTTATTTTCTTCACAATAACATTATTTTGTATATGTGAACAGTGTTTTTGTATACCGATTATGTATACCGATTTGTTGTCGTGATTGCATAACACAGTGCTGGAACGTCTTTAGTATTATTGCATTTGTCAAATTTTAGAAGTTGAGTGATAAATAATACTCACGCAAAGGAAGGACCACTAGTGCTATGCGAAATCACCTAGAAGCTAAACATAAAAATGAATATGACGAAATAAAAAGACGAGAAAATGAAAAGCTAGGTGCTGCTAAAATAAATTCTTTGCCGCCCTCTTCGCGACAATGTACCAAAACCAACCTAACAAAAAGTGACTAACAAAAACAAACGAGAAAGTATTTCTAATTTGCCTACCTCAAAACTGTTCCATAATCATTTTTTTATTCAAAAAGTAAATAAAAAATAAATAAATCTTATCAAGTATAATTATGAGTATTATAATTCCATATCCATCCATATATAATTTCCTATTTGTTTGTAAAATACATTCGCCAAACATTCGCATCGTTTCTTGCGAATGCGAATGCCAAAAAATCTATCTACATCACTAGTATGTTATGATTTGTTCTGTTGTTCAGACATACAACACAAACCTATAAGACCTCCTTCTCATACACATTGCTTAATGTATACATATGTACTCTCTCATACTCGTGGGAGATCTACTATACGAAGATGTAAATTAAATACAGTGTATACATTTCTAAAATTTGGCGGCACAGTGGTTGAGAATCACTGGTCTATAAGATAGTGATCAAATGTCTGAATGGCCACCAGGTTCAGAAACTTGTTTTTCAATCACAAATCAGGGGGGGTTAAAGTTCAAAGATAGTGATGTACTTAAATCATTTAAATTCTATTTGTATGCATGTTTATTGACGTACAAGTGTGTGTGTATATACAGTGTGTTCCATTTCAAAAGTATCCACCCTTAGTAACTCTTGACCTGATGTGATTATTGTTTTGAGTGAAAACACGTCGATTTAGATATCGACGGGGAAGTTCAAAAATGGTACCTAGAGAATTTTAGGTTTCATCCCTTCGCCCCCAGCCACCTGTATGAAGTTACAAATGACACCCCCTACTTTGTGATACATCATTTGAAAGGGCCTAAAATTCTCAATTCAACCATGATTAAAAAAAATGAAATCAATCGATTGGATCTTAAGATAGACTTCACAGAAGATGAAGGTATGAAATCAATTAATATTAGAAAAAAATTGCGGATTAAAAACTGTTGAATTAAATTACAGCCATAAGAAATTATTTTATGACATGTTCGAAATGGCCACCATTATTTGCTAGACAAAAATACATTCTCTTTCCGAACTCTTCGCGAACTTTGACGAATGTTTCGCGGGTGATTTGTCTACATTCTTGCGTAATTCTTCGATTTCATTTTTTTCATGGTTGAATAGAGTATTTTATGCCCTTTCAAATGATGTATCACAAAGTAGGGGGTGCCATTTGAAATTTCAAAGTGGGGGTGGCTGGGGGCGAAAGGATGAAACCTAAAATTCTCTAGGTACCATTTTTAAACTTCCCCCTCGATATCTAAATCGACGTGTTTTCACTCAAAACAATAATCAAATCAGGTCAAGAGTTATTAAGGGTGGATACTTTTGAAATGAACACACTGTATATATTTATAAAGGCATTTCATCTTTGGCCTGCTTATATTTAAACTTATATGTTGTATGGATATGTTGATAAAAGCATATATGTAGTATTAAATATATGGATAAAAGTATTTCATACAAAACTTGTTTATTTATCTATCTCGCACCGTTTACAAGTTAAGATTTTATCGTAGCCGTTACGGGACACGGATGCATGAAATGCAAATTTTTTGAAGCCTATGTCACTCGGGAATAGTGTAACTTTCTATCACTAAAATTAAATTACAGTCATGAGAAATTATTTTATAACATATGTTTGAAATGGCCACCATTATTTGCTAAGTTTAAGTTGGGCAAAATGGTTCGTGAATGGGCAAAATTGTGTATCTTTGAAACCGTAAGAGATAGAAAAAAATTTAAAGACAAAAAATGTTCCTTTTATAAAATAAATTAAAAACTTTTGCAATTGAAACTTTGTTTCATAAATGCAGTATATACCGGGTATTAAGCAATTAATTCAGTTAGTTGTTATTTTTACTGATTTACTATTACGTTAACTTGGACCATTTTCGAATAAGACTTTTTTAACAACATATTCACTTACAGTTATACAACTTTCGGCTAAAACTGAGATGAAAACCGAAATTCGGTTTCGGTTGTAAAAACTTGTTTCGGTAGGATTTTATTATCTTATTAGTGTCGTTTAGACTGTGTTCAAACTATCGACAAATAGTTGAATGCCAAACCTAAATTTGATGGATGTAAAATGTAAATTATTCGTTAAATATCGACTCGGTCTTTCGCACTACCGTGCTCTAGATATTTTGGATATAATATTTTTACACTACAGCATTCTTGTTTGCAGTTTCAAAATAAATTAATAATTTTTATTTAAATTCATTTCTTTAATTAGAAAAAACCATTTTAAATAATTAACAGAAATTGCTTTAGAGTTTAGGCTTTGATCAGAAAAGATATTTTAAATCCCGCGAGTTTATTTTGATTGCTTGTTTCACTGTAGATGGCGTTAGTCGTTGCACCACCTACGTTGATGTAAAATATAAATAGTTAGAGTACAGGGTTATCAAGTGTGTCGAATTTAAAAAACGATCAGCAAAAACACGTCTAATCGAATAACGTATGATTACTGTTTTGTGTAGTATTATTTTCAACAAATAATCGCTATCCAATCACATATCGATTTGAATTATCTTCTGAATGTAGCCAATTAATTATCTTGTGAATTTATAGTATAAGAGCTAGTTGTACGATTTGTTCAATGTGTGTTATATCGGTTCTTTCTTATATATATACATATCTATATGTCTAACCCAAATAACCAAACCCAACCCAACCCCGGACCTGAAAATATCAATTAACTTAAATAATTTGCTTAAATACCCGGTATATACTGAATTTACGAAAAAAGTTTCCAACAAAAGTTGTTTATTTTTAAAAAAGGAACATTTTTTGTTTTTATCTCTTTCGGTTTCAAAGATAGCCAGTTTTGCCCAAATATGGTCCGATTTTGCTCATTCACTAACTTGGCCTTACTTTTTAGCTTTAGAACACACATACATAAACACACATTTCAGCTCGCTATCTCTTTTCGTTTTTTAGTTATCCTGTTTACAGATGGACCTTTTTACGGCAATGAGGTAATTAGGTCATTTTATAAACACCTATATAGTGTAATGGATAGGAGACAAAAAGGTGATTTAATAGCATCTGAAAAACTATACAAATTTCGCTAACTTTTTAATAAACAAGTTTAAGGTAAATTAAATTTTAAACCAGAATGTTCTCGGAAATTTTTTGTTCAATGGTTGCGATGATATGAAGGGGGTAAATATTACTATGTTATAAATATATTAGTTGGTTTTTCTTACAAATTTCAAATTATGGTTTATTTCGAAAATGAAGTGATATATTTATATATTGGGTATACAGTCCAGGTCTGTATATAAATACTCTATATACAATACCTCCATCCGCCCAGGCACGGATATAGAGTTAAAGTTTGGGTGGAGGGGTTCGCAGACTAAAAAAGAAATTAATTAGAATAAGTAAAAAGTCGTATTTTCTGAAAAATTGTAATAAATGATTCATTAAAAAAATTTTCGATTATGAAATTCGTATTATTTCAATTATTAAAGCACTAGAAAAGTATTAATCTTGGGAAAAAAATTTTAATTATTATTCTTGAACAACTTTCAAATTAAGAATTAGAATTAATCAAAACTAGATTTTTTAAACTAATTAAACATTCGAATGGTCAATTTTTACAACTGGAAGTAAAGTATTATTTTAGTTTAATAAGAAAATAAATATAATGAAAACAAAAGTTTATAAATAACTTTAAGATATCAATATTTGAATAATTGCTAAACATAATTTTATTCAAATGAAAATTGAATTAATTTTCTTCAGATAGTTATTTTTATTCTTAATTTAAAAAAATATTCTTGAAAATTATTTTGAATAATTTATTAAACTTATATCAAATCAACAATGATTATCAATAACCTATTGGAAAATATTTGTTACTCATGAATTGATAAAGATTGATAAAACAATAGCATTTTTTTAGTAGTAATAAATTACCCAACACTCTATATTACATTCGCAAGATTTAATTATCTCAATGTAAGATTTGAGTAAGAAGCAATAAAATTATAATTAAAAAAGAAATTATATTTAGTTTTTTTTTTGAGGAGGGGGGAGTCATGATCACCCCCCTGGATCCGCACTTGCATCCACTATACCTAAATTCTATTTCGAAAAGCTGTTCCTTATAAAAATACTTATAACTTATGTCCGAAACATTTGCACGAGAACTGAATGGATTCTCAAGAAATCGAATTTAAAAATATATATTACTGTTTTTTTCGTACTAGCTGGTCTGTGCGGCTTCGCCGCGTAAAAGCAAAGATATTTCATAAAAATTCGGGTAAAAGCAAAGATATTTCATAAAAATTCGGGTAAAAGCAAAGATATTTCAAAAATTTACCATAACCACCCGCACGCACCCATCCACATCCCTGGTGTGGACCTTGTTTATTTTTCATTTTTTGTCTTTGAATTTTTTTTAATCTCTTAAGGTTTTAAAGTTAGATATTTTCAGCCTCCCCCCCCCCCTGGTAGGAGTGGGTGTGTAGGGGACAATGATCTACTTTGAAAGTTATTTATTTTTTACGAAGGTACATTTTTTGCCTTTGAAATTTTATTTTATTGCTTACGGTTTTAAAGTTAGATATTTTCACAGCCCCTGAAGGTCGTGGGAGTGTAAGGGACAATTATCGACTTTGAAAGTTGTTTATTTTAAAGACGTAAACATAAAAAAATCATACAAAACTCCCATAAAAATAAGCACTTTCAGTTTTTTCGAATTTTTCTTACCGTTCAAACCTTTTAAACATTTTTAAAAAATTATCCAAATCGGTCCAGCCGTTCTCAAGGGATGCGGTTACCAACGGACAGCATTTAATTTTTATTTATATAGATAAGATAATCTTAATACAGGCTATTGCAATCGTTTTGTTCCAAATTAATTCCGTTTTCGTAATATGTTTCGAACCAAAATATTTTGTGATGAATTGTTAACCATTTGGAAAAAATCATTCACCAGCTCTCGTTCTATTAGATTTCTATGTAGTGAAGGACTTTTCATATGAATATGTCACACCTAAAAATATTATTATAGACGTAATTTTAATAACAAACATTGACTTGTCAAACATGTAAACAAATATTCATTAATAGTAGGAAAGTCTGATTAATATGAAAATAAAATGAATGATCTTAACAAAAAACTGAAAAAATTGTTTCAATTTAACATTAACAAGCGATATTCGTCAAGTAACGACACATTTATTAGTACAATAAACAATGGCCTGTTATTCAACAATCAATATAATATACCACCAGAAATATTACCATTAATACTAAGTAATGTTGATGCGAAAACATTGTACAAACAATGCACACTGGTATGCAAACAATGGAATGCAATAATTAAAGGATATGTATGGAAATTAAAGTGTGAGCAAGAATTAATGAAAGATAATGAAGGCAAATATAAACTACAATTATTACGTCAAAAACAATATCCATATAATGTATATCAAACTATTAGTGTTTTTAAACAATCTTTTTATACAAATTTGATCAAAAATCCATGTGGTATGGATGGTTTTAATTATTGGGTGATTGATCGAAATGATGTTAGTAGTTTTACGATTGAAGATTGTAAATTATTTGATAATAATATTTGTGAAATCAACCAGGAAATGATATCAAGTAGTATAAACAAATGTTTTACAACATCATTCGATTCATGTAAAATACAAATCATTGATTTATGTAAACAAACTGGTTTAACACAACAATTTATCGATAAATATCAACCTCCAATTTATATAAGCGAATGGTATGGCAGTCGACGTGATAGTCAGATATGTTTTTATGAATTACGTATTATGTTGTTCGATGCAGATTACAAAGAAATTAAACGTTGTAATTGTAATTATTTATTTGAATATGAAGTTGAACAAGGGGAAGGTTTTTTTCAAAAAGTATGCATCATTTTAATTTTATATTCATTTGTTTTACCATGATTTCGGCACCATTGCGATTCGTACGACGCCAAGATTTGAGAACAGATTCTTATAGTACTCGACGAAATAAGACGAAAAACAAGTGTATACATTTTTCGATATCTTGCTTCGTTTTCGAGATATCGATGTTTAAAGTTTCAAATTTTTGACGCACGGATTTTTTTTTGATGCTTTTATAAGATTTTTTTATAAGAATTCTATAACATTTTCGAAAATAAATCGAAAACTAAGAATAAAAATTTTCAACATCTCGCTTCATTTTAATCTCATTCTATTAACTTCATTTAATTTTTTAAATGCATCTGAGGAATTGTACTACCATAAATCAGAAATAATAGTAATTCCTGGTTCAATACATGCTGTTACACAATTCAATAAAGTATCCTCCCAAACCAACTCAACCTAACATAAACCAACACAACCTAACCTAACTCAACCCAACCTAACCCAAACCAACCCAAAATTTAAAAAAAAATTGAATATTGTTAAAAAAAAGAAGAAGAAAACATGCGATTTAATCGTATTTTAACCACGTAACTTATTTACGACTTGTTTAGATATTTATCGAGTTATCGAAAAATGCTAATATTATTTTTCAATTTCTTTTTTCAAATCCTATAAAAATACGTCAAAAAAAAATTCCAAAATATAAATATTGATATCTCGAAAATGAAGCGAGATATAAAAAATTCTATTCTCAGTTTTCGATTTATTTTAAAAAATCCTATAAAAATGCGTCAAAAAAAAATTCCGTGCGTCAGAAATTTGAAACTTTAAACTTCGATATCTGAAAAATGAAGCGAGATATCGAAAAATTTTGTTCTTAGTTTTCGATTTATTTTCAAAAATCTTATAAAAAAATTCTTATAAAAATGTAAAAAAAATAATTTATGCGTCAAAAATTTTAAATTTTTAAACATCGGTATCTCGAAAAGGAAGCGAGATATCGAAAAAATTTTATTCTTATTTTTCGTCTTATTTCTTCGAGTTCTATAAGAATCTGTTATCAATTCACGGCGCCGTACGAATCGTAATCCCCCCATGATTTCATATTTAGAGATTATCAATGAGAACTCTAGGTATGTGAAATAACATTTCAAAAATTGTTCCAATTAGTCTCACAAACAGTGAAATTGTCACCAAATTAGCAGAAAGTAACATATCTCTCTGATAATGGACGTGTTCTGAACAACTAAGTATTCAAAGTAAGTTTCTAAATATATCTCAAGTTTTTTGTCAGCACACTTGACAAATACTTGTCAGTGACAAGTTAGTGAGTGTGTCCTGAGGGAAACAAACTGTGACTTTAGATGCTCAGAAGTAAATTTTTTTTCGACTGAATGACTTTCGTAGTTTTTTAAGGAAATACGTTGTTTTAAACGCGACAATGTGTACTACTATTCGAAATACGCATTTAATACAATTTGTTAAGAAAAATGACCAAACTTAAATTAAGTAAATGTTTTTATTTTATTTAATTACAAAAGACAATACACATCGTGCAGTGCTAGAGACATCAGCGACGACACTTGTTGCCATCTATCTATACACACAAAAATAAACGTATTACTATAACCAACTACTTATGTAATCACAAAACATAGACTTTTAAAAATCATTATATTTTAACACAAATAATTTGGTCTAGGGATCAATTTTTGAAATTTTATGCATTCACATAGAATTATTATCTAATTCAAATGATAATGATTACATAAGTGAAACCAGAGGTGAAACTCAGATATGACTAACACCTTTGGTGGTTAAAGTGGAAACGTTATGTTCTAATTGTGAATTATGTTTCTATAATTTTTAACTCAACAAATTTGTTGGGACGGGTAACGAAAATCACGAACCGGGATGTTTTTTGAGCTTTTATAAAGCATAATATTTCTATAAATATCAATATTGTTGGATAACTGACACTATTATGTTAGATAAAAACGTGTTAATATACTCAACTTTAAAGACTATACAACGGTGTTGTTTGCAACTCATTTGAGGTTACCTCATTTAAAAAACAAAATTGCGAGGCTGCTTCGCGATGTCCGTATACATCCTAAAATTAATGGTTTTATAATTTTTAGGTTCAACATGTATTTAAAAATTATGGTAAAAATGTAAGATTTGTGTATTTTTGTCATACGGGAGTAGGTTTGAATACACAATTATGGGTTCCATATTATGGTACAAAATTTACAAATGCAAATGTACAGTTTTTTTATCCAAATGATACACATTTAGATCACGTAATAGATGAACACACCCAAGAATCATATCATAAAGATTGTAAAAAATATTGTACATACTCAGATTTTGAAAGGGACATAATACATCATTCCGCAAATAAATATGAATATAAAAATAAATATTTGAAATGATTGTTCAAAATTTTCTTTCATTGTCCCTAGTAATACTATAATTGCGAAAGTGTGTCTGCCTGTCCGTTACGGTTTAACTTACGTGCAACAAATTTGTGAGAAAGCGCGGAAGTTGGAACTCGCTTACATTAATTCGAATCCTTGTCCTAAAGTGTAAATCAAACAGTCTGTAACAATTTTTTCCATGTTGGATGTTTATTCTTGGACTAATTTATTACGTCCAATTTATATTTTTCGGTATAATATAAAAAAAGCACTTCCTTCGATCCCAGGATTGATTCAAGGTCAACTTTGATTGATTCTTTTAATTCTTGATCCTCGATTCAAGGTCTACTTTCCAGGCTTCTGCTTAGAACCCTCTTCTCTTATACTAAAAACCACATATTACAAGATATGGAATATTTTTGCTAATCAACGTCGAGTGCTCAAATAGTTTATTCCACGGACCTCCATCCCTATATAGATGCTGAAGGACAGTGGTTTGTTCAAATAAATAATTAATCAGTTGTTTACAAAAATTTCATTTATTGGTATAATTGTAGTGGTTTACGTTATAAATGAAACACCTTGTATATAAATAACTTATATATTTGAATAACTACACTACATAAATTTTGTATAATGTTACTGTTGTAATTTTAACTTAGCTACTTAACTATTTAACTGACTGTACTAACGTTGTATGGTTACTGTACTGAACTGTGCCAGGTGCCAGAAACACATTGAATATTCTTTACGTTTCCAGAACGTATTATACACATATATGTAATACTAGTTAATCTGTTTCTATACGTGAGCATAAAAAAAGAGACAAAGATATGCGCGTATACGTAAATGCATCGCTCTGTCTTGTTGTATAGTATTAAATACAATGTGTTCAGTAATATATTAGTGTGAGTCACTACATAATAAAAGTTATTTAGATTATATTAGTCAATTAAATATGGACTGTCGATTCCTCCATTTCCTTTCAAAACTCCACATTCATTTACTGTTAATAATTTAGTTCGCATCAAATGGCCAACTTGTTTGTTATAAAACATTTTATTTGAATTCCTAAAAAATTTTTATAAGAATTATTAAAAGAAATGTTAAAGTGAATTCAAATTACGTATACCCTATGATAACACCAAATATTCCTAATTCGGAGACTAGGTCTGTATTTTCAAACTTATCAAATTGAATCATGTAACCTTGTGTAATTGGCGAACATATTTTGTCCATTAATATCCATGCTGCCCGATCACCATTATCTTTGATACGTGGCAAAATATCACGGATATTTTCGCCAAAAATATTATTACCTCCACCGTCACGCTGAGATTTTAAAACATACTTTTCAGGATTTTCCAATGCCATTTGAACTGCTTGTTCACCATTTTCATCAAAGTCTAATGAATATAAACCAGTAAATGTTTCTCTTATAGATTGAATTGTTTCTGGTGATTTTAAATATTTTTCCAAAATATTTGGTTGTGCTATTTCTTGTTGTATTTTTTTAGTACCAGCCAATTGATATTGTATTGAAGGGCATTTAATAGCTAACGAACGTTCCATTAATAATCTTGCATTCCATTCTCTTTTTGAATGATACTGTTCCGGAGTAAAACCTGTTCGATAATATACTACAGCAATTTCAAAATCGTCGCTAAAAATGATATTTAAATTATAAAAATTCGAATGGTGAGTTAACAAATCGGCGAGATTTTGTTCATTGTTCTATCTAAAAAGTCTATCCTCAGACAAAGTTTAGAACACGCAAAAAGGGTCGAATTGCATCGAATCTGAATTGGGATAATAGATGGTAGTTCGTCTTTTGCAATTTGGTATACTTCAAAGCATTTGTGGATTAAAACTGACCATTTTAGATTTTCTTGATATTTTCCGAAAAAATACTCTGACATCCTGAATTTATACCTAATTTTTCATCTTAGTTCAATTATACAATTTCGTTTTAGTTTATGAGCTTTATAGCGTTATATGTAACTAAATATAAATATTGTTTTGAAGGGCATTTAATAGCTAACGATCGTTCCATTAATAATCTTGCATTCCATTCTCTTTTTGAATAATGCTGTTCGGGAGTAAAACCTGTTCGATAATACACAACAGCAATTTCAAAATTATCGCTAAAAATGATACTTGAATAAGAATAGCAATTTATTTTATTTCCTCCTTTAGTGTATATATTTTCAATTTGCAAAGTATTTACAAACAAGTATTTTACGTATAGTCTCAAATTATGTAATTTACATACTATTGTACGTAAACGTGCGCGGCTATTGTATTAAACCTTAGGTTAAAATAAACCCAATATTTCGTTTTATTTTAGAAATAAACCATATCAATAGATATAAGTGTTACTTACATCAATAACTGCAGTTTATCTGAACTTAATTTTGCAGTATCTGCAATTTGTGCTAGTGTACGATATATTACTTTTAAATCCTGATTTATTTTATTAATTTCATATTCTTGGAAACGAACATCACAAACATTTACCGAAAATTCATTAATTACAAACAAAATCACTGATTTTTTATTATTATACATTTCCCATGCTTTTATTAAGCCTAATGTTGTCTCCGTTAAAGCATTATTTTGGGGTAACTAAAACAAATTTAACAAAATCAAGGAAAAATTTGTTTGTGGTGATTACATTGTCCTTGTGTTCCGTCGATAGATATCCAAAATAAAACTTCTATTTAGAAGTAAGTTTCAAAGTTTAGATTTTTAGAATTCAAAAAGCAGTCCAATATATATATTATGACGTCACAGCAGATAGATAGATAATAAAATTTTAATCTTTAATTAATTGCTTATCTCACCAATATTGATTATTATTTCAGGTTTGGTTTTTTTTAAAACTTATTTTCGAACAAAAATTATTTTCCAGAAAAAGTGCACTATGTTGATTACCAAATAATGTGATCTATTATTACTTATCATAGAAAATTTTAGATAAGACAAAAAAGTCTACCCTATGAATTAAAACTTTTGTAATTTTTTTATTTTATACCATATCAATTAATTGAACGTACTTAACGTACTTGGTACGTACTTCAGTGAATTATATACTACAGGAAATATGTCAAAAATGACCCCTGTAACTTTTGAACTAAAAGTGCTACAGAGTTGAGTTGTAAAGATATGAAATAAAAATCGGAAAAAACGCGATCACATGCCCAAAAACTGTATAGACAGGATCATATATAAAATCGTACTTCCCGATAAACTTTAAACTTGATATTGGGCATACAGTTAGGTATAGCTCCCAAACCAATAGAAAAATTGCGAAAACCTGGAATTACTATCCCGAAATCAAAAGTTTTGGCATGTTAATTGTTTGGTGAATTTAACATATAGAAATATATACCGCAATGTGATTGCCTAACACTTAATTGCTATTGGCCAATAATAAGATATCCTAAAACTATAAAGCATTCTACGAAAAAATTTTATAAAACAAAAAATGCTTTAAATTCATCAAAAAATATGTCCGAGCTTTTTGAGACATTTTTAGATTTTCCAAAAAGCAAAATCCGAAAAAAATTTTCGGAAACCTTTTCACATTTGTTCATATTTGCATGGGGTTACCTGAGGCCAAAATTTTTGAATTAAATGTTTGGATTTGGCCGTTTTTTGGAAAATCCAAAAATGTCTAAAAAAATTCTGACATATTTTTTGATGAATTTTAAGCATTTTTGTTTTATAAAATTTTTTCGTAGAATACTTTATTTTTGAGTAAAAAATTGCTGAAGTTCAAATATACTGATTATTTTTTTTACCCAATTTTACTAAAGAAGGTTAACTTTTTCGAAAAAATTACTAAAGACAAAATACTTCAATTTTTCGACAAGGAATATAATGCTATTATGCCCATTTAAAAAATCCCAAACCCTATAATTTTATTCAACTTCTAAATTTTTTTTTTTTAATCTTTGGCAAAAAAAATGGGCGCCTCCCAAAAATAATAGAAATGACCAATTTCACCACTCGGTTTTCGATTCTACATGAAAAAACCTAAAATTTGAGCCCTTACACATTGCAAAATCTTTTGACCAGTTCTGGACAAACTCTTGATTTCTTTTTACATGGAATGGCCCATATATATTTAAAAGTAAATTGTCAGTTACTCCAAAATAATGCACTTTTCAATTGCACGAATAAACAGTTTGCGCTCTCTTTTTCAACCGACAGACGCGCCACGCACAGCTGATATGCTGCGCCTTCTTCTATCACAAAGGATAGTATACACAACACGTCTCTGTTACACATCGTCATTCGCTCCAATTTTACAATTACAAAGCCTGGCAACCGTGATTCATGAACGATTTTTAAGCAAGCAACCTTATACCACCGTGTTTGCAATAAAATTATCTTTATTTTCATATGTAATTTATTGAGTAAGCGGATGAGTACAAATTACTAGTCCGACTCACCTGTTTTACCTGGCAACCCAATAGTGTGAACAGAAAAAAGTAAGCAACACAATGTTTGCATATTATTTAGGTTTAATACTTTCGATTGGTATTTATTTTTGTTGGTAAACAAGTGAGGGAAATAGTAAAAAAATGTTAACGCGATACTTTTCGTTACATATTATATTTGATATAAAATACTTTTCATCCGGTAAGCAGATGGGTGAAGGACGATTCTAATTAGGATCCTGGACTATTATAGTTATTTTCAAATTTCATTATGTTTTACTAACTTTGTCAGTTTTTTTCCTTTTGGATATCAATCAATAGAAGAACACATATTACAAGTATATATTACTCACATTTTGTAGTTTTTCATTATATTCTAATTCTGTTAACACATATCTATGTAAGTCGTATGCTTTTGAACCTAAAGCAGGACCACCACATGCAATTGTATTTATTTCAATTTGTTTAATGTGAGAACAGCAATTGATATCCATCACGTAATCTGATCGAAATAGTCCCAACGATATATCCTGTAGAAGCAATACTTATTAAAACCACATTTAAAAAGAAATACTGTAGAGGTCTCTTAAGCTAGCGGACTAAAAATGTAGGCTACAAATGGGACCTAGTTGGGCATTTGTAGCCTATTTGTAGCCAATTTGTTACGCTATTAAAAAATTTGTAGCCTTAGCCAAAATTAAAAAAATTAGGTATCCGCTAGCTTAATATGAAGCTAGCGGATACCACAATAATCAATGTTTGGAAGCTTCGAATTACAATTGTAAGTGCATAAAAATTTGTAGCCGGCCAAGATCTATGGGATAGAAACAATTAAAATGTATTTAAAATGCAAAAATGTATTTTACAGTAAAAATAGTGTAATTTAACATGCAGCGGCTAGGGATAAAAATTTCAAAAGTATTTTTTTGCTATCAGAATCGTTTTTTTAGACTAAAAACCGGTAACCACTATGGCTACAAGTATCGAAAGAATTGTTTTACAGAAAGAAAGGTTTGCTTAAACTAAAAACGGGTAGCTGCTATGGCTACAAATTTCAAATTGACTAAACAAGAGTAGCTACAATGACATAAAAATTCAAAGTAATTTTTTTCAATAAAAATAAATTTTTTTTAATGGGAAAGCAGCTATGGCACAGAATGTCAAAAGTATCGTTTTACAACTAAACAGTTTTTCTTAACTAAAGCCGGGAAGCGGTTATGGGTACAAAGTCCAGCATTATCGAATAATTTTTTTTTCTAAAAAAGAGTTTTTTTTCGATATAAACCGGCAGCCGCTACGGCAACAAATTTCAGGGGTATTATTAAACAGTGACAATTATGTTTTTTCACTCTAAGTGAGTAGCCGCTACGGCAACAAATTTCAAATAGACTTTTATTGAGAGTAGACACATGGCTACAAATTTCAAATTATTATTTTTCTAAAAAAGAGTTTTTTTCGATATAAACCGGCAACCGCTACGGCAACAAATTTCAGGAGTATAATTAAACAGTGACAATTATGTTTTTTCACTCTAAGTGAGTAGCCGCTGCGGCAAAAAATTTCAAATTGACTTTTATTGAGAGTAGACATATGGCTACAAATTTCAAACAATTATTTTTCTAAATATGAGTTTTTTTCGATTTCAACCGGCAACCGCTACGGCAACAAACTTTAGGAGTATTATTAAACATTGACAATTATAATTTTTCACTCTTAGTGAGTAGCCGCTACGGCAACAAATTTCAAATTGACTTTGAACAAGAGTAGACACATGGCTACAAATTTCAAATTATTATTTTTCTAAAAATGAGTTTTTTTTCGATATAAACCGGCAACCGCTACGGCAACATATTTCAGGAGTATAATTAAACAGTGACAATTATGTTTTTTCACCCTAAGTGTGTAGCCGCTACGGCAACAAATTTCAAATAGACTTTTATTGAGAGTAGACACATGGCTACAAATTTCAAATTATTATTTTTCTAAATATGAGTTTTTTTCGAAATAAACCGGCAGCCACTACGGCAACAAATTTCAGGGGTATTATTAAACAGTGACAATTATGTTTTTTCACCCTAAGTGAGTAGCCGCTACGGCAACAAATTTCAAATAGACTTTTATTGAGAGTAGACACATGGCTACAAATTTCAAATTATTATTTTTCTAAAAAAGAGTTTTTTTCGATATAAACCGGCAGCCGCTGCGGCAACAAATTTCAGAAGTATAATTAAACAGTGACAATTATGTTTTTTCACCCTAAGTGTGTAGCCGCTACGGCAACAAATTTCAAATTGACTTTGGACGAGAGTAGACACAAGGCTACAAATTTCAAATTATTATTGTTCTAAAAAAGAGTTTTTATCGATATAAACCGGCAACCGCTACAGCAACAAATTTCAGAAGTATTATTAAACAGTGACAATTATGCTTTTTCACCCTAAGTGTGTAGCCGCTACGGCAACAAATTTCAAATTGACTTTTATTGAGAGTAGACACATGGCTACAAATTTCAAATAATTATTTTTCTAAATATGAGTTTTTTTCGAAATAAACCGGCAGCCACTACGGCAACAAATTTCAGGAGTACTATAAAACAGTGACAATTATGTTTTTTCACCCTAAGTGTGTAGCCGCTACGGCAACAAATTTCAAATTGACTTTGAACGAGAGTAGACACATGGCTACAAATTTCAAATTATTATTTTTCTAAAAATGAGTTTTTTTTCGATATAAACCGGCAACCGCTACGGCAACAAATTTCAGAAGTATAACTAAACAGTAACAGTTATGTTTTTTCACCCTAAGTGTGTAGCCGCTACGGCAACAAATTTCAAATTGACTTTGGACGAGAGTAGACACAAGGCTACAAATTTCAAATTATTAATTTTCTAAAAATGAGTTTTTTTTCGATATAAACCGGCAACCGCTACGGCAACAAATTTCAGAAGTATAATTAAACAGTGACAATTATGTTTTTTCACCCTAAGTGTGTAGCCGCTACGGCAACAAATTTCAAATTGACTTTGAACGAGAGTAGACACATGGCTACAAATTTCAAATTATTATTTTTCTAAAAATGAGTTTTTTTTCGATATAAACCGGCAACCGCTACGGCAACAAATTTCAGAAGTATAATTAAACAGTGACAATTATGTTTTTTCACCCTAAGTGTGTAGCCGCTACGGCAACAAATTTGAAATTGACTTTGAACGAGAGTAGACACATGGCTACAAATTTCAAATTATTATTTTTCTAAAAATGAGTTTTTTTTCGATATAAACCGGCAACCGCTACGGCAACAAATTTCAGAAGTATAATTAAACAGTGACAATTATGTTTTTTCACCCTAAGTGTGTAGCCGCTACGGCAACAAATTTCAAATTGACTTTGAACGAGAGTAGACACATGGCTACAAATTTCAAATAATTTTTTTTCTAAATATGAGTTTTTTTCGATATAAACCGGCAACCGCTGCGGCAACAAATTTCAGAAGTATTATTAAACAGTGACAATTATGTTTTTTCAGCCTAAGTGTGTAGCCGCTACGGCAACAAATTTCAAATTGACTTTGAACGAGAGTAGACACATGGCTACAAATTTCAAATTATTATTTTCCTAAAATAGTGTTTTTTTCTATATAAACCGTCAGCCGCTACGGCAACAAATTTCAGGAATGTTATTGAATAATGACAATTTTTTAAACTGTAAATGGATAGCTGCTACTCTAACTGTAAATCGGAAAAAATAATTTTTAGAAAAAATAATAATTTGAAATTTGTAGCCATGTGTCTACTCTCAATAAAAGTCTATTTGAAATTTGTTGCCGTAGCGGCTACACACTTAGGGTGAAAAAACATAATTGTCACTGTTTAATTATACTCCTGAAATTTGTTGCCGTAGCGGTTGCCGGTTTATATCGAAAAAAAACTCATTTTTAGAAAAATAATAATTTGAAATTTGTAGCCATGTGTCTACTCTTGTTCAAAGTCAATTTGAAATTTGTTGCCGTAGCGGCTACACACTTAGGGTGAAAAAACATAGTTGTCACTGTTTAATTATAGTTCTGAAATTTGTTGCCGTAGCGGTTGCCGGTTGAAATCGAAAAAAACTCATATTTAGAAAAATAATTGTTTGAAATTTGTAGCCATATGTCTACTCTCAATAAAAGTCAATTTGAAATTTTTTGCCGCAGCGGCTACTCACTTAGAGTGAAAAAACATAATTGTCACTGTTTAATTATACTCCTGAAATTTGTTGCCGTAGCGGTTGCCGGTTTATATCGAAAAAAACTCTTTTTTAGAAAAATAATAATTTGAAATTTGTAGCCATGTGTCTACTCTCAATAAAAGTCTATTTGAAATTTGTTGCCGTAGCGGCTACTCACTTAGAGTGAAAAAACATAATTGTCACTGTTTAATAATACCCCTGAAATTTGTTGCCGTAGCGGCTGCCGGTTTATATCGAAAAAAAACTCTTTTTTAGAAAAAAAAATTATTCGATAATGCTGGACTTTGTACCCATAACCGCTTCCCGGCTTTAGTTAAGAAAAACTGTTTAGTTGTAAAACGATACTTTTGACATTCTGTGCCATAGCTGCTTTCCCATTAAAAAAAATTTATTTTTATTGAAAAAAATTACTTTGAATTTTTATGTCATTGTAGCTACTCTTGTTTAGTCAATTTGAAATTTGTAGCCATAGCAGCTACCCGTTTTTAGTTTAAGCAAACCTTTCTTTCTGTAAAACAATTCTTTCGATACTTGTAGCCATAGTGGTTACCTGTTTTTAGTCTAAAAAAACGATTCTGATAGCAAAAAAATACTTTTGAAATTTTTATCCCTAGCCGCTGCATGTTAAATTACACTATTTTTACTGTAAAATACATTTTTGCATTTTAAATACATTTTAATTGTTTCTATCCCATAGATCTTGGCCGGCTACAAATTTTTATGCACTTACAATTGTAATTCGAAGCTTCCAAACATTGATTATTGTGGTATCCGCTAGCTTCATATTAAGCTAGCGGATACCTAATTTTTTTAATTTTGGCTAAGGCTACAAATTTTTTAATAGCGTAACAAATTGGCTACAAATAGGCTACAAATGCCTAACTAGGTCCCATTTGTAGCCTACATTTTTAGTCCGCTAGCTTAAGAGACCTATACTGTAGTACTATATCTAAATTTTTGCATTTTTAGGTTGTAGAGGTAGAAGATAGTTATAATAAATAATTATTATTTAAATAAATAATAAATATATGTGAAAGATATAATTGATCTTTATTGATTTGATTTATATATATTTTAATATGTAAATTATCAAGGTTGTTAACATTCAAAGCAACCGTGATAATAGGGGGAAGTTATAGTTGTTATGCAACAACTAAAAATGATGAACAAAATTATAATAATAATTTAATGAAGAAGCGATACCGCTATAAGGTCAACAACTTTCTCTTAAATTTGAATTCTATATATCTATGTAAGTCGTATGTTTTTGAGCCTATAGCAGCAAAATCAAATGAAATAGTATTTATTTCAATTTGTTTAATATTAGATCAAGAATTGCTATCATCATATAATTCGAACGGAATAATCCTTACAATATATCCTATAGAAAATATATATTTAAAATATTGAGGAATTAAAAGTTCCTCATCTAAATTGTTGCAGTTTTAGGTCAATAGCACTCTCCTAAGGTCTGAACTCGATATCTCATTGTTTTTAAATATCATTTTGTCGACCAGAAACAGGTTCTTCGTTACATTAAAGATTTGCTTTAATGTTATTCGGGTGGTTCGAAATTGTCTGCGAAAATAGTCGTTTGGAAGCAGGTGCGGATCTAGAGATAAAGTTTGGAGGGGGGTGGTAGTCACAGACTAAAAATAATTAATTAGAATAAGTAAAAAAAATTGTATTTTCTTAAAACTTTTAACAAATTTCGATTATGAAATTCGTATTATTTCAATTACTAAAGCACTAGAAAAGAATATTAATCTTAGGAAAATAATTTGTATTATTATTCAAATTAAGAATTAAAGAAAACTAGGTAAAGTATTATTTTAGTTTAAAAAGTAAATAAATATAATGAAAACAAAAGTTTATAAAGAATTTTAAGATATCAATATTCGAATAATTGCTAAAGATAATTTTATTCAATTGATAATTGAAATAATTTTCTTCAGATAGTTATTCTTGTTCTTAATTTTTAAAAATATCATAGAAAATTATTTTGAATAATTAATTAAACTTAGTCAAATCAACCATGATTATCAATAATCAATGGGAAAATTTTTGTTACTCATGAATTGATAAAGAGTGATTAAACAATAGCATTTTTTTAGTAGTAATAAATTTCGTAACACTCTAGATTTCATTCCCACCATTTAATTATCTCAAAGTAAGATTTGAGTAAGAAGCAATATAATTATAATTTTAAAAAAAAATTTATTTAGTTTTTTTTGGGGTGAGGGGGTCATGACCACCCCCTGGATCCGCGCTTGCTTGGAAGCACTACCGACAGACATAATGAAACCAAATCAAATACTCTAAAACTAAATTCGTGTCCAATCGCTTTAACTTTTTTCAGGCCGAGGTATAAGGTGTTCTTTCAGGGATACCTGTACTTGCGGTCTATGATGCTCGAATGCGTCAATTCATTGGACAGACTTTAAATGGGTAAATGACAATTCTACGGTGGACAGGCTCTTCATTAGTGAACAAACCGTATCTTAAAATAACTCGAAGACAAAACTCAGTTTAATCTAAGAGAAATTTGGGTCATTAATAATAAAAGGATGAACGAATATTTCATATTTCACATTCAGGCAAAAATATACATACCTGTGCTGTACCTTCATTTTGGATAATTTCATATATTTCGAACAAATTTCTGGTAAATTCATCTGCCTTGATGCTGTCTTTTAATGCATCTTTTAAAAAATTATAATCGTGGGCCACATTATGGAGCAATTCATTTAAAATTGGTTGAATTGTAATTGCTTTTTCAAATTCGGATCGTGGAAATGGCGATGGTAGCAAAATAAATGGTACAAAAGTTATTAAATCTGAATCAAAGTTAACTCGTACTCCAGCTCCATGTGTTAATGCCCAATCTTTTGCTTTGCCAATAATTCCTAATAGCATTTGTTTTTCTGATGGTAATGTTATCTCATTAGATAGAGTAGTTTTACGATCGTTTGTAGTTTTATTTAAAAATGACATCTTCTTTATTATTTTGAATTCGTAATTTCTAAATAATTTCAAGTAATATAGTCTAGAAATTATTAAATTCGAATTGCGAATTAAATTATTCTAATTTTCTTTATGAACAAATATTTTAATAATTTTATAACGCTTAAAAATTAAAGCATACGAGGAAAATAATAAATGTTTACCTACCTTCTTCACTTTAAAATTTTTCTATCGACAAATTTTATAATTAACTTCTCTTTCGTCAAAACATTCAATCTGAGTTAAGAATTTAATTATTTAAATACCATACGTTTATTTTAAATTACATATTGCTATAATTAGGTTTATTGTTATAATTTATTCATGTAGATGAAAAATCTGATTTAAAACAGTACCAATCGTTTTTTAATTTTCAAAAGTTTATTTTTATTATGTATATTTAAAAATTTATTTGTTTTGCATCCGATTCGTTTTAATTTTCAAAAAATGTTTCCAACAAAAGTTGTTAGTATTTTTATAAGCTGAGCAAAAAAAATGTCTAGAAGGCTAGAACTAGAGCGAGATGCTTCCGCAGGAGATAATGCCCGGTAATGAATCCGGTAGCCTTCCGCAGTTGCATCCTGTTCAGCATCAGTACATCGAGAGATAGCTTCTTGGTTGCATTCCGAAGCAGTAATTTCCCGTCCTTTTACTGCGGTACATTTTCCCAGTGATCACGGTGTTTAGCATTTATCCACTCGTTTATTTCCTTTGAGTACATAGTACATACAATGAGTCAAGACTACCAATAGCCCAATATATAATAATAATTTTATTCTTTTAAATTGGTACAGAGATATAGAATATGTCTTCTCATCAACAAATTTCCTTATATCATAGTAATTCCTTGTTAATAAAAATGCTTTTAGCTTCTTTTCAAATACTGTTAGAGATGATTGCTTAATTTCTTTCGTTAATTTATTATATGTACGAATACTTGTATTTAACACTCCGCCATCTATAAAGACTTTTGTGGTTTGGATCACCTGTTTACATGCAGTCCTAGGAATTCCTAAAATAGGCTCTGGGCCTATTAAGGGGATTCAAACTCCCTGCTTTGCTAAAGTATCTGCTTTTTCGTTTCCTTCGAAACCACTGTGACCCGGCACCCAGATCAATTTAACATTGTTCCGTTTTGCCAGCTCCACCTTTAAGCTACCACATGCTATATTGGTGGAATGCGTCACATATAGCATTAGGTGCGTTAGAGGTAGAGCACTACTTTATAATATCGTGGGTTCGATTCACATTCAAGATGTGTATTATTTCTCATATCAAGCATTTGATGTCAAAGCATATGAAGAACTTTGTAATTTGAAGTTTTGCTTTAACTCTTACGGTTTTCGAAGTAAAGTTTAAGGGTGAAAGTTATGGTGCAAGTTATTTCTTTAACCAATTTGAATCTACAGTTTAGCCCAATAATACGGACAGAAATTGTGAACTCAATATCTCAATTAGTTTTAAAAATAAATAAAGGATGATGCACAAACCTTATGAGAAAACACTTTCGGTGGATTCGTATTTAACCCTGGTAAATCGATAGTCTATAACAGTGATTCTCCTTTTTTTTGTCACGGCACAGTTTTAACGATTTCAAAATTTGACGGCACACAAAGAAAAAGATACGTTTAAATGTTGTTTACCTTTAATACACTGTAAAATAGTTTACGTTAATAATTTTGAATGTAAATTAAAATAAAATGTACTACAAAAATGACAGTACGTTTATTAAGGGGTTAATTACAAGTTAATAATAAGAATACTTTTGATGAGAAATTTGAGCTTGATGTTTTTTGATAATTTCATTTATATTCGGTCGTAAAAATGACAATGCTACTCTCATATCGTCTTCTACATTTAACAGTCTCGATCTTTCGTTTTTATGTTGGTTAATAGTTTACTATATACATTTCTAAAATTTGGCGACACACTTTAAGAATTTGGCGGCACAGTGGTTGAGAATCACTGGTCTATAAGATGGTGATTAAATGTCTGAACGGCCACCAGGTTCAGAAACTTGTTTTTCAATCACAAATCAGGGATTAAAGTTCAATGATAGGTGATGTACTTAAAGGCACTTTGGAGAATAAAAATCATTTAAATTCTATTTGTATGCATGTTTCTTGACGTACAAGTGTGTGTGTGTATATACAGTGTGTTCCATTTCAAAAGTATCCACCCTTAATAACTCTTGACCTGATGTGATTATTGTTTTGAGTGAAAACACCTCGATTTAGATATCGAGGGGGAAGTTCAAAAATGGTACCTAGAGAATTTTATGTTTCATCCCTTCGCCCCCAGCCACCCCCACTTTGAAATTTCAAATGGCACCCCTTACTTTGTGATCATTTGAAAGGGCAGTAAATTCTCCAACCATGATAAAGAAAATGAAATCGACCGATTGGTTCTTAAGGTAGACCACACAGAAGATGGAAGATATGAAATCAATTATAATTAGCAAAACATTGCGGATCAAAGTGGGGGTGGCTGGGGGCGAAGTTATGAAACCTAAAATTCTCTAAGTACCATTTTTTAACTTCCCTCTCGATATCGAAATCGACATATTTTCACTCAAAACAATAATCACATCAGGTCAAGAGTTATTAAGGGTGGATACTTTTGAAATGAACACACTATATATATTTATAAAAGAATTTCATTTTTTGTCTTCCCTCTGGTCTCCTTATATTTAAACTATATGTTGTATGCATATGTTGATAAAAGTATTTCATACAAAACTTGTTTATTTTTATTAGATAAACATTTTTTCTCTATCTCGCACCGTTTACAAGTTAAGTTTTTAGCGTAGCTGTTACGGGACACAGATGTATGAAATGAAAATTTTTTGAAGCCTATGTCACTCGAAAATAGTGTAACTTTCTATCAGTGAAAAAATGTTCAGAATCGGATTAGTAGCTCTAGAGATTATTTAATACAAACTTATAAACAACTTTGCCGCAGAATCTTGACTCTCTTTAGCCTTCAAAAGGAACGCTGTAGAACCTACAACAGATTCCGATACTCGACACAAAAAGAAAACATAAAATATTAGTAAAAGTTTACTAAATTTATGTAAATTGGACAACACGAACTTTTGAAAAAAAAAATTAAATAAAACAAAAAATCTATGATATTCAAACCTAAATTTATTTGATTTGAAATAACGAATTTTAATTAAATTTTTTTTCCACAATTTAAATGAGTCTCTATCTCTTTTTAATACAACAATGTACAACTGACTTTACTATAACTTTGATCATAAGCGAATAAATGTCAAGTTTAAACTTGAACAACTGTTCATTTAAAACTGATGATAATCGAACAATAGTTTATTTCAAACTTATTCTGAACTGGCGTTTGCTGCTGCTTTTATACCCACCATAGATTTTTCTAGAAACATGGTTGTTGACACTTTAGAAAATATTGTTTTTGAAAACATAGTTTTGTATAGATTTCTCTAGTTTTTAACAATTTTCATGGTTGTTTCTCAACAACCATGGACGCATTCAGAGAGACCGATAATTAATAAAAATTATATTAATATGCCTGGGATACGAACCGACACATTATTCCTCTTGCCTTACACACGCTAACAACGGGTATACACATTCATGTAAATATAAACATTTTAAATGGGCCAGAGGAGGACGTTAATATTTGAAATGTCCATATATATGTAGCCTATTTTTAAACTTTGATTTGTGATCGAAAAACGAGTTTTCAGGATTGGTGCCCATTAGGAAATTTTATCACCACATATTATTATAATATTATTAAAATATAAAATTACGGTCTTGTGATCCAACACAAGGCACTTATTTGAGAGGCGGAGCTAACCCGTTTGACCACCTCTGCTTGTAGCTGCCCTTGGGGTTGATTTTTCTTAAACCCTGATGCCGGCTGTACACACTCGGCGAGGCAAGACAAGATATAACGAGGTCGGGAGTGTACTCCTACGCTCGGTCTGCCTTGTGACGACTCGCCTCACTTCGCCATCGCTCCATTAACAGTAGGTTTTTTTAACACGAGTCAAAGAAAGCGAGTGGTTAATACATTTGAAACGAGCACGAAGGACACTCTCGTCTACATTAGATTCAACGTTCAACCGCCATTTTTAAATAATCAACTATTAACCGCTTTAATTATATCCATTAATCTTAATAGTACAACACGAAAATAAATAAAAACTGTATAAATTTATGAATACTTTTTTTATTCTTTTAGTGTCCTTCGTTACTCATTTGTATAATAATTATTTTTAATAGTTAAATAAAAAAATTACTACTCCTTAATTTTTAATTTAGTGTCATTTTCCAGGTATACCAACGTAATTTCCATGGAGACTAGACAAGAAGACCGAATTCCATGTAAACAAATGGTTGACAAAAATAAGATGTCAGTAGTGTTCCTTTTGCACCGGAGACAGTGGAGGGAGTATAACGTAAGAGTATATTTATGTGTTGTTATAAAAATTCAAACTAAACTATTTAAATAATTAATTAAATTATTAATTTAATAATTAATAGTTATTAATATAATAATAATAAATTTTATTCACTTCAAAATAAAATTGGTTACTTGCTTACTTCACTCCTATTTATTATACTATATTCAGTTCGGTGCAAAAGGAAAACTAGCGACGCTAGTGCCACAAAATTAAATATAACTTCTACCATTACGCTGACAAATTTTGTCAATTCTCTCGCTTGAGTTCGGTTTCCTTGTCTAGCCTCCATGGTAATTTCGTTGACTAACTGACGAGAACTGTATTGCCGGCCGAACACTCGGCGAGAGTGTTCACAGCTCCACTCGTGGCTCCTCGCCTTACGAATGTCTTGCCGAGACATTCGCCAAGTGTGTATTGCTGGCATGAGACGTGGTTTTTTGCACAGAGATAGCTGGGGAAAGGTGGCAATAGCTGGGAAAAGGTTTTGTTTTTAAAAAGAAACATTTCTTGTATTTAGTCTTTCCTCTAAAGTGACTTAGTGAATGGGCAAAATCGGTTCAGAGACCTCCACGCAGAACGGGAAAATGTCTATATTGAAAATCGTACAAAACCGCAAATGATAGAGAAAAGACTAAATATAAAAATGTTTTATTCAAAAAAGAAAACTTTATAAGAAACTGTTTTCACAAATGAATATGCCACAAACCCAGCTCATACAATTGTAGCACCGGTTAGCTCCGCCTCTCAAACAAAGTGCCTTGTGTTGGATCACAGTACCGTAATTTTATATTTTAAGCTTTACGGTGCGGTATTGTAAGCTTTATAATTCAAACCCTTTCCAGAGAGGAGGCCGATTTTAACTTTAGAAATGGCAAAACTCTCATACAAGCTGTCGTCCCCATTGTATCCTTCTAGGGGATGATTTTCCAAAAACGCTGAAACACGTTAGCTTTAATTTTCAACTAAAAGACTAAACATCTTTGACACATTTGAGAATTGCTGTAAATGACTGTAGAAAATGCCACCCACAAAAAGAAAAACTTGCGGAGAAAATTGAGGAATTAGAAAGGCGGGATATAGAGATCTGCAGTATCTTGGAAATAAAAGATACCCAATCAGTACGAGATGTGGCTGAGATAGTGGGTATTAGCCATGAAACTGTTCGCAAAGTTTGGCGGAAAAATGGCCTTAAACCTTTTAAATATTCCAAATGCCAGGAGGTATTTCCCGCAGACCATGCTCGTAGAATGGAATTTTGTGAAGTGGTGATGGAAAGGGTCTAATCAGGATGAGTATTTTGTAAAAAATATTCTCTTTACTGATGAGTCAACATTTCCATTGCATGAAAAACACAATCCTTCCATTGTATGTTATTGGGCTCGGAAAAAACAACACCGATATTTTAACGTCCGTACTTAGTATCCTCAAAAACTAAACGTTTGGGAGGGTATCTTAGGTGATCACTTAATAGGCCCATTTTTTATTGATGGGTCATTAAACAGTGAAAAATATCTCCAATTGCTGCAGACCTCTATTATTCCCGCCGTTCGAAATCTACCTGGAGTAAATATGGTAACGATATAGTTCCAACAGGATGGCTGTCCGGCTCATAATGCAGTCAGAATGAATGCGTTTATAACAAACATTTTCCCTGGCCAAATTATGAGTACTTACGGTTACATTCGTTGACCTCCAAGATCTCCAGATTTGTCTCCAAACGATTTTTTTCTGTGGGGCTTCCTTAAGGAAACCATTTACGTCTATGACTGAGCACGTGACTTAGCAGATCTACGAGCAAAATTCCTGCAACGGTCCACCTTGGTTAATGCATAGATGTTTGGGCGCGTGCGAAACAATTTTTATGATAGGCTAGAATTTTGTTCAGCAATAGAAGGTGGAATTTTTGAACCTTTTTTGTAATTTTTAATATTTATTTTGTGCATAGTTTATTTGTAATTTATCGAGTTTTTTTTAGTTTCTAAATTCATTTTAACAGAATTAACGCTTTTATTTTCAGAATAATAAATGTACCTTTGGTAAACAATAATTGTTTCAACAATTATTGTGTTGCTACCAGATTAAAATTGTGTGTGATCATTACTCACACAATCAAATAAAAAGTCTGTCTATCTATTTACTGTCTCTCTACAATGTTGTATTGTCTTATTTCCCATACCTAATTGAAATATTGACCTAGTGTATATAGAAAAGATTATGTATTCGATATCCAAAATCGTATATAATTCGCAATCTTTTAACCATAACTCAAAAACTACACGAGATACTTAAAAATTTCGTTTCATCAACAATTAATAACGCTAAGAGTTGATCAAGAATGAATATTCATAAATATATGACAATTTATAGACCATTTAAATAAATAAGAAATCAAATGCTTTGTTATTAATAAAATACTTATAATATATTTCTTTAAAATTTTTTATATTACCAACTTAATAACAGTAAAAATTATATGAAAAATAAGTAAAAACAAGATGTATATATACTATGTATTTACAAAAATATTTTTGGTATATATTTGGAATTATATTATAAAAGAAAAATTCAACATTATTTTTTGAATACCTCAATCCGTATCGTCAATTAGATATGGACTATCTAGGGCTCCAATACCAACAGCTACTCCACCTTCATTCGATGTGGACAATTTTGTTCGTAGCATGTGACCAACTTGTTTATTATACACTATTGTGTCAGCATCACTGAAATCAAATTTTATAATGACTACTTCAGAAACAAAACGAACAAAAATTTCCTTCAAGAAAATCGTGCTTGTGACTTGATGAACGTTACGGAAAGTATGACATCGGTCACGGCTTTGAAGATAGTCACAAAATGACGAACAAATAAGAAATCAGCGTTGACTAAGAGTAACTAACTAAGAGTAACTTTACTCGCACTTCGTACTTCCTACAGTTAACCTCATGGTATAACTAAAACATTTATGTATCAAACGTAACCATAATAAGCCTTTTTCCGGAATCTTCCAAGATGCGTCATCATAGCCACCTGATAAGTGCCATTTTAAGTAAAGTAGTTTAAGTTTAAGTGTACCATTTTAAGTGTAGTATTTTGCTTTTTTTTTATATTTTAACAGCGTTCTATGAGTTTTGTATTTTGTTTGTGTTGTTCATTTTTTAAGTTTATTTTTCGAAAAGACCGATGTTTTTGTGTGTATAAAATAGTTTTAAGTGCTTGGACAGGACGATATTAAATTTTGTTTTGTTTATTATACCTGATATATATACTATATACAAGGGTATTATAAATTTAGTTCCGACTTTGTAACGGTTGAAAATATTAATCGCATGTCCGTCTTTCTGTCCGTGGACACGATAACTCAAAAACAAAAAGAGATAATGGACAAAATCGCAGTGGGCTTCCGCTTTCAGGGAAGAAAATATCCATCTTTGAAACCGTAAGAAAAATAAAAAAAATAAACTGTGTTAATTTCTAAAACGCATCATCATTATTTGCTCACGCCAATAAGTTATTTAGTTATACCATGGTTAACCTTTAACATTTAATATTACGTACCCAATAATAGCACCAAATATTCCTAATTCAGACACTAAATCGACAATTTCTGGTAAACCAGGATTATTTGGACGGACCATGTAGCCTTGTGTAAATGGAGGATTGATTTTATCCATTAAAATCCATGCTGTTCGTTCAGGAGTGTCTTTCATTTTCAATAAAATATCACGAATATCATTTCCATATACGTTATTGCCTCCACCTTCACGTTGTGGTTTCAAAACATACCTGCAAGAACAAAAAAGTGTGTCAACGCCACACAAAGCTTATATACTGGCCAGAATATCAGACTTGAATATTGAAGTTTTGTAAAGAAACCGTTACTACAGAGAATTCTTAAATTTATTTCAAATAACTATCCAAAAGTATCTAGAGTGTTAAAAACAGTATAAAAAATTTAACAGATGATAGAACTCACCAAAATCGGAAAAAAAGATAGTAAGTATAACATACCTTTCCGGATTATCAAACGCCATTTGAATAGCTCGTTCGCCATATTCATCAAAATCCAACGAATATAAACCAGTAAATATTTCATTAACAGATGCAATTGCTTCAGGAGTTTTTAAAAATTTATCCAAAACGTTTGGTCGTGCTAACGCTTGTTGTACTTTTTTAGTACCAGCTAAATGATAATGTATTGAAGGACATTTAATAGCTAATGAACGTTCCATTAATAACCTGGCATCCCATTCCATTTGCGAGTGATAATGACCAGGTTCATAGCCTGCTCGGAAATAAACAACAGCTACTTCATTTCCGCCCCTAATAAAACAGGAATGATAAATATATAGATCGATGGCAATATATAGATCGCCGTTTGGTGGCCAAAAAAGAAATCAGTTTTAGTGTGCAATATAATTAATTAATTAATCTCTATTTATAAAAGGGACAAATGTTGTGTGTTTGTCCGAATTATTTGGAGAAAACTATAGGAGATACTGAAATAATGAGGAGAAAAGACCATGGAAAAATTTTTCCTTACGACTCCATAAAAACTATTATCAGTTCAAATTCAGGTTTAATTCAGGATTAATTCAGGTCAGTTCTCAATTCAACTATAATGATAACGATTTTTTCCGATTAAAATACATAAATATCAAAAATTTTAATTTAAAATCCACAAAATGTATGGTTTTCATAAAAAGCAAGATTTATTTAAATGTACTTTGACGTCACTAACCATCTGTTATTTATGAATGCTTTTTATTTAAATGACATTAATATTTTTATATCCTATATGTATATATACAGAATGAGTTGGGAGGAACGGACCAAACTCCAGGAGAGTTTCATTTGTTTTCAACTTATAGCGTAATTAACAAATTTGACAGTTATTTAACATTTATGAAAAAAAAAATGAAAATCGCATAAGGATATATGAGTGTTTTGCGTTATTTTCACGAGTATAATATGTAGCGAACTTGCTACTAAATCTCAATATACTTTCTTATTTAGGTACCTTTGCATATTCACTGTCTATGCCCCCTGTTACTAAGGTAATTATATATGTTTATTACCTTAGTAACTATCAACAAATAACCAGTCCAAGTAGCCGAGCGGTCTAAGGCGTTATGTCTGTGCAGTATGCAGTACTTGGAAACTGGGAGGTTATGGGTTCGAATCCCGACATCGGCAGTTTGTCAATTATAAGAAGAAAAGAAAAAAGGGGCGGTTAATTGACTAAACTGTCGGCGTATGAACAAGAACGAAGTAACCGGCTATGCTTGAGAAGGTTTTCTGCAGTTTCCTTCACGAACTCCAGATGAATATCGGCATAGTTCCTATCATAGTCGGCTGCAGCCGCATATCCTACCAAGTCCTAGTCTACTCACAAATTCCTTCCACTCCACTCACATCCTCACATCCTAAGGCATCACAATGGACCTTATGGTCAAAGTGTAGCCCGTCCAGGGCAGCCTTTACAATCTACCTCTCTATCAACAAATGCATCATAACATTTATATATTTTCTAAAATAAAGATTACATTAAAATCTTTGTCATTTTTTATTGAAATAAATTATTATGTTTTTGGTATTGGATTCATTTAATTCTTCCAGTCTCCTACAAATACACTACTGGAAGTTGGGTCCGTTTCTCCAGACTCACTCTGTATATAATAATTATAAGTTTAGTCCCGACTTTGTAACGATGAAAATATTTATCAGAAAAAAAAAGTTGATTACCAGTAGGTTTTCATATTAGCCTGACAAATAAGTAAAAATGATGAGTTCTCGAAAAAGCCTCAATATGAACAAAACTCAGCGTAAAATTGTAAATATTAGTTTGATTGACTTAATCGTAACATTTCGATAGTTTTTACAGAGTAATTAAAATAATTACTAAGCATCGCCAGTAAATGATAAATTTTACTTACATTATTAATTGTTTGTTTGGTCCCAATTTTGCATTCTCCGCAATCTGAGTCAATGTTCGTCGTATCACTTTGACATCACGATTTAATTTATGAATTTCAAATTCATGAAAACGTTGATCACAAATATTGTATGTAACATCTTCAACAAGGAACATAATTACAGCAGATTTATTATTATACAATTCCCATGCTTTAAGCATTCCTAAACATAAGCCACTTAATGCATTATTGTCGGGTAACTGAAAAATTATTAACGATTATTTGAGACAATTTTCACGATCGATGCATTTTTGATGACGTACATACAAATGTCTAATTTTAGTTGTGGAAATGAAAATAACGTTCATGGATGTTCGAGCAAAAATCACTCATTTTCTTACTTAACAAGCCATTAATCTATTAGCACGGTAGTGCGTAGGCCGAGTTTAAAGGTGTGTGTGGTCTGCACACGTGACAGAGCTAATTACTACACGAAATATTAGAGCCTAAATCGAACATTTGTAACTTTTAAACGAAAAGAGTTACAGTGAGTTTTCGAATATGGTAAGATAACGGAATTATAAGATAAAAGTTTTACATCGTTAGGAATAAACAGTAAAAAAGTTATTTTAATTCAAAAATCAAAAAACTTTGGCCACACCTCCAATTTACCGCGTATAATCTATCAAAATTCTAGCGTACTTCCCGATATCCTTTAAAATTGATATTTGACATACAGAGTTAGGTCTAGTACCCAAACCGACAGTTTGGGAATTTTGTAAGTTTTCCCTTAATATGTTTTTAAAATATTTGAAATAAAAGAAAAAATAACTTGCAAGTTGTAAATTTTAAAACATACTAAGGGAAAAATTACGAAATAAATGTTTTCTTACATTTAATCAATTTACCCCTCATTAATTTTCTAAGGAAAAATTTTCATAATAAGTAAATTTATATTCATTTTTTCACACTTGGTAACTAACTCGGTCCTCTATTCCATATCATCACTTTTTAAGAACAAATATTATTATAGAGGGCTAAATTTATATGTCCTCACTAATTTTCTTAGGCGTAACTATTATATTAAGGATATCCCCGATTCCTCCCGGCCCTTTTTTACATTTCTGTTTTAGATCGGATTAATATTTTTACGAAAATTTCAAATAATTGTTTCATTTTAATATTTATACTGAATTTTCGTCAAGTACCGACCCATTCATTACAACTCTTTAATAATACTGCAGGGATGATATTCTGCAACATCGATCAATCTTAAGATTTATAAAATTTAGCATAACTTACATTCTTTAATTTCTCATAGTGTCCTAATTCTGATAAAACAAACCTAAAAAATGGAATCAAATATTAGACAAGGTATAAATAATAAGAATAAAGACGAGTTTTTTCTAACGTATGAATAGTTTAGCACAGGGGTCCCCAACCCCTTTAATAGTTAATTATTTTATGTTAAAATTTTTTTTTTTTGAAAATTTAATAGGTCCGCAGTCCAACCGTTATTCTAGAATGTACTCTTAAGTACAAAAAGTTGAGGACACCTGGTGTAGCGTATATACAGCTAAAAGTTCTTTAAAAAAATTAAAATATGTGAAAGTAAACTTCATTCAAAGGCAGATCTAGATCTAGATCTCTTTTCTAAATCTGCATTTGATAAATTGTTAAAACCTAGCAATAATTATTTATACAAGCAACAATTTTAAAGAGAGAATTACTAAATTAAAAAATATATACACATATAAAAATAAACATTAAAATTGTCAAGCTTATAGAACTCATTTGGAACGACCAATCTCAAGACAAAATCTTTAATCATATTGTTATGCTGTAAACACCCGGCATTTGTTACATTGAGGGGTTTGCTGTTTCTCAAACGACATAGAAAGATTGTTAAAACGTACATCGCTGGAAGAGCTCAAAGCTATATCAAAAAGTGCTTATCAGAAATCAAGGATTGGAAAAAGCGTTGGCACAAGTGTATTATATCTGAGGGAGATTAATTTGAAGGGGACATGAGAATATTGATGAATAAATAAAAAGTTTTTGATAAAAATATAAAGTCACCTTACTTTTTGAACAGACATCGTATATCAAAATTAAGATAATTTTAATGCGAACATAATGGTTTTAGATTATCTGAAAAAAAGTGATCCAGGCTCACCCTTTGTCGCCCTTTAAATTATTTCAGTATTTGAGTAGAAGAACTTTACAGGTCAACATTTTAATTCGACCGGGATGAAAATTTGGTATGACTTGCTTTCCGTATTTGAAAGGCTTAATAATCAAAATTGGCTAATGAGAACCGTGGTATAGAGGAAGGGGGAAGCATAACTTTGAATCTCTCATAATATTGGCAAAATGGAAAAATTGAACATGAGTAAAGTTGTAGGAAATTAATTTTACCTCCTTTCATTAAGAAAGGAAGTTGGTGAATATCGTTTAGGTGTGAATCTTGTACTAATTAAGATTAAGATAAAAGTTGTCATCATTGTTTTTTTTTGTAATAAAGTTTTTTCATTTTGTAAATGATGAAATTTTAAAAGAATCGATGTGTTTTATTATGATGTTTTACCAGGTAAAGTTAAGCTAGTAACTATAATAATTTATTTATTGATATATTTCATATATTATATATTAGATTATAATTTTGCAAAATTGATGATTCAAACAGACAAAATACCAACGTAACAAATGTTCCTTGTACCTACAATTAAACTAATTGTTTGATTTGTCTTCGATTTAGAGCCGTTCAAAATAAGTTTTTATCCATTTTTTTTATATTACACATAACAATAACATCACAACAAAAATTCAAGCATAACAAAAAGCATTTACAAAACAAGACACAAAAGATACTGAAAGCCAAAAATACAATTACATTAACGGCGTGGTTATATTTTGTGAGATTTGAAGTGTAATAAAAAAAGTATTAATTGCATGATGCTGCATTGTTTTTTTTTATTAATTGTAATTTTACCTATTTATGTCAACTAGAACTGACCCAATACCCCCAAAACTTGAGGCGATTGAGTTTATTTCGACCTGCTTTATATTATAATTACAATCAGTATGCAGCATATAGTCTGAACGTAGTAAACCCAAAGAAAAACGCTGTAAAAAGGTGAATTTTTGTTAAGACTAAATTTTTTTTTTCATTTTTGATATTTATTTAACCCAATAAAATTAGAATTTGACTTCGAAAAAAATTCCAATCAAACTGGATTCTTTTATTTAAATTGCGTACGCATATCCTAAACAGTACTCTTTATTTGAACTGTAAATTTTTTTGGATGTGATTTTAAGTTTTTCGCAAATATCTCGAAAATTATTAAGGGAAAAGTTTTGAGAAATTGCTTAAAAATATCAAATGTTATTCGATTCACAGGTATGGCGTCGTAAAGCATTTGTTTCTAGATGAAGTTTGAAAAATCCTATAGTTAGTTTTTTATTAAAACGTCGTAAAAAGCACGACTCTTGATATAATGTGCTCCATTTTAGTATGCTTATTGTATTTCAATGTGGATAAGGCCTGCCTGGTTGAGATAATATTTTTTAAAAACGCACACCTATACCCGTGTGGTGGTGTGACAAAGAAAAAGTATTTTTATTAATAATAGTAATTTTTAAGCAGCCCAATCCACTCCCTATAAAAAGTCCAGCATGATCGAAATTCTTTCGAAGTTTTAATTTTTGCCCAAGTGTTTAATTTTATTGGTTTAATTAAAATTTTTTAAATATGTGCAATTTAAGAAGTTAAATTTTTAGTAAAAAGTTATTAGTTTGTATTATTCATACGATTTGTAAATTTGTTTCGTCAATAAATTATAAAAAAATACTTTTCGTACTTTTAAGATAAAGGTTTTAATATTAAAAGCTTCTGAACAGACAATAAAATTTAAAAATTTTTTTTGCAGATAAAATGCACATACTTAAAAGTAATTATTATAGCAATTACTATTGTTTACGCAATGTAAAAGTGATGATAAAGACTTTTACCATCAATGTTAGCGGCGAAATTAAAATATCGTAAAACGATACAAACAAGGTTTTGCTTCGATTAATAAAGAGTTATCGTAGTCATTCCATTAAAAGGGAGTTTAATAAAACAATAAAATGTTCCTTAATAATATTGCAAGCTAATAATCTATTCGCAATTCTTCTAACGAAGGCTTATAATTTACGACTAACAGCTAGATTTTTTTGATATTTATTTTTTAATTCGTAGATATTAAAAATTATTCATAAAATCTTTATTAATAATATTGCAAGCTAACAATCTAAAGATGACTTTAGATTGAGTACATGCATTTTCACAATTAAAAGTGCATGTACTCGTATGTCTCATCACTTGGACAATCAAAAGTGGAATGAAAAAGATAAAACTAAGTTGCGTTTTAAAAGTGTTGGCAATAAAGTTTATTTTTATGTTAATGAGGTTAAATTTATAATAATTTTTCGTAGACCTCTTATACGATGTCTACCGATTCTAACACTAGATGCCAGTTACTTTACCGCCTTGTTGAACCTAATACCATAAAATACAATTACTGGCTTATCCAATACAATATAAAGTCATTTTTTCTTGAAATCAAAGAAAAAAACAAGGGAGATTTAAATTCAGTCTGTTTATTTTTCGAACAATGCTATTATGATAAATACAAATAATCGAAAGAGTTTAAATGTATCTATCCACTACGTGATTTCCGTAACTTTCACTATGTTTATCTTTCTTCAGGATGTCTAGCAATATCAAACTTGGGTATTCACGTATTTTCCCCACGCCAAAAATTTGTATTTCCTACCGACATGACTGCTGACTATTGGTTGTCTCTAATCTTCGAAAAAGGAGAAACATACTCAAACCCTGGATGAAGTCAGAGATTTAATGAAAATGCACGTAAAACAGTTTTGATTAATAATTTTGCGGTTGTTGGAAAAAATTAATATATTTCTCGCATTTATAAGGATTCTCCAAAAATTCTGTATAATTCCAGGATGCTAGACACCTTGCTCTCGTTCCCATTCCTGTATATATAAGTATTGAAGCTAAACTAGCTTCAATTTACCGTTATGATAATTTTATCTTATAAATATGGATTTTTTAAGGGAATAATTTAGCATTTCTGTCCAGCTATTAAGCCATCAACAGGAAGTATTTTCAAATTATTCTAATGATTGCTTATAATTTAGGACTAAAGCTAAAGTTTTTTTTACATTTATCTTTTAATTCTTCGCCTAACATACATATCAATTATTATTATTAAACTTAGCTTAATTGTTTAGCCAAATATTAGTAAAGTATACTAACGGAAATGAAGAATACGATAATACTTTTCTTTAAATTCTTTAACTAGATTAATCAACTACAATAACGGGCAATGCGTAATCAATGTAAAATAAAAAATATAGCATTGGGTGACGTCATCAGAACGTATGTACAATTTTTTTACAGAATGATTGCAATAACTTCAAAATCTTGGATTAAAACAAATCAAATTTTTACACCAGAGAAATACACCAAATGTTAAGAGTGTGAATGTATTCTACACATAAAAATATGCTAAAAATACAAATATTTTTATTCAATTACCGTTTTCTTTCAAGTTATAGATTGTAATGAATTTAAATATGCTTATTTACTGAAGGATATCTTATTTACCGAAATCGGTTGATCAGTTTGGTAACTTCAAGTTTATAACGAAAGATACAGAAACATACTGGAAGATACACATACAGAATTTAGATGAGAGGGCAAACGGACTTTGCGTGGGTTCTTCAAGAGGGTGCTTTACGGAAAAGGATAGCTTTTAATAACCATCACGAAGCAATTGATATACATGACCCAGTAAGTTTAGTGTTAATCACAGATTACTTCATATCATGGCGTTGAATCTACACGTAGTCCGGGAGACCAAAGGGTTTTTTCAGGATGATGAGCATCCAGGTGGTACTTTGTAAGTAGCTTCGTTATGACAAGACGCCCAACTTTTTTAATTATAAAATTTTGGAAAACGGGCATCAAGTTATACTGGTACTTACAAAGTACCAGCTTGATGCTCATCATCCTGAAAAAACCCTTTGGTCTCCCGGATCAATACAGTTTCATCGATTTTTTGATGATACAAACTAATGTCTACATTTTGAAGCAGCCTCACTTCATAAGAAAGGCTTTTGTCGATAGATTTAAAAAAAAAAACCGACAATCATTTGACTCTGGCGCGATTCAAACCCACAACATTTCTTGAACCAAATATCTCAAGAACGAAAAGAGTTTTAACATGAAAATTTGATATTTAACGTTTATGAAAATGAATTAAGCTCGTCTAAACTATTCGAGATACTTCAGATGTCCCACCTTTAAACATTCCATAAAACAGACTTAAAGAGACTGGCGGTGCATAAATCTCACAGCGAGGCCGCTTTATATTATGATACAGATCTCAACATGGAGAGGCTGGCTAACGTATCATTCTCACAATGCCCGCACTCATCTTAAGAATATCTTCTAGTTACCAATAGGTCTCATTAAAATCGGCATATTCCAAGTTCCAAAAAATTCAGAAGGGTACCCATCCCACTGAAGTTATATTTAAATTTCATACGTCGACTTAACTTATAAATAAACCAAAATCGGTAATAACAGATTTTTTAGCTAATTTTTATATGTAAAATATATTACTAACCTTTGGTGTGTTCTACCCGAATCACTTCTAGCTGAACTTATTCATTACACAGGATAACAAAAATATGAACATGCAGTATTAACATCACTTTTAGGTCTTTGCGTAAACAAGATAGTAATTGATCCATATTTAAATTAAATTAAAATTTTGATGAGAATTTAGTTTGCTGCTGCTGCTAAACCAGAAGTAGGAACATCTATAAGAAATCTTTTCTGACTGTCATGAAATGATATGATACTTTTATATGTTAATTACGTGAAATTTTGCATTTTACAATAAACTTACTTCAAATCACTAAATATGATTTAGGGTTTCCATCCATTTGAAATTGACAGGTTTCAGGCTACCAAATTTTTTTTCACAAAATTGTACTATATTCGGAGAGTTGAAAACAAGCATTAATTCATTTTTTAGATTGTCGGTTTTTTTTTTGAGTGGCCATTTTGTATAAGAGTGCCCACACACTACAAACTATTTATCGGCCGATAGTTTAATCGGTTCATTAATAGACATTATTTATATCAGAGTGCGCACACCTACCGATTAACAATTACTACAGAGAGTACATTATAGCCCGGTACAGGCTAAAATATTTTTTTGCTTTACAAGGATTTGCGATAAGCTCTTTTATTTCTGAAGATATTGATTTCAAGCTAAAATCAATTAACTACAGTTTATATGCAGTAAACATTTGAAACTAAATACATTATTAATAACTTATGCCGGCAGTACACACTCGGCGAGGCAAGGCGATGCATAACAAGCTCAAGAGTGTACTCACAACGCTTGGTCTGCCTCGTGCCGACTCGCCTCGTCAACGCTCCATTAAAGTCGGTTTTTTAACACGAGTCAAAGGAAGCGAGTGGCTAATACGAGCACCCTCAAGACACTCTCGTCTACATTCGATTCAACTTTCAACCACCATTTTTAAATATTCAACTATCAATCGTTTTAATTGTACCCATCAATCTGAATAGTATAACACGAAAATAAATAAAAACTCTATAAATTTATGAATACTTTTAAGCGAATTTTCTCCAAAGGAAATCAGCTATTGTTTTTGTGCCAATGTTGGAATTTCGTAAAAATTTCTTCAAATGTCCATCGATCCTGTCTACTAGATGTTAAAAATCACTATCGCTAAAATTTATATATATATATATACATATATATATATACATATATATATATATATATATATATATATATATATATCAACATATATTTGCACATATAAGTTTATGTGTCTGTGGACTCTCTAGTGGTCACAGTTTTATTCCGATTGGAATGAAATTTGATATTTGAGGCGCTTTTGGTATTCAAAAGATCAAGTTCAAGAAAGGGGGGTTTAGAGAGAGCGGGAAACACAAAATTTGACATATTTCCCTTAATATGCGAAAAATCGAAAAATTTGTGGACGCAGCTCCTGCGTAACGCCTTTTTTTTATTCTTTTAGTGTCCTTCATTACTCATTTGAATAATAATTATTTTTAATAGTTTATTCAAAAAATTACTACCCGGTAATTAGTATTAATTAATTGGTAGTAATTAGTGTTACTACCAACGTAATTTCTGGCTAAGCCACGTTGACTAACTGACGAGAACTGTATTGCCGACCGAACACTCGACGAGAGTGTACATACCTCCACTCACGGCTTCTCGCTTTACGAATTTCTCGCCGAGTGTGTATTGCCGGCATTAAAAAATAGTTTAAATAGTCATAACTAACCATTTTAAACAGTACAAATTTTCTAAGAAAAAACCTTGTACTTAGTACTTGTATTAAAATTCTTATCTGACGCTACTAGTAACGTTACTCTACGTATTGAGGATTTATGTTACAAAGTACAAATAGCTAGTACTACAAAAATACCAGTACACTTACTGGATATAAAATATAGTCCATTAAATGTCCTTTTATATGATTTTAGTTTGAAATTAATATTTTCAGATTTAAAGGCTCTAGATTGGTTTTCGCAAATCCTAGTAAAGATCAAAAATAACACTAACACCCATACAAAATGGCAACTCAAAAATAGGAATGATTGCTAATTTTCAATTCCCCAAATATTTTGTAACTTAAGTTTTTTTTAAATAAATTCAGTTGGCGACTGTTATTTGTCGATTTGAAATTGATTTTCCCTTTATGAATTTTGAAAATATTTTATGGTTCTTAAAACAAAAAGTTAAATAAATAAATAAAACTCATGCACTCATATATTGATTTCCATGCTTCACCAATGTTGTAGATCAGTCATTATTAGACTCGGAGTGGTGAGAGACTCTTAGAGAGTATACTGAGAGACTCTTTTTCTGGAATAACTTTATATTGAATTAAGTGCCCAAATCAGGCCAATTTTTTCGGTTTTCGATGCCTACGTTAGAAATGGTTAGCTTTAAAGAAAAATATCTAGAATGCTTTTTATACCCGGAATATATAATATATACAAGGGTATTATAAGTTTAGTTCCGACTTTGAAACGTAACGGTTGAAAATATTGATCGCAGACAAATATTTTTGGTGTTCATAAAACGACCTAATTAGTTCGTTTCCGCATGTCCGTCCGTCTGTCTGTCTGCCCGCCTGTCAGTGGACACGATAATTCTAAAAACGAAAAGAGATAACGCACTGAAGTTTTATGTTTGTTTTCTAGAGCTAAAAAGTAAGATCAAGTTCGTGATTAGGCAAAATCGGAAAGTGATTCTCTCCGCCAGGGAGGGGATACCCATCTTCAAACCGTAAGAGTAAACCGCTATAACTTTGGGCTCATTAATCAGCGAGCTTAAGAATTAAACCAGTTAAGTTTTTTAAAAATTATATTCTAGAAACTGAATAATTTGTTTAAATACCCTGAATATATTAAGTTCTTGATCAATGTATGCACTATTTATTGTATTGCATATATAGATATATAAAAACATGAATTATGCTTAACACGTTTTGGCTGGGGATTGAACCCAAGACCTCTGGCATTCCAGACCAGTGCTTTGCTAACTGAGCTACCTAGATACTATGATAAGGTGCGTATAATTTCTCACTATCTGATGCACATTTGTTTTTATTACTTGTTTTTTGTTAGTATGGTTGCCTTTCGGTTATGTTATACGAACGGAGGTGACTAGCGTTTAATTTGACATAAGTAATATGTCTGAACATTTGTTAACACCCTTATATATTACATATACACGGAGAATAAAATGATTATCTTAGACATTTTTCCTTTTAAGGGTTCGAAAATTAAAAAAAGCTTTGACTTTGATTATATGTAACTTTCATTTGAATTTCTTCTCTAAAATTATGACACTTAGTTTATATCAAAATACACCCAAAAGTGTAATAATATCTCAGCATCCGCACCGAATGAAAATCTTCTAATGACTGATCCGTCCGTCTAATTTACTACACAAAAATAATTTAGACTTTCCATCCATGTGAGAAAGGTTTCATATGCCTTCTCATATCACTCTTCTATACTTTAATTCTAACAAGTTTAGCGTCTCGGAAATAAGTTTAAAATCTTTTCTAATAAATAAATGAACATTAATGAAAAAAATTTCAATTTTCTTGAAGGATACCTCGATTGAATAGTATGAATAAATATTTCTCGTCGATTTTATTTCTCGTCGGAAAATACCTTAATCAAAATTTTGTAAGCAGTGTGAATGTTATGCCTAGATGATTTTTATTTTTTAAGTATTCGAATCTTAATATTTTAGGTATAAAACTTTGGATCATTTAAATCCTCACTTCTCGTTGGACAGCTTTCGAAAAAAAAAATTTATGGAAACTAATACTTGACACTTATCTAGAAAATGACACTTAACATTTTTCTTGAAATTATCTAACGAGTTAAAATGAAAATTTAATTGCATTCTTAGATCTGGTTAAGTGATCCAGACTTCTTGCCAAAAAAAAATTTGAAAAATGTGGCAAATTTTTCATCCCCATAAAATAGTTTACGAAATTTGGATCGTCATGCTCTTGTACTAAATCCAAACATGCGAAATTTTTGGGGATTCCTTTGTTTCGATTTGAGAATCCATCTGTTCTTTGAAAACATCAAATTTTGTAGCAGGTAAATTTTAATTATTTTTAGTTTATTATTTAAAATAAAATTTACTCAACTAGGCAAAAGAAAATAAATCACCGAAAGCTTTTCCTAAATAAATAAGTATAAAATTGCACACGGGTAACCATTGACACAATATATCTACTTTTGTTTCAAATTTCAAGACCAATGCTACTACTTAAGACTGAAATAAATACTTAACGATAAATTCCACAATAAAAAACATTCATTTATTTTATGAAGCCTGCCGTCCAATAAAAGCTACAACGCGCTTCAACGATGAAATGCTAAAACATACGACAAACAGCTGCAACGCAATGCACGAATCAAGCTCGTGTAGCAGCATGTAACATTGTTCAAACATCGCACGTAATAGCGAGTTGTCGCATGATATTCAAATCAGTTGATATTTCACTTGTAACGGCGCCACAATTTAGAAACAATGGAGCATGGGTAGACGTTCTTCACAAAACACAGTGTCCCTTGTAGTGACTTTTCAGCTTCATGGCGCGTTAAAGCTTCTAGTAGACAATAGGCTCTTTATCTCAGTTGTCTTGTTTTTATAATCGAAAAATCAAACTAATTTGAATCTTTTACGTTAAAGTGCGATTACTCACTCCGCGGAACAGCCAATCGAGCTTGTAGCTATTTGTCCTTGAATGTCGCATTGTAGCTTCCAGTCAAAAGAATCGCGATGATTTTACCCTATCTTTAATTATATTTAAAAACTCAACTTTTTTCGATATAGCTATAAATAAGGCGATCAAATAAATGGTGCCATCAACGAAAATGGTGGGAATAGTTATTTAGAAATATAAATTCCATTTTCTATTAAATAAAAAGCAAAACAGGAAAAGTAACTAAATTTTACCTCAATTCCAAATATGAAGGTATCTCAATTGTCATCAGCGAGACACACGATGTAAAAATGACACGTTTTATGTCGGCTGTACACACTCGGCGAGGCAACACGAGATATAACCAACGCTCGGTCTGCCTTGTGTCGACTCACCTCGCCTCGCCATCGCTTTATTAAAAGTCGTTTTTTTAACACGAGTCAAAGAAAACGAGTGGTTAATATATTTGATATGAGTTAGAAGGGCACTCTCGTCTATATTCATTTTAACTTTCAACCGCCATTTTTAAATATTCAACTATCAACCGCTTTAATTGTACCCATTAATCTGAATTATAACACGAAAATAAATAAAAACTGTATAATTTATGAATACTTTTTTTATTCTTTTAGTGTTCTTCGTTACTCATTTGAATAATAATTATTTTTAATAGTTTAATCAAAAAATTACTACTCCGTAATTTTTAATTTAATAATGTCATTTTTCAGGTACACCAACGTAATTTCGTTGACTGACTGACGAGAACTGTATTGCCGGCCGAACATTCGGCGAGAGTGTACACAGCTCCACTCGCGGCTCCTCGCTTTACGAATGTCTCACCGAGACATTCGCCGAGTGCTCTCGCCGAGTGTGTACTGCTGGCATCACGGTTTACTAACGAATAGTTAATGTACACATGTATAATGAACACGGGCGATCATTTATAATTGTATTAATATTAAAATTTTTTTCTAAATATAACTGTAAGTGATCGTCCATTTTCATTATAAATTTATACATAAACTATTCGTTTTTGAACATCGAAGCGCTCCATGTTGATTTCGAGAGACTTGCTAAATGTGGTTAGGGAAAAAAACGTGTCGGCGCGATCTTACCCTCTATGACGCGCTGCGAGTATTCCACTGGACAGACATTATTTATAACCACACTTTATCAAGATAAGTTTAAATTTGAAAACTATCGAATTATTTATTTCAAATATATAATTTCAGGTTAAAAACTTAATTTTGACTTTACCGCTGTTACATTTCAAAAAAATCTATTCACCAAAATGGCAGATGGTGACATTGTTCTATGCAACAAAAATCAATGCTCATTCGCTGGACAGAAAAACTCAATGCACGTCGAAGAGCTCTATGACCATGAAGAATAGATATATTAGGAGAGCGAACGTAATGTTAAAAAAACGGTCAAGAATTGGTGTAACTATCTTTTATCAGTAGGGGTCACTGGTCTCAGTGCCGTACGGAATTTAAATGTTTAAATGTAGGCGCCAAGAAATCACTTTCATTCAGTTAATAAGAAGTCTAGTTTTATAGATAATAAAAAATTGTTTTCGATTATCAAGTAATAATTAAATAAATATTAATAATAGAGAATTCTTAATAATCTGCAATAAATTAAAAGATGAAGAATCATAGTGATAATTGCAATTAATAATAATATACAAATATATGTTTACAATACTAACATATATTAGATAAAGAAAGATGACAAAACCGGTAATTACAGACCATATTCCTTTCGTAAATGCAGATACGCATTAACCTTAAACAACCTTCCACTCATAGATATATAACAGTATATCTATGCTTTCCCTGTACAACATCGTCCCATTTTTTCACATTTATAAAATTAAACAATTTTTATACTTACAATTTTTATTTGTAAGATGCGATAACCGTTGATTTTAATATGTAATAATAATAATTCCGTACGGGTATATTCGCACTGCCGCTAGTGGCGAAAATAATAACTATGATCTCTACACGTTTTTGAGGACGAAAAAACAGACGAATTGCCTATGTCGTTCAATCTCCTATTTATCTATTCTTCATGTCTATGACGCACTGCGAGCAGAGATGTTCTAATGTCTGCTGCGAGTGTTCTAAATGAAAAAATCAATCAATGCTGGGCAGAAAAATTCAATGTTCGTCGATGCGATCTAAAGCGCATGTGTTCGGTAAACACAGCCAATGACAACTATAGAATATGAGCGCTCGTTTTATGATAGAAATATCACAAATTTCACCCTATAAATGAAAGAAAGGTTGTATATACCACGTCACTTAAGCTAGAGTCGAATCGCTAGAACAAGTGTTCTGTGTAATCATGGCGATCGAATCACCAAATAAAATTTCGCCTTTATTTGTCGTTAATCCTAGATTTCCCTCAGCGATTATCATAATACACAACAAATAACGTTATGTGTCTCGAACTTTATATCGCATAACATTCAAAATATTACGTAATATTCTAAACAAAGAATCAATTATTGGATTATATAGATCTCACTAAATACAAACTAAAAAAAAATATAAATAAACGATATTGAAAAGATTAAGTTTCATATTATCACAACTGTTGAGTAATGAATGAATAACACATTATTTACACACTAAAAGCATGCAAAAAATTTAAATTTAACTATAAAACTCTTTGAAATAAATTCCTTCAAACAAGCAAGCATACTTGCAAATTAGTAGATTAAATAATTAACAAGCATTTTCGATAATATCGTCTGAATCACAATCATTAACTCAGAATTTTGAATCTTATAATCTTATCATAAAACACCATAACGTAAAAATTAATTAAAAATTTTTGTAAATGAAGCCGTTTGAAATGAAATTTTTTTAAACATGTTCACTGCGATATGACTACATGATGGCGGTATGTTTTATTTGTTTCATACGGCGACGTAATTCCACCGTGGGGTCTCACTCAATGAATTGATTATGGAACATAAAGTACCGCTGCTAGGAAGAGACACGTAAATTAGACACCACAGTGAACGTGTTAAAAATAACTAAAAGAAGGAAACTTTCATTATCAATATTTTATGTATAAGAAATCTCAAATTATCATGTAAAAGTATATATTACTTTGAGGAAAATAAGACCGTATTCATGTGGTTTTTGCAGCTACCAGCAATAAAAAACCCTATTTCAAGGCCGATTATTTGCGGAAAAGCAAATCTTTAACTGACAAAATCCACAGTTTGTCTTTATTCTTCATCAGTATATACAAATCCGGATTGGGTCCGATCCCAATTAATACGAGTTCTAATGTATTTTTTAATATCCTAGCATACACACATGTGTGTAAAAAGAAACTTTGAAACAAAAAAAGGCGAAAGGTAAATTTCGAAGGTGATTTAGAACTGACACTAGCATTAAATAATGAAAGTTGGAAAGTTAGCTTCCAGTATCAACTAATTTTTAAAAGAGCGACAAGCTGTAACGTGTATATACTGCCTTAAGAATGACAGAGAGATACAG